>CM060416.1:81699199-83107989 GCA_030545235.1 Helianthus tuberosus | reverse complement strand
ATGAACTCATGGATGTTTTTGAAGTGTACTCATTCCTTTTTACATCAAAGGATTTGAGATACACACATTCCTGAGTGAGGTGGTTTGTTTTACCACAGATGGTGCAGCTCTGAGAAGGCACAATGATGCTTGTTTTGTTGATATCATATGCTTTTAGATGAAAACAATCTTTGGTCAAATGATTTTTCTTCTCACAGAAATCACAAAACAAGTTTTTAACATTTTCTTTTCTTTTCTTTTCTTCTTTTCAGACTCCTTTGTAACAGAGTTTTGAACCACTGTTGGGATGTCCTTAAGAGGAATGACCTTGTCCTTAGGAGCTTTGACACCATCCACAGTTGTGAAGTCCATGGGTTTTAAATTTTCAATAATGTCACACTCATCAGACCATGCGGGTTTGAATTGGTATTTCTCAATCTCCTCAAAAGTTGAGGACCCTACAGATCTTTCCAAAGTGATTTTGTTACCAATTTTATCAGTTATTTTAATTCTTGGCCATTCTTGTTTGTGGGTATGATTTCAATAGAACCAGTTTGATTTGCAGCAATGTTTTCAACTTGGCCATTTTTTCTAAACCCTATGCCAAATTCTACATTGCTTTCAAGCTGTTTTTCAAGCATAATCTCATAACCTTTGCAGGATTCCACCCATTTTTCACAAGTGATTTGGGTGGTTTCCAACTCCTTTTTACAGACTTGATATTTTTCTATCATATTCTGGAGTTGGTCCTTGGTTATGCTATGCTCTTGTTTGATGCTGCAAATTTCATGCTCCTTTTCAGACAATTTGATTTTTAGTTCTTTTAATGACTTTTCAAATTGTACTTCACCAGTCAATAACCTATTTCTAAGGTTTTCATTCACCTCCTTAATGTTTGCAAATGCTATGATGCATTTATTTGAACAAAGGTTTTTAAGAACCTGGGGTGATACCTTAGTTGCAGCCATCATGGCACAATCACACGTATGATCACTTTCTTCTTGAACTTTCTCTTCTTTTTCACCTTGTTTCTTCTCTTCTTCTTCTTCTTTAGACCAGGGGTCAGACAGTGGTTCCAACAGGGGTTCTGAATTTTCTCCCAGCATTATTTCACCAGCAAAAGCAGTAACCACTGCTTCAGCAATTGTATCCACTGTTTCATCACTTGACTGTCCTTCTTCAGTTTCCAGCCCTTCTGGTATAGACTCCAATGCTACAAAGCACAAATCACCACTAGAAACATTATTTTGAGCATAAAGTGCAAAATTTTCATCTCCTAGCTCTTCAGGTAAGCTACTCTTGTCAACAAGGCCTTGGGTGAAAAAGCTTTGCTGATCTGGTTGAACCAATGCTGGTGCAGCTTGTTGTGGTGCAACTTGTTGCACCTGAACCTGAGGAGCAGGGGCCTAGACATACTGTATCTGATGAACAGTGGTTTAAACATAGTGCACATGAACATGAGTTGTAGGGTGTGCATAGTGAGCAGTGTTTACATGAGCAGCAGGGGCATATTGGGCATAATGCACAGTGTTTTGGTTATTTTGTGGTCTAGGGTTTGAGCCAGGATATGTAATAATTGGTCCATTGGTTTGACTCCTGCACTCTCTAGCAAAATGACCTAACCTATTACACTTATAGCATTTTATCTTTGACTTATCCAGCCTTACTTTTAAGTTCCCATGTAACCCTGGAAATTTTCTCCATGTCCTTTTGTAAAACTTGCTGGTTCTAACACTCAGCAGTGTCCATTTCCTCTAAGTCAGTTGGATCAAAATGCTGCAGATCATTGAGTTCAAAGCACAGATTGTCAGAATTCTGGTTTTCACTACTAGCTGTGAAAGCATAGTTGTTTGAGTAAGAATCAGAGTTATTAAAGGCTCCACCAGCAGTTATGTCAATATAATGATCATAACTCTGATCCTTACTACTACCAGATTCTTCCTGACCCAAAAGTGTTGTGCAGCCAAATGAATAATCATCTGCAACTTTTTCAGACTCTTGTAACTTCTTTTTCTGGTTCAACGCCCTTTGATAGGTCAGGAGTCTACCATGAAGCTGGGTTAGGGACAGATCTTTGAACTCAACAGAGTTTCTAGTTACAAAAGCAATTGTGACCCATTTTTCAGGAAGTGACCTTAAAAACCTTCTGTTTATAGTTGATATAGGAAATTCAGTTTTAACAATCTTAAGTTCACTTATGAGATAACTAAATCGCTCAAACTGCTGTGTTGATGTTTCACCCTTAATGTGACAAAAGGTTTCATATTGTTGGTTCAAAATTTCCCTGTTATTTTCAATTACTTCTTCGGTTCCCCCAAACTGTTCCTTAATTGCATCCCACAATTCCTTGGCACTGTTACAGTGAAACAGTCCAGCATAGATCTCATTTGGTAGTGCAGATGTAACGATGCTAAATGCCTTGGCATCCAGTTCAATTTTCTGAAAATCGTGTTCAGTATAGTTCTCTATTTTCTTAGGAACCATGACCTTTAGATCCTCAGCACTCGGCACCATTGGAACATGTGGTCCAAAGATAACTGACTTCCAACATCCGGTATTCTGTTGAGCTAGGATGTGACCCATCCTTCGCTCCCAGATGTTGTATTCAGATCTCTTCAACATAGGTGGTTTGAAGAGAGAACCAATGTTATTATTGATATCCTGTGATTGTGACGTCATTCTGGTTGTTTTACAAGCACTGATTAATCAACTTTGCTCGTGATTAAACCTTACTCTGTTTTTCAACGAAACGAACAATTAAAAAGTATCAATGAAATTGAGCTGAACTTTTACTTCAAAATGATTGTTAGATCAAATTTGACTGTCCTAGCTCTGATACCAGTTGTTAGGATCTGAGTTTCTTATGATTGTGCTCGTTTGATAATAATGAAGATGAATTAGAATTAAGTGCAGCGGAATTAAAATGGAATAAACTTTCAACACACAATCAAATGAGAGAATTGTTTTCAACAAACATGTTTAACATGAAATTGAATGATTATATTTATTACAATCTTCAATTACAATGCATGCATGCATACAATCTCCCCCTCAGCCTGAACTCACAGTGATTTGTTCGTACAAAATGACTTTGTGATGAAGAGAGCTGATAGAACAGTACAGAACAAACCACTGAAGCATCTTTGCTGACATCACCATGAAAGTGACATCTAACCTCCTAACAACCTATAACCACTGATCTATACAATTACTGCTTTACAAACTACTGATTACAATGAATACAAAAGATAAACTAAACTACTGCTTCTCATTCCACTGTTATAGCTCCAGCAGTACTTTGTGTCTTCAGCAGTGCTTGACCCATATTAGTAGATTGAGCATCAGTGCTTGGACTTCAACAGTCTTTAGATATCATCAGTTGTTGAAGATCAGCAGTTGTTGTAGAAGGGCAGTAGATAGAGGTTATCAGATGTTTGGCCACTTTCAAGGGGAAATAATTGTTGCAAATAACTGCTTATTGTGAATCCACTGATCTGATCCAGTTTTGGCTTTATCAACTGTTCCTTTGGTAGGGTTCAATCCCAACACGTTTTGTCCTTTATCTTGATACCCTATATCAGGCGGTGTCCTTTTCACGAATTTTGAAAGGTTTTGCCCTTTATAGGGAATTTTGTTACACGTTTTGTCCTTTAACCCTAACCCAGTTAGATTTTTTTGTTAAATCTGATCATGTGACTTGCATGTGAGGGTATTTTCGTCATTTCACCTAAAAGGACTGAATATGTAAATAACTTCTCTCCACCACCACCAAACACCCTCCTGCCACGGTAACTGTCGGCACCAGCCACCGCAAAATTAATCACAGATCAAATCAAATTACAAGGAATTGATTCAAGTTGAAGCAACACAAACCAATTTATACCAAATGGGAAGTCCCTAATTCTTGGATTGGCAGGATATTATAGGCATTTCATTCAAAATTTTTCAAGAATAGCCATTCCATTAACCAAACTAACATGTAAATCAGTTAAGTTTGAATGGGGACCAAAACAAGAGGAAGCGTTCAAGATTCTGAAGCAAAGAATAACTAACGCAATAATATTTGCTTTACCAGAAGGAACTAAAGACTTCATAGTCTACTATAATGCATCTAAATTAGGATTTGGATGTGTGTTGATGCAACGTTAGAAGGTGATTGCTTATGCCTCTAAACAACTAAAGAAGCATGAAGAAAATTATACAATGCATGATTTGGAGCTAGCAACGATAATTTTTTCACTTAAAATTTGGATGCATTATCTTTACGATAGTAAGTTTACTATCTTCACAGATCATAAAAGTTTAAGGTATGTTTTCGGGCAAAAGAATTAAACATGACGCAAAGACGCTGGATGGAAATCCTTAGAGATTATGATTGTGATATCCAATATCACGCAGGAAAAGCTAACGTAGTAGCTGATGCTTTAAGCCGAAAGTATCATAAAAAGCCTAAAAGAGTACGCGCTCTTAGATTAAACCTGCATATAGATTTAAATGAAAAATTGAGGAAGGTACAGGAAGCAGCAATCAAGGATGATGCTGAAGGATTAAAAGGAATGATTAAAGAATTAGAAAAAGGAGCAGATAGAATTTGGAAATTCCATAAGAAAAGAATCTGGGTACCTATCCAAGGGAACCTACGAAACCAAATTCTAGAAAAAGCTCATAAATCCAAGTATACGATGCATCCTTGAAGTGATAAATGTATCAAGATCTAAAGAAAAACTTTTGGTGGATAGGAATGAAGAAGGAGCTAAATGTTTAACTTGCTCACAAGTTAAAGCTGAACATCAGAAGCCTTCAGGGTTACTTCAGCAATTGGAAATGCCAATTCAGAAATAGGAATTGATAACAATGGATTTTGTTACCAAACTACCCAAGACACGAAAGGGTAACGACACAATCTGGGTGATTGAGGATAGATTAACTAAATCTACACATTTCTTACCGATGAAGGAAACTTTCAGTATGGAACAATTAGCCAAACTGTATGTGGATGAAATACTCTCATTACATGGAATCCCTTTATCTACTGTGTCCGACATAGATAGTTTTTTTACTTCTCACTTTTGGACAAGTTTTCCAAAAGATATGGGAACCCGATTAAACCTAAGTACACCTTATCATCCTCAAACAGATGGACATAGTGAAAGGACGATTCGAACTATGGAAGACATGCTCAGAGCCTATGTGATAGACTTTGGAGGAAGTTGGGACAATCACTTACCATTAATATAATTTTTTTACAACAATAGTTATCATACAAGCATTAATGCGGCACCATTTGAAGCACTATATGGATGGAAATGCCGAACACCTGTGCTGGGCTAAAATTGGAGAAAAGCAATTGTCAGGACCTGAAATTTTACAAGAAATAACTAACAAAATAATTCAGGTCAAGGAAAGACTGAAAACAGCACGAGGCCATCAAAAGAGTTATGCAGATAACAGGCGTAAGCCATTAGAGTTTCAAATCAGAGACTAAGTGCTATTAAAAGTCACACCATGGAAGGGAGTTGTCAGATTTGGTAAGAAAGGAAAGCTAAGCCCAAGATACGTTGGACCTTTTCAAATTGTCAAATGAACAGGACCATTAGCTTATCAGCTACCGTTACCTGAAGAGATGGCAGGAATACATGATGTATTTCATGTATGTAACTTAAGAAAATGTTTAGCCAACGAATCATTGGTAGTAGTACCTCTTCAAGACATAGAGGTAAATGAAAAACTTAAGTTTGTGGAAAAGACAATACAAATTAAAGATATAAAGATTAAGAATCTCAAGCACAAGAGATTAGTTCTAGTCAAGGTGAAATGGAATTCGAAGAGAGGACCATAATACACATGGGAACTAGAATCAGAGATGAAACGACAGTATCCTTACTTATTCCAATCAATCTCCAGGACGAGATTTAAAACAAGGTAGGGAGGATATAACAACCCTTAAAAGTGTTCCAAAACACTCTGCAATCAAAACCTTGGACTTGCATCACGATATATAGCATGAAAAATAAAAAAAAATTAATTTTTATGTCTGTCGCGGGCCGTGACATACTTATAAAGACCTACCGCGGGTCGCTAGACCCTAATAACTTTTCGGACACGCTTGTGGACATGTGTTATCCACGTGTCAAACCAACAATGGTGACTAAGGCCACCTATGCCCTAGCCAGGGGTTATCGCAGGCCGCGACAGGATAGCACTAGGCTCTCACGGGCCGCGAAAGAATACCAAAATTGCTATAAATAGAGCGTGAAGTCTGCAGTTCAAGTTGCTCAAAGTTTTATTCTCTCTCGATGTATATTGCTTGATATTATACCCAATACCCTAACTCTACGAATTTTTGCCCTGTTGTATGTGTTTTAACCCCTAATCACTAAATCGACACCCTGTCCGATCGATCCAAAACCCGACAACGAATGTCAAGGCGCTGCCTGAATAAGGCTATGCTTTGTTAACTACGTTGGGGTTTTGATCTCGTGATGTATCGATAAGGTTTGAGTTGGGTTATTTCACTAACACGTATGCATTTTATATTTTATTAGCAACTCTGGAATTATACAGGAATATTACCAGAAGGCTTTTTAGTTAAACCCTAAGTCTACAAATTGAGTCATTCTTCTTTTTCTCACATTATTGTGAGTCATTCTTTTGTTTTTACCAAATGCTTTGAAAAACCCTAAATGTTTTTATCAGTTATACTTACAGTGATTAAGTTTTTGTATTCTAAAATTACTGCCGGTATGTGGGGTTTTGTATACATTACTTGACAGTTGTTACTATTGGACAATGAGTTAGCCAATAGTAATATGACCACACTCATAGGGGTTGGCCCCAGTCGCAATTCTGATTTGAGTATTTGATAGATATAAACAATGTAATCACCCTTGATACTATAAAATATAACAATGTGTCTTTTTATAAAATGGAATGAATTCGCCAGTATTTTTGTTGATAAAACATTTTCAAACACTTTTCAGGTAACTTACTGTGAAGGTAATAGAAACCTGCTATGGAGCACTGAAGGCTTAAATAAAGTGGCTATGATTACCTGAATAAAAGAAGAAATATATGTTTTGTCAAATAGGGTTTATTTGTGACAACCGTAAAAAATCCAGGTATCTGTACAATTAATTAATGTTAATTAGTGCTTAATGACTGTGCTGAATTACAACTGATAACTTAAACTGCTTTCTGATTACTGCATCATGCTTACATGTGCATCACATATTACATAATGTCACCTCATTATCACATGCAAACTTTATTGATATATATGATGCACAAAGCACAGTTAGCACAGTTAACGGAAAAAACAGGAATATGCTGACGGGGTTCAGTACATAGACAGACAGTGTTTTGAGACCCAGTATGAGCCAGAAACCAAGTTCTACACTAGTATAGTGTGTAGGGAAGTAAGGACCACAAAACTGCTTTTCTAAGTGATAGTTTAGGTGCCGGGAAGTGCCTAAAACTCACCCAAAGTACAGAATTCTGCATTTTTTTTAGCAAAAATCAGCTTTATAAGAAGCTAGTTTCATGTAAAAATATGACTAAATGGTCCTGAATGCTTTCCTAAGTGTCGGGAATTAAAGGTGTCACAAAAGGGTACTTAAAGAACACTAAACAGTATAATTTGACACTTTAACGAACCGGTATCTAACCAAACAACCAGACACTACCCGAAACACCAAAATTATACTAGAAGCACTGTTTTATTATTTCCGAGCTAGATATGATCCCCGAACACCCTAACACCCACTAAAATATCTAGTAACTAACTTAACTAACTATACACTTGGATTTGAATTATAATCTAACTACATGGTTAAAATTTACAATTAGACCCCCATAAGCTAGTAATCGACCCACATGGCCTAATTGGTGGATTTTTTGATTTAATTAATAGATTGTGTCATGTACCTTGGAAGACATAAGACCCAAGGGTTAAACACTTGTTGGAGGTTATAAGAACAAACCACTAGATCACTATCCTCACTTCATCTCACCACTTTCACTCCACTCATCTATCTCCCTCTCCTCCTTACCCTCGGCCAAACCCACCACCATTTACCACCATCATCAATCATTCAAGCTCATCCATTCTAAGGCCACACAAAGGTGTTCAAGGGTGCATAAGGAAGCTTGGTGGCATCGAAAGTGTAAGGACCTTTCTCACTTGCTTTTATCCATCATCTTTGTCACCTTCATCTTCAAGAGTTCATCACTAGCCATAGAGCTAGTTGTAAGGCCCTTGTAACCCTTTGTTACTTCTAAATTAGATGGTTAAAAGATGTAGTATGTTGTTAATCACAAGAACACTAAAGAAACATAATCAAGAAGCATGAACATAAGCTTGATATATGATGAAACAATGTTGTTTAGTGTATGAATGATACTTGATTGTTACTTTCTTGAAGATTATGATGTTGATCATCATAAGGAGCTTGCTAGATTGTGATTAAACACATGATCTAGCAAGTGAGAGAATGATTATGTGATGAAACAAGATGATCATCCTCATGTATAAGCATGAACTTGAAGAATAAAGTGATTTCTTGAAAAATAATAAACAAAGTGAGTTAGTAATCTTATGTGATTTTTAGAAGATCTTGGTTCTTACTTAAACTTACACTATTTTTGGTGATAAAACAAGTGTAGAAACACTAGAGAAACAAGAAGATTTCATAAAGAAGCATTTTTGTAAAATACGTTTACAAGTTGTAAACACCCAAATCTTTCAAGAATGAAGTTTATAAAGAAGTAAATACACTTTGGAAGGTAACTAAACTTACTAAACACACTACCAAGTTACTACAAGTTTTTATGAAAGTTCAAGTACATGATTATCATGTAGATAGCTTTGTTTTAGCACTTGGTAAGTGTAGGTTGATTGTTGATTGTTTATGATGATTTTTGAAAAGAAAATGATATTCTTTAATAGCATGGACACCTCCATTTTTAGGGGAAACTATGGCAAAAATTTTCTAAAAATACAAACACTTAGAAAAATATTTTCTAAACAAATATTTACAAGAGTATTTTGATCATAAGTTTCAATATAAACTTTGCCATAATTTTTGTAACAAAAATACAAATATTAGAGGTTGGTTTTTATAAATAAAAATGGGTAAATACATATTCAGAATATATATATGTATATTAAAGACACTTGTGTGAATATTTGTATACTTTGTGTATTAGTTATATTATTTTAGAATTTAAAGTAATATAACTTAACAAAATACCAAGAATTTACAATCCAAAATAATACCAAAAATCACAAGGAATAAATATATAAGTCACACACTTAATATTGTGAAACCGAACAATAGAACGTAACTTATATATAACGTATATACTCCGGAAAATACCGTTACAAATATATTTTTGGTAAATATTATTTTGATACGAAACGAAATGAAAGTATGATTTTATTACAAAGTATATCATATTTTCAACAAGGAGAAAATATACTACTTTTGGGAAAAATATATATATTTTCTTGGAATACATTAGTTATGGATAAAAATAAGTTAAATATATTTTCTAAAGTGGGACTTGAAAATATATTAATTTGGAACTACAAATACAATAATACGAAAATACATGTATGAAATACCCCCATCCTTGGGAAGGAAATACTTGAGAAGTATTGTTACAAAAATATTGTTTAACAATTATTCCAAAACTTAAATATAATTTAAGTTGAAATATTTATTATTTTGACAAGAAAATTATAACTTTGGATAATATTAAAAGAAACATAACTAAAAAATGTAAATACAAAGGCAAGACACGGCCCGTTCGTCTAATAGACATTAGTACATTGTAGGGAGTCGTGTTTGCTGAAGAGATTTGGGTTACGATTCTGAAGATGCAATACTGTGAGTTCATGTCCCCCTTTTCTTTAAACTGTTTTGTTTATTTACTTCGGGGGTGAAATACATGTTACAAAAGGATTACATACAAATACAATTAGTATGGTGAGCCTAGGAAAGAACCATAGATCATGTGAATGGGTAGGCGGATACTTGGGACCATTAATCCTCGTAAAAGGACCGAGGGGCATGAGTGATAGATCTATTTGGGTGTAGCGAGCCCACACCCATGAGGACCAAGGTGGCCGATAGGGTGACTATGCCTTCCAGCCGGAATCCCGGTGCAACTTTGCTAGGTTTGAGTCTTCCTACACCGTCACACATATCAGTGGCCTTGCAAACCATTGGTGATCTTTTCCTTATTTTCTATCATACCGGGACTTTCATACTTACACTGTTTACAAAGGGTTATACATACATATACAAAACACATGAACTCGCTCAGCTTTTGTTGATGTTTTTAAACTACATGTATTTCAGGGAACAAAGTGGATCTGGCAGGTGTATGCATGTGTTTCAAGCTGCGTTATAAATAAAAGATGTCATCCGTGGTCGTAGGGTTTAAGAGATGTATCTTACTCCTGGATGAGATACATGGTTCTAAGCTCGGGTTGGTTTAAGTTATGTTGTCGAGTCTTCGTGAACTCATTAAAACATGTTATGGTTTGTAACTTAAATTTGGTGTTGATGTTTCAAACAAGTGAGTTGTGGCATTTTCAAACTTAATTTTTATGGATGAATATCTTTTGGTTTTTATCATATAGCATTGTTATGATTGAATGCTATGGTATCAAGAAGTCACACCAATGACCACGCTTCAGCAAACGTCAGGGTGTGACAGCTTGGTATCAGAGCTTCGATCGTAGCGAATTAGGATTCTTTCTCGAGTCTAGACTACGATCATTAGGGCTCTCATGAAAATGTTTTCACAAACATGTTTTCATTGCATACACAAAATGTCTGTGACACTCTGGATTTTCCCGAACAACCTTCTAGTTCAGTATTTCGTGTACGTACTATTATTAATTGAAAGGTGTGATTTATTTTGATGTGCTATGTGTTGATAACGTGTATGTAATATATATGTATATGTATATTTACTCGTAAACCGAAATCACAACTCGAGACCACTCGGTCTCGAGTGAACTAAACCAATTGGGCCGATTGGGCTGCACCCCTCCTTAAGCCCACTCGAAATGCCTTAGGCTGCACTTACTCAGGAGAGTATAAAATCCTTGCATTAGCCGACTTACCTCTTTTGGACAACAATCACTCTCCCAAAATTCCTAAACATCTTCTCACTCACACTCTCCCTCTCTCATCCTCTCTCTCTAGAAAACCCTTACAAAACCACATCCTCCTCTCGGATTCAAACCGAGAAGCATCGAAGGCCCTTGGATCGGCTCATGTTCTTCACTTGAGGATTCCCTTTCATCAAATCTACTCACCTTCACACTCTTAATCTCTAACCGGTTAGTTTCATGTTTTTAATCTAGTTCCCTTTGCAAAACAAATGAAAATATTTGATAAAGGTGTGTATGCTTGATGAGTAATATACATGCTTGGTTTCAAATGTCTAAGATGAACAATACTCTCTTTTGTGAAAAGTATGAATGTTGTATGATAATGTCTTGCTAAATGATAAAAGAATGATGGTTAGGATTGTTTATGATCATCCGATTTATGTTAGAGGTTATAGAACAAATGTTTTGCTTAATGATGGTTTACAAGATGATCTTGACATCTAGTTATGCGTTATGAATTCTTGTCCATAGAATGCATGATTATGTAGGATGAACATGACGGTGAAGGATGAAAACCCTAATGATGAACAAGTTTGAATGTGATATGAATATTTGAAAATGCTGTGTTTGATCCAGGTTGAAATAGAATTAGACAATAAAACATGTTTATGGAATTCTATTGGATAGTACACAATCTCATGAAATTGAAATACTATTGGTTAGCACATCTGAAATTCTAGAAGCATTCTATTACCCTGTATGCAAGTCGAAACCTTCGGTCTCGACTCGAGACCATCGAACTTTAACTCGAGACCAAAGTGATTGGACTCGAGAACACCAAGTAACAACTTGAGATAAGCTTCAAGACTCGAAATCAGCAAGGTCTCGACTCGAGATCTCATGATCTCGACTCGAGACTGAACCCGAGACATCTGAGGTTGCGACTCGTACTTACATGACTCGAGACCACCCCGCTACAACCCGAGACCACTTGGTTGCGACTCGAGATCTCTCGGTCTCGACTCGAGACCACCTTGTCTCGAGTGGGCTACTGGTCTCCGTTATTGGGCCAAAGTGTATGGACTGTTCATACATGATTACTGATTGACTGGACTACGTGTTAATTGTTACTGTTTGACTGTACCATTATTAGAGCAGGCCCAATAACTCAAAACTGTATGCATACTACGTGTTAGATACGTGTAGAATATACGTGATTTCTCTGTACCCAACCTGACCTATACTGGTAACCATATTAGGACGTGGTGACCAGCATACTTGACCAAGTAAACTGTCTACCGAGCAACCCAAGGTGAGTTCACAACTACTAAAGCATGCGTTCCCGGTGGTTTTGGGAAACGGAAACTTAAACAACGCTATCCCTGCGTAAGGGATACAAACCTACTTTCTTCCCCTTAAATGGGACTCTTAGTTAATTATTGTTTATACGGTGATGCAACAAGCAACACTAAATGAAACTCTATCACTTAAGTCCCTACCATTTAATACCGATTAGTCGCCGGGGCCTGGCGAACGGGTTATTAGTTAATAGCGCTATTTAGGTGTAACCAGCCTCACACCGACCCTTGTTACTGGGAACGGGAGTGAACTAATGAACTCTGGCAAACCGTCAATGATGATAGAACATTGACAAACGGGGCACTACGGAAACGTACGGTTAAGTAAGTATTCGGTATTGGAAAAAAAGTTTAGTCGCTTACTTATGGGGTAGCTCCCCATCGCATGTATAAACGGATAAATTAACTGGTGAAACAAGTTTTTGGTAATTAAAAACTGGACAACTCGTGAACTCGCCAACATTTTTGTTGATACCCTACTGCATGCTTTGCAGGTACCCAGTGACTTAGGAGCTTGCAGCTTGGGAATGTGTAGTGGTCGTCTAGCCCATGTGTTGGGTTTTAAATAATCTTGAACTATGAACTTTGTTTTGAAACTGTTTGGTTTATGCTTCCGCTGTTTACTTAAACTGTGATTTGAACTTAAACTTTTGAAACTTCGAACTATAATGTTTACTAACTATTGTGGTTGGTGAATATTATTACTATTGACCAATGCTCAGTATAATTGGTGGCTGGATCCTGGTCAGTCACGCCTCCAAGCGGTGGTACTCCGCATGTGGATTTTGGGGGTGTGACAGATTGGTATCAGAGCCATTGGTTATAGTGAACTTGGTTTTAAAAAGAAAGTCTTTTTGAGAAAAACCAGACTATAACCCGTGACTCATGACGACACTACACTCCAAGGGCAAGACTCAGCTTATTAGACCTCATAGCTCGGACTTGTGTTTACTTGCTTGTTTACTTTATGTTGTTGATCTACTATACGTACTAGTGTTCCTAATCAGATAGATACACATCCCTCTTCTATCTCATTCTCGCTACGTTACGACATCACACTCATACTGTGTTTTCTGGTTATGAAGACAATGAGTGGACGCGGAAGAGGAAACGTTAACATGACACAGGCACAGTTCACTAACTTACTCAACACGGTGGCTGTAGCTTTCACAGCTCACCCTGGAGGTAAACTCGTTACTTTAGGATGTTTAGATCCTACCCCCGCATCGTCTTTTCACCTCTAAGCCTATTCGCTTCACTTCTCACAACATGTCAGCAAGCGCCTGCGCAACCACGTGTTTGTACTTTCAAAACCTTCATGGATTGCAAGCCTCTCCCTTTCAACGACACTGAGGGTGCCGTCGGCCTTTTGCACTGGATTGAAAAGGCCGAAGCTGTCTTTGCTGTCTGCGAGTGTCCCCCTGCTAACTGGGTAAAGTTCGCGACGGGTACGCTTGAAGGAAACGCACTTTCATGGTGGAAGGCGCAGATTCAGATGCTTGGTCTGGAAACTGCAAATGCTACTGCGTGGGAAGATTTCAAGGATATGATCAAGGAAGAATATTGTCATAGGGATGACATTCATAAGCTCGAAAACGAATACTTTGAGCTCAAGATGGTTGGATCAGAGATTGAGACCTACACCAAGCAGTCCAACGACTATGCTGCACTTTGCCCAAACATGTCCCGACCTATGTATCGAAGGATCGAATTGTACATCAAAGGTTTGGCCCCAGAGATCCGGAGCCATGTGACCTCAGCCAACCTCCATACCATTCAGCCAGTGGTTCGCCTTGCTCACAAACTCACTGATCAGGCTGTGGAGGAGGGCAAGTTGTCCAAGAGGATCAGTGCTACTGCTGGAACTTCTAGCGATAACAAACGAAAGTGGGATGGAAATCAGGGTAAGGATGCTAACCCCACTTAGGCCTCAGTTCAACAAAGGAAGACTGAAAGCAACAAGGGCCTTCAGCAACAGGGTGGCTATCGAGGAAACCACCCCAAGTGTAACAAATGTAACCGACACCACAGTGGGCCATGTGGCAAAAGTCAGTGTCAGCGATGCAACAAGATGGGGCATGAAGCCAAAGACTGCAGGAGCCAGCTTCCAGCTAGGCAGAATCAACAACAACCACAACAGCAACAAGGAAACAACCGTGAATGCTACAAATGTGGAGCAATAGGGCACATGCGAAAGGATTGCCCTCAGCTGAACCAGAATCGCAACAACAATAATCGAGGTGCTGGAAACAACGACAACAACCAAGGAGCTGGAGACAATGCAAGGGCATTTGTGATTGGGGCGGCTGAAGCCAGGAACGACCCCAACATGGTGGCGGGTAAGTTCCTACTTAATGATCGTTATGTTTCCGTACTATTTGATTCTGGAGCAGATGCTAGTTATGTATCTCTACGTATTAGTAAGAAGCTTAAGTCCACTCTTACGCCTTTAAGCTCTAAGCACATCGTTGAAATAGCTAATGGTAGAAACCTCGAGGCCTCACACGTTATTCGTAACTGCAAACTAGAATTGTCTGGTCAAACCTTCCGTATCGATCTCTTCCCCATCATTCTCGGAAGCTTCGACGTCGTCATTGGTATGGACTGGTTATCCAAGCATCGAGCGAAAATCCTCTGCCAAGAGAAAGCTGTTCGTATTCCCCGTCCTCCTGGCAAACCCCTTATCGTCCGAGGCGACAAAAGCGGAGAAGTCACAGGCATTATTTCGTTCTTAAAGGCCCAGAAGTGTTTACGAAAGGGGCACACCACTATCTTAGCACTTGTTGCCGACATGCAGAAAAAGGAAAACAGGATTGAAGATTTTCTAGTTGTACGCGACTATCCGGAGGTATTTCCTGAAGAACTACCTGGACTCCCTCATCACCGCCAGGTCGAATTTCAAATCGAACTAGCTCCCGGAGCAGCACCTATAGCTCGTGCACCTTATCGACTAGCCCCCGCAGAACTCAAGGAACTTTCTACTCAACTACAAGAACTTTTGGACAAAGGTTTTATCCGTCCTAGCTCGTCACCCTGGGGTGCCCCAGTGCTCTTTGTCAAAAAGAAGGATGGCACATTCCGAATGTGCATTGATTACCGCGAACTGAACAAGGTTACCATCAAGAATCGTTATCCACTTCCCCGTATCGATGATCTGTTCGACCAGCTGCAAGGGTAGAGCTATTATTCCAAGATCGATCTGCGGTCGGGCTATCACCAGCTGAGAGTCCGCGATGAGGACATCTCTAAGACTGCTTTCAGAACCCGCTATGGTCACTACGAATTCCTTGTTATGCCTTTCGGAATGACCAACGCACCAGCGATCTTCATGGATCTCATGAACCGAGTGTGCAAACCCTACCTCGACAAGTTCGTAATTGTGTTTATTGTCGACATCCTTGTCTACTCGAAGAGTCAAGAGGAGCATGAACAACACCTGCATCTTATTCTCTAACTCCTTCGCAATGAGCAACTGTATGCCAAATTCTCGAAATGTGATTTCTGGCTTAGAGAAGTCCATTTCCTTGGGCACATAGTCAATCAGGGTGGGATTCATGTTGACCCCGCTAAGATCGAATCCATTAAGAATTGGCCTATACCTAAGACTCCGACCGAAGTTCGCCAATTCTTGGGATTGGCAGGATACTATCGAAGATTTATCAAGGGATTTTCTAAGATCGCTCAACCACTTACGGCCCTCACTTAGAAAGGTGTTGCTTACAAATGGAGTAATGCTCAGGAATCTGCCTTTCAGGAACTAAAGAAGAACCTCTGTAGTACTCCTATTCTTTCCTTACCTGAAGGTACCGACGACTTTGTTGTTTACTGCGACGCTTCTATTCAAGGACTTGGTTACGTGTTGATGCAACGCGAGAAGGTTATTGCTTACGCTTCGCGACAACTCAAGATCCACGAACGGAACTACACGACACATGACTTAGAATTCGGAGCTGTGGTCTTCGCGCTCAAGATTTGGAGACAATACTTGTACGGTACCAAGTGCACAATTTACACCGATCACAAGAGTCTCCAGCACATAATGGAACAAAAGGAGTTGAATATGCGGCAACGCCGATGGGTCGAACTCCTAAATGACTACGAGTGTGCAATTAAATATCATCCAGGCAAGGCTAACGTGGTGGCAGATGCCCTCAGCAGGAAGGAAACCAAACCTAAGCGTGTTCGTGCCTTACAGCTCACCATCCACTCGAACCTCCCTAAGCAAATCCGAAACGCTCAGGTCGAAGCATTGAAAGCCGAGAACATCAGGGCTGAGTCCCTGCGAGGATCAAGGAAACGGCTAGAACAAAAAGAAGATGGTGCTTACTACGTAAACGGGCGCATATGGGTCCCACTTAATGGGAATTTGCGCGAGCTTGTAATGGATGAAGCCTATAAGTCCCGTTACTCAGTACATCCTGGTTCGAATAAGATGTACCACGACTTAAAGACTACATACTGGTGGCCTAGCATGAAAGCCCACATAGCAACCTATGTCAGAAAATGTTTGACTTGTGCAAGAGTCAAGGCTGAGTATCAGAAACCATCAGGCCTACTCCAACAGCCAGAAATCCCGCAATGGAAATGGGAGCAAATTTCCATGGATTTTGTTACTGGCCTGCCTAGATCTCAACGCGGAAATGACACCATTTGGGTGATAGTGGACCGATTAACTAAGTCTGCCCACTTTTTGGCTATTAAAGAAACAGACAAGTTCTCTACCTTAGCAGAGGTATACTTAAAGGAAGTGGTTTCGAAGCACGGGGTGCCGACCTCTATTATTTCCGATCGAGACGTGCGTTTTACTTCTGAGTTGTGGCAAGCTATGCACAAATCCTTTGGCTCACGTTTAGACATGAGCACCGCTTATCACCCACAAACGGATGGGCAATCTGAACGCACCATCCAAACCCTTGAAGACATGCTTAGGGCATGTGTAATCGATTTTGGCAAGGGCTGGGAAAAACATCTACCCTTAGTGGAATTCTCCTACAATAACAGCTACCACACCAGCATACATGCAGCACCCTTTGAGGCATTGTACGGTCGTAAATGCTGATCGCCTCTCTGCTTGGCGGAGGTTGGTGACAGCCAGATCACAGGGCCAGAACTTGTGGTAGACACTACGGAAAAGATTGCCCAGATTAGACAACGCATGGCGGCAGCTCGTGATCATCAGAAGAGCTACGCTGATAAGGATAGGAAACCACTAGAGTTCCAGGTTGGTGACCGAGCTCTACTTAAAGTCTCACCCTGGAAGGGTGTGGTTCGTTTCGGAAAACGGGGCAAGCTTAATCCGCGATATGTCGGACCATTCGAAATTACCGAAAAGATTGGTAAGGTCGCTTACAGATTGAATCTGCCTAAAGAACTGAGTGCTGTGCACAACGTCTTTCACGTGTCTAATCTGAAGAAGTGTCTGTCAGATGAAACACTCATCATTCCTTTCAAGGAACTTACTATTGACGAACGGCTACACTTTACTGAGGAACCGATTGAGATCACGGATCGAGAAATCAAAACCCTCAAACGTAGCCAGATACCTCTCGTACGAGTTCGTTGGAACTCGCGACGTGGCCCAGAGTTTACCAGGGAGCGGGAAGACCAGATGAAGCGCAAGCATCCCCAGTTGTTCTCAAATGAAACTCCCAGCACTGAAGCTACAACCGAATTTCGGGACGAAATTCCAAACTAACGGGGGGGATGATGTGACGCCCCGTTGAAACGTTCTCACTTATACTAGCTTGACAGTGAATGCCTTAAATTTCGGGACGAAAGTTCTTAAAACTTGGGGATAATGTGACACTCTGGATTTTCTCGAACAACCTTCATATCAGTATTTCGTGTACGTACTATTATTAATTGAAAGGTGTGATTTATTTTGATGTGCTATGTGTTGATAACGTGTATGTAATATATATGTATATGTATATTTACTCGTAAACCGAAATCACAACTCGAGACCACTCGGTCTCGAGTGAACTAAACCAATTGGGCCGATTGGGCTGCACCTCTCCTTAAGCCCACTCGAAATGCCTTAGGCTGCACTTACTCGGGAGAGTATAAAATCCTTGCATTAGCCGACTTACCTCTTTTGGACAACAATCACTCTCCCAAAATTCCTAAACATCTTCTCACTCACACTCTCACTCTCTCATCCTCTCTCTCTAGAAAACCCTTACAAAACCACATCCTCCTCTCGGATTCAAACCGAGAAGCATCGAAGGCCCTTGGATCGGCTCATGTTATTCACTTGAGGATTCCCTTTCATCAAATCTACTCACCTTCACACTCTTAATCTCTAACCGGTTAGTTTCATGTTTTTAATCTAGTTCCCTTTGCAAAACAAATGAAAATATTTGATAAAGGTGTGTGTGCTTGATGAGTAATATACATGCTTGGTTTCAAATGTCTAAGATGAACAATACTCTCTTTTGTGAAAAGTATGAATGTTGTATGATAATGTCTTGCTAAATGATAAAAGAATGATGGTTAGGATTGTTTATGATCATCCGATTTATGTTAGAGGTTATAGAACAAATGTTTTGCTTAATGATGGTTTACAAGATGATCTTGACATCTAGTTATGTGTTATGAATTCTTGTCCAAAGAATGCATGATTATGTAGGATGAACATGATGGTGAAGGATGAAAACCCTAATGATGAACAAGTTTGAATGTGATATGAATATTTGAAAATGCTGTGTTTGAAATACTATTGGTTAGCACATCTGAAATTCTCATGAAATTGAAATAGAATTAGACAATAAAACATGTTTATGGAATTCTATTGGATAGTACACAATCTCATGAAATTGAAATACTATTGGTTAGCACATCTGAAATTCTAGAAGCATTCTGTTACCCTGTATGCAAGTCGAAACCTTCCATCTCGACTCGAGACCATCGAACTTTAACTCGAGACCAAAGTGATTGGACTCGAGACCACCAAGTAACAACTTGAGATAAGCTTCAAGACTCGAAATTAGCAAGGTCTCGACTCGAGATCTCATGATCTCGACTCGAGACTGAACCCGAGACATCTGAGGTTGCGACTCGTACTTACATGACTCGAGACCACCCCGCTACAACCCGAGACCACTTGGTTGCGACTCGAGACCTCTCGGTCTCGACTCGAGACCACCTTGTCTCGAGTGGGCTACTGGTCTCCGTTATTGGGCCAAAGTGTATGGACTGTTCATACATGATTACTGATTGACTGGACTACGTGTTAATTGTTACTGTTTGACTGTACCATTATTAGAGCAGGCCCAATAACTCATAACTGTATGCATACTACGTGTTAGATACGTGTAGAATATACGTGATTTCTCTGTACCCAACCTGACCTATACTGGTAACCATATTAGGACATGGTGACCAGCATACTTGACAAAGTAAACTGTCTACCGAGCAACCCAAGGTGAGTTCACAACTACTAAAGCATGCGTTCCCGGTGGTTTTGGGAAACGGAAACTTAAACAACGCTATCCCCGCGTAATGGATACAAACCTACTTTCTTCCCCTTAAATGGGACTCTTAGTTAATTATTGTTTATACGGTGATGCAACAAGCAACACTAAACGAAACTCTATCACTTAAGTCCCTACCATTTAATACCGATTAGTCGCCGGGGCCTGGCGAACGGGTTATTAGTTAATAGCGCTATTTAGGTGTAACCAGCCTCACACCGACCCTTGTTACTGGGAACGGGAGTGAACTAATGAACTCTGGAAAACCGTCAATGATGATAGAACATTGACAAACGGGGCACTACGGAAACGTACGGTTAAGTAAGTATTCGGTATTGGAAAAACAGTTTAGTCGCTTACTTATGGGGTAGCTCCCCATCGCATGTATAAACGGATAAATTAACTGGTGAAACAAGTTTTTGGTAATTAAAAACTGGACAACTCGTGAACTCGCCAACATTTTTGTTGATACCCTACTGCATGCTTTGCAGGTACCCAGTGACTCAGGAGCTTGCAGCTTGGGAATGTGTAGTGGTCGTCTAGCCCATGTGTTGGGTTTTAAATAATCTTGAACTATGAACTTTGTTTTGAAACTGTTTGGTTTATGCTTCCGCTGTTTACTTAAACTGTTATTTGAACTTAAACTTTTGAAACTTCGAACTATAATGTTTACTAACTATTGTGGTTGGTGAATATTATTACTATTGACCAATGCTCAGTATAATTGGTGGCTGGATCCTGGTCAGTCACGCCTCCAAGCGGTGGTACTCCGCATGTGGATTTTGGGGGTGTGACAATGTCCAGATCCAGGAAACAAACATTTTTACAAATAAAAGACATAAGGTACATTTCAAAGAATTCGTTTATAATTCAGTCTGAGAGACTGGGGAGTTAGTCTGAGAGACTAGCTGGGTAGTCAGTCTGAGAGACTGGGGAGTTAGTCTGAGAGTCTAGCTGGGTAGTTCAGTTTGAGAAAATGGGAGGTTTAGTCTGAGAGACTAAGTAGTTCAGTCTGAGAGGCTGGGTGGGATAGTCTTGGGAAGACTAGGATGCATACATGCTTACATTGTTGCTACTTACATGCTTGTTTGATGATTGTTGATATATGTGCATATGTTGTGATTGCTTTGTTACAGACATCATGTCCTCCTCTGATAGTGGAGTATCTGACACCGTAGACCCCATGGCCATAGTTTCTGATGATGAGATCATCCCTGAGGATGAGGTTTTTACATCTGACACTACGAGTAGCGATGATGATGATTTCCAGCCGTTTGCTTTACCAGATTTTGGCGATGGTATACCGCTAGCTGATGGTCTTCCTGGTAAGGATCTACTTCTTGTTCAGATCCCTACTCCTTTACCTCTTGTTGCATTTCCTTTCGAGGATCTGCCTCTTGATGCCATGTCTGACGACGACATCGATCTTTTTATTGAGGGTCCCCCTGAGGGTGCCCAGGATGATGGAGCTCCAGTCGATGATGCTATTATCGCTCCACTTGTCGAGATTCCAGTCAACGATGTCATTGCTATCCCGCTTATTGAGATTCCTGTCGTTGAGATTTCATCCGACCATTCTGGTCCTGATTCATTAGAGTCTGCGTCCTCTACTACTCCACACGCACTGGGATTACAGCGTTATCCCAACGATTCTGATTCCGACACAGCTATGTCTGCCGCACCTGTTCCTCCACAGGACTTTGAGTTTGATGATGAGTTTGATCCTGACATTAATCCTGAGCACGAGGTTGATTTCATCCCTGACGATCACCTTTTTGACATACCCGCTGATCTCATGCCGATACCCGCTGATCTTGAGTTAGCTCCAGCCGACCCTGAGCCTTTGATTGCACCCGAGCCTATACCTGCTTACGATCCCCTGCCTGAGCATGCACCTGTTGTCATACCGGTTGTTGCACCACCTTTGCCTGACCCTCTACCTGCACCCACAGACCATGCTCCTTTTGCTGACCATATAGATCCCCGTTATGCATTCACCCACAATGGGTGGATAGAGGACGACGATGACTTGCCTCCTTTTGTTAGGACTGTTACTCCCCCACCTGCACCTACTCATGCACCTGTTGATATCGCCCCGTTTCACCCACATGTGTCTGACATACACCGCACTGATCTACCAGTCACGTTCCTAAAGGATATCCCTCCACCCCGTCCAGGGGAATGACCGTCTAGCCAGCCATCTGGTCATGTCCCACCTGTGTCAGCTGCTTTTCCTTTTGTGCCACAGTTTTCACATACTGCACCTTTTGCTTCTGCACCATCGGGCGAGCCACTGATTTGGTTTCCGCCCAACATGATGCCTGTTTCTGATCCATATCATCCCTTCCATTACACTGGATACACGAGGGATGATCTGCTTTTGTCCTTACAGCTCCAGCAGGAGATGTTGTGTCGCAGAGTCATGGATCTTGAGAGGATTCCGCGTCCTCCGCCTTGTACTTGTCAGTCACCATTCGCGACTCCGCCCGCTCCTCTTTTACCATACTCAGATTTTGATGTTCGTTTCCTTACTATGGAGCAGCAGATCAGCTATCTGTTGCATCATGTTCATGCCCTCGAGGAGGAGCTAGCGCATCTGCGCAGTTTGCTTTTCGTTCCTCCACCTCCTCCTCCTCCACCATCAGCATAGCAGTTTTTGGTTTTATGCAGGTAGCATACTTTTGGTGAGAATGTAGCTATTGAGCCCAGATTGCCCAGCCTTTTTGAGAGACCACTTTTGACCTTTGATTGTTGTAGTTGATGGATATTTTGGGCAAGGGTGATGTGACCCTTTGGTCCCTTTTGGTGTAATATGATACACTGTAGAACATATAAAACTGTAATTGTGGTCATTGATATATGAAAGCTCAATCGCAATATTCTCATTACATACGTTGTTGACTTACTTGTTTGTGTTATGATTGGGATGTTATGTGTTTACTTGCATTGATAAATGTTAATACATACACGTACTACATACTTATATGCATAAGACCTGACCTATACAATCTTATTTAGAAGACGCCTCCACGAAGAGATAACACACTGCCCACAACTGAGGCCGAATTACAAGAACGGATTTCACGAGCGATAGCACAACACGAGGCCTTATGCTCTGAGCATAGCGGAGGTACCTCTGGAAGCAACCCACCTCTTGGTAATGTTTAAGTCACTAAGGACACATTACGTTACATTTGGATATTCCATGTGCGATCGCTAATGCTTTATGTGAATGATGTTGCTTGTACAGGTTGTACCTATAAGCAGTTCTTAGACTGTAGGCCTCTGAATTTCGACGGCACTGGGGGTGCTATAGCTTTTGTAAGATGGACGGAGAAGACTGATTCTGTGATAAGAATGAGCAAGTGTGCTCCACAAGACCAAGTCACCTATATCTCCGGATTGTTCTTAGACGGAGCGCTTTCCTGGTGGAATCTCCAAATTCAGACCTTGGGAGAAGAGGCTGCTTGTGCCATGACATGGGATGAAATGAAGGAACTCATGTGAAAGAAATGCTATTCCAGGGCTGAAATCCAAAAGTTAGAAACTGAGTTCTGGAACCTCAAGATGGATGGTCCGAAGATTGCTGAATACGTGCAGAGATTTCACGACTTATCTCGCGTCGTTCCTTACATGGTTGATCGGGAATTCAAGCGCATCGAGCGTTTTATTTGGGGGTTGGCACCTCAGATTATGAGTATGGTGACAACGTCGAAGCCTACAACAATAACTGAGGCTATTGATCTGAGTGTATCACTGACTGAAGAAGCTATCAGGTTAAACAAGTTTTCAATTTCTGACCAGAAAAAGAAGGAGACTCACGTTGAGTCATCCGGTGAGAACAAAAGGAAGTTCTCAAATTTCAAGAAAGGTACCAGTAGTGCTAACAAGAAGGAAGAGGCAAACGCACCAGCTAAGGCCAAAACTGGTGCTGAAAACAAAGGAAAAGGGTATATGGGCACCTTGCCCAAATGCGATGCGTGTCAGTTGCATCACAATGGACGATGACGAGCTGGAAAATGCGAGTCTTGTGGAAGAGTTGGTCACTCGAAGGAGACGTGCTGGGTTGGTACTGGTCGTGGTGGTCAGATAGGTTATGGTAGTGGGAATGGAAACAGTAACCGCGGTGGTAATGGATATGGAAACCGCCCTCAAGGAGGAAATGGCGGTAACGAAAATCGTGGTAATTTTGGGAATCAAGCTGGTAGTGGAAACCAGGGAGCAAACAACAATCGAGGTGGTAATGGGAATGGAAATGGAAATGGTCGAGGACCAGGTTGTTTTAATTGTAGAGACGTGGGGCATTTCAAGAGAGAGTGCCTAAGGCTCAATCAAGCTCAAGGAAGGGTTTTCAACATCGGAGCGAGAGAAGCTCGCCAAGATCCGAACGTAGTTACTGGTACGTTCCCTATCAACCAACGCTTTGCATCTGTACTGTTTGATACTGGTGCCGATTATAGTTTTGTATCGCTAGAATTTAAGAATATACTTGGGTTGGTAGCTAGTAAGCTAGATATTCCATATTCGATAGAACTAGCTAATGAAAAGCTAGTAGAAGCGAATGAAGTCATTAGAGGTTGCGTGATAGAGCTAGGAGAGCACGAGTTTATGCTTGATCTGCTGCCAGTCGAGTTGGGAAGCTTCGACGTGGTAGTAGGGATGGATTGTGTTGGTGCATCCGTCTGTCGACTTCGTCTTGTATCGAGTCTTGTAGTGTGAAATAGATCAGGGCACGAAAATCTAGAAAATGGGTTTATAGGTAATTCCGCTTGAAATGACACTGTGTCATTTCAAACGAAATCACAATGATAATTCCGTTTGAGTGATTTCGTGCGGAATTAGATTCCGTTTGAGCATGTTCAAACGGAATTACCCAGCCTATAAATACCTCAAGTGCCTTGACATTTGTAACGATTCTGATTCCGGTAGCGAAGCTCTGCCGAAGTGTCTACAGCATTGTAATCGATCTAATATCAATCTAAAGACAGTTTAAAGTGATTTCTTTTGCATATCAGCTGGAATAACACCGATACACTTGTTTCCGCCTCTTGTATTGGTGAAGACCTCTTCTGATCGACTTGTTTGGGTCACAAAACGATCCTTCAAGTGGTATCAGAGCTCAGGAGGAAGAGTTCTTACCATTTCAGCTACAAAATCTGTTTTCTACACCTTCTTTTCACAATTAAACAAAATTTCACGGTTAAAATGGCTTGATTTTCAAACATGTTGTGTGCAACAGTGTTTTAACAAACCCTAGAAAGTATCAGATCTTAATTCGGCTTAAAACTTGGTCAATTTTTGAAAAAACTGCCCGAAAGTGTAATTCCGTTTGAAAGATTGATATAATTTCGCTTGAACATTGCACTTTTTCACACGAAATTAGTAATTCCGCTTCAAAGTGTAATTCCGTTTGAAATAGCAGTTGATTTCACACGAAATTAGATATTCCGTTTGAAGGTGATTCCGCTTCAAAGGGTTATTTCGTATGAAAGTTAATTTCGCTTGAAGAGTATACTGATTTCGGTTGAAAAGCTAATTCCGTTTGAAAGAGGAGTGATTTCGTTTGAAAAGTAATTCCGTGTGAGACTTGATTTCGTTTGAATCTGACCGTTTGTGAACATTTGAAACTTGAAACATGGAGAACGAGTTTTATAATGCCTTTGCTAGTCCGATGACTATTGCTCAGAGTACGCTACTTGAAAATGAGACAGGAACAACACAAAAACCGCCTAAGCTTTTGGACATTGATGATTTTAGTAGATGGGCTGAACGTTTTGGTAACTGGGTTGA
Source organism: Helianthus tuberosus (assembly GCA_030545235.1). NCBI lineage: Eukaryota > Viridiplantae > Streptophyta > Magnoliopsida > Asterales > Asteraceae > Helianthus > Helianthus tuberosus. The sequence goes on along the minus strand of CM060416.1, from coordinate 83,082,265 downwards.
GGCTTATCACTTAGATGCATGGGAACATACTGAAGTTCAATATACTAGACCAACCGGAAACAATGATGTGAAAATACCAATTAGAGAATTGAGTGATGTAGAGAAAAAGAAATACAAAGATGAAAAATTGATGGTTAGTTTGTTGCAGTAAGCGATTAAAGAAGATATCTTGATCTTACTTCAACACAATGGAAGTGCACATTCGATATGGACAAAATTAGAAGCAAAGTTTCTTGGAAGTACTGAGATGAGGCAGAATAAATGGTCACTTATGAAGAAAGAATTTGATCTATTTCGTGGTTTGAGAAATGAAAACACCAAGCAAATTATTGAAAGATATTGCAACCTGTTGAAAAACATGACTAGATTGGGCATCAACAAAGATAAAGATGAGTTAATTGAGAAGCTGGCTGATGCGTTGCCACATGATGTTTGGGGGACGTATCTGATGATGTTAAAGAATAAAATAGATTTTAAAGAATTAACGCTGAGTGAGTTTATTAAACATCTTGAAGCACAAGAGATGGAGCAAAGGAAAATTGTTAGAATGAAGAACTATGATGGGGAACAAGACATTGGGTTATATTACAAAAGTGGTGTTAGTGAGAAGACCAATTTTTCTCCAAAGGTTGAAACTGCTTTTAATGCAAAAAGTTCTTCTGAAAGTCCATCTCAAGGTTCAAGCAGCAAAACAGGATTTACTTCATTTCCAACATTTGATCCGCATTTTTCAGCAACAAAGAGTGGCAAAGTACTTCAATGCAGCATTGCATTAAATCTTGAAAATGATCAAAACTATTCTGAAGAAGTAGCTAAAAGCCATATGTCTTTGTTGGTAACTGTGCTTGAATCTTATGGTAGTTTGGTTGCAGGGATGATCGGGAATCCAATGCTTACAAAAGAGGATTACGATCAAGTTGATGCAGAGGAGATGGAATTGATGAACAAAAAATGGTGCTTGGCGAGCGTGTTGAGACGAGCTGAAAAGTTTAAACAAATTACAGGCAGAGATGATTTTCGCGATGCAAATGTTTCAACTTTAGGGTTTGATAAATCTAAAGTCACTTGTTTTCCTTGCAGGGAAAATGGGCATTTCAAGAGAGAGTGCACAAATCATGAAGCCAGTGGAGCTTAAAATCCCTTTGGAAACAATGACTACTATCGAAAGGCGATTTATTATCAAGTTGCTCAACAGCCGTATCAACAAGAACAGCCACAAACTGCACATGCTAGGAAGGTGATTGAAGATTCAAAGAAAGCATGTCTTGTCAATCAAAATGATGGAAGTTCATCAAAAGATTTCAGTTGGGATAAATATATTCCAGTTGATAATAAAGCATGTTTGATAAATCAAGATGATGAAAAATTACCAGAAGGATTTAGCTGGGAAAACTTTAGCTGGGATAATTATTGTCCAGACAAAGAGATTTTAAAAGCTAAAGGTTTTGTTGCTAATGTTATTAATGATTATACTGATGAATATTGGGCAGAAAAATACAGAAAACTTGAACAAGTTGAAGCTAAGAAAAGGAAGAGATATGAAGAAGAAAGGAAAATGAAACAAGCTGAAGCTGATAAAAAGAAAAAGGGTGAAGAAGAAATTCAAGTAAGAAAAATCAAAGAAGTTCCAGCATTTGAAGTTAAAACAGATGCTGATGCAGTCAAGATTCCTGAGAAGTGTATGAATTGTGATTCTCTGATAAAGCAAAATAATGATTTGTTACACAACATAAAAAGGCTAAAAGAATCATATGATGTCTTGAACAAAGCTATGAATCGGTACAACGAGACAAGCAGTGAACAAGCCACAACAATGAACACACTTAAAGGAGCATATATGAGACAGCATAACGATGTCAATTATTTTACTGAGAAGTGTGCTGAACTTGAATTGAAGCTAGAAACACAGAGAATTGAAACTGAGAGAGTTAATAGATTATTAAAAAGTTACTCATGTTCTACTTTTGTGGTTGACAGGATTTATCCAATAGTGGAAGGATTGAAGACATTTAAAGAAGAGAAGACTTCGGAAGAAAAGAAGTCTGAGACAAAAGAAGATGATGAAGTGAAGATTTCTGGTAAGAAACCAAGTGTTGTCTATAACAAATGTCCACCTCCGGTCGAAAATGGATATTCTCCTCGAAATCCAAATTCAGAAAGAGTAAAAAAGGCAACAAATTTACAGTGGGAGTCTGAGTCTTCAGATAATTTGCCAGAAAACATTGATGTCATGTTCACATCGTCCGACACTGATCATGAGTCTGAGTTAATAAAGAAAGTAGTCGATCAGGTGTTAGATAAGGATGAAACGGAGGAGTTCAAATTAGAGTCAAAGTCTGAGTCCGACGCGTCAAAGTCAACAGTCAAAAAGGACAAACGGGTTTATAACAAAGAATTCTTATTATCAAAATCTAATTTGAATGACGAACCGATCAAAGTAGCATATACTTTGAAAGATTCTGACAAATTATATTCTGATGAGATTTTTCCAATAAGAGGTGTTAAACCTGACATGATAAAAAAGGTTTTCAAATTAACAGAAATTAATATTTCTGAAATAAAAAATGTAAATCTTTCTGATAAACCTAATCCTTACACCTCAAGAGTTCAACAACGTTTAAACAAGAAAAAGGGTTACAGTTCTGGTTCAGGTTATCAAAAGAAACCAAACCATAACGGTAATTTCAAAAAGAAAGGCCTGGGTTTTATTCCATAGAAAAATTATAAGAATGAAAAAACTTATAAATCAAAAACTGTGTTTGTTACAGGAAAATCATCTGAAGAGGAAAAAGAGCAAGTGTTCAGAAAACAATCCAACAAAGAATTTCTTGCCAAGAAGCAAGAACAAATGAAGAAAAACATTGCTCAGAAGAAGATAGAGACGAGAACCTGTTTTCAATGTAAAACTGTTGGTCACATTGCCAGGAACTGTCCAAAGGCAATACAAACAAAACAGGAAGTCTCTGGTAAACTCAAAGAAAAATTGGTTGAATTTGAACCACCAATTGACACATCTAAATTTTTCAAAAATTCAAAATTTGAAATTGGTGAATGTTCAAAGACTTGGGTTAACAGAAAGGAAAGGATTAACAATCAAAAATGGGTTGTTAAGAATTCAAGTGAAAGTTTTGGCAATGAATCTGATTTCACAAAGTCAGAGGAGCCACATGTTGATCTAAAATTGGAAACATCAGTACCACCAATGGATGATGCAAATTTTCCACCATTGCGGGCTGAGAATTTTAAGCAAAAAATTGGTAAAGTTGAAATTTCAAACCAATTCTTTTCTGGAAAGAAAGAATTTGATGTTGAAAAGGCCTTTAACCCCACAGTGCAAAATATTTTTGGAAAAATGATTGATGGGAAGGTCAAGGGGGTTAAAGAATTCTATGAGAAGAAGATGGAAGGTAAGCAACCGAGTGTTGGTAACTCGGAATCTCCCAAGGTCTGTCAGGCTTGGGAGAATCTCTCTAACTGAAAAACCTGACTTGCCGGAGCTCCCAAGTTGGTAATCGCGGAGCATGAATCGGCATCATTCTTGAAAAGTTTTTGAATATGTTTAGTGTGACTTGCCGGAACTCCCAGGTTGGTAAGTGTGGAGTAGGAATCGGCATTCTGAGATTTTAACCTACAAGTGGTAATTGTTGGTAAGCAAACCGACAAGTGGTTGAAAGAGAGTTTTTATCTTCAAGATTAATCAGGGACATTAAGTTGTACAGGATTTATCTTTCATACAAGTGGTATTTTGAAAAACAAGATGATGATTTGATCCCCTAACCTACAAGTGGTTTTATGAAATCAACAAAACTAATTTTCCGGAAAAACCATTTGATTAAAACAAACTTAAGTGTTTTGAAATCAATGGGAAAATAGTTTGTTGTAAGGGGGAGTTCTGATTGTTTATGCCATATGAATGGCGAATTGAAGTGATTTGATATCAGTAGTCACTTTACTTGTATAGTTTGTTTTCAAATTTTCTTTAAATGATTTAAATTTTATGGGGAGTAAGAATTTTTTTTCAGAAAATCCAAAAACATTTGAAAATTTGAAAAAAGCAAAAACATGATAAAAACAAAAATGAGTTTTGTTGAGAAAAGAGGAAATGATAGTACATCAGTGGACAATCACAGCATGCTAAAGAATTGGAAAGTCAAAATGTGATAAATGGTCTCACTGATGATGTGCCAGTAGGTTTTTGCACATTTAGTAGATTGTGACGAGATATAAACCTAAATTTCAAACTTGCTTATATCGAGGGGAACATCTCTCGGATATATGGGTAACCCCCGAAATCTTGTTTGAAAGGTCCCTCTTTCTGAGATACTAGGTCTTTATGCTTAGTGATATCTGGGGTATTATCCCGGGACTTCTGATTTTGCGGAAGCAATGGCCTAGTCCCCGTATAATACTTTCTGCTTGCTTGAAATATAGCGTCGCCCTCAGTACAAAAAATGATGAAACATTGCAAAATGCTAATCATGTGCTGTTGAAGAAAAGATTCTCTAAAGGGAACACACCAAAAGTCGAAGCCGTCATCTCTCTGCTGAATGGAAGTTCTGACCTATGCTCTCACGGTCCTCGCATTTAAACCCTTACAGATATCATCTAGGTATATTCACCTGTAAGACTGAATATTGGGATCTGGATACAGGAGTATATTCTGAGGTGGGACACGCGAATAAGTTTAAGTGCTTAATACATTAATCTCGTATCTCGAAACAGTTGAACTTTGTGTGAAAATTTAAGTGGACCAGTATACTGACAATCTAAGTGAATCGTTTAGAACTGAAAATGATTAAAGCTTAACGGTGTTGGTGATTTGTATAAAAAACTGATATGATCCTCTTACACAAACTCACAAAAATATTGTTTGTAAATATTTCTTTATTGCATTTCTTTAAATTCAAAAATCCCAAAAAGATTTTAAGTGTGTTTTAGCATAAATTTTGAAAAATTCAAAAAGATTTTCGACAACTAACGTTGGAGAGCTGATTTTCAAAATTCCGAGTGCTAAACATGATGAACAGGTTTGGGAGAGTGTTGTTTGAAAAGAAAAATGGTATTCATACAAGTGGTTCATCAGAGATTTATATTGAAAAATCATTTATTGATTGATTAATACATGCAAGTGGTAGATCAATTTGTGAAATTTTCAATTTGTGAAATTTATGTTTGGGTAGAGAATGTGCAGGTTAGTCAGGTTCCGATACCTGAGTTAAATGAGTGCCAGGTTACGATCTTAGAACCAGTGAATTCCAGACTGCGATCCCAGCTTATCGAAAGGGGGAGTCTGGAGACGTTAAACAGGATAAGAGCCAGGGTTATGATTCTGAAAGCCAAGTTCTGATCCTGGAATTGAAGATGTTAGCTGCTGATGCTGATGATCTTAAGGAAGAGAAGAGAAAGAGATTGATTGAGGATACTTACAATGGAGAATCTTTGGAGAGAGCGAGAAGACTGATAAAGGCTGAAGGTTTGACAACCGAAGAATCGACACCGAAGACTTCGTCAACATCCGATGGGGAGTCTGTTGGTGCATCCGTCTGTTGACTTCGACTTGTATCGAGTCTTGTAGTGTGAAATAGATCAGGGCACGAAAATCTAGAAAATGTGTTTATAGGTAATTCCGCTTGAAATTACACTGTGTCATTTCAAACGAAATCACAATGATAATTTCGTTTGAAGTTCAAACGAAATCAGGAATGTTAATTCTGTTTGAGTGATTTCGTCCGGAATTAGATTCCGTTTGAGCATGTTCAAACGGAATTACCCAGCCTATAATTACCTCAAGTGCCTTGACATTTGTAACGATTCTGATTCCGGTAGCGAAGCTCTGCCGAAGTGTCTACAGCATTGTAATCGATCTAATGTCAATCTAAAGACAGTTTAAAGTGATTTCTTTTGCATATCAGCTGAAATAACACCGATACACTTGTTTCCGCCTCTTGTATTGGTGAAGACCTCTTCTGATCGACTCGTTTGGGTCACAAAACGATCCTACAGATTTGTTGTCGAGCAACCGAGAAGAGATTGTATGCCACGAGAAGATCACTCGCATTCCGATGGCGAATGGAGACATAATTGTGGTACATGGAGAGAAGCGCGATACGCCTCTAAGGATCATTAGTTGCTTGAAAGCCCGCAGATGTTTGCAGAAAGGATGTGTCGCCTTCCTGACACACATGGTGGACAAGGAAGCCGCTGAGCCAAAGCTAGAAGACATTCCAGTCGTGAAGGAATATCCTGAACTCTTCCCCGAAGACTTGCCAGGATTGCCGCCGCAAAAACAAGTCGAGTTTCACATTGACTTAGTTCCAGGCGCCGCGCCTGTAGCCAAGGCACCTTACCGATTTGCGCCTTCAGAAATGCAAGAGCTGTCAACGTAACTTCAGGAGCTATTGGACAAGGGATTTATCAGACCAAGCTTCTCACCTTGGGGAGCTCCAGTTTTATTCGTTAAGAAGAAAGATGGTAGTTTCCACATGTGTATCGACTACTGAGAGCTGAACAAGTTGACCATTAAGAATCGGTATCCTTTGCCAAGGATTGATGACATGTTCGATCAACTACAAGGTTCGAGTTTTTACTCCAAGATCGATCTTCGATCGAGTTATCACCAGTTGAGAATTCAAAAGGAGAGTATTCCAAAGACGACCTTTAGGACTCGGTATGGACATTACGAGTTCCTGGTTATGCCGTTTGGTTTGACAAACACGACAGCAGTATTTATGGATCTGATGAATAGAGTCTGCAAGCCGTACCTCGATAAGTTTGTGATTGTGTTTATTGACGATATCTTGATTTATTCGAAGACGAAGGAAGAACATGAGCAACATCTAAGAGCCATCTTAGAGCTGCTCAAGGAAGAGAAATTGTACGCTAAGTTCTCAAAGTGCGAGTTCTGGTTGCGTGAGATTCAGTTCCTTGGTCACGTGGTTAACGGAGATGGAATCCATGTGGATCCCACAAAGATCGAGGCGATCAAGAATTGGGAGACTCCGAAAACGCCAACCGAGATCCGTCAATTCCTAAGTTTGGCAGGGTATTACCGCAGATTTATTGAGGATTTTTCGAAAATCGCTCAACCTTTGACCTCCCTCACTCAGAAAGACAAGAAGTATAAATGGGGAGACAAGCAAGAAGAAGCATTTCAGTTTTTGAAAAACAAGCTTTGCGATGCACCCATCTTATCCCTACCCGAAGGCACTGACGACTTCGTGGTATATTGCGACGCCTCGCGTCAAGGTTTAGGCTGCGTGCTGATGCAGCGACAGAAGGTTATAGCCTATGCTTCATGCCAATTGAAGGTTCATGAGAAGAACTACACCACACATGATTTGGAACTAGGCGCTGTGGTGTTTGCTTTGAAGATCTGGCGACATTATTTATATGGCACGCGATGCACAATCTTTACTGATCACAAGAGCTTACAACATATATTCGATCAGAAAGAGCTTAACATGAGACAGAGACGATGGGTAGAGCTGTTAAATGTTTATGATTGTGAAATCAAGTATCACCCAGGGAAGGAGAATGTGGTCGCAGACGCCTTGAGTCGGAAGGAAAGAATCAAGCCCATAAGGGTTAGGGTTTGGAAATAATTATTCAAACGGATCTCTCGTTGCGCATTCGTGCCACGCAGAGAGAAGCTCTTAAGGAAAAGAATCTTGAGAATGAATGTCTCCGTGGGATGGAGAAACAGTTGGTACCAAACGAGGAAGGAACGTTGTGCTTCATGGGAAGAATTTGGGTTCCCCTCTTCGTTGGTCTACGAGATGTTATTTTTGATGAAGCTCACAAGTCACGGTAATCGATCCATCCAGGATCGGATAAAATGTACCAAGATTTAAAGGATTTCTACTGGTGGCCGAGATTAAAAGGTGATGTTGCAACGTATGTTGGCAAATGTTTGACTTGTGCCAAAGTAAAGGCCGAATATCAGAAGCCTTCAGGTCTTCTGCAACAACCAGAAATACCCATGTGAAAATGGGAGCAGATTTCAATAGATTTTATAACAAAGTTACCAAGGACACCCAGAGGTCATGATACGATTAGGGTAATCGTAGACTGTCTGACGAAATCTGCACACTTTTTGCCAATCAAGGAGAAAGACAACACTAGCAAACTTGCTGAGCTGTACCTCAGAGAGATAGTTGCACGACATGGAGTGCCTCTCTCGATTATCTCTGATAGAGACGGAACGTTTGTGTTAAGGATTTGGAAATCCTTCCAAGAAGCCTTTGGTTCTCAGTTGAATCCGAGTATTGCATTCCATCCGCAGACTGATGGCCAGAGCGAACGAACGATTCAAACGTTGGAAGATATGTTACGAGCTTGCGTGATGGATTTGGGTGATAGTTGGGACACTCACTTACCCTTGGTAGAATTCTCGTACAACAACAGCTACCATGCGAGCATCCAAGCTGCACCATTTGAAGCTCTCTATGGAAGCAAGTGTCGATCACCGTTATGCTGGGCATACGCGGGTGATAGACAGCTTGTTGATCCTGAATTGGTTCAAGAGACGACTGATAAGATTACACAGATTCGAGAGCGCATAAAGGCGTCTCGTGATCGACAAAAGAGTTACGCGGACTGAAGGAGGAAACCTCTTGAGTTTGAGCTAGGAGATATGGTTTTGTTAAAGGTCTCACCCTGGAAGGGTGTAGCACGCTTTGGGAAGCATGGGAAATTGAACCCAAGATACATTGGACCATTCAAAATCCTGGAAAGGATTGGTCTTGTAGCTTACAAGTTGGACCTACCCGCAGAACTGAATGGAGTTCATGACACATTTCATGTATCTAATCTGAAAAAGAGTCCAACTCAAGAAACAGTTGTCATTCCTGCCGACGAAGTTCACATTGACGACACACTCCACTTTACTGAAGAACCTGTTGTGGTTACTAATTGGAAGGTTAACAAGACACGCAGGAGTAGTGTTAAACTCATAAAAGTTCGTTGGAACGCGCGACATGGCCCAGAGTTTACTTGGTAGCGTGAGGATCACATGAAAGCAAAATACCCACATTTGTTCCCCAAGACCCCTGCAGCTAGTAGCAGAACTAAAATTTCAGGACGGAATTTTCTTAACAGGGGGAGAATGTGACAACCGTAAAAAATACAAGTATCCGTACAATTAATTAATGTTAATTAGTGCTTAATGACTGTGCTGAATTACAACTGATAACTTAAACTGCTTTCTGATTACTGCATCATGCTTACATGTGCATCACATATTACATAATGTCACCTCATTATCACATGCAAACTTTATTGACATATATGATGCACAAAGCGCAGTTAGCACAGTTAACGGAAAAAACATGAATATGCTGACGGGGTTCAGTACATAGACAGACTGTGTTTTGAGACCCAGTATGAGCCAAAAACCAAGTTCTACACTAGTATAGTGTGTAGGGAAGTAAGGACCACAAAACTGCTTTTCTAAGTGATAGTTTAGGTGCCGGGAAGTGCCTAAAACTCACCCAAAGTGCAGAATTCTGCATTTTTCAGCAAAAATCAGCTTTTTACCAAGCTAGTTTCATGTAAAAATATGACTAAATGGTCCTGAATGCTTTCCTAAGTGTCGGGAATTAAAGGTGTCACAAAAGGGTACTTAAAGAACACTAAACGTATAATTTGACACTTTAACGAACCAGTATCTAACCAAACAACCGAACACTACCCGAAACACCAAAATTATACTAGAAGCACCAAAAGTGATTTCTTGAAAAATAATAAACAAAGTGAGTTAGTAATCTTATGGATCTAAGATTTGTGAATGGTTTTTCAAAAGAACCAAGTTCAAAATGTGATTTTTAGAAGATCTTGGTTCTTACTTAAACTTACACTATTTTTGGTGATAAAACAAGTGTAGAAACACTAGAGAAACAAGAAGATTTCATAAAGAAGCATTTTTGTAAAATACGTTTACAAGTTGTAAACACCCAAATCTTTCAAGAATTAAGTTTATAAAGAAATAAACACACTTTGGAAGGTAACTAAACTTACTAAACACACTACCAAGTTACTACAAGTTTTTATGAAAGTTCAAGTTCATGATTATTATGTAGATAGCTTTGTTTTAGCACTTGGTAAGTGTAGGTTGATTGTTGATTGTTTATGATGATTTTTGAAAAGAAAATGATATGCTTTAATAGCATGGACACCTCCATTTTTAGGGGAAACTATGACAAAAATTTTCTAAAAATACAATCACTTAGAAAAATACTTTCTAAACAAATATTTACAAGAGTATTTTGATCATAAGTTTCAATATAAACTTTGCCATAATTTTTGTAACAAAAATACAAATATTGGAGGTTGGTTTTTATAAATAAAAATGGGTAAATACATATTCAGAATATATATGTGTATATTAAAGGCACTTGTGTGAATATTTGTATACTTTGTGTATTAGTTATATTATTTTAGAATTTAAAGTAATATAACTTAACAAAATACCAAGAATTTACAATCCAAAATAATACCAAAAATCACAAGGAATAAATATATAAGTCACACACTTAATATTGTGAAACCGAACGATAGAACGTAACTTATATATACTCCGGAAAATACCGTTACAAATATATTTTTGGTAAATATTATTTTGATACGAAACGAAATGAAAGTATGATTTTTATTACAAAGTATATCATATTTTCAACAAGGAGAAAATATACTACTTTTGGGAAAAATATATATATTTTCTTGGAATACATTAGTTATGGATAAAAATAAGTTAAATATATTTTCTAAAGTGGGACTTGAAAATATATTAATTTGGAACTACAAATACAATAATACAAAAATACATGTATGAAATACCCCCATCCTTGGGAAGGAAATACTTGAGAAGTATTGTTACAAAAATATTGTTTAACAATTATTCCAAAACTTAAATATAATTTAAGTTGAAATATTTTTTTTTATTTTAACAAGAAAATTATAACTTGGGATAAAATTAAAAGAAACGTAACTCAAAAATGTAAATACAAAGGCAAGGCAAGGCACATCCCGTTCTTCTAATAGACATTAGTACATTGTAGGGAGTCGTGTTTGCTGAAGAGATTTTGGTTACGATTCTGAAGACGCAATACTGTGAGTTCATGTCCCCCTTTTCTTTCAATTGTTTTGTTTATTTACTTCGGGGGTGAAATACATGTTACAAAAGGATTACATACAAATATAATTGGTATGGTGAGCCTAGGAAAGAACCATAGATCATGTGAATGGGTAGGCGGATACTTGGGACCATTAATCCACGTAAAAGGACCGAGGGGCATAAGTGATAGATCTATTTGGGTGTAGCGAGCCCACACCCATGAGGACCAGGCTGGCCCATAGGGTGACTATGCCTTCCTGCCGGAAGCCCGGTACAACTTTGCTAGGTTTGAGTCTTCCTACACCGTCACACATATCAGTGGCCTTGCAAACCATTGGTGATCTTTTCCTTGTTTGTGTGACAACTGTGCTCTGTAATCAATGTACAATGTAAAACAATGATAATTATCAATAAAACAATGTGTTTTTGTGTTATTATATGTGTATTTGTGTTTGATGATTTTACGATTTGATTCGAGTTCGATTTCAAGCTTTAAAGCGCTTTCTGGATGGATATACGCAAACTGGTGCGTAAACGCAGTCAGTTTAACATGACAAACACTCCAGAACAGCAACATAAGCTTAACATACCTTAAATAACCTTTACATAACTTAGAAATAAGTTTTGAAGGGTTTGGCATGGCAAAAACAAGTTTATTCGCCCTCAGGGACTATTTGCATCAAACTGCAAAAGTCTGTTGTTTCGTAAGGCAACGTACAGTTCAGAACTTGATCATAAGCTAAACATACCATAAATAACCTAAACATGGCTTAGAAATAAGCTTTGAAGGGTTCGGTGTGCGAAAACATGCTTATTTGATCTTATAGGGACTAAAAGTGTCAAAAACGACGTAAGTTTGCATTTTCGCGCATATCTTACGTTTTGACCACATCTGGACATCCAAAATTTTTGTATACACTAAAATATTTTTATTTTAGTGATCGGCATGCAAAAATACCATTCGTCGCTTAATTTGGATCGTTTTCGCATCCGTTCGAGTTTCGTCATAATTTGACGAACAACGTGACCGTACGACCAAACGAACCGACATCCGTGATAAATCCGAGCATATTTCAGGTCCCCTACACTTTGAAGACCTTGTATAGCCTTGAAAATGGCTTAACGGAGGGTAAATACATCAAATACGCGAGTTTGGGTGTGAAGGGACTATTTCTGACATTTTTGAAAGTATCAGCCAGGTGCTCGCGTCGCGCAACCACCCCTGGTCTTTCTGTCGCGCCACGCCACCATATGATCTGGACAGAAACCTCATTTTTGTGTAGCAGATTGAATTTGAGGGACCATTCTTGCAATTTCTTTGTGTGGTAGCCAAGTTAGCACCTCCCCAAGTAAATTAGCTGGCCTCTAACACTTGTATGGCTAGGATTTTATGCTTGGAAGTTACACAAACACTTGGAGTGATCTTGTGAACTCATGACAAGTATAAATAGCCTAACATTTCATTTGTTGCAACTCACACTTGATCTAAATTCTCTAAGTTGAGGTTTTATAACTTCATACCTGAGAATTATAAGATCAAGTTCTAGCAAGGACCCTTTGTAAGCTTCCTTCGTTCTTTTATCGCTTTCCTAGCAAGAAAGTCAAACAGTGTTTGACTTTCAGCTTTACCACGAGTTGGTCAACAAGAAGTTCGTTTGAACTTCGCAACGTGAGTGTAATCACGATGGTTATTGTCCATAGTGACTATACCTACTGATTACCACGTTGACTAGGCGTAGTGACGAGTCGTAGTTTCGGTCAAAATACGCATTTAAGCGTATTTTGCAACCAAACTACTCTTAGGTATCATAACACTTTGTTTTGATATCAAAACTTGTTTTCTAACTTAGTTAAGCATGTTTTAACATGCTTAGCTCGTCACTTTTAGTTTAGTTTAGTGTGGTAGCCAAGTTAACACCTCCCCAAGTAAATTAGCTGGCCTCTAACACTTGTATGGCTAGGATTTTATGCTTGGAAGTTACACAAACACTTGGAGTGATCTTGTGAACTCATGACAAGTATAAATAGCCTAACATTTCATTTGTTGCAACTCACACTTGATCTAAATTCTCTAAGTTGAGGTTTTATAACTTCATACCTGAGAATTATAAGATCAAGTTCTAGCAAGGACCCTTTGTAAGCTTCCTTCGTTCTTTTATCGCCTTCCTAGCGAGAAAGTCAAACAGTGTTTGACTTTCAGCTTTACCACGAGTTGGTCAACAAGAAGTTCGTTTGAACTTCGCAACGTGAGTGTAATCACGATGGTTATTGTCCATAGTGACTATACCTACTGATTACCACGTTGACTAGGCGTAGTGACGAGTCGTAGTTTCGGTCAAAATACGCATTTAAGCGTATTTTGCAACCAAACTACTCTTAGGTATCATAACACTTTGTTTTGATATCAAAACTTGTTTTCTAACTTAGTTAAGCATGTTTTAACATGCTTAGCTCGTCACTTTTAGTTTAGTGCTTGTTTAGAGTCGTAAGTCAAGTGGTCTAAACCACCGCTTAGACTTTCAAACTCGACCCGTTTGGTGATCATTAGGATCCGACCAAGCATGTTTAGTGACCATAGTTGCATAGGGAATAACCTTCCGAGGTTATACCTTATGGTCACGTAGTTTAAGTAGTTATATGATAAGTAATTTATATGCCTTAGGTAAATGACCAAAATGCCCTTTTCATGCATAATTGGATTTTAAGCATATGTAACCTAAACATTTGTCACTTAACTGATTATGCAACATAATTAAACATGTTTAGGCATATAATACTTTGGGGTTAAGAATCATGGTTACGAGATTTTATAAACTATAACCATCTTGATTTGAGTTGGTTAATTATGTTGCAATACACTTTTCAAAACGAGGTTTGTACTTTTGACTCTTGTAGTCTAATGAGGTACTGCAACATATAAACGAGCCATGAATCCGATACTCTCATAAAACCTATGTGCTCGCCAGCATTTCTTTGTTGACTTTGTTTTTACATATGTTTCAGGTGGTGTTGCATGATGTTGGTTGCTAGGATGCGTGTTCACTTAGGATCTGGACGAGGGCTTAGTGACATAAAAACAATTATAGACGATATGTGTCACACCCCGACCACGTATAACATACAAGACGTGGCGGAAAACGTCGGGGAGTGTTGTAACAGAATTATTTGTTTCAAATCCATGGCAAACAAAGTTGTATTTTATTTATTAAACAAGAGTTACATTGTCTTAACACAGGAAATACAGAGTTTATAACATAATTAAACAAAGTCTATCATCGTTTTTAGTCTCTAAGGCACAGGTCCGCCCTAGTGTCATGATCGTCATCCTATGGAAAAGCTCCTGAAAACACATGTGAAAATAGGTACGTCAGCATAAAAATGCCTGTGAGATACATAGGTTTGTGAAAATAAGATTCATGACTTATGTTTGAGAAAATGTTTAGTCATGAACCTTGTAATTTGATTTGTTTTGTAAATCGCTTGAAAAACAAATAAGTTCAGTTGATGTGTATAAATAAGAGAATAATGTATGGTTAAATGAATAACCATGTAAAATGAGTTGTATAAAATAAACTGTATTGTAAACCAAAGTCTTGTGAAAACATGTCACTTGTATAAAATGTATAAGCCCAACATGAATGATTTAAATAACGCTATGATATGTAATATAATACAAACATTTATATATAGGAAGTACCAGCGGCGTATCCACCATGCTTGTATCATATTACTCACATATCGTCATTTAAGTCACTTAAACAAACCACCAATGTATAAAGTCTATGTTTAAACCCATAGTCAAAAGTCCTTGTATAAACCATATCAAATGTTTATAAGTCCAAAAGTAGTCAAGTAATGTGTATCAAATGTTATGTATTGTAAGTAAAGTATTATCACATAGTCCAAATGTAGAAATGTACAAAACAAAGTATTTTGAATATATCAAAAAGTTATGTTTTGCAAAGTAATGCATGTTACATTGATACAAACATTTATGTGGTAAGTTAACGCATACATTCAAGCCTTGAGACAGTCGGATAACCCTTTCAGTCAAGGTTATCAAAAGAAATGTTTTCGGATTCAGTCATTCCTTACACCCAAACAAACCCGGGATGTCAGGAATGGGATTTGTCAAGTCCTATGGTACCACTACTTACTCCCGAGCGGCGTAGCAAATGTTAATGAACGTAATAAAGACCCGTTTGTGCAAACCAAATGTCATAGCAGTTGTATACATGTCATATGAAAACAATGTACTAAGTATGCTAAGTTAACATACAAAGCAGAAAAGTCATGTAAATCAATGTGCTAGCATGCTATCAGTCAACATACATAGCAGAAATGTAATGAAATCGATGTACTAAGTATGCACACAATGGACATACGTAGCATGAAATGTAATGAAATCATGTACTATAATGTACTAACAAACATAGCAGGTATATGATGTGAAAACAGGAAAGCATGAAAGTAACAAGTAGGCACATGTGTTTCACCCCAAAACAGTTTGGAAAACAGTAAAAGAGGGGTCTATGTACTCACTTTGATATTGCTCAGTAGTCCTTGAGTGACAACCAAACAATGCTAGAGATCACGGATATCAAACGGCACCTAATATAGGTAACTATGTTAATAAACCGGACCTAAATCGGAAGGCTGGGTAGCATGAGGGTTTGTAAACCAAATGAGTGTAGGAACTCATATGATATGGTTTAACAAAGCCTACATACTAAATGAAACTTGACCTAAGTGTTATCGACCCATTACGACCCGTTTAGGTAGCTTATGCTACTTTAACGCGTCGTTCGCGTAAAACGCGTTCTGAACATCTAACTAGTCCTATGACAAGTGTTATATGCCTAAACATGTTACATAATCAGTTATGTGACAAAAGTTTAGGTTACATATGCTTAATTACCAATTATACATGAAAAGGGTATTCTGGTAATTTACCTAAGGCATATAAACTACCTATCATACAACTACTTAAACGATGTGACCATAGGGTATAACCTCGGAAGGTTATTCCCTACCTACTATGGTCACCTAATGTATTTGGTCGGATCCTAATGATCGACCAAATGGGTCGGGTTCGAAAGCATAAGCGACTGATCAAGTCGCTTACCCTTACGACCCTAGACAACGTGGTAATCAGTAGGCATAGTCCCAAGGGACTATAACCAACGTGATTACACTCACGTTGCGAAGTTCAAATGAACTTCGCATTGACCATAAACTGGTCAATGCAGAAAGTCAAACAAAGTTTGACTTTCAGACTCGAAAGACTCGAAAAGCAATAAAAGAACGAAAGAATACTTACGAAGGGTCCCCGAATGCTAATTTCGATCCGAGAATCTCAGGTATGAAACAATGGTTTCAACTTAGAGTTTCTAAGATCAAAATTCTAGTGACTTTTGAAGTTGGGGTGATGGGGTATTTATAGTTTTCGGGTAACCGTTAGGATCGTTTCTAGGAAACCGTGCTTTGATCTTGGCCATACACATCAAGATGGTGGTATTACAAAACCATTTGAGCCCATAGATTTGATAAATACCATGTGCACAAGTGAATTGGACCAGATTCAAAGTTTCTGCATGTTTTCTGCTGTCAGAGGGCTCATGCGGCCCGCTTCAGGATCAGACAAAGCTCAGGCGGGCCGCCTGGAGCTTCTGATCAGCAAACATGTTTCCATTTTGACAGTTACAGTCCCTGCACGTGTTTAAGGCCATTTCCGACACTTCTAAGGCCCGTAAAGCCAACTTTAAGGCCCTAAAATGATGCCTAAACATTGTGGACATGAAACATGCTCAAAAATATGCCGGATGATGGTTCGTTTGGTCGTACGAACGCGATGTTCGCTTAATTACGACGGAATGCGCATAAGCGCGAAAAACGAACCAAATGACGCGACGAATGGATTTTTCTTAAGCCAAACACTAAAATAAAATATAGTCATGCTTACATAAATTTTTGGATGTCCGGATGTATTCAGAACGTAAGTTATGCGCGAAAATGCAAACTTGTGCACTTTTTGACACTTTTAGTCCCTGAATGACCCAAAAGTTTATTTTAGCACACCGAACCCCTCAAAGCCTATTTCTAAGCTATGTAAAGGATATTTAAGGTGTGTTTAACTTATGTTCATGTTCCGGAATGTTCGTTACAGTTCAAATTGGCATACTTTCGCAGTTTGTTAAGTTTAGTCCCTGTAAACGAATTAACTTGTTTTTGCCATACCAAAGCCTTCAAAACTTATTTCTAAGTTATGTAAAGGTTATTTAAGGTATGTTAAGTATATGTTGATGTTCCGGAGTATTTTTCGCGTTAAACTGAGTACGTTTACGCACCAGTTTGCGTATAACTCTCCAGAAAGTGATATAGAGTTTGAAATTACATAAAAGTCAAAACATGAAAAATGTAAAACACAACCAAACAAACATTGTGATCAAAATAACATTGTTTTATTGATAATTGTACTATTCACAATGATTACAAGCACAGATGTTACAATATGTAACTTGTTTGTTTGGTTTTAAGACAAATGTAATTTACTAAATGAATCAATAAAACGAAACTTTTAATTACCATGCTTGTGAAACGACGATTCTGTTACAACACTCTCCGACGTTTCCGCCATGGTTTGTTGTTTTACATGGTCGGGGTGTGACAGAATAGTTGGTATCAGAGCCAATGGTTATAGGGAATTAGGTTATTAGTAATGCTTTGACCTAGACTATAACTTTCTAGGACCCTAACGCGAGTTTACTTGTGTTTATATTTTAAAACAATACCGTCACCTATCCTTAGGTGACAACCACAACGAAAACACAATAACAAATCCGCTTCAACAATTAATCATCTATCCTTGGATGATTGATTACTAGGTTTTGATCCCTCTTAGTTTTCAAAATCTCATCAAAGTTTGGGTCTTATAATGTGAAGACGTGCAAACTGGAAGAGTGAATGCCTGTACCCTGAGTTTTCTATCTAAGGCTCGAGTGTTCGTACAAATCCGCAGTATCAGACCAGTCACTCTTACCTGGGAACTCTTGGGGTGAGTGTTCACTTATAGGCGAGCATGTCTTCAGTGATACATTATTATGACCTATTTACTTTCATTAGTCACTGCGTGTCGTTTGTTTGCTCGAGGTAACAAACAAATGATCGCCTTCCCTGTGTTCTGTCGATGTTTTCGATACCTGTTTTGTTTTCCCAATTGTCGATCTCGCTCGTGGACGAGCATTCAATCTGAATGCAAACGAGGCTCGAGTTGACAACCTCGTTGTCAATGATACCTTTATTGTTAACGGTACGTTCCTTGTTAACAATCAACATGCATCTGTTCTTTTCGATTCTGGTGCCGATATGAGTTTTGTTTCGTTATCTTTTGAGCCTTTACTTGCGATACCTAGAACTAAACTGAGGAAAACCTTATCTGTCGAGGTTGCTACTGGTAAACCACTCGTACTCGATTTTGTTCTTTGTGGTTGTCAATTGAACCTCGATAACCATCTTTTTCCTATTGACCTCATACCGATGCAACTTGGGAGTTTCGACATTATCGTGGGGATGGATTGGTTAACCAAACATCGTGAAGAGGTGATTTGTTTCGATAAGATCGTTCGTATTCCTCTTTCGTCTGGTGAAGTTTTAGAGGTTCGTGGCGAGAAACCTTCAGTTGGTTTGAAACTTATGTCGGGTACGAAAGCCAGAAGTTATTTACAAAAAGGATATGTTGCTTTTCTGGCACATGTCACCGAGGAGAAAGGCAAGAACAAGAGTATTCAGGATATTCCGATTGTTTGGGATTATCCAGAGGTGTTTCCTGATGAACTTCCTGGTTTGCCTCCAGTTCGTCAAGTCGAGTTTCATATTGACCTTGTACCCAATGCCAACCGATTGCTAAAGCACCTTATCATCTTGCACCGTCTGAGATGCAAGAATTATCGAAACAGCTTCAAGAATTATCTGATAAAGGATTCATCCAACCGAGTTATTCACCTTGGGGTGCTCCTGTACTCTTTGTGAAAAAGAAAGATGGATCTTTTCGAATGTGTATCGATTATCGTGAGCTTAATAAGCTTACCATCAGGAATCGATATCCCCTACCTCGAATTGATGATCTCTTTGATCAGCTGCAAGGTGCTACCTGTTTTTCCAAGATCGATCTGCGTTCTGGGTATCATCAGCTTCGTGTATTCAAAGAAGATATTCCCAAAACTGCTTTCCGCACAAGATATGGGCACTACAAATTCACTGTCATGCCTTTTGGTTTGACGAATGCCCCAGCTATCTTCATGGACTTAATGAATAGGGTCTGTAAACCTTATTTAGACAAGTTCATCATTGTGTTTTTCGACGATATTCTTGTTTATTCGAAGTCTCGAGCCGATCATGAGCAACACCTTCGTTTGACATTGGAACTCCTGAAGAAGGAACAACTTTTTGCTAAATTCTCCAAGTGTGAATTTTGGCTTAAAGAAGTTCAGTTCTTGGGACATATAGTCAACGATCAGGGTATTCATGTGGATCCATCCAAATTAGTTGCTATTAAGGATTGGAACACACCAACGACACCAACAGAAATTCGTTCTTTTCTTGGTCTCGCTGGATATTATCGTCATTTTATTTCGAACTTCTCTAAGATCGCGGTTCCACTCACTGCTTTGACCCAAAAGAATAAACCTTTTGATTGGGGACCCACACAAGAAGAAGTGTTCCAAACGCTAAAACAGAAGCTGTGTGATGCTCCCGTTTTATCTTTGCCCGAGGGAATCGATGATTTCATTGTCTACTGTGATGCATCCAACTTAGGCCTTGGTTGTGTCCTCATGCAACGAGGCAAAGTTATAGCATATGCGTCTAGACAATTGAAAGTTCACGAGAAGAACTACACGACTCATGATCTTGAATTGGATGCTGTGGTTTTTGCCCTCAAAATCTGGAGACACTACCTCTATGGCACGAAGTGTGTGGTTTTCACAGACCACAAAAGTCTCCAGCAGATTCTTAATCAAAAGGAGCTGAACATGAGGCATCGACGTTGGGTTGAACTACTAAACGACTACGATTACGAGATTCGCTACCATCCTGCTGTCACACCCGCTCGTAGCGGAAGCGCGAGGTGTGATCTGATCGGTTCTCATTGCAAAACAATATAAGTGAACATACTAAATGAATAAAAACAAGCTCCAATGCCATTGTCATAATTGTTTCAAAAGAACGCAACATAAGTTAAATGTATTGGTTACAAACCATCAAATGAACATAAGTTGTTATCGTTTTATACATCAAAATGTAAGTCTTAAAATATCAAGGCTTTGACCACTATATCACCGCAAAGAGGCGGTATATAACGGGCAAACCCTTCAAATGGTGGCATGGAATCTTGATACTTGCTTTCCTTGATTGAAATGTCCGCATGGTCCACTAATGTCCTGAAATACATGTTAAGTTTGAAAAACATCAACAAAAGTTGGCGAGTTCATGCAGTTTAGTTGTATGAGATGTATCTGTAAAATGTGAGTTGTATAAAATGTATCCGTAAAATGTGAGTTGTATAAAATGTATCCATAAAATGTGAGTTGTATAAAATGTATCTGTATGTAATGATGTAGTATGTAAAGCGTCAATGAAATCGTTGATCATTAATGTTTCGCGAGGACATTAATATGTGTGACGAAATAGGAAGCAATCCAAACCTAGACGATTTTGTGTCGACTACTATCGACTGGGACACAAACACACTCTTCTGTATGGGTCCACGACCAAGAGTGGGGCTCGCCAAAACCCATTAGATCTAACCCTCTGTACCTAGGTCCAAACTGGATTAATGGTGCTTAGATGTATGACCCTAATCGCACATGATCTAAGGTGTTTCATTCCATGACTTAACATACAATTAAACATGTATTTTCCCAGATAGTTGTAAACTTGTAAAGCATTTAAAATGAATAGGGGACATGAACTCACAGAATTGCGTCCGTGAATAGTAACTAACTATGATCTCACGTGCGGTCGTCCTGAATAGTGTTGCGACCTACAAATGTTCGTACATTTGTTATACACTTCGGTCTTTATAGATGACTTGAGTACAAGTCTTGTGTCTTAAATATGTGTAAGACTTGTATGTCTTTGTTGTTCATTGATTTGTGTATTAGATGTATGAATTGTTAAATTGTCATATATACATTTCACCAAATATATATATATGTAATCTTGTATCTTGTGAGTTGTATCATAGGGTCTTGTCTTCTGGATTTCATGTCTCATATAAGTAAATTGTATAATTGTGTTTTTATCAATTATAAGTCATTGGGCTGAATCCAAGAATTCATGTTATTGGGCCTCAATAGTGTTGGGCCTAAATAGTATTGGGCCTCAATAGTGTTGGGCCTAAATAGTATTGGGCCTTGGCCCATATGTTTGGTATTGGGCTTAGCCCATGTATTTAAGTTAATCCCATTATGAAAGTAAGCCCATTTAAGAAGTGTAAGCCCATTTGTATAAAATAGCCCATTAAGAAGTGTAAGCCCATTTGTATAAAATAGCCCATTTGAAAGTATAAGTTTTTCATTTTTATAAAAATAACTAAGTATACTTTTTAGTAAATAAAAACATAATAGTTTTTATAAGTTTCAAAATGTCCGAATTTTGTTAATGGTAACGTAATTTTGGTGTACGCGTCGAAAGATCGCCTAAACGTCGTAGTAAGTCCTCGGATTGGCGATATGTTTATAGATTCGCTTGTCGTCCGTTTTGACCATAAGTTGTGTCCGAAAGCTCGGAATGTCCGTAAGTTGTTTTCAAGTGTGTCTATATGTATTCTTGTAAGTCTTTAGTTGTAAGTATGTCTTGTATTTATTTGTGTCATTGTTATCAAGTCTCTAACTTTTATATATAACTAATACAAATAATAACACATAGCACATACTTGATATGTTCAATAAATATGTATTTTACCAAAATATATATTTATGTCAATTTTTATGTTTAGAAAGACCAACTTTCTAATCTTGTAAAGACTTTGTAAAAAAAAATGATAGTTTTTCTAACATATGATTTCTAAGAAAAGTTGTCCATAGTTCCTTTGTAATATGAACTTTGCCATGTTTATTTACATATCATTTTCTTTTCAAATCATCAACAATTTCTCATATCATTTCTAAAAAAAACACATGAGATTTATAACATAACCTCATTAAGATGATCTCAAAATCATGTAGGATTTTATACATGATCATAACATATGCTAACTAGTTCAAAAACCAAGTTTAATTCTAGTTTTAACAACTTTTATAAAAAATCTCAAGTTGTATGTTACTTTTTATAATCTTGTAAAAGTATTGTTTTTAGTGAAAAACCTCAACTTGAGATTTTTCACTAAAAACAATACTAGATATTTTAACACATAATTAAGGGTATGTGGGCCCTTAAAAACGTGAACATGAGGGATGGGTGGGTCTAAACATAATACTTTCACATCTTGATGATCAACATTAGAGAGCTTTCACATAGATATTTTATAATCTTGTAAAAGTATTGTTTTTAGTGAAAAACCTCAAATACTTTCACATCTTGATGATCAACAAATGTTATAAACTTTCACCACTTGATCCACTTGAATCTAAACATAATATCTAGATATTTTAACACATAATTAAGGGTATGTGGACCCTTAAAAACGTGAACATGAGGGATGGGTGGGTCTTGTATTTGTTTCAAAGTGTTAAGAAATTTATACTTGATAAAAATGTGGTAAAAATATTAGATGTTTAAGGGTTTAGGTGTTTCAAAATTTTCAAGATGTTTCAAGGTGTTAGGTGATTATAACTAGACCAAAATGATCCACATAATGATAGATAGTTGCTAAAAAAAATTAGATATCGTTCGGATATTCGTTTGGCATTTGTTCCGCACGTAACTAGTCGAATGGTAAACTTGTGTAAGTTGTATGAATTGATGTAGTTATTGGCCCAGATGATACCCGAATGTATCCTCACATGAATTCTATGTTAAATAATATTTTTACATGTCGTAAAAATATTAGAAAGCTGATTTCTGCAGAATTTCTGCGGAAAAGTGTAGAAATTGTCGCTTTTAGTGCTTTTCGGGCAATTTTTAGTGTAATCGGACTTCGGAAAGGTTTTAAATCAAACCCTTGCATTACTAGTTAGGGTTTAATATATATTAGATGTTGGACTTTCTTCTGAGTCCTAAAGATGTAATTTAGATGGTTTCGACGGATCCTGAGTTTTCGTCAGCACGCTAGTTTACTAGGTACTACTCTAGTTGTTTCGATGCATTGTTTTAAACTGTTTCAAATGTGACCAACAAAAATGAATCATGTGAATCATAAATGAATATTTCATGAGTCTTCTAAGATGTATATCATGTAATCATGCAGTTCAAATATTCAAAACACATACTTGTATAATGTAAATCATTGCTTTAAATGTACGTAAATTATCAGAAAGTGGCAGCTGTCACACCTGCTAAGGCGAATGTCGTAGCCGATGCGCTTAGTCGAAAAGAGCGAGTCAAGCTTCATTTTGTTCGAACTCTATCTGATATTCAAACTCATGTTCTTCAAGCTCAACAATTTTGTGTTTCACAAAATTTGATGGGTAAGGAATTACCACGTCAACTTGAGCTTAAGCTCGAAGCAAAGGACGATGGTTTACTCAATTTCAAGGATCGTTTTTGGATTCCGAAACAAGACGATCTTCGCACTTTAGTGATGGACGAATCTCACAAGTCTCGATATTCTATCCATCCTGGTGCTGATAAAATGTACAAGGATCTTCGTACTCAGTATTGGTGGCCTGGTATGAAGAAGGATATTGCCTTGTATGTATCGAAATGCCTAACTTGTCTCAAAGTCAAGGCTGAACATCAACGACCATCTGGTTTGCTTGTACAACCATAGATACCGGTTTGGAAGTGGGAGAACATTGCGATGGATCTCATCACTAAATTACCGCGTACATCTAAAGGTCACGATGCTATATGGGTTGTTATCGATCGATTAACGAAGTCAGCTCATTTTATTCCGATTCGCGAGGATCTATCTGCTGATAAACTTGCAAAGATTTATGTTGATGAGATTGTATCTCGACATGGTGTTCCTTTGGACATCATATCTGATCGTGATGCTCGATTTTCATCTCATTTTTGGAAGACCATGCAATCTGCTATGGGAACCCAACTAAATCTAAGCACTGCTTATCATCCCCAAACAGATGGGCAATCTGAGAGGACGATTCAAACTTTGGAGGATATTCTTAGAGCATGCGTGATTGACTTTAGTGGTAATTGGGATTCTCATCTGCCATTGATCGAGTTCTCTTACAACAATAGTTATCATGCTAGCATCAATTTGGCACCATTCGAAGCTCTCTACGGTCGAAAATGTCGTTCATCTGTTTGTTGGAATGAGATCGGTGAAGCGCAACTTACTGGACCTGAGCTCATTCTGGAAACAACAGACAAAATCAAGAAAATTCATGATAATCTTGTGATAGCTAGAAGCCGTCAAAAGAGTTATGCGGATATGCGACGCAAGCCCCTATAATTTCAAGTCAGAGACCATGTCCTACTCAAGGTGTCACCTTGGAAGGGAGTGGTGAGATTTGGAAAGAAAGGAAAACTTGCACCTCGATATGTTGGACCATTTAAGATTGTTGAAAGAGTTAGAAAGGTTGCCTATCGACTAGAGCTACCTCCAGAGCTTGGAAATATTCATCCGACTTTTCACGTGTCCAATTTACGAACGTGTTTAGCTGACGCTAATCTTCACATTCCACTCGAGGAAATCCAAGTTGATGAAACGATGCACTTTGTCGAGAAACCTGTGGAGATAGTGGACCGTACATTCAAACAGTTGAAGAACAAACGGATTCGATTGGTCAAGATTCGCTGGGAGTCCAAACGTGGCCCAGAGTTTACTTGGGAATGTGAGGACCAAATGAAGGCGAAATATCCGCAATTGTTCTCACAGGTTTCCTCTAGTTAAAATTTCGGGACGAAATTTCCTAAAGTAGGGGAGACAGTGACAATTGTGCTCTGTAATCCATGTACAATGTAAAACAATGATAATTAGCAATAAAACAATGTGTTTTGGTGTTATTATATGCGTATTTGTGTTTGATGATTTTACGATTTGATTCGAGTTCGATTTTAAGCTTTAAAGCGCTTTCTGGAAGGTTATAGACAAACTGGTGCGTAAACGCAGTCAGTTTAATAGGAAAAACACTCCAGAACAGCAACATAAGCTTAACATACCTTAAATAACCTTTACATAATTTAGAAATAAGTTTTGAAGGGGTTGGTATGGCAAAAACAAGTTTATTCGCCCTCAGGGACTATTTGCGTCAAACTGCAAAAGTCTTCCGTTTCGTAAGGCAACGTACAGTCCGGAACTTCATCATAAGCTAAACATACCATAAATAACCTAAACATGGCTTATAAATAAGCTTTGAAGGGTTCGGTGTGCGAAAACATGCTTATTTGATCTTATAGGGACTAAAAGTGTCAAAAACGACGTAAGTTTGCATTTTCGCGCATATCTTACGTTCTGACCACATCTGGACATCCAAAATTTTTGTATACACTAAAATATTTTTATTTTACTGATCGGCATGCAAAAATACCATTCGTCGCTTAATTTGGATCGTTTTCGCGTTCGTTCGAGTTTCGTCGTAATTTGACGAACAACGTGACCGTACGACCAAACGAACCGACATCCGTGATAAATCCGAGCATATTTCAGGTCCCCTACACTTTGACGACCTTGTATAGCCATGAAAATGGCTTAACGGAGGTTAAATACATCAAATACGCGAGTTTGGGTGTGCAGGGACTGTTTCTGACATTTTTGAAAGTATCAGCCAGGTGCTCGCCTCGCGCGACCACCCCCTAGTCTTTCTGTCGCGCCACGCCACCATATGATCTGGACAGAAACCTCATTTTTGTGCAGCAGATTGAATTTGAGGGACCATTCTTGCAATTTCTTTGTGTGGTAGCCAAGTTAGCACCTCCCCAAGTAAATTAGCTGGCCTCTAACACTTGTATGGCTAGGATTTTATGCTTGGAAGTTACACAAACACTTGGAGTGATCTTGTGAACTCATGACAAGTATAAATAGCCTAGCATTTCATTTGTTGCAACTCACACTTGATCTAAATTCTCTAAGTTGAGGTTTTATAACTTCATACCTGAGAATTATAAGATCAAGTTCTAGCAAGGACCCTTTGTAAGCTTCCTTCGTTCTTTTATCTCTTTCCTAGCGAGAAAGTCAAACAGTGTTTGACTTTCAGCTTTACCATGAGTTGGTCAACAAGAAGTTCGTTTGAACTTCGCAACGTGAGCGTAATCACGGTGGTTATTGTCCCTAGTGATATACCTACTGATTACCACGTTGACTAGGCGTAGTGACGAGTCGTAGTTTCGGTCAAAATGCGCATTTAAGCGTATTTTGCAACCAAACTACTCTTAGGTATCATAACACTTTGTTTTGATATCAAAAGTTGTTTTCTAACTTAGTTAAGCATGTTTTAACATGCTTAGCTCGTCACTTTTAGTTTAGTGCTTGTTTAGAGTCGTAAGTCAAGCGGTCTAAACCACCGCTTAGACTTTCAAACTCGACCCGTTTGGTCGATCATTAGGATCCGACCAAGCATGTTTAGTGACCATATTTGCATAGGGAATAACCTTCCGAGGTTATACCTTATGGTCACGTAGTTTAAGTAGTTATATGATAGGTAATTTATATGCCTTAGGTAAATGACCAAAATGCCCTTTTCATGCATAATTGGATTTTAAGCATATGTAACCTAAACATTTGTCACTTAACTGATTATGCAACATAATTAAACATGTTTAGGCATATAATACTTGTCGTAGGACTAGTTAGACGTCTCGAGCGCGCGTTTGCACGAACGACGCGTTAAAGTAGCGTAAGCTACCTGTTGGATCGTGTTCGTGACCCTATATAGGCAGTAAAGGCAGTTCATCTTAGTTTACAGAGGCGGAATCAAAGTAAACCAAGTCACAACAGCTTGTTCCTTTCAATTCTTTTCTATTACTTCTTTGTAGAGACTTTACAATGATTTCTGATGAAATTTTGGCAGCACCTCGTCTCTCATACAATGGTCATGTCCGTTTGAAATGAGCATACACATCTCCTATTTATAGACACTAGCTCCTGACCGTTTGAAGGTGACACAACCATGTTCAAACGGACAGCTCTCTTCAAACGGACAGGCCATCCTCAAACGGACAGGCCATCCTCAAACGGACAGACTTCCTAAAACATGACTAAAACCTAATTTAATCATTGTTGTGCACTTGTTTAACCTATCTAGACATAAGACTCGATTAAGACGTAGTCAGCAGACATTAGATGCACCAACAGACTCCCCCTTGGATGTTGACGAAGTCTTTGGCTTCGAGTCTTTAGTCTTTGTCTCTTTCCAAAATTGTCTAACAATACAAGCATCCTATAAATCTTTATCTTCTTTGATCAGCTTCTATCTTCAAATGTTATACCAAGATCTATCTCTGGCTCTCTCTTTCTTCAGGCTCCCCCTTTCGTCAAGCTTCTGTGCTTTAGGGATCGTCACCTTGCTTTTCGGTTTACAAACTCCCCCTTGATTTGAGCTTGTCTTCAGACTCCCCCTTAGACTCAGCTTCTGGGATCATAGTCTGGACTTTTACCTACAATCACTCATACATTCATAAGTAAGAACATTTTAGACTACCAGGAATAGTAACCTGGCAATTCAATCTTCTCTAAATCACTTCTTCATTAATTTGGCAGTTTCATCAAATTGGATCGAAAACTAGCTCTATAACAATATAAGCATCCAAATCCCCCACAGTTAATCATCCAAGTCCAACTTAATGACCTTGGAGATATCACAAACTGTTTTGATTTTTGATATTAATTCAAGTTTCAATTTAATGAACTTGTTTTATTTTCAGAAACACAATCAGCTTACTTAGATTTTGAAACTCGGCACTCAGACATCGGTTGTCGAAAATAAAGCAGAATCAAAAATCTTTTTGTATTTTCTGAAAATATAAAGCAATAAAGAAATATGTACAAACATATTTACAGACAATATTTTTGTTTGAGTATGCGTCAGAGGATCATATCAGTTTCTGACAAGTCACAAGTACCGTTGAGCTTAGTTACACATTAAGAATTAAACAATTCACTTAGATTGTCGATATACTGATCCACTTAAATTTTCATACAAATTTCAACTGATTCAGGATACGAATTAGATGTATTAAGAACTTAAACTCATTCATGTGTTCCACCTCTTGAATATACTCCTGTATCCAGATCCCAATATTCAGTCTTACAGGTGAGTATACCTAGATGATATCTGTAAGGGGAATAAATTATAGTACGAAACCGTGAGAGCTCAGGTCAGAACTTCCGTTCAGCAGAGAGATGACGGCTCGACTTTTGGTGTGTCCCCTTTAGAGGATCTTTTGTATTACAACAACAATGACTATCAATTTTATTGTTTCATCAATTTGCTGAGGGCGGCGCTATATTTCAAGCAATGCAGAAAGTATTCTCCGGGGACTAGGCCATTGCTTCCGCAAAATCAGAAGTCCCGGGATAATACCACAGATATCACTAAGCATAAAGACCTAGTATCTCAGAAAGAGGGACCTTTCAAACGAGATTTCAGGGGTTACCTATATATCCAAGTAGTGTTCCCCACGAAATAAGCAAGTTTGAATTTATGTTTATATCCCGAAAAAGTTTACTAAATGTATAAAAATCTACCAACACATCCACGGTGAGATCGTTTAACACATTTTAACTTTCCAATTCTTTAGCGTACTGTAACTGTCTACTGATGTACTATCCTTTCCTCTTTTTATGCAAAAACTCAATTTTTTCATTTTATCATGTTTTTAGCTTTTTCAAATTTTCTAATGTTTTTGGATTTTCTGACAATTTTTCTCCCCCTAAAATGCAAAACCATTTAAAGAAAATTTGACAACACAATGCTGATAACTTTGTTTCGCCATCCATTTTCTGCTAACTATACTCTGTTTTGCAAAAAAACTAATATAGAATACCCCCATGATTTACAACCCATTGATTTTCGACAGTTTGAAAACCGTTTTTCAATCTTGTGAAAGTAATCATGTTTGTTCAGCCGTGAGGGTTTCGGCGTATTCAAGCAACACTCCCCCTTACAACAAACTATTTTACCATAATGATTTCAAAACATTTAAGTTTGTTTTAATCAGAATGGTTTTTCCGGAAAAAATTAGTTTGTTTACCCATCACTTGTAGGTTCGGGGTCATCACATCACCTTGATCTCTTTTAACCATTTTGAAAATTTAACATTATTAGGTCAAACACCACTATCACTTGTAGAAAATCAAGTACAACTTAATGTCCTTGATTAACCACTTGTAAAACGAAATATCACAGTTACCATCCTGTGAATTTCTCAAAAATGATGCCGATACCTGCTTCACACTTACCAACCTGGAAGCTCCGGCAAGTCAGATTTTTCTATTTGAAAAGTTTCACCCAAGCCTGACTGTCCTTGGGTGTATTTTGAGCTTTTCTCTTTTCTTCATAAAATTCTTTTACTCATTTTACCTTACCATCAGCCATCTTACTAAAAATATGTTTAACATTGCTATTAAACATTTTTCCAGCATCAACACCTTTAGATTATAGGTTTGCAGCTCGTAATGGTGGAAATTTCTCATCATTTATTAAAGGAATTGTTTCTTCCTTTTTTAGCTCAACTTGTGGCTCATCTGATTTTGTGAAATCAGATTCATTGTCCGAACTTGGCTTGTCTGACTTGGATGAGCCAGATTCATCGCCAATAACTTTCTTTTTCTTCTTGTTTGTCCTCAGATTTGCATCTGAAGAATTCGATTTGCTTGACTTTGCCGTCAAGTGAATCGATTCATCAGAACTTTTATTCGAACCAACAGGTGAACCTGAAGACAAAATCTTCTCCAAATACTCTCTCGCCTTCGTCCTCTTTTTCCTCAGTCTGTCTTTTTGCCCCTGCGAAAGCTTCACTTTCTGTTCTAGAACCTTCTGTTCTTTGGGCTTGACATTGACTGGTTTCTTTATCGTTCTCTGAGATTCAACCCTTGATCTTCCCATCGATCTCCTTGGGCAATTTCTGGCAATGTGACCTTTGATATTGCATTCAAAGCATCTTCTTGTCTCAAGATACCGATTCTGGCAGTTAACAGCAATGTGTCCTCTCACACAACAGGTGTAGCACACTCTGTTATCGTACCATCCTCTTCTTTCAGTCCAACCCTTCAAATCATAACATTGTTTGGCTTGATGATAGTCATTTCTCCTCTTGTATCCTTGATTTGACATTTGAGCACTGTGGTCAAACCTGCACCACTTATTACCAACATTTTGTGAGTTTTGGTTTTTAAATTTTTGTGGTTTTTTATAATGATTTGATGACTGAACTGATGAGCTTTTATTTTCATTTTTAAAATTTTTCAAATTTTTAACTTTTTGTTTCTGTTCTACACTTTTCTTAACAGGTTTTTGTTTAGAACATTCACCTGTTTCAGTAGATTGCAAAACAGTATTTTTAAATTTTTCTTGTAAATCTAAAAATATTTTTCTTTTCTTTTTCTTTTTCTTTTTCATCATCAACTTTGTCATCACAATCTTCAATTTTGACTTTGTCAAAATTTGTGACTTTGTCACTTATTGGAACAGAATTGATCGGTTTTGGACAAACATATGATGTAGAATTCACAAAACCTTTCAATTTATTCTCAAGCTCATTAATTTTATTCCGAGCAATTTCAGCTTCATTTTCAAGCCGAATGATTTTCTGAAGATGAGAATTTATTTCAATCTGTTTTTCAAGATTATTTTTAAAAATAACAGATTTTTCATCTTCTAAAACCTTCATTTGACTTTGAAAATCTTTTTCAAATTTTAATTTTTCATTTTCTTTCAAAACTTTGTTTTCCAATGTCAAACTTTCCACATCCTTCAAGAGTTTGACATTGTCTGATTCAGATTTATCACATTTTGAGCACACTAATTCAGATCCTGAAGTTTTATCTTTCTCAGATGCTTCAGTCTTTGAAATTACTTCTTCAAGAACTTGCTGTTTTTCAGCAACAGCTTCTTTCATAACTTCTTCATTCATCACAACTTTCACCTCTTCAACTTTCACTTCCTCAATAGCTTTCTTCTTCAAATCTTCAACCATCTTATCAATATTCTTCTCCATTCTTTCTTCATCTCTCTTCCTCAAACTCGATATCATGACTTCTCTTATGAGTTTTTCCAGCTTTTCTTCATAATTTTTGTCTTTTACAGCATTTGAATAAAATTCGCCAACTCGAGGAATTATTAACAGAACATCATATTAAACCATGTCCTTTTTGGAAACAACAGGTTCACCATATCTGTTAACATAACACTCTCGTATTTTATTCCATCTTTTGTATTGGACAGCCTCTTCATATTCTCTTTGCATATCATTCATTCTGTTCGCAGCCATTCTTCTTTCTCTGTCTGTTTTCTCACTCAGAATTTCTTCTCTGGTTTTCTCTTTGACCTCAGCAACAATATTTTCTACTTTGTTTTCCTCTTTAATTTCAGCCATGATATAAAATTTTTGATTTACCTGGATACAAACAAACAAACACTTAGAAATATTCTTGAATTTTGAAAAATGACCGATTCAAACGGAATCTGTTGAAACGGAATTGTACAAATGGTATAGTCTTTCAAACAAAATGATCTTTCTCAAACGATATGAGTTATTTCGTTTGAGACAACAATAATCAAGTTTCAAACAAAACCAGTTTCAAATGGACAGGTCAGTTTCAAACGGACAGGGGTCAGTTTCAAACGGACAGGTCGGTTTCAAACGGACAGGGGTCAGTTTCAAACGGACAGGTCGGTTTCAAACGGACAGGTCAGTTTCAAACGGACAGGGGTCAGTTTCAAACGGACACGGCTACGTTCAAACGGATGATGTCATCATTTTACGAACAATTTCAAACGGACAAGATGATTTCGGTCAGTTTTAAGCCGTATTTTGGTCTCAAATATTCAAGGATTAGTTAATATGGTGTTTCGTTTGAAATGTGAAAGTTTTAGACCGTTTCAACCATGAATTATATCCGAAACAGAAAAAGAATGAGTAGAAGTAAGAATATCCAATGAATTCAAGCTACAATGGTATGAACTCCTCGTCCTGAGCTCTGATACCACTTGTTGGATTGTGTTCGTGACCCTATATAGTTAGTAAAGGCAGTTCATCTTAGTTTACGGAGGCGGAATCAAAGTAAACCAAGTCACAACAGCTTGTTCCTTTCAATTCTTTTCTATTACTTCTTTGTAGAGACTTTACAATGATTTCTGATGAAATTTTGGCAGCACCTCGTCTCTCATACAATGGTCATGTCCGTTTGAAATGAGCATACACGTCTCCTATTTATAGACACTAGCTGTTCAAACGGACAGCTGCTTCAAACAGACAGGCATGTTCAAACGGACAGCTCTCTTCAAACGGACAGGCCATCCTCAAACGGACAGGCCATCCTCAAACGGACAGACATCCTAAAACATGAGTAAAACCTAATTTAATCATTGTTGTGCACTCGTTTAACCTATCTAGACATAAGACTCGATTAAGACGTAGTCAGCAGACATTAGATGCACCAACACTACCTTAATGGGTCGTAACGGGTCGAAAGCACTTAGGTTAGGTTCCGATTTAGAATATAGGCTTTGTTAAACCATATCACATGAGTTCCAATACTCATTTGGTTTACAAGACCTCATTCTATCCGATCTTCCGATTTAGGTGTCGATTTATTTACTAGTGATCCTATTACTAGGTACTACTTGAATTTCCTTGGTTTGCCTGAGCTTTGCTAAGTTCTTTAGATCAAGGATACACTTATATTCAAAGTGAGTACATAGTTCCCCTATTTTACTGTTTTCGATTGTTTTGGGGTGATTCATATGTATTAAAACGATTTCGATATTTAAATGATGGTTTCAAAAACGATTAAGATGGTTTATGTTAAACTAATAACGATTTCGATAATGTGGACGAACTTGTTGGTTGTAATTACATAACGAATGACATTCATTAGCATTGATCAAGCCGACCAGTATTAGGTTATGGTACGATAGGATCTTACAAATCCCGTTATCAGACTACACCCATGGTTATGTGTGGGGGTTATGTAGGTAACGACCGAATCTGATGATTGTTAACTTACCCTTTGGTGGTTTGTTAATATGAGAAACGAGATAGTCGAGTCACAAAGGTTTGAATGTTATTAGCGAGACGACCAAAAGTTGTTTCACAATTAAAACGAATACGATTTGGAGACGAGTTAAACGATTTGAAACGACTTGAACGAGATAAACGATTTGATTAAAACGATTGGTTTTGGGTAGTGATTAGATAATGGGATGGGTGTAGCATGATAAAAGCATGGTAGATACGCCGCTGGTACATCTTATATATAAGTGCTTTTATCATATTACATTTCATGTCATTATTTAGTTCACTTGGGAAACGATTTTGAAACGTTGTCATACAACGAGGTTTTCGAAATGATATAAACTATACGAGTTTTATTAGCAAGTTTTTACAAGATATTTTACGAATTGGTTTACTAAAACAAATGTTTTGGGGTTAAGAATCATGGCTACGAGATTTTATAAACTATAACCATCTTGATTTTAGTTGGTTAATTATGTTGCAATACACTTTTCAAAACGAGGTTTGTACTTTTGACTCTTGTAGTCTAATGAGGTACTGCAACATATAAACGAGCCATGAACCCGATACTCTCATAAAACCTATGTGCTCGCCAGCATTTCTTTGCTGACTTTGTTTTTACATATGTTTCAGGTGGTGTTGCATGATGTTGGTTGCTAGGATGCGTGTTCACTTAGGATCTGGACGAGGCCTTAGTGACATAAAAACAATGATAGACGATATGTAACTTGTTTGTTTGGTTTTAAGACAAATGTAATTTACTAAATGAATCAATAAAATGAAACTTTTAATTACCATGGTTGTGAAACGATGATTCTGTTACAACACTCTCCGACGTTTCCGCCACGGTTTGTTGTTTTACGTGGTCGGGGTGTGACAGAAGAGTTGGTATCAGAGCCAATGGTTATAGGGAATTAGGTTATTAGTAATGCTTTGACCTAGACTATAACTTTCTAGGACCCTAACGCGAGTTTACTTGCGTTTAGATTTGAAAACAATACCATCACCTATCCTTAGGTGACAACCACAACGAGAACACAATAACAAATCTGCTTCGACAATTAATCATCTATCCTTGGATGATTGATTACTAGGTTTTGATCCATCTTAGTTTTCAAAATCTCATCAAAGTTTGGGTCTTATAATGTGAACACGTGCAAACTGGAAGAGTGAATGCCTGTACCCTGAGTTTTCTGTCTAAGGCTAGAGTGTTCGTACAAATCCGCAGTATCAGACCAGTCACTCTTACCTGGGAACTCTTGGGGTGAGTGTTCACTTATAGGCGAACATGTCTTCAGTGATACATTATTATGACCTATTTACTTTGATTAGTCACTGCGTGTCGTTTGTTTGCTCGAGGTAACAAAAAAATGATCGCTATCCCTGTGTTCCGTCGATGTTTTCGATACCTCTTTTGTTTTCCCAATTGTCGATCCCGCTCGTGGACGAGCATTCAATCTGAATGCAAACGATGCTCGAGTTGACAACCTCGTTGTCAATGGTACCTTTATTGTTAACGGTACATTCCTTGTTAACAATCAACTTGCATCTGTTCTTGTCGATTCTGGTGCCGGTATGAGTTTTGTTTCATTATCTTTTGAGCCTTTACTTGCGATACCTAGAACTAAACTGAGGAAAACCTTATCTGTCGAGGTGGCTACTGGTAAACCACTCGTACTCGATTCTGTTCTTCGTGGTTGTCAATTGAACCTTGATAACCATCTTTTTCCTATTGACCTCAAACCGATGCAACTTGGGAGTTTCGACATTTTATCATGGGGATGGATTGGTTAACCAAACATCATGCAGAGGTGATTTGTTTCGATAAGATCGTTCGTATTCCTCTTTCGTCTGGTGAAGTTTTAGAGGTTCGTGGCGAGAAACCTTCAGTTGGTTTGAAACTTATGTCGTGTACGAAAGCCCGAAGTTATTTACAAAAAGGATATGTTGCTTTTCTGGCACATGTCACCGAGGAGAAAGGCAAGAACAAGAGTATTCAGGATATTCCGATTGTTCGGGATTATCCAGAGGTGTTTCCTGATGAACTGCCTGGTTTGCCTCCAGTTCATCAAGACGAGTTTCATATTGACCTTGTACCCAATGCCAACCGATTGCTAAAGCACCTTATCATCTTGCACCATCTGAGATGCAAGAATTATCGAAACAGCTTCAAGAATTATCTGATAAAAGATTTATCCAACCGAGTTATTCACCTTGGGGTGCTCCTGTACTCTTTGTGAAAAAGAAAGATGGATCTTTTCGAATGTGTATCGATTAACGTGAGCTTAATAAGCTTACCATCAAGAATCGATATCCCCTACCTCGAATTGATGATCTCTTTGATCAGCTGCAAGGTGCTACCTGTTTTTCCAATATCGATCTGCGTTCTGGGTATCATCAGCTTCGTGTATTCAAAGAAGATATTCCCAAAACTGCTTTCCGCACAAGATATGGGCACTACGAATTCACTGTCATGCCTTTTGGTTTGACGAATGCCCCAACTATCTTCATGGACTTAATGAATAGGGTCTGTAAACCTTATTTAGACAAGTTTATCAT
Source organism: Helianthus tuberosus (assembly GCA_030545235.1). Lineage (NCBI taxonomy): Eukaryota > Viridiplantae > Streptophyta > Magnoliopsida > Asterales > Asteraceae > Helianthus > Helianthus tuberosus. The sequence goes on along the minus strand of CM060416.1, from coordinate 83,046,300 downwards.
TGTGTTTATCGATGATATTCTTGTTTATTCGAAGTCTCGAGCCGATCATGAGCAACACCTTCGTTTGACATTGGAACTCCTTAAGGAGGAACAACTTTTTGCTAAATTCTCCAAGTGTGAATTTTGGCTTAAAGAAGTTCAGTTCTTGGGACATATAGTCAACGAGCAGGGTATTCATGTGGATCCATCCAAATTAGTTTCTATTAAGGATTGGAACACACCAACGACACCAACAGAAATTCATTCTTTTCTTGGTCTCGCTGGATATTATCGTCGTTTTATTTCGAACTTTTCTAAGATCACGGTTCCACTCACTGCTTTGACCTAAAAGAATAAACCTTTTGATTGGGGACCCACGCAAGAAGAAGCGTTTTAAACGCTAAAACAGAAGCTGTGTGATGCTCCTGTTTTATCTTTGCCCGAGGGAATCGATGATTTCGTTGACTACTGTGATGCATCCAACTTAGGCCTTGGTTGTGTCCTCATGCAACGAGGCAAAGTTATAGCATATGCGTCTAGACAATTGAAAGTTCACGAGAAGAACTACACGACTCATGATCTTGAATTGGGTGTTGTGGTTTTTGCTCTCAAAATCTGGAGACACTACCTCTATGGCACGAAGTGTGTGGTTTTCACAGACCATAAAAGTATCCAGTATATTCTTAATTAGAAGGAGCTGAACATGAGGCAACGACGTTGGGTTGAACTCCTAAATGACTACGATTACGAGATTCGCTACCATCCTGGTAAGGCGAATGTCGTAGCCGATGCGCTTAGTCGAAAAGAGCGAGTCAAGCTTCATTCTGTTCAAACTCTATCTGATATTCAAACTCGTGTTCTTCAAGCTCAACAATTTTGTGTTTCACAAAATTTGATGGGTAAGGAATTACCACGTCAACTTGAGCTTAAGCTCGAAGCGAAGGACGATGGTTTACTCAATTTCAAGGATCGTTTAAGGATTCCGAAACAAGACGATCTTCGCACTTTAGTGATGGACGAATCTCACAAGTCTCGATATTCTATCCATCCTGGTGCTGATAAAATGTACAAGGATCTTCGTACTCAGTATTGGTGGCCTGGTATGAAGAAGGATATTGCCTTGTATGTATCGAAATGCCTAACTTGTCTCAAAGTCAAGGTTGAACATCAACGACCATCTGGTTTACTTGTACAACCAGAGATACCGGTTTGGAAGTGGGAGAACATTGCGATGGATCTCATCACTAAATTACTGCGTACATCTAAAGGTCACGATGCTATATGGGTTGTTATCGATCGATTAACGAAGTCAACTCATTTTATTCCGATTCGCGAGGATCTATCTGCTGATAAACTTGCAAAGATTTATGTTGATAAGATTGTATCTCGACATGGTGTTCCTTTGGACATCATATCTGATCGTGATGCTCGAATTTTCATCTCATTTCTGGAAGACCATGCAATCTGCTATGGGAACCCAACTAAATCTAAGCACTGCTTATCATCCCTAAACAGTTGGACAATCTGAGAGGAGGATTCAAACTTTGGAGGATATGCTTAGAGCATGCGTGATTGACTTTGGTGGTAATTGGGATTCTCATCTGCTATTGATCGAGTTCTCTTACAACAATAGTTATCATGCTAGCATCAATATGGCACCATTTGAAGCTCTCTACGGTCGAAAATGTCGTTCACTTGTCTATTGGAATGAGATCGGTGAAGCGCAGCTTGCTGGACCTGAGCTCATTCTGGAAACAACAGACAAAATCAAGAAAATTCATGATAATCTTGTGATAGCTAGAAGCTGTCAAAAGAGTTATGCGGATATGCGACGCAAGCCCCTATAATTTCAAGTCAGAGACCATGTCCTACTCAAGGTGTCACCTTGGAAGGGAGTGGTGAGATTTGGAAAGAAAGGAAAACTTGCACCTCGATATGTTGGACCATTTAAGATTGTTGAAAGAGTTAGAAAGGTTGCCTATCGACTAGAGCTACCTCCAGAGCTTGGAAATATTCATCCGACTTTTCACGTGTCCAACTTACGAAAGTGTTTAGCTGACGCTAATCTTCACATTCCACTCAAGGAAATCCAAGTTGATGAAACGATGCACTTTGTCGAGAAACCTGTGGAGATAGTGGACCGTACATTCAAACAGTTGAAGAACAAACAGATTCGATTGGTCAAGATTCGTTGGGAGTCCAAACGTGGCCCAGAGTTTACTTGGGAACGTGGGGACCAAATGAAGGCGAAATATCCGCAATTGTTCTCACAGGTTTCCTCTAGTTAAAATTTCGGGACGAAATTTCCTAAAGTAGGGGAGACTGTGACAACTGTGCTCTGTAATTGATGTACAATGTAAAACAATGATAATTATCAATAAAACAATGTGTTTTGGTGTTATTATATGTGTATTTGTGTTTGGGTTTGATGATTTTACGATTTGATTCGAGTTCGATTTCAAGCTTTAAAGCGCTTTCTGGAAGGACATACGCAAACTAGTGCGTAAACGCAGTCAGTTTAACATGAAAAACACTCCAGAACAGCAACATAATCTTAACATACCTTAAATAACCTTTACATAACTTAGAAATAAGTTTTGAAGGGTTTGGTGTGGCAAAAAACAAGTTTATTCGCCCTCAAGGACTATTTGCGTCAAACTGCAAAACTCTGCCGTTTCGTAAGGCAACGTACAGTCCGGAACTTGATCATAAGCTAAACATACCATAAATAACCTAAACATGGCTTAGAAATAAGCTTTGAAGGGTTCGGTGTGCGAAAACATGCTTATTTGATCTTATAGGGACTAAAAGTGTCAAAAACGACGTAAGTTTGTATTTTCGCGCATATCTTACGTTCTGACCACATCTGGACATCCAAAATTTTTGTATACACTAAAATAATTTTATTTTAGTGATCGGCATGCAAAAATACCATTCGTCGCTTAATTTGGATCGTTTTCGAGTCCGTTCGAGTTTCGTCGTAATTTGACGAACAACGTGACCGTACGACCAAACGAACCGACATCCGTGATAAATCCGAGCATATTTCAGGTCCTCTACACTTTGACGACCTTGTATAGCCTTGAAAATGGCTTAACGGAGGGTAAATACGTAAAATACGCGAGTTTGGGTGTGCAGGGACTGTTTCTGACATTTTTGAAAGTATCAGCCAGGTGCTCGCGTCGCGCGACCACCCGCTGGTCTTTCTGTCGTGCCACGCCACCATATGATCTGGACAGAAACCTCATTTTTGTGCAGCAGATTGAATTTGAGGGACCATTCTTGCAATTTCTTTGTGTGGTAGCCAAGTTAGCACCTCCCCAAGTAAATTAGCTGGCCTCTAACACTTGTATGGCTAGGATTTTATGCTTGGAAGTTACACAAACACTTGGAGTGATCTTGTGAACTCATGACATGTATAAATAGCCTAAAATTTCATTTGTTGCAACTCACACTTGATCTAAATTCTCTAAGTTGAGGTTTTATAACTTCATACCTGAGAATTATATGATCAAGTTCTAGCAAGGACCCTTTGTAAGCTTCCTTCGTTCTTTTATCGCTTTCCTAGCGAGAAAGTCAAACAGTGTTTGACTTTCAGCTTTACCACGAGTTGGTCAACAAGAAGTTCGTTTGAACTTCGCAACGTGAGCGTAATCACGATGGTTATTGTCCATAGTGACTATACTTACTGATTACCACGTTGACTAGGCGTAGTGACGAGTCGTAGTTTCGGTCAAAATGCGCATTTAAGCGTATTTTGCAACCAAACTACTCTTAGGTATCATAACACTTTGTTTTGATATCAAAAATTGTTTTCTAACTTAGTTAAGCATGTTTTAACATGCTTAGCTCGTCACTTTTAGTTTAGTGCTTGTTTAGATTCGTAAGTCAAGTGGTCTAAACCACCGCTTAGACTTTCGAACTCGACCCGTTTGGTCGATCATTAGGATCCGACCAAGCATGTTTAGTGAACATAGTTTCATAGGGAATAACCTTCCGAGGTTATACCTTATGGTCACGTAGTTTAAGTAGTTATATGATAGGTAATTTATATGCCTTAGGTAAATGACCAAAATGTCCTTTTCATGCATAATTGGATTTTAAGCATATGTAACCTAAACTTTTGTTACTTAACTGATTATGCAACATAATTAAACATGTTTAGGCATATAATACTTGTCATAGGACTAGTTAGACGTCTCGAGCGCGCGTTTGCGCGAACGACGCGTTTAAGTAGCGTAAGCTACCTTAATGGGTCGTAACGGGTCGAAAGCACTTAGGTTAGGTTCCGATTTAGAATATAGGCTTTGTTAAACCATATCACATGAGTTCCAATACTCATTTGGTTTACAAGACCTCATTCTATCCGATCTTCCGATTTAGGTGTCGATTATTTACTAGTGGTCCGATTACTAGGTACTACTTGAATTTCCTTGGTTTGCCTGAGCTTCGCTAAGTTCTTTAGATCAAGGATACCCTTCTATTCAAAGTGAGTACATAGTTCCCATATTTTACTGTTTTCGATTGTTTTGGGGTGATTCATATGTATTAAAACGATTTCGATATTTAAACGATGGTTTCAAAAACGATTAAGATGGTTTATATTAAACTAATAACGATTTCGATAATGTGGACGAACTTGTTGGTTGTAATTACATAACGAATGACATTCATTAGCATTGATCAAGCCGGCCAGTATTAGGTTATGGTACGATAGGATCTGACAAATCCCGTTATCAGACTACATCCATGGTTATGTGTGGGGGTTTTGTAGGTAACGACCGAATCTGATGATTGTTAACTTACCCTTTAGTGGTTTGTTAATATGAGAAACGAGATAGTCTAGTCACTAAGGTTTGAATGTTATTAGCGAGATGACCAAAAGTTGTTTCACAATTAAAACGAATACGATTTGGAGACGAGTTAAACGATTTGAAACGACTTGAACGAGATAAACGATTTGATTAAAACGATTGGTTTTGGGTAGTGATTAGATAATGGGATGGGTGTAGCATGATAAAAGCATGGTAGATACGCCGCTGGTACATCTTATATATAAGTGCTTTTATCATATTACATTTCATGTCATTATTTAGTTCACTTGGGAAACGATTTTGAAACGTTGTCATACAACGAGGTTTTCGAAATGATATAAACTATGGGAATTTTATTAACGAGTTTTTACGAGATATTTTACGAATTGGTTTACTAAAACAAATGTTTTGGGGTTAAGAATCATGGCTACGAGATTTTACAAACTATAACCATCTTGATTTGAGTTGGTTAATTATGTTGCAATACACTTTTCAAAACAAGGTTTGTACTTTTGACTCTTGTAGTCTAATGAGGTACTGCAACATATAAACGAGCCATGAATCCGATACTCTCATAAAACCTATGTGCTCGCCAACATTTCTTTGCTGACTTTGTTTTTACATATGTTTCAGGTGGTGTTGCATGATGTTGGTTACTAGGATGCGTGTTCACTTAGGATCTGGACGAGGCCTTAGTGACATAAAAACAATTATAGACGATATGTAACTTGTTTGTTTGGTTTTAAGACAAATGTAATTTACTAAATTAATCAATAAAACGAAACTTTTAATTACCATGGTTGTGAAACGATGATTCTGTTACAACACTCCCCGATGTTTCCGCCTCGGTTTGTTGTTTTACGTGGTCGGGGTGTGACAGTTTGCTATCATACCGGGACTTTCATACTTACACTGTTTACAAAGGGTTATACATACATATACAAAACACATGAACTCGCTCAGCTTTTGTTGATGTTTTTAAACTACATGTATTTCAGGGAACTAAGTGGATCTGGCAGGTGTATGCATGTGTTTCAAGTTGCGTTATAAATAAAAGATGTCATCCGTGGTCGTAGGGTTTAGGAGATGTATCTTACTCCTGGATGAGATACATGGTTCTAAGCTCGGGTTGGTTTAACTTATATTTTCGAGTCTTCGTGAACTCATTAAAACATGTTATGGTTTGTAACTTAAATTTGGTGTCGATGTCTCAAACAAGTGAGTTGTGGCATTTTCAAACTTAATTTTTATGGATGAATATCTTTTAGTTTTTATCATATAGCATTTTTATGATTGAATGCTATGGTATTAAGAAGTCACACCAATAACCACGCTTCCGCAAACGTCAGGGTGTGACATTATCCCTATAAAAACAATTGAATGGAATATGGGTTTTAGCCCATTTGTTTAATATTAAAAAGTTGGTGTTTTACAACTGAAATTATTTCCTAACTACGATCCTGATGATGTATTCCGCATCAAATTTAATAAACACCGATACCACCCGTCATCTGGATTCGCGGCTCCCGCCCAGGGTAGGGTCGGGGCCCGTGACAATTTACAAGCAAAGACGTTATTTATTATCCGCAGGTTCAAACATGGAATTTATATTTGGACTGAAAAATACAAACCACTAGATGTGATATTTACAGTGAGTACTATTGATGGAAAAGTCAACATTTGTAACACCCCAATCGCGTAATATACACCAACACACGGTGGAAACATTGGGGAGTCACGTTACAAATTGTTTCACAACGCATGGTACATAAAGTTTTGCTTTATTGAGTTAATTGTTTACATTGTGTTGTAGAATGTAAATAATATACAACAATTGTCTTGTAGGTTTTAAAGTCACTAAGGCCCAAGTTCGCCCTCTGTCAAGCATGCTCGAAATCAAACATAAGCTCTTGAAACATATGTGAAAATAGGTACCTCAGCATAAAAATGCCTGTGAGTAACATAGGTTTTGTGATGTGATTCATGGCTTTGAATGTTAAAAGAAATGTTTAACTAAAAAGTAACCATGAACCTTTACAAAAAAATGTTTTCTTTTATAAAATCACATGAAAATCAAATGATTTAAAAGAAATGATGCGTGGTTAAGTAAATAACCAAATGAAAATGACTTGTATAAAATATATCATGTCTTGTATAAAAATAACATGTCTTGTATAAAAGATGTCATGTATTGTGTAAAAGATGTCATGTCTTGTCTTTGTTCGAAGTGATTTAGATAACGCTACGATATGTAATATAGTAAAATCACTTATATATAGGAAGTACCAACGGTGTATCCACCATGCTTTTATCACATTACACACGTCTCATTATATAAATCACTTACCATAAACTATCAAATGATATGTCTTGTTTAAACCAATGTCTTGTGTAAACCAAATGTCATGTATAAACAATGTTTTGTATAAACAAATGTCATGTATAAACCAATGGCTTGTATGGTAAGCAAAAAGGTCTTTGCTTAAACCACATGAAATAATGTCTTGTATAACCAAAATGTCTAGTGTAACCAAAATGTCTTGTATAAAACAATGTTTTTGAATGAACAAGAGTTTTGTTTAGTCAAAGATTTTGTTTTATAAACCATTGCCTTTATTGTATAAACATTTATTGGGTTTGTTGGCGAATACATTCAAGCCTTGTCGACTGTCGGATAAACCCTTATCAGGTCAAAGGTTCACCAAATTTCACCGGATTCTGTCAATCCCTAAGGTCATTTCTAAACAAACCTAGGAAGCGGGAACGGGATTGTCAATCCTATGGTACCATAACATACTACCGGTCGGCGGGATCAATGTTAATGAATGTATCATTGTCGAGTTCAACGCACCAAATGTCTTAAACAATGTAAGCATGTCGTGGAAATGTTTGAAAACCATGTACTAGGTATGCTAGGTCAACATACGAAGCAAAATGTCTTTTGAAAACCATGTACTAGGTATGCTAGGTCAACATACGAAGTAAAATGTCTTTGAAATCAATGTGCTAGGTATGCTAGGTCAACATACGAAGCAAAATATCTTAGAAATCAATGTGCTAGCCATGCTAGATCAACACATAAAGCAAAATGTCTTAGAAATCAATGTGTTAGGTATGCTATGACAACATACGAAGCAAAATGTCTTAGAAATCAATGTGCTAGATATGCTAGGTCAATATATGAAGCAAAAATGTCTTTGAAATCAATGTGCTAGATATGCTAGGTCAACATATGAAGCAAAATGTCCATGAAATCATGTACTATATGTACTAGTTGAACAAAGCATGTATAATGTCATGAAAACAAGAAAGTAGTGATATTCACATATGCTTCACCCTAAAATATTTGAAGAAGTAAATAGGGGAACTGTGTACTCACTTGGTATTACGTATAAGTCTTGTATGAATGTGTAAACAAAGCTCAAGAGATCAAGGAATCAAGTGTGTCCTAACATCGGATAACTATGTTAATATGTCGGGACTTTAATCGGTGGATCGGATAGAATGAAGTTTTGATAAATCAAATGAGTCTTGGAACTCATATGGTATGATTTTAAAAACTTAACATTCTTATTTCGAAAGGATCCTAATTGCTTTTGACCCGTTATGACTCGTTAAGGTAGTTTACGCTACTTTAACATGTCATTTGCGTAAACGCGTGTTCGGATGGTTCAACATGTCCTATGATAAGTCTTAAATGCCCAAACATGTTTGAAAATGTTATATCATCAGTTTATATGTCAAAAATTTGGTTACATATGTTTAAAATGGATTTATGCGCAAAAAGGGCATTTTGGTCATTTTTATAGAACATAAGAACGACTTATCATAATACTAACCAAACGACGTGACCATAAGGTATAACCTCAGTAGGTTATTCCCTCTACAACTATGGTCACAAATGTGTTTGGTCGGATCCTAATATCGACCAAACAGGGCGGATTCGAAAGTCAAAGCGGTGGTCAAGACCACTCGACTTACGACCCTAAATAAGCACTAAACTAAAAGTGACGAGTTAGACATGTCAAAACATGTCTAACTAAGTTTTAAAACTGATTTGGTATCAAAACTTGATGTTTTAATACCCGAAAATAGTTCCATCGTAAAATGCATATTATGTGCATTTTTTACCAAAACTTTGACTCGTCACTTCGACTAGTAAACCTGGTAATCAGAAGGTGCAATCGCAAGGGATTATAACCTTCGTGATTACGATCACGTTGCAATGTTCAATTGAACTTTGCCTTGACCAATTATGGTCAGAACCGAAAGTCAAACAGAAAATCAACTGTTTGACTTTTAGCTCAAAAATAACTAAAATAATGAACAAGACTAAGAAAGAACACTTACTTGTGTTCTAGGATGGCAAGAATACTCAGTAGGAGGCCTCCAAAGGGAAGCAATCTCCAATTTAGAGCAGATTAGAAGAAGAAGAAGAAGAAGGAATGAGCAAAGAACTTGGTGAAAATCCTTGCTATTTCTATCAATTTGGAGTGAATATGATCATGCCAAGTGTCCATGTAGGTGGCACACATCAATGGTAGCTTAAACACATGCCAATTGCAGGTTTAAACTTGGGGGAAAACGAAAACTTGGGCTCTAAGCAAAAGAAACAATGAGCTGGAATCAATTTTCTACATTTGATAGGGTTTGGCTACCCACGACGGATTTAGCTTATTGCTCCACGCCCCGCCATACCCTCAGTCTGATTTTCAAACTTTCAATAGTTGGCAGATTTGGCCCCTGGACGTGTTTTGTCGCGTTTTGTCACTTCTAACACCCGTTAACCTAATTTTTAGGCTCTATAATGATGTTAAAGCATATGTGACTTGAATTATGCCCGAAAATGTCATTGATTTCGGTTTGTTCAGTTGTACGATTGCGTTTTTTGTTTAATTACGTCGAACGCTATAACGAACACGAAAACGACCGACATTGGGCAACGATTGATATTTTTGCATTCTCATCAATAAAATACAAGATTTTAATGATTACAAAAATTTTTGGATGTGCGTACATGGTCTGTATTTTGAATACGGACCAATCGGCAGACTTTCGCAGTTTGTCGTAAATAGTCCCTGAGCTCGAATAAACATGTTTTTGCCAGACCGAATCCTTCAAAACTTATATCTAAGTTATGTAAAGGGTATTTAGGGAATTTTTTGATTATGTCCTTGTTCCAAAGTGTATGTTGCGTTAAGCTTATTACGTTTACGTAACAGTTTACGTATTACTTCCAGAAAAGCTTTTGAGAGTTCGAAATTGAACAAGGACTGAAAATGTGCAAATGTCTTAGATAATTATACAATACCATGAATAAAACACAAGGTTTCATTGATTATGAAATTTTTCGGAATTGTATAATGATTACAGAAGGCACAAATGTCACAATATTGCCGCCTCCCAATTGAACTAAACTAATAAACAACCCTATATCTTAGTTGGAAATGTTGTAAAATCCCCTAAAATTGACCTTTCGGTCTCAATTTAGCCATATGATTTCAACAAATACAATCACTAAAACCGCCCGATGGACTGGTGTCTGTGATGGTTGTTTCCAGTTCTCGCGTGTTGGTGTTTTAGAGCAACATCTTGTTTCGAAAGATCATGCAACTTACTTGTATTGTTCGTTGTCTCTTTGCTGTTTTAGAAATAACATATTAATTATTGAACAAACTTATAAAAAAACATAGTAAAATGAAGTTTATAAGTTCATAGAAATCCAAAGTTTATAATTTTAAGTAGACATATGTTATATGGTTGCTTCAAATTGTCTGATTATTTGAGTTATAATTAGTATATAACTCATTAATGAAGAATTCAAAAAACAGACAGGCCTCGTATTTTGACCTGTATTTTATATAATGATCATATTCTCAATTCTATATGAAATCAAAATGTAGCATAAAAGATCATTAATAAGAACCTTTTTCCGCATGCTGATAACATTCTTGAAGCTTCCTCTTTGTGGCTTCAAACTAGTCTTGATCGGTTTCTCCACCGGAGGACATTGGTTTCTGTTTAAAGTTACCAAAAAGAAGAAATTAGTTAACAACTGGTGGTTTATATGGTTTGACCATGGTTGGTTTCGGAACCATGGTTTCCCTATTTAATGGTTTGTGTCATTGTGTGATTTCACTTGTTACTTTTTTGCTTCTCATCTCATCTGGCGACTTTCTCTTATTACGGTTCACATGTTTTTTGATCTAAAAAGCAACATTTAAAATGTAAATTAAGTTAAAAATTGAATAGCGAACCCGTATATTAAACTAAACAAGTTATTTAAATATGTGAATTCAGAAATTAAGTTAAAAACTGAATGGTGAACCCGTATAATAAAATAAAGGAAAACTTACACGTTTTATCCTTTATCTTGATACCCTTTTTCAGGCGTTGTCCTTTTCAACGAATTTTGACAGGTTTTGCCCTTTATAGGGAATTTTGTTACACGTTTTGTCCTTTAACCCTAACCCAGTTAGATTTTTTTGTTAAATCTGGTTACCCAAGGGTATTTTAGTCTCTTTACCCCTTTATTTAGTCTCTTTCTCTCTCTATACCACTCTCTCTTTCTCTCTTTACACAAAATCTCTCTCTCTCTCTACCACACACACTATCTCTCACACATATTTAGATCCTACCACCCACTCTCGCCACCATCAACCGACCACCACCATTAACCCACCTGTCACCGCCACCACCATCAACCCACCACCACCCGCCACCCACCTGCCATCAACCAACCACTCGTCTCCACTCTCTAGATCATGTTATATTTGCGATATTATGCAGTAGCAGAACCTTCATATAAATCAACATCAAGGACTTGTGTGCTTTTCTATTAGATATTTTCTCTGACACTCCATAGATCTTTTGGGTTTTTTTGTCCAATTTCATCTTCTTGGTCTCCAGCCAAAGGTATTTGTCGATTTGTTTATAGTTGCCAATGATCTTCTGCCCACCTGCAAATTTCTCCTTCTCGACCTTCATTTCCCCACCCTTTACCCATCTAAGTTCCTGAAACCACAACAAGAATTAGTTAATTACAGTTATCTTCCTAAAATTGTAGAATTTGGGAAAAAAACTGATGTACCTTAACGGATGAAGAATGATGAGAGGATGGAGGCGGCGACGGCAGAAGAAGAAAACTTCATCATGTTGCCAGAGAATGAGAAGAAATCCGATGACCAGCGCTGGATCTCGACAAATTCTGGGATGTTGATAGAGGGTTTGATGCAATGTATGTGGCCTTTTTTTATTAAATTTGTTTGTGTTGCTTCAACTTGAATCAATTCTTTGTAATTTGATTTGATCTGTGATTAATTTTGCGGTCATTGGTGTCACACCCCAACCGATGGCGGAGACATCGGGGCATGGCACTGAGCGAAACAGATTGTCCAGAAGTTTCCATAACAACTATAATTACCAATTATTTAAAGCAACATGTCCCATACCATGTCATAAGAGATAACATAATTATCACAGACAGGATCTAGTCAAATTGTTCTGTTCTGATAACTCAGATTTCAAATACAGACAATTGTTTATTTGTTTCTAGACCTTTCCTAGCCTCGACTTCACAGCAAGCCAAGCATATAAACATCTTAAGCACCTGCCACATACGTTAAAGTAAAAGTCAATACATATAGTGTAAAGGTGAGCATACAAGTTTGATAGATATAATAGAGTTCGAATTCGTTTACGCATAACCAGCACATACACAGTGTGAAATGAAGCACGTTAGTTATCGACATGAATGTATCGATACCAATGACTGCGGGTTGACTGCCCATGGCAGTTCGTAATACACACTCACCACTGTGAGCCATGTAACAAATTGTCCTTAACAACCCCTGAGTGAACAGGTGCTGAGTCCAAACTATAGTACTATCGTTGCTATGGTAGGTAGACAACATTCCATGTGTAAACATAACAAACAAGCATTCATTAAGTCACGTATAACATGCGGTAATGGTTAGCGTGAAAGTATTGCGTAGTGTGTTCGATGTGATTTAGAATAAGTAACGTATGTAACACCCAAAAGTGTGTAAAGCAAAAAGGGTTCGAGTATACTTACAGTGATTGAGTTAATGGATTGAAGGGAGCGCTAGAGCGGATGATAGCCTAAACAGTTATCGATAACGTAAGCGAAAGTTGGTGCGTAAATTGGGGTGAAGTATCAGTGGGTCGGACGGTAATCCGGTCAGATGGCAATCCGGTCGGGTGGCCGGTCGACCAGATGGTAATCCGTTCGGGCGATCACTCGACTGGATTGTCATCTTGTTTGGGATGGATGTGTTTGTGTATGATGTCTTGTCCTTTGAAGTTTTTGTTGTAGCATTTTGAAAACAGAGAAGTATCTCTACCTTTCAGGTCGGTCGATCGAACGACTGTTCGATCGGACAGCAATCCGATTGGCGAGGCTTCTCAGGTTGAGAACAAATTCACAGCAGGACAGTCACTCGATCGGATGGCTATCCGATCGGGTGGTAATCCGTTCGGAGTGAACAAGTTGAAAATTATTAAGTCCCTAAACGTCACACGATCGAATGGTTACTCGATCGGATGGCAATCCGATCGGGTGGTAGTCCGTCTCAACGTTCAGGTCCTTAAATAGTTTAAGAAAATGGTTTAAGTATAGAACCAAGTGCAGCCCGATCGGACAGCCGGTCGATCGGGTGGCAATCCGATCGAGTGGTAACCCGATCGGACGTTAGTCCGTTCCGGCGGTCTGATCGTTCTACACTGGTTTCTGTTTGGAGGGTTGTAGTTGTGAATGAGACGTTTTGATGTCTTGTTTGTACAACAGAACCCTTATCTCGTCCCAAGTGAGCTGGCCGGACAAGAATCACCCTAGTCCGAACAGTTCCCGGTTCGAGTCGGTTGTTCATGTTCAAACCCGAAATCAACATGTCGTGGATAGAACCCAGATCTCGAACCAACACATCAACATGAAAGAGTAGAAGGTTAGAACAAGTTCCGATTATATCGGTTTTGAGTGCATTGAGTGTAAAAGAGTTGAAAGAAAGTTGGAAAACCATCTTTCAATCCTTTTCGCCATGAATATGTTTAGATCTATGAAAGATCTTTGTTGATTTGTGTGGAAATCGTTTAGATCTAAGTTGTTCTTGAAGGATTGAAGCCAAAACATGAAGTTCCCAAGAACACCATGATGACATCATCCTAAAACACCTCAAATCTAGTGATTTCATGGTTAAAAGTTAAGATTCAAAAGATAGAAAGGTGTAGGAGTGCGTGTTGATTAAGAAAGTACAAGATTTAGGTGGAAAACTTACAAGAATCGCGAGAAATCTGAAGAAATAGAGGCTGGTTCGAGTGGAGAGGAAGAGAGCTGTCAACATCAAATGATGTTGACATAAAAGGAAAGGGGAGGAGAGGGTTGGTCGATAGGGTGGCAACCCGATCGGGTGGCTTCTCGATCGAGTGGCACCTCGATCGAGTGGCAACTCGATCGGGTGGCAGCTCGATCGGCTGACCCCTCGATTGGAGTGAACGGCGCGATGAGTTTTGCGATTTCGATTCACGTGCCGAGCGTTGCGATGCGATAGAGTTTCCTATTCAAATTACTTTTAGAGTGAATTGCAGGTTTTGTCCTTTATCTTTAGGCCACTTTGTAGGCGGTGTCCTTTATGTTTAAATTTGATGAGTTTTGTCCTTTATGTTTAAAAATCAAGCATGTTTTACCCTTTGGGCCTAACCCAGTCTGTTTTCCCAATTAAAGTTGATCACATGCATGTCATGTGAGGGGTAGTTATGTCATTTAATGTGCACCCTGAGCATTTACCCCCAATTTAAATAACCCCAAACCCTAATTCTTCCCATTCCTCCAAATCGTTCATCATCAAGAACTGCAAGCATCGATCTTTCCCCAAACTGAAGATGGTGAAGTGCCGATGTGGTAAAGAAGCAATAATATTGACTTCTTGGACTGACAATAACCCTGGTCGTAGATTCTATGGTTGTCCAGATCAAGGTTCAACATGTGGATTCTTAGGCTGGTATGATCTTACAAGGTGTCAACGATGCGTGGACATTATCCCAGGTTTGCTTAGGGCAAGGAAAAACCTTGAAGCTGCTAACAGAGTTCTTGTAGACAGAATTAAAGTCACTGAAGATGCCAACAGAGTTCTTGACAAAAAATTCTATCACAGTGAAAGCAATTCTAGGAAATTGAAGAAGATGTTGGTTTATAGTTGGATAGGGTTTATGTTGTTTATTCTTTTTTGGATGTACTGATTGTATGCACTGATGGTTTTGGTTCTAGGATTATGCAAGGCTATTGTAGTGCAAATATGCACAGTTTTTGTAAACTAGTGTTTATGAACATATGTGCTAATGAATGTTGGATGTGTTTATGATATGAATATTGAATGTTTTTGTAAACTGGCCATTTAGATGCGCAAAAAAGTGTCCATTTAGATTGAATTAAACCTGTCCATTTAGATATGCAAAAACCTTGCTATTTGACCCATTTCAATACAAAGTGTCTGACCATAAAATTGGCCATTTAGATGTGCAAAGGCTGGCCATTTGACCACATTAACACCTACACAAAGGTTGTCCATTTGACCACATTAACACCTGCACAAACCAGGCTATTTGACCCATTTCAACAAGCAAACAACTGACCATTTAGACATAAACTAAACTTCCCATTGCCAACATTTGGCCAAAAAGCAGTACATATGTTGCTGATTCAAAGTGCAAGTTACAAAATACCATAACCTAAGTAGCAAAACACAACACAATTTTTAAAGTAGCTTACATACATAAACCTTAAACCTAACAATCATCCTACTAAGCTTGTGCACCCTTGCATGTCCTGATATTATGCCCCTTGGCCCCACACTTGGTACATTTTCCTTTTGTGTTTTTCCTTGTGAGCTTTCCAGTAAGTGCCAAGTCCTCCATTTCAACGGTTGACCTCTTCCTTGCTTTCTTGGGTCTGCCAACTAGGGTGTGATGCTTGGGTGGTGTGATGGTTATAGGACACTGTACTTTAACCCACATACTTCTTCCATTGATTGGGTTAATCTTGTGTGAATAAACCAACTTCCACCTTTCCATTAAGTACACAGGATGTACCCAACTCTCCAGGGCCCCCACCCTTCCACCAGTAGCTCCCATTTCCCACAATGCAGCCACTGCATGTCTGCAGGGCATACCTGTAAACCATCATACAGAATTGTTAACCTTAACAACCACTAAAAACATATTTCCAATAACTAAAACAAACTGTAGATTATATACCTGTTATTTCCCACCTTCTGCAACTACAAGTCCTCTTCTCCAAGTTCACCACACGTGCATGATTAGGTTTACCACTAACCTCATAAAATTCCCCTCCATTCCACTGAACATGGTAAAATGTTGCTTCCTTCTTGATAATCTCAAATTGCTCAGTTGCCCAAGGTGTCAACAATCCTTCACTTTTGTCAATTACATTTAGCACAGTGACAATCCTTCTCATTAAGTATTCTCTTATATATTCCAAGGCAGATATGATGGGTCTGTCTCTTCCTTCCACTATCTTTGCATTGTACACCTCACACATATTATTCAGCAGCATATCAGAAACTGCCCAACCTGTAATAAAATACCACACTCACTAGTTATAAACTGTTAAGTGCACATGCCAGAGAAATATGATAAGTTATAAACTGTTAAGTGCACATACCAGAGAAATATGATCTGCACCAGTGTAAAGGTGGGATCTTTGCCAACCACAAGTGGGCTTTCTTGTTAAATGCCTTTAGTTCGTCCATTGCAGTTGTAAATTCAGGAATAGTTATGGCTGTTGCACACTTCCATAATTTATCCTTGTACAGCTTTCCTTTAAACTGCAGCTTCATATTTTCATGAATGTGCCTGAGATAGTATTTGTGCTCAGCACAAGGAAACAACTTTGTGATAGCTGGTAGAAGTCCCTGGTCATATGACAAAATATTAGCATATTTAATATGTAATGATGTGATTAAAGTAACATATTTTCATGAATGTACCTTTTGTCTATCACTGATGAAGGTAAAGTTTGAGTTACAATGAAGGTCAAGGTCATCAGCCATGAGTTCCAAAAACCAAGTCCATGAACTAAGGCTTTCTGACTCAACAATTGCATAACAAACAGGATAAAGTCCATTGTTACAGTCTACCCCAACTGCAGTTAGGATTTGCCCTGGGAATGGGCCTTTCATAAAAGCTCCATCCAGCCCTAAGAAATCTCTACCCGATGCCTTGAAACCCTGTCTTAATGCTGCCAAACACACATAAATTCTTTTAAACTGTCTTGTTGGACACCTTGGATTACCAGTTTCCAACTCAATCTTAACAGTGCTTCCCGGATTCTTATCCAGCAATTCATTGGCATAATCCCTGAGCAAGGAATACTGTTCTGTGTAGTCCCCTTCTGCCTGTTTCTTAGCTCTAACTTTTGCCCTGTATGCCTTATATCTTGAAATCCCAATTGAATACTTCCTTTGAAACTGCTCCTGAACAGCTCTCATAGGGACATCTGGGTTCTCATCGATCTATTCTAACATCTCTTGAGAGAGAGAGAAGCAGATGTACAAGCATAATGTTTCCTACTTTGAATGCAAGTATGGTTGGTATTTAAAGTCTTTACCAACCAAGTTTCAGCCTCTTGAACTTTAGAAATTAAAATTACCCAAGGACATTGATATTGATGGGGGTTTGTCCTTTTGCCCCTCCCACCCACATTTATGTTCCCAGCTTTTTCACTAGATTCCTTTTCTTTGCCCTTAGACTTTGCAGCCCCTGTAGATTTACCTTTTTCTAAACCTGCCCCTTTACCCTTAACTTTTTCTAAAACTGGCCCTTTACCCTTACCTTTTTCTAAAACTGGCCCTTTACCCTTACATTTAGCTCTTTTAGCTTTGGGTTGGCTATCAACATGTACCTTATCATCAACTTCAAAATCAGGCCCGCAACCTTGGCAAACTGCACGTACCCTTGAATGATCATCCTTGACTATTTTTATCAACCTCCTAGTTTCAACAGCATGCTTCTTTATCAACTTCTTGGCTTCCTGTTTACTTCCAAATAACTGTCCTAGGTAGAAGTTACCCATGTTTTCATTTTCCCTCCTAAGTCTGTGTAAACTCTGTGTCCTTTTGCTGGTATCAAATTCATCAGACTCTGACCCACTAAGAAACAACTCATTATCTAACACTTCCCCTTGCAAATCTGGATGAACAGTAGGGTGATCATTAATATTGTCCTCCTCTACATCTAAATCCACATGCATCCTATAATCAGACATGTCAACTTCATGGTCTGTTATATTGTTAGCCTCATCAGTAATATATTCACTGTCATCCTCACTAGCCTGATCATTTTCACTTGAACCATCTACCTCATTATCCTGATCCACCTCATTATCATCATTTTCACTTGAACCATCTACCTCATTATCCTGATCCACCTCATTATCATCATTTTCTACACTATCCTCATTATTATCTTGATCATGTAATTCTAAATTATCCTTGCCTAAACCCACTACCTTGGCCAACATCTAAACCTGCAGTCTCATCATTAACCTCCTGCCTAGACCCACTACCTTGACCAACTTCTAAACCTGGAGTATCATTGTTAACCTCCTGCTTAGACCCACTACCTTGGCCAACATCTAAACCTGCAGTGTCATGACCAGCCTCATGCCAAACATCAAAGTTTAACTTAAAAGGAACATCTGAAAAAGGTCCAGGTTCATCAATCTCCTCTATGGTAACAGGCATTAACCTCCTGCCTAGACCCACTACCTTGACCAACTTCTAAACCTGGAGTATCATTGTTAACCTCCTGCTTAGACCCACTACCTTGGCCAACATCTAAACCTGCAGTGTCATGACCAGCCTCATGCCAAACATCAAAGTTTAACTTAAAAGGAACATCTGAAAAAGGTCCAGGTTCATCAATCTCCTCTATGGTAACAGGTGGCTTAGCTTTAACTGGTGAAAAAATCTCTTTAATGTTTTTCAACCCATGTGATATGTAGACATTGATTATCTTGTGCTCTTCCACATGTGTACCCAAGTTAAGGCAATCTTTGTCACAGCTCAATTGTTTAAGACCATGGTCTAAAATTTTTTTAGTATGTAAAAACAAGTAACACATTGGTTCTAAAGCATTATACCCTAAATTATCAAGCATAAGATCAACCTCATGTACAGAGAACTTGTCGATGTCAATCAAGTCTACATGATTGATCTTACCTCCAACATACATACGACCTGGAGGTTGTGTTAATCGGCCACCATGATGAATACGTAGAGTGAATAGATGAGGAAAACCATCTGCAACATGATTTCAACATTATCAGAGTTAATCGACATAGATGAACAAGAAATTAGGGTTTATAATCACATAAACCTTACCATATAATCGAACAACTTCGGAATCTTGCATCGTTGTTTCTCTGATGTACTAGCCATCTTCATCGGACATCTTTGTGGCTAAACCCTAAATTTTGAAAGCTAAAGGGGGAAGGAGATGAACCAGAGAAGAGTGGAGGATCAAATTAGTGGTTTACTGAAGAGCTAGGGTTTATATTTGGGGGAATCTTGTGCATTTGTGAATGTGCACATTAAATGACACAACTACCCCTCACATGACATGCACGTGATCAACTTTAACTGGGAAAACAGACTGGGTTAGGCCCAAAGGGTAAAACGTGCTTGATTTTTAAACATAAAGGACAAAACTCGTCAAATTTAAACACAAAGGACACCGCCTGCAAAGTGGCCTAAAGATAAAGGACAAAACTTGCAATTCACTCTTACTTTTAATCCCAACTACTATATCAACATACAAGCATGCTTATTTAATGTTCGTTTAGCGTTTGCGATTCGATTGCGATTGCATTTCAATTGCGTTTCGATTAATCACAACAACAACAATATAAATAAACATGCACAAGTAACACATAAATAGCACACACATAAAACAACATTCCATACGCATAATTCGAGTTGCGAGTGCGATTGCGATAAGCGATAAAGCGATTAAGTCATGCGATATATATCGAATAAACCTCGATTATTAATAAGTACTCCACATAATACAACTAACGTAAAAGCATAAAAGACTATCTACAAGTCAAAGAAGTCAAAACAGGAATTGAGCAAGGAGTGACAGATCGCAATTAGCAATCTTATCTCCCTTTGACTTCAATCTTGACTTTGACTTTGACTTTCGAAACACGGGGTGTTACAGCCTCCCCTAGTTAAGGGAATTTCGTCCCAAAATTAGGCCGAAGCTGTAACAAACAACTGTGGGTACTTCGCCTTCATGTCGCTTTCGAGTTCCCAAGTGAACTCTGCGCCTCGTTTGCCTTCCCATCGGACTTTCACAATAGGAATGCGCGAGCGTCTGAGCTATTTGGTTTGGCGATCCATGATTTTGACAGGCTTCTCCATGAAGTGTAGTGTTTCGTTTACTTGGAGATCATCAAGGGGTACAATTAAATCATGCTCAGCTAGGCACTTTCGGAGGTTCGAAACATGGAAAGTCGGGTGGACATTACTAAGTTCCTCTGGTAGCTCGAGTTTGTAGGCGACTTTTTCGATCCTTTCTAGAATCTTTAAAGGTCCTACATATCGAGGCGCTATTTTCCCTTTCTTTCCGAATCTGACCACACCCTTCCAAGGTGATACCTTTAGGAGTATGTAGTCGCCAACGTCAAGTTCAAGGGGCTTGCGTCGTCTATCGGCGTAACTTTTGTGATGACTCCGAGCTTTCAGCAGATTTTCTCGAAGTTGGAGGACTTTGTCAGTCGTTTCTTGCAATAGCTCAGGACCGGTTACTTGCGAGTGCCCGATCTCATGCCATACAATAGGCGATCGACATTTTCTTCCGTATAAGGCCTCAAATGGTTCCATTTGAATGCTGGAATGATAACTGATATTGTATGAGAATTCGACTAGAGGTAAGTATGCGTCCCAATTACCACTGAAATCTATGACACACGAGCGTAGCATGTCTTTAAGGGTACGAATCGTTCTCTCAGTCTGACCGTCGGTTTGGGGATGAAATGCGGTACTAAGATTTAACGTAGTACCGAGAGCCGTTTGAAATGTTTCCCATAGACGCGAGGTGAACCGAGTGTCACGGTCAGAGATGATGTCGCGAGGCGTCCCATGTCGACAAATAATCTCATCGGTGTAGATTCGGGCTAATCTTTCTACCTTGTAGTCTTCTCGTATTGGCAGAAAATGAGCAGATTTGGTCAAACGGTCAATGACAACCCAGATGCTGTCGTGACTTAATGGCGTGCGCGGAAGTTTCGTTATGAAGTCCATAGCTATACTTTCCAACTTCCACATAGGAATCGGGGGTTGTTCAAGTAAGCCAGAGGGTCTTTGGTGTTCAGCCTTGACTTTCAAGCAAGTAAGGCACTTCCCAACATAGAGGGCGATATCTCTTTTCATGCCCGGCCACCAGTACTTGTAGCGCAGATCCTGGTACATCTTGTCGGCACCGGGATGAATAGAATATCGGGATTTGTGGGCTTCGTCCATCAAAATCTATCGTAAATTGGTCCGATTAGGGATCCAAATTCGGTCCAGAAAGTGGAAGATCCCATTCGACTTATTCACAAGCTGGGCTCCATCGTGGTAGATCCTTTCCTTCTTCAAGGTGCGTTCATTAAAACATGCATGCTAAGCTTCGCGGATGAGGGTTTCGAGGTCATATTGGGCTTGGATATTACGAATGCTGAGCAGATAGATCTGTCTGCTGAGAGCGTCGGCAACGACATTTGCTTTGCCAGGATGATAACGAATCTCACAGTCATAATCGTTGAGAAGTTCTACCCATCGGCGTTGATGCATATTAAGTTCCTTCTGGTCAAAGATATGTTGTAGGCTCCTATGATCGGTGAAGATCGTACACCTGGTACCATACAGGTAGTGTCGCCAAATCTTTAACGCAAAAACAACTGCGCCTAGCTCGAGATCATGGGTTGTATAGTTCTTCTCGTGGATTTTGAGTTGGCGAGATGCGTAAGCGATAACCTTGTCCCGTTGCATGAGGACACAACCAAGACCAAGGTTCGAGGCATCACAATAGACATTAAAGTCATCGTTTCCGTCAGGCAAAGTGAGAACAGGAGCATTGCAGAGCATATGCTTGAGGGTTTGGAAAGCAGACTCTTGTTCAGTTCCCCAAACAAAAGGCTTGTCTTTATGCGTGAGAGCGGTAAGCGGCACAGCGATTTTTGAGAACCCTTCGATGAATCGATGATAATAGCCCGCTAGTCCGAGAAAAGAACGGACTTCAGATGGGTTCTTTGGTGTAATCCAACTCTTAACTGCTTCTATCTTCGCGGGATCGACGTGAATACCTTGACTATTGACAATGTGACCTAGGAACTGAACTTCCTCTAGCCAGAATTCACACTTGGAGAACTTGGCATAGAGTCGATTCCCCTGGAGTAGCTCGAGAACCAAACGTAGATGTTGCGTGTGTTCGACTTTCGACTTGGAATAGATCAAGACATCATCGATGAACACGATGACGAAGCAGTCGAGGTAAGGTTTACACACGCGATTCATCAGATCGATGAAAACCGCGGGTGCGTTGGTTAAACCAAAAGGCATAACAACGAATTCATAATGGCCGTATCAAGTTCGGAAAGCAGTTTTGGGGATGTCTTCCTCTTGGATGTGTAGTTGGTGATAGCCTGAGCGCAGATCGATCTTCGAGAAACACGTAGCACCTTGTAGCTGGTTAAACAAATCGTCAATTCGGGGCAGGGGATAGCGATTCTTGATAGTCAACTTATTCAATTCCCGATAGTCGATGCACATCCTGAACGTCTCATCCTTCTTTTTGACGAAAAGGACTGGCGCGCCCCAAGGAGAGGTGCTCGGGCGAATGAAGCCTTTATCAAGTAGTTCCTGGAGCTGACTCGAGAGTTCGCGCATCTCGAATGGAGCGAGTCGGTAAGGAGCTTTGGCAACAGGGTTGGCTCCAGGAATGAGGTCGATACGAAAGTCGATATCACGACTTGGCGGTAAACCGGGAAGATCATCAGGAAACACATTAGGAAATTCACGAACCATAGGAATGTCTTTCACTCCGGTCTTTCCTTTCTTTCCCTTCTCCGCTACTACAATATTAGCCAAGAAAGCTCTGTATTCCTTACGGAGATACTTGCTAGCTTGGACACAAGACATGAGTTTGAGACCTTTCAAAGAAGTTTCACAATAAACACATAATATTTCACCATTCGCGAGTGAGAATCGAATCATCTTATCAAAGCACACAACTTCAGCATGGTTTTCATGAAGAAAGTCCATGCCTACTATGACGTCAAAACTTCCGAGTTGCATCGGAATAAGGTCGATTGGGAAGATGTGATTGTTGAGCTCAAGAGTACAATCATGAAGAACGGAATTGACGGCGACGGTTCTTCCGGTGGCGACTTCGACATCAAACGTTGAGGGGAGATGGTAGCGCTTATGACTAAGGAGCTTCTCGAATTCGAACGACACAAAACAGTTATCGGCTCCAGTATCAAACAAACACGAAGCATAAACACCATTCACAAGGAACGTACCAATGACCACATTGTTGTCGGCCTGGGCTTGGCGCGCATTGATGTTGAAAGTTCTGGCGCGGGCGGCTGGTTGCTGTTGCTGCTGAGGGTGTTGCTGCTGCTATTGCTAAGGCTCTTGTTTCACAACCCTGTTCGGGCACATGTTCGCGAAGTGGTTGGGATCACCACACGCGAAGCAGACTCTAGCATTGATCGCGGGTGCCTGAGCCGCTTGTTGGCCTTGAGGAGCTGGAAGCAGAGCTTGATGAGCAGTGGCTTGGGCTGGTGCTTGTCGGGGACCAGTACGGAAGTTGGCGGTAATGTGGCCGTACATGTTGCAATGCACGCAAAATCTGCAGGCGGTACCCACCGGGTGATGATAAGTACATGTGGGGCAAGCGGCGGTGCATAGGTAACTGGTGCTGATCGGTGCTGAAATTGATGCTGAGCCGGTACGGCTTGATACGGGGCAGCAGTGGTAGTGACAGCACAGTTCTTGTTGCTGGAGCTGCTGTTGTTGTTCTTTTTCTTGTGGCGAGAGGCTTTCAATGACTGAGCGGTGGCGGTTTCGGTAGTTGGTGCGGCGGTAGCTTGGTGCAAGTTCTTGGTAGCTTTATCCCAATAGCCAGCTTTGACTCGCTTGTCGTTGATTTCCGCGGCAAGCAAATAAGTTTCTTCGATTGTTGCAGGCTTTGCGGCATGCACAAAATCTGCAACACAGTCCGGCAGAGCTCGAATGTACTTCTTGATTGTCATGTCGGTGGTATTCACTTGATCAGGGCAGATAATACTGAGCTGCTTGAATCGTGCAGTTAAAGCAGCATTGTCACCATCCTTCTGCTTCAGATGCCAGAATTCATCCTCCAACTTTTGGCGCTCATGGGGAGGGCAGAACTCTTCGAGCGTGGACGTTCTTCAACTCATCCCATGATAGACCATAAGCTGCGTCATTTCCGCGTTTGTTCCTCTCGGCCATCCACCAGTCTAATGCGCAGGACTGGAAGACGCCGGTAGCATTCAGAGTGCGGAGATTGTCAGGACATCCACTCTGACGCAGAGTGACTTCGATCGAGTCGAACCATTGAAACAAGGCCGTAGGGCCATGTTAGGGTATGAGTTTGGATTGATTGAGTTTTATGTTTGAATTAAGATGAACAGTGAACAAGTAATGTAGCAGAATGTAAATGAAAACAAACTTTGCATGCAATCAAACAGGAGAATTGCTTTCAACACACATTTTCAACAAAGAACCGAATGATTGAATTAATTTCATCAACGATTACAATGCATGCATGTAACAAACTCCCCCTTAGCCTGAGCTCACAGTGATTTGTTCATACAGGAAGAAAGATGGTGAAGAGCTAATAGAACAGTACATGGTACTGTTCTATTTATAGGCATGGACAAACCACTGTGGCATCTTTGCTGGCGTCACCATGAAAGTGACATCTAACCTCCTAACAAACTCTAATAACTGATCTAATACAAACACTGCTTATGCTAACTACTGATTACAATACATTACATAAAAACAAACTAAACTACTGTTGAATCCTTCCTCTATTGTGACTCCAGCAGTACTTAACATATTCAGCAGTGCTTGACCCATAGCAGTAGATTGCATAGCAGGGCTTTAGTCCTCATCAGTCTTTGACTTGATCAGCAGTTGTAAGTCAGCAATTGTAACGATCAGTGGATTAGAGGTCATCAGATGTTGAAACCACTTTCAAGGGGAGAGACTTGTATACATAACATCTGCTTATTCTGGATCCACTGCTTTGATCCGGTTTTGGCTTTAATTATATGTTCCTTTGATAGGGTTCAATCCCAACAATCTCCCCCGGAACAGATAATGCCAAAACCCTTTCATTATTTGTAGATCTTTATTGCCTCATCAACAGTTCCCTTATTTGCCCTTTGAGTTGTAACTCAAAGTCTAAGGCATCTGTGTCATCTTCATCCCTACAAACTGGAAGATCAAGGAGATCCTACAAATCTTCATTACTTAGGCCAAGTGATTGTTCCCTTGTTATTTTCTTCACTTCTCCACTAGACTTGATCACAGTCAGTACATGGGTCTGTTTGTCAGTTTTTCACTTTAGTACTTTTGAGTCTGGTGGGTTTCTTGGGAGATTTTTATTAGATGAGGAGTTTGGTGATGCTGGCCTGGTGATGACTGACTGAGCAATGCTTGCAGGTTGATTCAATCCAAGAGTTTCTACTATCATCTTCTTAATACCCTCTTTTACAAGGTCATCTCCTGCCATTAATTCTTCCAATGTTTCAGCATCCAACTATTTTTTTTGTCTTCTTTTATAGATGGCAGCACCAGCTGGAGCAGTGGATCTCCTGATTTGCAGCTTTGGTAGTCTTGTTGAAACATCTGCTTCAGGATAGTCAGGTTTTTGTGGAACCCTTGGATCTTTCTTCCTTAGTTCCTCCAACCTTTTGTAGGTGGTCCTGACTTTGTCTTCTTTCCATCTCATCACTTGATTTTTAGACCCATAATCAGCAGCAATTAGCTCCTCTTTCATTCTCTTCAGCTCCAATGTCTTTTCAGGTACATTGTTTTTGTACTTTGCCCAATCAGGAGGAGTGTGTTTGACCTTGTTTTTAATCATGTCTTGAATCCTAGCTGCTTCACTTTCAAGCTTAGGAATGGTCCAATCTTTATACATGTATTTTTCCCCCTTGTATTTCTTGTATGCCATGATGTTGTCAATGTAGTCTTTTCTTAATGACTTATCTGCTCTTTCTGATATCTGTTGACATATATTCTTTGCAAACTGCTCCAAGGATCTGACTTGAGTGAGTAGAAATTGATAATGCCTTTGAATTTCTTTGTCATTTTTTCCTTGTGAGTTTCTTTTGGAGATATCCTCTGCCTGTTGAGCCTTAACTTTCAAGTATTCTTCAATGTTGTTAGGCCTAGGATATCCTTCAACTGATGGCAAACTCCTTTTAGCAGGATCATCCTCGTAGTAAAAAGATTTAATTTCTTCTCTGACTGCTATAAGTTCTAGAGGATATTGAAATCCTGCAGGAGTGATGGCAGTGATTGGCTGTTGAACTTGGGCTGAAGAGAGAGGAACAGGGTTTGGAATATTGACAAGTGAAAGAGGTTGTGAAGATGTTTGTTGTGGTGATGGAGACTCATCATCAGGCAAAATTATCCTTCTCCTTTTTTGTTTAGGAGAGGCTGGTGGTGTGTTGGATGGTTGTGAAGTGATGATTTGAGTGGTGGAAGGTGGCTGACTAACAGTTGTTGAAACAACTGGTGTTTCAACCACTGTTGCCATTATAATAGATGTTGTAACATCTGTTGTCTTCTGCTTTTTAGCAGGAGGTGATGATGGCGGTGAAGTTGTTTTAGGTGGTGCGGTGATTTTTGGTAGTGGTGGTAAAGCAGTGGTTGTGGTGTATGTTGAAGTGGTGTGTGTTTAAGTGATGGCAGGTGTTTGGCTAGCAGTTGTTGAAACTACTGAAGTATCAGCAGTTATTGATACAATAGGAGTTACAACAGCTGTTTAGGTGGAAGTTTGATGTTTGGAGCCTTCGGAAGGTGGTTTGGAAGCATGCTTTGTGGGTCTGGATGGTGTGTGTTTGGGTTGCCTCACTTGTCTAATGGGCTTCTTCTTTTCATCCTTAGGATTTTCATTATCCATAGGTTCAGAAGGACCCTGCACATTCAGTTCCATAAAAGCTCTTTTCTCCTGTTCCCACCTGGCTTTATCCTTGGCCTCTCTATCCCTTTTTACACTTGCTTTTGCTTCAGCAAGTGCATTTGTGGTAACATCAATCTTTTTACTACCATCTGGTAAGGGAATGTCTTTAGTCATGCTATCTTTTTTTTGGTTTAATATAAAGACCATCTTCAATTCCCTTCTTCTTCCACTGCTTGATTTTCTCCCCCTTTTTGGCATTATCTGGTGGTGGGTTATCAAGAAAGAGAACAGTGGGAGGATCATTGCCAGTGGTGTTCAGTATGTGGGCCTTGATAGCCTTGATGTTAGCTTGGGTATCTTTAAACCTGGACTCCATCATGTTTCTCAGCTTTTGGACATGTATCTCATGCTGCTGATCAGCCAATTGTCTTTGTTGTTGGAGCAGTGGTTGAAATAAGTGCCATAACTCATTTGCATCAGGTGCAGGTTGTGCAGGTGCTTGAGCTGGAGCAGTAGTGGTTGGTACCTTTTGAACTTTCAACAACTGTTGCAGCATATCTTTAATTTCTGCAACAGAAGTATCCAGTTTGTCAATTATGTCCGTCAATTCTCGGTACATTAAACCATCACCTAACTTAATGGGATCATCTGATTTCCCACTAACAGTGGTTGTAATAGTGGTTGACTCAGGGAATGTATTCCAAAAGTCATCCACTAATGCCCCTTTCTCTTGGAACTGGGGACTTCTTTCTTCAAATTGAGAAACCCTTTTTAGTGAACCAGTGAAGACTGGATACACAAGTGTTCCCAGAGAAGAAATTGCCTCCAAGGAAGTCTTATTGATGTAACCACTGTCCAAATGCAAACCAGTGGGTTCAACACTTGTAGTGGCTGCTTCACTTGGACTACCACCAAGAGTTACTTGTAACTCAAGGGGTGTAACCTCCTCAGGTCTTGTTGGTTGGTTAGCAATGATTGATACATCAGACCCAGTCACTTGTTGAGGTATGTTCTCATTGACAGGTGATTGAGAAGGACTGGTTTGTGCCTAGTTCAAATCAAGAGCATCCAACAATATTTTTGTTTATGGGGGAATTGTGGAGGTGAGGTTGTGTGTAGAAAGAGAATTGGCCCCGGGCATTGGGCTGTGGATGATGGAAGCAAGTGATTCCAGAGCATCATATTGTGGTGTCCCTATATGTACAACCTGTTCTTTTTTAGAAGAAGCAGGAGGAGTTTCATGCATGGGTTGAGATCTTTCTACCATCTGCTGTGAGGAAGTAGCAGCAGTGGTTTCTTGTGACTTTTGTGTTGTCACTGGCAGTTGCTCTGGGATCTCATCTTCCAGAGTCGCCTTTTTTGTAGGTTTGGGGGGGGGGGGTTTGAGTTTTCTTTTGTCTTGGCTTTTTGGTGATTTTAGGTGTGGGTTTCACAGTAGTTGTTTTGCTGCTGTGATCACCTAGAGCAGTAGGCTCAGTAGTAGATACCTGAGGAGCAGTGGTAGCTGCTAAATTCTGCTCAGGGACCTCTGCTTGTGTTTTACAAGGTGTTGACACTCTTGTGAAAGTTTCAGCAGTTAAGCTATTTATTTGAAAAGAGTCACCTTGTTTTATTACATGAGCAT
Source organism: Helianthus tuberosus (assembly GCA_030545235.1). Classification (NCBI taxonomy): domain Eukaryota; kingdom Viridiplantae; phylum Streptophyta; class Magnoliopsida; order Asterales; family Asteraceae; genus Helianthus; species Helianthus tuberosus. The sequence goes on along the minus strand of CM060416.1, from coordinate 83,017,641 downwards.
CATCCGTACCAAATTTATTTTGAAAGTAATAACTTAGAAATCTTGGAAAAAGTAAGAATGGCTTTTTATCAACATTTTAAACTAAATCATTAAAGATTTCCTGGGAGTAATTGAAATTTTCATCTTGGAGAATAGCATATCCCAGGTTTTGAATCTTTAATGGTATCTCATTAAAAGAAGTTGTTTTGTTTGAGACACACATTAACAGGGTATGGAACAAAAATCTTGTTGCAGGTGGAAAATTACCTTTTTGTAAGGTATCCTTTTTTATTGTATCTGCATACCCCCTTTCAAGGAAATCAGTTTTTAACTCGTTTTTAGGAAAAGAAGTTTTACCTTGCTGATCATCGAGTTCAAAGACTTTCGAGATGGATTGTGGTGTGATTTTGACTGTTTAGCCATTAGAGAAGAGTTAATGGCTAGGACGTCTTCTCCTTGTTTTTCAAGAGTAACATTTTTCCAAAACTCTCTTTGGGTTTTAAGGTAAATTGGAGCATCTGCTGTTAACAAAGTTTTGTAGTTTGATGCAGACATGGTGTCAATGATGGAATCGAAGGTATCGGTGGTGCCGGGTTTTGTAAGGAGACCCAGATAATTGTGAGGAGCTTTGTATGGTATTTCGATGGGAGTGGTAGCCATTTGAGTGGCCTTTTCAGAAGATGATTTTGAAGTGGATTTCGCAGATGACTTTGATTTTGTCATTTTGAAGAAGAAGATTGATGAAGAATTTGAGAAAGAGATGGACACTTCTTTGAGAAAGGAATTTTTGTGAATTCGATTCGACAGTAAAACCCTGTTTGAGTTTTGAAGAGGGTTTTATAAAGGAAAAAGTGAATGCTGACGTGGCAGTGGTTACAAAAGATCTGACCGCTATGTACTGTCCACGTGCCAACCCCTGATGAAATGAAGGACAAGTGTTTGTATGAAAACCACTGATGGAATAAGATCAGTGGTTGTAACGGTAACAAATGAAGGCAGTGGGTGTTTTTTACTATCAGCGGATAGTATATCAGTGGATAAAAACACTGATTTTGAACAACAGTGCTTATCAAGGAAATAAGAGAACATGGGTTGACTTTCAGCAGTGGACAGACTTTTAAGTAGAACAGACTTTTGAACAAACCAGTGGTTATGGCAGACTTTTAAGGATTTAATGAGAAATTCATTTTTAGCTATTTTTAAGGATGGATTTTTGATTTTCTGAAAACATTTTAATGCTTTTATTTATAGAAAAACAGGATTGTGACTGTTATTCCATGTTTAGCATGCCAATCCTAGAGATCAAGCTTTCAAAGGTGGATGTGTCTAATGCTTTGGTTAGCACATCTGCCAGCTGATCTTTAGTTGTAACATGGTGCAGAGAAATCAAACCTTTTTCATAGCAATCCCTCACAAAGTGATGTCTGATGTCAATGTGCTTGGTGGTTGAATGGGAGACTGGATTTTTGATGATATTTTCTGCTGCCTGGCTATCCAACATGAGTGGTGTCTTTAAGGCAGTGATACCAAAATCCAGCAACTGATTTTGAAGCCAAAGCAGTTGGGCTGTACAGCTTGCAGCAGCTATATACTCTGCCTCAGCAGTGGATGTGGAAATAACTGCTTGCTTTTTGCTTTGCCAAAACACTAAGCAATTGCCTAGGATTTGGCACCCTCCTGAAGTGGACTTCCTTGTCTTGTCACATCCAGCAAAGTCACTATCTGAGAAACCTGAAAGCTCAATTTTACCATCAGCTGGATACCAGATACCAAGTGTGGGAGCACCTTTGAGGTATCTGAATATCCTTTTTACATCAATAAGGTTTGACTTTCTTGGGGATGATTGGGATCTTGCACAAACACATGTTGCAAACATGATGTCTGGCCAAGATGCAGTTAGGTACAATAAGGACCCAATCATGGTTCTATATAAAGTTTGATCAACCAAATCATCCTTCTCATCAGACATGACTATTTTATTGGTTGCAATGGGTGTACTGCATGGTTTACAATCATCCATTTCAAATTTCTTTAAAAGTTATTTGGCATATTTGCCTTGATGGGTAAAAGTGCCAGTTTGCAGTTGCCTTACTTGGAGACCAAGAAAGCACTGGAGTTCACCCATTGCACTCATTTCAAACTCAGCTGTCATGAGTTGCCTAAACTCTTCACACATTTATTACATGTGCTTCCAAAGATGATGTCATCCACATAAATCTGGACAATCATCAAATCCTTACCTCTCCATTTTAAAAACAATGTTTTGTCTATTTTACCTCTTGTGAAACCAATGGATAGTAGGAAGTTGGAAAGAGTTTCATACCAGGCCCTTGGTGCTTGTTTCAGGCCATACAAAGCTTTATTTAGCTTGTAGACATGATTTGGATTAAATGGATCCTCAAAGCCTGGAGGTTGATAGACATAAACCTCTTCTTGAATCTTACCATAGAGGAATGCACATTTAATGTCCATTTGATACACCTTGATTTTGTGGTTGACAGCAAAGGCCAGAAATAATCTGATAGCTTCAAGTCTTGCTACAGGGGTAAATGTTTCATCATAGTCAATGCCCTCTTCTTTTCTGAACCCTTGAACCACAAGCCTAGCTTTATTCTTGACAACAATGCCCCTTTCATCAGTTTTGTTTCTGAAGACCCACTTTGTGCCAATAAGACTTACACCCTCTGGCAGTGGTACAAGTTCCTATACTTGTTGTCTTTTGAACTGTTGGAGATCTTCTTGCATGGCTTCTACTCAGCTGTTGTCTTTCAGTGCTTCTTGGTCAGGTGGATGAGATTTCAAGAAGATAAGATCTCCTTGGTATGGAACAGGCTGATGGAGAGATAGGAAACCAGTAAAAAGACAAATGTTTTGGGATTGACTTCTTGTGAGCACCCCTTCATTGATGTTGCCAATGATTTGGTCAGGTGGATGAGATTTCAAGAAGATAAGATCTCCTTGGTATGGAACAATGCCATTTAATGGTGAAGGCTGTAGATGTGAATCATCTGAGCTAACCACTGCTGGTGACTTTGATGATCCAGCAGTGGCTTCAAATGGAGGTGGAGGAATAGGTGGAACTGGTGTGAAAACATGCTGACTTTTATCCACTGATGGAGGACTATCAACAGTGTTTAATGATGTGGAAGCAGGGGTTAAAGGGCTGTCACACCCCGACCACGTAAAACAACAAACCGTGGCGGAAACGTCGGGGAGTGTTGTAACAAAATTATTGTTTCAAACCATGGATACAAAGAGTTTCATTTTATTGAATATTAAACATTGTCTTAAAGTTAAACAAGCAAGTCAAACATGGTCTATCATCGTTATTAAATCACTAAGGCCTCGTCCAGTCCAAAGTGAGCATGCATCCTATTCGCAATCAACATTAAGCAACATCACCTGAAACATATGTAAAAACAAAGTCAGCAAAGAAATGCTGGCGAGCACATAGTTTTTGTGTGAGTGTCAGATTCATGGCTCGTTGATATATCTCGTACAACTTCGTTAATCGATATTTGAAACCTTGTTTTGTAAAATGTTTGTATTGTAAAATGAATAACCAAATCAAGTAGATTGGTTATAATTTATAAACCTCGATGCCATGAATCTTAACCCAAAACATTTTTTTATGTAAACCAAATCATAAATCGTTCTCGTAATAAAACTCGTATGGTTTATATCGTTTAGTAAACCTCGTTGTGTGACATTGTTTAACTCGTTCTCGTTATAGATCATCGTTCAATTGTTTAAATCGTTCATAATCGTTCAATCGTTCAAAATCGTTCTCGTACAAATTGTTCTCGTTTTAATTGTGAAAACTACTTTTTGGTCGTCTTGCTAATAACATTCAAACCTTTGTGACTCGTCCATCGTTCAACTCGTACAACTCGTATTAACAAACCACCAAAGGGTAAGTTAACAATCATCAGATTCAGTCGTTACCCACATAACCCACACATAACCATGGGTGCAGTCGGATAACGGGATTTGTCGGATCCTATGGTACCATAACCTAATACTGGTCAGCTTGATCAATGCTAATGAATGTCATTCGTTATGTAACTACCACCAACAAGTTCGTTAACATTATCGAAATCGTTATTAGTTTTGTATAAACCATCTAAATCGTTTTGAAACCATCGTTAGAATATTGAAATCGTTTTGATACATATGAATCACCCCAAAACAATCGAAAACAGTAAAAAGAGGGGATCTATGTACTCACCTTTGGGTACGTTTTTATATGTTAACACAATCCCTCAAATTGTTTATTCGTCCTAAATTAAATAAGAATGATTTAATAATCAAAAACTAACAAAAATACCGAAGTTTCTCCAATACTTAGAATTTTCACATAACTTTGAGTTTTCTCGAAAAGTTATTATTTTTTATTATTTTGGTGTATTTGTATATATATACTCAAGCGTAATACACATAATCTTGTCAACACTAGCGCATCATCATACACATATTGCAAAACACATAGCACATTGTAACACATAAAATTTACTCATGAACAACTCATTCTAGTGTATGTCGAAAAACACTTATTTTAGCGATTCGGTGACATTTTTGGGCGTCGGAAGTCACGTATGACTAACCAAACACCAAGTAAACTTAATATTAGTTAAAATACTTGTTTTTATATCAAAAATATCAGTTTGGTTACTGATCTAAAACAGTTTAATAAAAATCCTCCGAAAAGGCGATTTTTAACCGTTTTACCGCATAGTTTTGCATCAAACATTACCCGAACCATCCCAAATCGAAACGACTTGAAATTTTAACATAACCCAACATAACCCATGTTCAACATGCAAAGCTATAAGTACAACATGCAAAGCTATCAAACCTATGTCAAAGTTTCATGCCATTATAACATACCAAATAATGTTATTTTTAGTGTTTATAACCTGTTCAAAAATATTTTTGTCATACAACCATTTTTTATCACTTCTTGAGCTTTAAATTAACATGTATCCTTAGGTACAAGTGCCTAAAGTATACGATCATAACATCATCACTTTATGTTAATCTAAATGCATCAAATATGTGATATATTCAGGTTTATTTGCTGATGTACTTTACATTTAACATATCATGCATAGATCATTTAACACTTGCATTTTAACCATCATTCAAGAACATGTAACAACGTAAACAAGTACTTATCAAGAAATCAAACTTCAAAATCTCATACACCCATACATATATATATGTACGGTCACACACATATATATATACATATCATTTTTATTTTGTAACAAGACCCTTTTCATTTTAGATTTCAAGTTTACTGAAAATCCCAAGATTCAAGAGAAACTTCAAATCATCAAGAACAACCAAGAATCAAAAGTATGATTTAAACATAAATGTTATACCTTCAAGATTCAAGTAGGTTGTGGGATGAGATTTTGATGATAGGAAGCTTGAAATCACTTGAATGCACCTTGGAAACACCTTTAGATCTTCACACCAACTTGAAATATGCTTGGAAAGGGACTTGAATGTGATGAACAAAGCTTGAAGAAGATGAAGATAGAGAGAGAAGAGGGTGGACGGTCATGAGGGAGGAGAGAGAGAGGGGATTTGTTGAGTGATGATCTTTGGAAGGATTTGTTGAAGATATGAAGGATTATGTAGAGATATGAATGTGGTCATGCAAAGACACTTGGCATACAAGATCTAATAGAATATTGCCATATCTAGGCAAATATTTGGTGGGTCCCCACACATATATGTAACCGTAAATGTATATGGGGGAGGGGGGTAGAGTGCAACTTTGTTGGTAACTAAGATAAAAGTAGGTGTTTAACTGGATACCGGGTATTTTATCTAGCGTTTAAATCCCGGTTTATGGCATTCTAAATTATTTTTATTATTCTATAAAAATAAACTCGCCAAAATATTGTTGAAATAAATTTCAGTTGCCGAGATTGGCTGCGTTGTCTGCGTTTAGCAGTAGAAGCACTGTGTCGCGCAGAAACACGTGGTACGCGCTTAAACTTGAAAAATAACGTTTTTAAGCGTTTTTATTTATTTTTCAATACGAACCTAATTAAAAATAAAATTTTAATCCTAACAGAATATTTTTTGGGATTTAAATATTATCCGGGCGGTCACCAACGTTCGTTTTGCAGTTTTGTCGCACTTAGTTCTTTAGTTCAAATAAACGTGTTTTCGCCATACCGAATCCTTCGAAACTTATTTCTAAGCTATGTAAAGGATATTTAGGGTATGTTTGGGTTACGTCACAGTTTTGGAGTGTACGTTGCGTTAAACTGGTTGCGTTTATGCACCAGTTCGCGTATAACCTTCCAGAAAGTGATTTAAAGCTTGAAATCGGAATCGAATCAAATTGTAAAATCATCACACACAATAACACATATAATAACACCAAAGCACATTGTTTTATTGATAATCAACATTGTTTTACATTATACGATGATTACAAAACACAGTTGTCACAGTCTCCCCTACTTTAGGAAATTTCGTCCCAAAATTTTATTTAGAGAAAACTTGTGAAAACAAATGCGGATATTTCGTCTTCATCTGGTCCTCACGTTCCCAAGTAAACTCGGGGCCATGTTTGGATTCCCAGCAAACTTTGACCAATCGAATCCGTTTGTTCTTCAACTGTTTGAATGTACGTTCCACTATCTCCACAGGTTTCTTGATAAAGTGCATTGTTTCATCGATTTGAATCTCATCGAGAGGAATGTGAAGTTCAGCATCAGCTAAACACTTTCGCAAATTGGACACGTGAAAAGTTGGATGAATATTCCCAAGCTCTGGAGGTAGCTCTAGTCGATAGGCAACCTTTCCAATTCTTTCAACAATCTTAAATGGTCCAACATATCGTGGTGCAAGTTTTCCTTTCTTCCCAAATATCACCACTCCCTTCCAAGGTGACACCTTGAGTAGGACACGGTCTCCGATTTGAAATTCTAAGGGCTTGCGTCGCAAATCCGCATAACTCTTTTGACGGCTTCTAGCTGTCACAAGATTATCGTGAATTTTCTTGATTTTGTCTGTTGTTTCCAGAATGAGCTCAGGTCCAGTAAGCTGAGTTTCACCGATCTCATTCCAACATACAGGTGAACGGCATTTCCACCGTAGAGAGCTTCGAATGGTGCCATATTAATACTAGCATGATAATTGTTGTTGTAAGAGAACTCGATCAGTGGAAGATGAGAATCCCAATTACCACCAAAAATCTATCACGCATGCTCTAAGCATATCCTCCAAAGTTTGAATCGTCCTCTCAGATTGACCATCTGTTTGGGGATGATAAGCAGTGCTTAGATTTAGTTGGGTTCCCAACGCAGATTGCATGGTCTTCCAAAAATGAGATGAAAACCGAGCATCACGATCAGAAATAATATCCAAAGGAACACCATGCCGTGATACAATCTCATCAACATAAATCTTTGCAAGTTTATCAGCAGATAGATCCTCGCGAATCGGTATAAAATGAGCTGATTTCGTTAATCGATCGATAACAACCCAAATAGCATCGTGACCTTTAGATGTACGCGGTAACTTAGTGATGAGATCCATTGCAATGTTCTCCCACTTCCAAACCGGTATCTCTGGTTGTACAAGCAAACCAAAAGGTCGTTGATGTTCGGCCTTGACTTTGAGACAAGTTAGGAATTTCGATACATACAAGGCAACATCCTTCTTCATACCAGGCCACCAGAACTGAGTACGAAGATCCTTGTACATTTTATCAGCACCAGGATGGATAGAATATCGAGACTTGTGAGATTCGTCCATTACCAAGGTGCGAAGATCGTCTTGTTTCGGGATCCACAAACGATCCTTGAAATATAGTAACCCATCGTCCTTTGTTTCGAGTTTAAGTTCGAGTTGAAGCGGTAGCTCATATTTCAATAAGTCTTTGATCACACAAGATCGTTGAGCTTGAAGGACACGAGATTGAATATCAGATAGAGTTCGGATAGAATGAAGCTTGACTCGTTCCTTTCGACTAAGCGCATCGGCTACGACATTCGCCTTACCAGGATGGTAGCGAATCTCGCAATCGTAATCGTTTAAGAGTTCAACCCAACGTCGTTGCCTCATGTTCAGCTCCTTCTGATTGAGAATATATTGGAGACTTTTGTGGTCTGTGAAAACCACACACTTTGTTCCATAGAGGTAGTGTCTCCAGATTTTAAGTGCGAAAACCACAGCTCCTAATTCAAGATCATGAGTCGTATAGTTCTTCTCGGGAATTTTCAGCTGCCTAGACGCATAAGCTATAACCTTACCTCGTTGCATGAGAACGCAACCAAGTCCTAGATTCGACGCATCACAATAGACAACAAAATCATCATTTCCCTCAGGTAGAGTTAAAACAGGAGCATCACAAAGTTTCCGTTTCAGCGTTTGGAACGCTTCTTCTTGCTTAGGTCCCCACTCAAAAGGCTTATTTTTCTGAGTCAAAACAGTGAGTGGAACTGCGATCTTTGAGAAATTAGAAATGAATCGACGATAATAACCAGCAAGACCAAGAAATGATCGAACCTCTGTAGGTGTCGTCGGTGTATTCCAATCCTTAATTGAGACAATCTTGGATGGATCTACATGAATACCCTGCTTATTGACAATATGACCCAAGAACTGAACTTCTTTAAGCCAGAATTCACACTTAGAGAATTTAGCAAAAAGTTGTTCCTTCTTTAGGAGTTCCAATGTCAAACAAAGGTGTTGCTCGTGCTCTGCTTGAGACTTTGAATAAATGAGAATATCGTCGATAAACACAATGATGAACTTATCTAAATAAGGTTTACAAACCCTATTCATTAAGTCCATGAAGATAGCTGGGGCATTTGTCAAACCAAAAGGCATGACAGTGAACTCGTAATGCCCATATCTTGTACGGAAAGCAGTTTTGGGAATATCTTCTTCGAGAACACGAAGTTGATGATACCCAGTACGCAGATCGATATTGGAAAAGCATGAAGCACCTTGCAGCTGGTCGAAGAGATCATCAATTCTAGGTAGGGGATATCGATTCTTGATGGTAAGCTTATTAAGCTCACGATAATCGATACACATTCGAAAAGATCCATCTTTTTTTCACAAAGAGGACAGGAGCTCCCCAAGGCGAAAAGCTCGGACAGATGAATCCTTTATCAGACAACTCTTGAAGCTGTTTCGATAACTCTTGCATCTCCGACGGTGCAAGACGATAAGGTGCTTTCGCAATCGGGTTGGCATTGGATACAAGGTCAATATGAAACTCGACTTGATGAACTAGAGGCAAACCAGGCAGTTCATCGGGAAACACCTCTGGATAATCCCGAACAATCGGAATATCCTGAATACTCTTGCTCTTGCTTTTCTCCTCGGTGACATGTGCTAGAAAAGCAACATATCCTTTTCGTAAATAACTTTGGGCCTTTCGCCACGAACTTCCAGAATATCACCAGTCGGTAGAGGAATATGAACAATCTTATCGAAACAAACCTCCTCAGCATGATGTTTGGTTAACCAATCCATCCCCACGATAATATCGAAACTCCCAATTTGCATCGGCGTGAGGTCAATGGGAAAAAGATGGTTATCAAGGTTTAACTGACAATCATGAATAACATAATCGAGAACAAGAGGTCTACCAGTAGCAACTTTGACAGATAAGGGTTTCCTCAGTTTAGTTCTAGGTATCGCAAGCAAAGGTTCAAAAGATAATGAAACAAAACTTCTATCGGCACCAGAATCAAAAAGAATAGATGCAGGTCGATTGTTAACAAGAAACGTACCATTAACCACCTCGTTGTCAGCCCTTGCTTCGTTAGCATTCAGATTGTACGCTCGTCCACGAGCGGGATTCACATTTGCGTTGACATTCATGTTCGGATTCGCATTTGCATTCGCCAACCTCGGACAGTTGTTGCGGAAGTGACCAAACTCTCCACAATTGAAACATGAACCCGGTGGGAATCTAGCAGCATTCCCCTGAACTGGAGCTTGATTCTGAACAATCTGATTCTGACCCAAACGGCAGACGTTGGCCAGATGCCCAAGCTTACCACACGTTGTGCATTGTCTACAAGCTTGTTGTGCAACATGATGACCGTTGCAGCGAGCACAATGAGGTGCGGTGCCAGCATACGCTTTCTTCACAGGTGGTTGAGCTGGTGGGTTCTGAGGGTTCTGAGCATTTTATGCAGTTACTGCAAAGTTCTGAGCACCCTTTCGCTTTCTCGACTTCTTCGATGACTCACCTTTCTTACCCTTACCCTTTTCCTTGACAGATTTGGTCGACTTCTTCTTATCACCTTTGCAGGTAAGTTTTCCCTTCCTGACTTGCGACTCAGTCAGGGTAGCAGATAACTCGATCGCTTGATGAACTGTAGTAGGATTGACACCAGTCACAATATCTTGTATGGAATCGGGTAAACCATCGATGTTCCTCTCTATCGCTTTCTCCAACGGAGTAACCATAGTAGGACACAAAAGACTGAGCTCCTCAAATAGATCCGTGTACGCACGGTGTTCTCCCCCATCTTGTTTTAGATCGTCAAACTCTCGTTCCAAAGCTCGATTTTCTTGACGGGGACAGAACTCTCTCATCATGAGAGCTCGAAGCTCTTCCCATGTTTGTGCCAACGCCACTTCGGCACCCCTGTCACGCATCACTCCGTTCCACCACGTAAGAGCACTCTTCTCAAACACACTTGATGCAAATTCAACCTTACACCCATTCGGACATTGCACATGTCTGAATGTGTTCTCGATACTTTCGAACCATTGAAGGAGCGCAGTTGCTCCTTGCGACCCAGAAAACTTTAGCGGCTTAGCAGAATTGAAATTCTTGAAATTACATTGTGCATTGTTATTGTTGTTGTTGTATAGCTCGTGGATTTGGGTCACAACGCCTGGAAGCACAGCAGCCTTTTGCTGAGAGACAAGGGCTGCGACTTCTTCAGCAGTAAAAGTTTGTGCATCACGTCGAGGAGGCATTGTCTAACAAGGAAATATGAGAAACGAGTGAGGTCGACAATTAGGAAAAACAAAGAGGTATTGAAAATATCGACGAAACATAAGGAAGGCGATCATTTGTTCGTTACCTCGAACAAACAAACGACACGCAGTGACTAATCAAAGTAATGAATCAAAATAATGTATCGCGAAGACATGCTCGCCTATAAGTGAACACTCACCCTAAGAGTTCCCAGGTAAGAGTGACTGGTCCGCTTATGTGGATTTGTACGAACACTCTAGCCTTAGACAGAAAACTCAGGGTACAGGCATTCACTCTTCCAGTTTGCATGTGTTCACATTATTTAGACCCAAGCTTTGACGAGATTTTGAAAACTCAGAAGGCACTAAGCCAAAAATGAGTCAAACTGGAAGGGTTCAAAACCTTACAACAGAGGGTTCAAAACCTAGTAATCAATCAACCTAGAACGGATGATTAATTTTCGAAGCAGATTCGGATTTTGTTTTTAAAATCTAAACGCAATTCAACTTGCGTTGGGGTCCTAGAAAGTTATAGTCTAGGTCAAAACATTACTAATAACCTAATTCCCTATAACCATTGGCTCTGATACCAACCTCTTCTGTCACACCCCGACCACGTAAACCAACAAACCGTGGCGGAAACGTCGGGGAGTGTTGTAACAGAATTATTGTTTCAAACCATGGATACAAAGAGTTTCGTTTTATTGAATATTAAACATTGTCTTAAAGTTAAACAAGCAAGTCAAACATGGTCTATCATAATTATTAAATCACTAAGGCCTCGTCCAGTCCTAAGTGAGCATGCATCCTATTCGCAATCAACATTAAGCAACATCACCTGAAACATATGTAAAAACAAAGTCAGCAAAGAAATGCTGGTGAGCACATAGTTTTTGTGTGAGTGTCAGATTCATGGCTTGTTGAAATATCTCGTACAACTTCGTTAATCGATATTTGAAACCTTGTTTTGTAAAATGTTTGTATTGTAAAATGAATAACCAAATCAAGCAGATTGGTTATAATTTATAAACCTCGTTGCCATGAATCTTAACCCAAAACATTTGTTTATGTAAACCAAAACATAAATCGTTCTCGTAATAAAACTCGTATGGTTTATATCGTTTAGTAAACCTCGTTGTGTGACATTGTTTAACTCGTTCTCGTTATAGATCATCGTTCACTTGTTTAAATCGTTCATAATCGTTCAATCGTTCAAAATCGTTCTCGTACAAATTGTTCTCATTTTAATTGTGAAAACTACTTTTTGGTCGTCTTGCTAATAACATTCAAACCTTTGTGACTCGTCCATCATTCAACTCGTACAACTCGTATTAACAAACCACCAAAGGGTAAGTTAACAATCATCAGATTCAGTCGTTACCCACATAACCCACACATAACCATGGGTGCAGTCGGATAACGGGATTTGTCGGATCCTATGGTACCATAACCTAATACTGGTCGGCTTGATCAATGCTAATGAATGTCATTCGTTATGTAACCACCACCAACAAGTTCGTTCACATTATCGAAATCGTTATTAGTTTTGTATAAACCATCTCAATCGTTTTAAAACCATCGTTAGAATATTGAAATCGTTTTGATACATATGAATCACCCCAAAACAATCCGAAAACAGTAAAAAGAGGGGATCTATGTACTCACCTTTAGGTGCGTTTTTATATGTTAACACAATCCCTCAAATTGTTTATTCGTCCTAAATTAAATAAGAATGATTTAATAATCAAAAACTCACAAAAATATCGAAGTTTCTCCAATACTTAGAATTTTCACATAACTTTGAGTTTTCTCGAAAAGTTATTATTTTTGATTATTTTGGTGTATTTGTATATATATACTCAAGCGTAATACACATAATCTTGTCAAAACTAGCACATCATCATACACATATTGCAAAACACATAGCACATTGTAAAACATAAAATTTACTCATGAACAACCCATTCTAGTGTATGTCGAAAAACACTTATTTTAGCGATTCGGTGACATTTTTGGGCGTCGGAAGTCACGTATGACTCACCAAACACCAAGTAAACTTAATATAAGTTAAAATACTTGTTTTTATATCAAAAATATCAGTTTGGTTACTGATCTAAAACAGTTTAATAAAAATCCTCCGAAAAGGCGATTTTTAACCGTTTTACTGCATAGTTTTGCATCAAACATTACCCGAACCATCCCAAATTGAAACGACTTGAAATTTTAACATAACCCATGTTATTTACTGAATAAAATATTGGTTATACTCATGATAGTGCATGTCTTAAATAAAGCACACAAATCATGAAAATTTCATATATTTTATCACTTTTTAAGCTATATGTACAACATGCAAAGCTATCAAAACTATGTCAAAGTTTCATGCCATTATAACATACCAAATAATGTTATTTTTAGTGTTTATAACCTGTTCAAAAATATCTTTGTCATACAACCATTTTTTTATCACTTCTTGAGCTTTAAATCAACATGTATCTTTAGGTACAAGTGCCTAAAGCATACTATCATAACATCATCATTTTATGTTAATCTAAATGCATCAAATATGTGATATATTCAGGTTTATTCGCTGATGTACTTTACATTTAACATATCATGCATAGATCATTTAACACTTGCATTTTTGTTGGGATTGAACCCTACCAGAGGAACAGATAATGAAAGCCAAAACCGGTTCACAGCAGTGGATTCAAAATAAGCAGACATTTACTCTAAGCTCTCCCCTTGACAGTGGTTACCTATCTGCTGATACACTCTAAGTACTGCTCAGAAGAACAACTGATGAACCAAACACTGATGAAACAACTAAAGACTGCTAAAAGGCAAACACTGAGCTCTATCTACTGCTGTCTCTTAAGTACTACTGAAGACCCAAGCACTGCTTATTCAAAGACTGATCACCTTTTAAAGAAAGCACTGATGTTCAAACAATCAGTGCTTAGGCTGCAACAGTGGAACGTGAACAGTGTTAGACTTGTTTTGTATTTTATTATCAATCAGTTGTTAGACGTCAGTAGTTTTGTATAGACCAGTGTTTATAGGTTGTTAGGCTGTTAGATGTCACTATCATGGTGACGTCAGCTGAGGTACATCAGTGGTTTGGTTTGCCTATAAATATGACAGTACTCTGTACTGTTATATTCGATCGTTTTGAGTGAGTTCTTCTCCTCAATTCAATCCTTTCATCTTGTGCAACCAACTCTGGAGTATCAGGCTGAGGGGGAGTTTAGTCTGTAAGCTTGCATTGTAACCTTTTGCTTTTAATGTAATCTTTCAAACTTTATGAAAAAGCAATTGTTTATCAAACTATATTCTCCTTTGATTGTGTTTACAAAGTTTGTTATTCATTTCCGCTGCACTTAAAACTACTCATATCTATTTGATTTGTTCAAATCTCACAAACAAGCACAATCACGAGAGCCTAAGATCCTAACAATTGGTATCAGAGCCTGGATAGTCAAATTCGATCTAACAATCAATTTGACATAACAGTTCGGCTCAAAATTCATTGATACTAAGGATGGTTGTATTCAGTTGAAAAACAGAGTAACGAGTAAATCATGATCAAAATGGTTATTCAGAAACTCTGTAAATCAACCAAGATGTCATATGACACACAAATCTCACACAACAAGTGATATCATGCATAAGTCACTCATAGTTTTCAGATCTGAAAACAATATCTGTTAAACTATGAGATTATTTCTTATTTTCTGAATTGATTTCAATTGTTGATGTATAATATGTGTTGTTTTCATTAAATACTAAAGTATGAACCTCAGATTAACAAAACCCATTTTCATAAAAACATTGATGTTTTGCTAACATAAAAAGAGGGAAATTAAAACTTTAGTCATTCTTGTCACACCCCGACCACGTATAACATACAAGACGTGGCGGAAAACGTCGGGGAGTGTTGTAACAGAATTAATTGTTTCAAATCCATCGCAACCAAAGTTGTATTTTATTTATTAAACAAGAGTTACATTGTCTTAACACAGGAAATACAGAGTTTATAACATAATTAAACAAAGTCTATCATCGTTTTTAGTCTCTAAGGCACAGGTCCGCCCTAGTGTCATGATCGTCATCCTATGGAAAAGCACCTGAAAACACATGTGAAAGTTGGTACGTCAGCATAAAAATGCCTGTGAGATACATAGGTTTGTGAAAATAAGATTCATGACTTATGTTTGAGAAAATGTTTAGTCATGAACCTTGTAATTTGATTTGTTTTGTAAATCGCTTGAAAAACAATAAGTTCAGTTGATGTGTATAAATAAGAGAATAATGTATGGTTAAATGAATAACCATGTAAAATGAGTTGTATATAATAAACTGTATTGTAAACCAAAGTCTTGTGAAAACATGTTACTTGTATAAAATGTATAAGCCCAACATGAATGATTTAAATAACGCTATGATATGTAATATAATACAAACATTTATGTATAGGAAGTACCAGCAGCGTATCCACCATGCTTGTATCATATTACTCACATATCGTCATTTAAGTCACTTAAACAAACCACCAATGTATAACGTCTATGTTTAAACCAATAGTCAAAAGTCCTTGTATAAACCATATCAAATGTTTATAAGTCCAAAAGTAGTCAAGTAATGTGTATCAAATGTTATGTATTGTAAGTAAAGTATTGTCACATAGTCCAAATGTAGAAATGTACAAAACAAAGTATTTTGAATATATCAAAAAGTTATGTTTTGCAAAGTAATGCATGTTACATTGATACAAACATTTATGTGGTAAGTTAACGCATACATTCAAGCCTTGAGACAGTCGGATAACCCTTTCAGTCAAGGTTATCAAAAGAAATGTTTTCGGATTCAGTCATTCCTTACATCCAAACAAACCCGGGATGTCAGGAATGGGATTTGTCAAGTCCTATGGTACCACTACTTACTCCCGAGCGGCGTAGCAAATGTTAATGAACGTAATAAAGACCCGTTTGTGCAAACCAAATGTCATAGCAATTGTATACATGTCATATGAAAACAATGTACTAAGTATGCTAAGTTAACATACAAAGCAGAAAAGTCATGTAAATCAATGTGCTAGCATGTTATCAGTCAACATACAAAGCAGAAATGTAAAGTAAAACAATGTACTAAGTATGCTCACAATGGACATACATAGCATGAAATGTAATGAAATCATGTACTATAATGTACTAACAAACATAGCAGGTATATGATGTGAAACAGGAAAGCACGAAAGTAACAAGTAGGCACATGTGTTTCACCCCAAAACAGTTTGGAAAACAGTAAAAGAGGGGTCTATGTACTCACTTGTGATTTTTCAGTAGTCCTGGAGTGATAACCAAACAATGATAGAGATCACGGAATCAAACGGCACCTAATATAGGTAACTATGTTAATAAACCGGACCTAGATCGGAAGACTGGGTAGCATTAGGGTTTGTAAACCAAAGGAGTGTAGGAACTCATATGATATGGTTTAACAAAGCCTACATACTAAATAAAACTTAACCTAAGTGTTATCGACCCATTACGACCCGTTTAGGTAGCTTATGCTACTTTAACGCGTCGTTCGCGTAAAACGCGTTCGGAACGCCTAACTAGCCCTATGAAAAGTGTTATATGCCTAAACATGTTACATAATCAGTTATGTGGAAAAAGTTTAGGTTACATATGCTAAATTACCAATTATGCATGAAAAGGGTATTCTGGTAATTTACCTAAGGCATATAAACTACCTATCATACAACTACTTAAACGATGTGACCATAGGGTATAACCTCGGAAGGTTATTCCCTACCTACTATGGTCACCTAATGTATTTGGTCGGATCCTAATGATCGACCAAATGGGTCGAGTTCGAAAGCATAAGTGACTGATCAAGTCGCTTACCCTTACGACCCTAGACAACGTGGTAATCAGTAGGCATAGTCCCAAGGGACTATAACCAACGTGATTACACTCACGTTGCGAAGTTCTAACGAACTTCGCATTGACCATAAACTGGTCAATGCAGAAAGTCAAACAAAGTTTGACTTTCAGACTCGAAAGACTCGAAAAGCAATAAAAGAACGAAAGAATACTTATGAAGGGTCCCCGAATGCTAATTTCGATCCGAGAATCTCAGGTATGAAACAATGGTTTCAACTTAGAGTTTCTAAGATCAAAATTCTAGTGAGTTTAGCAATGGGGGTGGATGGGTATATATAGTTTTCGGACCACCGTTGAGATCGTTTCATGGAAATGAGGGCACGATCAAGGCCGTACATGTGTTGGAATGTTGTGGTGCCTCAAAATGCTCACCACCATAAGAATTGGACACATGGCAAGGGGTTAGGGAGGGCAAAACAGCTGCAAACAGCTGTTAGAAACATTTAATCTGGTCAGGAAGGCTGAAGCGGCCCGCTTCAGGATCACCCAAAGCTCAGGCGGGCCGCCTGGGCTTGTCTGATCTGCACAATCTTTCAGAAATGACAATTTCAGCCCCTGCACGTGTTTAAGGCCTTTCCCGACACTTCCAAGGCCCGTAAAGCCAACTTTAAGGCCCTAAAATGTTGCCTAAACATTGTGGACATGAAACATGCTCAAAAATATGCCGGGTGTTGGTTCGTTTGGTCGTACGAACGCGATGTTCGCTTAATTACGACGGAATGCGCATAAGCGCGAAAAACGATCCAATTGACGCGACGAATGGATTTTTCTTATGGCGAACACTAAAATATAATATAGTCATGCTTACATAAATTTTTGGATGTCCAGATGTATTCAGAACGTAAGTTATGCGCGAAAATGCAAACTTGTGCACTTTTTGTCACTTTTAGTCCCTGAATGACCCAAAAGTTTATTTTAGCACACCGAACACCTCAAAGCCTATTTCTAAGCTATGTAGAGGATATTTATGGTATGTTTAACTTATGGTCATGTTCCGGAATGTTCGTTACAGTTCAAATTGGCATACTTTCGCAGTTTGTCAAGTTTAGTCCCTGTAAGCGAATTAACTTGTTTTTGCCATACCTAAGCCTTTAAAACTTATTTCTAAGTTATGTAAAGGTTATTTAAGGTATGTTGAGTATATGTTGATGTTCCGGAGTATTTGTCACATTAAACTGAGTACGTTTACGCACCAGTTCGCGTATAACTCTCCAGAAAGTGATATAGAGTTTGAAATTGGATAAAAGTCAAAACATGAAAAATGTAAAACATAACAAAACAAACATTGGGATCAAATAACATTGTTTTATTGATAACAGAACTGTTCATAATGATTACAAGCACAGATGTTACAGTCTCCCCTACTTGTGGAAATTTCGTCCCGAAATTTATTTAGAGGAAACTCGTGGGAAAAGATGTGGATATTTCGCTTTCATTTGATCTTCGCGTTCCCAAGTAAACTCGGGTCCACGTTTTGCTTCCCAGCGAACTTTGACCAAAGGAATGCGCTTGCGTTTAAGCCACTTGACTTCACGTTCCATGATTTCCACTGGTTTCTCAACAAATTTCAGTGTTTTGCCAACACGAATTTCGTCAAGCGGTACGTGGAGGTTCTCATCAGCTAAACACCTCTTGAGATTGGACACGTGAAAAGTTGGATGAACATTTCCAAGTTCAGGAGGTAACTCAAGTCTGTAGGCTACCTTACCGATTCTTTCGACGATCTTGAATGGTCCAACGTATCTAGGTGCACGTTTTCCTTTCTTTCCAAATCTGATCACACCTTTCCAAGGTGAGACCTTAAGTAATACTCGATCACCGACTTGAAATTCCAAAGGTTTGCGTTTTGGATCCGCGTAACTCTTTTGACGGCTCATAGCTGTCTGAAGGTTATCGCGAACTTTCTTGACCTTGTCAGTTGTCTCTAAAATGAGGGCAGGTCCAGTAAGTTGAGCCTCGCCGATCTCGTTCCAGCAGACTGGTGAACGACATTTTCGACCATAGAGAGCCTCGAAAGGAGCCATTTTGATACTGGTGTGATAACTGTTGTTGTAGGAGAATTCAATCAACTTAAGATGTGAATCCCAACTACCACCAAAATCGATCACACAAGCTCTAAGCATATCCTCCAGAGTCTGGATTGTTCTCTCAGATTGACCATCCGTTTGCGGATGATAAGTTGTGCTCAGATTAAGTTGGGTCCCCATAGCAGATTGCATGGTTCTCCAAAAATGAGAAGTGAAACGAGCATCCCTATCAGAAATGATGTTCAAAGGAACACCATGCCGTGCTACAATTTCATCCACGTAGATCTTAGCAAGCCTGTCAGCAGGAAAATCCTCACGGATTGGCAAGAAATGCGCTGACTTTGTAAGACGATCAACGACTACCCAGATGGCATCATGACCTTTCTTAGTGCGTGGAAGTTTGGTAACAAGATCCATAGTAATGTTTTCCCATTTCCAAACTGGGATTTCTGGTTGCACCAATAAACCAGAAGGACGCTGATGTTCAGCCTTAACCTTAAGACAAGTAAGGCATTTTGATACATATAAGGCAATGTCTTTCTTCATACCAGGCCACCAATACTGAATACGAAGATCCTTATACATCTTATCTGAGCCCGGATGAATGGAATAACGAGACTTATGGGCTTCATCCATAAGCAAGGTACGAAGATCATCCTGGCTTGGGACCCACAAACGGTCCATGAAGTAATATGATCCATTGTCCTTCAGTTCTAGATCAGGTGTTATGTGATAGGGAAATTCCTTATCCATCAAACCTTGTGAAACACAAGATTGTTGAGCCTGAGAAATGCGTGCTTGGATATCAGATCGAGCTTGAATAACATATTGAACACGTACACAATGAAGCTTAGTACGTTCCTTACGACTCAATGCATCGGCTACGACATTCGCCTTACCAGGATGGTAGCGAATTTCGCAGTCATAGTCGTTTAGTAGCTCAACCCAGCGTCGTTGCCTCATGTTGAGTTCTTTCTGGTTGAAGATATGCTGAAGACTTTTGTGGTCTGTGAAAACCACACATTTTGTGCCGTACAAATAGTGTCTCCAGATTTTGAGAGCGAAGACAACTGCACCCAACTCAAGATCATGAGTGGTGTAGTTTTTCTCATGTATCTTCAACTGCCTCGATGCATATGCTATGACTTTGTTCCTTTGCATAAGAACACAGCCAAGACCCAGTTTAGATGCATCGCAATAAACAACGAAATCATCATTGCCCTCAGGCAAAGTCAGAACAGGCGCGTCGCAAAGCTTCTGCTTCAAGTGTTGAAAAGCTTCCTCTTGCTTGAATCCCTAATCAAAGGGTTTGTTCTTCTGAGTTAGAGCAGTTAGAGGAACTGTAATCTTTGAGAAGTTTTCAATGAAGCGGCGGTAATAACCCGCTAGACCAAGAAAAGAACGAACCTCAGTAGGAGTAGTAGGCGTATTCCAATCCTTAATCGCACTGATCTTGGAGGGATCTACATGAATACCTTGTTCGTTGATGATATGCCCCAAAATTTGAACTTCTTTAAGCCAAAATTCGCACTTGGAGAATTTGGCGAAAAGTTGCTCTTTCTTTAGGAGTTCCAGAGTAAGACGAAGATGTTGTTCGTGATCAGCTCGCGTCTTAGAATAAATCAAGATGTCGTCAATAAAAACAATGACGAAAAGATCCAAATAAGGTTTGCAGACCCTATTCATTAAGTCCATGAAAACAGCAGGAGCATTAGTCAAACCGAATGGCATGACTGTGAACTCATAATGCCCATAACGAGTACGGAACGCTGTCTTGGGAATATCTTCTTCATGCACCCAAAGTTGATGATATCCAGATCGCAGATCAATCTTCGAAAAATAAGAAGCGCCCTATAGCTGATCAAAGAGATCATCGATGCGAGGTAGGGGATATCGATTCTTGATAGTAAGCTTGTTAAGCTCACGATAATCGATACACATCCTAAAGGATCCATCCTTCTTCTTGACAAAAAGAACGGGAGCACCCCAGGGTGAAAAGCTAGGACGGATAAAACCTTTATCAGAAAGCTCCTGAAGCTGTTTGGACAACTCTTGCATCTCAGACGGTGCAAGACGATATGGAGCTCTGGCAATGGGATTTGCACCAGGTACGAGATCGATGCGGAACTCTACTTGGCGTGCTAGGGGTAGACCAGGTAAATCTTCAGGGAAAACTTCAGAATAATCCCGAACGACAGGAATATCTGAAATAGACTTACCCTTGCCTTTATCTTCTGTAACATGTGCTAAGAAAGCCACATAGTTCTTCCGCAGATACCTCCGAGCTTTAAAACAAGACATGAGCTTGAGGCCACCAGACGGTTTCTCACCTTGAACCTGTAGGATCTCGCCTGTCGAAAGCGGCACACGAACGATCTTCTCAAAACAAACTACCTCTGCATGATACTTGGATAACCAATCCATACCCACAATAACATCGAAGCTTCCAAGTTGCATAGGCGTGAGGTCAATAGGAAAAAGATGGTCGTTAAGGTTCAACTGGCAGTTGCGAAGAACAGAATCAAGAATAATGGGTTCACCACTAGCAACTTCTACTGTCAAAGATTTACTTAGTTTCATTCTAGACACGCGAAGCATTGGCTCAAAAGACAAAGACATAAAACTCTTGTCGGCACCAGAATCGAAAAGAACAGATGCAGGCTGATTATTAATAAAGAACGTACCGTTCACCACATTATCGTCTGCCTGCGCCTCTTGGGCATTCATGTTAAAGGCTCGGCCTCGAGCCGGAGCCTGATTCTGATTTGGGTTCTGGTTCTGGTTGGCTAGCCTTGGGCACCAGTTCCTGTAGTAGGTCAGATCCCCACAATTGTAGCACGAACCAGGAGGAAAATGAGGTCGTGCAGCTTGACCTTGTTGCTGAGCTAGAGGCTGGGCAACTTGTTGAGCTTGGTTATGAACTGCCTGGTTCTGATTAACAGGAATGCGGCAGTTGACAGCAAGATGACCAGATCTTCCGCAGTTGGTGCACTGACGACACTGGAGATGTGGCTGATGATGGCCGTTACACCTGTTGCACAAAGGTGCATTGCCAAAATAAGGCTTCTTGGCTAGTGGTTGCGCAGGCTGATTTGGTGCAGCTTGGGCCTGTGCAGTAACGGCATAGTTTTGGGAAGCCTTTCGCTTCCTAGACCCTCCAGAATTCTTTCCCTTCTTGTTTTGACCTATCTTGCTATCCTCCTTGTCAGCCGACTGTCTCTTGCCCTTGTCACCCTTCCTGTGTAACTTATTCTTTCGAATCTGCGACTCAGTCAATGTCGCTGATAACTCGATCGCCTGACGGAGTGTGGCAGGGTCACTACCAGTAAGGATGTCTTGTACCGAGTCAGGTAGGCCGTCGATGTACCTTTCGATAGCCTTGTCAAGTGGGGTGACCATCGTTGGGCATAGCAAACTCAGCTCCTCAAACCTATCAGTATACGCCCTGTGCTCACCACTATCTTGTTTCAAATTATCAAACTCTTTCTCCAACGCTCGCTGTTCATGACGAGGACAGAATTCCCTCATCATAAGGGCTCTAAGTTCAGCCCATGTCTGTGCGAGAGCAACTTCTGCACCTTGGTCTCTCATAACCCCATTCCACCATGTGAGAGCCCTCTTTTGAAACACGCTCGAAGAAAACTCAACCTTGCGATTGTCAGCGCACTGCACGTGGCGAAAAGTATTCTCAATGCTCTCGAACCATTGAAGAAGCCCAGTCGCTCCTTCAGAACCACTAAACTTGAGTGGTTTAGCTTGGTTAAAATCCTTGTATTTGCATAGAACATTGTTGTTGTTGGCTTGGTTCATTTGAGCAATGAAAACTGGGAATTGAGCAGCCATCTGCTGCGCAATTATTTCTGCCAGCTCGGCAGTTGCTATCTGGTTTTCGCGTCGAGGAGGCATTCTAAAAGAGGAAAACATGAAAGGAAATGAGTGAGATGATTGGATGAAGAGAATGAGATGCAACAAAATCAACAGAAGCAAAGATGGTGGTCATTCGTCCGCATTACCAAGCAAACAAACGACACACAGTGACTAATCAAAGTAAATGGGTCAAAAATAATGTATCACGAAGACATGCTCGCCTATAAGTGAACACTCATCCCAAGAATTCCCAGGTAAGCACAACTGGTCTCGCGTCTGATGAGATGTATACGAAGTGCTTGCCTAGACATAAAACCCAGAATACAGGCATTCACTCTTCCAGTTTGCACGTGTTCACATTATTTAAAACCCAAAACGTTGACGAGATTTTTGAAAATTTGAAGGCACAAGGCCAAAAAATTTTAGTTAAACTGGAAGGGTTCAAAACCTTACAAAAGAGGGTTCAAAACCTTGTAATAAATCATTCAAAATCAGATGATTATTTTTCAAAAATCGTTTCGGAAAAATTTGTTTTTGTTTTTGATAATCACCTAAGGATAGGTGATGTGCATGTTTTAAGATCTAAACACAAGATAACTTGTGTTAGGGTCCTAGAAAAGTTATAGTCTAGGTCAAAGCATTACTAATAACCTAATTCCCTATAACCATTGGCTCTGGTACCAACTCTTCTGTCACACCCCGACCACGTATAACATACAAGACGTGGCGGAAAACGTCGGGGAGTGTTGTAACAGAATTAATTGTTTCAAATCCATGGTAACCAAAGTTGTATTTTATTTATTAAACAAGAGTTACATTGTCTTAACACAGGAAATACAGAGTTTATAACATAATTAAACAAAGTCTATCATCGTTTTTAGTCTCTAAGGCACAGGTCCGCCCTAGTGTCATGATCGTCATCCTATGGAAAAGCACCTGAAAACACATGTGAAAGTAGGTACGTCAGCATAAAAATGCCTGTGAGATACATAGGTTTGTGAAAATAAGATTCATGACTTATGTTTGAGAAAATGTTTAGTCATGAACCTTGTAATTTGATTTGTTTTGTAAATCGCTTGAAAAACAATAAGTTCAGTTGATGTGTATAAATAAGAGAATAATGTACGGTTAAATGAATAACCATGTAAAATGAGTTGTATATAATAAACTGTATTGTAAACCAAAGTCTTGTGAAAACATGTTACTTGTATAAAATGTATAAGCCCAACATGAATGATTTAAATAACGCTATGATATGTAATATAATACAAACATTTATGTATAGGAAGTACCAGCGGCGTATCCACCATGCTTGTATCATATTACTCACATATCGTCATTTAAGTCACTTAAACAAACCACCAATGTATAAAGTCTATGTTTAAACCAATAGTCAAAAGTCCTTGTATAAACCATATCAAATGTTTATAAGTCCAAAAGTAGTCAAGTAATGTGTATCAAATGTTATGTATTGTAAGTAAAGTATTGTCACATAGTCCAAATGTAGAAATGTACAAAAAAAAGTATTTTGAATATATCAAAAAGTTATGTTTTGCAAAGTAATGCATGTTACATTGATACAAACATTTATGTGGTAAGTTAACGCATACATTCAAGCCTTGAGACAGTCGGATAACCCTTTCAGTCAAGGTTATCAAAAGAAATGTTTTCGGATTCAGTCATTCCTTACATCCAAACAAACCCGGGATGTCAGGAATGGGATTTGTCAAGTCCTATGGTACCACTACTTACTCCCGAGCGGCGTAGCAAATGTTAATGAACGTAATAAAGACCCGTTTGTGCAAACCAAATGTCATAGCAATTGTATACATGTCATATGAAAACAATGTACTAAGTATGCTAAGTTAACATACAAAGCAGAAAAGTCATGTAAATCAATGTGCTAGCATGTTATCAGTCAACATACAAAGCAGAAATGTAAAGTAAAACAATGTACTAAGTATGCTCACAATGGACATACATAGCATGAAATGTAATGAAATCATGTACTATAATGTACTAACAAACATAGCAGGTATATGATGTGAAACAGGAAAGCACGAAAGTAACAAGTAGGCACATGTGTTTCACCCCAAAACAGTTTGGAAAACAGTAAAAGAGGGGTCTATGTACTCACTTGTGATTTTTCAGTAGTCCTGGAGTGATAACCAAACAATGATAGAGGTCACGGAATCAAACGGCACCTAATATAGGTAACTATGTTAATAAACCGGACCTAGATCGGAAGACTGGGTAGCATTAGGGTTTGTAAACCAAAGGAGTGTAGGAACTCATATGATATGGTTTAACAAAGCCTACATACTAAATAAAACTTAACCTAAGTGTTATCGACCCATTACGACCCGTTTAGGTAGCTTATGCTACTTTAACGCGTCGTTCGCGTAAAACGCGTTCGAAACGCCTAACTAGCCCTATGAAAAGTGTTATATGCCTAAACATGTTACATAATCAGTTATGTGGCAAAATTTTAGGTTACATATGCTAAATTACCAATTATGCATGAAAAGGATATTCTGGTAATTTACCTAAGGCATATAAACTACCTATCATACAACTACTTAAACGATGTGACCATAGGGTATAACCTCGGAAGGTTATTCCCTACCTACTATGGTCACCTAATGTATTTGGTCGGATCCTAATGATCGACCAAATGGGTCGAGTTCGAAAGCATAAGCGACTGATCAAGTCGCTTACCCTTACGACCCTAGACAACGTGGTAATCAGTAGGCATAGTCCCAAGGGACTATAACCAACGTGATTACACTCACGTTGCGAAGTTCTAACGAACTTCGCATTGACCATAAACTGGTCAATGCAGAAAGTCAAACAAAGTTTGACTTTCAGACTCGAAAGACTCGAAAAGCAATAAAAGAACGAAAGAATACTTACGAAGGGTCCCCGAATGCTAATTTCGATCCGAGAATCTCAGGTATGAAACAATGGTTTCAACTTAGAGTTTCTAAGATCAAAATTCTAGTGAGTTTAGCAATGGGGGTGGATGGGTATATATAGTTTTCGGACCACCGTTGAGATCGTTTCATGGAAATGAG
Organism: Helianthus tuberosus; assembly: GCA_030545235.1. Classification (NCBI taxonomy): domain Eukaryota; kingdom Viridiplantae; phylum Streptophyta; class Magnoliopsida; order Asterales; family Asteraceae; genus Helianthus; species Helianthus tuberosus. The sequence goes on along the minus strand of CM060416.1, from coordinate 82,991,769 downwards.
GGCACGATCAAGGCCGTACATGTGTTGGAATGTTGTGGTGCCTCAAAATGCTCACCACCATAAGAATTGGACACATGGCAAGGGGTTAGGGAGGGCAAAACAGCTGCAAACAGCTGTTAGAAACATTTAATCTGGTCAGGAAGGCTGAAGCGGCCCGCTTCAGGATCACCCAAAGCTCAGGCGGGCCGCCTGGGCTTGTCTGATCTGCACAAACTTTCAGAAATGACAATTTCAGCCCCTGCACATGTTTAAGGCCTTTCCCGACACTTCCAAGGCCCGTAAAGCCAACTTTAAGGCCCTAAAATGTTGCCTAAACATTGTGGACATGAAACATGCTCAAAAATATGCCGGGTGTTGGTTCGTTTGGTCGTACGAACGCGATGTTCGCTTAATTACGACGGAATGCGCATAAGCGCGAAAAACGATCCAATTGACGCGACGAATGGATTTTTCTTATGGCGAACACTAAAATATAATATAGTCATGCTTACATAAATTTTTGGATGTCCAGATGTATTCAGAACGTAAGTTACGCGCGAAAATGCAAACTTGTGCACTTTTTGTCACTTTTAGTCCCTGAATGACCCAAAAGTTTATTTTAGCACACCGAACACCTCAAAGCCTATTTCTAAGCTATGTAGAGGATATTTATGGTATGTTTAACTTATGGTCATGTTCTGGAATGTTTGTTACAGTTCAAATTGGCATACTTTCGCAGTTTGTCAAGTTTAGTCCCTGTAAGCGAATTAACTTGTTTTTGCCATACCTAAGCCTTTAAAACTTATTTCTAAGTTATGTAAAGGTTATTTAAGGTATGTTGAGTATATTTTGTTGTTCCGGAGTATTTTTCACATTAAACTGAGTACGTTTACGCACCAGTTCGCGTATAACTCTCCAGAAAGTGATATAGAGTTTGAAATTGGATAAAAGTCAAAACATGAAAAATGTAAAACATAACAAAACAAACATTGGGATCAAATAACATTGTTTTATTGATAACAGAACTGTTCATAATGATTACAAGCACAGATGTTACAATTCAGATCTTATGTGTTGAAAACAGGTTGAGTTCCTCAAAAGGACAAAATCAACTATGTTAAAATACATTAAGAAAATCTCTCATATGAGTCAAAAATGTCCAGATCATAGGTAATGAGGAGGTTGGCATAAGCATGTGCAGAAATGACCGAATCTCTCAAAACGTTACTGCAAAATGATTTTGGAACAAGTATTTCTTCAATAAATATCTCTCAGTAAGTATTTAAATGCTTATGATTGGAAAGGGTAAAAAAGGGAAGAAGATATTTCACAAAACTCAGAAGTGTGTTTATCTCAAAACTTTTGAAGTCAGAAGAAAAGAGGACAAACATAAAACACTTATGAGTCCAAGTTTAGGGTAATAATGGTCATTAAGCAACTGTGTGCATTCATCTGCTCAGGTAAAGGTTTTGATTCCGGTGAATGAATTCCAAATGAATGAATTCCAAAGAGGACTAGACAAATGTTCAAAAATTCATCCATGTGTCCTCAGGTTTGCAATCAACTGACAAGAAAATGGTTCCTAACAGTGATAAACATGTATTCAAAATTTTCTACCACTGATCATTTTCAGAAATTTGAGAATGTTATGATTATGTTTTCTTTTGAAAATATATCAGATCCTTTTTGATGATGTTCTCAGAAAATCTTTTAATCATTTTTTATATAAAGGATTTTCTCGAATAACCAGGATATATTGTTCAGTTTTTTTTAAGAATCATATATTTTGAACTTTTGCTTGTTTTTGTTGGCATTAGTTTCAATTACCAGGATATAGTACCTTATTTTGTTGGTATTATTGTCCTCATGAATGGGTCAAAAGGAAATGGTGCATTGTTCAAGATCATGTCATACTCAGGTTTGTGTTATACATTAATTAAGGGTTGTTTGTTAAACTGTTCTTTAAACTACTGAGGTACTCATGTTTTAATTTGAATAATTAAACGAAAATGAGTTGCCTTAGCAAAAAGTCCTTATCATCTGGGGTACTAATCCACTGTCAGAAATTTGAACGAGCTTCAAAATGTGAAATTGACATGTGGCAAAACCTTGAATGAAAATTCTCAAAATAGTTGCTGAAATGCTTGTTCTTCAAATCTGTTCCACTTACCCTAATCATTGTTTTGTTCAAACATCTGATCACTAAATACTATCCACTGCTGAAAGTCTACCACTGACTCTTCATTTTGCTTGGCAAGCACTGATGCTCAAAATCAGTGTCTTATCCACTGATATACTATCCACTAATAGTAATAATCATCAACTGTCCTCATTATTACCGTTGTAACTACTGATGCTTGATTCATCAGTGGCTCTTAAAACAACTGTTCTCCACCCTTCATCCATTTCATCAGTGTTTGACACGTGGTCAGTTTTTAGCCTTCAGATCATAATAACCGCTGCCACATCAGCGATCACTTTTTCCTAAATAAAACCCTGATCAAAACCCCCAAACAGGGTTTTACACTGTCGAATTGAATTCCAAAAGTTCTCTTCTCAAAGCAGTTTCCAACCTTTCTTCCCAAAACACTCTCCGATTCTTCTTCATCAAAATGACGAAGTCAAAATCAAAATCAAAATCTAAACCAAAATCACCATCATCTTCAAAAGAGGTCGCTCAAACTACCGAAGAAACCATTGAAATCCCATACAAATCACCGCATAACTACTTGGGTCTCCTCACAAAACCTACCGATAACCACACCTTCGACTCCATCATTGATACACTATCTGCATCAAAGTACAAAACTTTGTTGACAGCAGATGCTCCCATTTACTTGCAAACCCAGAGAGAGTTCTGGAAGAAGGCGACGCTTGAAAAACAAGGCGACAAAGTCATTGCCATCAACTCCTCGATACAGGGTAAAGCAATTCAAATAACCCCAAAATCAATCTCAGAAGTTTTCAAACTGAATGACCAGAACGGTAAAATATCTTTTGATAAAGCCGTGATGAAAACTGATTTCATAAAAAGGGGATATGCAGAACAATCAAAGGTAGATACCTTACAAAAAGGTTATTTCCCTTCTGCACCCAGATTTTTATTTCACACACTTTTGAGTTGTGTTTCTAATAAAACAACAGCGTTTAATGAAATACCATTGAAGATTCAATGCCTGGGCTATGCTATTTTAAACAATAAAGATTACAACTACTCCCAGGAGATCTTCAATGACATGGTAAAGAATGTTGACAGCAAATCATTTCTTCTTTTTCCAAGATTTCTGAGCTATTACTTTAAACAAAAATTTGAAAAAGAGGATGAAAATTTGCCCAAACAAGGTGTCCATTTTCAAATAAAAGGTTTAACAATTGAAACATTTTCAAGAATGATGGCACCAATAAAATTAAAAGCAAAGGTGCCTGAGCAGACTTTAGAAACTGCCACTGATCCTCAGGCAACTTCTGCTGAGCCCACTGCTCCAGGTGATCAGAGCAGCACAACCACTGCTTTGAAACCCACACCTGACATCACCAAAAAGTCCAAAAGAAAATCTTCCAAAAAGCCCTCTAAACCCAAGAAAAAGGCAACTCTGGAAGATGAGATCCCAGAGAAACTGCCTGTGACAACACAAATGTCACCACAAACCACTGCTGCTACTTCCTCACAGCAGTTGGAAGAAAGATCTCAACCATTGCCTAAAACTCCTCCTGCATCCTCACAAAAGGATCAGGTTGTAATCACAGGGACACCAAATTATGAAGCTCTGGATCCACTTGGCTCTATCTTCCACAGTCCTGATCCCAAGGACATGTCTCTTTCAACTCCCATACCCTCACCAATCATTCTACCACAATCAATAATACCCCTGTTGCATGCGGTTGATATTGCACAGACACAAACCAGTTCCTCTCTATCACCTATCACTGAGAGTATACCCCCATAAGTGACTGGGTCTGATGCTTATACCTCTGCTATCCCAGCAACAGTTGAGGAGGTTACACTGCAGGAGTTACAAGTAACTCTTATCAGTAGTTCAAGTGGAGCAGCAACTACATCTGATGGATCAACAGATCTTCAGTTGGACAGTTGTTTCATAAGTAAGACTCCCTTGAAGGCAATTTCTTCTATAGCACCATCGATAACCACTAGTGAGCCTATTTTGACCACCAGTAACATCAAAGGTTTATCGAGTGCTGAAGAAAGAAGTCCCCAGTACCAAGAACAAGGGGCATCAATGGATGATTTCTGGAACACTGTTCCTAAGTCACACATTGGTATAACCTCTTCAGGAGGGAAATCAGATGATCCCATTAATTTGGGTGATGATTTAAAATATCAGGAATTGACGAACAGGGTTGAAAAACTTGAAGACTCAGTTGTTGAAATTAAAGATATGGTGCAAGAGATTTTAAAAGCTCAAAAAGCACAAGCCACTGCTGTTCCTGCTCAAGCACCTGCACAACATGCATTTGCTGAAAATGAGCTTTGGAATATTTTTAAACCCATGCTTGAAAAACAGCAGCATATGGCTGATCAAAAGCATGCTATTCATGTACAAATGCTGACCAACATGGTGGAATCAAGGTTTAAAGACACTCAAGCAGATATCAAGGCTATAAAGGCTAGCATTCAAAGTGCCTCTGGCAAAGTTCCCTCTTCCATCCTCTTCATGGATACACCCCTTGCAGATAATGCAAAAAAGGGGGAGAAAATCAAGTTGAAGAAGAAAGGAATAGAAGATGGGCCGTATATTGAACCAGAACTAGAAAAACAGCCATCCAAACCATCTCAAACCACAAAATCTCATATTTCCATTCAAACAGCTGATACACCAGTAGTTACAAAAACTGTTGTCAGTAGCCAAACAGCTGCCATATCTTCAACACACACCACTCCATCACACACCACCAAAACCACTGCCCTTACATCATCATCTACAATCATATCACCACCACTGCCTCCTGCCATAAAGCAGAAGACAGCAGATGTTACAACATCTGCTGTAATGACAACAGTGATTGAAACACCAGTTGTTTCAACCACTGTCAATCAATCACAATCACAAACCACTGCTATTCAATCTCAAACCACTGCTCCACCCAAAACATCATCAGCCTCTCCTACATTAAAAAGGAGAAGGGTTTTCATTCCTGGTGATGAGTCACCACCACCATCACCACCATCAAAAACCCCTGCTCAAAAGCAGAAGACATCTGCTGATACATCAGCAGTTGTAATGACAACAGCGGTTGAAACACCAGTTGTTTCAACCACTGTTAGTCAAACATCCACCACTGATCTCATCATTCCTACATCACAACCTCCAAAGCCTCACAAAAGAAAAAGAGAAACAACACAGGCTACTGATGAAAAGTATGATCATGTTGCTGCTAAATATCCATTGGAATTAGAAGCTGTGAAAAATGAGATGAAACAATTTTACACTGAAGGTGATCCTTCAAAAAGGAAATTTCCTTCTCTCATAGGTTTCATAATTCCAGAAAACATGGATGAATATCTCGAAATAAAAGAAAGACAAGCAAGGATAAGAGCCAAAGTTGAATGCAAGGATCAAGGTGATGAAGCCATTTTGGAAAGAAAGGAATTCTTGCTCAACAAAGTCAAACAAATAGAAGAATATGCAAGTGATCTGAACAAAGAAATGTCAAGCTTATCCCCTAAAGCAGATCAACGAAATGAATTAAGAAAAGAATACCTTGCATACATAATGAAAGAAAAGTTCTATCCTGCTGAAGAAACAGAATTCAAAGACTGGCCAATAGTTGCACTAAAGCATGAGGCTAACAGAATTGAAAAGATTAAACTTGATCCACGGAAGAAAAAGACAGCTCCAAATTGGAACAAATACAAGAAATTCATAGCTGATCTTATTTCCGAGCATAAAAGAAAGAAGCAGGAGTTGGTGGATGGAAAGGTGGATACTGCAGATGCCATAGCAAAATGGTCAATGCAGCAAACTGATGAAGCTTATGAAAGGCTTGAGAAATAGAGGATGAAAGTCTCCAACACTCCTAAAAAGTCTGACTACAAAAAGCTACAGGAGCAAGTCAAGACCTTTGAAACACAAATCAGCACAGCAGAAGCCTTTGTTACAAAGTTGAGAAAAGAAAGGAAGGAAAAGCTGTCTGCTGGAGAAGAAAAGGATAAAGAAGCTGATCAGATTGAAGAAGCTATCAAGAAAATAGCTTCAGATAAAGAAAGATTAGCAAAACTACAAGACCTTGCCAAAAGGGTCAAAGTAGTAAGCCAAAAATCATCAGCAGATGTCACAAGCAGTGAGCTGACTGACAAAGAAGTTGAAGCAGACATAGCTGCAGCTAATGAGATTATTGAAAAAGCATTCACACGAGTTTCTGAAGCTCATGATACTGCTCTACACTTCTTCTCTAGGCCAAACACTTTAAGTTCATCAGACAATAAACCTCTCCCAAGAAACCCATTTGGTTTAAAAATACTAAAGTGGCTCTCTGATCAAAAGACCCACGTATTGACTCTGATCAGAATCAATGGAGAAGTGAGGCATATATCAAGGAATCAAGCACTAGGCCTGAGTGTTGAAGATCTACAAGATCTCCTTGAGCTTTCACTGTGCAGGGATGAGGCTGATTCAAGTTCCAAGGAGTTTGAGGAAGAATTTAAAAGAAAAGCAAAGGAACTTCTGATGAAGAATAAAAATCCAGAATAATGAAGGGTTTTGGCATTATCTGTTCCAGGGGGAGATTGTTGGGATTGAACCCTACCAGAGGAACAGATAATGAAAGCCAAAACCGGTTCACAACAGTGGATTCACAATAAGCAGACGTTTACTCTGAGCTCTCCCCTTGACAGTGGTTACCTATCTGCTGATACACTCTGAGTACTGCTCAGAAGAACAACTGATGAACCAAACACTGATGAAACAACTAAAGACTGCTAAAAGGCAAACACTGAGCTCTATCTACTGCTGTCTCTTAAGTACTACTGAAGACCCAAGCACTGCTTATTCAAAGACTGGTCACCTTTTGAAGAAAGCACTGATGTTCAAACAATCAGTGCTTAGGCTGCAACAGTGGAACGTGAACAGTGTTAGACTTGTTTTGTATTTTATTATCAATCAGTTGTTAGACGTCAGTAGTTTTGTATAGACCAGTGTTTATAGGTTGTTAGGCTGTTAGATGTCACTATCATGGTGACGTCAGCTGAGGTACATCAGTGGTTTGGTTTGCCTATAAATATAACAGTACTCTGTACTGTTATATTCGATCGTTTTGAGTGAGTTCTTCTCCTCAATTCAATCCTTTCATCTTGTGCAACCAACTCTGGAGTATCAGGCTGAGGGGGAGTTTAGTCTGTAAGCTTGCATTGTAACCTTTTGCTTTTAATGTAATCTTTCGAACTTTATGAAAAAGCAATTGTTTATCAAACTATATTCTCCTTTGATTGTGTTTACAAAGTTTGTTATTCATTTCCGCTGCACTTAAAACTACTCATATCTATTTGATTTGTTCAAATCTCACAAACAAGCACAATCACGAGAGCCTAAGATCCTAACAATTTTAACCATCATTCAAGAACATGTAACAACGTAAACAAGTACTTATCAAGAAATCAAACGTCAAAATCTCATACACCCATATATATATATATATACATATCATTTTTATTTTGTAACAAGACCCTTTTCATTTTAGATTTCAAGTTTAGTGAAAATCCCAAGATTCAAGAGAAACTTCAAATCATCAAGAACAACCAAGAATCAAAAGTATGATTTAAACATAAATGTTATACGTTCAAGATTCAAGTAGGTTGTGGGATGAGATTTTGATGATAGGAAGCTTGAAATCACTTGAATGCACCTTGGAAACACCTTTAGATCTTCACACCAACTTGAAATATGCTTGGAAAGGCACTTGAATGTGATGAACAAAGCTTGAAGAAGATGAAGATAGAGAGAGAAGAGGGTGGACGGTCATGAGGGAGGAGAGAGAGAGAGGGGATTTGTTGAGTGATGATCTTTGGAAGGATTTGTTGAAGATATGAAGGATTATGTAGAGATATGAATGTGGTCATGCAAAGACACTTGGCATACAAGATCTAGTAGAATATTGCCATATCTAGGCAAATATTTGGTGGGTCCCCACACATATATGTAACCGTAAATGTATATGGGGGAGGGGGTAGAGTGCAACTTTGTTGGTAACTAAGATAAAAGTAGGTGTTTAACTGGATACCGGGTATTTTATCTAGCGTTTAAATCCCGGTTTATGGCGTTCTAAATTATTTTTATTATTCTATAAAAATAAACTCGCCAAAATATTGTTGAAATAAATTTCAGTTGCCGAGATTGGCTGCGTTGTCCGCGTTTAGCAGTAGAAGCACTGTGTCGCGCAGAAACACGCGGTATGCGCTTAAACTTGAAAAATAACGTTTTTAAGCATTTTAATTTATTTTTCAATACGAACCTGATTAAAAATAAAATTTTAATCATAACAGAATATTTTTTGGGATTTAAATATTATCTGGGCGGTCACCAACGTTCGTTTCGCAGTTTTGTCGCACTTAGTTCTTTAGTTCAAATAAACGTGTTTTCGCCATACCGAATCCTTCGAAACTTATTTCTAAGTTATGTAAAGGATATTTAGGGTATTTTTGGCTTACGTCACAGTTCCGGAGTGTACGTCGCGTTAAACTGATTGCGTTTATGCTCCAGTTCGCGTATAACCTTCCAGAAAGTGATTTAAAGCTTGAAATCGGAATCGAATCAAATTGTAAAATCATCACACACAATAACACATATAATAACACCAAAGCACATTGTTTTATTGATAATCAACATTGTTTTACATTATATGATGATTACAAAACACAGTTGTCACAAGGGCTACTTTGATCAACAACTGTTGAGGTAGCAGTGGTTGAGCTTTGACAGCGGTTTTGAACATCTGATGCTCTTCCCGTTGAGACAGACCTTTGTTGAGGAATGATGACTTCATACCCATAGTCTGATGATGAATCTTTTGATGGACCTGCACTGTTAGTCTTGACAGCAGTATTTTCAAAAGTAAATTTATCAAGATCAAACAATTCTGCAGGGTTTGCTGGAATTTTCATTGATGAAAGTTCATTGAACTTCACATTCAAAGTCTCTTCCACTGTTTTGGTCCTTGTGTTAAACACTTTGTAGGCCTTAGCAGTGGTTGAGTATCCCAGATGATAACCACAATTAATTTTGGCTGCAAACTTAGAAATAGAGTCTTTTAAATTTAAAATGAAGCATGGGCAGCCAAAAACTTTGAAATATGAAATCAATGGCTTTATTTTATACAGCAGTTCATAGGCAGTCTTTTGATGCCTGGGGTTGATTAAAACTCTGTTTTGGACATAGCAACCAGTGTTTACTGCCTCTGCCCAAAAAGTTAATGGCAAACCTGAATCAGCAAGCATGGTTCTGGCAGCCTCAATCAACGTCCTGTTCTTTCTTTCAACAACCCCATTTTGTTATAGTGTTCTTGGAATGTTGTATTGCCTCACAATTCCTTTTGACACACAGAAATCATCTAACTCCTTATTCCTGAACTCTGTGCCATTATCACTTCTGAAGATTTTTACTGGCAAGTCAAACTGCTTTTCAACCTGTTTCACAAAGTCTTGCAGAATGCCTGCAGTCTCATCTTTTGAGTGTAAAAAGTAAGTCCATGTAAACCTAGAAAAGTCATCAACAATAACCAAACAATACCTCTTTTTCTTAAGACTCGTGACTTTAACTGGGCCAAACAGATCCATATGAAGCATTTGCAAACATTTGGTTGTTTTGTACTCATCAATTGATTTGTATGAGCTTTTATGTTGTTTTCCTTTTAGGCAGGAAACACAATGCTCAGGACAGGTGAACAGTTTTTGAGGTAAACCTCTTACTAACCCACGTTTTGAAATGGCAGTGATTGTCTTGAGATTTGTGTGCCCCAATCTTCTGTGCCATAATTCTGTCTCTTTGTTTGATGCAGCTGAGAACAGACGGGCATCAGTTCTGGGGCTCTCTTTTGACATATCAACTACATAAACATTGCCACTTCTTTGAGCAACAAGTTTGGTTTTTCCAGTTTTTATTATTGCTTCAATCTTTTCAACCATTTCTGGTCCAACAATCCTACAACAATCCTTTATGAAGAATGAGTCAAAGCCCTTATCACTCATTTGTGAAACACTTAGGAGGTTGAATTTTAGATTGTATATTAGATTGACATTTTCAAATTTTACATTGCCAGATTGTACTGTACCAGACCCCAGAACTTTCCCTTTACTATTATTACCAAAGGATATATCACCCCCTCCATGGATTTTGAAATCTTTGAGTAGGTCATTACATCCTGTCATGTGCCTGGAGCCTCCACTATCTACATACCAAAGGCTATCTAAGTATGCAGAAGCTCCCTTAGCTGCAACCATCATGGCACAGTCACATTGATGATCATTTTCTTCATCAGCTATTTCTTCTTTCTCACCTTCTTCCTTCTCTTCCTTTTCTTCTTCTTTGGACCTGGGGTCAACCAATGGTTCAATTAGGGTTTCTGAATTTTCTCCCAGCAGTAGTTCACCAGCAACAGCAGTAACCACTGCCTCAGTAACTTCATCCACTGTTTCAGTACTTGTTTGCCCCTTTACAGCATCCAGCTCTTCTGGTACTGACTCTAATGCCATAAGACAGAATTCATCATTAGAAGCATCATTAGTAGCATAGAGTGCAAAATTTTCATCCCCTAGCTCTTCAGGTAAGCTGCTCCAGTCAACAAAGCCTTGGGTGAAAAAGCTTTGCTGATCTGGTTGAACCACTGCTGGTGGTGCAGCTTGTTGTGGTGCAACTGGTTGCACTTGAACCTGAGGTACAGGAGCCTGAACATACTGAATTTGAGGGACAGTGGTTTGAACATAATGCACAGTAACAGGGTTTGCATAATGAGCAGTGTTTACATGGGCAACAGGGGTATAAGGGGAATAGTGCACAGTTCTTTGATTTTGTGGCCTAGGATTTGAGCTGGGATGAGTAACAATTGGACCAGTGGTTTGACTCCTACATTCCCTAGCAAAGTGTCCTAGCCTATTGCACTTGTAGCACTTGATTTTTGACTTATCCAACCCCACTTTTAAATTCCCATGTAACCCCGGGAATTTTCTCCCTGTCCTTTTGTAAAATTTGCTTGTTCTTACACTAAGCAATGCCAATTGATGCAAAATGTCCATTTCTTCAAGATCAGTTGGATCAAAGTGCTGTAAGTCATTTAGTTCAAAGCTCAAGTTATCTGACATCTGGTTTTCACAATTTGTAGTAAAAGCATAATTTGCAGAGTGAGAATCAGAGTTGTTAAAGTTTCCACCAGCAGTTATATCAATAAAATGATCATAACTCTGATCCTTACTACTGCTACCAGATTCTTCCTGACCAAAAAGAGCTGTGTTGCCAAATGAATAATCATCAACAACTTTACCAGACTCTTGCAACTTCTTTTTCTGGTTTAACTCCCTTTCATAGGTCAGGAGTCTACCATGAAGTTGGGTCAGGGTCAGATCTTTGAACTCAGTAGAATTTCTAGTTACAAAAGCAATTGTATCCCATTTTTCAGGAAGTGATCTAAGAAACCTGCTATTTTGTGTTGAATTAGGAAATGTAACTTTAACAAGTCTTAGCTCACTAATGAGACAACTAAATCGCTCAAACTGTTGAGTCAATGATTCACCCTTGATGTGACAAAAGGTTTCATACTGCTGATTCAGAATTTCCCTATTATTTTCAATAACTTCTTCAGTTCCCCCAAATTGTTCCTTAAGTGCATCCCATAATTCCTTGGCACTGTTACAGTGTAACAGCCCAGCATAAATTTCATTGGGTAATGCAGATGCAATGATGCTAAATGCTTTGGCATCGAGTTCGAACTTTTGGAAATCAGTTTCAGTGTAATTTTCAGGTTTTTTAGGTTCGAACTTCTTTGTATGCTCAACACTTGGCACCATGGGAACATGTGGTCCAAAAACAACAGATCTCCAACATCCACTATTCTGTTGAGCAAGGATGTGACCCATCCTTCTCTCCCAGATGTTGTATTCATTACGTTTAAGCATGGGTGGTTTGAAAAGTGAGCTGATGTTATTCTTATCATCTTGTGATTGTGACGTCATCCTAGTTGTTTTACAAGCACTGATTAATCAACTTTGATGGTGATTAAACCTTGCTCTGTTTTTCAACAAAACGAACAACTATCAGTATCAACGATTGTGAGCTGAACTATTTATGTCAAAATGATTGTTAAATCAAATTTGACTGTCCGAGCTCTGATACCAATTGTTAGGATCTGAGTTTGGATTGATTGTGTTTTGTGTTTGAATTAAGATGAACAATGAACAAGTAATGCAGCGGAATGTAAATGGAAACAAACTTTGCACACAATCAAACAGAAGAATTGCTTTCAACACACATTTTCAACAAAGAACCGAATGATTGAATTTATTTCATCAATGATTACAATGCATGCATGTAACAAACTCCTCCTCAGCCTGAGCTCACAGTGATTTGTTCGTACAGGAAGAAAGATGGTGAAGAGCTAATAGAACAGTACAGGGTACTGTTCTATTTATAGGCACGGACAAACCACTGTGGCATCTTTGCTGACGTCACCATGAAAGTGACATCTAACCTCCTAACAAACTCTAACAACTGATCTAATACAAACACTGCGTATGCTAACTACTGATTACAATACATTACATAAAAATAAACTAAACTACTGCTGAATCCTTCCACTGTTGTGACTCCAGCAGTACTTGACATATTCAGCAGTGCTTGACCCACAGCAGTAGATTGAACAGCAGGGCTTTAGTCCTCATCAGTCTTTGACTTGATCAGCAGTTGTAAGTCAGCAATTGTAACGATCAGTGGATTGGAGGTCATCAGATGTTGAAACCACTTTCAAGGGGAGAGACTTGTATACGTAACATCTGCTTATTCTGGATCCACTGCTCTGATCCGGTTTTGGCTTTAATTATCTGTTCCTTTGATAGGGTTCAATCCCAACAGGCCATCTTCGCTAGTGAACTCTTTCGGTCCGCATGCTTTAAACTGTTTGAAACTAAAGGCAACTTTGGGAGTAGCTTTAGGAGCTTCGGTTCTGGACTCTTCAGACGATTTGCTCACATTCTCGTATATTTCACTCACGATCTGAGGAACAACCTTTGCTACTTTCTTAGCGATGATAGCAGCAAGGCGTTTGTCTCTCTGTTCTTGACGAGTAATTCATGGGTGACGGGGTCCAGATGAGGGTCCGGGTGACGACATTGTCTGCAACAGACATTGTCGTAGGGCTTAGTCACAATATAATCGAATCTCACCTCACACGTCTTAATACTACTAAAGCTTAAGAATACGATCATGTAAACACGTAGGCACATAATCATAGATTCACATAAGCACAGAAGCACATAAGCATGTATGGCACAGAGACACAACAGCACAGAAGCACATAATCACAAGAGGCAGTCAGAATACAGAAACCTATCATTCAAAGTTCGTGAGCGTTCGAGAATAGCGGTTACAATTAGCATAGTGAGTAGTATAGTATAAGCGAATAACATAGCAAGCAACATAGCGTACGATGGTTCTTCGTAGTAGTAGCGATTTGTTAGCGGGATGCGGTGTGTTGTGCGTGTCATGCGAAGCAAAAACGTTAAATTGAAACCAGTAGTACCCCCAATACGCTAACAAATAAGCATATAGGCCACATGAAAACACATAAAATCCTCATAAAACGTCGAATATCAGAGTCGGCAGTAGCAAGCTCAGAATCGAAACACATAAAAATCGAGAATAGAATGTCTGCGGCTATTTAGACATCGACTAACCAAAGTGATTCGACTATTCACAAGGAATGTTCTGTGCACACTTGACCTTCGGAACTGTGCTCTCGCCTCGAATCTAGGCGAATGGCACGCATCCTTCCAGTTTCAGCGTGACTTCAAGTTGTTGGAGTCCGTCGAGACTTTGGTGAGAGTTTTGTAAAATAAAGTGGAGATCGGAACAAGTCGTCGAGATTCGGGTTTCACCCCTGACTTAACGACTTCGTTCTAGTTTTTGATAAAATAGAGGAGAAATTGTTCGTCAAAGTATGGATTTCACTCCTGATTTGGGACAATTTCTCCCGTTTGTAGATAAAATGCGGGGTCGGACAAGCAATTCAGTCGAGAGTTTGCGGTTTTCACACCTAATCTCGACCTAATTACTCGTTCATTTTCGAAAAATTAGAGTGCAGTGATAGTGTAGCGTAGGCGAGAATAGCGAGGAATAACAAGTAAGCTCGTACATAACCCTTACAGGGTGTGCACAAGTCGGTCTGTTGGTACCTAACTATAGACTAGGTCGTTTCTAAGACATCGACCCGGACTAGGTCGAGTCTTGAGTAATTCCCTATAGTTATGGCTCTGATACCAATCTGTCACACCCCAACCGATGGCGGAAACATCGGGGTGTGGCACTGAGCGAAACAGATTGTCCAGAAGTTTCCATAACAACTATAATTACCAATTATTTAAAGCAACATGTCCCATACCATGTCATAAGAGATAACATAATTATCACAGACAGGATCTAGTCAAATTGTTCTGTTCCGACAACTCAGATTTCAAATACAGACAATTGTTTATTTGTTTCTAGACCTTTCCTAGCCTCGATTTCACAGCAAGCCAAGCATATAAACATCTTAAGCACCTGCCACATACGTTAAAGTAAAAGTTAATACACATAGTGTAAAGGTGAGCATGCAAGTTTGATAGATATAATAGAGTTCGAATTCGTTTACGCGTAACCAGCACGTTAGTTATCGACATGAATCTATCGATACCAATGACTGCATGTTGACTGCCCAAGGCAGTTCGTAATACACACTCACCACTGTGAGCCATGTAACAAATTGTCCTTAACAACCCCTGAGTGAACAGGTGCTGAGTCCAAACTATAGTACTATCGTTGCTAAGGCAGGTAGACAACATTCCATGTGTAAACAAAACAAACAAGCATTCATTAAGTCACATATAACATGCGGTAACGCTTAGCATGAAAGTATTGCGTAGTGTGTTCGATGTGATTTAGAATAAGCAACGTATGTAACACCCAAAAGTACGTAAAGCAAAAAGGGTTCGAGTATACTCACAGTGATTGAGTTAATAGATTGAAGGGAGCGCTAGAGCGGATGATAGCCTAAACAGTTATCGATAACGTAAGCGAAATTTGGTGCGTAAATTGGGGTGAAGTGTCAGTGGGTCGGACGGTAATCTAGTCGGATGGCAATCCGGTCGGGTGGCTGGTCGACCGGATGGTAATCCGTTCGGGCGGTCACTCGACTGGATTGTCATCTCGTTTGGGATGGATGTGTTTGTGTATGATGGCTTGTCCTTTGAAGTTTTCGTTGTAGCATTTTGAAAACAGAGAAGTATCTCTACCTTTCAGGTCGGTCGATCGAACGACTGTTCGATCGGATAGCAATCCGATTGGCGAGGCTTCTCAGGTTGAGAACAAATTCACAGCAGGACGGTCACTCGATCGAATGGCTATCCGATCGGGTGGCAATCCGTTCGGAGTGAACATGTTGAAAATTATTAAGTCCCTAAACGTCACACGATCGAATGGTTACTCGATCGGATGGCAATCCGATCGGGTGGTAGTCCGTCTCAACGTTCAGGTCCTTAAATAGTTTGAGAAAATGGTTTAAGTATAGTACCAAGTGCAGCCCGATCGGACAGCCGGTCGATCGGGTGGCAATCTGATCGGGTGGTAACCCGATCGGACGGTAGTCCGTTCCAGCGGTCTGATCGTTCTACACTGGTTTCTGTTTGGAGGGTTGTAGTTGTGAATGAGACGTTTTGATGTCTTGTTTGTACAACAAAACCCTTATCTCGTCCCAAGTGAACTGGCCGGACAGGAATCACCCTAGTCTGAACAGTTCCCGGTTCGAGTCGGTTGTTCATGTTCAAACCCGAAATCAACATCTCGTGGATAAAACCCAGATCTCGAACCAACACATCAACATGAAGGAGTAGAAGGTTAGAACAAAGTTCCCATTCTATCGGTTTTGAGTGCATTGAGTGTAAAAGAGTTGAAAGAAAGTTGGAAAACCATATTTCAATCCTTTTCGCCATGAATATGTTTAGATCTATGAAAGATCTTTGTTGATTTGTGTGGAAATTGTTCAGATCTAAGTTGTTCTTGAAGGATTGAAGCCAAAACATGAAGTTCCCAAGAACACCATGATGACATCATCCTAAAACACCTCAAATCTAGTGATTTCACGGTTAAAAGTTAAGATTCAAAAGATAGAAAGGTGTAGGAGTGCGTGTTGATTAAGAAAGTACAAGATTTAGGTGGAAAACTTACAAGAATCGCGAGAAATCTGAAGAAATAGAGGCAGGTTCGAGTGGAGAGGAAGAGAGCTGTCAACATCAAATGATGTTGACATGAGGGGTATTTATAGGCTTTCCATAAAAGGAAAGGGGAGGAGAGGGCTGGTCGATCGGGTGGCAACCTGATCGGGTGGCTGCTCGATCGAGTGGCAACTCGATCGGGTGGCAGCTCGATCGGCTGACCACTCGATTGGAGTGAACGGCGCGATGAGTTTTACGATTTTGATTCGCGTGCCGAGCGTTGCGATGCGATAGAGTTTCCTATTCAAATTACTTTTAATCCCAACTACTATATCAACATACAAGCATCCTTATTTAATGTTCGTTTAGCGTTTGCGATTCGATTGCGTTTCGATTAATCACCACAACAACAATATAAATAAACATGCACAAGTAACACATAAATAGCACACACACATAAAACAACATTCCATACGCATAATTCGAGTTGCGATTGCGATAAGCGACAAAGCGATTAAGTCATGCGATATATATCGAATAAACCTTGATTATTAATAAGTACTCCACATAATACAACTAACGTAAAAGCATAAAAGACTATCTACAAGTCAAGGAAGTCAAAACAGAAATTGAGCAAGGAGTGACAGATCGCAATTAGCAATCTTATCTCCCTTTGACTTCAATCTTGACTTTGACTTTGACTTTCGAAACACGGGGTGTTACAAATGGTGCCAGCAGCTACGGTGGCAGGAGGGTGTTTGGTGGTGATGGAGAGAAGTTATTTACATATTTAGTCCTTTTAGGTGAAATGACAAAAATACCCTCACATGCAAGTCACATGATCATATTTAAAAAAAAAATCTAACTGGGTTAGGGTTAAAGGACAAAACGTGTAACAAAATTCCCCATAAAAGGCAAAACCTGTCAAAATTCGTTGAAAATGACACCGCCTGTAAAAGGGTATCAAGATAAAGGACAAAACGTGTAATATTTCCTAAACTAAACAATATATTTAAATATGTAAATTCAACTCACTTCCATAATTATCCATGCAAAGAACTTCTTATAGCCACGTTAGATACATGAAAAATAAAAGACATGTCAACAAATGCTATAAAACATAATTATGTTTGAAAAAACCCATGAGTTTTGAAGGACTACGAAACCCTAAGAAACAAAAAAAATTCAGCTCACATACTCCATGAGTTTTGAAGGACTATGAAACCCTAAGAGACAAAAAAAATCACCTCACATACTCCTCCTAATCAACAGTGCAATACACAAGAAATTCAAATACATAGATACGTTTGATCACTTGTTCAATCTCAAACAATGATCAAAAGCATAAGATTCACATAATCTTTGTATGATATGTTCGTAAATTATAATCTTTGAGTTAAAACATTCTA
Source organism: Helianthus tuberosus (assembly GCA_030545235.1). Lineage (NCBI taxonomy): Eukaryota > Viridiplantae > Streptophyta > Magnoliopsida > Asterales > Asteraceae > Helianthus > Helianthus tuberosus. The sequence goes on along the minus strand of CM060416.1, from coordinate 82,973,979 downwards.
AAAACAATGATCAAAAGCAAAATATTCCAATAATCAATTCAGCCTAAAAAACTCATAAACACAATGGACAAATCGTAATTTCGTAAAAAACTTCCGTAAATAAAACCTAATTTCACCAAAAACAATGATTTAATTTAAAAGCAAAAACCTAAAACTCATATAAAAATGCTAATCACATTTTTAATATATGAACCAATTAAAGTAATCTACACACTAATTCAAATGCTAAAACACTAAAAGCACATCCAAATCAAGTAAAACCATTCTAAAACAGAGAAAAGGTCTAATATATTGTTCTAGTGCAATGATTTATCCTAAAAACAATCATAAGCACAACAACGAATCCATAATTGCATAGATAAAACCTATTTTTACCAAAACTATGATTCAGTTATGTTAGGGTATCGGATCAGAGTAGGCTCGAGTCGAAGCGAAACAAACACACACACACTAGCAGAAAATAAAGAACACAAGAATTTACGTGGTTCGGTCAAGGTGACCTATGTCCACGGGTTGCAAATAGGGTTTCACTTTTATTAGATGCTCACAACTGTTTGCAAAATGACACAGACTACAATTACATCAAAGGTATTTATAGAACAAGATTAGGGCTTTCTACTTAGTCAACAAGTTAACTAAGTGGGCCTAACTACTAGGGCCGGCTACCCTAAAGCCTACGAACCCAACAATCTCCCATTCAGGGGCTTTGCATAGTCCGCAAAGTGCATCCAAGAAACCCATCACCAATAACTTCAGTAATCTTTATGTTCAAGTCTTCCAAGCCTCTAGTTCCAATAACAAGCTAAGACTTCAGTCACATCCAAGCCACGTAGTTGCAATGACACCTCTCATCAAGTACCTAAGAGACCAGTTGAAGCTCCCACAAGCTCCAACCCAACAGTGACTGAAACCGTCACTTACCCATTTTTTGTCTCAACCGGCTTGCACGATCTACCAGCTCTAGAGATACACCGAGAATTAATACCACTCTCCACATTTTGCAAACTTTACAGAGATGGCTACTCCCTTAGCAGGTACCTCAACTAGATACAACGATCCCCGTCTCCTCCCACAGACAACAACAAGATTTCCATAAATCACCTTCCACTTCCCACCACCAAACTTAACATCTAGTCCTTGTTTATCCAGTTGAGTAACAAAAATAAGTTTCTTCGTTAAACTTGGATTTACCCTGACATTCTGCAAGTTCCATGTAGTGCCCAATGGAGTCTTCACATTGACATCTCCCATAACCGTAACAGTTAGAACATGACCATTAGCTAATTGTACCTTTCCAAAGTCCCTTTTTTTCAGATTAACCATCATCTCTCCATTGTGCATGGCGTGGAACGAAGAACCAGAATCTAAAGTTGTTTGACGAGGTTTTCGCGGATGTTTTGTCAATAAATTAGTTGTTGTTGACAACAACAGTTTCGTTACTTGCAGAAATTATTTCGAGGTCTTAACCATCGATTTTTGACACGATAATTAGCCAGAAGTTGTTTAACAACATAAAGGATGTTTGGTAATTTTTATAGATTTTTTTAATGTTGTTTGACGTGGTTTTCGTGGATGTTTTGTCAATAAATTAGTTGTTGACAACAACTGTTCCGCTACTTGCAGAAATTATTTCGAGGTCTTAACCATCGAGTTTTGACACGATATTTGGCAAGAAGTTGTTTAACAATATAAATAATGTTTGGTAATTTTTATACATTTTTATGAAATGTTCGATGCGGTTTATGTCGTTGTGCGGTTGACATAAAAATGCTTGATAATTTTATAACGAGTTCAAATGCCCACTATTTTAATCTAAACCTTTAAAGGTACCCCGGTTGCAAAAATGACTAAAGTTGACTAAAATGCCCCCGGATGATGAATCGGACAAACTACCCTTAAAGGTAGAATAAAAATGATTCTTATAATTGGGATAAACATTTCTGTAGCGTAAAGGTGGAGGCATAAGCTTTTTGGCTTAATGCCTACTAATGGGTCGTTTTGGGTAAAACGCTATACCGGAAGAAATCAATGAAAAAGATAAGGTTTGTCTAATGTAAACAACCATAATCGAGTTGTGGTTGATGGAAATAATTAATATGTTGGTAATAAAGTGGGAGCCATGTTTTAGGGTGCAAAATGCCTCCTAACGGGTCGGTTGGGTAATAGGGAATAAAGGGTTGCCCGTCGCGCAATGCGAGAGCACCCTGTTTCAGCAAAAAAGTTGTTTTCTTTCGTCGTTTTAACCCGCATTGACTGTTTAACTTAAACACTAATGGGTTTTATTGTTTATGATAGGTTTTCTCTAGATTGGAACCAGACGGAAGAAGGACCAAGCATGCGAAGAACCGAAAACTCTGAAACCACGATCTTTTGGAAAACAATCATGAGAAGGATGAAGCATGATCATGCTCAACAAAGTTCACGTTTAAACCTTAATGTTCTTAAACTGTAATTAAGTGTATAGTCCGTTATGTCGGTTTGTTTGGGTTATCAGTTAACCCGGACCTATAAGTTCTACGTTTTTTATGTTAAAAAAAATCTGGAACCTAATTATCCGCGTTTTTATTAAAATATTAGAAGAACGGGTTAGAGTGTTACAATTTTTTTTAAATTCGTTCATTTTTTTACCTTTTATTTATTAAATCCGTTCACTTTTTAAAACCTTACATTTGTTAACTTAACTTTTTAAACTATTTGTTTTTTTATAACATCATTTTTAAAATCTTCCTTTTTTAAACCGCTCATTCGTTTAAAATTGTTTGTTTTTAAATTCCTTTGATTTTATAAATTGTTCGTTTTTTAATTCCTTTGATTTTTGAAATCCTTCGTTTTTGAACTTATTTTTTTCTTAACGGCTATAAGTAAATTATAGAATACAAAGTTTAAAAAAATGAATGATTTATAAAAACGGTTCTAAAACGGCTATAAGTAAATTATAGAGAGAGATAATGGAGAGGGGTGTGTGAATATTAACTCCCTTTATAAAAACGGTTCTAAGAGGCCCGGTTTAAAAATAAACGATTTTAAAAGTGAACGTCTCAAAAAAAACAAATTGTTTAAAGAATGAACGATTTAAAAAAAAAATTATGGACAGTTTAAAAAGGTTTTAGAAACAAAGTTTAATAGAAAAACAAATTTGTATATATAAAATGTATTTATTAAATAATAATCGTGAAAATAACAAAATTATATGAAAACTTATGTAATTACATAAATAGTCTCTTTAATATTAAAAGAACTTTTTAATTTACATAAACAACCCTTAATGTGTAAAAGGACCAAAATACCCTTAGACTTAACCGAACAAAAGTAACAAAGTTAGAGTGAAGGACCAAAACCATTACAAAATACAACCTTAGAGTCCAATACATCAAAAGATTCATTTTTATGTAAAAGGGTTAAACTCACTAAACCACGAATACCAAAATAGTAATTCACTCAATAAATAAATATACACATAGCATATAGTACATGAATGAATCAATTCCAAAAATATAGAGTTAATTGCCCGGATGGTCTCTATGGTTTGCCATTTTTCATCTTTTGTCCCCATCTTTTTAAAGTAGCATGTTTGCTCCCTGTGGTATTCACATTTGTTACTCGCGTGGTCCTTACACTGGATGGAGGTTAATTTTTTCATTTAAGTACGTGTGAAATGACTGAAATACCCACACTTTTAATATAAATAAATAAACAAAAAAATCTGACTGGTCATTAAAACAAGTGGGTCCCACTATTTAATTTAATTATAAACTTTAATAATCTTCTTCAATCTGTCTCCCCTGTCTCTCTCTCCTCCATCCGACCTTCATCATCACCAGACCACCATCCGACCTTCAACACCACCAGACCACCACCATGTTCCGATGAGCATGTTCTGAGCGCCTCCACTTCCTCCGCCACTACTTCTCCCAATACAAACCCATCATCCTCTCCGCCTCCTTTGCCACCACTCTTCGATGGCCGGCCACCATCTCTGGTCCTCCGCACCCTGCCCTCATCCACCGTACCCCCACCGTCCATGCCGACTCTCTCACCCCACATCGGCCACACCGTATCCTTCCACATCAAACTTCCCTGTTTTTTTTTTCAATTTGTCCTATCCACCGGCACCGGAGAACACAAAATCAGACGTATTACCCCGCCCCATCTGTGCCTCTACGACCATCATACAAATACGAATCCAATGAAATCTTGCGTTAAAGTAGCGTAGACTACCTTAACGGGTCATTAGAAGTCGTAAGCACTTAGGATAGGTTCCGAATCAGAATATAGGTTTTGTTAAACCATATCACATGAGTTCCAATACTCATTTGGTTTACGAGACCTCATTCTACCCGATCTCCCGATTTAGGAGTCGATTTATTAACATAACGATCCGATACTAGGTGCCACTTGATTCCTTGATTGCCCGAGCTTGTTAGTTCACTTTAATCGAGGATACCTTGCAACCTCAAGTGAGTACATAGTCCTCTATTTTACCGTTTTCAAATGTTTTGGGGTGATACACATGTGCCAACTTGTTACTTTCATGCTTTTACGCTTTCATGACATATACTTGCTATGTTCATCTAGTACACGTATAGTACACGATTTCAATTATGTTGACTTAGCATGCTTAGCACATTGATTTCAAGAATCCATTTTGCTTCATATGGTGACTTAACATATCTAGCACCTTGATTTCATGAACACTCTACTTAGTACATGGTTTACAAAGACATTTTACCTGACATGCTCACATTGATTACGACATTTTGGTATGTAAAAACGAGACTGGATACATTCATTAACATTTATCCTGCCTACCGGTAGTATGTATGGTTTACCATAGGTTTGCTAACCTCATTCCCACTTCCTAGTTTGGTTTAGAAGTACCCATTTGGGGAATGACAAAACCCGATGAATATTGATAAACCTTTGTCTTTATATGGGTTATCTGACAGACAACAAGGCTCGAATGTATTCGTTAACAAACCTTATAAATGTTTAATTGACAAAAGCAATTGTTTTAAAACATAACTTTCGACATAAACTTTCGTTTATTCAAAGACATTGTTTTGCACACGACATTTGGTTATACATATACATGACATTATACATATGGTTTGAGTAAATACTTTTTATTCACCATACAAGACATTTGATTATACGAGACATGGATTGTACCCGACAGTGTGACATGATACATTGTTTATACACGACTTTTGACATTGGTTTGACTAGACATTTTTGGTGGTTAATTGGTAAGTGTTTTAAATAACGAGGCGTGTGTAATATGATAAAAGCATGGTGGATACGCCGCTAGTACTTCCTATATATAAGTGCTTTTATGATATTACATATCGTAGCGTTATCTAAATCATTTCGTCAGAAAACAAAGACATGATACATTCTATACAAAGCCACGACATGCTGTTTACAAGACATTGTTTTATAAATGACATACTATACACAATTCATTTTTACTTGGTTATTTATTTAACCATACATCATTCTTTTATATCATCTGATTTTCCTATTGATTTTTGATTATTCTATAAAAGAAAACATTTTACAAGGTTCATGACTACTTTCCGTTAAACATTTATTTTAACTTTCAAGTCATGAATCCTCAAACACAAAACCTATGTATCTCACAGGCATTTTTATGCTGACGTACCTATTTTCACATGTGTTTCAGGAGCTATTGCATGATGATGTTCGTGACAAACTTAGGCGGACTTGGGCCTTAGTGACTTAAAACTATGAAAGACAGTTTAATTCATGTTATGTTTCTGTAAATTCCTAGACAATGTAATCATTTTAATTAATGAAACCAAATTTTTAGTTCCATGTGTTATGAAACAATGATTCTGTTATGACACTCCCCGACGTTTCCACCGCGGTTTGTTGTTTTAACGCAGTCGGGGTGTGACACCATCTTTGCTGCAGATTGCGATTACGTAAGCGAACCAAACAGGTAGGGCTTAAGTATTAGGTATTTCATTTGGGTTTTGGTTTTTGGGTGTGCTAGTTGAATAAATGGGGGTGGTTTTGCCGGTGGTTCATGGTGGACCTAGTAGTGATATGCAGGTGAGAAAAAAAGGAGAAAGACAGGGTATTATAAAAGGACCTGGTGGTGGTTCAGGGGAGGGGGATATGGTGTGGTGGTGGCTAGGATAGTGAAAACATTGTAGTGGTCGGAACTAACTGTAGGTGTTGATGATGGTCGTGGGTTGTGGCCGGAAAAACGTAATGGTGGTGGCCGACGTTAAAGATCACCGGAAAAACGTGTTGTTCGTGGCCGTTAAAGATCATATGATAGTGGGGGGAATTTTTTAGTTGTAATGTTTTAATTATTATTTTTTAATAAGAAAGGGTAGTTTGGCCATTTCACATCAAATTAACTGAAAAAATTAACCTCCATCCAGTGTAGGGACTACCCGAGTAACAAATGCGAATACCACAGGGAGCAAACATGCTATTTTAAAAAAGATGAGGCCTAAAAGTGAAAAATGTCAAACCACATGGACCATCCGGTAATTAACTCAAAAATATATTTGGTTTATGAAAAAGAGATTTTTACATATTTCCCCCTTCTAAGAAGTCTTATTACATATTTCCCCAACCCTTAAATTTAATAGCATATTTCCCATTCCTAAAGAAACCTTATTACATATTTCCCCACCTAAAGAAGCCTTATTACGTATTTTCCCAATCTCTAAATTTAATTACATATTTCACCTTCCTAAACCCTATATATTACATATTTATCCATTTCAGTAAAAATACTTTTACAGAATTACTGTTATACCCTTAACAGGTTTATTAAATAACTAATTACATATTTCCCATTCATTAGAAATGTTGACTAAGTCAAAGGCGGAGGTCACTCGTTACATCGAAGAAAATAAATGTTTAGCAACATGTTGCTGCTGTGGTTTAGACGAGAGTTGCGACAACCAGTGTTGTTGCTGTGGTTATAACAGGAGGTGTACTGCCAGTGGTGTTGCTGCTGTTCGGACATGTTGCTATTGTTGTTTGGACGAGAGTTTCAACATGAACTTTCAGATTATGATGAAAATTGCCAATAGCATTTTGTTGACTATTTGTTTAATCTAAGCTGGGGGTTTAGGGATTTTAATTAACAAGAATCATTATAATCTTAAATGTATTAATTTCAAAGTATATAAATTCACTCATCAATTCATGTGAAGAAATTCCACAAGTCCTTACATTCCAGTATGTTACTCTTGTTTAACACAAATCTGAATTCCAATTTAGCATTGTTAATAATTATAATGGAACTTCACAAGTATTTCTCAACCAGATCAATCGCCTTGTAATTTAAAGTTAAGACAAAGTTTGTTATAGTTGCATCTAAATAATTCCCTAAATACATTTAAATCAAATTTATACTTAAGTACTCAATATAACATATTGCATTTCAATTCAAAAATTGACTAATTTAAATTCATAGGCACAGAGTTTATATGCACATTTACTTTATATAACGAGCGACCTCCGCCTTTGACTTAGTCAACATTTCTAATGAATGAGAAATATGTAATTAGTCGTTTAATAAACTCATTAAGGGTAAAATAGTAATTCTATAAGAGTATTTTTAATGAAATGGATAAATGTGTAATATATGGGGTTTAGGAAGGTTAAACATGTAATTAAATTTAGAGATTGGAGAAATACATAATAAGGCTTGGTTAGGTGGGGAAATATGTAATAAGGCTTTTTTAGGAAGGGGAAATATGTAATTAAATTTAAAGGTTAGGAAAATATGTAATAAAACTTATTAAAAGGGAAATTATGTAAAAATCTCTATGAAAAAAAAAGAGAATAATTAAGAAGGGGAAAGAGTGCAAAATAAAATAGTAGCTACTTCTTTTTAAATTACAGTGCCCACAACACCTTCTCCTCCAATCATAATCCACCACCTTCTCTCTCTAGATTTATTTTCTTGGAGAAGTTTGCTTTTCCCTTCTCAATTTCATCATCTCTTTTCTGTTTTCCAACACATAATCCATAAATCTTTCTCATTTTAGAGACAGATTTAACTGAATTCTGTTTATTTTCCTTACCTTTTCAAGCTTTTAAGCAAATCTTCTTTGCCTACATAACATATAACCCTCTTTCCCCTGTTCCAGTTTTAGATAATATGAAAGGGTTCCCCTGTTCTTGATCAAATTGGGAGAAACATTCACCAATTTGATTTTGAAAAAGTGGGTCTTTTAAGATTCTTAAGGTGATTAAAGGGTTAAACTGAAAAATCGGTTCTTGATTGATTTAACCCTCTTAATTGTGCTATAAAACATTAGCTCCCCTGTTTTCAATCTGTAGAAGAGTTGAGTTCAATTTGAAGAAAATTGAGCTTGAATGAAGTGGGAAACCGATATCGTATCGAATTCGACAAGTTTGATGATGGATGAGAGCTTAAAGAGCACAATTTGGACTCCGCTTGAGAATAAATTGTTCGAAAATGCTCTGGCAAAGTTCGATAACGACACGCCTGATCGATGGCAGCGGGTGGCGGAGATGGTTCCCGGGAAGACGGTAGCGGATGTGATGCGGCAGTATAAGGAGTTGGAAGATGATGTTAGTAGTATTGAAGCAGGGTTTTATCCGAAATATAGGTATAATAATAATAACATTAGTATTAACATTAACAACACTTGTCCTTTTAGTTTAGAGTGGGTGAATAGTCATGGGTTTGATCAGAGCAAATCTCCGACGTATGCTAGCGGAGGGATGAGGTCTCCGCTGGCTGGGGCGGCCGGGGTGACCTCCAGCCGCCCTCTTGAACAAGAACGGAAAAAAGGAGTTCCTTGGACCGAAGAAGAGCATAAGTAAGTCTAACCTCCCATATTTCTTCGTTTTTTTATTTATTTTTTATTTTACAGATTAAAGTGCAAACCCAGTGCACGAGGCTCCTACATGCGTTAGTGTGGGGGTATCCCCCTGCATTTCTACAAGAGGCTAAATTTAACATATTGTTTTTGATTTTTTATAATTTAAATTCGGTTTAGAAAATTTGTTCAAATTCTGAAATGGGTATTTGGGGATTTGATTGTAGATTGTTTCTTTTGGGGCTAAAAAAGTATGGAAAAGGCGATTGGCGAAACATATCGCGAAATTATGTCGTGACAAGAACACCGACACAGGTTGCAAGCCACGCTCAAAAGTATTTCATCCGACAGCTTTCGGGTGGGAAAGATAAACGAAGAGCGAGCATTCATGATATAACAACGGTTAATGTCAACGAAAGTCAACTTTCTTCACCAAAGAACCGAAGAACATCTCCGGAGCAATCTAAATTTCAGTGGAATCAGCCTAGTAGTGCATCTGCAGGATTCCAGCAAACAAATGGTAACAACTTCACTTCTTCTCAGTACATAGGTAATATGGGGTTTAGAATGGGAGGTAGCGGCGTTGGTGGTGGTTTAAACGAATTTTACGGTGTACCGGACAGCATGGTTTTTCGGATGCAACCCGCGATGCATTACCCTTATGGATGATCAAATGTTTAACGTATGTAGTGATTTTGCAAATGGTTGATTTCTTTTGGTTTGATTTGAGTAGCTTTCTTGTATGTTTTTTTCATGTTTTTTTTGTATCTCTCTTGTGGTGTTATCTATCTATGATGTGAATATTTGAGTTGTTTAGCGCCTTATGATTATGATGCTCCATCTACTTTGCTCTATAACAACATTAAAATGTAAAGAAGCAAAACGATGATTATCTTTGCGTTGTATCTACTTTATCTGTTTGGTTCAGTAATTCTTGTAAGTCTGTATTTTTATAAAATAGAACTACTCATAACGTACACAAGGAATGCGCCTCTACCAAGTGGCATAGCCTCACATTGGCGTACTTAAGTTATTTACATGTGAGTTGTGACTCCTTGTCTTATAACTTGTGCACGGTTGGTTCTTTAGAATCTTGAGTTGAAAACTTAACTTGCTGCGTTCAAAGTGTATGTTTAGTTTTCATGTCTTTGACCATTTGATCATCATTGTCTACTCGTCTATGAACAATTTTTTTTTATGAAAAGACTTACATTACTATTAAGTGCTACTGCGATAATGATACTAACTTGGTTATAATATTGATCCTCGGATCATTTTCAAGATCCCATATTATAAATTATAATTATGATTTAATAGTACCTTAAACTCATCAATCTGATTTGTCAACGTGGTAACATCTAGTTGTTGATTGGGACTAATATTTGCTAATCACTGCCAAATCCAAATTTAACCTAACACATTTAGGACCACAAACATATTCTACTTTTCTCTTTATCTTTTTAAAATCAAATCAATCAACATAATTTAAAAAAGAGTAAATTACGTTTTTGGCCCATGTGGTTGCATCACTTTTATTATATTAGCCCAAAATAAGAATTTTTAACATATCTGCCCCCATGGTCTCTATAACTAACCATTTTGGTCCCTAAGTCTAGAGATCATGGAGGTAAAAAATGGTTAGTTATAGAGATCATGGGGCCAAAATGGTTAGACTTAGAGGCCAAAATGGTTAGTTATAGAGACCATGGGGACAAATATGTTAAAAATTCTTATTTTGGGCTAATATAGTAAAAGTGATATAACCACAGGGGCCAAAAACGTAATTTACTCTTTAAAAAATTATGTCTTTTCTAAAATCCGATATTATTTATTCTTATTGTTGATATAAATCTAAAAAATTATACTGTAATTTTATTATCATCCTCATTAAAAAATTATAACACAATTTCTAGAAATTTATCTTGGCTTATTTTGAAAATAAATCTAAATTCATCGGAAACTTTATTGCATAAGAATTTGTTTTTATATGTTACATAAGCTCCTAACAACTTTGAAGCATTATTATGATTAATCACTTATTTAAGAAAAGAAAAAAAACCACAACTAAAGGTAGGATCCATCTTACACTAATATTTTTTTAGTTTTGTGTTATTATAACATCTTATATAAAGTTATTAAATTAAATATGATAGTTAAGAAAAACATAACGGTATAGATATCTGAAGTTTTTTCATTATCTATTTTGAATGAATTTAGATTTGTCTGTCTAAAGACTAAGTATAAAGTTCTATAATACGTCCATTAGTTATAGACTATTTTGAGATAGTAGACAATGATCTCTCTTTGTACCAATTTCTTCATTTACAAAGTCATTAACGACCAGCACTAATCTCAGTTTTATTTGTTTGTACGTTATTATTTTCTTTTTGTTTTGTTTTGTTATGTGTGACACTATCACTTGGTGAATTCGAAGAGTGTCAATTATTCAACTTATACAAAACTAAAGGGCATCAATAGTTTTTTCATTGTATTGGTCGACTTTGGCGGCCACATGCCACCCAATTTTTTTTTTTTTTGTCAAATTACGATTTTACCCGTTTATATTTATAGTCATGCATGACACTCCCTTATTCGCCCAACAAATTTACGATTTTATCCCGTTTGAAAATTACGATTTTACCATCAGTTTAAAATTATGCTTTTACCCTGACTTAAAAATAAATTTACGCTTTTACTCCCAGCTAAAAATTTTCAATTTTGCCCTCGGTTCAACATTACGATTTTGCCCCGTTTAAATTTACAGTTTTGCCATTAGGTTTTTTTCCTTATAATAACGATTTTGCCATCTGTTCAAAATTATGTGTTTACCCTCATTTAAAAATAAATTATGTGTTCAAGATTAAGGAGGGGAGATTGAGATGGTTTGGGCATGTGAAGCGGAGGGAAGCGACGGCACCAGTTAGAGTAGTGGAAACTCTTACTGTGGAGGGGAGGAGAGGGAGAGGCAGACCCAAACTGACATGGGATGAGCAGATTAGGCATGAGTTACTAGAGTTGCACCTTTCTGAGGACATGGTCCATGATAGGACTTCGTGGAGGCGTAGGATTAGGGTTAAGGACTTCTAGAGGACATTGCAGTAAGGTCTTAGGTGCTTTTCAGGGATGTAGGTTTTCTTATTTTTTTAAGGGGCTTTTCCGGTGATTGCATTCTTGTGTTTATGCCCAAATGACGTTGTATGCTAATTTACTTGATGTACATTGTGTTTATGCCTAATTGAGGTTGCATGCTATTATACATGATTTACATTATATTATTTTGTGCCACTCAGATCACCTCCTTGGTATGGGTGACTTCCTATTTCTGTAGCATTTCTATATTCTTTGACTTGATGTGACCGTTTGCTGTTCGTTTTCGAGTCGGGGGTCTCTCTGGAAGCAGCATCTCTATCCCTATGGATAGAGGCAAGGTCTGTCTACATCCCACCCTCCCCAGACCCTATAAAATAGTTCTGCTATTTGTGAGACTTACTGGGTATGGTTGTTGTTGTTGCTCTCAGCTAAAAATTTCAATTTTGCCCTCGGTTCAAAATTACGATTTTGCCCCGTTTAAATTTACAGTTTTACCATTAGTTTTTTTCTCACACAGCCAAGTTACGATTTTGCCCTCAACCCCATTGGTCCATTTAATTTACGATTTTATCCCTGAAACAAATTATGATTTCCCACTCAGTTCAAAGTTACGTTTTCCCCATCGTTTTAATTTTTCTAGCAAAACTATAAAAGTTTTTTGTTTTAATTGTTTGACTCGATTTAATTTTTTCTCGTCTAAATGAGCTGCCTAACACTCGCTCATTAGTCCTGAAAAATTACAGTTTTGCCCTGAGCTCAAAATTACGGTCTTATCATCGTTTTAGTTTTTTTCCTAGCAAAATTATAGTAGTGTTTTTTAATTGATTGAAAACTATTCAGCCATCGCCCCGCAACGCGGGCGGGAAGCATCACCCTGCCATTGGTTTAAATGGGCGGCGAGCAATACCCATTGGACCAACCAGTTTATTATTTTATATCCATTTTGAAATTACCATTTTGCTCCCAGTAAAAAAAATACGGTTTTGCTTCAACTTCAAAATACGTTTCCCCTTTTGCCCCGAGCTAAAAAATACGTCGCCCTCGGAAAAAAATTACGCTTTTACCCTCAGCCAAAATTACGTTTTCGCCGCAGTTCAAAAGAAAATTTTGTTTTTTCCCCGGGCTCAAAATTACGAATTTACACCAGTTTATTATTTTTTAACTACTTTAAAATTACGGTTTTGCCCACAGTTTAAAATTACGTATTTGCCTCCAGTTCAAAACAAATTTATGCTTTTGCCCCAGCTAAAATTTACGAATTTCCCCTCGGTTCAAAATTACGATATCACTCTCAATTCAAAATTACGTTTTTACCCCCAGTGCAAAATAAAAATATGGTTTTCCCCTTGCTAAAAATTAGGATTTACCCTCGGGAAAAAAATTGATTTTTCCTCCAAGTAAAAATAAAAATATGACTTTACCCCCAGCTAAAAATCGTGTCAAAGGGCTGCATAACACTCTTTTTACTTTTTATTTCTAGCAAAACTATAGTACTGTTTTTTTAATTGGTTGAAAATTATTCGGACATCGTCTCGCAACGCGGCGAAGCATCACCTAGTTAGATATTAAGTTGTAGGTAACATGTTTAGTCTATGCAAGCATCATGAGAGTGTGACTTTGGCCAGCCAATCACACGAAAGCAAAGGATTTCTTGTGTTTTGATATCATATCTTGTTATATTTTATTTTATACGACCATGTCACAAATTCTTCTCCAGAATCATTACAATAAATGAAAAATTCAACTAATCCAATTTACAACAAAATACCATGTTTCTATTTTAGAGAAACAAATTTAGTTCTCACACACACATACAGTAGGAAACCCGTACGATATTGGGGTAATGACAATCTGCAACATGGTACTAATTTTTTTTGTTACTTTTAGAACGCTCTCGTGATATATTGTATATTACTTCTGTTAGTGGGAATTGTTGGTTTCGATGGGCATTTGATCAGTGTTGGTATTGTTCTCAGTGGCGCAGTTATGAAGGAGCCGGAGGGAGCGCCCGACCTCCCGAACTTTTTGCTCAGTAGTGTTATGTATGTACGTTTCGTATAGAATTTTTTAGGTATATACGTTTTCAACCTCCTGGTTTTATAAAAAGTAATTTTTTTAGGCATATACTTTTAGGTCCAGTGACTTCTGACCCTCCGGTGAAAATTTTTAAGCTTCGCCACTGATTGTTCTCGTTAACTAAATATTTCTTTTTTACGAATTTTTGCAACGGTTCATCTATTTCAAATCGGTAAGGATATTACTTTATATTTCAATTTAAAGATTTTAATAAAAGTAGTTATATAGTGTATTAGTATTCCAATACAAGTTATGTTATTGAAAACTACAAACGGTATTAAGTTATAAAATTATTAATATCCTTTAAACTTCTAGAATTATTAAAACTATTTATTCACTCTTTCTAAAATAAAATAAAAATCTATAATCTGCATTATATTATAATTTATAAGTATGATTGCTTAAGTTACAATACTAAATGCACATGCTAAAAACTTTTCAAGGACACATATGTCTTTTAAAAAAAATTACACATTTTTTTCCCAATAGCTTCACTCAACTTTTAGTTATTTAAACAATAATTACACTTTTGCTCTCTTAATTTAAACAATCACCTCCGTATTTTTTAATATGTATAACATTTTCATACGTTAATATTAAAAAACTAAAGTATAAAAATGAGATTTTATTCTCTTTAATTCGAGTATAGTAATATTATAGTTTTTTTAACTTTAAAAACTGATATATTAGATGATTAACAGTGTCTAAGGGCGAGTAATAATCGAACTATTAATCGAAATCGATCCGAAAACAGACGAAATCGAACAGAAATCAACTGAATCCGCATTAATAAAAAACCGATTAACCAAAAACTGAATTAACCAAAAATCAGTTATCGGTTTTATTTGTAGTCTTGGCTAATCGAACTAACCGAAGCACACCGAACTATCCATGGTTTCTTATATTTTAGCTTTTAACCCCCCCCCCCCCCCCCCCCCATTGCTTGCATTTCATATGTGTACACCTCCATTTCAAGCATTTAAAACTCCATTTCATATACTTATACCTCCATTTAGTTTTAGCTAAAGTTTGGTTATTAGTCGAACCGAACTAAAAAACGACAATCTAACTGAATAAACCTAACCGATTAACTGAAAACCAATTGGTTAATAAAATAGATAAACCAATGACTTCGGTTTCCGTTAACGCTAATAACCAAACCAAACCAAACTGTGCAAACCCTTGGCAATGTTTCTGGTTCCAGCCGCATCGCGCGGACACCGTTCTAGTACATTATAAAGCATTTTAGATGGACAACATAATTCATAAAAAATTAAGACGTCTGTTACAATTTTCGAAACATATGATACATGTGTTCTATACAATAGTTTCTAATTTGCCCCATTTAATAAACTTCTTCTAATTAATATATTATTAATGCACATAAGATTATTTAATTCACCGCATTACTTATATATATTACTTATATATAACGTTGGGATGAATAGTGTTTTTTTGTCATTTTCTTGTTTTTTTTTCTTTTGTGTTCTTTTAAGTTTCAACAGGTATTGCTAATGAAACAGTACCGTCGCTGCATAACGCGGTATATAAATATTTTGTCTTTTTCTGTTTTTTTAAGTTTCAGCTGGTATTGTACACGTAACGAAACAAAACACCAACCAAACGTCAGTACCGCCGTCGCGTAGCGCGGTGTAACGTGTTTTTATTTATGTTTCAACCAGCAATGTACAGGTCATGAAATGGTACCGCCGCCACGTAACGTGTGTGTAATTTGTTTTTTTTTTTAAGTTTTAACTGGTATTGTACAGGTTACAAAACAAATAGGACCGATACCAACTGAACGTTGATACCGTCCGCCGTGCAGCGCGGGTGTAACCCACTAGTTAACTATTATTTTAACTATAATACTTTAAATTAAAATATAAGTTTACATTTACTGAATACTATTTAAATTAAAATTTAAATACTTCGGTATATAATTAATAAATTGCTAAATATTAATATAGTCATTATAATATTCAAGTATAATCAATGCTTAAGGTAAGCTGGGTTAGATTACGCTCTAACGCACTGCGTTTCGTCGCCGCATAACGCGGTATATAAATATTTTATCTTTTTCTGTTTTTTTTAAGTTTCAGCTGGTATTGTACACGTAATGAAACAAAACACCAACCAAACGTCAGTACCGACGTCGCGTAGCTCGGTGTAACATGTTTTTATTTATGTTTCAACCAGCAATGTACAGGTCATGAAATGGTACCGCCGCCACGTAACGTGTGTGTAATTTGTTTTTTTTTTAAGTTTTAACCGGTATTGTACAGGTTACGAAACAACACAGGACCGATACCAACTGAACGTTGATACCGCCCGCCGTGCAGCGCGGGTGTAACCCACTAGTTAACTATTATTTTAACTATATTACTTTAAATTAAAATACAAGTTTACATTTACTGAATACTATTTAAATTAAAATTTAAATACTTCAGTATATAATTAATAAATTACTAAATATTAATATAGTCATGATAATATTCAAGTATAATCAATGCTTAAGGTAAGCTGGGTTAGATTACGCTCTAACGCACTGCGTTTCGATACTTTAATTATCTTAGCAAGTCTCGTCATACTTCGTACCTTGTGATGCTTAATGAAACTATGTGAATCTTAATCATGTTAATCTATGTGAAACTTTTACTCTACGTGATGTTTTTTTTTTTTTGATACTTTATACACGAACAATATGAATCTTGACTCTCGTGATACTTGACTCTTGTAAAACTTTGAATCTTGACTCTTGTGATGCTAGAAACTTGATACTTGATACTTATTGAACGAGAATCCTTGATACTTGGTTGAACGAGAAACTTGATACTTATTAACTAGCTTAAACATAGACTTGAAGCACGAAAACTTTGTGTTAATTATAAAATAATACTATGTAATGGTTACTCACTTACTCTTACTCACAATAATACGCAACGCAACACTTAACCTAGCTCGCAAAACGAACCAAAGTCGGAAAACTAGCAAACGGGTCTCGGCTGTCCGAATGGACATCTGATCGGATGACCATCCAATCGAATGACCATCCGACCGGATGGCCATTCGACTGACTAGCCATTCGATCGCTTTCACACTCACACCGACTTAGCAGTCAACATCACCTATAAATACACCCCTTGAGCTCTCATTCTTACCTTTCACTCTCTGCCATTCGACCTCACGCACTCTCAGTCACTTTAATCAAGATTCAAGGCAAACTCGTAAGTATTCTTCCCCGATTCTTGTACAACTTTCATCATTCATCACTTCTACACAATATTCTTCATCAAAATCACAAGAACACTTCAACATTTTCTTAAAAATCAACTGATTTAAGCCTCTTGAAGGTGGTTTCCACTCAGTTGCTTATGCAAACTGTTGTGGGGCACCATTTAACCAAGATCGGCCTCAGATCTAAGATATTTTCACAACTTTTAAGCAAAATCTAAAGAAATCTCACACTCTTACACCAGATCCAACGGAATTTCACATGTTTCCGGCTCAAATCTGATGAACAACACGTTTTACAACTTGATTTCCGAACTTTTCTTCAACTTTTATACAAAACATGGGTGAAATCAGACTCAAACAGACTTTCAACTCGTTCCTTAGTTGAAAGCCGGATTGAAAACTAAATTCCAACGAAAAACGGGCCGATTGATGGTCCAAACAAGATACTTCATCAGAAACAGCTCATCGTCTCGAAAAGGGGTGATGCCCATCCGATCGAATGAGCTGGGTTTGGTATGCATCCGTTGTTTGACACGTCATCGCACCGTCTTCGTTAACTCAAAACTTAGAAAATTTCACGACGCTTCACTCACTGACCATCTGTCAGAATGGTCATCCGATCGGATGACCAATCGTCAAGATGATCTGATTATGGTAACACTTGTTGTTTGTTTTACAAGACACTATGATCACCACATTGAAAACTTTAAAAGTTCACAAACACCCATTGTTCGAATGGCCATCCGTCCGGATGACCATCCGATCGGATGGAGCCCATCTGGTCGAATGGTCATCCGACCGGATGACCATTCGTTCGGATGACCATCTGCTCAGGTATTCTTTCAGACACCTTTACTCGATTTTCGCACCATTCGACACTCTGTTCCCGACTAGGTCAGCACTTAGAGGACTTATGCTCTGTTCCCCCGCACACAGGCTGATCCAGCACTCCCTTCGATCCAATCTAACAGTGTTTGGTTCTAAAAGCACCCACTGTGAGTATACTTGATCCCTTTTTGTTTTAAACACTTTTGGGATGCAACATGTATTCTATATCAAGACACTTGACACTTAAAACTTATTTGAAACATACTCTATCTGCATTAAACATGAAACATGATACTTGTGATACTTGAGAGTTTATGCTATGTGAACGTTTAATCCTTGTGTGTAGTTCCGCCTTAATAATTATAGCGCTATAGGAGTAACGCCCGCCCCCTTGAGTCTTGGGGTGTTGTTAGGATGAGACATATTAACCTCCCGTTAGTCATTGGGAAAGACACTTTAATGCGTTGGAAACTTGGGCTATCAGTTGGACTGCGTTAACTAGCATGGTGAAACTTCTTATATATGTTTTCATGTTGGGTATGAGTTTTTTTAAACTATTATACTACGTATTCAAACTTGTATGCTCGCCAACATTTTTGTTGATTTTATTTTAATACATGTTGCAGGTTGATAGTAGCTGGAATTCAAGAAACAAGCTAGGATGACGCTTAGAAACTCATCTTAGATAATTAAGACAATTTTGAACAATGTTTGAATCGTATGTTATTTTGATACTTTATGTTGCATGTGAATTGTGGTTGACATTTTAGACTAATTACGAAATTTGATTAATCTCTATCAAAACAAATAGTGTTGTGGAATCTCTTGAGCAATCTGAATCGCTTAGTGCCGCGCCCCGATGTTTCCGCCATTGGTTGGGGTGTGACATACACTCTCTAAAAGAGTCTCGGTGATACCCGTCGTATTGTGCGGACCAACCCACTAGGCTGAAATTAAGTATTTTTTTATTTAAATACTTAACATTAATAATAATAAGGCGAATTGGAAATATATAATCCCACCTAACTCAATTTGGCCGATAATAATCTCAAGTCAATTATTGGCCGATAATAATCCGAACTGGTCATTTTATTTTTGTAAAATAGTCCGCCGCTAATATAGCTTAACGGAGTTAAGTTTTTTTTTTTCCGAATTACAAACCGATGTTTTAGTGCTTTTGATCAGAACGAGGATACGAGTCGATTGAAGTAAGTTTACCTCAATCAACTCGTATACTCGTTCTGATCAAAAGCCCTAAAACATCGATTTGTAATTCATAAAAAAAAACTTAACTCCGTTAAGCTATATTAGCGTCGGACTATTTTACAAAAGAAAATTGATCAGTTCAGATTATTATCAGCCAATAACTGACTTGAGATTATTATCGGCCAAATTGAGTTAGGTGGGATTATTTATTTCTAATTTGCCTAATAATAATAATAATAACAATACCAAATTTAATTAGGTAAATATTATTTAAATACTTAACCATATAATAACTAAATATTTATTGTAATAATAATAATAATACCAACATATAATTACTAAATACTTAAAATTGTATTGATAATAATACCCAAATATCTATATTACCTTATAAAGCATATATAGTGGGAAAAGTTGTAGTTTCACTAAGATTTTATGACACTTAGGCAAAGAGTTTTAACATTTAGTACAAATGTTGATACATAGCCCACCTCGCAAATTACAATTTTGTCCTTTTAAGCAAGTTCATATAATCCCACGTTGCCTACTTAAGAAAATTTGCAAGGGGAATGTGGTTATAAAAGTTGAACACCCATCAGACTTTCAGTTAACTTATTTTTTTACGTTAAATCGATTCATTGGCCCATATAGTAGAGCAAAGTTTTGCTTTAATCATCAATTGGTGGAGAAAGCTACAAGATCGGTTCACCGAGTAGTCGCCAAGTTGGACAAGGTTGACCAAGTTTAAACTCCAAGAATGTGACAACCGGAAAAAAATTCTTCCTTAAACATTAGAACACTGTCAGAACATTAGCGACATTAATCAATTTTCAAGATGAAAATTCTTTCAACAAAGGGATGATGTGACACACGACATTTTCATATTAACACTATTAACACAAACTCTGTTATCTCAACATTCATTCATGCATTTCACTTGATCAGGGTAAATTAAGTGTGTTGGTTATTGTCACACCCCAAAAACGTCGCAACGGAAATACAAACGTGGCGGTTACGGAGGTTGGTACTCTTAAGTATCTTA
Organism: Helianthus tuberosus; assembly: GCA_030545235.1. Classification (NCBI taxonomy): domain Eukaryota; kingdom Viridiplantae; phylum Streptophyta; class Magnoliopsida; order Asterales; family Asteraceae; genus Helianthus; species Helianthus tuberosus. The sequence goes on along the minus strand of CM060416.1, from coordinate 82,953,663 downwards.
CTGGACGATGCAACATTTATTTTGGACATGTAACTTAATTAAAACATAGCATTTAATGTTTAAACATAAACATAAACATAAACATAACTTAGTTGTTTGATCCCTTTTGGATCTTAATACAAATGGTTCCAATTAGTTTTTAAAGTTGTCCAAAACATTATTTATTATAAATTGCATCAACAACCACAAGACAAGCCAAAATCCCGAAGCCGAACTCATGTACCTGAAGAACACGTAAAACAATCAAGTGTCAACACAAAAAGGTTGGTGAGTTCACATGTTCAGATTATAATCAAATTCCGTTTAAGGAAAAGCTTTCTTGTAATGAATCTTATGTCAAAACCATTCATATATTTCAAGAAAGTCAAATCAAATTTCCTTATTAAAAATCCAAGTGTCAGTTATCTGGTCGCAAGCGTTTTCTCAAAATCTTCAACACAAATCATCTTCCCAAGGGTTTAAATATATATTAAATTTCTAGCATCAAATTCTCAGATTCATAGGGTTGCAAGGCCTATGAGCTATATATTAACAATAAGGTTAAAATCAATGAGATTCTAGGATCCGGCAAGTTTGACCGAGTTTTGGTCCCGAAATAACCAGTTCGGTTGATTATTATTGATAAGAAAGGAGTAGAAGAAGAATCAACACCGGACAAGTCAATTTAATCTGGTTTCTATTAATGTTTAAAAGTTACATACCCGTGAAACTAGTTGGACAACATCTCCCCTCAGGGAACCAAAAGCTTATCCAACACAAGACCCCAACACCCATATATATATATATAGGCATCATGCCTTCGTACGAACCCACCAAGTGCCTTCGTATGATCCGGGTGTGTCTTGTGGCTTCGTACGAAACCTTCAGTTCATACCAGATTTCACACTATTCTATACAATATTCAACACACGCTCTATCTAGCCTATTCGCACAGTGGCGGACATACAATATATGCACCAACAATCAACGCTTCACAGAATATCAACTCATCGCTTGACACGGATCTATCGGTCATGGCGAGGTTAATGATTAACCGGCTAAATTCGCGCAAAGGGCCTCAAATTGAGTCACTTATGGTGCCTACCTCATCAACAATATATATATATCTTACTAAATTTATAAATTTAATATTTTGAGTTGTACGAATTCCCCAAAGTCCCCACCAAGATGTAGGCCTATATCGATACCTACTCTCTTGAGATCAGGCAAATTCGTCACAACTTAGATTTAAATATATCTAAATATATACAGTCGTTTTACCCCCAACACTGTAATCCTCCCCGTTTCTCCCTGAAACAATTTATATTCAATCCATTCCCGTTTCCCTCAAAAACAATTTTATTCCATTCACATTCTGTGAATGCAAATGTCTGTAGCTTACGTCATGTATCGAGTCTTATTTTGTTTAGTAGTTTATTGTATGTGTTAGATTATATTTCGTATCGGAATGAATAGTTTTGTATGTAAATGACCCATTCGTGCAGATGAGTTATCCGTGCGAATGGGGCATGTTGTCAATCCATGCGAAACAGCCCATCTGCTATTATAGTTTCGTGCAAACTCGTGGGGTCTATAAATAGGGATGGTGGGCTCTTCATTTGTAACTTTTTGGCAAGAGTAGCTAAGCTCTATCAAATTCTTTTCTCGGGTCTGTAAGTCATTCCAATCAATGAAAAGAATATTCAATTGTATCATTGTGTTTGTGTTCACTTCCTACTCGAATTCCGCACGAGATAGGAAGATCAACTGAACCGGTCGGAGCATTCGGAGCACTAAACGGTCCTCACAAGTGGTATCAGAGCTTGGAGACCGGTTTCGAGTATAGAGAACACAAGATACCAGAGATTTCCGAGAGATTTAAGCCGATTTGAATATGATTTCATCATTTTTCTACTCTCTTTTCTTCTACACATTTTCTTCAAACTTAAAACTCAAAAGTAACGTCAAATCCACGCACAAAATTGACTGATTTTTGAACATGTTGTGCGAAATCATAACCTAATCAATCCTTAGAAAAATCAGATTAAAATTCGAGTTAATTCACATAAAATTCTTGAAAAAACCATGAAAAACGCAACTTAAGAGTTCGCAGGTTGCATCCGCACGAATTGACAATCTCAATTCGCACAAATCCACATAACAGTTGTTGTTTCAAAACAAATTGTTGCATATGCACGAATTGGCATTCCCAATTCGCATGAATCTGAAAAAACAATTGTTTTACAAGAAAACTCACATCGATACGAACCGGCATTCCCGGTTCGCACGAACACACACATTTCTGTTTGACCAGTCAAGCTTTGACACATTCGCACGAAACGGCATTCCTATTCGCGTTAAAGGGGTTTATTTGTATTCTCAAGTTTGATTTGACCGTGTGTTGATTTTTCAGGTATTTCTAGAATATTTCAAAGTTGGTAATCACGGAGCCAGAATTCTATAATGAATTTTATGATGCTTTTACATCCGCAACAACATCCACGACAACATCCCACTGAAGATGGTTTCAAAAGTTATCTCTGAAAGTCTAAATTTTGATAGTGCTTATGGAACACATCAAAAGCCACCCAAGTTAATGAACATTGAAGATTATAATGGGTGGAAATATCGTTTTGAAAGCTGGATTAAAGCCTATGCTATCGAAAGCTGAAAAATGTTAAATTTTGAATATCAAAGTCCAAAAAATCCAGTTGGAACGACATTATCAGTTCAAGATTTTCAACCAGAAGATGAAGATTCTTTCTCTAGTGAACAAAAAATGCTAACTCTTTTGCAACAATCAGTTAGGGATGATATACTTTCGTTGCTCCAACACAATAAAACATCAAAATCTATGTGGGAGGCACTGAAAGTTAAAGCTGAAGGCGAGAAAGAAATAATGAAAAAAAGGTCACTGCTAAAGAAAGAGTTTAATTTGTTCAGCTGCATGAAAGGTGAAAATATTTGACAAATGATAGAACGCTTCTGTCATTTGAAAATTGAGCTGGAAATATTTAAAATAGAAAAGGACAAAGAGGAAATGATCGATAAACTCATTGAAGCGTTACCTCATGAAGATGATTGGCAGACTTATATCATGATTCTTAAAAATGGTTCAAAGTTTGATGAAATGACTTTAGAAATGCTGATTGAAAAACTTGAAAGTCATGAGTTGGAACTTCAAAAGCAAAACAAGATGAAGAGTTCAAATAATCAGCAAAACGTGAATTTGTATTATCGTGGTAGTTTGCTATCAAACAATCAATCGTTGAAGATTGACACCGCTTTTAGTGCTGAGAACTCGAATGAATCATTGAAAAGCAAATCGTCAAATGGAGGTTCATCGAGTAGCGGCTTTGGTTATTCAAGTTCAAGTGCCAATTCAAACAACCAGTCGTCTTCTGCACCGAAAAATCGAGCATTGGTTGTTACTCAGGAGGATGAGGGCTTCAACTGGAACAATATATACCGAATGAGGGTGTTGCATTGGTTGCTAAAGTGGAAGATGGTTAGATGCATCGAGAAGAATGGATTGCACGAAGAAGGCTGGATAAAATGTACGTTGTGACAACTCGTAATTCAGAACTTTTCTTTGTACCTTGTTGTAACGTGTGTGAACCATATGTGATTGTTTGATATGCTGATTTTAATGAAATGATTATAAGTTGATTTCTATGTGTGACGTGTAGTGTATTATGAAAATATGTAAGTAACAAATCATCGTCGCACAACACAACCCAACCGCACAAGACTATGTTGGGCCGAACATCTCATCCTTGTCACACTCTTCGCTCGGCCCACTATGACTAAACTCGAAACCAAAGGGGCAGCCCGTGCAAGGTTTCGGCCACTCCCATATTTAAGCCAACACATAACCCTAATGAGGTTTTGTTTCTTCATTATTTTGCAAGACACTCAAACACACCAAACCCAATTCTTTCCCTTTTCTCTTCGAAGAATCGACGGCAACCTCTCTCCCTTCTCTCGAAGCTCTTCCGATCCAATCCTACTTTTCGGTTAGTATTTTGATATGCTTGATTGTATGATTGTCGATATATTGATTGCGAGGATCACTGTGTGAAAAATAGGATTACATGCTAGTAGTTGTGTTGATGAAATAGGGTTCGGATTCAATATATATATATATATATGTTTGTGCGATGAAACTGTTTTGGGTTAATGGTTTATGTAATGATTCATGAGAACCTAGGACCGAATACATGCTAAAAGGATGCGACCTTGATTACATGTTAGTCGATTGTTGATGTTCATGACTTAGGTTGCATGCTAGTGTGTGAAATCATTGTTTTGAGTGATCCGAATTAATGTGTTTGGATGTTACTAATTGTTGTTCTTGACCAGATTGTTAATTGGTAATTAGGGTTCATAAGAAATAATGGAAATCCCTTGGTTTGATCGATTAAAGGAACAATTGGAAACTGTCGAATTGTTAGTAATGAATTGCATGATTTTAGGAAAGTTGTAACCGATCGCACAAGCTTGTTGACCGCACAAGATCAGGTCAATGAATCCTGGTCGCACAAGGGCAATCGCACAAGATAGTCGCACAAGATCGGTGCAACTGTTTAAGCACATTGTACAAATTGGAACTGCATGATCGCACAAGACCTTGTGGATCGCACAAGGCTGTGTCGATCGCACAAGTCTTGGGCCACACACAAATGTTTGAACCTCATATATGTTTTTGGGCCAATCGGCCCATCCCAGTCGCACAAGCCACTTGTAATCGCACAAGATTAACTGGACCGCACAAGTTGATTTCTGTTTATTTGTTTGGGCCGTGTACAATTTGGGTTGCTTATGTTATTGGGCCAGGTTGTTTCAGTCGCACAACCCGTTGTGAGTCGCACAAGTTGTGCTGGACGCACAAGGCTGTTGGACCATTGAACTTGTGCGAGCACAATCATTTGAGTCGCACAAGTTCGGATATGATATATACTTGACTGTTAATGTGTTGAATATGTTTGCCATGATCATTACGTGATCGTAACCTGTTAGTTTATGTGTAAACCTATGTGCACTACTTGAACCTAGACCTGACTTGTATGGTAACCATGTTAGGACGTGGTTGACCACTAGCAACTCGATTTGACCTTTATGTGTATCTGCCGAGCTAACCTAAGGTGAGTTCACATTTTCTACAAAGCATGGTAATTCCCGGTGGGTTGGGAATGTGTTAAGGAATATGGATTCCTCTTCCTTCTTGGGTAGGACAGTATGGGTTAAGGAATATAAATTCCTCGTCCTCTTGGGATAGTCTTAAGGATACTAGACGAAACTCTATCATGAAGTCCCTCATTTTTATATCGACTTAATCGCCGGGCCAATGGCGAGCGGGTCATTAGTTAAATAGCGCTATTAGGTTTGAAAAGCCTCACACCGTACCGCAGAGGACGGGAGTGGACTAATGGATCTGGGCACGTCGATGATGATAGATGTCACACCCTCAAAATACCACCTAGGGAATGTCCCTGTTAGGCGTGTGACGTACCAGGATCCAAGCCACCAATCATGTTGAACTCATAACAATTATTCCAAATAAAACTTTCATTTATTATTGATAGAAGTGTTACAAAACATTATTTAACGTTCAGCGGAAGCATAATACATTAATTAAGAAATTCATAAACCAAGTGTGTGAAAGCCATTAAGTTCATCTCGCGTTTCCATGTATCTCGACCCATGACCACTCCAGCTTCCCAGACAGCAAGTTCTAATCAATATGCACCTAAAGGCCTGCAAGGCATGTAACAACGAATCAACAACAAAGTTGAGCGAGTTCACAGTTAGTTGTCTAGTTTAAAGTTGTCTCAAAATCCATAAGTTCATTTGAAAACCAGTTGTGTATCAGTTCCTTTGTTTTCCCAAACCATAACCAGTGGGGGCTACCCCATGTTATCCACTAGACCCGTTACCATATCGACCACTGACTGAAGTAAGTTGGTGCCCTAGTGTCAATGTCTATCATCATTGACGTGCCCAGATCCATTAGTTCACGCCCGTCCTCTGCGGCACGGTGTGAGGCTTGTCAAACCTAAATAGCGCTATCTAACTAATGACCCGCTCGCCATTGGCCCGGCGATTAAGTCGATATAAATGTGAGGGACTTCATGATAGAGTTTTTGGTCTAGTATCAGCGTTGTCACCCTTCAATAAAGAAGATGTAGTACGTGTCCCCAAACCAGGAGATCACGCAGGTTCCGTGTTGCCACCCTTCAATAAAGAGGATGTAGTACGTGTCCCCAAACCAGGAGATCATGCAGGTTCCGATTTAATCCTGTACCCATTCCCAACCACCGGGAATCCCATGCCTTGTAGATAGTGTGAACTCACCTTGGTTTGCTCGGTAAGATTAAAGTATGTGTTCACAGTTTGCTCAATCCAATCCTAGTATAGTTTCAATGCCAGTCAGTTACTTACACACATAATTCACATATTCCTATTATGTGAGTATGAACAAGCATGGCACATATTATCACACAAGCTATGATGCAGATTCGGATCACATATATTTTCCACATTACCAATTCATTCATCAAAACACCACACATTAACAGTTCACTTCTAACTCAAAGAATCATGCATACATTAACAATATCTCATAGTAATTCACAACATTCCCTAAACCTTCTAGTTACAACTAGGTCTTGTACCGAAACCATATAAGGCCCCATCAAACTTGGCGACCCATGTTTAATCCCACATAAAGTCCAGCCAAAACACCTAACCCGTGGCCCAAACTAATTTCGTCCTAGGCCCACACAAGGGTGCGGCCTGACCTGGGTGCTCGGCTAATCATAACAAATGTGTAATTGGGCCCTGACTTGCATGACCTATAAGTTGTTTGTGAGCTAATGTTCAAGCCCAACATCACAATCTGGTGATTTCAAGCCCAAGTTCCTAAATGTGTGAGTCCATTTTCCAATACCTTATTTTATGACACTAGATTGCACAAATTTTCCAGAACATATCTCTAGTAATATATTTCCACGATCAAGATTTCATGGCTACTCAAATTAAATCAAACAGTTCATCTTCTTCGATTTAGATGAACTTCAATTATTAATATGGCAACTAACATCATTAACATGTCTAACCATCCCTAACCGTGCCAATCATTCACTGGTTTCATGACACTCATGACATCAAATAAAACATCATTAACATCAATTAATTGAATGGGCATACTCTAATAATTGTTAACATGAACAGTCTTTCAGTAAATCACGTCATCTTTTAATCATGCACATTAAATCATTAGCTCATCAATAAACAGTTTTTGCTACCAAGTCTTTATATCACCAAAACACGTATGGTTCGTTTACACACCCGCGAGTCATAAATCATACTATCACATACCCTAGTTATGCATTATTAATCAATCATCTTGCAATAACAAAACTAATAATCATAGTCTTATCAATTACCAAAACCCTTCGGCCGGATCTTACTTCGTATGCATTCATAATAATCACATAATATAAACATGGTACACGTATAAAACTCATACATGAACAAGATCCAACGAGTAATATTCAACACAAATAAGGATTCACTAACCACAATTAATATCGTCTGAATCTTGTGACTATTAAGGCCTATTGTCAAGCAACTATCTAACACACTTATCATCGAATACAACATAATCAATAACAACAACCAGATATCGCTACAACCATGTTTGCATGACAAAAGAATCAGATTCGGAGTGTTGAGAAATTATACTAACCGAGGAGGGAAAAGAAGTGTTTGAGCACAACAATCTTCGCAGAGGGGGGGGGGGGTTTCCAGTCGCTGATTACCGAAGACAGATGGATAGATAGAGGATGTGCTAGGGTTTGAATGAAGTTGTGTTATCATGTTTACGTGACTTGTGTATGAATAAATAATCTAAGCTCAACAACCGGCCCCCAAATCATAATATACTTTGGCGTTCATCGGCCCAACTTTGACTTTAATCCAGTAACTCCAAACATGATTTTGGGGCGGTAACATGATAACCGAGATGGGCTCAAGATGGTGGCGGGTTTGGGCTCGGGTTGGTTCGGCTTAGCTTAGACCCGGTAGGGTATGTGGGCCGAGAGAAGAGAGATATAACAAGGGAGTTTTCGGCCCAATACTAGGAAGCATGCCAAGTAAGCCCACAACATAAATAAATTTCCTAACTTAATTAAACACACATAAAACATTTACTGATTCCTAGCACAAATGTAAACCATACATATATAAACATTCAGTGGTGCATGAAACAAATAATTAAACGTAGCGACACACGTCAAAGGTTACAGAGTTTAAAGTAATGCTAACCTTAACTATTCGGGTTGTCACAATAGACATCGACGCAGGGCACATAAACATGACTCCAGTCAGTTGTCGATATGGTAACGAGTCTAGTAGTATAAACATGGGGTAGCCCCCACGGCTGGATAGCCAGAGTAAATGGGATTAACCAACTTACGTTTTCAAACATGGGGTAGCCCCCACGGCAAGTGAGCCAGTTAATGAGAAACTATGGTTTTTAGAACAACTTAAAATGAACACCCAACTGTGAACTCGCTCAACTTTGTTGTTGACTCGTTACTACATGCTTTGTAGGTTATTAGGAACTTAGCTGGAGTTTGCATGGGGAAGAGTCGTTGTGGGAGATGGACTGTTGAGTTCCATGTTAAACATTTGAACTTTAAAACTTATGTTTTGGTTTCAACTTTATGCTTCCGCTGATAACTTGAACTTGGTTAAATTGTTTTGGAAACCAATTATATTGTGGTTGGTTTTATCTTTATTATTATACATTGTTCAATATGATTGGTGGCTTGATCCTGGTCATGTCACGCCTCCTGCGGTGATATTCCGCTTGTGGATTTTGGGGGTGTGACATACGTGATCTTCAAAGAAATAAGAGATGCTAGAAGATGGGATGCGGAGAGAAATTGTTACTTGGATAAAGATGGGAATCCTGCAGTGGATCCTAAGACCGTAGACATTGAAGCACTGGTTGCATCTATTCCTACTGTTGACGAGCTATATAGATCAATGAAAAAGGAAGAAGAAACAGTGAATAAACATGTAGAAGAAATCATCAACGTAAACCAAGAGATGACTGTAGAAAACCTTAAAAAGATGGCGGACAAAGCGATGATGGCGAAACAAAATGCGGTAGAAACTCCAACCAAGTCCGTCACACCCTCAAAATCCGCGAGGCGTGTGACTGACCAGGATCATGCCACCAATCATATTGAACAATAAGTAAAGGTAAATAAAGTCCATCGCAATCAATACGATTAGTGTTTACGATAACAAATGTCCAAAACCAAATATTTAAGTGTCAGCGGATGCATAATGTTTAGAACCCAAATCAAAAGTTTAAAAGTTCATAAGGTTTCTTAAGAACCCAATAATGGTTCTTTTCCCACAACGGCCAGTCCTCCATGTAAGCTCAAGTAAGTACCTAACGACCTGCAAAGCATGTAGTAATGTATCAACAAAAATGTTGGCGAGTTCACAGTTGTTTAGTGTTGTTCTAAAAACGTAGTCCTTGTTAAATTACTCTGTTCTTTAGAAAACATGTCATGGGGAGCTACCCCATTGTTTTAAACTACTAGACTCGTACCATACCGACTACTGAATGTAGTTATGTTTAGTGCCCCGAGTCAATGTCTATCGTCATTGACTAAGTGCCCAAGTATATTAGTCCACGTCCGTCCTCTACGGCACAGTGTTTAACTAATAACCCGTTCGCCATTGGCCCAGCGATTAATCGGTATAAAATGTGTAGGGACTTTCAGATAGAGTTCCGTCTAGTTCGTTTAAGACATGTTAAATAAATAGTAAATTAACAGTTTCCATCCCTCACAAGGGGAGGAGGTTGCCCATATTCTATCCAAGGAGAATACGTAGGTTGCATCCCACCTAAGGGGGATGGTTGTTGTTTGCTCCATTCCTAAACCACCGGGAATTACATGCTTTTTAGAAAAGTGTGAACTCACCTTAGATTAGCTCGGCACACTAATTAAGTGTATGAAATCTAGAGCGACTGACCACACCCTATAATAGTTACCATGGTATATTAGACTTTGTTTAGACATTGCACGAAAGTCCTACACACGTCTAGCAATTAGCACACAAACAAGCAATCACATGGCACGTCTATCATATGGTTCCATAACCATGTTCACAATCTTTCTACGATATTAAATATGCTATCTAAACAATTATCACACAAGCATGGATACTAAATGTAGCAAGTTTGGTCGCTATGCATTCATGCTTTACTACATAGTAAAATCACTGAAAATAAGCTGTTTTGGGTGATCCGTTTAACCTGTTTACAAGCCTTCAAAAATTATTATTTTTTTATGTGTTGCACTTCTCGGAGGGGTAGGCCTTGTGTTAAAATTTCAAGTTCTAGCTCTTTACCAATAATTTATAAAAATTCATTTACTAAGCTGCAATCAGATTCATCACTTCTGACTGCAGCTTACGTAAAAATTCATTTAAAATTCCTCTTTATCTGATTGGCGAAATTCTAGTTGGAGATTCATGCTGACACATAAATCCATCTGCTGCATAAATCTCAAAACCCAGTTCACAATATTCGTTCAGATATGATAGAAAAAATAAGCTGCATTTTCTGCAGAATTCTGTAGCTTTGCGCACTGAAACAGAATAAATCTTTTAAAATAGTAAAAGGCGTCCAAAAATTATGATTCCAGGGCCATTGGAATCGTATTTCGACATAATACGTCTTAGACTTCAGAAAATAACTTTTCTTTTAATTAAGGTCCGGTCACAGCCAACGAAAGTAGGTTGCAGAATTCCGGACAGAATCCGTTTCAGCTTCAACCAGTTCCAAACAAGTTTCAATAGTTCTTTTTAGCGAATCATGTGATCATACAGCGTATTTAAATCGTTCTCTCAGTTCATACATGACATGTAAATCAGATTTCATCCTGGTTATGTTACCCTCACCAAGATTCCCTTTAAATACCCCAAACCCTAATGATAACATGTCAACACATGCCCGTTTCAACAATTATGCAACCCTAATAATAGCTTAATCATAACCGATATGAACTTCATAATTCAAGTTCATGCATATCACTATATCAACCCTAAACGAACCAATTTGCAACATGAATAATGTGAATAGGTTGTCATCAAAATCAATCTATCAAGATCCCTATCTTCAAACAATGATAAATTTTCATTCAGGTTTCAATCCATTAATCTGATTTGTGCCCACAAGTGACAATCCTAAACCACTCCTTAATTAAAAGCAAACCATATATGAACACATATAAACACGGCTGAAAACATCAAAAGATATGAACCAAAACAACACTAAATACTAACCAAAAGAAGTGTTTGATTGATAGAAGGAGATGGAGCTGTGATCCGTATGGCTTCGAAAGAGGAAGGGGTTGTCATCGAGTAAGAGAGGGGAAGAGATGAGGGATCGATGAGGGGGGGGGGGGTTGCTTCCTGTTGCCATCGCACACCAAGTTCGAGTTTAGGGTTTTTGTTTTTTTTTTTCATGCACAATATAACATACATGAGTTTTATAAAATCAGGGAGTTGGTGGGGCGGTTTGGTTATTGGGCCGCAAGAGTTGGGGTTTGGTTGGGTTGGTTTGGGCCGAGAACAATAGCACAAGAATGTGCGGTCCGATTATAAGGTGCGACTCAAGGGTTTTGTGCGGTTAAGTTTACTAGTTTGCATAACGTTTAGTAATTCACAAACATTCTATAATCAATCGATCAAGTATACTCCAAACAATTCATTCATTCATACATGTACACATATACACACATAATTACAATGCAAAGCGAACATTAGAGGAACAAGTAAAAGGCTCTTGAAAATACGAGTTGTCACATCATCTCCAAGTTGAAAGAAATTTCGTCCTGAAATTTAGCACGTAGTCACTGAGGAAGCTAGTTGTGTTGAGCATTTTCTTGGGGTATCACAACATCCCCACGTTGGTTTGGAATTTTGTCCCGAAATTTCATAGTAGCTTCAGTACCGGACTCATCTTTCTTAAACAACTGAGGATATTTGCGTTTCATTTGATCTTCTCATTCCGAGATAAATTCTGGGCAACGACGCAAGTTCCAACGAACTCGAACTATAGGTATCTTGCTACGCTTAAGAGTTTTGATTTCCCGGTCCATGATTTCCAGCGGTTCCTCGACAAAACGCAGCTGGTCATCAATCGTGAGTTCCTTGAAAGGAACGATGAGGGTCTCATCTGACAGACACTTATTCAGATTCGACACGTGAAAGACGTTATGAACACCACTGAGTTCTTCTGGAAGGCTCAGTCTGTATGCCACTTTGCCGATTCTCTCAGTGATTTCGATGGGTCCGACATAACGCGGATTAAGCTTGCCCCTTTTGCCAAAGCGAACCACTCCTTTCTAAGGTGAGACTTTGAGTAGCACCCGATCCCCAACTTGGAATACGAGAGGTTTCCTACGCTTATCAGCGTAGCTTTTGTGACGGTCACGAGCTGCCGCCATTCATTGTCTGATTTGGGCAATCTTTTCCGTTGTGTCGAGAACAAGTTATGGGTTAGTGATTTTGTTGTCACCAACTTCAGCCCAACATAGAGGTGATCGACATTTCCGTCCGTACAAAGCCTCAAAGGGAACAACATTAATGCTGGTGTGGTAACTATTATTGTGCGAAAATTCCACCAAAGGCGAGCGTCTTTGCCAGCCGCTACCAAAATCATTGACACATGCTCGCAACATGTCTTCAAGAGTTTGAATGGTATGATCAGTTTGACCATCTGTTTGCGGGGGATAGACAGTGCTCATGTCTAGACGTGAGCCAAAGGATTTGTGCATTTTCTGCCACAAATCAGATGCAAAACGCGGGTCACGATCAGAGATGATGGAAGTTGGCATTCCGTGCCTCGCGACTACTTCCTTCAAACAGATATCTGCGAGTGTAGAAAACTTTTCGGTTTCCTTGATTGCTAGAAAGTGTGCAGATTTAGTCAGTCGATCCACGGTCACCCAGATGGTGTCGTTCCCTCGTTGAGATCTAGGTAAACTAGTGACAAAATCCATAGAAATTTGTTCCAATTTCCATGTTGGGATCTCTGGTTGTTGCAGTAACCCTGATGGCTTTTAATATTCGATCTTAACCCTAGCACAGGTCAAGCATTTACTAACATAGGTCGCTATGTTAGCTTTCATGTGGGGCTACCAGTACAAAGTCTTGAGATTCTGGTACATCTTGTCAGAACCAGGATGCACTGAGTAATGAGACTTGTGTGCTTCGTCCATCACAAGCTCTCGTAGGTTTCCATAGGATGGATCCTAGATACGTTCCATGAAGTAGTATGTGCAGTCTTCCTTGCGTTCGAGTTATTCTTCCATGCCCCGCATGGATTCAGCTACGAGATTTTCTTCCTTCAGTGCTTCAACCTGAGCGTTTCGGATTTGAGTCAGAATATTAGAGTGAATGGTAAGTTGTATCGCATGTACACGCTTAGGTTTAGTTTCCTTTCGACTGAGGGCATCGGCCACAATGTTAGCCTTTCCTGGGTGATACTTAATCGCGCACTCGTAATCGTTGAGGAGTTCGACCCACCGACGATGTCGCATGTTCAACTCCTTCTGATCGAAGATATGCTGGAGACTCTTATGATCGGTGTAAATGGTGCACTTGGTACCGTAAAATTAATGTCTCCATATCTTGAGTGCGAACACTACTGCCCCCAACTCCAAATCATGGGTAGTGTGGTTCTTTTCGTGGACCTTGAGTTGGCATGAAGCGTAAGCAATGACTTTCTCGCATTGCATTAACACACGACCGAGCCCTTGTATGGAGGTGTCATGGTAGACAACGAAGTCATCTGTGCCTTCGGGTAAAGAGAGAATAGGTGTACTACAAAGTTTCACCTCCAATTGTTGAAACGCGGATTCCTGAGCATCACCCCACCGATAGGTGACACCCTTCTGAGTTAGAGTAGTAAGAGGTTGTGCGATCTTCGAGAAGTCTTTGATGAATCTTCGGTAGTAACCCGCCAAACCCAAGAATTGACGGGTTTTGGTTGGAGTTCGAGGTGCATGCCTGTTCTTAATGGAGTCAATCTTTTCTGGATCGACATGAATTCCATCTTCATTGACTACGTGGCCAAGGAAATGGACTTCACAAAGCCAGAAGTCACATTTTGAGAATTTAGCATAGAGTTGCTCGTTTCGTAGGAGTTCAAGAATAAGACGCAGATGCTGCTCGTGTTCCTCCTGGCTCTTAGAGTAGATTAGGATGTTGCTAATGAAAACAATGATGAACCTATCAAGGTATGGTTTGCACATTCGGTTCATGAGATCCATGAAGACCGCAGGTGCATAAGTTAATTCGGACGACATGACAAGGAACTCGTAATGGTCATATCGAGTTCTGAAGGCAGTCTTTGAAATATCTTCATCTCTGTGGTATTCATGGCTCGTTGTTCCTCGAGTAAAGTTCGTAGAGGGTGATTTGCTCAAGCGAGGGTTCGCGCAGAATGGAGTTAGACAAGAATGATAGTGTTCATGAAGCACAACAGGGTAAGACGTGAAAACACACCAAAGTCTAGCCGAAATCAAGGCATTTAACTTGATGCAACACATAAATGTTGTAGGATCAGTAGTAAGGGTTTATCTAATGTCGAGAGTGTAGTTGGTCATACGCAAGTGGTATAAAAATAGAAATAAGGAACGTTATTCATCGGTAAAAGTTTTACGTTGATGGTGTTGGCACAACAAGAATTAACCAGAGAAGAATCGTTGTCGGACGAGTTCGTAGTGTTTATGTTCGCTGAAACGTCTGTCAAAGTTTTCAAGCTTGTCCATGTGCGAAGGAGGGATAATTGTCACACCCCGATATTTCCACATATTACCTGTGGGCCCGGTGGGGAGTATCGTGACGTAGTTGATATCATCATAGACAATTTATCACAGTTTAATACACAGCGGAAGTCGAAAGATAAAAACATTACAAACCGAATGAAAGTAATATCAATTATTACAAAAACGGTTGTAAGGGATCCACAGGCGGATCAAAGTTAAAAGGAAACATTGTTCAACAGATTTATAAGCATCTAAGCTTGCAAGACTCTTTATTGATGCTAGGAGTAGCCAGCCTATTCCGCCTAGTACATGCACTTAGCCTTTTTGGAAAATACGTCAGTTTACACTGGTAAATACAATTAACCGACTCATTTTAAAAATGTTTAAGAAAATTGATTTAAATGCACAAGTCACAAATAATCTTTTATAACTTGGGATAATTATTTAAAAATAAACTTGTTAAAGAATTACATGTTTATTATACGTTCAGTAGCCCGGGTTGAAAACCGGGTTAAAGATTAATAGACACACCACATAATATATCCCACGGCGAGTTATTCTCGAACAGGTGGGTACATTATTTTTACATACGCACCGGCAGGTGTATGCCTACACCCCGTGCTTAAGTCGTGGCCATTTCAATGAATGAGCCGAGGATATCCAGGACATGGTCATTAAACCCCAAAAGGCTTAGAATAAACAAAACAGATTAAACGGGTTATCTCAATGATTTAACCTTCATACGATTAAAAATTCAATACCCGACCAAGCGGTATTTTATATACCGTACCCCAAGCCCGTATAAGGGAAAATAAGTTAAAAGTATTTACCTGAGCAAATTATACAAATTTATCCTAGCCGTACAAATCAGCAAGTGAAATTATCTTTTACTGGTCTCCTAAATCTAGAACGAAGGTAAACTAAACACATTCTGGATTTTGAAGTGAAAATGATAAGGTTTGACCAGTTTCGGTTAATTTATGCAAACTAGTTACATAGACCGAACCGAATGCGATAAATACATAACGGGTAACCAAATGAGTCATGAACAGGTTTCCTAAGTTAATATGCCTTAAATATGTTGTGATATCAGTAGGATACCTTCCATTATGCCCAAAACGAATTTAAAATCAATTTAAGCCCTGTAGGGGTATTTTGGTCAATTTAAGGATTATAAAAGAGATTAAATATTAATCTGAGGTTCTGATCTTAAATGATCAGTAAAAATATTTACTTTTCTGGTCATATCCGTAAGGTATTGCATATACGTGATATTTACCATTTATAACCAAACTATGCACCGTATGGGCATTTTGGTAATTTCACATAAGCTTTAAAGGTCAAATTTAGAATTCTATGTTCAAAACTTTTGCTTACTGTTAAAGTATAAAAATTTACTTAAAACATCAGTAGGTATTAAGTCTTATATGTCAAAAATAGTTTTAATCCAAACTATGCGTTTAAAACGCGTAAAAATCGGTTTTAAGCGATTTTCAGGTTATAATAGGAAATCTGAGTTTTTGATCAGTTTATAAAGTTCAAAATATTTTATTTATCATATAAATTCATTAGCAAAAAGTTTGGTATCAAAATGTTATGTAAAACTCATTTTATTAACAAAAAGGGTGTAACCGACAATTACCGAATCAAAGCAAGAACCCTATGCCATGACCAGTTTAAAAATAAATAAAAATATTTAAAAATCCCAAAATATTATATTACATCAGTGGGTAAAAAGTTTGGTGTCAAATTTGGGTTTAGATAGGCTTTATGCTAATAATGTCGTTTAATTAATAAAAAGCTTTCAAATTACGATATTGACCATAACTCCTAATTTAGACCTCAAACTGATGTCAAATTTTTAGGACATGTTTATAAATCAGTAAC
This sequence comes from Helianthus tuberosus, assembly GCA_030545235.1. Lineage (NCBI taxonomy): Eukaryota > Viridiplantae > Streptophyta > Magnoliopsida > Asterales > Asteraceae > Helianthus > Helianthus tuberosus. The sequence goes on along the minus strand of CM060416.1, from coordinate 82,936,933 downwards.
AAAGGTTTTTTGTCCTCTCACATTTTCAAAAATCTCGTTTTAAGGTAAAAAATGGCATAATGGTCAACATTTAAGTAATTAACGGAAACATGCAAATGAATCGGATTAATTAGGAACCAAGTTGTATAACCTCAGAGGGTTATACTAACCTATAACCTGGTCCTAATGGAACTCTAAGGCATATCTAAATTAAGCTAAATCGGGTCAGAACTGAAAGTCAAAGCAAAAGTTTACTTTTGCGACTTTCGGTTCCGAACCGAGCCTAAACTTGAAATTGTCGGGTTGAACATGCTTAGACATGTTCTTACATTAATTACCAAGTTATACAAGTGTTAAAATAGGTTTCATGGCTTCTACATTGTTAATTATGTGTTTATTTGCAAAATAGCTTTCTGTTGACTTTTTATAATTAAGTTTGACCCGACAATTGACCTAGTTAGTGTGGAAATCTGAGGGTGCCCTTTTAAGGGTTTATTACCCACATAATTACCAACTCATAGCCACTTTTAATTCGAAAAATGACTGGACCATTAGAGATTAATCACTAAGTCAAAGCTTAATTACGACGGCTTTGACTTTCGGTCATTAAACTAATAGAACATGAATTAGGAAGGCTAAGAACACTCACAATGGTCCTTAACACGAATTAAGAGCTAATGGAAGCTTGCTTGAAGTCCAGAGAGCTCCAGAGAGTGTATGAGAATGATTTTCAAATGTGCAAGAACAATGTTGCAACAAAGGCTCCTTATATAGGAAGTTTAATTGCACAAGATCATTCCACATGAGTCTACCATTGATCCCTGATGAATCCAAGTGTCCCCTATGAATGAAAAACCACTGGTGCAGCCCCTGAATTCGGAAACCATTCATCTAAGGCGGTGGAACAGGCTGAACAGGCAGCTGTCCATTTTTCTGCCCAGTTACAGGTCCTACGAACCGTAAGCTAAGGGCCTTACGGTCCGTATCCGCTTTTTAATCTTTATCGCCCAGATCAGCCACCTTACGGTCCGTAAGGTGGTCTCTTTGCGGTCCGTAAGACTTGGTCAGAAGACAAAAATTTTGATAATTTTTAACATTTGACCATGCAACCTATCATGCCTTGAATCTTTGGTTATTATTTGTAGCAAGGGACCTCATGATCAGGTCTGAATATTCAGAATGCATTCCATGCATTAGTGTTACCTTGGAGTCTTGTGAAAAGGCCATTAAATGTAGATTTGTCACATTACATACATGTGATCCCATTTCTTTGAATGTTGATTTACTTATTACAAGATTAACCGGATACTCATGAAATCCTTATCAGATTTTTGTGAGAATGTAAAAATGTTAAAAGGTCACTCAGAGGTAATAATTTAACATGTTGACGCTTTTAATCACTTCATGTATCTTTTTACTTGATCCGGGTTCATAACAAGCTTTAAATTTCATGACACGTGTCTTTATTATATTGGGCATGATTTTATGAGGTGTTACATCCTCACCCCCTTAAAAGAAATCTCGACCTCGAGATTTACTGAAATAAAAGAGGGTACTTCTGTTTCATTGTGGACTCAACCTCCCACGTGTATTCGGGACCTCTACGGGTATCCCGTTTAACCTTCACAATTGGTACGTGCTTCTTTCAAAGCTTCTTAACCTGTCGATCCTCAATCGACAAAGGTTTTTCAACAAACTTTAAGATCTCATCTATATGCACGTCTTTATGTGACATGGCTAGCGATTCATCGGCTAGACATTTCTTCATATTGCAGATGTGGAACACATTATGAATTCCACTGAGCTCTTCAGGAAGGTTTAACTTGTAAGCCACTGTTCCGACACATTTGATGATCTCGAATGGTCCTATGTATCTGGGGCTTAACTTGCCTTTCTTTCCAAATCGCATTACCCCTTTCCAGGGTGATACCTTAAGTAACACCTTATCACCTACCTCGAATTTCAGAGGTTTACGCCTTTTATCTGCGTAGCTTTTCTGCCTATCCCTGGCAGCTTTGAGACGATCACGTATCTGCACAATCTTATCTGTCGTCACCAGGACTATATCAGGTCCTATTAGTTGGACATCTCCAACTTCCGCCCAACAGACTGGCGTCCTGCACTTTCTTCCATACAAGGCTTCAAAAGGTGCAGCTTGAATACTGGAGTGATAACTATTATTGTATGAAAATTCAATCAATGGAAGATGATCATCCTAACTTCCGCCTAGATCAATAACACAAGCTCTTAACATATCCTCCAGCGTTTGAATTGTACGCTCGCTTTGACCATCTGTCTGAGGATGATATGCGGTGCTGAAGTTTAATTGAGTGCCTAGGGATTGCTGAAAGCTTTTCCGAAAGTGCGATGTATATCTCGTATCCCTATCAGAGATAATAGACACTGGCACTCCGTGGAGAGATACAATCTCATCCACGTACAACTGAGCTAACTTATCTGAGCTGTGTGTTTCCTTAATAGGTAAGAAGTGGGCTGACTTGGTCAATCTGTCGACTATAACCCAAATAGTATCATTTCCTCGCTTTGTCTTTGGTAACTTAGTGATGAAATCCATAGTTACCATTTCCCACTTCCAGGTGGGAAGTTCAGGCTGTTGCAGCAAACCTGACGGCTTCTGGTGTTCGGCTTTAACCTGAGCACATGTCAGACATTTGGCCACATAAGTGGCTATAGACTTCTTCAAGCCTATCCACCAATAATTTGCCTTCAAATCCTGGTACATCTTATCACAGCCAGGATGAACAAAATATTTGGAGTTATGGGCTTCTTGAAGAATCACATCCCTAAGTCCCCCATAAATTGGAACCCATATTCGTCCATTCACTCTTAGGATTCCATCCTTGCCATATGATAACTATTCAGCAGTTACACCCAACTTTTCATTTAGATAGTTAGCTTCTAATACAGCTTCCTTCTGAGCAGCTAACAATCTCTCATTCAAGCTGTTTTTCACTTTAATGCTCTTGGCATTGATCCTAATGGGCTTAACCCTTTCCTTTTTGCTGAGAGCATCCGCTACAACATTCGCTTTTCCTGGATGATAGCGAATTTCACAATCATAATCATTTAAAGTCTCCATCCATCGACGCTGTCTCATGTTCAGATCCTTCTGATTGAACAGGTGCTGAAGGCTGTTATGATCAGAATAGATCACACACTTGGTACCATATAAATAATGCCTCCAAAGTTTTAGTGCAAATACAACGGCACCCAACTCCAAGTCGTGGGTGGTGTAATTTTTCTCGTGCACTTTTAATTTTCGGGAAGCATAGGCAATAACTTTGCCCTTCTGCATAAGCATACATCCCATACCTGTGTGCGATGCGTCACAGTATACCACAAACTCTTCAATTCCTTTAGGCAATGTTAACACAGGAGCATTGCTCAACTTTTGCTTAAGAATCTCAAAGGATTCTTGTTGCTTAGGACCCCAATCAAACTTGATATTCTTCCTAGTCAGCGAAGTTAGGGGTGCAGCAATCCTTGAGAAATTTTCAATAAAACGCCTGTAATATCCTGCCAGATCCAAGAAGCTACAAATCTCTGTGGGCGTCTTCGGCTCTTGCCAATTCATGATAGCCTCATTTTTAGCGGGATCCACCTGGATACCATGCTCACTAACCACATGTCCAAGGAATTGGACTTCACGAAGCCAAAATTCACACTTTGAAAACTTGGCGTAGAGCTTTTCTTGTTGAAGAAGTTTAAGAATACAACGAAGATGCTTCTCATGATTAGCCTGATTTTTCGAATAAATAAGAATGTCATCAATGAAGACAATGACAAACTTGTCGAAGTAGGGTTTGCAAACGCGATTCATGAGATCCATGAACGCTGCTGGTGCATTAGTGAGCCCGAACGACATCACTAAGAACTCGTAGTGACCATAGCGAGTTCTGAATGCAGTCTTGTGCACATCTTCATCTCTAACCTTCAGTTGATGGTATCCCGACCTTAAATCAATCTTGGAGAAATAACTTGCTCCTTGAAGCTGATCGAATAGATCGTCGATCCTGGGCAATAGATATCTGTTTTTTATTGTAACCTTGTTTAGCTTGCGATAATCGATGTATAGACGCATCGAGCCATCTTTCTTCTTCACAAACAGAATTGGCGCTCCCCAAGGAGATGAGCTAGGTCTAATAAATCCTTTTGCCAACAAATCATCCAACTAAGTTCTCAACTCTTTCATCTCAGTTGGGGCCAACCGGTAAGGTGCTCTTGCAACAGGTGCTGCTCCAGGTATAATGTCAATTCTAAACTCCACTTGCCTATCTGGTGGTAAACCAGGTAGTTCTTCATGGAATACGTCTGGATATTCAGAAATGATGGGAATGTCTTCGATCTTGGGCTTTGGTTCATCAATAGTCACTTGTGCCATATAAATGACACAACCTTTCTTCATACACCTTGATGCCTTAAGCATAGACACTTGCTGAGGCAACCCGTGCTGGGTATCTCCCTAAATTGTTAACGACTCACCATAAGGTGTTTTAATAACCACTTGCTTCTTATCACAAACGATCTGAGCTTGGTTATGAGATAACCAATCCATGCCTATTACTATGTCGAATCCAGCTAGTTTCAAAGGAAGCAAAGACAATGGAAAAGAGTGGCTCCTAATGGATATGAAACATCCATCTAACACAGTTGAAGCGGTTTCTATGGTACCATCAGCCAATTCTACTTCATATTTTATGCTTAGGGTTTTAACAGGCAGATTTAACAACTTACAAAACTTATCATCAACAAACGACTTATCCGCACCCGAGTCAAATAATACCCTTGCATAAACATCATTGATAAGAAAGGTACCTGTTATCACGTTGTCGTTCTGGATTGCTTCTTGAGTATTCATCTGAAAGACCCGAGCATTGGTTTTTTTACCTTCTTCAGGCTTCTTGGCATACTTTGGGCAGTTAGACTTGATGTGCCCCTTCTCGTTACAGTTATAGCACGTTGCATCCTTTATCTTCTTGCTGTCTAACGTTTTATGCTCATTTGACTTACAAATCCCACAAGCCCTGGGCTACGATTGGGATTTCGATTCGTACCTGCATTTCCCCAGATGACGTTTCTCGCAAATTTTACACATGGGTTTTTCACCAGACTGTTGATCATCCTTTTTAAACCCGGAACTCTTTTTGTGGTCGGAGTTCCCTTTGTGCTTCTTATCAGAACGGTGTGAGTTATCATCCTCACGTTTCCTCTTTCCCGCATCAGAATTTCTAAGCGATCTCTGCCTGACCGCATCAAGGGTAAGAGATAATGACAAATCAGCTACTGACCTAAAGGTAGTCGGTCGAGACGCTTTCACACTAGCTTTGATCTCCGGGGCTAAACCCCCAATGAAACGGGCTATACGTTTTGGTTCAGGCGTCACCAAGTAAGGAACCAATCGAGACATGGTATTAAAACTCGTACGATATGCCTGACAGTCCAAATTTTTCATAACTAATGTCAGGAAGTCAGTCTCGATCTTCTCAACTTCATGTTGAGGACAGAAAGTATCCTTGATTAAAGCAACAAACTGATCCCAAGTCATGTTATATAACGGGGTCTTCCCAGTAGCTTGGATCAATGACCTCCAACAAGCTAGAGCTTCTCCTTTAAACGATTGCAACACAAACTTCCCTATATCTTGCTCTGCACAACCACTGATATCAACCACGGTATCCATTTCGTCTAGCCACGTCATGCAATCAATGGCTCCTTTTTTCCCAGTGAAATCCCTGGGCTTGCAGGAGACGAAATACTTATAGGAACAACCCCTAACACGTGGATCTTGATCGAATACAATCTTCTTAGACGGAACACTATGCTGATTTGAGGAATGATGAGAATCATCCTTATGAGATGCATGCGACTTGGAAGGTGGTTTTGCATGTTGAACAGATAGGGTCCTTCTACGGGTACCACTTGATTCATTATCTCGTCTGTCTAGAGCTCGAGTAACGGCATTGTCTATTAACGCCTGCAGTTCTGCACCAGCTATGTTGATTCTGGTGGTATCATGATTCTCCCTCGGGTGACTGTTGACTTCATCAGACCCAGCCATGTAGCTTGATTGCTACATAAAATATTAGCAAGGATTTATTCAGGAGTCTATTATGGAATTGTCTTTTATGGAAATTCATTAACCATGGTAACTATAAACCATATTGGTTAATTTAATTTATCATATTTTATCCTAGTTACAAACTATTTAGGATATTAGGGTGGCATACAAAAGGCCTAGTCACAAGGACAATTTCTAAGCCATGATTCCAGATAATCGAGACATTAAGGTTTGAACGTAGTCCATTACCTTTTGTTGACAGGGAGTCGTAGACCACATCTGTCTTTTGTCTTATATGACAATGAGTATGGCCCGTAGGCACTACATCACCAATGGATGTTTAATATATGATCATCGTAATTGATGATTCGAACCCATGATTTATGGATCATTAGGTTAGATTAGGAATCTGGAAAGATCCAATATAAGGATGACATGTGCGATTTTAACGAATCACATCTGCCAGGAGTGTTAACATGTTTTCAGATGTTAACAAGGATTTGAATCTTTTTAAACAGCTTTTACCATTATGGCCAGGTATATAATGACATGCAGGCTAGGTTATACCTTTTAAGATTCTTATTTTAGTATTTAAAGGCAGATCTTATAAAAGGAATGACATATTTTGGATTTTTTTATTTCATATATATTATATTTATGCATATAATGACAAAATAAAATTTTAAATTCAAACATTCCACTAAAATTAAAAGAGTACATAATTGCCCTAAACGGGACTTTAACAGAAATAACTTGCCCACGCAGGGGCTAAACTGGAAATACAAGTCCTCGCAGGGACTAAATACATAAATAGATGTCCACGCAGGGACTTGATTTAAAATAAAGAAATTACAATACAAATAAATAAATAAGGAATCTTCAAAAAACCCTTTTCTTCTTTCCCTTGATTAAGTTCACCAGACCTTTGAGAAATCCTCGGTGGTTCCTACGCTCTTCTTAAACCTCCCGTTCCACCTGACTCAACCTTTAAAGAAACTCCTGTTGCTGCGGTGGTGGTATCAGTGGCGGCTGCGGCGGCTGCTGATGCTGCGGAGGTTGAGGAGGTGGCGGTTATTGGTACCCATAGGGCGGGTACCCAGTCTGATATGGGACTCCATAAGGCGCCTCAGGATGAAGAGCATTGTAGTTCGCCGCTACAAGGTATGGGTCAACTTCGACGTAGTTGTAGTTAGTATGGGCTGGCTGCTCAAAAGGGTTATACGCCGCTGCACCGGCGTATGAAGGAATCGGGTTATCATAACCCACTGGTGGCGGTGCGACTGACGCAGAGTCCACCTCGGAAACGGGGTTTGAAGGCCCACCCATCTGTGGGTCTTCATATAGTGGCGGGTAATAACTGCCACTTGAATGCTGAGGGGTGCTGAAATGGAAATCCCCTCCTTGCACGGACATCCGTGCTCCTGCTGTTGCTGCTGCTGCGATGGGTTGTAGGATGGAGTAAACACCTAGTCGTATTGGGCAAACCTTGCCTCATAGCTGTCTGGACCACGATAAGGTAATCCATGAAAAGACGACCCATCCGAAATCTCGATGGGGTGAGTAGGCGTCCCAGATGGTGGTTCGGCGGGATCTGGGTCATCATCCATATCCATTTCCTGAGCTTCAGGGAAATGGTCTTTAGGGCCCAATGGGTTATGACCCATTGGTTCTTCACTCATGTTTGCCGGATTAAACCAGCTCTGAAAGAACGAGGTCGGGTCATGAAAGGCCCGATGTGAGGTTGATCGCCGCAATGGCAAGAAGGAGTGGCGAGAATCTTCGGGCTCGTTCTCCGATTACAGCAAAAATGAATGATGGTAAGAGGGTGATGAACTTAGCGAGACAGATCGTCTTGCGGGATCCAAATAGGTCCTCCAGTCTTCTTGAGGACTGTTGCTCATGGTAACAGACGGAGTTCGCCGGTGGGAAGGTCCTGCCTCGTGATCGTTGGGGGCGTTGAATGGCCCCTTGCCTCTTCCTCCTCTTTGGAACCTCGGTGGCATTTTTGTTGATCCTGTCAAAACAAACAAAAGAAACAACAAGAAAAACAATAAAGGACAAAATAAAATGAATTAGGATTAGTCCTAAGTTCTTTGTCTAGACTTCGGAAGTCGAGGAATGTGCAAACTGTGTCATTTGAGATTAAACACAAAAGGCTAGTGTTTAATTCACTCAATGTTGGCTCTGATACCAACCTGTCACACCCCTATATTTCCACGTATTACCGGTGGGCCCGGTGGGGAGTATCGTGACATAGTTGATATCATCATAGACAATTTATCACAGTTTAATACACAGCGGAAGTCGAAAGATAAAAACATTACAAATCGAATGAAAGTAATATCAATTATTACAAAAACGGTTGTAAGGGATCCACAGGCGGATCAAAGTTAAAAGGAAACATTGTTCAACAGATTTATAAGCATCTAAGCTTGCAAGACTCTTTATTGATGCTAGGAGTAGCCAGCCTATTCCACCTAGTACCTGCACTTAGCCTTTTTGGAAAACACGTCAGTTTACACTGGTAAATACAATTAACCGACTCATTTTAAAAATGTTTAAGAAATTTGATTTAAATGCACAAGGCACAAATAATCGTTATAACTTGGGATAATTATTTAAAAATAAACTTGTTAAAGAATTACATGTTTATTATACGTTTAGTAGCCCGGGTTGAAAGCCGGGTTAAAGATTAATAGACACACCACATAATATATCCCACGGCGAGTTATTCTCGAACAGGTGGGTACATTATTTTTACATACGCACTGGCAGGTGTATGCCTACACCCCGTGCTTAAGTCGTGGCCATTTCAATGAATGAGCCGAGGATATCCAGGACATGGTCATTAACCCCCCAAAGGCTTAGATAAACAAAACATATTAAATGGGTTATCTCAAAGATTTAACCTTCATACAATTAAAAATTCAATACCCGACCAAGCGGTATTTTATATACCGTACCCCAAGCCCGTATAAGGGAAAATAAGTTAAAAGTATTTACCTGAGCAAATTATACAAATTTATCCCAGCCGTACAAATCAGCAAGTGCAAGTATCTTTTACTGGTCTCCTAAATCTAGAACGAAGGTTTTAATTAACCTATTAGATTCCTAACGGGTCTTACTTAAGTTTAAACTTAGACCGGCTAGTTTTAAAGGAAGGTATACGGTTCAAAACGCATGATTAAGCGAAGACCGGATTAGAATGTGGTTTAGATCCGACAAGTATGAATACTTGTATAATATAGGTAAACTAAACACATTCTGGATTTTAAAGTGAAAATGATAAGTTTGACCAGTTTCGGTTAATTTATGCAAACTAGTTACATAGACCGAACCGAATGCGATAAATACATAACGGGTAACCAAATGAGTCATGAACATGTTTCCTAAGTTAATATGCCTTAAATATGTTGTGATATCAGTAGGATACCTTCCATTATGCCCAAAACGAATTTAAAATCAATTTAAGCCCTGTAGGGGTATTTTGGTCATTTTAAGGATTATAAAAGAGATTAAATATTAATCTAAGGTTCTGGTCTTAAATGATCAGTAAAAATATTTACTTTTGCGGGTCATATCCGTAAGGTATTGCATATACGTGATATTTACCAATTATAACCAAACTATGCACCGTATGGGCATTTTGGTAATTTCACATAAGCTTTAAAGGTCAAATTTAGAATTCTACGTTCAAAACTTTTGCTTACTGTTAAAGTATAAAAATTTACTTAAAACATCAGTAGGTATTAAGTCTTATATGTCAAAAATAGTTTTAATCCATACTATGCGTTTAAAACGCGTAAAAATCGGTTTTAAGCGATTTTCAGGTTATAACAGGAAATCTGAGTTTTTGATCAGTTTATAAAGTTCAAAATATTTTATTTATCATATAAATTCAGTAGCAAAAAGTTTGGTATCAAAATGTTATGTAAAACTCATTTTATTAGCAAAAAGGGTATAACCGACAATTACCGAATCAAAGCAAGAACCCTATGCCATGACCAGTTTAAAAATAAATAAAAATCTTCAAAAATCCAAAAATATTATATTATATCAGTGGGTAAAAAGTTTGGTGTCAAATTTGGGTTTAGATAGGCTTTATGCTAATAATGCCGTTTAATTAATAAAAAGCTTTCAAATTAGGATATTGAGCATAACTCCTAATTTAGACCTCAAACTGATGTCAAATTTTTAGGACATGTTTATAAATCAGTAACAAAGGTTTTTGTCCTCTCACATTTTCAAAAATCTCGTTCTAAGGTCAAAAGGGCATAATGGTCAACATTTAAGTAATTAACGGAAACATGCAAATGAATCGGATTAATTAGGAACCAAGATGTATAACCTCAGAGGGTTATACTAACCTATAACCTGGTCCTAATGGAACTCTAAGGCATATCTAAATTAAGCTAAATCGGGTCAGAACTGAAAGTCAAAGCAAAAGTCTACTTTTGCGACTTTCGGTTCCGAACCGAGCCTAAACTTGAAATTGTTGGGTTGAACATGCTTAGACATGTTCTTACATTAATTACCAAGTTATACAAGTGTTAAACAGGTTTCATGGCTTCTACATTCTTAATTATGTGTTTATTTGCAAAATAGCTTTCTATTGACTTTTTATAATTAAGTTTGACCCGACAATTGACCTAGTTAGATTGGAAATCAGAGGGTGCCCTTTTAAGGGTTTATTACCCACATAATTACCAACTCATAGCCACTTTCGATTCGAAAAATGACTGGACCATTAGTGATTAATCACTAAGTCAAAGCTTAATTATGACGGCTTTGACTTTCGGTCATTAAACTAATAAAACATGAATTAGGAAGGCTAAGAACACTCACAATGGTCCTTAGCCCGAATTAAGAGCTGATGGAAGCTTGCTTGAAGTCCAGAAAGCTCTAGAGAGTGTATGAGAATGAATTTCAAATGTGCAAGAACAATGCTGCAACAAAGGCTCCTTATATAGGAAGTTTAATTGCACAAGATCATTCCATATGAGTCTACCATTGATCCCTGATAAATCCAAGTGTCCCCTATGCATGAAAGACCACTAGTGCAGCCCCTGAATTTGGAAACCATTCATCTAAGGCGGTGGAACAGGCTGAACAGGCAGCTGTCCATTTTTCTGCCCAGTTACAGGTCTTACGGACCGTAAGCTAAGGGCCTTACGGTCCGTATCCGCTTTTTAATCTTTATCGCCCAGATCAGCCACCTTACGGTTCGTAAGGTGGTCTCTTTGCGGTCCGTAAGACTTGGTCAGAAGACAAAAATTTTGAGAATTTTTAACATTTGACCATGCAACCTATCATGCCTCGAATCTTTGGTTATTATTAGTAGCAAGGGCCCTCATGATCAGGTCTGAATATTCAGAATGCATTCCATGCATTAGTGTTGCCTTGGAGTCTTGTGAAAAGGCCATTATATGTAGATTTGTCACATTATATACATGTGATCCCATTTCTTTGAATGTTGATTTATTTATTACAAGATTAACCGGATACTCATGAATTCCTTATCAGATTTTTGTGAGAATGTAAAAATGTTAAAAGGTCACTCAGAGGTAATAATTTAACATGTTAACGCTTTTAATCACTTCATGTATCTTTTTACTTGATCCGGGTTCATAACACGCTTTAAATTTCATGACACGTGTCTTTATTATATTGGGCATGATTTTATGAGGTTTTACAATAATCCACCTTGATCCATGAGCTTAAATGAGTCTGCGATTTATCAAGCCAGTAAGCAACTAAATTTAAAAGAGTTGCCTTAAGTCATGCAGATGAATTTGTAATAACGCATGTGTCGTCAATGGGTTCCAGTGCGAGGACGCGAAAACATGTTCAAAACGGTATGATTGTATCACCACACATCACCCTCTTTAGGGTTCAAAAAGTGATCACCAAGGATCGAAATTCGAGCTTACCAAATTTTCCAAGCTAGAGCGAAATCTTATTAGGGCTTCTACATGAAAAAAAAACGAAGGCGTAGTGTCACCGTGATAAAGGAATGATAGATTAGTTTAAGTTGATAATAGTAATTAGATATTGCATTAAACGGTAAGGATCGGCCAGTGCAATGGCTAGTGAAAAGATTCGTGTAAAAGAAAAACTCTCATGGAATAACGACTCTTGCAATATATGGGGGGTGGGTTAGGTATATGTTTCAATCATCGCGTTTCATCTGTGGGTTGACTAATTTGTTTCTCCCTCATCCAATGTCCCAAAGACCATGGAATTATTTGGGGAAATCCATTTGCAGCGACGGATACGCTAAGGTGTGAATCAAGTTAGACTAAGGATTAGCCACATAACAAGGTAATGAGGGTAGCCTTGTGATCGATGGGGATCATGATATGGTTATTAGCGTTTCGCTATTTCGGTTGTGGATCAGAAGAACAGGAGGTTGGTAATGCTTAGGCGAAGTATTAGGTGAAAAACAAAGAACTAGGCATATAACCGAAGAATTCTGACAACTATTATGATCACCGGCGGCAGCCGGCAACGTCAACGTCAACGGAATGAGATGAAAGTTCATCGCATCACGGTCATGTGGATATGTCATTTGTCCAACACGGAGTTTGGATGATAGAGTGTCGAGCTGTGCGATAACAATCATGTAAAACTGTAACTTCCAGCCACTGTTTTGTTTTCTGGCAATGTTAACAGGTGGAGATGATGGGGTTCATCGACACTCATGATCTTCACATCCATAAACACAAAGTGAGGATGATGAGATGACACAAGAATGTGAAAGAATAACAGAAGAGAGTTTAGACCCAAGCACGTAAGGGTTTCAAGTAAACCGTTGGGTGTTAAAAGAGCGTGTAAGGGTTGATAGATATCTTGCAACTGAAACCCTAAGAACTAAGCATACCATAATCAACACACTAGGTAACCAACATGTAGGCATTTAAACATGAATCATACCACCTAAAGTGTTGAGCCTTGCACGTGGAGCGAAGTGTTGTTGTGGATCGTTAAGTACAGAGCAGGTTATAGTCTGGTTTTTCTCAAAAAGATTTTCCCTTTTTTAAAACCGAGTTCACTATATCCAATGGCTCTGATACCAATCTGTCACACCCAAATCAAAAGTTTAAAAGTTCATAAGGTTTCTTAAGAACCCAATAATGGTTCTTTTCCCACAACGGCCAGTCCTCCGTGAAGTTCCAGTAAGTACCTAACGACCTACAAAGCATGTAGTAACGTATCAACAAAAATGTTGGCGAGTTCACAGTTGTTTAGTGTTGTTCCGAAAACGTATTCCTTGTTAAATTACTCTGTTCTTTAGAAAACATGTCATGGGGAGCTACCCCATTGTTTTAAACTACTAGACTCGTACCATACTGACTACTGACTGTAGTTATGTTTAGTGCCCCGAGTCAATGTCTATCATCATTGACTAAGTGCCCAAGTATATTAGTCCATGCCCGTCCCCTGCGGCTCGGTGTGAGGCTTGTCAAACCAAATAGCGCTATTTAACTAATACCCCGTTCGCCATTGGCCCAACGATTAATCGGTATAAAATGTGTAGGGACTTTCAGATAGAGTTCCGTCTAGTTCGTTTAAGACATGTTAAATAAATAGTAAATTAACAGTTTCTGTCCCTCACAAGGGGACGAGGTTGTCCTTATTCTACCCAAGGAGAATACGTAGGTTGCATCCCACCTAAGGGGGATGGTTGTTGTTTGCTCCATTCCTAAACCACCGGGAATTACATGCTTTTTAGAAAAGTGTGAACTCACCCTATAATAGTTACCATGGTATATTAGACTTTGTTTAGACATTGCACGAAAGTCCTACACACGTCTAGCAATTAGCACACAAACAAGCAATCACATGGCACGTCTATCATATGGTTCCATAACCATGTTCACAATCTTTCTACGATATTAAATATGCAATCTATACAATTATCAAACAAGCATGGATACTAAATGTAGCAAGTTTGGTCGTTATGCGTTCATGCTTTACTACATAGTAAAATCACTGAAAATAAACTATTTTGGGTTATCCGTTTAATGTATTTATAGGCCTTCAAAAATTATGATTTTTTATGTGATGCACTTCTCGGAGGGATAGGACTTGTGTTAAAATTCCAAGGTCTAACTCTTTACCAATAATTTATAAAAATTCATTTACTAAGAAGCAATCAGATTCGTCACTTCTGACTACAGCTTACAGAAAAATTCATTTAAAATTCCTCGTTTATCCGATTGATGAAATTCCAGTTGGAGATTCATGCTGACACATAAAGCCATCAGGTGCATACATCTCAAAACCCAGTTCACAATATTCCTTTAGATATGATAGAAAACATAAGCTGCATTTTCTGCAGAATTCTGAAGCTTTGCGCACTGAAACGGTATAAATCTTTTAAAATAGTAAACGGCGTCCAAATATTATGATTCCAGCGCCATTGGAATCGTATTTTGGCATAATACGTCTTAGACTTTAGAAAATACACTTTTCGTTTAATTAAGGTCCAGTCACAGCCAACGAAAGTTGGCTGCAGAATTCCGGACAGAATCCGTTTCAGCATCAACAAGTTCCAAACAAGTTTCAATCGTTCTTTTTAGCGAATCATGTGATCATATAGCGTATTTCAATCGTTCTCTCAGTTCATACATGACATGTAAATCAGATTTCATCATGGTTATGCTACCCTCACCAAGATTCCCTTTAAATACCCCAAACCCTAATGATAACATGTCAACACATGCCCGTTTCAACTATTATGCAACCCTAATCATAGCTTAATCATAACCGATATTAACTTCATAATTCAAGTTCATGCATATCACTATAACAACCCTAAACCAAACAATTTGCAACATGAATAATATGAACAGGTTGTTATTAAAATCAATCTATCAAGATCCCTATCTTCAAACAAGGATAAATTTTCATTCAGGTTTCAATCCGTTAATCTGATTCGTGCCCACAAATGACAATCCTAAACCACTCCTTAATTACAAGCAAATCGTATATGAACACATATAAACACGGCTGAAAACATCAAAAGATACGAACCGAAACAACACTAAATACTAATCGAAAGAAGTGTTTGATTGAGAGAAGGAGATGGTGCTGTGATCCAAATGGCTTCGAAAGAGGAAGGGGCTGCCGTCGAGTGAGAGGGGGAAGAGATGAGGGATCGATAAAGGGGGGGGGGCTGCTTCCTGTTGCTGTTGTACACCAAGTTCGAGTTTAGGGTTTTTGTTTTCTTTTTTTTTTCATGCACAATATAACATACGTGAGTTTAAATCAGGGAGTGGGTGGGGTGGTTTGGTTATTGGGCCGCACGAGGTGGGGTTTGGTTGGGTTGGTTTGGGCCGAGAACAATAGCACAAGAATGTGCGGTCCGATTATAAGGTGCGACTCAAGGGTTTTGTGCGGTTAAGTTTACTAGTTCGCATAACGTTTAGTAATTCACAAACATTCTATAATCAATCGATCAAGTATACTCCAAACAATTCATTCGTTCATACATGTACACATATACACACGTAATTACAATGCAAAGCAAAGCAAACATCAAAGGAACAAGAAAAAGGCTCTTGAAAATGCGAGTTTTCACATCATCCCCAAGTTGAAAGAAATTTCATCCCGAAATTTAGCACATAGTCACTGAGGAAGCTAGTTGTGTTGAGCGTTTTCTTGGGGTATCACAAAGTCTACCGAGTCATCAAATCAGGTTATGCCATTGGGTAAAATTCATGAAAATGGTAAGAAATCATAAAATAAAACTGAAGTGCAGTGCAAGAAATGCATGGAACCATGCAGTGCTTGTACTGAGAAAGTCAAAACTTTAAGAGTCAGAAACATTGAATTCACCAAAATCGATAATCTTTTAAAAGAAAGTAACAAGAAAATTGAATTGTTAAGGGATGATATTAGTCTAAAAGACAAACTAATCAAGAATTCGAAAGAAAGAATTGATCTTTTGAAAGATGATTTGAAAAAGGGTGAATTGGAAATGAAAAAATTTCAAGAAGATAATCAAAAGTTTAGTTTCGACTACAGTAAAATGAAAGAGGCTTATGATGAGTTAAAAAGAGTAAGTACAAATTATGAAGAACGTGATCGTATGTACTTTGAAACATAAGAAAGGTTAAAAGGTACAGTTGAAGATAAGTAATTAAGCATTCACAAATATCTGGATGAAATTGATAGTCTTAAACTAAAACTTGAAGAGACAAAAATTGAAAATGAGCTTATTGATTTGAGATTGAAAATTTATTCAACTGCTTGGTATGTTCATGATCACATCATTCCAAAACCCATTGGAAAGAACAAGGATGGTGAAGATGTTTATAGCAATGGATGCGGGGTTGGGTATAACCGTTGTCCACCACCTATTAATAATTATTATACTAAAAATAATATGTGGGTGGAAAAGGCTTTAAACCTCAAGTTACAAACCGAGCAAGAAAAAGAAGAAGCTGTCAAATTGCCTGAAACCATTGATGTCACTTTTGAAAAATATTCTGATGAAGAAAAAATTGATTCTGAAGTGGTTAAAAATGTGGTAAACAATGTTTTCAAAAATGAAAGTGAAACTGATAGTGATTCCACAAAATTCAAAAGTCTAAAAGACTGTTTCGAAGATGAAGAGTCTTTTATGAACAACTACATTCCAAAATCCCAAAACAACTCAAGTGATGAACCTACTCTGGCCATGTACCAGATGTGTGGATCTGATAAGCTGTATTCGGATGAGGAATTTCCGATTCAAAATGTCAACATGGACAAGATAGATAAAGTTTTTAAACTCATGGAAGTTGATGTGTCTGAGGTGGACAATTTGTCAAACTCAAAAAGGTTTTTAAATTTTCAAAAAGATAAAGCTTATTACACCAATCCTAGAAACCCACGATTTCAAAATAAAAACCAGAACGATGGGAAGTACAAGCAGGGTGGTGGTAAGCAACATCAAAAGAGGAATTTTCAAAAATCAGTGTACGTGAAGAAAACGAACTTTGTAAAAAGTTCAAGTTCAAGTTGCGACAAAGAATCACAGATTTTCAAACAAACAAATGAAGAATTCTTTATACAACAAGAAAAACAAAAACAGACTGAGGGTACTAGTCGGGTTCCTGATAACCGGACTTGTTTCAAGTGCAATGAAGTTGGGCACATTGCGAGAAAATGTCCCAAAAACATGCCTAAGTCTGTTATTGTAGAAAACAAACAGAAACCGACATATGTGAAAGGAAATGGTCCGATGTTCGTTGAAAAGAAGATTTCAAAGAAAGAAAATGATTCTAAAATTAAATCTCAATCAGTCAAACAAGTTTTTAAACAGAAACAAACTGGTGAGACTTCAAAACAAAATGAAAAGAAAGAATCAACATCTGGGATTAAGAAAATTGTTTTGAACAGACTAACATGGATGCCTAAAACTCAAGGTAAAACATCTGTTGAAACAAAAAAGAAACAAACTTCTTCGACTCTCCAAGTCAAGAAGTATGTTCCAAAGGTTTCTGCTGCTGATAAGAAGAAACAAACTTCTTCGACCACTCAGGTCAAGAAGTATGTTCTGAAACTTGTTCAACCTTGTGGCACACAACCAGCAACTCTACCCAAGACCGGGAAGGCTTGGGTATCCCTATTCAAGTAATCGCTTTTGTTCATGTGCAAGGGCTCCAGAGGTCAATTCTGTCAAAGTGGATAATGGACAGTGGAGCTTCTCGGCACATGACAGGGATGCTAGCCTTGCTCTATGATGTTAGATCTATCAAGGAAGGCTATGTAGGGTTCACAGGTAATCAAGGTGGAAGAATAATCGGGGAAGGTACTTTATTGAATGGAAAAGTGTCGTTTGAAAAGGTCAATTACATTGATGAGTTGGAAAACAATCTGCTGAGTATCTCACAGATTTGTGACCGCAAGTTCACGACACATTTCAACTACAAAGAATGTCTGATTCTCAAACCTGGATTTGTGATTCCCGAAGAATGGATTTTAATGCGCGCACCGCGTGAAAACGACCTCTATGTCCTCGACATGAGTGTCGCGTCCACAACAAATAATCAAACGCGGTGTTTTGTGTCTAAAGCGGCTGAAAAAGAATCTGTTCTTTGGCACCGCAAGATGGCTCATATTCATTTGAGAAAAAAATGAATTATTTATGTTTTGGTCAAAAATCACACAAGGATAATGTAACAAAATCTGATTTTTGTGAGGTATGATGCTTGGTTAATTGGATAAATGTATGAGCAACAAGTATATGAAATGAGTGATGAACACAAGGATTTGTACGAGGAAAAAGCCCTTGATCAATGAATGATCTCTGGCATAAAAAACCTCGGGTGATGGAAACTACCGATCACCAACTATATTAGATAACCAAAGTTTACAACTTTGGATGATATCAAGCTTGGTACAAGGATCACTATCGTGCAAATGTGTGTAATCGCCAATTAGCTGCAGAGAGTTCGAGTGTAGTGTTCGTGTGTTGCTAATTATTTCTAAATCAAGCTTGTACCCCATTTTAAAATTAGAAACTATCTATACTAACTAACAATCCACAAATGGTGCAAGCTCCCCACGATCACCATAACGGTCAAAGAGTCCTTGCACGTGCAGAATCATCAAGCATATTCCCCTAGAATCTTGGTTGGACCAAGTCTCATTCGAATACACCTGCAAAAATAAGTTAAAACATGATGGAAACAATTGTTAGTTTAGGATAATAATGAGGATCCTGGATCCTTATCCTTGCAGCTTCTTCTGAGGATCCTTAATTCAAACTAAACTGAGGATCCATGATCCAGGCCACACTTGAGGATCCATGATCCATACGCTATAAAATTCTATCCCTAACAATTGCCCCCAAACATGATTAGTTAATATCCAATTAGATAGTCATGTTTGAACTATTTCCGGACTAGCCGTTGCTAAAAGATATAGCCGTTACAGTGCTGATCTCTTCAATTTCTTGATTTCATCAATCTCCCGAAGGATCCTGTCATTAGTTTTGTCCTGCTGTTGCATGTAATCCTTCATCTGCAAAATCAAATAATAAAGATCATTGCTAGTAGGACCAGAAGAAATAGCAGTAGTTGCTTTTGTGAAAACGGGGGTATGTTTCTTCGCAGCATTCTCAGCATTCTTCTGGGATCTAGAAGGAATAGGAGGCAAAGGTGGAATGCTCTGTGAAGAGGTGATCGTCGGCATAGAGCTTGAAGTATTCTTCGCATGAGAAGCCATGTGGTTGAAGGTAATGAACAGAAATGAATGAAATCAACAAAATTTTTCAAGAATGAAGCACCGATTGCCCCACGGTGGGCGCCAAACTGTTTTGGTCAAAAATCACACAAGGATAATGTAACCAAATCTGATTTTTGTGAGGTATGATGCTTGGTTAATTGGACAAATGTATGAGCAACAAGTGTATGAAATGAGTGATGAACACAAGGATTTGTACGAGGAAAAAGCCCTTGATCAATGAATGATCTCCGGCATAAAAAACCTCGAGTGATGGAAACTACCGATCACCAACTATATTAGATAAACAAAGTTTACAACTTGGGATGATATCAAGCTTGGTACAAGGATTACTATCGTGCAAATGTGTGTAATCGCCAATTAGTTTCAGAGAGTTCGAGTGTAGTGTTCATGTGTTGCTAATTATTGCTAAATCAAGCTTGTATCCCCTTTTAAAATTAGAAACTATCTATACTAACTAACTATCCACAAATGGTGCAAGCTCCCCACGATCACCATAACGGTCAAAGAGTCCTTGCACATGAAGAATCATGAAGCATATTCTCCTAGAATCTCGGTTGGACCAAGTCTCATTCGAATACACCTTCAAAAATAAGTTAAAACATGATGGAAACAATTGTTAGTTTAGGATAATAATGAGGATCCTGGATCCTTATCCTTGCAGCTTCTTCTGAGGATCCTTAATTCAAACTAAACTGAGGATCCGTGATCCAGGCCACACTTGAGGATCCATGATCCATACGCTATAAAATACTATCCCTAACAACTTAGTTCACAACGATCTAGTGGAAGGTGTTCACTTGAAGAACTTTCATTTGGGAGACGAATGTGCGAGTTGTAAGAAAGGCAAACAAACGAGAAATTCTCACCCGAGAAAGCTTCTGAATTCCATCAAGATGCCACTAGAGAGGTTGCATATGGATCTCTTCGGTCCTATGAATGTTAAAAGCATTTCCAGAGATCTATATTGCTTAGTTGTGACAGATGACTTTTCAAGATTCTCATGGGTGTTGTTTCTAGAGTTGAAAGATGAGGTATTTGAGAGTTTGATGATTATGTTCAGAAAGATCGAGAATCTATACCAGTTTCCGATCAGAAGAATTCGTAGTGATAATGGTACAGAATTCAAAAACAACAGAATGACAGAATTCTGCAATGACAAAGGGATATTGCATGAATTTAGCGCTCCTTACACACCACAATAGAACGGGGTGGCAGAAAGGAAAAACAAGACGCTGATCGACGCCGCGCTGTTGGCCCATGCAATCAAGCCAGAAGAACAGATGATATGGAAAGCCAAAACTGGTTCTCAACAGTTGATCACAATAAGCAGTGCATGACCTAGACATTCCCCAATGACAGTGTTTATCTATCAGCTGATGATCTCTAAAGTACTGATATGCACAACAACTGTTTAGTCAAAGAACTGCTGAAGATACAAAGACTGAAGCCCTAACAACTGTTGTCTCTCAAGTACTGATGAAGATTAAAGCACTGCTGACTCAAGGTCTGGTCATCCTTTGAAGAAAGCACTGATCCTCAACATCAGGCAACAACAGTGGGAAGCTGCATCAGTGTTTTGTATAATCAGTGTTTATTGTAATCAGTGTTTAGCTTGTATAAGTTGTCAGAGTTTGTTAGTTTGTTAGATGTCATTGTCTAGGTGACGTCAGCTAAGATGCTCAGTGGTTAGGTTTGTACTATAAACAGAACAGTGCCTGTACTGTTCTATTAGCTCTTTTGCACCAAGTCATCTTGTACGAACAAATCAGTGAGCTCAGGCTGAGGGGGAGTTTAGTTGCATGCATGCATAGTTGATCTTTGTAACTGATACAATCATACGACTAAATGAAATCATGTTTGCTGAAAACTATTCTTCTTTGATTGTGTGTTAAAGTTTATTTCCATTTCCGCTGCACATTAATCTCTGTTTCATCTTCCATTTCTATAAACAACACAATCTAAAGAAACTCAGATCCTAACAATTGGTATCAGAGCATTGGACATTCAAATTCGATCTAACAATCAATTTGACATAAAAGTTCAGCTCTGATCTATTAATACTTAAAATTGTTCGTATCAGTTGAAAAAACAGAGTAAGAGGTAATCATGTACAAAGTTGATTATTCGAAAACTTTTGTAAAATCAACCAAGATGACATCACAATCACATGACCTTCACAACACCGGAACACTATTCAAGCGACCTATGCTTGTCAGATCCGAGTACAATATCTGGAAACGTAGGATGGGCCATGTATTAGCTCAGCAGAACACCGGATGCTGGAAGTCAGTCATCTTTAGACCACACGTTCCAATGGTGCCTAGTACTGAAGATCCCAAAGGCTTTGTGCCTAAAAGCCTTGAAAATTACTCAGAACAAGATTTTCAGAAAATTGAATTAGATGCAAAGGCTTTTAGTCAGCTCTTCCAAATGACATTTATGCTGGACTGTTACATTGTAACAGTGCCAAAGAGCTGTGGGATGCTCTTAAAAAGCAGTTCGGTGGAACAAAAGAGGTGATCGAAAATAACAAGGAGGTTTTGAATCAACAATATGAAACGTTTTGCCATGTGAAAGGAGAATCTCTAACACAACAATTTGAACGTTTTAGTTGTTTCATCAGTGAACTTAAACTTGTTAATGTTGAATTTGCAAAATCAACTCTAAATAGTAGGTTTCTAAGGTCACTACCTGACAAATGGGACACAATTGCTTTTGTGACTAGAAATTCCGTTGGATTCAAAGAATTAAGTCTGACCCAACTTCATGGTCGACTCTTCACTTATGAGAGAGAGTTGAACCATAAAAAGAAGTTACAAGAATCAAGGAAGGTTGCTGATGATTACAACTTTGGTATCACAACACTTCTGGGTCAAGAAGAATCTGGTAATAGTAAGGATCAGAGTTATGATCATTACATTGACATAACTGCTGGTGGAGCTTTTAACAACTCTGATTCTTACTCATCCAACTATGCTTTTACAGCAAATGGAGAAAACCAGAATTCTGACAACTTATCCTTTGAACTCAATGATCTCCAGCATTTTGATCCCACTGATCTGAAGGAAATGGACATATTGCACCAACTGGCACTGCGGAGTGTAAGAACCAGCAAGTTCTATAAGAGAACAAGAAGAAAATTTCCAGGGTTAAATGGGAATCTAAAAGTGGGGTTGGATAAATCAAAACTAAAGTGCTACAAGTGTAACAGGCTAGGACATTTTGCTAGAGAATGTAGAAGCCAAAATAGTGGACCAATCATAACACATCCTAGCCCTAGACCTCAAAACACACAAAACACTGGGCACTATTACCAAAATACCCCTGCTACTCATGTAAACACTGCTCATTATGCAAATCCTGTAACACCTGTTCTAGTGCAATATGTTCAAACCACTGTCCCACAAATTCAGTATGTCTAAGCCCCAGTCTCTCAGGTCCAAGTGCAACAACCTGCACCACAACATGCTGCACACACATCTGCACCTGCAGAGGCCAGTCAGCAAAGCTTCTTTACCCAAGGCTTTGTTGATTGGAGTAGCATGCTTGATGAGTTATCTGACGAAAACTTTGCTCTATTTGCTAAGAATGATGCTCCTTGTGATGAATTTTGTTTTGTAGCTTTAGAGTCAATTCCAGAAGGGTTGGAAACTGAAGAGGGAGAATCCAGTGTTAAAACAGTGGATGAAATTGTTGAAGCAGTGGTTACTGCTGTTGTTGGTGAACAGCTGTTAGAGAAGGAAACCAAACCACTGTTAGAACCTCTTGTTGACCCATGGTGTAAAGAAGAAGTGGAGAAGAAAACCAGTGATTGTGAGAATGTTTGTGACTGTTGTAGGATCGTTTGCACGACCAAACGATTCGTTTAGAAGAGATCTAGTCCAATACGAGAGGCGGAATCAGACGTATCGGAGTTATTTCAGTTGTATACACACTAGAATCACTTAATCTATCTCTTGTATTGATTTGATGACATTTTACAACCTGGAGATACTTCGGCAGAGCTTCGCTACCGGAATCAACAACGTTAAGACTCAGCTATTTATAGATGATGGCCAATTCGCATGGAATGGACATTGCCATTTCGTGCGAAATGGTCACTTGGCCATTACGTACGAACTGGCTCTTGCCAGTTCGTGTGAACTGGTCCAACACCTCTAAAACACTATAATCTAGCCTACCGAGCTCCATTCTATCCAATCTAGACACACGACTCGATACAAGACGAAGTCGACAGACATATGCACCAACAGACTCCCCCTTGGATGTTGACGAAGTCTTCGGTGTCGAGTCTTCAATATGACCAGTCTTCAGTCTTGATCAGTCTTCACGCTCTTTCCAAAGTATCTGACATTGTAAGCATCCTTCAAATCTCTATCTTCTTCTCTCTCTCAGAATCAGCATCTTCTATCTTGAACATAGTTCTAGTATTCGAAACTGGCTCTTACGACTTCAAACTCCCCTTTGCTGGCAGACTCCCCCTTAAATTGTTCCGGGATCTCAATCTGTCATAGCTCTCGTTCTAGAGTCGAAACCTGGCTTATTCTGCTCAGGCTTAGACACGGGGATCTTCACATCTCCTGGCTCTCGTAGCAACAGGATCTGGAACCGGGCAACCTGCCCAAAACTCTACCCAACAATAAATTTATCAAATTTTAAGATTTAACAAATTTAAAAAAACACTTGTAGATATTATTCAACATGATTTTACATTTTTAATCTCTGATGACCACTTGTAAGAATACCATTCAAAATTTGGTTTCAACTTAATGAACCATTTAATCTTTTCAAAATCAATTCTCATTTCAAACAAACTCTCCCAAACCTTTTGTTCATCATGTTTAGCACTCGGAATTTTGAAAATCAGCTTTCCAACATCAGTTGTCGAAAATAAAATAAAATAAAATCTTTTTGATTTTTCAAAATTTTATGCTAAAACACACTTAAAATCTTTTTGTATTTTGTTTTTAATGAAAAACAGTAAAGAAATATTTACAGACAATATTTTTGTGAGTTTGTGTAAGAGGATCATATCAGTTTTTGAGACAAATCACTAGCACCGTTAAGCTGTAAACATTTTAAGTTCTAAACAATTCATTAGATTGTCAGTATATTGATCCACTTAAATTTTCAAACAAAGTTCAACTGTTTCGAGATACGAGATTAATGTTTTAAGCACTTGAACTTATTCGCGTGTCCCACCTCAGAATATACTCTCGTATCCAGACTCCTATATTCAGTCTTACAGGTGAATGTACACTAATGATATCTGTAAGGGATTAAATGCGAGACCATGAGAGCTCAGGCTATTGCTTCCGCAAAATCAGAGAGATGATGGTTCGACTTTAGGTGGGTCCCCCTTGGGGATCTTCTTTTCAACAGCACATGATTAGCATTTTTCAATGTTTCATCATTTTTATGCTGAGGGCGAGCTTTAGGATTAAAGCAGTGTAAAGTATTATACGAGGACTAGGCTATTGCTCCTGCAAAATCAGAAGTCCTGGTATAATACCCCAGATATCATCACGCACAAAGACCTAGTATGTCAGAAATAGAAAGCCTTTCAAACAAGATTTCGGGGGTTACCCATATATCCGAGAGATGTTCCCCACTAGATAAGTAAGTAATTGATATTTACGTTTATATCTCGAACACAATCTACTAAGCGTGCGAAAACCTACTGGCATATCATCAGTGAGACCGTTTATCACATTTTAACTTTCTAATTCTTTAGCGTGTTGTGATAGTCTACTGATGTACTATCATTTCCTCTTTTATACAAAAAAAACTCATTTTTGAATTTTTCGATGTTTTTGGATTTTTCAAATTATATTATGTTTTTGGATTTTCAAATTTTCAAAATTTCTAAATTTTTTACTCCCCCTAAAATCCAAAATATGTTTCAATTTTTGATTTTACGGGAAAATTTGAAAGTAAACGCAATAAACTGTACAAAGTAAAATGACAAACTGACGTGAATTGCTTCAATTCGCCATTCGCTTGGCATAAACAATCAGAACTCCCCTGACAACAAACTATTTTCCCATTATGATTTCAAAACACTTAAGTTTGTTTTAATCAAATGGTTTTTCCGGAAAATTAGTTTTGTTTGTCATTTCACAAACATGGGGTTTCATCATATTGTTCTTCAACCACTTGTAAAATCTAACACTTTTAGGTTTTTCACAAAAACATTTTTTAAGAATGATGCCGATTCATGCTCCACGATTACCAACTTGGGAGCTCCGGCAAGTCCAGATTTTTACATATGGAATACTGACACCCAAGCCTGGCTAGCTTTGGGTGTGACCTTTTCAGTTTCACTCGGGGTTTGAACATTTCTTTTTGCTTCATAAAATTCTTTTACCCCTTTAACCTTTCCCTCGACCATCTTTCCAAAAATATTTTTCACTTTACCATTGAACGATTTTTCGACATCAAATTCTTTCTTTTCAGAATAGAATTGATTCGAAATATCCACTTTACCAACTTTTGATTTTAAATTTTTAGCCCGCAATGGTGGAAAGTTTGCGTCATCCATTGGCGGAACTGAATTTTCTTCTTTTGGCTCAACTTGTGGCTTCTCTGACTTTGACGAGTCAGATTCATCGCCAGATTTAACATCTGATTTCTTAGCAACCCACGTTTGGTTGTTAAGATTCACCCTTCTTTTGTAAAACCTTTTCGAACATTCACCAACTTCATATGTTGAATTTTTAAACACTTTGAATTTTTTAGTTGGTGGTTCAGTTTTATCAACAACTTTTTCTTTGAGTTTAGAAACAACTTCCTGTTTTGTGTTGGTTGCCTTTGGACAATTCCAGGCGATGTGACCAACTTCTAGACATCGGTAACAGGTTCTTGTCTCCTTTCTCTGATAAGCTCCATTCTTCTCAAACTTTTGTTTTTCTGCAAAGAATGCTTTGTTTGATTGTTTCCAGAATGAGCTCTTTTCTTCTTCTTCTTCTTCTTCTTCTTCAGAACTTGACCCTGAAAAAAATACAGTTTTTGTTTTAGAAATTTTCTCATTTTTATGATTTTCAGGTGGAATAAAACCTAAACCTTTCTTTTTAAAATTACTGTTATGGTTTGGTTTCTCTTGATAACAGAACCAGAACTGTAACCTTTTTTCTTGTTCAATCTTTGTTGAACTCTTGAAGTGTATTTTTTAGGTTTATCAGTAAGATTTACATCTTTTATTTCAGAAATATTAATTTCTGTTAATTTGAAAACCTTTTTAATCTTTTCAATTTGAACACTTCTTATTGGAAATTTCTCATCCGAAAATAATTTGTCTGAATCATTCAAAGTATATGCTACTTTGAATGTTTCGTCATTCAAATTACTTTTTGATAACAGAAATTCTTTATTGTAAACCCTTTTGACCGATGATTTTGAACTGTTGACCGATGAACTCGAACTCTCAGACTTTGACTCTGACTCCTCATCTTTATCCAACACCTGATCGACCACTTTCTTTATTAACTCAGACTCATGATCAGTGTCAGACGATGTGAATGTGACGTCAATGTTGTCTGGTAAATCATCAGTTGTTTCGGATTTTAACTTTATATTGACAGCCTTTTTGACCTGTTCCTCATTTGGTTTTCTGGGAGAATAACCTTCCCAGGTTGGAGGCGGACACTTTTTATAATTTGCACTTTGTTTCTTACCAGTATCCGTATCTTCTGAATTCTTGTCTTGAAAGGCTTCAAAACCTGCAACAGTTGGATAAATTCTCTCAATTAAATAATCAGAACTTGAATAACTTTGCAGCAATCGTCTGATTCTTTCATTTTCAATCTTTTCATTCTCCAACTCCTGCTTCAACTTTTCACATTCTTCAATATAGTGATTATTTTCTTTCTGCTTAGACATCATCACTGCATTCATCATTGTCAAAGCATTTTCTCTTTCAGAGTTTGTCTTTTCCAAACCATTCACCGTTCTGTTCAACACATCATACGACTCTTTCACATACTTGACATCAAACAACAATTTCTCTTTCATCTTGTCAAGCTCACTAAACTTCTTATCTTTCTCTTCACAGTGTTTGCAAGGTTCCAAACATTTTAGACAAGGTTTAGCGACTTCTACAATCTTTTCAATTTCAACCACCTTCTCTGCAACTTTAACTTCTTCACTTTGTTCAGACTTCTCTTCCTGAGCAACATTCTCTCATTTTACCTTTTCTGATCTTTTACTGCTCGCTTCTCCTTTAGTTTCTCCAATTTATCTGCAAAATAAAATTTGAAACTTTCAGGAGATAGATGAGTTTTGCCAATGTTAATTTCATTAATTTCTTCCTCATCATCGCTACTATCGGTTAATGATTGATCAAAGACTTATGTCTTTTCTAAACTATTCTCTGAAGAGACAGACTCTTCATCTTGGGTTTTCTCATTATCTGCAAACACATCCATCCACTCTTTCATCAACTTTGGTTCTTGAACTATTTGTGCAATGAATGCTCTAAACTTTGAATAAGCCGGAATGTATTTGTCCCAGCTAAAACCTTCTAGCACTCTTTCATCATCTTGATTCACTAGATAAGCTTTCTTCTTTCCATCTTCAATCTGATTAGCATTGGATGATAATGGTTGTTGTTGATGCGGCTGCTGAGAGACTTGATGATAAATCGCTTTCCGATAATAATCATTGTTGCCGAACGGATTCTGAGCTCCACCTGTTTCTCGATTGGTACATTCCCTCTTGAAATGTCCTTTTTCCCTGCATCGAAAACAAGTAACTTTAGATTTATCAAAACCTAAAGTAGAAACATTAGCATCACGAAAGTCATATCTTCCTGTAATCTGCTTAAATTTCTCAGCTCTCCTCAACACACTCGCTATACACCACTTAATATCCATCAGCTCCATCTCCTCAGCATTAATCTGATCATAATCCTCTTTCGTCAACATAGGATTTCCGATCCTTCCCGCAACCAAGCTCTCATATGATTCCAACACGGTAACAAGTAATGCCATATGACCTTTAGCGACTTCTTCAGAAAAATTCTGACCATTCTGAAGATGCAATGCGATGTTGCATTGTAGCACATGACCATTGCCATTGTTTGAGCTTTGAACACTTGGACTAACACTCGGATATGAAGAAAATCCACTGGAATTGAATGAACTTTGATTGACTGATCCGGATGAGTTTTCTGCGCTGAAAGCAGTTTGGATCTTTGGACTAGGTTCAACATTTTGAACATTACCTTTGTAGTACATCTTGATGTCTTGTTGACTACTTGAATTGTTCATTCTAGCAATCTTTTGTTGTTCAAGATCATGTCCCTCAAGTTTCTCAATGAATTATGCAATCGACAATCTACTATACTCTCCGGTATTTTTCAAAATCATGAGATATGTACCCCATTCTCTTTGAGGTAAAGCATCAGCTAATTTCTCAACCCATTCCTCTGGAGTTTTAGTAATCTCTAATCGAGACATTGATCGCACTAGATGACAATATCTCTCAATGAGAGTCTTTGTAGTTTCACCTGGCACACTTGAAAACAATTCAAATTCCTTCTTCAATAATGATTTTTTACTCTTGATCATTTCTGCACTTCCTTCGAATTTTGTGCGAAGTGCATCCCAAATTGAACGTGCACTACCATCATGTTGAAGTAATATGAAAATATCTTCTTTCACAGCTTGTTAAAGCAAACTGACCATCATTTTTTCTACCTTGTACATATCTCTCTCTTGATCTGAAAATTCCGAGATAATCTTTGCAACTCCCAAACCAGAAAGTGATCTATTATACTTAGTTTCAATACATTCCCAAGACCTTAGATGATTTGCTTGAACCTAATTTTCGAAACGTTATTTCCAACTATGATATTCTTCAATGCCCATCAGTTTTGGAGGTTTCTGTAACGTTCCAGTTTCATTTTCCATGCTTACACTCTGAGCAACAGTAACAGGAGTACCCGGGGTTGTAGCAAACGAATTGTAGAATTCAGAATCCATGTTTCGGTTTCAAAAATTTTACAAAGTCGGACTTTCAAATGAACTGGCACTTTTCAAGCGAACTGATTACACCAATTCGTGCGAACTGATGATTTCCAAACAAACTGATTTGATGTGAAATGTATCAATCCGTACGACCTGAACTTGAATTCATACGAACTGGATCAAGTTTCACGCGATCTGACTTTCTGGTGCGAACTGGGCACCAATTCATGCGAAATGGAAACTGATTCAAACGAAGTGGACAATTCAAATGACCTGGAGATTCAATTCGTACGACTTGAGGTCTAATTCAAGCGAAATGGAGCAAATTTGATCAATTCGTGCGAATTGGATCCAATTCGTGCGAGCTGGACTTGTTCAACTCGTGTGAATTGATGATGATGTCACACGATCGGACGGTTTTTTGAAAAATTGATCAGGTTTTAGGTTGATTTTAGGTCTGATTCTTTCAAGGATTGATTAAAACAGTGTTTCGCTTGTTATATGTGAAAATCAGTTCATTTTAACCGTAAAATCTTAGTTAATTTTGAAAAATGTGAAAAAGAATGAGTAGAAGTGAGATATTTGAATGAATTCAAGCTGAAACGGTAAGAACTCTTCCTCCTGAGCTCTGATACCACTTGTAGGATCGTTTGCACGACCAAACGAGTCATTCAGAAGAGATCTAGTCCAATACGAGAGGTGGAATCAGACGTATCGGAGTTATTTCAGCTGTATACACACTAGAATCACTTAATCTATCTCTTGTATTGATTTGATGACATTTTACAACTTGGAGATACTTCGGCAGAGCTTCGCTACCGGAATCAACAACGTTACAAATGAACTCAAGACTCAGCTATTTATAGATGATGGCCAATTCGCATGGAATGGACATTGCCATTTCGTGCGAAATGGTCACTTGGCCATTACGTACGAACTGGCTCTTGCCAGTTCATGTGAACTGGTCCAACACCTCTATAACACTATAATCTAGCCTACCGAGCTCCATTCTAGCAAATCTAGACACACGACTCGATACAAGACGAAGTCGACAGACATATGCACCAACAACTGTGCCATGATGGCTGCAGCTAAGGTATCACCTCAGGTCTTGAAAAATTTATGTTCAGACAAATGCATCATAGCATTTGCTAATGTTAAAGAGGTGAATGAAAACCTTAGTGACAAAATCTTAAAAGATGAAATACAATTTGAAAAGTCTGTCAAAGAACTTAAAAACAAATTGTTTGAAAAAGATAATGAGATTTGCAGTCTTAAACATGAACACAGCATAACCAAGGACCAAATTCAAGCCATGATAGAGAAATATCATGCTTGCAAAAAGGAGTTGAAATCCACCCAGATCACTTGTGAAAAATGGGTGGAATCCTGCAAAGGTTATGAGCTGATGTTAGAGAAACATATCAAAAGCAATGTAAAATTTGGCATAGGTTTCAGGAAAAATGACCAAGTTGAAAACACTGTTGTAAATGAGTCTGGTTCTGTTGAGATAATTCCAACCAACAAGGATGGTCAAGAAATTAAAATAACTGATAAATATGGTAACAAAATCACTTTGGAAAGACCAAAGGGGTCATCAACCTTTGAGGAGATTGAAAAATATCAATTCAAAGACACCTGGTCAGATGAGTGTGACATCCTTGAGAATTTCAAACCCATGGATTTTTCCACAGTTGAAGGTGTGAAAGCACCTAAGGCCAAAGTCATTCCTCTTAAAGACATCCCAATAGTGGTTCAAAACTCTGTTGCAAAGGAAGTTGAAAAGAGGAAGAAGAGAGAAAAAGTTAAAAATTTGTTTTGTGACTTTTGTGAAAAGAAAAATCATTCCACAAAGGATTGTTTTCATTTAAAAGCATATGATATTAACAAAACAAGCATCATTGAGCCTGCAAATTGTTGCACCATATGTGGAAAAACCAATCATCTTACTCATGAGTGTGTGTACCTCAAAACTTTTGAGGTTAAAAGAAAGGAGTACACTTCAAAAACACCTGTGAGTTCATCAAAACAACCCATCATGAAACAACAACCATTTGTATCTGTCCAAACAGCTGTTACAAAACAGTTGAACAAAAACTCTGCTCCAAGAGATGTTCAAGTGACAGATGCACCACCTGCCAACCAATTCCAAAGAGGAAGAGGTCAACCTCCATACCAAAGTGTCCCATAATGTTTATGAGGCCTACAAAAAGCCTTCTAAACCAAAAGTGAACCGGCATCCCTTTGGATTTCAACATCTGACAGGAAATGGCCCACAACAGTGGTTAGAGAGAAATGCTTCAAAAGCTGTTCAAATCCCTGAGGTAGCCACTGTCCATGTTCCTGGACTTGATTCTGATACTGTTGTGACCCCATCCAAAGCCTTATTGGCTTTGGAGACCCTCCTGAACTAATTGTTTACTTGATGTGCAGGGAGCTTCTGCATGCTTAGATAGTTTTGGTATGTAGATAGTGGAGGCTCCAGGCACATGACTGGATGTAGAGCCCTACTCAAAGAATTCAAAAATCATGGAGGGGGTGATATATTTTTTGGTAACAATTCTAAGGGAAAGGTGTTGGGGTCTGGAACAGTTAAGTCTGGAAAAATCAAGTTTGAAAATGTCAATCTCATTGACAATCTAAAGTTCAACCTCCTTAGTGTCTCACAAATGAGTGACAAAGGCTATGGGTCATTCTTTACTAAGGAGAGTTGCAAGATTGTTGGACCAGAAATGGTCAAAAAGATTGAAGAAATAATAGCCAATGGAAAAACTCAACTTGTTGCTCAAAGGAGTGGCAATGTTTATGTAGTTGATTTGTCAAAAGAGAACCCTATGACTGATGCATGTCTGTTCTCAGCTGCCTCTAACAAAGAGACAGAATTATGGCACAGAAGATTGGGGCACACAAATCTCAAGACAAACACTTCTTTGTCAAAACAAGGCCTTGTAAGAGGTCTTCCACAAAAATTGTTTACTTGTTCTGAGCATTGTGTTTCCTATTTAAAAGGTAAACAACATAAAAGCTCATACAAGTCAATTGAGGAGTTGGTGTGTGTAAGGTGTGTTATGTTTTTATTGATAATTTAAGCCCATTTTACACATTAGTCAAGTTTTAAATTTATAAAACATGATATTCTACTAACACTAAACACACACATGGGCAAGTGCACCCATCGTGAGCGTAGTATAGCGTTGGTAAGATACCGAGGTTGTCCAAGGACACAAGAGCTTTTAGTCGTGTATATGTATGTATATGTGTTCTTGAGCATGATTAGAACATAAAAGATGATGATGATGTTGTATGAGTGCATTAGATGCATTTACTTAAACATGCATGATGATTTGTGGTCATGAAATGATGATTTAGATATGATTTGATAAAAATAAATTTTGATCAGAATATAAACACTAAAATATAATTATTTTGAAGTTTTTAGTGATATAAAACTTTGTCATAAAGTTTACTAGTCTTGCATGTTGTACTTGGTGCATTAGAAGTTGTAAAATACGTGAAATCGCATGATTTATGTGACTTACACAAAAACTGCACTAATCTGATTATAACCACTATTTTAATCAGTAAATAATATGTATTGTGTTAAAATATCAAGTCATTCCAAGTTGGGATGATTATAGAAACGTTTAACGCAAAACTATGCGTTAAAATGGTCAAAAATCGGCTTTTCGAGTGATTTTTATAAAACTGATTTAGATCAGTAAGTAAACTGATATTTTTAGTTTAAAAATAAGTATTTTAACTAATTTAAAGTTTACTTGGTGTTTGGTTGGTCATACGTGACTTCCGACGCCCGAAAAACGTTACCGAATTGCTAAAATACGCATTTTTTCCAAAGTACACTAGTATGGGTAAAATTTTGGGTGAACCTTGTGTGTTAAAATGTGTTATATGATTTACACATGAGAATGTGAAAATATGTTAAGTTTTTAACATGATATTAGAAATTTAGCTTATGCATGTATGCTTGTGCGTTTTGTGCGGTATAAACGGTAAAAATCGCGTTAAATGTGTAACTTGTTTGTCGAGCATGAAAATTGGTACATATAAAATATTTTATGTATATTTTCTTTAAAAATGACAAAATAGATAAGTTAACAAGATTTCGCGTGAATAAATGATAAATTATGCGAACGTTTATGTATATATATTACGACGTGCAAATCGTAGATATATTGCGTATAAACGGGAGTGATAAAGGATTTACACGATAACGGTCACCAATAAAATCGTTCAAATCGCAAAATCTTAAATATATATATATATATATATGAACTCATATATATATTAACATGCCAACATAATCAAAAACGATAACTTTTCGAGAAAATCTCAAAGTGATGTGACAATTCTAAGAAACAGAGAAACTTAGGATTTTTGTGATGTATATATGTATATTGATTTAAAACTCGCTCCTACATATAATAGGACGTGTAAAAATCAATCTCTGGGATTGCCTGCTATTTAAAATACGCACCCAAAGGTGAGTATCACTAAACCCCTCTTTTTACTGCTTTGTATATATTTTGGGGATAGAACACGCCAATAAAAGGGTTTAATAATGTTTTTGGATTAAAACATACCTTTTAATATAAAATATATATTTTTGTTGAAAATATATGGAGTTTGATAAGTCATACGTTTCGAGGTAAAACGTTTTTGATGAATGAATGTTTGGAGGAAATTGGGATGGTACGGTGTTTCCGAGGCGAAACAGATCGTAAAGTTGGGACGGATGCCAGCCTGGTCTCAAAGGAAGGGGATTCAGGGGATTTGTACAACTTCGTGTATTAAATTTGTCATATTAGTAGGATATAAATATTGTATGTGAGGCAGACATCATATCGGTCTTAAGTGGACCCCGCGCCCATGATGTCGTTTAATCATTTAAGTATTGCACGCGAGGAATTGTTGGTAGATCTATCGGGTTGACAACCCCTTCATGACCGGTCGCCTCGTGTCAAGTCAAACGACGAATTGATATTCTGTTTATTGTCTAGCTTTGATTATCCCTGCATGGTAAATATATAGTTCGTATTGTCTAGCTAGCATACGAGTCTGAAAATTGACGCTATGAATTTAATATACAAAACCTGGGTAAGAGCTATATTGTCGGTTTTTGAACCGCGACGGAGGACCCATGGATTTTATTAAGGAAGTAAAATGGACTTTCTAAAAATTATGTAGATGTTTTAAAATAAACACATAATCAGAAAGTTTTCCTTTGGAATGAATGGTTTGTATGTGAATATGCGAACTCACTTTCCTTTGTGTTGGTACTTAATTTTAACGTGTTTTACAGGTGCTTGAGTTCGGCTTCGGGAATCATGGCGTATCTTGTGGTTGTTGATGCATGTTTTGTATCTTAATATGTTGGACTAACTTTTAAAACTTTCTGGGACGAATGTAATAAGATCCGTAAGGATCAAAACAATTTAACTATGTCGTGGTTATGTAACGTTTTGAAACCTTAAGTTTAAAACTTATGTTTTAATTAATTTATTATGTCCAACAATTTAATGCATCGATCATCAAGATATAAATGGGCACCAGCTTCCGTCACCACTACATTTTATATTCCGCTGCGACGTATTTTGGGGTGTGACAACTACTCCTTTTCATGGAGAAACTTTTAATAATACTTTATCTCCTACTTGAAATTCTAATGGTTTTCGTCTGTGGGCAGCATAACTCTTTTAACGATCTCGTGCTGCTTTTAGTCTTTCCTTGACTTGAATTATCTTATCTGTCGTTTCCTGTACTATTTCTGGTCCGGATAATTGTTTCTCTCCAATCTCTGCCCAGCAGACTGGAGTTCTGCACTTTCGTCCATAAAGTGCTTCAAATGGTGCAGCATTAATGCTAGTATGATAGCTGTTATTGTCGGAAAATTCTATTAATGGTAAATGATCGTCCCAATTTCCTCCGAAATCAATTACACAAGCTCTAAGCATATATTCCATTGTCTGAATTATCCTTTCGCTTTGTCCATCCGTTTAGGGATGATAAGCTGTGCTTAGATTTAACTTGGTTCCCATTGCTTTTTGGAAACTTGTTCAAAAATGAGAAGTAAAACGGCTATCTCTATCGGATACAATAGATAAAGGAATTCCATGTAATGAAACTACTTCATTTACATATAGCTTGGCTAACTGTTCCATACTGAAAGTTTCCTTCATGGGTAAGAAATGAGCAGATTTGGTCAATCTATCTACAATTACCCAGATTGTATCATTTCCTTTTCTTGTCTTCGGTAATTTGGTAACAAAGACAATTGTTATCAATTCCCATTTCCATATGGGCATTTCTAACTGATGCAATAATCCTAAGGGTTTCTGATGCTCAGCTTTAACTTGAGAACAAGTTAGACATTTAGCAACATAATTAGCTATATCCTTTTTCATTCCTATCCACCATAAATTCCTTCTTAGATCTTGATACATCTTATCACTTCCAGGATGTATCGTATATTTAGATTTATGAGCTTCTTCTAGAATTCTGTGGCATAGGTTTCCTTGTTTAGGTATCATATCCTTTTCTTATGGAACTTCCAAATTCCATCTGTTCCTTATTCTAATTCCTTAATCATTCCTTTCAATTTTTCAGCATCGTCCTTGATTGCTGACTCCTGTACTTCCCTAATTTGTTCATTTAAATATACTTGTAGATTTAATCTGAGAGAACGTACTCGCTTTGGTTTTTCATGATACTTTCGACTTAAAGCATCAGCTACTACATTGGCTTTCCCAGCGTGATACTGGATATCACAATCATAATCACTAAGAACTTCCATCCAACGTCTATGTCACATATTTAATTCTTTTTGCCCGAAAACATACCTTAAACTTTTATGATCGGTGAAGACAACAAATTTATTTCCATATAAATAGTGCCTCCAAATCTTAAGGGCAAAAACTATGGCTCCTAATTCTAGATCATGGGTTGTGTAATTCTCTTCATGTTTCTTAAGTTGTCTAGAGGCATAGGCTATAACCTTTTGACGTTGCATCAACACACATCCATATCCTAACTTAGATGCATCACAATAGACTATAAAGTCTTCAGTTCCTTCTGGTAATGCAAGTATGGGTGCGTTGGTTAACCTCTGCTTAAGGATCTTAAAAGCTTCCTCCTGTTTTGGTCCCCATTCAAACTTAACTGATTTGCAGGTCAGTTTAGTTAATGGAATGGCTATTCTAGAGAAATCGCGGATAAACCTTCTATAATATCCTGCTAGTCCAAGAAAACTTCGTATTTCTGTTGGTGATTCAGGGACTTTCCATTTAGTAATCGCCTCGATCTTTGTGGGATCCACATGAATTCCTTCATGATTAACCAGATGTCCAAGGAATTGTACTTCTTGTAACCAAAATTCACATTTTGAGAATTTAGCATAAAGCTTCTCTTTTCTCAACAATGTGAGGAGTGTATGCAGATGGGCTGCATGGTCCTCTTTACTCTTAGAGTAAATTAGAATATCATCTACAAAGACAATTATGAATTTATCCAGGTATGGTTTACATATCATGTTCATCATGTCAATAAATGCGGCTGGGGCATTGGTTAAACCAAATGGCATGACAGTAAATTCATAATGACCGTATCTCATTCTGAAAGCAGTTTTAGGAATATCCTCTTTCTGTACTTTCAGTTGATGATATCCAGAGCGTAAATCGAGCTCCTTGAAGTTGATCGAACAGATCATCGATTCTCGATAGTGGGTACCGATTCTTAATCGTGACTTTGTTCAATTCTCGATAGTCAATGCACATACGCATCGATCCATCTCTCTTCTTAACGAACAACACCGGTGCTCCCCATGGTGATGAACTTGGTTGTATAAAACCTTTGTTAAGGAGTCCGTCCAATTGCTTCTTCAGATCCTGTATTTCCGTTGGTGCTAATCGATATGGTGCTTTGGCAATTGGCGGCGTCCCTGGTATTAGGTGAATTCTAAATTCAACCTCTCTATCAGGCGGTAATCCAGGTAACTCTTCTAGAATTTAGATATTACAGGAATATCTTTTAATTCTTTTCCTTTAGTATTATTGATTACAGAAATCATATATACTATTCATCCCTTCCTTTCATAACTTGTGGCTTTCATCACAGAGATGAATTTCGTCGATCTAGTTGGCTTATCTCCTTTAATTATGATCTTTTCGCCACTTGGTGTACTTACTTGTACTAACTTTTGATCACATAAAATACTGGCATGATTGGCTACCAACCAATCCATTCCTAATACAACATCGAAACCAGCCAGATTCATTAGGTAAAGGTTAGCCAAGAAACGATGGTTTAGGATTTCTATTCTTGCACCCTGCAAGATTTCACTTATCTTAACAGATTCTCCATTGGCCGTTTCTACCAGACAGTCTTGTTGAAGTTTGACTAAGGATTGGTCAAGAAATTGGTAGAAAGAAGTATTGATAAAACTTTGGTTTACACCAGAGTCAAACAATACCTTGGCAAATATATCATTAACTAAAAACGTACCGGCGATCACATCCGGAATCATCTTGGCTTCCTCAGCTGTCAGAACAAAGGCTTTGCCATTCTTCTTAGGTACTTCTGTTGTCTTAGTCTTGTTGGGCATGGCTAGAGCTAGCTTCGGACAGTTCGGTCTAATATGTCCCTTTTCTCCACAATTAAAGCATATCCCATTACCGGGTTTCTTCCTACAGTCTTCTTCCTTGTGTCCAGAGATTTTGCAAAAGTTGCAATATGTAAAGCATCTTCCAGAATGCTTTCTTTTGCAGTTCTTACAGTAAGGTGCAGAAGAACCTGTTCCCTTCCCACGATAGGAATTACTAGAACGAAATTCTTGTGTAAGCTTTTGAGCTATGTTCTTCTTCTGGTTTTCTTCTTGTGTACGTACCAGTTCGTCAGTCAAGGTATTGGCTAATTCTACTGCTTCTTCTATGGTTTGAAGTCTAGCTGCCTTGACTACATGTCTAATCTCACCAATTAATAGGCCTGTAAATGAACCAAACGAACACGAACATAGGCATGTTCATGTTCGTTCATTTAACTTTAACCGAACACGAACACAAACATATAATCGAACACATTTTTTGTTTGTGTTTGTTTATTAAGAAATCGGGTATGTTCGTGTTCGTTTATGTTCGTTCGTTTAAAGCCTAATCGAACAGTTCACGAACATAAACGAACACAAACGAACATAAACAAAAAAATAACTGAACATATTTGAATAAACATACACAAAAACAAATTAACATGATCGAACAAACACAAATGAAAGTAACTGAACAATTATAAACAAACACAATTTAACATTAGTGAATACAAATAAACAAGTCTAATATATTACAGTTCATCCAAAAACATATCTAAATTAGGGTTCATAAATACTAAAATTAAGTATTTTTTTTATATAAATATTAAGTAAGTGACCAGTTACGATCTAATAAAATTTTAAAATTTCATTTTTATTATTAGAAAACTCAATTATTAATTAGTTATATTTATATAAGTAGTTAGAAAACCTAATATTTATATAAATATAACTATTTATGTATTTACTAAAATTTAAACGAACATAAACGAACGTTCACGAACATAAATGAACAAACACAAGGTGTGTTCATGTTCGTTCATTTAATTAAATGAACAAAATTTTTTGTTCGTGTTCGTTCGTTTATTAAATAAACGAACTTCCCGCCGAACAAGTTCACGAACAGTTCATGAACGTTCGGTTCGTTTACAGGCCTACCAATTAATCCCCAAATATAATGGGAGATTAATACTGGTTCGGGTGAGGTTAAGGATGGTACTATCCTAGCATATTCGAAGAATATGGTAGTGTAACCTTTGCAGTCTATTCCAGTTATTCTGAGATTTAGGAACTTATTGGCTATTTGTTCCTTCTCATTAGGAGGACAGAATTTTCTTTCAACCATTTCCTTAAAGTTGATCCATTCCATATTATAA
This sequence comes from Helianthus tuberosus, assembly GCA_030545235.1. NCBI lineage: Eukaryota > Viridiplantae > Streptophyta > Magnoliopsida > Asterales > Asteraceae > Helianthus > Helianthus tuberosus. The sequence goes on along the minus strand of CM060416.1, from coordinate 82,897,699 downwards.
ACTCTTTCACTTCCCCTAGACTGGAGAATAGTATTCCACCATTCTAAGGCTGCATTTTTTAAAAGATTAGAAGCAAACATAATCTTATCTTCGTCTGCGCATTTACTTATTTTTATGACTGCTTCTGTCTTTTCTATCCAACGTAAGGCTGCAATGGCTCCTTCATTGCCTGAGAATTCTATTGGTTTGCAGGCCAAGAATTCTTTAAAAGAACAACCGTATGGAGCAGTTCTTCTTCTTCTAGGAATTGGAGCTTGGATAATAGGTCCATTGTCATTATTCACACTGTGACTTGGTTCAGTGTGTTGACGTTTACTGCCATTTGCAGATTTATCTGCTTCTTTAACAGTCTTGATAATATAAGGCATGGCATCTATAATTCCTTGTGCCACTATATGTTGAATGACACTGTTATCTATTTGGTTTCCGTTATTCTCATTATTCTGGTTTTCCTGATTTACTTCGTTCGACATCTGAATTGTAAACATTTATCAGGTATTAATTATCACAGAATAGAATTAAATACAATTATTTATACACAATCATACGAACAAGCTGGTCAAAAACGTCGATCATTGCGACATTTACTCTTTTTCATATATATATATATATATATATATATATATATATATATATATATATATATATATATATGCATCTATTACAAATTACAAGTGAAAATTAAAGATACTATGCATCCGTACTTAGATATATATGTATTCTATAGTACAAAATTACACGTATATCTAGTGATGTGCTAAGTGTCGTTCATCCAGTATTGCATTTCCCGCTCATCATATTTCCAAACTAGTCATTCCCCTATCTGTCTGATTCTATTCCCCTCATTTACTAAATCTTCTCCATACTGATGGAGTTCCCGCACCTGTTTTCGACTCATTGGTGGATCTAATGGTTCAGGTGGAGGTACGGGTTCCTCGTAGGGGTCTCCGCTATTTAATTCGAAAAATTTCATATCAATTTCCTTCCACGGATCAGGTTCTAGAGGTTTTAGTTCTTTAGGTGGGTATAAGGCCGAGTATGACCTATTGTTGTCAAACCATGGATCATATCCTAGAGGGCGTGGAGTTGGGATTCTAGGTGATTCGTCGGGGTTAAATGCAGGTATCAGGAATTGGTTCTCTGGGTTGGATTCTAGCATCTGTTGGTATGGGAACAAAGGTAACAGTTGAGGTTCGGCTACTTGATTTTGGTTAGTATCTACGACTGTAGTGGCTAACATGTGGAAATTGGCCAACTGTCTATCTAATTCTTCTTCCCAAAGTGGTCTACTGTTTACTTCCTGAATCTGTGCATCTGCCTCTTTATTGGCCCTGACTATTACTCTCTGTTGCTGTAATTTCTTCATTCTTTTTCTCCTCTCATGAGCCCCTCTATTAAACCAACCTCTTTTCTTAGTAGAAAAAGGTTCCTCCGATTGTGCCTTAAAAATAAATATTCCCTCTTCTGTATCGGCTGAATATCCTGAGGGATCAGGCCGAGATGATGTTCCCTCATTTTTCTGTGAACTATCTAAATAACGATAAGCGTCCGATGTTCCTTGATCACTCATACTGTAAACTAACAAATAGTCAAATAACACATAACACATAATCACATAAATTATTTCCTAACACAGAATTTGAAATGTCAGTGTCAGCAGAACACTTCTTTGGCTTAAATCAGTGGCTGTAGCTCTGATACCACCTTCTGTCGCAACCCCCGACCCCTACCCGGGAGCGAGCGGCCGCGAGCCTCAAAGCGGGTGGTATCGGTGTTTATTAATTTGGCAGCGGAATACATTAGGACCATAGTTAGAAAATATTTTTATCAGAGTAAAACACCAAACTTTTATAAGAATAATTTATGGGGATAAAAACCAAGTTCATTTGATAATACATTGATAGGGATAAACCCTAATTATTGAAAACAAAATGTCTTGTTTATTTAGGTAACTTTTATAGCCACTATTCCACGCCTTCAGTGCTCTCCAACTGGCTTCTATTGGGCTTTCACATTACGTTACCTGAAACACGTTTTAAAAACATTTTGTCAGCAAGAAATACTGGTGAGTGCATCCCAATTTAATCAAAACAGTTTTAATACTTTAACATAATTGAGGGCAACCCGCAATTACATTTGTTTATATCTAATCAATTACTCAATCAGTGCTGTCAAACCCTGACTTGTGGGTCATATTATCCATTGGCTAACTCTTTGTCAAATGCTAACGTTTTTCCACATTTTGTATACAAAACCCCAACATACCGACAGTAATTGTAGAATCACAAATACTCAATTACTGTTATGTTTAAGTTAAAACGTTTGAGGTTTTGGTAAACATTTTGACTCACAAAAAGATTTATAAAAAGAGAATATACTCACAAATAGTGAGAAAAAGCAAGATATACTCACATTGCAGGTTTAGATAATACTAAGGCTTCCTGAGAATCTTCTGGTTATTATCTATTAAATCAAATAATGCACACGTGTTAGTAAAATAACCCAATTCAATTTAACCATACAACTCGAGACAGAATTCCAATGACTGAGTTGGGCAGAGCCGACATGCATTACGGAAATTCTAAATCAATCGGGTGTACACACGAGACAGAATTCCAATGACTGAGTCGGGCAGAGCCGACATGCATTACGGAATTCTAAATCGATCGTGTAGGGTAATAGCAGGGTTATAGTACTTATTACGGAATTCTCTCTCTACTAGAGAATTTAGAGAGAGAATCGGGAATTGAACGACTAAACAAATGAGCTCGAGACCTCCATTTATAGGCTGATTCGGGGGTCTGTCACGCCCCATGATAGCCAAAGCCTAGGCTTTCGCGACCCGCGAGAGCCTCTAAGGCGACCATAGCTTTGACTAGTCAGCAGACTAGCCTTGCCACGTGTCTACCACGTGGTACCCAACGTGTCCGAATAAGAATCAGGAAGTCGCACCCCGCGACAGACCAAAGGGTCTCCGTCGCGGCCCGCGAGCGACTGCCAAACTTTGTTTTTGTTGATTTTCACAAGTATATGGTTATTCCGGGTCCGGTTCTCATGTACAGGGTATATTTAGGGACATTTAGGGTGTCCAAAATATTTTTAGGAGGGTTGTTATAGTCTAAGGACCATTTTTGAATTTTAGAGGTAGATGAAGTTACTAGGAGTGATGTTATTGGAAGAGGTAAGAGAGTATTCTTTCCTAAGACATGCCCTAACAGTTCTGCTGGATTGGCATCAGGATGCCCATACATAATCACATTTATGAGGACCGTTTCGTCGTTGTTTACGCTCAGGCCAATTCAATATAGCTAATCAACGTGCGGAATCCGTTTGAATAGTTGGCAGACACAAGAATTCAATGTTTAACACTGTTTTCATTTAATATAAACTTGTACAGAACCATAAAACAGTTCGGCAGCGCTTCACCATCTGAATGCCAATACTCATACTAAGCTCTCACCTACACCCCTATTTATAGGCTTGCATATCCGTGCGAGTGGGCTTGGAAGAATGGACATATTCCATTCGTGCGAAGTAACTAGGTGTCCCTTCGTGCAAAGGACTCCTTCGTGCGAAGGGATCTTTACAATATAATACAAAACCAAACTTCTAACATGCAATCCTATTACATTAATGAATGGATTCAATGATGTAGGCTGCAAACAGTATGCACCAACAAACTCCTCCTTGGATGTAGTCGCAGTCACAATCAGTCTTCAGTCTTCAGTCTTCAATAACTTTATCCTTTTCCTTTTTCGCTTTTTCCAAATTCTTCAAATACCTTTGTCTCCCGAACCATGTTTTAAAGAAATTCTTGTGTGGCTTCTTTCTTCACTAGGAATTGGAGTTTGATCAGTAGGAATAGGCTTGTTCATCGTCTTTATCTTCATCATCATTCTTGTTTTTTGTTTCTCCTCTTCTCGATCTCCGCCAACCTTTTCTTTTATTCTTCATCATAAGGCACATTCACTGGTTGACTAACAAGAATGTATTGCCTGATGTCAACTGAAGTGATTACTTGCACCGCAAGATGGCTCATATTGACAACCCCATTCCCGATTCCTAGGTTTGTTTGGAAGTGACCTTAGGGAATGACAGAATCCAATGAATATTTGATAAACCTTTGTCCTTATAACGGTTTATCTGACAGTCGACAAGGCTTGAATGTATTGGCCAACAATCCATACATATGTGTTTACACAATCAAAGTAATTGTTTTATAAGACAAAACCTTTCCGAATAAACAAGACCTTTGTTTATTCACAACACTTGTTTAATACAAGACATTTTGGTTATTTATACAAGACATTATCATATGGTTTAAACAAAGACCCTGTTGTTTACCATATAAGACATTTTTTGGTTTATACCGTACAAGACATTGTTGGTTTATACAAAGACATGACATATTTTGGTTTATACAAAACATTGGTTTATACAAGACATTTCATTTGGTTTTTAACTTAATCATGCATTACTTCTTTTAAATCATTTGATTTTTCATATGATTTCATAAAAGAAACATTTATATTAAAGGTTCATGATTACTTTTGAAATCGTTAAAACCTTTTCTTGTAATATCCAAAGCCATGAATATTAATCACAAAAACCTATGTTACTCGAAGACATTTTTATGCTGACGTTTTATTTTCACATATGTTTCTGGTACTATTATGTGATGATTGTTAACGCATGCTACACATAGGATGGACTCGGGCTTTAGTTTACCTTAAAACTTGAAAAACAATTGTTTGTATTTATTTGATTTGTTTCAAGACAATGTAACTCAATAATTCAATAAAACAAAATGTGTTGTGAAACAATTTCCTGTAACGTGACTCCCCGATGTTTCCGCCGTGGTTTGTGTAATAATACACAGGTGTATACGTCTGGTATATAACAACCTATATACACATATGTGCTTGAATAATACACAAGTGTATAAATCTGGTTTAGACCGACATATGGGAACAATATGTAATAATACACAAGTGTATAAGTCTTGTATATACCGACATGTATTAACATATGTTAAAAAAACATACTTTAATTAGGTTTAATATTTAATTTTAAAAAGAACATAACGGTTTATTTAAAAAAAATATTAGCTCTTCAATCTCTTATAATTAAAATAATGGAGAAATAATTAAAAATGAGAGAGATGGAGTTAAGATAGGAGAAAATTAAGGAATTTTAATAAAAATATTTGGCTAATGTCAGTCTTATCATTTTAATCTAAAAAATGGTCATGGGCTAAGATTGGTTCACTCAATTCACTCTCAAGAAGTTGTTCACAAATTAACCTAATCCATATATGATATTACAAAGTTTTGCTAGATAAATATAAGGCTATAGGGTGTGGTCATGACCTTCATGGTCTCCATGACCCTCCACATCAGCGCCATGTCACTCATTTTTAATCAATCATTCAAAACCACTACCCTAAGGGAGTGGTCATGATCCAAACCACTATTCTCTTATTTTAATTTATTTTTGTGAAAAAGGAAAATGAAATATTGAAAAAGGAAAGGAGACCCATGGTTGCCATGGTTTTAATACATGCCAACCATGGTGGATGAGGCAAGGGGTTGGTGTAGCAATTCATTAATGATACTACGTGGCGACTGATGACTCAACAATGCCCCATACCCTTTAGCCTATACGTTTTAAAAAGAGAGATGAAATTATAGAATCGAATATATTCGAATGTCTAAATCATGAATGAATTAGCAAAAGGAAATATTCAAAATCTTCATAAAAATGAAATAGTCAAAAGGGAGCGGACACACACCACCCACATTGCACTTGGGGGCAAGTCTACTTGCTATATAAACCCCCCTCATCAAATTCTCATTCTTTTTGGGTATTATAGCCTTTGAAGTAGAATGATGTGGAAATCAAGATATGGAATATACTTAAGGAGAGATTAGCCTAATTTTATAACATGATTCTCTAATGGTGATTAATGTGGGCCATCAAGATCTAAGTAGATCTCTTGTGTGGTTTCCGTGTGCCAAAGTGATATCTTAGTGCAAGAAAGCCTTTTGTTATGGGTCATGTGTAAACACTCAAAAAAAAAAAAAAAAATCTTAAATTCTACTTTTCCTAATTTGAAACTTTAAACAGGACTCACAAATAACTTTAGTGAGTCTAGTTTTTCAGACTGAACTAATTTATTATTTGTTATTATTATCAAAGACGACTCATTCAATTTGGAAATCCTAAGAGAAGTTAAAAAACTAGTGCCCTTTATACTTGACAAGGTTATTTTTTTTTTTCAAACGGCAGACTTGATTTTAATTAATTCTTTGACTCCCTTGTGGGTATGGTTCTTAACCAGAATCACCATATCCCTTGAGTGCAATAAAAATTTGTAAATAATTTAAAGTGAATTTGAGTTGTAATTACCACGTGCAAACATTTGCGCCTTCATTTATATAATTCGTATAATTACGCATAGATTGGGTTAAAACCTGATTAAGCACATTATTTACATAATTACGCACATTATATTGGTGATCACGTATCTTTGCACGTTAAGCGCCTTTTGTATTTTAAACTTTCATAATATTATTGTCTAGATATTGAAGTTTAGTATTGCCCACTACATATATAAAAATATATGATATTCATTATCTAAGAATATATTATACTAAATGTATTATGTTATAGTATAGTTCTATATGTAACATGGACTCGTAGAACTAACAAAGCTCGTTATATGAAGTTCGGTTTATGGGCTAGAATAAAGTGAGTGCTAATTCATGTAATAAGTTATTTTTTTGTTATTTGACGGCTGATTACCAAACGTTAGAAATTTAATCATTAAGTCTTTAAGATAAAGTAAGTAGATGATCACCTTCAAAATTCAACCCTTTAATTAGTTTTCTTCGTCATTATATTTAGTTTAGGCATGCTAATTAATAGTTAAGTAATTTTATCTTTTTCAAAATACTAAAATAAACAAATATAATTGGTAAAAGTGGTACCACTGAAGTTATTCTCCATCGAATTAGTCAAAATGAAGAAATCCGAATATGATTAGGAATCTTTTGGAAAAAGAAAATTGTGCAAAAGAGACATCAATTGTTTGCCAATTGCCATGCCACTATCAATATCACCCAAGACTTGGCTTCCGGGCAAACCACTATCTTTGTCTTTTATTATTGTTTTTTTCTTTTCGATAATAATGATCACACACACACACATCATATATACATATACAAATGTTCAAATATCTTATATTGAGACTCTATTCAGGGACGAAACTAAATTAAGAGGACTTTAAGGTCTTAACCTATGGCCCACAAAATATTCTGTTAGTAGCATTAAAATTGTTGTTAGTCGAGTAGTTAAAGCGAATGTTAAAGAAAAACTTATTACAACCCTAACCGAAACCTTTTAAATTCAGTTTTCGTATAAAAAAGTTATGCTTGCTTGATAGGTTTAAGAAATATCAGTAACTAATATATATGTTTAAAAGCTTGTAAGAAGTTTTCGTATTTCAGATAATAAAATTCGAGTTATAAATAATGAACATTGGGCTCACAAGGGGGTCAACCACTTTTTCCCAATGGGCATAGCTATTTATTATTGACTACTTCTGGGCCTTGTTAAAAAGTTCTTATTAAAATTTAAAACAAATGACTTGCTTTCAGATTCTAACCTCGATATCCCTTTCTAAAAAATCAATTTAAAAAAAAAAAGAGTTAAATATCATTTTAGTCCCTGTGGTTTGGGTCATTTTGCAAGTTTAGTCCAAAGGTTTAATTTTTCTTCTGTGGGTCCAAAAAGGTTTCACTGTTGCCATTTTAGTCCACTGAGTTAACCTCATCCATTATTTCTGTTACCGAGAAGGGCGGTTCGGTCATTTTATATGGCCGAATTGCCTTTCTAGTTAACAGAATTACATATAAAATGATCGAATTGCCTTTCTGGTTAACAGAAAAAATGGATGAAGTTAACCCAGTGGATTAAAATGGCAACGGTGAAGCCTGTTTGGATTCACAGGATTCATAGGAGAAAAATGAAATCTTTGGACTAAACTTGCAAAAGGGCCTAAACCTGAAGGACTAAAATGGCATTTAACTTTAAAAAAAAATCATATTTATATATTTATATACTATTATTTTGCAACATATTATTCCATTAGTAGTTATACCCATTGCTTAAAGTTTAGTACTATTAATTTGCATTGTTGCATTATATTAGATACTATTAATATTAATTTGAAATTTGAAAGATGTTGGTGTATAGTGGTTTGTACATGATGCTTAATAAGTTTTTTATGCATAGTTGTGTTGTACATGATGCTTAGTGATGTTGTATCCCATGTTTTTGAGGGTTTTTTTTTTTTTTAAATTCATGTTTCACTTTAAACGCAAAACTAATTGATTTTGTAATTGTAACCCAAAAGTTTTTAGTTTTTCCAATTTAAGCTCACAACCCTTTTACTTTCAACTTTGATCCCTATGTTTTTAATATTTTGCAAAATTTTTCGTTTTACGTTTAGATATAAATTTTGCGACTTAACACGGCACAATGTGTGTGTGTGGTTCAACGATTTTACGCTTTGTTATACCATTCATTCTAAATTTTGCGAGTTAACATGGGCAACGTACATGTGTGGTTCAGTGCGTTTACGTCGTCTATTTTTTTCGTTTAATAAGTTCGTCACAACGTGCGAGTCCTAAATCGAGTTAGTTATTATTTTCTATTTTTATATGTTGGTCTAATTTTCCACGTTAAGACGCCGCAACTTCAATGTTGGTGGCCGTTGGCTATAGGGTGGCATTGGTGCTATTTTTCACGGTTTTACACCCCCCGCCGCAACGCGGGGAGCTTAATACGATATGTTATTTATATGGATACAAGTCATGTAACGTAGTAATTATGATACCATTAATTGTATTGAGATTATTTGGTGAATTACTTATTTGTATAAGATAGTAATACAGACTTAACCGATAAAAACATCTTTAACACATTGTAAATGTGAATCTAATCAACAACATGTCAATTTCGTTGGCCGCGGCGCAACGCTCACGGGTTAATATTCTAGTGTATGTTTAACTTTCATATCTCATTCTTCATCTCAATTTATACATTCTTTTTTAGTATTTATTTTTCAATTCAATTATCTATTTATTACATGTATTTGATGTAAAAACCGAAACGCTCGAGGTATACATCGAAATTAGAGGTGCACGTACCCGGAACCGGGTAGGTCCTCGTCGGGTATTATTGGACCCGGGTATTAAAAAGAACCGGGTAGGAACCGAAACCGGTTATAGGTATATATAATTGAACCCAGTGGAACTGATTCAGGTAGGACCGGGTCCGGCAACCTGGAACTGGGTACAAAGCAGGTATACCTTTTTTTAAAATTTTTTACCACTGGGAATCAGTTCCCAACGATAATATGACTGTTTGGAAACCGTTTTTACCATTATACCTCTCTAACTTAGTAGAAATAGGCCGAGAAAGTTTAGTTTTAACCACGCTACTTCTTTAACTCTCAATCACTATAAAAACACACAAAACCGGTCAAGTTTTCTTACGTCCCCAAGACTTAAATGATGGCAAGCAACGAGAATGTTGTATTGGTTTTTGAAAACAAAGAAAACCCAGAAGGCCTAGAAACACTTTGACCCATGTCTTATGTCGAACAATACCGAGATGGCTTGGTGCAAATATTGTGAGAATTTCATGAAAGCCATGACAAACTTGACGCTTAAAAAACATACAAAGAATCATTGTTCGGTTACAAAAGCGAAAAAGGATGGAGAGTCTCTAGGATCCGCCCGACAAAAGTACTGATAGTTAGAGTTGCACAAAAAACTCGTAACCAGAATTGGACCCGGTAGAAAAACCCGGAACCGATTTTTTAATACCCGGGTAATCTATACCCGAAACCGGAACCGACCCTACCCGTATGGTATAGATAGGGTATATATTTTGATATAAATACCCGGAACCGGAACCGATAATACCCGATTAATACCCGAAACCGAACAAGAACTGGAACCGGAACCGACGATACTAGATACATGATTTTAATATGTTTCTTTTAAATTTATGTTAGTACATTTATTTTAATTTTCTTACATTATACAATGCATTTTAATAATAATAAACATAAAATACGAGAAAATAGGGTAATGAAAACGTAATAGGATATTAAAAAAATATGAAAATATAGAACTAAAAAACTAGGAAATAGGGTATAAAAACCCAAAAATAGGGTATTTTAATACCCGGTTTCATAAGAACCGGAACCGAACCGAACCGAACCCTACCCGGAACCGGGCACATAGGGTATGGTTTTTTGTCAAATAACCAGAACCGGAACCGAACCGGTTATAGCAATAACCGGTTCCAACCCTTAAAAGGAGAAACCGAAACCGGTTCCATAACCGGAACCGGTTATTAAAAATACCCGGTTTGTGCACCTCTAGTGATAGTGTTTAACTTCCACTTTATGTGTTATTTGTTTAAATTCTTAGTTAATTTTAATGTTTAAGCTTAGGATATTAGGATGTAATGTATAATATTTAATGTTTGAATGTGTAAATGTTTAATGTTTCCGTTTAAATATTCAACTTATATAAAATAACATTAATATTAAAATACTTAACACTGCACATAATTATTTTGAGTTGTTTTTATTAGTTTTATTGTATACTTTATTGTAACACCCGTCTAATTTTACTTGAATTTAATAATAGTTCATACCATTTTAGGTAAAAGATGCCTAATTAGCATAGATTCCATAAGTCAAGTTCATAAGTAGCAAAAACCTTAGTCAACCAACGACTAAGTTAAAAACATTCAAAAGTTGTTTAAGCATTTGATTACATTCCATAAACATAGTCTATTAAACGTTAAAATATAGCGGAAGCTTCAAAAGTCGTGTTCGGTTCTTCGACAATTGCTTGATCGCCATCCGTAAGTTCACCATAGTCACCTAAGGCCAAAACCACATCAAAAGTTAGTTTTGATAATACTAGAATGAATATAAACAAGTTCTATGGGTCAACAAACAAGAAAATAAAATTTTCTCGGAAGGGGGGGGGGGGGGGCGCCGCGTGACGCCAAGGGCCTAGGCGTCACGCCTAGCCCTGTTTTTCACAGACTGTTGTTTGAGCTGATGCTGTACATACCCAGCTCAAAATTTAATCGAATCCCAACTTAGAATTGTCATAACTTATGATTCGTAAGTCCGTTTTTAGTGATTCTTTTTCTTATACGTCTGTAAATTCATTACCAACGTGCCTATTACGATAGTCATACTAAAAGTTTAACTTACGGACAGAAAGACTATATGTCATTATGCATTTATTCGACCCATTTCAACTTCACACAATTTACTACCATTTAGCTAGTAAACTTATGACACTTTGTTCCCAACATCCGGGGCTCATTATCACTCGCATTTCTTTACCAATCTCATGGCTTAATGCTCTCGTGATTGTCATTGCCTTCTTAACTCTCTAAAACACTAGAACAATAATTTACACAACTAATCGATCCGTTTGGCTTATCTTATGGAATCCTCCAATATGATGACTACCAAACGATTCCTTGTCACTCTTAGACTATTAATTCAAGTAACGATCATGGTCGCTACAATCGACACCATATTTATCCTAAAATGAGACTTCGCAAAATTTAACAACAATTCATTGAATGTAACGGGTCAAGTTACATACCTTTAGTGCACGCCCTTCAACCGCAATTCACCGCCGGCTTGTCCACTTAACGTTCCGGTATCCTTTCCTATAGAGTTCATTTACATCATGTTTAGAACTCTTTTTAATCACTTATCGCATAATAGTCAAAACATCACAATTAGGTGTTTTAACTTCAAAACTCTATTTTCAAGCCTTCTTTGAGGCATTTCAACAAACACTTTAAATGCAGAATTTTACATGATTATATAGTAAATCCCTAGCTTATTATCTAGCCCGAATTTCACATAAATCAACCCATTTTACACAATTGTTAGCTTCTAAAATTCTGAAGTCACTTCACAATTGTCAAATTTACACTAGAACAACACCCAATTTCCTAGTGTTTATCAAGTTCTACATAACCCACTAATCACCTACAATGGTGTTCATGGATTTTACTAAAATTTCACATGATTTCAACTTGTATTTGTCTAGGGTTTGTCCCTATAGACACTATATTGTTCCTAATTCATCATAAAACAAACATGCAACCTTAAATTTCAGATTTTCCCAATTTCATGAGAATTTCAAGTTGAGAGTTTTCATCAAATTTTACATACCTTGTAATCCTCTTGTGATGAGGATCAATAATCTATGCTCGATTTTTGTTTTTGATCAGATTTGGACCTTCAATTTGAGAGTTTTAGTGAATTTTTAGGGTTTGGAGCATGGGGGTCGCCCTTCTCCTGCTCTTGATCGACCAGACCCCTCTTTTGGGGTGTTTGGTTTATTTTTAATTTGTTTTATCAATTTAAGTTTCAATTTTAACAACATAGGCCCCTCTACTTTTGTTTAGCTTTATATCTTTGGCATTTTCTATTTATTCATGTTTTAAAACGGGACAATTAACTAAGTAGGTTATTTATTCCTAGTTAACTCATCCCCGTTTATTTCTTATACTTTATATAAAATGCTAATATAAAGCCTTTTAAATTTCGGTGTGTTACAAGTCCACCCCCCTTAAAAGGGTTTCGTCCCCGAAACCAAAGTACGTACCAAATAATGTAGGGTGGAGACGTCGCATCTCCTCTTCGGACTCCCACGTAGTGTCCGAACCTTTCCTATGCTCCCATTTGACCTTGATTTGCTTAATTACTTTGTTCCTCAAACTCTTCTCTTTACGATCTAAAATCGCAATTGGTTTTACTACATAGTTGAGGCTGTTATCCACCTCGATATCAACGTAGTGGATACGAGCAGTTTCGTCTGCTAAACATTTTCGGAGATGTGACACGTGGAATGTGCTATGAATCCCACTCAACTCCTCAGGTAATTCGAGGCGATACGCTACTTTACCAACCCGCTCGGTGTTTCTGAATGGCCCAATAAATCTTGGGCTCAACTTTCCTCTTTTTCTGAACCGTATTACTCCTTTCAACGGCGATACTTTCAGCATTACTTTATCGCCCACTGGAAATTCAATCGGCCTCTTTCGTTTATCCGCGTACGACTTTTGTCGATCCTGAGCCGCTTTTAGGTGAGTTCGGACCATGTCGATTTTCTCATTAGTAGTTCGGATTATATCAGTAGGTACTAGCCCTCGTGGACCCACTTCTCCCCAACATACCGGGGTTCGACACTTTCTACCATATAACATTTCATACGGGGCCATCTTAATGCTCGCGTGATAGCTATTGTTATATGAAAATTCGACCAAGGGTAGATAGACATCCCAACTACCCCCGAAGTCAATAATGCAAGCCCGCAGCATATCTCCCAATGTTTGTATTGTTCTTTCACTCTGCCCATCCGTTTGTGGATGGTAAGCAGTGCTAATGAATAGTTTGGTTCCCATTTGTTCTTGAAATTCATGCCAAAATTTCGAAGTAAACCGATTATCTCTGTCTGACACAATGGATATCGGTACCCCATGACGTGCTATGATTTCATTGGTGTACACCTCTGACATCTTCTCGGATGTATAAGTTTCACGAATCGGAATGAAGTGGGCACTTTTCGTCAATCTATCCACGACTACCCATATAGCATCAAACCCGCGGTTGGTTTTGGGCAATTTGGTCAGCAAATCCATGGTGATTTGTTCCCATTTCCAGACTGGGATGTCCAATGGTTGCAACTTACCATATGGCTTCTGGTGCTCCGCTTTGACTTGCAAGCAGGTCAAACACTTCTCCACATGTTTCACAATATCTCTTTTCATCCCGGGCCACCAATAGTTTTGTTTTAAATCATTATACATCTTGGTCGCCCCCGGATGTATGGAATAACGGGACTTGTGAGCTTCATCTAGTAGAAGCTTTTTAACTCCACATGTGTTAGGAACCCAAATTCTATTGAAACGTGCTTTCAAACCGTGGCTTCCTACTTCGAGATCCTTAACTTGGCCAACAATCCTTTCTTTTCTCCAGTTTTCCGTCTTTACTGCTTCATCTTGTGCCTCTCGGATTCGTTCGAGTAAGCCTGAGGTCACAATGAGTTGCAATGATCGTACTCGTATCGGAGCATAATCTGTTTTTCTACTTAGGGCATCCGCCACCACGTTTGCCCTTCCTGGGTGATAGTGTATTTCACAGTCGAAATCTTTCACCGTTTCTAGCCATCGCCTTTGTCGCATATTTAACTCCTTCTGATCGAAGAAGTATTTCAAGCTCTTGTGATCGGTGAATATGGTGCACTTTACCCCATATAAGTAGTGCCTCCATATTTTTAATGCAAATACCACCGCAGCCAACTCGAGATCGTGCGTGGGATATTTCTTCTCGTGTATCTTCAATTGCCTCGAGGCATAAGCTATAACTTTGCCCCATTGCATCAAAACGCATCCGAGCCCCGATAGTGAAGCATCCGAATAAACCACCAAGTCTTCGACCCCGTTCGGCAATGTTAGTACCGGAGCTTGAGTTAACTTCTCTTTTAGCGTTTGAAACGCTCTTTCTTGATCTATACCCCAAATGAACTTTTCTTCCTTCCGGGTTAGTTTTGTTAGCGGTGACGCAATCTTGGAGAAATCTTGAATGAATCTCCTATAGTATCCCGCAAGCCCCAAAAAGCTTCTAATTTCTGAAGGGTTCTTCGGGGGATTCCATTTTGACACGGCCTCGATCTTTGATGGGTCTACTAATACTCCATCGGCACTTATGATGTGGCCAAGAAATTGCACCTCTCGTAACCAAAAGGCACACTTAGAGAATTTCGCATACAACCTCTCTCGTCTAAGTGTCTCTAACACCTCTTGTAAGTGGTGTGCATGTTCAGCTTCACTTTTTGAGTACACCAAAATATCATCGATAAACACGATGACAGATTTATCCAACATCGGTTTGCAAACCCGGTTCATGAGGTCCATGAAAGTTGCGGGTGCATTTATTAGCCCAAATGACATCACGAGGAATTCGTAATGTCCATATCGCGTACGGGAAGCCGTCTTCGGCACATCTTCCTCCTTGACCTTTAATTGGTGATACCCCGATCTAAGGTCAATTTTTGAAAACCAGTCCGCACCTTGTAATTGATCGAATAAATCATCTATCCTCGGAAGCGGGTATCAGTTCTTTACCGTGAGTTTGTTTAACTCCCGGTAATCGATACACATGCGCATGCTTCCGTCTTTCTTTTTCACGAACAATACCGGTGCGCCCCAAGGAGACACACTCGGCCTTATGAATCCTTTGTCAAGCAGGTCTTGAATTTGGGACATCAACTCTTGTAACTCCGACGGTGCGAGTCGGTATGGTGCTTTAGCTACGGGTTTTGCGCCCAGAATCAATTCGATCCCGAACTCAACTTCCCGTTCAGGCGGTATCCCCGGTAAATCCTCCGGAAACACATCTTCATAGTCTCGTACTACCGGTACATCTTCAATTTTCCGCGATTCTTTCTCGGGCTCATTTGCGTATATCATGAATGCCTTGCATCCTCGCTTCATAAGCTTGTGAGCTTTCAACATTGAGCATACTATGGGGTTGCCTCCTTTTTCGCCATAGATAGTGACGTGTTTCCCGCTCGGAGATGTTAGCTTTATCTCTTTACGAAAACACACGACCTTTGCATGGTGCTGAGATAGCCAATCCATCCCAACGACTACTTGAAATTCCCCCATTGACATCGGGATTAGGTCTATCAAGTATTCCTCATCGTCGATGCTTAATTTGCAGCCTCGACAAACATCACAAACTATAAAACTTTTGTTGTCCCCTATTTCAACTTCTAAGGGCACATATAATTTTGTCAATACAAATGAAGGATGTCGAATAAATCCATGTGAAATGAAGGATTGATTCGCACCCGTATCAAACAATACACGTTCTGGAATTGAGTTAATTGTGAATATACCTGAGACCACATCGGGTTCTGTTTTTGCTTCAGCCGCGGTAAGTTGGAAGGACCTAGCCTTCGCTTTAGGGGCTTCTGCTGGAGACTCTTTTGTGTCTCTCTTCCCAACCAACTCAGGGAATTCAGTCTTTTTGTGGCCGGGTTGATAACATTTGTAACAAACGAAAACTTTTCCGGGACATAGCAATGCAATGTGCCCCGTCTTTCCACATACCGGACACAGCTTGTCTTTGAAGCGGCACTCACCTTTGTGCCCCTTTCCACATACTTTGCAACTTGGCGACCCGCCTTTAGTCTCCACTTTCTTCCCCGATTCAGCAGTTCTAGCTTTCTTTGTAGGGCTTGGATTCACATCTTGTGCCATCCGCTCACCCCTTTCAACTTGTTTCTTTAACTCTATTTCCCGCTCCCGGGCGGTGTTGATGATTTCTGTGAGAGTTTCATATTTTGAGGGAGTCATAAACTCCCAGTATTCAGCACTCAGCATGTTGTAATATTAGTATATCTTCTGCTCTTCAGTGGTGACTAACTCGTCACAAAATCTCAGCTTATCCATAAAGATACCCGTGATCTTATCTATTGTTTCACCCTTTTGTCTTAACTGGATGAATTCTTCCTTAATCCTGTTGATAACCGCTTTGGGACTATGGTGTTTAAGGAACGGCACCTTAAACTCCTCCCAAGTCATAACCCTCGCTGCTTCGGCTCCCATTTCCTTCTTTTTATTGTCCCACCAATCCTTGGCTTGACCCCTCAATTGACCCGTTCCGTAAGCAACAAAGTCACCTACGTCACAGTGGGTTCGTTCAAACACTCCTTTGACGTCACTTATCCATCTTTGGCAGATTATCGGGTCAACTTCCCCGTTATAGATTGGCGGTTTGCACGCCATAAATTCTTTATATGAGCACCCTTTACGTTCTCCCGTTTTATCTTTCATAAGGTTGACACTATCTTCCAACCTTTTAACTCGCTCTTCAACAAGCGACAACACCGTGCTTTGAATTTTGTCTATAAACCCGGATAGACTACCTTCAATTGCCTTCCCTACTTCTTCGGCAATTATCTCTTTCATTTGTTCGGTGCTTGTTTGCACCGGATTATCATTATTTCCATCAGACATCTTGAAACTGAAATGTTTACATTTAAACGTTAAACATTTCATTTATAACATTGCTTCATTTGTTTCGGTTTAGCCAAGTTCCTAACTTGCTTTAACCGTTCACATTTAATGCACTTTCCGGGTTTGAGTGTGTTAACACACTCTTCCCATGCGTCTCAATTCATTTCTCATTTCTTACATAAGACATAATTTATTAACATAATAAGTTAATTCTTACCGGACGATCGATCAAGCTTGAACCGAACACTTTGTTGACAACCTTAAGCTCTGATTACCAACTTGTAACACCCGTCTAATTTTACTTGAATTTAATAATAGTTCATACCATTTTAGGTAAAAGATGCCTAATTAGCATAGATTCCATAAGTCAAGTTCATAAGTAGCAAAAACCTTAGTCAACTAACGACTAAATTAAAAACATTCAAAAGTTGTTTAAGTATTTGATTACATTCCATAAACATAGTCTATTAAACGTTAAAATATAGCGGAAGCTTCAAAAGTCGTGTTCGGTTCTTCGACATTTGCTTGATCGCCATCCGTAAGTTCACCATAGTCACCTAAGGCCAAAACCACATCAAAAGTTAGTTTTGATAATACTAGAATGAATATAAACAAGTTCTATGGGTCAACAAACAAGAAAATGAAAATTTTATCGGAAGGGGGGGGGGGGGGGCGTGACGCCAAGGGCCTAGGCGTCACGCCTAGCCCTGTTTTTCACAGACTGTTGTTTGAACTGATGCTGTACATACCCAGCTCAAAATTTAATCGAATCCCAACTTAGAATTGTCATAACTTATGATTTGTAAGTCCGTTTTTAGTGATTCTTTTTCTTATACGTCTGTAAATTCATTACCAACGTGCCTATTACGATAGTCATACTAAAAGTTTAACTTACGGACAGAAAGACTATATGTCATTATGCATTTATTCGACCCATTTCAACTTCACACAATTTACTACCATTTAGCTAGTAAACTTATGACACTTTGTTCCCAACATCCGGGGCTCATTATCACTCGCATTTCTTTACCAATCTCATGGCTTAATGCTCTCCTGATTGTCATTGCCTTCTTAACTCTCTAAAACACTAGAACAATAATTTACACAACTAATCGATCCGTTTGGCTCATCTTATGGAATCCTCCAATATGATGACTACCAAACGATTCCTTGTCACTCTTAGACTATTAATTCAAGTAACGATCATGGTCGCTACAATCGACACCATATTTATCCTAAAATGAGACTTCGCAAAATTTAACAACAATTCATTGAATGTAACGGGTCAAGTTACATACCTTTAGTGCACGCCCTTCAACCGCAATTCACCGCCGGCTTGTCCACTTGACGTTCCGGTATCCTTTCCTATAGAGTTCATTTACATCATGTTTAGAACTCTTTTTAATCACTTATCGCATAATAGTCAAAACATCACAATTAGGTGTTTTAACTTCAAAACTCTATTTTCAAGCCTTCTTTGAGGCATTTCAACAAACACTTTAAAGGCAGAATTTTACATGATTATATAGTAAATCCCTAGCTTATCATCTAGCCCGAATTTCACATAAATCAACCCATTTTACACAATTGTTAGCTTCTAAAATTCTGAAATCACTTCACAATTGTCAAATTTACACTAGAACAACACCCAATTTCCTAGTGTTTATCAAGTTCTACATAACCCACTAATCACCTACAATGGTGTTCATGGATTTTACTAAAATTTCACATGATTTCAACTTGTATTTGTCTAGGGTTTGTCCCTAGACACTATATTGTTCCTAATTCATCATAAAACAAACATGCAACCATAAATTTCAGATTTTCCCAATTTCATGAGAATTTCAAGTTGAGAGTTTTCATCAAATTTTACATACATTGTAATCCTCTTGTGATGAGGATCAATAATCTATGCTATTTTTGTTTTTGATCAGATTTGGACCTTCAATTTGAGAGTTTTAGTGAATTTTTAGGGTTTGGAGCATGGGGGTTGCCCTTCTCCTGCTCTTGATCGACCAGACCCCTCTTTTGGGGTGTTTGGTTTGTTTTTAATTTGTTTTATCAATTTAAGTTTCAATTTTAACAACATAGGCCCCTCTACTTTTGTTTAGCTTTATATCTTTGGCATTTTCTATTTATTCATGTTTTAAAACGGGACAATTAACTAACTAGGTTATTTATTCCTAGTAACTCATCCCCGTTTATTTCTTATACTTTATATAAAATGCTAATATAAAGCCTTTTAAATTTCGGGGTGTTACATTTATAATTTTATATTGTTACAGGTCCCAGTAATAAATCTAAACAAGTTTAAACGGATAAATAAACGAATAACCGCGAGTTAATAAGATCAAGGGACTAAAATTGCAATTAAAGAAAAGCTACTTAAAAATAACTCATAAAACTCAGGGGGGCCAAAAGTGACACAAGGCTGAAAGTTAATTAATTCATGCACTACACGACGAAAATCAAAGAATTCTTACTCCATGTGCTTTCTAATCTTTGGTGTTTACTAAACTTTGAAGCAGTTGACTGAAGTTCCATTTATTTGTTGTTGGGCCAATTAGAATTTGATGTGCCAAGTCCAACACAATATTGCAATCCACCTACAAGGTCCATGTTGAGGGAAATTTTGCTGCAAGTCCATTAGTGGAGATTTGTATTTGATACTCACTAGGTTAAAAAACTCGTGTATTACACGGGGTTTGATCAATAAATTATTAAATAGGTATTAATAAACCGGAAAAATATACGCCGCAGTTTAAAAATAATAACTAAATAAACGAGATATTCATAAATAGTTGAAAAAATAAGCGTTTTTAACATTTGACCCTCTAGAGATAAACATAACTCAAACAAATCTATTCATAAAAAAATAGTTGAAATTGTCACATCTACAATACATATGTAAACATATGCAAAGGGCAAAAATAAGCCATGATATAAATCGAATTAGGAATAAAAAATATTAATAACTTGAATACTTTCGGCTATAAGGGGGAAGGGGCATCCTCGGTTAAGGGTGCTCAGCTTCGAAGCCGCATGCGAAACAACCCCGCCACCCACTCATTCGGGTAGGCGAACGGCTAGGGAAGCTCGGCTACTCTTTATTGAAGGTGAAGTGAGGGGTTTGTGACCTTTTAACAATCATATGACCGTTTAATTTATTGAAAAGGTTAATTTATTTATTTTAAATCATTATAAATACCTATCTCATCATTTTTATTTTTATAGCATTCACAAACTATCAAACCTTCCACCATATTCTCAAATACCCATTTTTATTTATGACTAAATTCTCAAACGATGATCTCGGTATTTAATGTCAACGGGCACTTATACAAACGTGGGTACTATTTAACCAATGGGATCTAGTCTGCCTAGTCAACGTTTATGAAAACGTTTCCACATCCAACCAATATGGTTGCAAAGAAGTTTAAGAAATTGAAAGAAGGGACAAGAAAAGGTGTGGAACACGCTTGGTGTTCTAAAGGGAAAATGATGCATACTTAGGCGACCATGCGGACCATAAATGTTGACAGGATTAGGAGCATGACGTATGCATGCATGATATTGTACAACACGATTTTTAAGGACGACGGGCATGCCTTCTCACCAGTCCACATAAGGGATTTTTTAGTTTAACCCGTTTTGGACAATGATGCCCTTGGTGAGTTTATGGATCCACATACGCATTTCCGACTTCTCATTGATCTTGTGACACATATTGCAATTTAAGATCCACGTTATTTAAAAGATTCAGACGAGGAATAGTTTATTTTTATTTTCTATTATGTTCAATAATTTATTTATATAGTTGAATTATGTTTATTTGGTATTTATATGTTTAATTTATTTTATGTTAGAAAAAAGTTCTGGGATACTCTAGAGTATGCGCCTCTAGTGTTTTTAGAATATTTTAAGGTAGATTTAATGTAACAGTACATAATTTGGTATTTAATTGTTTAATTATTTGTGATTTTAGGATATTTAAGGTAGAGTATTTAAGGTTGAGTATCTTACAGTGCAAGATTAGCTAGTCTTAAACTACTTTAGGCTTATACCTCTTCGCCTAATTATAAGAGAAAAATAAATGCAATAGAATATGTTAGAATCATATACTAAAAATTATTCTATTAATTAACCTAGATACAATTGAACATGTTAAAAATCACATGCTAAAAACTATGCTACTAAAAATTGTTCTATTAATTAACCTAGATACAATAGAACATGTTAAAAATCACATGCTAAAAACTATGCTATTGATAAATCTAGACGGATATAAATTAAATGTGTGATTTTATTTTCTAATTTTACTATATCAACCGGTTCTATCGCGATGATCATACTAATGCCACAAATTGTTTCTAGATATATTTTTTTAACTAAAATAGTGTCACGTAATCTTAAAATTTTTTAAAATATTCATATTGTTGTTAATGATGATCACTATTGATATCTTTGATATTTTTTTATTTTAATTTAATTTTAATATCATTATTATTAAACATAGGAGATAATTTTAAAAATTATTAATTAATAGGAAATAAAAAAAATTGAAAAATAATGACAAAAGGCATGAGAAAGTGACATGTGTCCTAAAAAGATTTTCATTTATTAGTATAGTAAGATTATACGATACTCACTAGGGACGCAAGGATGAGACATTATTTTTTGGAGGCTGCTGCATACATACGAAACATATTATATGTTCATTATTGGGGACGCATACATCGAACAAAAGAAAATTAAAAAGGGGCGATTCAAGGCATCAGGTTTATACGGTTCAATATTCAGGCGAGAGGATTAAGAATCGGGTCGGGTTCGCAAAGCGTTAGTTTCTCAGTTTGATTTACTTTGTGTTATTCGAACTAATGAACATGATTTATTATTCGTATAAGACTTATTTATTGTTCTTGACTATGGCTCTTGGCTAAACTTTTTCACTACCTAGGTTAAGATGAATACATAATGTTTTGATCTTGTTCTTATTGGTTTATGGATTGATTGTGGTTTTAATATTAATGTCACACCCCAATCGATGGCGGAATCATCGGGGCGCGGAACTAGGCGAATCAGATTGCTCAAGAGATTCCATAACAACTATATTGCGATAATATTTAATACATTCGTTATCCCATACTAACAAATAATACAATCACATAAGTTATCACAGATTTATTGTCCTCTCGAACAATGCAAATCCGACAACCTAGATTTTAGTTGAGTTTCTAGACTTCCTAGCTTGATTTGATATAGTCTGCGATCTAACCTGCAACATACGTTAAAATATTTATCAATACAAAAGTATTGGCGAGTATACAGGTTTGATAAGTATAGCATAATAGATAAAAAGTGTAGCGAATTTCCATATGCATAAACGTAATACACGACATACATACTCACAAAACTGATACTACCAACTAAGTCCTCGATGCTCGAATGTACGATGGCATAACTAGACCCCGTCGGGCGCAATAGTACTATACTAGTCGTGGTGGGACGTCGCGAGTATAAGTCCTAGCACATATGCAACTAGCATCACGTATATCTATGCATAACAGTTATTCGCAAGTGATAATTCGATTTCTTGAATAATTCGTTTGATAAGTTCGATTTTGCTAGAAACGTATGTTACACCCAAAATACGATTAAAAAGGGTTCAAGTATACTCACAGTGCGTAATCGGTAAGTAAACACAGCTTGATTTAGGTCGTCTGAGTTAGCCTGATCGAATGAGAGTGCGTTAAACGGCGATGAACGAATCAGGTGACTTTTGGTCATTCGGTCGGATGATAAGGTACAGTGACTATCCGGTCGGATGGCAATCCGGCCGGATGGCCATTTGTTTGAATGATGAGTTGGTCCGGATAGCATGCATCCGTGCGGACAGGTGTCATCCGTGCGGACTGACATGTCATCCGTGCGGACAGGTGTCATCCGTGCGGACTGACATGTCATCCGTGCGGACTTGTCACGTCTGTTTGCACTCTGAACACTGTTTCCGAGTGTTTAACGGAAAGAATACGTTCGTTTTTACTAGGGTAGTGTAATCTCGCACTAACACTTGAATTTTCATCAGTCCCGACCCGTTCTAACGGCCGGGAATCACCCCGTTCCATCAGATCTGGTCGTTCTTGGTGGTTTTTCATGGTTAACTCGAAATCGCACAGATTTAGGTGAGATTTGTCATTAAAACATGTGGAAATCACCCGGATCTGAGTCGTTTATAGTGAGATGAGACCCCAACTTGAAGTTCATAAGAACTCGTGGTGACATCACCTCAAAACGCCTCAAATCCGCAGATTTCACGGTTAGAATTTGAGTTTTGAAAGATAGAATGATGTAGAAGCGAGGGTAGATTGTAGAAGTACAAGTTTCTAGGTTGAAATCTTACCGGAATCGCGAGGAATCGAGAGAAAAGGGTCTTGGAGCGTGTTTGGTCGAGTAGGAGCTGTCACATCACTGTTCAAGTGATGTGATAGGGTATTTATAGGCAACAGCGAAGAGAAGGGGGGGTTTTGGTCCGGATTGTCCATCCGTGCGGATGGCCCATCCGTGCGTATGGCTCATCCGTGCGTATGGCCCATCCGTCCGGATTGCCATCCGTCCGGATGGCTATCCTGACGCGTTGGACTTCTCCGTTTTGATCGTTTTGATAGTTTTCGAAGTGCGTACTTTCCATGATTAATTTATATTATAATTATATTGTTATTATTATATATATATATCACTAGGGGTCGTATTTACGTATCCACAATCCAAAGTTTTGATAATTAACCATTGGTTTCCGATTCGAGTATGCGATTATTAGCGACGTTTCACGGCCATCAATGAGGGTAGTATAGGTCCTTTCTTGATGTCATCGTGAACGTTATTTCGTGTAGTGCCACAAAGACTGACGGGGTACCGTTTACTCGTATTGTCATCATCGTCATGACGACTGGAGCTACAGCACTCACCCGAGAGTCCTTGTTAGCGTTAATTGTTTACGTTCGACACATCACAGCCACTGAGGAGGGTAGAATAGGTCCTCACTCAATGCCTCCGTGAGTGTTAGTGTGATAATAGTGTAGTATAGTGATATTGTATTTCGAAAATATGCGATCATCCTTCGAATAATGATATATATATGATATGGTTATATTATGATCCGAATCTCCGGTGCTAGGCGTAACGAGTATAACGAGTAGTAACAACGCACAAAGTGCGGGTTGTTACAGTCTCCCCTACTTTAGGAAATTTCGTCCCAAAATTAATCCAATAGGTAGGCTTCTAAGAGTTGGTCTCGTATGAGTAGCGATACAACGAGCGATTTGATCGTAGGTTGACAGCGAGGACGTTTCGAATAAGAGAGATCGACTGCGATAGCGAGAAGGCAACGTAAAGACGAAAGTATTAATCCCACGAGTTGGCATTCCAAAGTACCTTGTCTTGTGTAGAATTCGTTAGTTCGATGCGATTGTAATTTTAAAAGGCTTGAAAAGGTTTCTCATGGCGTTGAATTAACTGAGTCGATCGTTAACCAACGTTACAAGAAACATTCGTTTTAGATGCTTAAAAGGAATTTAGGATGAAAATCTTTGAAAATTTTCCTTTTAACGTGAGGTCAACGGAGTCGATGTTAACCGATGTTGCAAGGAAGTTTAAGTTTCTAAACATTTTAGGGAATTCAAAGGTGAGGACAAGGGTTACGAAAACTCTCCTATGACATGGGTTCAAGCTGCATTCGATGTCGAACCAATGTCTTAAGAAGGATTTTGTTTTGACGTTGTAAAAGTTTTAAGGAAAACTGGGCTTATGAAACTTTTCTTGGACATGGAGTTAAGCTGATTCGATGTTAACTCCACGTCGTGAGAAAATTTCACTTGTCCACCGGTTTTAAATCAAAATTTTTGTAAAAAGACGTTTTAATCAGTACAAAAGGTAGTTAATCATCGAGCCCCACTTGGCACTTTCCCACGAAAGTTTGTTAATATGTTTAAAACACTTATATATAGGAAGTACTAGCGGCGTATCCACCATGCTTTGCCCATATTACTTCTGTTCCGTGAGGCAGTGTCAGGTGTGCCGATATGACATGGATAGAATTGCGTTTACTTGGCCCAATCGATAGTAAGTCGGACCGAGCATAAGATAGAATCGAATAGGTTAATCCGGCGAGTTGATAAGCGAGAAGCGAATAACGCGTTTTCGATTAGATTACACATTAAACCCACATGGCACGTTTCCACGAGAGTTTGCTAACATGGCGAAACACCATGCTTTACCAGGTTAGTTTTGCCTCGTGAAGCGGTGTCATGTGTACTAATGCCACATAGACTGTAATGAACACCAAGCGAGCAATAAGCGGTACGCGATACATGAATAAGCGGTAGACTTTACACGATAAGCGATAAGCGATTAGGTGATTAAACGAATAATACAAACACAACACTAGTAATGATGGTGATGTTAATCGAATTACGATAAGCGGCCGTTGTTGCGTGCAAGCGATGAAAGTATGCGATTTGATTTTGATGGATTAATCACCACAGAGTTTGACTAACATTAGACCCCACATGGCCTTTTTTTTCACGAAAGGTCGCTGATATGGCTAAAACATCCTGCCTTAACCATATGAGTTTCATCTCGTGAAGCGAGGTCATGCGTGCTAACTTAACACGAATATCACAGCTAAGGGTATAGCGGTAGATTGATACACAGCAAACGATATAGATTCGCGTAATAAGCGATAGAGGTTGCGAGATACACAAGGTAAGCGTTTGCGATTAGTCGGGTTTGTTTCGAACAATCTTAACGTTACGTTGCGACGCATCACGGTTATCGAGGAGGGTAGAATAGGTCCTCACCTGACAACACCGCGGGCGTTAATGTGCTTGATGAGATTGTTGCAACAGACTTACGACCAGTCCTGCGTTGATGCAATTGTCCTGCGAGGTAGACTCTCCAGAGTCCATCGATGAGGCGATTGCATTGCGTTTACGACAAGTCTTGCGATGATGCAATTTCAGTTGTTACGCCTTGCGATTGAGTGTAGTGTGTTGAAAATAATCATAATAGTATAATAGGTCTAATAACGTTCAACTCCACATGGCACTTTCTTCACGGAACTTCGGTAGTATGATAAAGCACACCTTGCTTGACCCCTACTACTTAGATCCCGTGATTTGGTGTCATATTTCGTCGAAACGCTTATGGCACCTTAGAATTCACTACGATCTCCGTGCACTGACCCAAATAATCCCGTGTGCACCCGCGATTAGTTGTTCCTTGCACGTTTATCGTACCTCGTTCCAAGAGTGCGGTGAGGGTAAAACACATTATTTCGTGATATAGTATATAATATGTGTGTGAATCTAGTCTAAGTGCGACGATTAGAGAGTGAAAGAGAATACGAGGGCGAGAGTTGACGTTACACATAGTGGCAACATTGAGTAATAGAGTAGGTTCAAAACTTAGAAATAAACGTCGAAAATCGTATCATTACAACTTTATCCTACGATTGCTAGATATCTGATGCGGAGCTGTTGTTGTTGTACTCGAGTTCACGGTTCGATGCGGCAGTTGCGGGTGAAGTGACCGTAACGGTTGCAGTTATTGCAATAGCGACAGTCAGCCCTAACTGGATGATGATAGGTGCACGAGTAACACTGAGGATGAGTTCCAGTGTAGGCTCGTTTCGGAAACATCGGAACGGTTCGAAGAGGTTCCGGTTGCAGTAGTTCGGTTGTTGATGAGCTCGGGCTTGAAGTCTTTCGTTTGCGGCTGGGTTCGTCGGTGTCTTGTGAAGAGATGTCGTCGTTGGAGGATTCGTCTGAAGACTCGCTTGCGGAGTCTTTGGCTGATTTGTCGGAAGATCCGTCGGCAGATTTGTCAGAAGAATCGGCAGCAGATCCGTCCGAAGAATCGTTAGCAGATCCGTCAAAAGAATCGTTAGCTGATTCATTAGAAGAATCGCCAGCAGATTTGTCAGAAGATTCGTCAGTAGATTCATCAGAAGATTCGTCAACATGTTCGCCTGCAGGATTACTGGCGATTGCTTGATGAGCTTGCTTGACAGGATTCCTTGAGAATAATCCTTCCATGAGTCATTTGTTGTTGATTTCTGCGGCTAAGCGGTATGTTTCTTCGATGGTAGCCGGTCTTGCAGCTTCGACAAAATCGCCCACACACTCAGGCAAGCCGCGAATGTACTTCGAAATGGCTTTTTCTGAAGTGTTGACTTGACTCGGGCAGATTATGCTAAGCCGTTTGAACCTTGCGGTGTAGCCAGCATTGTCACCTTCGGTTTGCTTGATTTCCCAAAATTCGTTTTCTAGCTTCTGGATTTCATGAGGGGGGCAGTACTCTCTCTTCATGAGCTCTTTCAGCTCGTTCCAAGAGAGGGCGTAAGCTGCGGAGATTCCACGTTTGTCACGTTCGGCGGCCCATCAGTCGAGTGCTCGTGATTGGAATACTCCGGTAGCGCAAGTAGTGCGGAAACTATCGGGACACCCGCTTTGACGAAGGGTAACTTCGATAGAATCGAACCACTGGAGTAGTTGAGTCGCACCTCCTTCACCTGTGAACTCCATCGGGTCACAGGCTTTGAAGTGCTTGTAGAGAAAAGTAGATTGCAGCGCTTCCGTCTTGGAGTCTTCCGAGGCTCGAGAGTTGCTGAGAGAGTGCACTTGAGCGGCAATTCGAGGAATAAGCTTACTCACTTCCTTAGTCACAAGTGATGCAATCCTCTTATTGACACTTCGTTTGGCTCTCCTCCTAGCTACTCGTTTCGAGGTAGAGTTGTTGGAAGGCATCTAGACAGAAAGAGACTTGGAGTGAGATTCGATCATAATGATTTTGAGTTTTGCGATGCGATTGAGCGCGTTCAAAACTTGGTGCGATAGTATAGTAGTAATACGAGTCACATAGGAGCCACATAGGAGACATGAAATTCCTAAGTTCTCTCGCAATGACTTGTTTGTTTACACGTATATACATATATATTTATTTATTTATTTGCAACTTGTAATCATACACGTACCGGTTGATTTAGAATGAGCGAGGACGCGTTGAGGTGAGATAACGAGAGCGAGAGCGAACGCGATAGATTATGCATTAGTTTTGTTGCGAACATTCGGGTTTCGTTTTAGATTGCGATGGCTGTGCGAATTGTGCGTTTATAAAGTAGGGAGTGAAAATCGTTAAATCGAGGAATCGATAACGCGTAAAGTTTCAAAACGTAAATAAGTTCCAGCCAGTTGTAAAATTGGTTGTTCATACGATAGAGTGCCTTGGGTGTTTAGGCGTCGACTACCCAAGGTAACCCAACTATATCTAACAAGCTCGTGCACGCGCGTTGACTTAGAAGACTCCATGCTTCCACTGGGATGCAGCTCCTGGCATTCGTCTTCCTAGCCATCGCGTGGCTCGAGTAATCGTGATAGTCGAGTCCTTGGTGAGAGCTTTTGAAAATCAGTTTATAGAGAGTGGAACGACTTATTAAGGTACGGGTTTCACCACTGTCTTAACAGTTTCGTTCTTAATTGTGGTTATGCTCTCGAATAATATCCGCGGACAGGTGTCATCCGTGCGGACTGACATTTCATCCGTGCGGACTGACATGTCATCCGTGCGGATAGGTGTCATCCGTGCGGACTTGTCACGTCTGTTTGCACTCTGAACACTGTTTCCGAGTGTTTAACGGAAAGAATACGTTCGTTTTTACTAGGGTAGTGTAATCTCGCACTAACACTTGAATTTTCATCAGTCCCGACCCGTTCTAACGGCCGGGAATCACACCGTTCCATCAGATCTGGTCGTTCTTGGTGGTTTTTCATGGTTAACTCGAAATCGCACAGATTTAGGTGAGATTTGTCATTAAAACATGTGGAAATCACCCAGATCTGAGTCGTTTATAGTGAGATGAGACCCCAACTTGAAGTTCATAAGAACTCTTGGTGACATCACCTCAAAACGCCTCAAATCCGCAGATTTCACGGTTAGAATTTGAGTTTTGAAAGATAGAATGATGTAGAAGCGAGGGTAGATTGTAGAAGTACAAGTTTCTAGGTTGAAATCTTACCGGAATCGCGAGGAATCGAGAGAAAAGGGTCTTGGAGCGTGTTTGGTCGAGTAGGAGCTGTCACATCACTGTTCAAGTGATGTGATAGGGTATTTATAGGCAACAGCGAAGAGAAGGGGGGTTTTGGTCCGGATTGTCCATCCGTGCGGATGGCCCATCCGTGCGTATGGCTCATCCGTGCGTATGGCCCATCCGTCCGGATGGCCCATCCGTCCGGATTGCCATCCTGACGCGTTGGACTTCTCCGTTTTGATCGTTTTGATAGTTTTCGAAGTGCGTACTTTCCATGATTAATTTATATTATAATTATATTGTTATTATTATATATATATATATCACTAGGGGTCGTATTTACGTATCCACAATCCAAAGTTTCGATAATTAACCATTGGTTTCCGATTCGAGTATGCGATTATTAGCGACGTTTCACGGCCATCAATGAGGGTAGTATAGGTCCTTTCTTGATGTCATCGTGAACGTTATTTCATGTAGTGCCACAAAGACTGACGGGGTACCGTTTACTCGTATTGTCATCATCGTCATGCCGACTGGAGCTACAGCACTCACCCGAGAGTCCTTGTTAGCGTTAATTGTTTACGTTCGACACATCACGGCCACTGAGGAGGGTAGAATAGGTCCTCACTCAATGCCTCCGTGAGTGTTAGTGTGATAATAGTGTAGTATAGTGATATTGTATTTCAAAAATATGCGATCATCCTTCGAATAGTGATATATATACGATATGGTTACATTATGATCCGAATATCCGGTGCTAGGCGTAACGAGTATAACGAGTAGTAACAACGCACAAAGTGCGGGTTGTTACAATTAAAGTAAAAGACTTTGGTTTGATTAGTAGCCGTACATGTGTATTTAATCTTATTTAAATTTCATCACATGTTTCACTTGCGTTTTTGTGGATATCTTCCATGTATGAGTGCTAATTAGGTCATAGATTGTGTGTTAGTGACTAGTTTACGGTTAGTTGTGCACGATTTCCGTAGGAACTGTGATTGAGGTTTTGAATAGCGTTAAGTATTCTACTGATGTCAATATCTTTGAGGTGAGAGGTTGTCGATTTGTCTTTAGTGTTAGATTGCTCGGGTTAGATATTTCATGAGAATATCTCTTAGTTGCCCTTTCATTATTTGCTTATTGAGTCGAATCATAAAACCATAGTTACTTGCGATTTTCATACTGTAAGGTAGATTGTCTAGAGTGTACTTTATTGGGTACTTTATTATTACACTAGGATAGCCTGTTAGGGAGTCCTATAAACTGGTAGTTGAATAACCTACCATAGGTGTCTTCTTGAGAAGGGTTGAGAGTCCTGTTCGATTATCCTATAGGTTTAGTATCTTAAGATCCCGGTTTCACATTAGCTCCATAACTGATAGAACGTGTCAAGCATGTGTAGGATTCTAGCTTAGGTAGTGTGTTTTCCATCATCTGATCACATCCCAGTCTCAGTTTGTGTCTTCGTCAGTTTTAGTTAATTTAGTTTAGTTTAGTAGTTTGTTAGAAACCCCCCAAACAACAAAACAATTAGTCGAGTTAGTTAAGTTAATAGTTAATCGAGTCTAGTATTCGTAGTCAGTAGAATCTCGTGGGTTCAACACTCGGACTTAATTAGGCTATACTGCATTGATCGGTACACTTGTCGGTTGTGTGGTCTAGTTAGAGAGTCCTAGTTTAAAAATTTAAAACTTAGAGTGTCTAGTTTAGGGTTAAAATTAGTTAGCTTTTATAGACCGTTTTTAGCACATCATAAGTCTTCGGTCCTATCGTGTACAAAAGCTAGAACCAATGCGTACTCTTCGTCGTCACTCCAAGCTTGAGACATTTTTTGTAAGTTGTCTATTTTGCGGTTTTTTGGGTTTGTTTAAGTGTTTTGGAGTTGAGTAATTAACCAATACAACCCAAAGGTATTTATAGTGATTTTGGATGTCAAAGAACCAGTTCCAATGGTAAAAATAATAAACACCCGGATAATGTACTATTTTTAACGTTAGAAACCGATTTTGAATTTTTTACCGTTAAAACCGGTCCTTACTCAAGAGAAAACATGTTAGGTGGGAACCAGATACGACCCGATGTTAGCAAAAATAGTGGAATCGGGTAGGGCCAATAGAGTATAAACGATTTGGGACCAGTTCCTCATACCACCGGGTAGGAATCGAAACCCTTCAGAGACTTCCCTGTTTCTTCTTTTTTACCGTTAAAACCGGTCCTTACTCGAAGATTCCATAATCAACTATATAAATTCTAATCAATATCCCATAATCACAAGCACATTGATTGAGCTAAGACTATCTCTAGTGCTGTATCCGAAATCCCGCCCGAGATGACGTGGATTACATCCATGTTTTCAGGTGCATTGGAGCATATTCGTAGGGGAGAGATCTGAAGGCGAAATCCGACTACAAGGGCTCCCACTTTATTTTGGTTCTTGTGCCAAACTAAAAAAAAGAAAAACTTTTATGTAAACTGCCAAACTAAAAAAACTTTTATGTAAACAACAAAATGAAGGATTCACTAGAAAGCCAGCAGGTAGCTGGCAAAAACAAATACACCAGATTTTAAAAAAGATGAAAATTACAACATTGAGACCTCAATAAACAACACAGCCCCATCAAGGTTGATTTTTTTGCCGGTAGAGAAAAGATTTTCTGTCTTCTGCTTGTTGCCGTAAATAACAGAGAGAACTGCATTTTGTGTTTGATGGCTTAAAAGATGTGAGCTTTTTTTTTGTGGATGATTGAGAAAGGATTAGCTGGCCATCAAAGTGGATAATAGCTTTTTAATTATCTAATCATTTAATTATTTAAATACATTTTAATAATTTAAGAAGTAAACAAAAAGAAAAAATGGATGATGATGTGGAAAATGTGAGGATATGTAAGGATGTTTGTATGGTTGGAGGTGAATTTGAGGTTTTTAAGGATATGATTTGGCAGCTGATTAGGCAGCTAAGGGCGTCGTTTGCATTGGAGATAGTCTAATCGAATACTTCCTACCACAGTTTCAGATAATTCTACAATCATTTAAAAATGTCCATCACTCCAAAACTCTTTGGTGGCCGACGAAGCAGCGTCTTCGATCTATTTGGGACCCCTTCAGAGACTTCCCTATTTCTTCTTTTCCTGATGTTTCAAAGGAAACCTCAGCTCGTGTGGATTCGAAGGAAACGCCTAGGGATTAAGAAAGAAGAAGTGTAGGTGGAGGTGGAGTCTTACAGATCAACGGCCAAAGGAGTGTCGAGAAAGAAGATAAGAATGACACATGGCATAGTGTGGAACGCAGCAGCAGGAGCTTCACAAGAAGGTTTAAGTTGCCGGAGAATGCTCTAATGGATGAGGTGAAAGCGACTATGGAGAAAGAAGTGCTCAAAATTACGGTGCCCAAAACCCAAGTGAAGAAGCCTCATGTCAAGTCTATTGAAATCTCCAGTTAAACTAACTGAAGCATATATTATAGTCTATTAAAAGTTACTAGTGAAGTGATGTGAGACCACACTTAGACCATGCGTAGTGGAAGACACCCCACCTTTGGGCGTTTTGCGCCATGTGACAGTCCAGTCAGCAATGGTGCACTATGGAGCGTTTTTCTAAAATGGGTGGAGTGGGCATGTGTGCATTATGTTAAAAGGGTGTGATAGAAGTTAAAGAAAAAAAACCATCAAAAATTGTTATTGGCCAAACAAAAAGGGATGCACAATCATTGGCCAACACAAAATGAACATGGCGCGGAAAAAACAACGCCAAAACAAATTTTTTTGAGAAAAACCCCCATGGGTCGGTTTGGGGGCGTGGATGGACATGGTTTTGACATAAAACGCCCAAATATTTCCCCACTACTGGTGGTGGTCTTATAATGATAGAATGAGATTCACCAACCATGACTGACTGCAACTTTAACACAATCGTAATTGCAAGTTGAAGCCAGTGGCGAACACCAACCGTGTAGTAGCCAACGGCCGGCCCCTTTACAGAATTTTAAAACTGCTGCTGGATCCCCTAAAGAAACGAGACATGATCATAAAACAAAATCAAACTCAATTTCATTACTTTTTGATCTTTGTTTTCAGCATCCACATATCAAGAAACTTGTTCATGAAAATTGAACACACTTATACAGTGTATCTAGAAACCGCTTATAATGATAAACTAAGGCAGTCTGTTATAATGATAAAACGAATTCCACCAACTTCTTTAATGAGTTCTGTGAAGAACCCCCATGGCTGATTGCATCTTTAACCTTTTCTTGAATCTCCATAGCTCTCTGCTTCATTTCTTCCGCTTCTTTACCCACCAAAACTCTTCTGATTGCACCTTCAATCTCCCCTCTCTCCACAACAATCTCAACACCCATTTTCCACACATAACTCAAATACCTGGTGGTAACCTTTTGGTCTAAATCAAACGGTTGGCATAGCATCGGAACCCCTTCAAACATGCTTTCCAACGTCGAATTCCAACCACAATGGCTCCAAAATCCCCCAACCGCAGAATGTGCCAAGACTTCCTTCTGCGGTGCCCATTTCACGATCAAACCTCTCGCCTTCATCTCACTCACCAAACCCTCCGGCAAAAACTCAATCCATTCAAACCCTTTAACCGAACCGGGTCGTACCACCCACAAGAATGGCTGGTTACTATTGGCTAGACCCCATGCCATTTCTGTTGATACCTTTTCATCCATGTTTGCTATGCTTCCTAAGCTCACATACAACACTGATTTGGGTGCTTGTTTATCTAGCCATGAGATGCAACTTGTATCCTCTTCGAAAAAGCTAGTACTAGAAGGTGTTGGGATTATTTTGTGTAATGGTCCGACCGTAAAGACTGGAACTTGGTAGTGATCACGGATCTGGGTCAGTGCGGATGGTTCAAGAAATTCAAGGGTGTTCCATAGATAGGCAGATGGAGGTGTCTTGGGCATGATCATGTTGATCGTTTCAAGGGTTTGTTTTATTGGGAGACCATAAAAAGGTAGATCTTTATATCTCAAGGGATGCAGTTCTGTAACTATTTCCTGCAACATAGAATCTTTGAAAAAACAAAAAAGTTTCAGTTAGTTGACAGTACCCGAACTATACTCATACCTGGTTTAACGCCCGTCGGATATCGGGTATATCCGTCAGTTTTTTTTAAATTTAACCATTAAGATTTCTAATTTTTTATATTTCCTAACAAAATTAGAAATATAAAAACTAAAAATTGGTGAATTAGTAATGATTCTATTACCCAAGACATAGGAAAATAAAAATAACAAATAAATGTTTATGAGTATAGTTCGGGTAAAGGGTTACCTTGTACAGGAAATCGACCTTCTTGATGAAGCTGAGGGATGATCTTGATTGCAGGAAAGATGGACGAACTGCTGGTGCGCAAGACGATAGACGGTAGACCCAAATCGCCAGCGACAGATCCAGCAAAATACATGAGATTATCATAGATAATAACGATTGTTTCCTTATCAGATGAGTCTTTTGGTGCATTTATAATCTGAACAAGGTGTTCCTGGAAATGGGGCCTGCAGTTATCATTGAGCGTTTGCAAGAAGTGGATCGCGTTGGCGAAATCCAAGGTGGCAGATATGTTGTCATGTAGAGGGAGGAAGGTGAGACCAGGATGGTTTGAAGGGTCCGGTCGGTTCAACTCAGAGTGAGCAATGGTTATGGAAAAGCCTTTGGAATGAAGGAAGGTGGCAAGGTGGAGCATGGGGCTCATGTGGCCTTGGAGTGGACTTGCTGTCAACACCAACCGCCATCGTCTTCCGCCGTGCTCCGCCATCTCTCTCTGTCCCATGTGCAAGATTGTATTTTGTTATATGAAGAATAACCAATGCTTGCTGTATAGTTTATAAAGAAAAATGGAGCCCTGATTCAATGATGGCGGTTATTCCTACATTTGACCAAGATTCATAATAAACCAATACATATGGATCAACCTTTTACACTGTGTTCCCGAGTTAAGTTAAGGAGAGAAAAGAAAGGATTCTCTCATTTTCTTTTCTTTTCTCTCCGTTTCTTTCCAAATTGGAAAGATTATTTTTAGACAAAAAATCTCTCATTTTCTATTTTTTTCTCCCCTTTAATGAAACTCTGGAACACAACTAAAAATTATTTCCTTCCAAATCTTTTCTTTTCTCTCATTTAGTGAAACTCAGGAACATAGCGTTAGAGCCAAAAACAAATTTTAAGTTTGCAGCCTTTAAAATAACAAAAAAGAGTTCAAAATATATGAACCGCGAAAAGATCAGGGCGGAACCAGAGGGGGTCAAGAGGGTCAGCTGACCCTCCGATCACCATAATTTATTGAATTTTTATATAGAAAATCAGAGTTTTAAAGAAACAAACATAAAATGAACCCCTAATTTTTAATATGTAAAGAAAATAAGCTTATGATGACCCTCGGACTAAAATGTTCTGGTTCTATCACTGGAACATATAATACAAGTTGACTAAATTCAATGCTTATCAAGTAAAAACTAAAAGGAAAAAAACAGAAGAAGAAGAAAGGTACAATGCGATATCAAGTCAAACACGAGAGTAGTCCAAATTTGACTAGTTATTTCTACATTATTAGTTTGTGGTAAAGTCTGTATTTTAGTTTATTGTTTTCCTCAAGTCTCCTTGTCATTTGGTTGAAAATAGTCTTTTTACATGTTGCAAAGTATAGTATAAAACTGAAATAATATTGTTGGCAATTAATTAAAGGTTTTGGATTATTAGAAGGACTGAAGTTGGTGCTTTGTATTCTTGGAGGGCTGGAGCTGATATAGTTGAAAGTATATAATTAAGTTTTCAGATGGAGATTGAAGTGAACGCATCTACGATTATTTTTGTTATTCTTTGTCTTCTCTGGTTGATTACGGTTAAGTCCTGGTTGTGTTGACAGAAAGCTTTAGTGTCTATGTCTTGTATGTAGGGGTACTAAACGGGTCGTGTTCGTGGGTTGACAGGTTTAATCCGAACCCAAAAACTTTAGACGAACCCAAACACGACCCAAACCCGTAAATCGTGTCATACATTATACATATGACCGAACTGACATTAAAAGTGGTGAACGGTTAATCATGTATCATGTGGTAGCGTTGATAGCCAAAAGACATGGTAGTACATGCACCGATAGGTCTTTGTCACGATTGCTAAGTGTTATGTGCCTAGTGTCCAAGGCTTTATACAAAACTAGCATTGAGTCGGGGGTCTCACAGGAAGTAGTCTCTCTATTCCAACGGGGTAGAGGTAACGTTTGTTATATTTTACTCTTCTCAGACCCTACCTTAACTTTGCTATTGGTGGGATTTACTGAGTAACATGATGATGACATATGAAGCCGAACACGACCAGAATATTCATCGTTGACCTGAACACGACCTGTCGGACCTGAATTTTTAAGTGTTTTAATTTTTTTTTTCGCAAAACTAACATATTAAAATTAAAATTTACTAAAAAAACACACAAATGTGTATAATATAATTCATTTTAATGGTAAATTTAATGCCAATTTCTCATTTTAAGTTATAATTATGGCATGAAACGTCCACCCAATTTAACTTATCACATAAAACATATTGTACAAAATAAAATATAATATAAATTGGTTAAACGGGTGAGCACGATTAGGTTGGCACGAACCCAACCCGTTTAGCTAAACGAGTTCGTGATTTCAACCTGAAACTGACCTGAACTCATTTAGACTAAACTCAAACCTACAAACTTTTAGTTAGGTTCGTGTCGTGTTTTTGGGTCATGTCAGAAATTCACACCACTACTTGTATTGTAGATTATCTTGTGTATTTGTGAGTCGATCCCATGACTCTTTACAAAAATGTATATGAAATTTTACATGACCATGAAATACTTAGATGCCGTCCCTTCTCAGACGTTATCAGGATCAAATAGAAAGTTTATTTTGGCTAGGAAGTATAGGAAGCAATAGTATTAGGACATGTGGCAAAATTTAAAATAAAGAGGAAAGGTATTTTAGTCAATCTTATCCTTTTCTTCTTCCCAGTAACATCAAAACCCACCATCTTCAACCATTTCTTCACTTTCTATCTCAATAATCACTACATTATAGTGCAATTTTCGTCGCCAATCAATGATTCAAACACCCGATCAACGTGTTCTTCAACTTTTTTGAAGAAACCCCAGTTTAATTTCATACAAAATCTCGTTTTTTCCGGTGATTTTGAAGATAATCACTCGATCCGTTCGATTCGATCTCTGATAAGTGTTTCAATCATTCAAATTTCGTCAATCGTTGAAGAAACCGACTTCGATCCATGTAAGAAATTCTTTAATTTCATTTTTATTATCTGGGTTTTTGATTTAGTCATTGCGTTTTACAATCTTGGCGGGGTTCCGGGGGCAGCGCCCCTGGTAGCAGGGTCCCAGGGGCGGCAGCCCCTGGCGGGGTCCAAGGGGCAGAGCCCCTGGCTGGGGTTGAGCTGACAAATTTAATTTTCCAGAAATTGTCTCATTTCGAAGACAGTAATTCGTAGACAGTTTTTGATTTGCTACTCTCTGGTTCAGACAAATTCACAGACAGGTCAGCTTGTGTCCATTGCGTTTTAGAAATAAGAGAGTTTTATGTGTTTTCTGGCCATTGCGTTTTAGAAAAAACACATTTTTGAAGTGTTTTTAGTTCATTGCGTTTTAGGTAAACACATTTTTATTTTTTTCAGTCCATTGCGTTTTAGAAAATACATTTTCTTTTGTGTTTTTAGGCCATTGCGTTCTAGAAATAAGACATTTTTATAAGTTTTTTGGCTATTGCGTTTAGATAAACACATTTTTGAAGTGTTTTTAGTTATTGCGTTTTAGGTAAAACACATTTTTATGTTTTTTCAGTCCATTGCGTTTTAGAAAACAGACATTTTAAGTGTTTTCTGGCCATTGTGTTTTAGAATTAAGACATTTCTTTGTGTTTTTGGTGCATTGCGTTTTAGGTAAAACACATTTTTATGTGTTTTCAGTCCATTGCGTTTTAGAAAGTACACTTTCTTTTGTGTTTTTAGGCTATTGCGTTTTACAAATAAGACATTTCTTTGTGTTTTCTGGCCATTGCGTTTTACAAATAAGACATTTCTTTGTGTTTTTGGTGCATTGCGTTTTAGAAAAATGTCATTTTTTAAGTTTTTATTTTCATTGCGTTTTACGCAACTGGGTTTTTTCCATTGCGTTTTACGCAACTGGGTTTTAAAAAAATTCGAAAATATAGCAATAGTATACTCGTTTTAAAGATAAAAAAACGCTCGTTTTTTTGTGCAATTTTTATAAAAAAATAATGTCGTATGAAAGAGTTATTAACGTTTAAAAAATGGGGGGAATTGTGTAACACCCCAAAAACGAGTTTGGTAATTTAGAACCCGGTTAAGATAAAGGAATGGGTAAAGTACCGTTAGTAGTAAAAGTGAACCCATAAACAAAATGACTAGGAATAAATTTGCCAAGTGGTATCATGTATATAAGTAAGAAGATGAGGAGTTTTAGTCTCGTATGTAATCAAAATGAAACATGAGGGACCAAAACCGTTAAGATGGAAACATGGGTTTTATTAATGAAAGATTAAAACACATAAACACACACTTTCGTGTGTTCTAGAAATGAGCAGGAGCTTCATGAGAGCTCACAACCCTAACTTTTATCCATTTCATCAAATTGAAAGGCAAGATAAAGCTTAAATTCATAACCGAGCATGGATTAATGATCACCTTCACAAGGGGATCATAAGGTATGTCTTAAAATCTAGATTGGTGATTATGCACGAAGTGGGTTATGTTGGAAATTGCGAAATTGTATGAAATTGAGTATGAGTACGTGTTAGAATCATCATATAGAACATGGATTATGCATGGTTTGGGTTAATTTGATGTGTAGAGGTGAAACCCATTAGTTATGGTAATGATGATGATGTGAATCATCATCCATGTCTAAAATTCTTGTTCAAAAATTTATGTATTATGATATGTATGATGGATTCTTGTTAATGGAATTGAAAGAAATGTGATGACAATATGTTTGATGATTATGTGTGAATGATACATGTTGGTCAGTAGGAGAATTTGATGAATTATGTATGAGATTAGAAGATTATGCATGAATTAGTTGTACATTATGCTTAGAAAGTGGTATGCACACCAAGTGTTCGATAAAATGCTTAGGTGAAAATGATAAGTGAAATTTGTACGCTAGCAATGGATAATTATATGTAGAATGTGATAATGATGTAATAGATAATATGTTTGCAATAGGAATGTGTTTTAGATGGATTACAAGTGGGAAATTAGTGTGATAAGATAATACGGTAAGATACTTGCATTAGAAAGTTGTACTACATGCTTTGAGGGTGTGATGCACACCGTATGTGGGATTAGGTGTTTGATCATAACTAGTAAATAATCATGTACTAAATATTAAGCGTGTGAACTCACTAGCGAGTAAAGAAGGTGGAGTTATGTAAATGGGTTAATTTAGAATGCGTTGGTCAATTGGTAGGATCATGAAGAATTCGCATATGTAAGATTTACTATGTGATTATATGTGGATATAACTAGGTGACCGTGCGGTATGTGCGTCACCACATGAGTATGAAATGCACTCGATGTTATTACTATGGTCTACCTTATTAAGAATAACAATTTGAAGGTATACATGTAAGTTAGATCGTTGACTTTTGAAAGTCAACAGTGTATGAATGTAATGAACGGGCTTTTGAACACAAATGTTAGAGTAGAGAATTAGTGTGTCATGTACTAGGTGATTTATGTGCTATGTATGATGGTAATCGGGTTGCGTGAGATTTGAATAAGGGAACTGTTGATATGTGTCTCATGTATGCGAAAATGTGACTAATGGAAGTCAAATAATGTGTAAATAAAAGGAAATGAATCTTTGTATGTATGATCATATATGCTAACTTTGATACGAACGTGATGACATGTAAGGAAAGGAATCGTATCAATTGACTCAAGCACGGAGGGCTAACGCGGCGAGATGAGGAAGGAAGTAAGCTCTAATACGCACGCTTAAGGTAAGTGAATTCCGACTCACTTATTAGTATGTATAGGGAGTTATTTAATGCTTATAAATGTGAGAAGGTCATGTATGATTAATTAATAAATGGAAATACTAAGGTATGAATGATTGTCGGGGCTGAAAGTAGCTAGTTACGTCGGAAATAAAATGGTGGAATCGAACGGGTCGAATAATGGCATGAAGGATCTTTAAGCCTTTTTCTTATAATTCAGCTTTTGATGTGAGTTGGGATGGTAAACGAATCCGTAATTAAATTACGGACACGCAGAAACAAGAATCACATAAAACGG
Source organism: Helianthus tuberosus (assembly GCA_030545235.1). Classification (NCBI taxonomy): domain Eukaryota; kingdom Viridiplantae; phylum Streptophyta; class Magnoliopsida; order Asterales; family Asteraceae; genus Helianthus; species Helianthus tuberosus. The sequence continues at coordinate 82,857,144 of CM060416.1, read as the reverse complement.
ACGCTTAGCTCAAAAGTTATGCAAGTTTCAAGTTGAGTTTTGGTTGAAAACATAGCTGGGCACTTTATGCAGCAGCAAAGGGAAGTATTCTGTCGAAATAGGGTTGCCGCGCTACGCGACAGCAATTCAGTTTCACCGTCACGCAGCGCGACAGTTGTTGCGCCCCGCGACCGCCCGGGGTAGGGGATGTCGCGCCCCGCGAGAGCCAGTTAGCAGGCAAATCTTGTTTTTCTAGTTCGTTTCAGCAAGAATGTTCACTCAACAGTTGGAACGTTCACTCGTCAGCAAGAATGTTCATTCAACAGTTGGAACGTTCACTCGTCAGCAAGAATGTTCACTCAACAGTTGGAACGTTCACTCGTCAGCAAGAATGTTCACTCAACAGTTGGAACGTTCACTCATCAACAAGAATGTTCACTCAACAGTGGGAACGTTCACTCATCTGCAAGAACGTTCACTCAACAGTTGAAATGTTCACTCATGAGCAAGAACGTTCACTCAAAGTATGTGTGGGAAAGAAATAAGTTTGGAGATATGTATGTGTATAGATCTACCTACATGTTAGTGACGGAATCCATAGGTAAGCATGAATAGAAATGAACATGTATGTAAGTTTGTACGTATGAGACTTATTTATATGGATGTTTGTGACTAGGATATGTTAGTAAAATTATATGGGAATGTAAGTGGTATGTAAGAGCTTGTACGTATGTATGTGAGCGTGTACGAATGTGTGCGTATATATGTAGGTGTATATGTTTGTGTACATGTATGATTTATGAATGTATGCATGTATGGATGTAATATGCTATGAATGCACGTAGGAATTAGTATACATATATGAATGCGAGATGTTATAAATGTATGAAGGAATGGTTTCATTATCTTTGGGCATTGACGTTTTCTAATGGTGTGCCTTGAAGTTGAAATGTAATGCAGGTAAAAGAACATCGGGTTCATGAGGTATCGAAGTCGAACTCGGAACGAGAAAATACGAGAGGATAGTTGAATGAATCAAAGTTTATATTGTTGAATGATATTTGATATTAAATTACATGAGAATATTGTCGTATGATGTTGTTAACGACTAATGGTTAAGTTGTATGTGATGTCCACAGGTCCTACACGGATTTCTTCAACCACAAACGAAGAGAAGCGGACATAGATCGAGTCGAGAGCAAGGATTATACGGAAAATAACGGTCACATAGCTTTAATTATGTAATGCCTTAAAGTGTTAATTGAAAGTGAATGTTGTATATTTCTTTTAGTTAACGTTTGACATTCCGTATTTGAGCCTTTATGTAAGAAATGAGTCTAACAGAGAAAGAAATTTTTAACGCTCTTTTTCCGCTGCGTCGTTTTTAAGTTATTACGTGTGAGGGCGTTTCAAATTGGAGGAGAGAGAAACTATTGTCTTGGATTGACTAGAATGCCCCTAAACAAACTCGCGCGCCTCTTTTCTTCCCTTCAAAAAGATAAAAAATCGAAAAATTTTCAAAAAGAAAATAAAAGCTCATCAGATCAATCATCCAATCATTATAAAAAACCACAAAAATCTGAAAATAAAAACTCACAAAAAGTTGGTAATCAGTGGTGCAGGTTTGACCACAGTTCTCAAATGCCAAATCAAGGATACAGGAGAAGGAAAGATTACCACAAGGCAAATCAATGCTTTGATCTAAGTGTGTGGTATGAAGACGGTGTGTGGTATGAAAGTAGTGAGAGGTATGATAACAGAGTGTGTTACACTTGTGGATTTCAAGGACACATTGCTGTTAACTGCCAAAGTCAGAGAATCGAAACAAGAAGGTGCTATGAATGCCACATCAAAGGACACATTGTCAGAGATTGCCCAATGAGATCAAAGGAAAGATCGAGGGTTGAATCTCAGAAAATGGGAAAGAAATCAGTCAGTGTCAAGCCCAAAGAACAGAAAGTTCAAGAACCAAAAGTTCAAGAACAGAAAGTTCAAGAAAAGAAAATTAAGCTTTCACAGGGGCAGAAAGACAGACTGATGAAGAAAAGAAAGAAGGCAAGAGAATACTTGGAGAAAATTTTGTCCTCGGATAAAACTGGTAATCCGAGAAAAAGTTCTGATGAATTGCTTTCCTCAACTGCAAAGGCAAGCAAAACGAATTCATCAGATACAAATCTGAGGACAAATGGGAAAGAGAAAAGGAAGTTAAAGAAAGAAAAATTAACTAAACAAAATGATAACCAATCCAAGAAAGTTAATTTTTCAGTTAAAATCTTGATCAAGGTTTTCGAATATAAAAGAGACCGTGAAAGTTTATTCATTTCACAGGCTAATAAATTTGGAAAACCTAGATCTAGTAAGAATTGGGTACCAATGAAGGTTGGCGATGAATTTGTTTCTAAGAAAACAAAAGAGCCATCTTCTGGCAATAAATTTGTTTCTTCGGAAATAAAGGAGCCACGTGTTGGCAATGAAACTGACTTGTCAAAGTCGGAAGAGCCATGTTCTGGCAATGATTCTGGTTCGTCAAAACCAGAAGAGCCATCTGTTGAGGTAAAAACTGTCAAACCCAAGGCTGGTCAGGCTTGGGTGAATCTGTTCAAATGAAAAACCTGACTTGCCGGAGCTTCCTTGATCGCGAAGCATGAATCGGCATCTTTATTGAAATGTTTTAAAATCAACTTGTGGTATGTGCAGGATCTTCCAAGAGCCATTTCAAGATGGATCATGGATAGTGGCGCATCTCGACATATGACAGGAAAAACTGCATTGCTGTATGATGTGAGAAACATTAATGGTGGTTACGTAGGATTTGCTGGTCATGAAGGTGGTCGAATTGTTGGTGAAGGAACGTTATCCAATGGGATTGTGACGTTTGAGAGAGTTAACTACATCACTGAGCTGGAGAACAATCTGCTTAGTATCTCGCAGATTTGTGACAATATGTATACTACTCACTTCACTGATAAAGAATGTTTGATTTTGAAACCTGGTTTTGTTGTTCCTGAAGAATGGATTATCATGAGGGCACCTAGAGTGAATGATTTATATGTATTAGATATGAGTGTAGCAACTACAACTACTGGTCAAGCACATTGTTTTGTGTCTAGAGCAACTGAGAAAGAATCAAGATTGTGGCACCGCAAGATGGGGCATATTCACCTAAGGAAGATGAATCACTTGGTGCACAATGATTTGGTATTGGGTGTTAATATCAAAGGTTTTCATCTGGAAGGGGAGTGCATTAGCTGTATCAAAGGCAAGCAGAAGAAAAAGTCACACCCTACAAAGCAAGTTAATTCAGTTTCGAGACCTCTGGAAAGACTTCACATGGATTTGTTTGGTCCAGTGAATGTCAAAAGTATTACAGGAGATTACTACTGTTTGGTCGTTACTGATGATTATTCCAGATTTTCGTGGGTTTCTTTCTTGAAGACGAAAGATGAAACATTTGACAGTTTGATGGGGCTGTTCAGGAAGACTGAGAATTTGTACCAAAGGCGTATCAAGAGAATTCGAAGTGATAATGGTACTGAATTCAAGAACAGCAAGATGGAAGAATTTTGTGATGAAAGAGGTATTTTGCATGAATTTAGTGCTCCGTACACTCCGCAGCAGAATGGAGTCGCAGAACGCAAAAACCGGACACTAATCGAGACGGCTAGAACTATGCTCGCAGATTCAAAGTTACCGATAAATTTTTAGGCTGAAGCTGTTTCCGCCGCATGCTATACGCTCAACAGGGTTCTCACTGTCAAGAAGTTCAACAAAACATGTTTTGAGCTAATCAATAATCGCAAACCGAATTTGAAGTATCTAGAACCGTTCGGGTCACCCTGTACGGTTATAGAGCCTCATGGAAAGTTTGGTCCAAAGAGCATTGAGGGAATTTTTGTTGGTTATGCAAATCCAATGCGACGTGTCTTCATTCCAAGTGAGAAACGGATTATTGAAGCTGCAAATGTTGAATGTCAAGGTTATACTATGCCGCCACAGAATCCTGGTGATTCATGGCGTTATCATTATGACAAACTTTGGGATTCGTTTGACATGAGAGAAGAATCAGAGGATGAAGAAGATTTCTTTGATGAGTTGGATATTTTGTGTGAATATGAGTCGCAGCTAAGGTTCCCAGCTGAGTATTCAAGGCGACCACGGAAAACTTTAAATGATGATGAAGCAGGTCCAAGTAATGCTGGTGAACATGATGATGTCCAACAGAATGAAGTTGCTCAGGATAATCAGTCGATTCAGAATGATAATCTAGAAGCTGAAAACATGCCAGTATTTGATCATGGTGATTCAGATTCTGAGGGGGAGCAAATTCAGATTTCAAGTCAAACAAACCAAGTTGGTGAACAAGATGCAGAACAGAATGTTACTAATCTGGAGGGAAATGTAGATGTTCCAAGTAAAGTGATGCCGCGAACTTTTTCATATCATCCAGAGGAGTTGATCATAGGAGAATTGCAGACAGGCGTTCGCACTCGAAATCAGATTGATAAAGGGCTTACATGTTTTTATACAAAAGTTGCTCCTTTGCAAACTGAATTCTCATTGAGTTGTTTTATCTCGCAGGTTGAGCCAAGAACTTACAAAGAGGCGCTTACTGAAGACTCTTGGGTCAATGCAATGCAGGAGGAACTTAGTCAATTCGAGAAATTGGGAGTGTGGAAGTTAGTTGATTTGCCGGATGGTCAGAGGAAAATTAACACCAAGTGGGTGTTTAAGTGTAAAAGGGACGATAGAGGAGTTGTTGTAAGGAACAAAGCTCGACTCGTTGTTCAGGGATTTAGTCAACAGGAGGGAATTGATTTTACTGAAGTCTATGCTCCTGTCGCACGACTAGAGGCAATCAGAATTTTCCTAGCATTTGCGTCTTGGAAGAACTTTAAAGTTTATCAGTTGGATGTTAAATCGGCGTTTCTTTATGGGAAGGTTAAAGAGGAGGTTTATGTCGGTCAGCCACCGGGCTTCACCGATCCAATCCACAAAAATAAGGTCTACTTATTGGACAAAGCGCTGTATGGTTTACATCAGGCCCCGAGAGCCTGGTACGAGACTTTGTCTCAACACCTACTAGCCAACAAGTTCATTCGTGGAAAAGTGGATGCCACTCTCTTCACTAAAGAAGTCGATGGTCATCTTCTGATAGTTCAGATTTATGTGGACGATATAATCTTTGGGTCGACAAATGAAAATCTATGCAAAGATTTTGAATCAGTGATGAAGCAAAAGTTTGAAATGTCATCAATGGGGGAGATGAAATTCTTTCTGGGTTTACAAGTTGAACAACTTCCTGAGGGAATTTTCATTCATCAGTCAAAGTATGTTCATGATATTCTAGAGAAATTTGGGATGTCAAGTTCTACTCCAGCTGCTACCCCACTTGCAACAAATCATGGGATTCACCCAGATCTCACCGGAGACAGGGCTGATGAAACGTTTTACCGTTCCATGATAGGTTCTTTAATGTACCTAACTGCTTCACGTCATGATATAATGTACCCAACGTGCCTCGCAGCAAGATTTCAATCTAACCCGAGAGCATCGCATTTGATCATTGTGAAGAGGATATTGCGCTACCTGAAAGGAACTCCTTCATTGGGGTTATGGTATCCTAGGAAAGGCGATTTTACGCTCGAAGGGTATTCCGATTCGGATTTCGGATGCTGTAAAGTCAATTCAAAATCAACAACTGCAGGATGCCAGTTCTTTGGTCCTAGATTGGTTACCTGGCAGTGTAAGAAACAAACGACTGTGGCGTTATCTACATGTGAAGCGGAGTATGTTTCTGCTAGCAGTTGCTGCTCTCAGATCTTGTGGATACAGCAACAGATGCGCGACTACGGTTTGCAGTTTCTTAACACACCTCTTTTTGTTGATAATGAGGCCGCTATAAATATAACAAAGAATTCAGTACATCACGCTAAAACTAAACACATAGAAATTCGTCATCACTTTATTCGTGATTGTTTTGAGAAAAAGTTGATACGAATTGAGAAAATCCACACTGACGAACAGAAAGCTGATTTACATACCAAAGCTTTTGATAAAAATCGGTTTAAATATTTGTTAAAACTGAATGGTATGAAGCTTCTTTCGGTGTCGGATGGAATTGTGGGCGTTGATGAAAGTACTGTTGCGGATGAAGACGAGAAACAATCTGCAATGGTTTGTCGAATTTTTACTTGTTTTGGTATTTAGGGGGAGTAGATATTTGTATATAGTTTATATTTTCAGAAAAAAACAGTAAAAAATGCAAAAATACAAAAACATGATAAAATCTGAAAAAGAGCTTGTGTTTATGGGGAAAATGATAGTACATCGGCTAGACGATTACAGTATGCTAAAGATTTGTAAAGTTTAAATGAGTTAAACAGTCTCACTGATGATGTGTCGATAGGTTTTTGCACATTTAGTAGATTTATTCGGGATATAAACCTAAATTTCAAACTTGTGAATTCGTGGGGAACACTACTTGGATATATATGTAACCCCTGAAATCTCGTTTGAAAGGTCTTATAATCTGATATACTAGGTCTTTATACTCAATGATGTCTGGGGTATTATTCCGGGACTTCTGCTGAACGGTAGTTCTGACCTAGTCCTTGGCTAATACTTTCTGCAATGCTTGAAACATAGCATTAAACCCTCAGCATGCCGATGAAACAATAAAATTGATAGTCGCTGCTGTTGTAAGCAAAAAGATCCTCTAAAGGGGACATACCGTAAAGTCTAAGCTGATATCTCTCTGCGTATACGGAAGTATCGACCTGAGATCCCTCGGCCCTCGCATACCTAATTTATATACAGATATCATTGTAGTATACTCACCTGTAAGACTGATTATTGGGATTCTGGATACGGGAGTATATTCAAGAGGTGGGACACATGAATGAGCTAAGTTCTTAATTCATCTAATTCGTATCCTGAGTAAATTGAAATTTGTGTGAAAATTTAAAATGGATCAGTATATCGACAATTGATGTGAATTGTTTAAGTCTGAGTATGAAATGAAGCTTAACGGTACTTGTAAGTTGTCTGAAAAGCTGATATGATTCCCTGACACGCTTGCAAAAATATGTTTGTAAATAGTTTACTTTGTTTACTTTCTGCAATTTAAAGTTTTCTGTATTTCATTTCTTAGTTTAGAACACTTTATAAAATCCAAAAAGATTTTATTTCTGCTTTATTTTCCGACAAATCAAAGTGGAGAGTTGATTGTTGGATTCTCAGATGATTGAACCAGATGCAGGAGATTCTGGACTGAAGAATGAGGAGAGCTTATATTTGATGGAGTTTGATTTATTAAAAAAAAATCAAAAACAAGTTCATTAACTTGATACTTGTTATTTTCAGAAATTGTTGTTTTTAAAATCAGTTTGATTCGTCAAATGATCAACCAAGGTCATTAAATTGGACTTGGTAGATTAATCGAGTGATCAGGGTCATTAACTTGGACCTGAATACTTGAGTGGATTTCTAAAGCTGATTGAGTTTGTGAGTTATTGTTGAAAAGATAGTTTGTAATGTTTGATGTATGAGACACAGGTTTTGGACTTCATTATTCCCATGGAAGCTAAATGTCAAAGCTTGAACCAGATAAAGATCTCAGATTCTAGCATACTGATAGGGGGAGTCTGTGAAAGGGGGAGTCTGGATCAACAGTCAAAGGAAAATCTGAAGATGAAGCTAGGACAAGATTGTGAACCTGTGAAGATTGAATGCTTATGATGTGAAGACAGAGAGTTGAAGAAAAGACCAAGACTAAAGACTTGACGCCGAAGACTTCGTCAACATCCAAGGGGGAGTCTGTTGGTGCACTGAATGTCTGCTGACTACGTCTTATCGAGTCTTATGTCTAGATAGGTTTAATGAGTGAGTAATAGTGCTTGAATTAGGATTAGAACATGTTTTTATGGTCCTGTCCGTTTGAACATGTCATGACCGTTTGAACATGTCATGACCGTTTGAACATGTCATGACCGTTTGAACATGGCCTGACCGTTTGAAGCAGCTGACCGTTTGAAGCAGCTGTGACATCTTCAAACGGTCAGGGGCGTAGCCTATATATATGTGTTGTGCATGCTCATTTGAAACGGTCATGTATGTGTGTGTGAGCGAAGGTGCTGCCGGATTTTTGTCAGAATACATTGTAAAAGCTCACAATCAGTAATAGAAAGAAAGTTAAAAGGATACAAGCTGTTTTTGACTTCGTTTACGTTGATTCCGCCCTCGTATTTGAAGATGAACTGCCTTAACTGACTTTAGGGTCACCAAACACGATCCAACACTATTATATCCTAACCCATACTTAGATGTCGTCCCTTCTCAGACGTTATCAGTTGCACTCGACAAAGGCGGTGCATGTATCTATTTTTGTCAAAATCTGACTACTAAGACTAGTGGGTGTGGAGAGCCTCATCCCCAAGGGGATGGGCCGCCACGTCGGCGCCACGTAGGAGTGGCTTGGAGGGGATGGACCTAGGGGTGGGGGATGAACCCCTTTATGTATATATATATGTATGTATGTATAGGTATATGTGAGAGAAGGGAGGAGAAGGGAGGCCCGTGAAGAACGTCGGCTGGCAGCCGGAAAGCACGGGACGGGGCGAGGGGGGCGGTGTGGGGGACCGGCACCGGGCCTCACCGGGCCTAAGACGGCCCCCATACCGCTTGGTCTAATTGGTCTGGCATTGTTGTTCCTGTCATTGATGGACCTATAAGGACCGGTTGTACTCTAAATATAAAAAGAAAAAAGAAAAATATAGGGTGAGGTCGAATATGTTAATAATAATAATATAAACTAAATTAAATTTCAAATACATAATAAAATTACATCAATCAATATTAAAAATGCATAACAAAAGTACAATATCTGTATAGTTGCTCTTTACAAGTTTTCATTTTTTGAAACAAAATCATTACATTATCTAGAGAAACATTTTTAAGCAACTATTTCCCATAATAACAAATACGCTTAAATTCTCATCGACCAATAAGTTTCAAGCTAATGTTAACAGAATAACCTAATTGAAAAATCTTTTAATCAACAATCACAGGTCGGCTAGAGTGTAGAAGGAATCCAAGTTAGGGCTTAGGGCCCAAAAGAAAACACCCCATTTAAATGAAAAATTATGTATACACACACGCATATATGGAGGTTGGTTAACATACAATACCCTTTATCGTTCGGTGCGTACGCGATAACAACAACCACACGATCTGATACAATTTTCACTTGATTATACGCGGTGGCACGATCGTAATAAACGAAGATTGACATAGAAATTGAATGGAAAGGGCATAATTGTCAATTGCAAATATCTAATTTATCACTCCTGGTAACTTAATTGCGAGATTCGGAAACTGAATACAATCTTTTGGGAGCGAAATTCTAGCACTAAAATCTCTCATTACTTCTTCCAAATCTAACAAACATCCCTTCTCGATTCCGATCCTACACACAAAAAGGCTGATCATGACAATAACTTAAGACGGGGGTAATCTTTTCATTTAAATGCGTCACTATTTGCTTTGATTTCGAATGATAATTTCCCAAAATTGATCCTTCTTCTTAACTGAATTTCAGCTATAAGGGAGAGACGGAGCAAAGGAAACAACAACAGGCATCAAGCAAAGACGATGAGTCTAAGTGCGTCCTAAAATCCCATAGTTAGGGTTTGATAACGTGAGTATGTCTTCGTATAACATGCGGTTGTTCCTATTTAACGTTTTGATAACATGTGGTTCTTGTCCTATAACATACGATTAACAAAATGTAAAAACCAAATATGTAACGTCCCATAAATTTGCTAATATGCGGCTGTTTAGATTTATAACGTGTGTCTACTATTTTTTCAACATGCGTCTGTGAACATTTATAACATGCGTCTGTTTTCGTGTAAAGATTCCTGATGATGATGATGATGATGATGATGATGATGACGACGACGCCGACGATGACGCCGACGCCGCCGACGACGACGAACAACCAGTTAGGAAGTTGAAATTGCAAAAATATAATAAGAAGCAAAAAAGGTCCATAAACAAACTGATGATGAAGATGATGACTTTGAACAGCCAGTTAAGCATCAAAAAACAGTCCAAAAAAGATAGTTGATAAACCAGAGCCAGTTAGGACGAAACCTAGGCCTTTTGTTGAATATCACAACGAAACACTGATGCTAAGGTGTCAACCTTCGGTTTTCATGGAGACCATAAGAAAATTTACACTAGCACAAGTTACAGACGTGAAGAGCATAGGGTTTGGATCTGTTCTAGATATGAATATGAATATAAATCACATATTAACACATTTAGGATATTGGTTGTTAAGAAACTATAATGAGCAATTCAATGTACTGGACATAGGAAATCATAGAATCCAAATAACAACAGATTTAGTGCATGAAGTATTTAGAATTCCAAAAGGTCCTAATCCAATAGTAGAATAGAATAAGCCTAGGAAAGGTGCCATAGTCAAAAAGAATAAGCTTACCAAATGTGCCATAGCTTATTTTGTCTCCTACCTTGTTACAAGAGAAGCCTCTTGTACATAATCCTTCTATCTTCTTTTCATATACTTCATATATTCTTTGTGCTAAATTACTCTATCTTCTTTTTATATTTTGTGCTAAATTACTAAAAATATATCTTTTGGTTTTCTCTAGCTTCAATAAATTACGCTGAAATTTAAAATGTATTTTTTCCCTTTAATTGCTAACTGTAATTCATAGGTTTATTGAAAAAGAAAATTGAATTTTTTGTTATCTTGAATTTAATTTTAACTTACAAAACCAATTATAAAATACAAAACTTATCAAAGGGATCAATCCTACCATAGGACCAGGCACCGTTTGCGAACAAAAATTATAGGGCATGGGTTAACATGAATCGACAACTTTTTGTGCATATCACCATATGTTTGTCTTGAATTTTCTTAATTGAAACCGATCGAATTCTCGCCAGAAACACGAAATAATTTACTAGTAAAGATATTCAATATAATAAATTAATAATAATTCTCGTCTTGGAGGGTCGCTCGGAACCGCATCCCTACCATCGCTGAACTCATCAAACGGGGAGTGTCTTTTCAACAAACCGATTGCAGGTTTTGCCAGGATGGTATGGAAACTACTTTACATTTATTTACCGGGTGTAGTTACTCGCATGATGTTTGGTCTCGTATAGAAAGTTGGTGCAAGATAAGTCACAATATTTTGTTCGACATTCCGGATCTGCTTCAAATGCCAGAGTCTCAATCCTTGTCTAAGGAGTCGAAGTACATCTTAAGAGGAATCACTTATACTACCATTTGGATGATATGGAACGAAAGAAACGAACACGTTTTCAATGATAAGAAGAGGCAACCGATTCAGCTCGTGGAGAACATCAAAGCGACGGCTTACTTTTGGATCCGTAATAGGTCTCGTTGGAAAGCTATTGATTGGAAAACTTGGTGTAATTTCCCTTTGGATTGATGTTTTGTGGTTTTTCGCTCGCTAAGTCCTTGATTTGAGGACTTGGGAGTTTATGTTAATGAAGTTTTCCTTTCAAAAAAAAAAAATTCAATTCAAATAGTTTTTAATAATCATTAAATTCCTACAACCAATTTTTCATGCATATCCATTATTAGATGCAAGCGGCAATAAAGTCTACTGATCATTTACATCCTCAAACAGCTAACACAATTTTGTTGTGTGTGTGTGAGAGAGGATAAGAAACTGCGTCAAATGAACGGCATGAAGGATATGCCAACACTACCATTGCCCGCCACGGGAGTATCATCGGGTGAAGGCACATCAATGCGCCCTCACCCGATGATGCTAATGACCTTCTTCTGGGCCAAAAACGGGGAAATTTTGTTCCCCGGTTGGCCCGGGTCAAGTACTGGTAATTACGTTTTGGTTCTTTTTTCCATCTTTTCCTTTGCGTTTCTTGTCGAGTTTTTATCACACTCAAACTTAGCCAAAAAAAGGTCCGGTCTGGTGGCTGTAGGGTTGGTTCATACTCTACGAACCGGGTTGGTTTATATGGTGATGTTAGCGGTGATGTCGTTCAACGTCGTTGTGTTTCTGGTGGCGGTGGCGGGTCATGCTTTCGGGTTTATGGTTTTTGGGACTTGGATATTTAAAAAACCGCCGATTGCCGGAGATAAAAGTTCCGATCTGTCTCCGATGATACGTGTTTGATTATGCAATTAGGAATTTAGGATTGTTGTATACATTGATATGAATTTTGATATCAAGAGATTAATAGTATAAATAAATTTGTGGCTACCTTTTTGTTATTTCTAACTTTTTCTAAGTAATGATTCGGGTACCGAAAATAAAAAAAAATAAATGAGTATAAACACAAATGGATATGGTGGTCCCAGTTCGAGAGTAGTGCGAAAATACCGGAAAATAGCAAAGCGGACTGGTATCGAAACTGAAAACCAATACCAGTGTCGATGTTTAGTGTTGGCTTAATGAGGTACCCCGTATCGGAAAAAGAATGCTGATCCCTAGACATTTGCGTGAAGGCCCCGCCCCGTTGAAGGACTTTAGTCCCCCAAACTTTTAATGGTACTATTTTATAAAATAAAGAAATTGTTATGAAATGCATCCATTATTAGTGACTATCCACATTTCTAACTCCTATGTCATATTTATGTTTGTATTAATGTTATAGCCTATATATAGTGGCTCATGTATTTTGTATGACATATATCAATAAGAAATTCATCTCTCGTACTCCCATTCTCTTCTATACATTGCTAATAGGTTCTAGTTATTACACAACACGTTATCAGCACGAATTGCTTTTGAAGTTGGATTGCATCAACACAAGACACCATGTCGTATCAACGTTGGCGAAAGAGATAAAAGACAAAATTGTTGATCTGGTATGAAAACCATTAATTGTTTTAATTTTATTTCCTCTTTTCTCATCGATTGTTGGTATGATAAAACTCAAAAATTAACTTACGCTTTTCTTGATATTTTTTATTGGTTATGATTTAAGATTAAAATTATCATGAACAACATTGATATCATCCTTATTTAACCAGGATCATAATGTTTTTACTTCTTTGTTTACTTTCCTATGTGTTAACGTATCTTAATAGTTTTCTTTCACAAACAAACACCTACGAAAAACACTGAGATGTGAAGAAAAGAAAGCAAAAGTAAACCAGATACACAATGGTTTTCGATTAAAAAAAAATCTTTCTAGTTTCTCTAATTGATTATTTACAATATTGTAACTAATTTCTTACACCTCTTGGTTATCTCCCTTTTATCATTAAATATTTTATTGGATTTCAAGGGAAGTTTTGGTACACTAAACTGAATAGGTATGTTTCATTAACGGTTTGAAAAGTTGAAGTATCTAGTGAATTTATGCGTTAATTTAGTTGTCCCAAATATGCAATATATATTTAAATCTCCACAATTAGTCATTTTGAAACTACTCTAAAGATTTTAATAATATAATTCTACTTGTATGTCAACTAACTCTTGGAAGATTTAGTTTTGGTTTTTGAATTGTAATCGACTTATTACTTGTGGGATAAATTGTTTTTATTATTATGGTTATGAGTCTTGATTGGTCCATTAATTAGTTTTTGGGGTTTCAAAGAGACATTACAAATTCTAAATCATTATGTGCTTTTATTATATGGTTATGAGTTTTGATATCATTATGTGTTTTTATTATTTTTGGGGTTTCAAAGAGACATTACAAATTCTAAATCATTATGTGCTTTTATTATTATGGTTATGAGTTTTGATATCATTATGTGCTTTTATTATTATGGTTATGAGTTTTAATTGGTCCATTAATTAGTTTTGGGGGGTTTCAAAGAGACATTACAAATTCTAAATCATTATGTGCTTTTATTATTATGGTTATGAGTTTTGATTGGTCCATTAATTAGTTTTTGTTATTAGTATTTAGACAATTTATGATGAACTACCAAAATACAATTGGTATTAGACCATAGGTAATGGTTAATGCCCACTAAGGGGCATTTTTCACCACATCATCATCATAATGCCCTTTTAAAAAAGGTGTAATGGTTAATGCCCATTTCATTTATTACTTTCCATTATTTTTCTTCTCTTTGGGCGTTATTATAGAAATGCCCCACCCTCTTCATGCCCTTATAATGCCCAAGGGGGTGGTGTTGAGGGCATTATCAAACCTTTTCATGCCCTTATAATGCCCATTACACATGGTCTTGATGCGTGTGAAGTGTTATATATATTAGGTGTATATTTTAAGCCCCTTTAACACTTATTTTTAGCCAAGTTTTAAATTTATAAAACACGATATTTTACTAACACTAAACACACATATGGGCAAGTGCACCCATCGTGAGCGTAGTATAGTGTTGGCAAGATACCGAGGTCGTCCAAGGACACAAGAGCTTTTAGTACCGGTTTATCCTCAACGTCTAATCAAAATAAAAAGTTTAGAAAAATGTTTTAAACTAAGAAAAATAAAAACTAACTAAAATGCTGAAAATAAAAATAAAAATAAAAACAGATAGACAAGATGAATCATTTGGTTCCGACTCGTATCTAGTGTAACCTTTGATTATTTCCGCACTTTTGCACATATTTAAGAGATTATCTTAGTTATTGTAGTAGGCCCCTCTTTTGAAGGTGACGTTACCCTCACCCCAGTAGTTTGAGTCAGCAAGGATACAATCCTAAAAGGGTGGATTATTGGAAGATAATTAATTAAGTTATTAATGCAATATTATGGTAGGCCCCGCTTTTGGCGGTGACATTACCCTCGGCTAAGTAGTCTGAGTCAGCAGGGATACAGTCCTAAATAGCCGGGTTATAGTATTAATAGTAGTTAACTTATGAGGGGATCAAAGAGTTTGGACCCCCGCCATCCAATACCGTGAAGCATTGAAGGAGGTCCTACTAAATTTGACCCAGGTCCATTGCAGGACCTCTAAACGCTGAACAATGGCAAGACCTTTACCAAACCGTTCCCTTAACCCCCGACTAGGTAGCCAACATACCTCCATATAGACCGTGGAGATATGAATGGTGAAAATCTTTTATTTTATATAGACAGTAAAATAATGCCAAGACACCACGGACAAACGATAAGGAAAGATCACCTTCAACATAAGTAACTAGTTATTAAAGTCATTAATACAAAACCAAATAAAAAGTGCAAAAGATTAGAAATAAAAAGTATTACACTAGACACTTTGTCTTCACCAAGTGATGTAAGAGACTTAGGCAAACATGGCCTTGATTGTCAAGAACTCTTACGATCAATCTTGGATCCCGAGACGACTCACACACTCTATGATGGACAATGGATGATGGTGGTGGATGATGGTGTTATGGTGGTGGTGGGTGGTGGGTGGTGGGTGAAGTGTGAGAGAGGTGGTGTGCCAAGGGATGAGTTGAAATGAAACCAAGCATTCTTATTTATAGGCTGAACAGAAGGCTGGGCACGGCCCCGTGTCCGCTGGACACGCCCCCGTGCCTGTCTGACACTCTCTCTCTTCATTAATTGTAATTCGCAATTACAATTAATGCGCCTGCTGTACTTTCGCCACGCCCCCGTGTTCACTGGACATGGCCCGTGGTGGGCAATAGAAGCTTCTATAGGTTTGTCTTTTCTGCTGCTTCTTGGGCACGGCCCCGTGCTGGCTGAGCACGGGGCGTGTTCAGTCTTCTGCCTTCTCTATTTTGCTTGGGAAGATGCTGTTGAGGGGTCGGGCAGTCCATTTATGTTCCTTTTCTTGTATTTATGTTAGATTTAGCTGTCTTTTTGCTTCTTTTGTGAATTTGAGCTCATTTAATCCTGAAAATACAAAAGGAAGACAAAAACACTCTTTTTCCAACATTAGTACTTAAAAAGGGTTAGTTTTATGCCTCATTTGATGTAATTTATATGTTGCATTTTACACACATCAGTCTTAAAAGGTGATGTCTAATAGTTCTATTTGAAAATAATCATTAGTGCAATTCTGTTAATGAATTTACAATAATTCACATGTTTATATGATAATATGTTATAATATGACAACTACTTAGTTAACTTTGTTGTATATCATTGTTATTGCAATTGTATAAGCCCTTTAGTTGCTATTAGATATTTAAATATGTGATTTGATTCTATAAAATATTTGTGTGGTAAAAGATATTATTTGCAAATTAACATGACATAAAAATTCTCAAGATGTGTGTTATATTTTCTTGAGCAACAAAATTTATTAGTATAAGAAATCTTATTTACAAGTAATAATAAAGATTCATATGTTATTATATGATCAAGAAAGTTGATAGTGACATTTGTTTATGTTTTAAATTATAGTGACATAATATAAAGTGATGCATTGTATAATCATCACCTTTACATATTACCATAAACCTTTTTAATAGTGTTCTTGATATATTTTAATATTCAATCATGACAGTAAGGCAAATTAATTATATGTATTTTATTATATTGTATTTGATGAGAAGACATCTTATATCAATTATATATTGTACGATTTGACTTTGTACATTAATATGCCATTGTTTATATATATAAACAGTCTTCAATGAAGCAACTAAATTAAAGTTGTGTATATGATCACACGTTATAAACATGATTGAATAGTGATCAAGATTTATTTATAATATGACATTCGAAGTTTCAAACTCACTAAAGAAAATTGTAATGATGCCACCATAAATGTTGTATGGGAGTATAGCAAATATGGCCAGAAGACTATATTAGAAGTTACTAGAAATGATACTAATTTTCCACAATATTCCATTAAATCAAATATAGTGAGTAACCAGAAGTTACTAGAATATTTATACGTTCACCACATGGCATGACCAAATAGGTCATCAAGATAGCATCATGATATGTTAAACAATCAAACATGCTAACCGGTATCTTAGCACCTCTAAGTAATCTAAAAACATTGCTCCCAAATTGCCTTATCATATGTCTAGTTAGTTTTTTTTTTTTTTTTTTTTTTTTTTTGTGGCAAATAAATTTTTATGCCCTTCCAAAGAATAGACTTCTACAAACAATCCCTCTTATATGTGACCATTGAAATGTACAGTTGTGTGGATTGTGGCATTCATACATGGTTACATGTGAGTTTTTAGCTACCCGTATGTAGCATATGCCCAACACTATGGAACGTTGTTTTTTTTACATAGTTTAACACTGTTCTTTGACAACCCAATTTTAGGAACCATTGTTGGGCACAATGTGAAATATAGTGAGAGGCATACGTAGTCGAGACGGAATTCGTCGATTGATTATATCAATTCAAAACCAACTGCTTATCACAAATACTCCCCATTGCAACTGGTCTCCTGAAGAGAACCAAGTTTCCATTTTTTTATATATTTTGTTGTGCAGCCTATGTACCAATAGCACCACCATAACATATAAAATGGGATATGTACATCGTATTCCCAGTCTTAGGAGGAGACAAGAAAATGAAAGACTGGTAACATAAAAAAATGCATCATATTATATATCGACCCCTGAAGTGGTCAATGCAAATCTGAAGTCCAAAAGAAAGAGCGTGTATTTGCAAATAAATGAAATACAAGATGCATTCACTAACACAAATAAGGTGACAAAGTCACATATACCAGCTTAAACTTATCTGCTCGAATGGAAGTACTCACAAAATGATTATCATATTAATAAATTGTGAGAGATAAATCGGTTCCAAAAAGATAAAACCCATAAACACAAAAAGAGCAGAGTAACGCAGTTGGTGTAACCCCAAAAGAGGTGGCACATAAAACACCATAAGTGGTTGCATACAAAACCCCAGAAGTGGTTGCATACTAAACCTTAAAAAAGGTCGTTGTCAAAACCCCAAAAGAGGCTAATGGAGTTCTAAAAGAAACTCTAGTACCAAACAAATATGAGATCGCGATGAATTATGTACAAAATAAGTACAATATGGAACCGTAATGAAACACGTGTAAAATGATATATTTGATTATGCTATAGCAATTGATGTAATCGATGAAAAAAAAAAGATTACATATATAGAAAGTGTGCAAGAGTGTACGCAATAAATAGCCAAAATGGCTACATAACTTAAGGTTGAACTAAATTTGCTCGACAAACTAAACGTTTTCGAACCAGCAGTTCGAACACCCATAGACGTCAAACCAGTAGGTTATAAATGGGTGTCTTTAAATAAAAGGAAACGTAAATAATGAGTTTTTGCGATGTAAGGCACGCATTTTAACATAAAGATTTTTCCCAAATCCCAGCAGTTGATTACGAGGAAACGTATACCCCTGTAGTGGATGCGATAATCTTTAGATGTTTAAGCGGCCTCGCAATCTCAGAATGACTTCAGATAAAACAACTTATGGATGTCATCACCGTATACATGTACGAGACAATTGCAAATGACATCTGTATGAAAACCCCTGAAGAATTAAAAAATGCTCAAAGCATTATGAAACAATAACCCCATATGTGTTATATATATGAATCTTAAAGGAAACTACTCGTATGTGGTACAGTCGACTATACTCTGAAAAGAGAGGTATAATTTTGATAAAATGAGCTACATCTATTTAACAAGATTTCACTCTTACAGTGATAATGTAAACATCATCGAGAGGGAACTCTCAAACTAAAGAGGAAAATTTTGAATGACCTCTACAAAGTGTAGTTATCCTCGACCTGTAGTTTCGAGTATATATGTACTATTTTTGCTCATCAATCTGACTACATCTAGAAGATGTTATATAGAAAAAGCTCATTCGTTGAGTACATGAACGATTGTCTGATCGCTTGACATAGAAAAAATATTCTTATCAACCCCAAGAAAAGGATGTTGAACTACTTAGTCAAGAAGTACCATACTTAATTGCGATCAGGGCATTAACGTATATTGCAAACAAGACGACATCTGATATTACGTTGTATTGGTAAGATTACAGTTCTAATCTCAAATGTTGCACTCTTTTTCCCTTCACTAAGTTTTTCCCATTGGGATTTTTCTTGGTAAGGTTTTTAACGAGAAAACATAACTGATCCAGTAGTATCAGTTTATCTTATCGGTCCCGAAGTACTAATTTAACATCATCATAAATCATGTTGTTAATTATGTATAATGCGTAGTGCACTCTTTTCCCTTAGCTACGGTTTTGTCCCATTGGGTTTTCCTGGCATGGTTTTTAACGAGGCAGAATTATAAAGCGCATTAAATAATTATTTGACATATTTACAAACTCGAGACACGGGATAGTTCCACAAGAACAATATGGCGTCCTGGGTTATGATTGATATATATTAGACTCGCATAGAGTTCGATCTCAATCCAGATACAAGTTATGAAGGTCGAAGATTTCAGCATATTTAAGAAGTATGTAGATTAGAGTTGATCAAGAGAAGCTCAAGCTATACTGTATGAAGACAATGTAGACAACAACACCCAAATCAAAGAAGACTACGCCAAATATCAAGTCAAGCAATTGTCACAGAAGATTGGATTCAACATCATCAAGATATACAAGTAAAATTGAGGGGGAGTAACGTACCCATAATATACACAGTGTATGTACTCTTTTTCTTTAATGAGGCAACATACCTGATCCAGAAGTATTAGGGGGAGACAATACGCGCTGCACTCTTTTTCCCTTAGCTGAGATTTTGTCCCACTGGGTTTTCCTAGCAAGGTTTTTAACGAGACAGCATCACCAAGCGTATTAAAGAATAGTATATCATCATGTGAATAGTCAAGGGGGAGTGTTATGAAATGCATCCATTATTAGTGACTATCCACATTTCTAACTCCTATGTCACATTTATGTTTGTATTAATGTTATAGCTTATACATAGTGGCTCATGTATTTTGTATGATATATATCAATAAGAAATTCATCTCTCGTACTCTCATTCTCTTCTATACATTGCTAATAGGTTCTAGTTATTACACAACAGAAATAATAATAATAATAATAATAATAATAATAATAATAATAATAATAATAATAATAATATAATTACTGGCTTAAATTTTTTATTTATTTATTTGAAACATAGCTTAGATTTTTCATTTAATGAATTAAATGAAACTAGCAAATTTAGGGCGTTTGATTGGCAGGAATTCAATGGAATTTAAAGTCATTAGAATCTGAATTTCATATCTTAAGTTGTTTGGTTCACAGAATGTGATGAAATTGGACAAACGGAGTACTTAGAGAGTAACCCGAGTCGTCCACCACCAATTCCGGGGAAAACCCGATAACCTACCCGCCCGTAGGCACGACGGTAAAATTACCAGTAAAACTCGTTTGGCTCAAGGAACGAACTCAGGTTTCCCTGTGTCTTCTATCACTGCCCACCAATGCCTTACTCCTTTTTTTGAATCAAATGTGAATTGAACTTGAGTCTTCAAAGAAGAACTCAATTCCCCCTACCACTTGTGCTAGATATCATTGACAAAGGAATTGGAATTGGAATTGAACATGAAATCCTTCACATTCCTTGAACTAAAGGAATTCAAAATTCTTCGTATACGTGAAGAAATAAAAGTAAATTCGTTAGAATTTTCAACCGTTTCGACCCGCACCGTTTCAACTTGTACCGTTTCGATCCGTACTGGTTTTGATCCGAACCGTTTCGACCCGTACCGTTTCGATCCGAACCGTTTCGATCCGAACCATTTCGACCCATACCGCTTCGACGCGAGCCGTTTCGAACGTACCGTTTCGAATCGAACTGTTTCGACGCCAACCGTTTCGACCCGTACCGTTTCGAATTGAATCGTTTCGATCCGAACCATTTCGACCGTACCGTTTCGAATCGAACCTTTTTGGCCCGTACCGTTTCGACCGGTATTGTTTCCACCTGTACCGTGTTGACCCGAACCGGGGGTTGTGGGTGCTGGTGTGATGGATTACAATTCATTTGACAACCAAACACAACAAAAATGGAATTGAGATTCCAATTACAACAATTTCCAATTCCAATTGGAATGTTTAAATTCCAAATCCATTTCCTATACAAATTCCAATTCTAATTCCAAAACATTCCGCGAACCAAACGCCCCCACAATCACGTGTCGCGTAAATTCAGCAGATCATTGCGTAGAAGACAGGATTTCATCGAGACGTCCTACATTGCCAAACCTGATGTTCTAATGCAATCACTAGTCCAGAAAATCAATGTGCATCATCAAATCTGTTTAAAGAAAATGACTAGAATGTTAAAGTGATCACATAGAAGATATGGTCAAACGAAACATATATACAAGCTCTTCTTCATGGAAACTTGAAGTTGTGCACACTCCTTTGGATGTCGTGTATCCCATTGGAGATTAAAAATGAGTGAACTGATTGATACTTTACAATCTCAAGATCTGATGAAGGTGTGACTAATAATGTTCCTAGCACAAGTAACTGAATGGAAGATGTTAATGCTATGAGCTTGGTATGGAAGAGTTTGAAAAGGAACTAACAAAATTTGTGGAAAGTGTGCCTAAAAGATTATTTCGAACAAGCTACTTGCTTTCCAAACAGTCCTAATGTATAGTCATGAAATCATATTTAAAATTTATTTCAAACATCAAAAATTGCTTTTGCTTTGGCTTGTAACATTTGTGACAGGTCACAACCCTTATTCATTGTTACTTAATACTTTGTATAAATGTATAACTTATTAACTTGTAATTTAACTTTTAAACTAAAAGAAAATAACATAAAAATATGTTTCCTATATGGAGATTATTATCGATCAAAGATATATAAATTCTTCAGTTACTTTTCCTAACAAAATGCACTTTCATTATTTTATTAAGATGATCCTTTGATATTGATAATCCACTTGTTATATTTATTTTAATATTAGTCGATGTTTACAAAAGAGATCATTCAAGTCGTTGTAGTATAGTGGTAAGTATTCCCGCCTGTCACGCGGGTGACCCGGGTTCGATCCCCGGCAACGGCGTATTTTAACTTTTTTATGTTTAAAAGGTTGATCAACTTGGTATTTAAATAATGGTAAGTATTATATAATATGTTTCATTACTTGTGACACTAAAACGACTGAATCTTAGTTTAATCCTTGGTGGTCAGGTCAACTAAAACCCGCATACATAGCTTAAGATCTGCTTCACCTCCATGTGCAATATTCTCATATTATACCCACCCCAGATCTTGATTAAAACAACCACAGCTAGATCTTGATCCTTTTGAATAAAATCTTTATCCTGTTCCAAATATTCATCTATGGTCTCGGGTTTTCGCGGTTTCTGTACCGCGATAGTCCTTCTCTCAGTTCTATATTCTGTTTCTTTACTCTACTGGTCTCTCTCCACTGTCTCGGTCTACTTTCGTGGAACACGAATGGAGTCGGGAATAGGATTGGGAATGGGCTCGAACCACCCGATCGATCTCCTAACATTCCCACTAGCGTGGAACCAACTATCATTCCCTTCAAACCCGCCTCAAAAACTCCTCAAAATCGCACTTTTTGTCAAGAAATGGCCCGACGGCCGGCACGCTGGCGGGCTCGAGCGGCATGCTTTGACGCTCCACCTTGCGCTGGCGAAACGCGGGCATGAGCTTCATATCTTCACAAGTTCCTCTTCTAGCTTCTCTTTCCCAGAATACCCTTTCGAGAACTTACATTTCCATCTCTCGAAACCCACGGCTGCGGGTTACTTAGACCAAGCTCTTGTTTGGAAACAATTTGAAGCTCAAAACTCAACCTGGAGCCCGTTTGATGTGGTTCATACCGAGAGTGTAAGCTTGAGGCACACGCGGTCGAAATATGTTCCAAACTTGGCAGTTTCTTGGCATGGGATCGCGTACGAATCCATACATTCTGATATAATTCAAGAGCTCTTACGAGCACCAAATGAGACCCAAGCGAATCAGTTGACCGAAAAAGGTAACAAGATAGTCGAAGAAATTAAGTTCTTCCAAAACTACGCACACCACGTCGCTACAAGCGATCATGTTGGCGATATACTAAAAAGAATCTACATGGTCCCGGATAATCGAGTTCATGTTATACTCAACGGTGTAGATGAAGACGTTTATAACCCCAATTACGAAGAAGGTCAAGGGTTTCGGTCACGCTTAGGCATTCCAGCATCCAAGTCGCTGATCATCGGAATGGCGGGTAGGTTAGTTAAAGACAAAGGACACCCGTTAATGTTTGAAGCCTTAAAGCAGATGTTCGCTGAAAACTCAACGTTTAAGGATACCGTAGCGGTTTTAGTAGCCGGAGATGGTCCATGGGGAGTTCGCTACAAGGAACTTGGATCTAACTTATTTGTTTTAGGCCCGTTACAAACGAGTCAACTAGCAAGATTCTATAACGCAATCGACATTTTCGTGAACCCAACTCTTCGGGCTCAAGGTTTGGATCATACTTTGTTGGAAGCGGTTCTTTCTGGTAAGCCATTAATGGCTACAAAGCTTGCTAGCATCACGGGCTCAGTGATCATCGGAAAGGAGTACGGGTATACGTTTTCACCAACCGTTGATTCGCTTAAGAACGGTCTTTATGAAGTTTGGAAGGATGGGACAGAGCTCTTGGAGAAGAAAGGTAAGGTGGTTAGAGAAAGAGGTATGAAGCTTTTTACCGCAACAAAAATGGCAGCCGCATATGAAAGATTGTTTTTATGCATATCAAGTGGCGAAAAGAATCCAGATTATTGCAAGTATTAGCTTAAAGATTGTTACCCGAAAAACAAATTTAACGTCTTTCGACGCGTTTGACCCCTCAAGACTCGAACCACTTCAAAGACGAAACACCAAGGTACATAACTAGAGGCTCTAGATTAGGTGGGCTCAGTAACGGATCAGGTTCGGGGTGTCAAACGTGTAACATTAAAGAACTGTTGACCCGTTACCTTTGCAATGTACTAGTAGGCTTTTATTATTTATTTTTGCACATAACTGTACTAATGCAAAGATGCATAGCATCAAAGCTTTTATTTATATAAGAACCCTTAAAACTCATATACCAAAAGTCACAAAAAAAGAGTCTGATATGAAAGGGGAACAAAAGAAGAAAACACTGCAGATATATTTCATATATCAAAAAAGCTTCAAACTTCTATCAAGTCCCCATGAATTTCCTGCAAAAAATCGTTATGATTTCGCATTAAAGGGTGCGTAGAGAAGGAAGACGTAATCATGGGTATCGTATGCATGAAAATAAGAGAACTCGACCCGTTTACTCTTCTCAAATGGTCGGTTTGGTTCATGTTTACTTCTGAAAGTTCAAATGGCTAAATTGGAGAAACAAGGAACTTTAGATGAAAATGGGTAAACGGGTCAAAAGCTGTTATGTCATATTATTAAAAATATATATATATTTGTGTAATTATATTAAAGAAGATAATTATCTTTTACTTCTTTTAAAATTTGGACAAAAAATGTATAGGTCAATCCGGCGCGGCGCATTTCGACCCAAACCTAAGTTAATTGTTTCGTGTAAAGTACACGGATGGTCCCTGTGGTTTATCAAAATATTGGATTTGGTCCTTAGCTTTTCAAAAGTACACAGATGGTTCCTGTGTTTTGCACTTTGTAACGCGTTCAGTCCCCAACTTTTTTCAAAAGTACATGGATGGTCCCTATGGTTTGCACCATGTAACGCATTTAGTCCCTAACTTGGACATGCAAAAATCTTTAGATTTGTTAGCTAGGGACTAAATGCGTTACAAGTGCAAACCACAGGGACCATCCATGTATTTTTGGAAAGCTAGGACCAAATCCAAAATACTTTACTCAAATTGTTTTGAAATGTTACCCCAACATTTGACACGTTCAACTTGCCACTTCTACCTTTGAACATAGATATTAGTGAACAATACCTTAGTTAATAGCTGGATAATTCATGTTGTTGTCTAGAAAGTGGCAGCGTCTTAATAATAAAGCGACCCTGCATAAAAAAACGAAAAAAAAAAAAAACACAAGATTTAAAAACTTATCACTAAAACTAGGGGTGTGAATTTCTGACACGACGCGAACCTAGCACGAAATTCGTGGGTTTGGGTTTAGTCTAAACGAGTGCGAGTCAGTTGTAGCTTGAACCCGCGAACCCGTTTAGCTAAATGGGTAGGTTTGGATCAACCCAATCGGGTTGTCGGGTTGACCCGTTTAACCCATTTATATTATATTATATTTTTTTACAATATGTTTTGTCATAAACTAGTAGGAATACCCGCGCTACGCTGCGGGGTTTCTGTCGATATCTATTTTGGTTCAGTATACCAACCGAAAGAAATATGCTCAAAAGAATATCGACAAATGTTTTACATCAACCGAAAACCATAAAAATAAATCTAAATTGGACAGCGGGACGAATTGATTTTAAATTAACTATAAATGGAAATGTAAATGTTATCTTAAATATAGCTTTAATGAAAAGAAACCTAAAACTAAAACACTAAACATAAAGAAAACTAAAAATGAAAATAATAAAGTCCAGAAAAAAAATCAAGAAAGAAACAAAAAAGTCAATAGGATAAAAGCACTATCCACATAACTTGCTAATTGTAATTTGAGTTAAAGCGTAGACCAACTGAAAACATACATAAAAATAAGCATGAAATCGAATTATATTTGACACATATATCCGAAGAAAATTTACATCGAATCGTAAACCAACTTAAATTTATACCGGCGCGTGCATAAAAATAAGCACTTAAGAAAATAGTTACGGCGTGTTGTGGCTGTGTCGAAACGTCAAGTGACTCGAATTTACAGCGTTTAATGAAAACGTATTATCTGTTACTCGACGTGTTTCCGAACAAAATTTACGTCAAAACGTAGACCATTTAACACGTACATAAAAAATAAGCATGAAAACGTATTATATTTTAACCGGCTCATTTATAGAAAAAAATTACATCAAAACGTAAACCAACAGAAAATGTAGATAATAATAAGCATAAGGAATATATTATATTTGACCCAACTTATTAACGGGAAAAATTTACGTCTAAACGTAAATCAATTTAAATTTAGAGAAACACGTACATAAAAATAAACACGTAAAGCTTGATTACAAAATTTTTAGAAAGTTAAAGAGGTTGAAATTGTTAACACTGAAAGTTAAAGGGGTAAAAGTTTAAAGAAAAATAATAAAGACAAAAAGAGAGAGTAAAAAAAAAGCTATTGTACATGTCCTTTGAAAATGTTAGGATATAGAATTAAATTGGGTGTGTATCTTATGCCATAAAGATTTTATTATTTTAATGTTAAGTGTATTATATACATTTATTTTTTTCGTAGTAAATTTAAATATATTAATTTTCATAGAAAAAAATTACAAATTAAAAAATTCGGGTTGAACGGGTCGGGTTCATATGTATGACACGATTTTTGGGTTCGTCTAAATTTTCAGGTTCGGTTGAACCCGTCAACCCTCGGAACACGACCCGTTTGGCACCCCTAACTAAAACAGGAACCGGTCAATGCTCAAGTAACCATCCCACAACTGACCTTGCCACCAATTTCCTCGAGAAGCACTGTGTAAATGATTAGGATCATCTTTCCCGTCAACTTTCTTGAACTAAAAACATGATACAAAACCTTAACTTTCTTGAACTCAAAACATGAAACAAGACCTTAATTTCATCAAACTGGCACGTAATAATAGTAGCTGAACGAAGATTCTACTCACTTTAGAATATGATTGTGAAGCCGGGCCACTTGAAGAACAGACGTACATATCTTCTTGCCCACCGTAGTATAAAGATGAACTTAGTGGAGACGGTACGACTCGCTCCTGAAAGATTGACCTCCTCTCCATGTTCATTACACTACTATTTGCACTTGCGCTGTTCTTCGCCACATTCTCCGCTGCTCAAAAATATATTCATAGATCGTCAATTGCATATTTAAGTTCAAATTTCCATATATATCCTTCTTTCAAACCACTAGTACATATAATAAAATCAGTTTCTCTGTATACACGAATAGGAATACAACGATATTACCGTAAAATTATCTCAACTCACAAGGTTCTATTCGTTTATTCAGTGAAACAGATTGTTAGAAGTAATTTATATAATTATATTATTTTACTTACTATTAAATTTCATAAATATGATATATTTAATGTTTTGAAATGGTAAATACGATATCATGAAATTCAGAAGGATACATACGAAATTTTAAACTTTTAGGACCATGGTTTAGGCGACAGATCAGACTCCACAGACCATAGTTCAACACTAAGACTACACAAAACGCATATATTCATACACACGTACGATGAATCAAGCTTTGTATAGTAACTACAGTTCATTTAAGTTGTTCATAGTGTTCATTGATTACTATAATTTAGGAAACTTGCTTTGCGTAAATGAATTCAACTAAATTGTGTTTGGTTTTCCATATATGATCTGCGGTTTTAAACTCGAGAGATCACTTAACAAAGAATAAAACTACCGTATATTAATATGTCAAATTTTTCAATCCAAGAAAGAAAAAGATACCAACCCGAAGTTCCATGGGTGGCAGTCCACACCTGACTCGGTGAACTCCCTTTTTGTGCAGATCCCGTAAACTGCAAAAAAAAAAAAAAACGAGTTTCTTATCAATTCCTAAACCGACAGAAAAACATACAAGGGTGTGTGGCATTGCTTATACGCTTGTTGCGTTTCGACACAACGATAACATGTTTTAAAGGCATTTAGTGATCATTTATCAAACTCTTTTCCCAGTATATCAGTTGTTCTGAATAAACAGTTTCAACTTTTAAGTTGCTTAAGCCAATCTTTTTACTCAAAACTGTTATAAACAATCCCAAAGTCCAACACCCCCCAAAAAACATCACAAACTTTGAGAACATAAAACAACAAAAATAGTTTCAAGATCACAAAGTTTAGATTCATCAAGATCATCAAGTTGATGCATTTCAACAATTAAAATTCAAGAAACTAACAACCCAACAAGGGTTTAACTCCAATTCATCCAAAATCACACAAATCATTCATTAATTCAACAATTTACAACTAAAACTCTGTTTCAGTGTTCAAAAAAACAACCACCCAACAAGGCTCCATTTTTTTCTAAAATCACACACACAAATTATTCACCAAATTAACAATCTACAAACCAAAGTCTATTTTAACATTCAAGAAACTAACAACCCACCAAGGGTTTAACTCCAAATAACCCTAATCACACCAAACAAATAACCCTAAATTAATCAAAATTAAGTTGCAATTTCACCACACTACACCAAATCAAACCCATGAACCCAAAAAACAGTTTACAACAGCTGTTGTAATACCGGTGGGGGAAAAATTGAGGAGAAAATTCCGGCGGATGACGACTGAGAGCCACCGTCGCCGAAGAGCTCCGCCGTGAATGAGGGCGGCGCCGGCGGTGGATGTTTGTTTTCCATTAATGGGTGTTTGATTTGTCGGATGAAAACAGAGGAATCGATCGGTGGATAAGATTTGCAGGTGGAGACAAAATAGAAGTACCAAAAGAAGTGAAAACAGAGCACGTGGAGGATGTGATTATTCATGTACAACAAATCTTTGATTTATAGGTGGAATTCTCGTGCATGTCACGTGATCTTGTGTATAAAATTTGCTAAAATGAATTCTTATTTTTCATCTCACTTAAAAAACACTAATTTTTCTATTTTTTTAATTAAATAATAATTTTTTTTATATTTTTATAATTCTCATCTCTCTCATCCACTCACAACCACTTTCAAATGGTAGGTTTAGCGTTCAGAAGTGCTAGAACCGTGTAAATGGTGTGATGTGGACGTTGATGGTGCAGATTAAAGGGTGTGTGCTACACACGGTGAGCCTGATAAGGAATGATGTTATGTCAGCTTACACTCATGCAAACATCACGTTGCACCTTTCGTGAGTGTTAATGTAACACCCTGAAAACGGGTTTGGTAATCAAACCAGGTTAATACTAAAAGACGGGTAAAATACCGTTAGTGGTAAAAATTAACCCGGTGAATATTAGGATTAAATAAATAAACCTAATATTAAATAAAAGTTGAACGAAGGTTTATGAGGAAATAAAGTTTATAAAAGGCCCGAGTTAACGGGACTTAAAATAAAATGAGTTGTAACCTCCCTGAACCCACTAAGTTAACTAGGAATGTTTAACCTAGTTAATAAGAGGGAATATTGTTGGAAATAAGTAGGTTGTAGCCTACTTAATAACTAACCAAACATGAGGGGCCAAAGTTGGATAAGTTGAAAGTTTATTTAATAAAAACAAAACACACACACACAGTGTGTGTTCTGTTCGATCTCATGAGAGCTCCCATGGAGCAAAACCCTAGTTCATACAAAAACCATCAAATTGAAGGGCTAAACGAAGCTCAAATTCACAATTGAACGCGGAGTAATGATCACCCAAGCTAGGGGATCATAAGATATGTAAAATTTTGATGATTTTTGAAGTTGTGAAATTTAATAAACATCATAATCCACGAATTATGGATGAATTATAGAAGTTATGGCTGAATTGTGATGTATACTTGCTTAGGAACAAAACCCTAAGTGAAAATTATACATATATTGCTATGAATTGAATGTTAAGATGATTTGCCACACTAGGATAAGTGAGTTTTAATCATATGATGAAATTGATGATATAATTATGATTAGAATCATCATACATAATATTAATAAGAAGATACTTGAACAATTTAGGTGTTTGAGTACGTAAATCATACATGCCATGAAATGGGTTTTGTATAATAAGATGAAAATGATGATATATTCATGTTAAAATGATGTTGATATCATCATGTGTTAAGAATGATTAATGTTGTGTTAATTCAATGAATTATGGTTACAAAAACTTGGTTAATAAAGTGGATAAAACGGTAGCATAAGAATTATGCTTACTGGATAATTGAACAAGTAATTAAACGAGTAGTTGAGCTACATCGTGTAATTACTTACGTTAATAGGCAGTTGACTTTAAAAAGTCAAACTGACCAATAATACGTTCGAATGATAA
Organism: Helianthus tuberosus; assembly: GCA_030545235.1. NCBI lineage: Eukaryota > Viridiplantae > Streptophyta > Magnoliopsida > Asterales > Asteraceae > Helianthus > Helianthus tuberosus. Next base: position 82,827,178 of record CM060416.1, on the reverse strand, counting down.
TTTTGACATAAAAATCGTAAGATGGAATAGTCGTGATTGATTATGACTAATCTAACCATCTTACATATTACAATGATAGTTTGACGCTTGACAAGCTAGGTAGAAGCTTGGGAAGGAAGCGGGTCAAACCAATCGAGTATGAAGGAAAAGCATAATTTGGATGGAAGGTAAGTAAAGCTTACACTCCTTTTAAATTTGTAAAATATTCTTTTATCGTATTGATTACGAACAAGATAATTTAGTATTTAAAAAGTGATGTTCCGACGTGTAGTCGTTCGGAACAAGATAAGCGAAAATGATAAGAAACCATATTGATGGTTAAAAAGGAGTAAATCGTTAATTGGGTTATATAATGACAAATAGACAATGAGTTTGAATGGTTACCTTATAAGGTAAGCCAAAATAATTAATAAGGGTAATACGTTAATTCGGTCATGCGAAGACGATAAACGTTAGTTTTGAAAGACACCTTATGGCATAAGCCGTGATGGGTCAAAAAGGAATTAAGAAATAATTTATAAGTAATATGAACGTATGGTGTAAACTGGAGCGAGTCATGTGGATGAGATGGTAAATAAATATCATCTCGCAAAGATAAACGGTCACTTAGACCAAACGGGTCAAAAGGTGAAGATATCACCCTTTGACAATATCGACTAATGATTATTTGTCGAGTTATATGCTTACAGGAGTAAATATCGAATGGATATTTGCATTGCTATTAATTAGCGGTTATTAAAGCAAGGTATAAAACGGATTTATACTTTGGTCCGAGTCAGGTATATGTAATTAAGATTATAGCAAAGATGTTCAATTTTGGTTAAATATGTTGTTGAAAGTCCTTCGTCGTAAAAGAAGGGCTAAAGTTGACCAAAACGCCCTTGATCGATAAATCAAGCAAACGACCCTTGTAAGACGTTGGATGATGTGGCTGATCTCCCAACCTCAAAACTTCTCGCACTATCGCTTCTGATACGATAATCTTCTTCTTTTGAATGGTAGCTTCGATTGTTCCAGCTCCTTCTGCTCCTTGCCTATTGATCTTCGCCGTGTTCCAGAATGTGTTTATACAACTATTGCATTTAGCTAGCTCTGCTCGTAAAGCGTGTGTGATGGGGCAATTGTTTAGACCCCGAATGTGCAATCCAAACAACTCCATGTGTTCTGCTGGAGGATCCGTCAGATAGCCCGCTTGATTGTGAAAGAGCTCCACTTCTAACTGTCTTTGATTTCTTTCTTGCATCATAGCGCCGGCCATTTTCTGCACTAAACTTTTAAACGTTAGATCCTTTTAAAAGTGTGTTAACTTATATTTGAGTTTTTGATGAATCAACAGAGTCAACACGTCAAAAAGTTCAAACATTAGCCAACATGTCAAGAAGAAGGTTCATAAGCAGTTCAGATTAGCAGGTCAAAGGTTCAGGTCAAAGGAGTTCAGATCAAAAGGGTTCAGGTCAACCTTGGTCAAGGTCCGGAATGATGAAGGTTCATCTCGGATGGACCTCTTCATTCGGAATGACATAGTCAATCCATCCGAGATCATCCGAGATGGTGATTACTGGTCCGAGATCATCCGAGATGATGATCTCCTAGTCCGAGATCATCCGAGATGCTCCTTTTCAGTCCGGAATGAGATACTTTTGATCCGTGATGAGTCCGAGATCGTCCGAGATGGGAATATTGAGAGATAATTCTTGATGGGTAGTCCGAGATGGTTCGAGATCAGTGTCTCAGACATTTGTCATTTTAGTATTTAATGATCTCGAATGGGCCACTAGGCCAGGCCCATCTCGGATGATTGGTCCGAGATAATGGGCCTGTTCAGACTTTGACTTGGTCAAAGCTGATGTGTCCCATCCGAGATGGTGGGCCACTTCTGATTAATTATTTTATTATTATTTTATCAAACCTTTTTCAACAATAGCAAAATACCCCCTTCAAAATCAACGAGTCAACCCACCGAGCTGCTAATATAATAATAATATAAAAATATATGAAATACTAACACTGGGGTAATTTTGGGAAGACTGGCACGGGATCAAATCGTTTTCAAACTGATTAAGGAACACTTTTCAGCTCTTCGCTTACTTGGACTGGTCCACGCGATTGTTAATATGCTTGTCCTCTTAAATCTAATGCTTAATCTTCAACTTTTAGCTTTGTGATACGTTTTAGGTAGAATTATACTGTAACATCCGTGTGTCCCATTCCAAGGCATACCCCCGCAATCAAGGTAAGCATAACAGTTCATCGTAGCAGGTGAGTATACTGTGATTATCCTTAAATTTTTCAACGCCAGACTTCCTGGTGAACAGGTCAGTACTTTCGTACAGCAGAGAGACCAGAGAAGTTCTGACAAGGGCGAGACAGATACCTTTAACGGTACGGATTTGGCTTTAATAGCACACGAAATTCTCTTTTTAGTGAGATTTTCTTCCGTTTTCAGGTGTTGGCCCTTTTGTGGCTATTTATCAAGATATCCTGACTGTGCCCAGGTCTGCATATAATCTGGATGCAACAGAGGGACAGCCCTGATATCCCGGATGATTCATCAGCATAAAGACCCGAAACCTCAAACGTTTGCTATCTATCAACGCAGGATTTAAGACCATGAAATCATACACCGTTGATCTGTTACCCACGAGATGTCCAGTCCATTATGTTTATATCACTTTGCCTCTTTTTGCTTTTCGAGCGTTAGACCTATCAATACATCGTAGTGGATCCTAGCCTGTTCAGCATCGAAACCTTACATGTGTTAATCAAGTTCTTTAACACGAAAATTCATTTCATTTCCCAGCAACTTTTCTCCCCCTAAATTTGTGCAAAAGTAGAATACTTTATGCCCAAATTTACCAGATGAGATACCGTTATTCATAACCCCCTTTTTTAAAGCACAGTCGGTGAAACGTATCATTTTCAAGAGGTCTACAAGCACATTGAACCTTGAGATACTGACAGGTTTTCTGAAAAGATCCGCTGTGTTAGCATCAGTATGGATCTGCTCAAGTTTAATTAAACTTCTGTCAAAGCAGTCTCGTATAAAATGAATTTAGATGTCAATGTGCTTGGTTTTGGAGTGGAAAACAGGGTTCTTTGTGATCTGGATAGTTGCATCATTATCGCATTATATAGTTGTATCAAGATAAGTCAAACCGTAATCCTCCAGCTGATGTTGCATCCAAAGAACCTGGGAGCAGCAGGCAGATGCTGCAACATACTCTGCTTCCGCTGTGGAGAGAGACACAGTTTGTTGCTTCTTACACTGCCAATAGATGAGTCTATCTCCCTAGAACTGGCATCCAGCTGACGTATATTTTCTATCCCTGTCTGTCCCTCCAAAGTTGCTATCTTAAAAAGCAAACAAATCAAAGTTCGAATCTCTGGGATACCAGAGTCCGAGTTTAGGAGCTCCCTTCAGATATCTAAAAATTCTTTTAACAGCTGTTAGATGAGAGAGTTTAGGGTTAGCCTGATATCGAGCACACTGGCAGACGACGTACATAATGTCTGGCCAACTAGCAGTCAAGTACATCAGTGAACCGATCATAGATCGATACAATGTCTGATTAACAGGACTTCCCTCTGGATCCTCAGTCAACAACGACCGTTCTGCAATTGGGGAGCCTATTGGCTTTGAATCTGTCATGCTGAACTTTGCAAGAACGTCGTGTACATATTTACTCTGATGAATCAAGATTCCTTGATTATTCTGACGAACTTACAGGCCCAAAAACATTGTCATCTCTCCTAAAGAACTCATCTCGAACTTTATCTTCATGACCTCTTCAAACTCCTTGCAAAGCACATCATTTGTGGACCCGAAGATGATGTCATCAACGTATATTTGAACTAGGATGATGTCCTTGTCAACACGTTTAATGAACAGTGTCTGATCGATTGTCCCTCGAGTGTACCCATGAGCGAGCAAGTGTTCTGTTAGGGTAGCATACCATGCACGGGGTGCTTGGTGCAAACCATACAGAGCCTTGTCCAGCTTGTAGGCATAACCTTCTTTCTCATGATCAACAAAACCCAGGGGTTGAGCAACATAAATCTCCTCCTTGACCTTCCCATAAAGAAATGTCATCTTTACATCCATTTGATAGACTGTAAAACCCATAAAGGATGCATATGCCAGGAAAATATGGATGGCTTCAAGGCGCGCTACTGGAGCATACACTTCATGAAAATCTAAACCCTCAGCCTGACTGAAGCCTTGGACTACTAATCTAGCCTTGTTCCTTACGATTATTCTAGAATCATCTTGTTTGTTATGAAACACCCATCGTGTGCCAAGAGCTCGTTTTCCTTGAGGCAGCTTTTCGAGTTTCCATAGTCCAAGCCTTTTGAACTGATTGAGCTCTCCATGCATTGCATCGACCCATCCAGGTTCCTGCAAAGCAACATTAATGTTTTTAGGCTCAATCTGTGATATGAAGCAAGAGTATAGGCATGAATTGATGTCTCCAGGTTTGCTGTGGGTCTGAATACCAGTAGATACTGGGCCAATGACATTCATGATTAGGTGACTTTTCTGAACACACTGTGGAATTGTTGTGGCAGGGACTTGCAGGTTCGGTTGCAAATTTGAGAAGCTTCTTGATGCTATTCCGGATGGCTCCCCCTCATTTGGTGCAGCGGTGTTGATTATGCGAGGATCTACATTGTAATCTGATGGAATTGCTTCTTGAAATAGAGAATCTCCTTGAACGTTTGACGGTCCAGCGGAGGCTTCAGTGTTGCTAGCTTCACCATCAGGGATAGCCGCCGAAGGTTCAGGAGTCGGCTCCTGAGTAGTGGAGGAGTGATGTTGTGCTGTAGTATCCTTGTGAAATCCCGATGGATCCATAGTGAGTTTCTTGATCAAATTTTGCAAGGGCACATCCTCATCTTCATCTTCGAAAGGAATAGGCATCTCTTCAGTTGAGACTCCTGCATCAACAATTTCATTAGACAAAATAGGAAACGATTTAAACAAGGAGGAATAATCATATAGCCAATCAGGTCCAATGTGAGAATCTTTTGGATTTTCTTCCAGCCAATCCACATGATATGCTTCCACAATCTGCTTCTTGACTTTGTTGTACACACGATAAGAAGTATTCTTAGCGTATCCAATGAAATAGCGTGGATCTCCTCGAGCTTTAAATTTTCCTATGGAATCCACGAGAGAAGAATACACGGACATCCGAAAGTACGAAAGTGTTGCACCGAGGGTTTTTGACCTTCCACTATCTCATAAGGAGTTTTCATGTGACGTTTGTTGATCAAGGCATGATTCTGAATGTAGCAAGCCATGTTCACTACTTTTGCCCAGAATATTAGTGGAAGACCCGAGTCTGTCAGCATTGTGCGAGCAGCTTCAATAAGAGTACGATTACGTCTTTCAGCAACTCCATTCTGTTGAGGAGATCTTGTTGTACTGTATTGACAGTTGATTCCTTTTAGGGCACAAAATTCATTCAGCTCGGCATTCTTGAATTCTGTCCCGTTGTCACAGCGGATAATCTTTACACGTTCATTTGATTGATTCTCCATGAGTATTACAAATTTCTTGATTAAACCAGTTGTCTCACTTTTCTGCTCCAAGAAGAATACCCAAGTGAAATGAGAAAAATCATCTGTGATGAGCAAACAGTAAGCTTTTCCTCCGATACTGAGTACATTGACCGGGCCAAATAAATCCATATGCAGCAGTTCCAAAACCTTTGAAGTGGTGTGAACAGGTTTGGACTTATGAGGCCTTCGATGCTGCTTTCCTCGAGCACACGCTTCACATTTTTCTGTTTGCATTAAATCCTTGATTGGCAAGTTCCTGACGAGACCTCCTTTTGCTAATCGATTCAAATTTTTTGTGTTCAGGTGTCCCAGCCGACGATGCCACAACATAGCATCATGTTTAGCAATTTCTGAAAACAAACAAGTAACTTGATCAGTGGGTGCTTTGTTCATATAAATCACATAAGCATTTCCTCTTCGTTCAGCTTCAATCAGAAACCAGTCTTCAGGTATGATAATTCCTAGTTTCAAAATAACGCAGCCACTCTTGGTGAATAGAACTTCCATTCCTTTGTCGCACATATGTGATACACTCAGTAGACTGTGCTTTAGCTCAGGGACATAGTTAATGTCTTAAAAGGTAAGGACGCCATTTTTGACTGTGCCTTTCATGGTGATTCTCCCCGATTCTCCTCCAGTGAAGTTGACACATCCTCCATCGAATATCTTGATGTCATTCAACTGGGATATGTCTCCCGTCATGTGTCTAGAACAACCACTATCAATATACCAGAGTCTAAAGATAGCCCTCCATAGTCGTTCCTGCACATTTAACGGAAGCAGTTAGAGACTGGAACCCATGCCATAGTGGACCTGAGTTGACCATCGCTATCTGTGTAAGTAACTTCGCAAAAGATCATATGGCTTTTAACATCGCTTGTGATTTTTGGTGATGAGGTAGAAGTTGATGGTTGCGAACACGGAGACTGGGATCCAACAAGAGTTTTAGGTTTCCAATTTTTGTTGTCTGAAATACTTTCATCTGATGGAAAAACTTTTGTTTTTCTTTGAAACCTGTTTATGTTTGAAATTTTTTTATTTTCCTGTTTAGCAAGATTCTAGTCTCTGTCAGAAGGCCTTGCTTTGGGAGGTCCATTTTTCATAAAGTGAGAGTGCATAGCCTTCTGATGATACATGTTCTGAGAGTAGTAGGGACGATGAACATAATTTCTTGCAATGTGTCCTAGAATTCCACAACTAAAACACGTCTGCCTTTTTGAGAAAAATACATTTAGTTCAGCTTGCGTTATTCTCGAGAACTGATCACGTCTTTTCTTTTCATTTGACGCTGGGTGCTTTCGAGGATGCTTGATCTTGAATGAACCCGGGTCACAGCTGTCAGCACAAGAGTAAGTATCCGCTACCTTACCCTTGAGCTTGGGTTCTGTTTGCTTGAGATTTGGGTTTTCCCTTTTAACATTCTTTCTCTTTGGCCTTCTGTTTCTACGTGACCGCTTCCTTTTAGAGGGAACAGATTCAGTTGATTCTATTTTGTTAAGGTCACCTTTGGGATCGATAGTTGAATTGTCTGTGGAAGTGACTTTCACAGATCCCCTTTCCTCAGAGACCATGTTTTCAGGAGATTCTGCAGAGAAGGTTTCCATAATAATTTCTTCTACAGTTTCATCATCTGATTCAACTGCGGAATTAATTTCTATGAATTCCTTCTCCATAGGTTTCATGTTTCCATGGGTTTCTGCAGAATTGGATTCTATGGAAGTCTCTTCTTCACCCCGATCAACCTCTGAGTTCTCGACATTAGATGATTTCGGTAAGTCAGATCTATGTCTAAGACAGTTTGACTGTCTTCTTTTGCAACGCCGCTAGATTCCGATTGTTCATCACAACCGGAATCCTTGGAAGATTTGAGCTCATTATTTGAGATTCCCGAATTCTCATTTTGACTGCCAAGATCGTCAGATGACCCCTGTTCAACAACAATTTCTTCATTATCACAAACAAAATCATCAAGTTTTTCATCATTGTAGGGAGCTTCTGATGTATTATTTGATGTTTCAGGCATACTAGCACAATTTCCTGAATCATCAGAATTGATTTCTGAGTTACTTGAAACAGATGTCTCAAGTTCCTCAGTTAACACATCAGGCTCTCCTGTCAAAACATCTTCAACATTTTCAACATGGTCATTTTTATCACAAGCATAATCTAGAATAATAGCACCAAATTCATCAGTCTTAGTGGGAACACCCCAAGTCTCAGCAAACCAAGAAAAAACATAATTCCAAGCATAAAGGTCATTTTTATCAGAAATAACATTATCAGCAGCACGTTGATGTGATTCATCATCCTCTTTAGACTTCTCTTCAGTTCTTACTGACTCTGCACATGAACTAGAACAGTTAGTATTTTTAACAGAATCAGAATTTTGCGAATTTTCCTTCATCTCCTCTGCGGGCGTGTTAACTGGTTCCTTTTTTGTTTCAGTTTCAGCTTCTGTATTTGTTACTGTTTCATTTTCGTGATCGGACTTATCCGCTGATTCATTTTGAACATTTTCATTTTTGACAAAATTCATTGGTTTATTGAAATCAGTTGATTGATCATTTTTAAACTTTGATGGTTCAAATGGAGCATAATCACTAGGCTTGCCATACATCATTTTGTCATAATTTTCCATCTCCTGCTCAGTGATAGGCAGTCTGGAATAATTATGATTGTATGGTGGCGGAACCTGTGTGTATCCCAATCCCTTTCCCTTATTTTCTTTATAAGCAAGTTGCACATTGCACAAATTACGAACCGTGTCACTGGAAGTATCAAACTTTTTGATGTTTAACTCATTTTGTTTATACTTTCCAGTGAGGAGCTCTAGCTCAGCCTTCGCAGAGTCACATTCAAGAGGTTTAACTATGAGTCTATGTTTGTAGTCGTGAACCTAACATTGTTGTTGATTCACATCTCTGTGAAGTTGAGCTATGTCCTTCTTAAGTGCTTCAATCTTTTCATAGAGAATTTTATTATTCTCTCGAAGAATGATGTACTTTCCCATCACAGTGTTGTAATCGGTGATTAATGCTGAGTTTTGAGATCTCAGCAAAGCAACTTTCTTTCTACAATGTTCAGTACATAAAAGGGAATTTACCGTCTCGGAGAGTGATTTTGGTTCCTCGGTCATCGCCATCAAGCACTGATGAACTCTTTCCACCGTAGCAGTTTCAGACAGCTTCATTGATTCCACTTGAGCAACTACATCAGCCCAATTGAATCCATTTTCCTCCTGTGCGATCAATGCCCTTCCAGCTCCAGAGTTTCCCTGTCTCTTTGAAGTCGAAGTCTCAACAGGCGTGACGGGAACCATAGACCTTTCCTTGTTCCTTGCTGCAGCCGCTTGAGTAGCTTCATATCCTACTGGTGCCTTCTTGCAATCCCTAGCAAAGTGTCCCGGTTCATAACACCTGTAGCATCTCAGCCTGTCTCTCAGCACTCCAGGACGAGCATTCATAGGACGACGCCCATATCTCTTAGCAAACTTTTCCGCCTTAAACACTGACATAGCCGTATTCGAAGCCACATCTAGTTCATCCAAGTCTTTTCAACAACTTGATTCACATCTGGTGTTATCTCTCCTGAGGGCATGAGATCCCCAGCTAAAAAGGCATTGAAACTGGAGATCATAGAAGCTGCGAGAGCAAGTTTTTCTTCATTTTGTGTAGTCAAGAAAGCCATGTGTTCCACTGAAGGTGATGATGGGGTATTCTGAGGTGCAGACTGGGTGGTGAAACCAAAAGCAGCATTAGCATGTTGTGGCTGAGGCTGAGATTGCGGTTGCACATTTGTGGTATTGACAACATGTAACGCTCCGCATTTTCGAACTTTCTTATTTGAGCAAGGCGTGTTGTACATTCCAAAGTTAGAGACTTGTACCCTCTTTGTAATCTACTTTCATTCCGTTTGTAATTCGAGACTGTTGATCATAATAAAAACGAAACTATTTTGTGTATTCATATCATGTGCAACTGTTAATCAATTTCTCGTTTGAATGAAATATTATTCTAGGATTCTTGATTCTATATTTATCGACACTTGATACTAGTTAAACTGGTTAAAACTCTTAAAATAATGAGACTCAAAAGCTTCGTGAAATGAATAAACGTTTAAAGATTTTTATTCGTTATAAATATGGTCATTATTCAAATTTAAACTAATTAAATTAATTAAATTAATTAATTATGTTATTTAAAAAGTTTAATTTTTTTATAATAATCAACTTAAACTCGTTAGATTTTAAAGTTAGTAAACTAACCTAGTTAGTTTGTATTATAAAGTTAGTTTTCTTTTTAAACAAACTAACATAACTTGAGTTTAATTAAAACCAAGGGTTGTTTGTGTATATTGCTGAAACTTGAAACTTACAGGGACTGTTTGTGCAATTTCATGAAAGTTCTATGTCTTCAAAACAAAAAGAATTAAATCATAAAATGTCTACCAACTGCGGGACTCGAACCCGGGTCGCCTACCTCACACACACGCACATTACCCGCTTTGCTGCGGTCTTGACATCGAATAAGTCTTGGCCCACTTTTTATTTAAAAGCTGATTACACTTAAATCATATATATATATATATATAACTAAAACTGATGATCGCGGGGATCGAACCCGGGTTACCAGCTTCATCAGTCACGCGCTCAGCCACTCCACCAGGACCTTCACATCGATCAAACTCAGCAGCGAAAATCTTTTATGCACTCGTTAAAAGGGACCTGGCAGCCGCGACCAGACCCCTCTTCAGCTCCATTTTAGCGCGATTTTTGATATTTTTTTCAGTTTTAAACCAATTTTTAGCATTTAATACTCAACCACTACCTAACCTAAACCTTCTCCTATAAATACCAAGCTAATCCAAGCTCATTTCACTTTACAAACTCATCCAAATCACTCTTAAATCTTCCAAAAACACAGCTGCAAATCAGTGTTCGAGCAGATTCATCCTACTTCACAAAAGTGAGCATATCTCACTCGTTTCTTATCCGTTTCACTTCATTCTTTTTCCTACTTCTTTGGTTTGACCTTAGCTACGTTTCCATTGGTTTTCCATGAGAAACCAGGCCCTGGAACGTCACCAAAAGGCTCCAAAGTTGACTGATTTTTCTATTTTCATCCAAAACTTTGCTAAACTTAGTAAACTTGAGTTAATCTCATCTCAAACCTATGCCCTAATGCTCATAATCAATCGAATGGTTAGTTGGGCTTAAAAACAAGGCTGAGAAATGTTAAATCAGAGGATTAAACCTCACAAGGTTTATGTTTTAGTTAGGGTTTTACCCACAAGAAGTGTTCAAGCTTGAAACTTGATGAATATGTGATTGTTAGACTAGCTTGGGCTATCTTTCATAAAAATCCACTCACTTCTTGATGTTTTCTCATAGATTAGTTATTTTATTACATTATTCTTGTAGGTTCATGACCCTCCTTGTTGTTTATAACAACAAGTGTAGTGGTGAACAATAGAGGTACCTAAATGGAAGCTTGTTCTTCCTACCTCATGCATGAATTCTATGATACTTAGAGGTGCCTAAATGAAGACTTTGATCTTCTACCTCATGCTTGACTTGTATGATATATTATACTCTATATAATACTTATGTAATATTCAAACAAACTGAACCTTTGATGATGAACAAGTGGACATTGTCAAATTAGTAGGTATATCATCTAAACATCATATGTGATGGATGATTATTTTCATATGGCTATGTTCATGTTATTCAAATTCCGAATCTATAATCTTTCGTTATTCCCCAAACTCATACATCTATGTTCCTTTGTGTAGAAGGACAAGGTGCTCCAAACTAAACAACCAACACCACTCGCGGGATTCAAGTAGGAAAGCTTGTAAAACACCGTGAGCATACTCGATCCCTTTTTCCTTTTTAATCACTTTGGGTGCAACATGTATACTATACAAACTACACTTCACTTTGAAACTATTTTAAACGAACTCTATCCATTGTTGAAACATGAAACTATGTGTGATGCTTGTTAATCTCGTATGCCATGTAAACTATTTGTGTTAATATATGCTTATTAACTTTGCTAACCTACCTTAACAATTATAGCGCTATAGGATTAACGCACTGCCCACGATACTTGGGGTATTGTTAAGTTAAACATGTTAACCTCCCGCGATACTATGGGATAGGCAAAATTAAACGTGTTGGATACTTGGGTTTGAACATATTGTTACACAATCTAGGCATACTAGTAACTTGCATATTATGATTCATGTGGATATGAGAAACTTTTAGTCTATATTATGCTATGTAAACAAACTTGTATGCTCGCCAACTTTTTGTTGATATATTTTAATACATGTTGCAGGTTGATAGTTTGATGATGATGCGATGAAGAACAAAGATTAGGTGGACTTAGATACACACCTAAATTTAGTTTATCATTTGATGATTATGTTTTGTTGAACAATGTTATCTTTATTTGAATTCTTGTATGACATTTAGTCCATTTATGAAATTTGAATTTTAATTATATTGTCACATAGTGTTATGATGTCTCTTGCAATCTATTTCGTCTCATCCCGATGTTTCCGCCATCGGTTGGGGTGTGACACAGCATGAGCTTGAGAAGTAGGAAGAGACATTCTATACACGTAGTTGGATTTTTGTGCTGCAACAGGGCTGAAAACAATGTTTGGGTTGTGATTCATAACTCCATGAACAAGACTGAAAACCAGATTTGGATGAGCTTGAGACATCAAAGCTACGTTGTTGGGGCTAGTCATTCCAGCAGCCATCAGTGAGTTCTTGTGATTCATTTCTCTCTGCTGATTGTCGATCTCACAAGACTTGATAGTAGCAATCAGTTCTGTAAGTTTCATTTCATTTAGATCCTTAGCACGCTTGATCATAGAAACCTCGGCATCCCATCCTTTAGGCAGAGAGTTAAGCAGTTAACGATTCATTCCACTGTTTGAAATGTTGATTCCAGTACTCACCATCTGTGACACGAGTTTAACAAACCTCCTAATCTGATTCTCAACAGTTTCCCCATAGATGTGATTAAATGAACTGAACTGTTGATTTATCATGTTCACTCTGCTAGCTTTCATGTCAGCGTTCTCTTCAAACAAGTGTGTCAATTGATCCCAAATTTCTTTTACACTTTTGCAGTTTCGAACTCCAATTGAAATATCTAGACCAAGAGCCATTGAGAGAGTTCCATAAGCAGCTTCATTCTCAGCAACGACCTTTTTGTCTTCCTCAGTGTAAATGCCTTCGGGTTTCGGAATCTGGGTTTGAGGGTCATCTTCAGTAGAGTACATGATAGTGCGTGGTCCATTCTTGATGCTTCTCCAAACATGAGGTTCTTTCGACTTACAGTATTGCTCAAACCTAAACTTCCACTCATAGTAGTCGTCTTCGTACAAAAACCTTGGAACTTTGGTAGACGTGCCAATAACTTGGTCAAGTTCTTGACGGAAAGCCAAAGACTAAGTCTGAATGGCAGTAATGGTAGAATTAGCGAGATCAGATACGGTCACGACGCCGTTCATAATACCGGTTAGGTTCAACATGATGTTTGTTTAATCTGAACAGTGGTCTGAGATGAAGAGTCCGAAATGGTGAGTCCGAGATGAATACTGACCCGAGATGATAGAGTCCGAAATGAACAGTAGTCCGAGATGGGTTGTATCCAAGATGATATGAGTCCGAGATGAAGTACAAGGCAATCTTCAAGTACAAGTGATCCGAGATGGTTAAAAACGATCCGGATTCTTATAACTCGATCCGTGATCTGATGATGATGATCCGAGATGGCTTGATGATGGTCCGAGATGGGATGATGATGATCCGAGATGGCTTGATGATGATCTGAGATGGGATGATGGTTATCCGAGATGGGATGATGGTGAATCCGAGATGGCTTGATGATGATCCGAGATGGGATGATGGTGATCCGAGATGGCTTGATGATGATCCGAGATCAGGAAATCTTCAAGCCCGAGATGACTAATGATGATCTGAGATGATCCGGAATGGTATGAAGACAGTCTGAGATAAGATGAAGATGGTCTGAAATACGCTGAAACAGTCCAGAAACCACAGAAAGCCGGAACAGTAACCCAAAACCGGAACAGTAACAACAACCAAAACGTGCAGAATCGCGATATCAGAACCGAGCCTGGAAATCAGGTTCGCAAGTCTCTGATACCAATTGTAAGTCCCGAAACCGAGATCACAATGATATCGCACAAACTTGTAAGGTGGCGGAGTCACACAAACAAGTTGTAAAAGAAACAAAAGAGATGAAAAGAAAGATTCTTTGATTCAAATGATTCAATCTTGCATACAATCAAGTTGTCTAATACAAGATATGCTTAAGTCACCAACCATGCTCCTAATGACATATCACAACTATTTACAGAAAGTGGTTAGGGAGGAGGCTCCCTAAACCCTAGGCCCAACTTACCCAAAAAGCCCAATTATAACATTTATCCCAAATGCCCACTAATCCACTATGCTACTTATCCATGAACCCTCAAGGGCCTAATAAAGGATATAGAAAAATATGTTGCTAAATGTCTAACCTATTCACAGGTTAAAGCTGAACACCAGAAACCCTCAGGGTTATTGCAACAATTAGAAATGCCAATTTGGAAATGAGAATTGATAACAATGGACTTTGTTACCAAATTACCCAAGACACGAAAAGATAATGATACAATCTGGGTGATTGTAGACAGATTAACCAAATCTGCTCATTTCTTACCAATGAAGGAAACTTTCAGTATGGAACAATTAGCTAAATTATATGTAAATGAAATAGTTTCATTACATGGAATTCCTTTATCCATTGTATCTGATAGAGATAGCCGTTTTACATCTCATTTTTGGACAAGTTTCCAAAAAGCAACGGGAACCAGGTTGAATCTAAGCACAACTTATCATCCTCAAACGGACAGACAAAGCGAAAGGACAATTCAGACAATGGAAGATATGCTTAGAGCATGTGTAATTGATTTCGGAGGAAATTGGGATGATCACTTACCATTAATAGAATTTTCCTACAACAACAACTATCATACCAGCATCAATGTTGCACCGTTTGAAGCACTTTATGGACGAAAGTGCCGAACTCCAGTCTGTTGGGCAGAGATTGGAGAAAAGCAACTATCTGGACCATAAATAGTGCAAGAAACAATGGACAAGATTATTCAAGTCAAGGAAAGACTAAAAGCAACACGAGATCGTCAAAAGAGTTATGTAGATAACAGACGAAAATCGTTGGAATTTCAAGTTGGAGATAAAGTACTATTAAAAGTTTCTCCATGGAAAGGAGTAGTAAGATTCGTTAAAAGAGGAAAGCTAAGCCCCAGGCATGTTGGACCTTTTGAAATTATCAAAAGAATAGGACCAGTAGCTTATCAACTACAACTGCCAGAGGAAATGGCAGGAATACATGATGTATTTCATGTATGTAACCTCAAGAAGTGCTTAGCAGACGAATCATTAATGATACCTCTTCAGGATATAGAGGTAAATGAGAAACTTAAGTTTGAAGAGAAACCACTACAGATTGAAGATAGAAAGATCAAGAACCTCAAACATAAGAGATTAGTTCTGGTCAAAGTGAAATGGGATTCCAAGAGAGGACCAGAATATACTTGGGAGCTCGAGTCAGAAATGCAAAGGAAATATCCGCACCTATTCCAGAAGACCTCGAGGACGAGATCTAAAACAAGGTGGGGAGGATATAACAACCCTCATAAAACAACGTAAATGCTCTAGTTATACCCCGAATACTCGTAAACAGCCCTAAATAACCTTAATATTAATAAAAATCAAATAAAACAAATAATAATAGGTGCTCACGGGCCGCGACCTAGTTCGCCCAAGGAGTCACGGGGCGCGACCGAGCTACGGCTGGCGAAACCTCAGGCCGCCAAGTGTCTATATGCGTGTGAGATCTAGGGTGTTGATTCACCCAAGCTAAACGCTAGCCTAGAGTTCTCACGGGCCGCGAAGGGCCGACCTCAGTAGGTCGCGGGGCGCGAGCTGCCATAAATCCAGCCTATAAATATAGGCTTTCAGCCTCACTTGTCCGTCGCTCATTTTCTTTTCCCTCTGACCCTTATAGTGCGAAAATACTTGGGTATAATACCCCTAAAACATGAAGCTCTGCCTCGTTGTAAGTATTTTTAACCCCTGATCATGTATTCGTTACCCTACCCGATTGATCTAGGACTCTGTAACGCATGTCAGGGCTCTGCCTGACTCAGTTTGTTGGAGTTGATGTGTGTAAAATGCAACATATAAATTACATCAAATGTGGCATAAAACTAACCCTTTTCAGTACTAATGTTGGAAAAAGTGTGCTTTTGTCTTCCTTTTATATTTTCAGGGTTAAATGAGCTTAAATGCACAAAAGAAGCAAAAATGCAGCTAAATCTAACAATAATACAAGAAAAGGAATAAACGTGGCATGCCCGACCCCTCGACAGCATCTTCCCAAGCAAAAACAAGAGATCAGAAGGCTGAACACGCCCTGTGCTCATTGAACACGGGGGCGTGCCCAAGTGTCTGCATAAAAGACAAAGTTGTAGAAGCTTCTATTTCCCAACACGGGGGCGTGCCCAGCGGACACGGGGCCGTGGTCAACGCTAAGATTCACAGAATCCAAGCAAATCTTGATAGTACAGATACGCTTCTGCACACGGGGCCGTGCCCAGCAGACACGGGGGCGTGGTCAACTAATGCAGACAAACTGCATTTAATGAAGAAAGAGAAGATGGATGGACACGGGGCCATGCCCAATGGACATGGGGCCGTGTCCGGGCTTCTGTGCAAGCTATAAATAGAGGTGCTTAGTTCACTTCAAAGGCATCCCTTGGCAAACCACCTCTCTCACACTTCACCCACCCACCACCACCATCACAACCCACATCCACCACCATCATCCATCATCCATCATAGAGTGTGTGTAGTAGTCTCGGGATCCAAGATTGATAGTAAGAGTTCTTGACAATCAAAGGCCATGTTTACCTAAGTCTTTTACATCACTTGGTGAAGACAAGCATTTAGTGTAATACTTTTTATTTTTAATCTTTTCGCACTTTTTATTTGGTTATGTATTAATGACTTTAATAACTAGTTTCTTATGTTGAAGGTGAAACTTCCTTATCATTTGTCCGTGGTGTCTTGGCGTTATTTTACTGTCTATATAAAATAAAAGATTTACACCATTCATATCTCCACGGCCTATATGGAGATATGTTGGCTACCTGGTCGGGGGTTAAGGGAATGGTTTGGTAAGCGTCTTGCCTTGTTCAGTGTATAGATACTGCAAGGACCTGGGTCAAGCTTAGTAGGACCTCCTTCAATACCCACTGGTATTGGATGGCGGGGGTTCGAATTTCTTGATCCCCTCATATGTAAACTACTATTAAAACATTAACCCGGCTACTTAGGATTCTATCCCTGCTGACTCAAACTACTTAGCCAAGGGTAACGTCACCTTCAAAAGAGGGGCCTACCACATTACGCATTAATAACTTAATTAATTATCTTTCAATAATCCAACCCTTTAGGATTGTATCCTTGCTGACTCAAACTACTGGGTTGAGGGTAACGTCACCTTCAAAAGAGGATCCTACTACTATAACTAAGATAATCTCTTAAAAAGTGCAAAAGTGCGGAAATAATCAAAGGTTACACTAAAGGCGAGTCGGATCCAAGTGATTCATCTTGTCTATCTGTTTTTATCTTTAATTTTTATTTTCAGCATTTTTAGTTTTTATTTTTAAACCTTTTTCTAAAATTTGATTTGATTAGACGTTGAGGATAAACCGGTACTAAAAGCTCTTGTGTCCTTGGACGACCTCGGTTTCTTACCAACGCTATACTACGTTCACGATGGGTGCACTTGCCCATATGTGTGTTTAGTGTTAGTAAAATATCGTGTTTTATAAATTTAAAACTTGACTAAAGTGTAAAAAGGGCTAAAAATATACATAAAATTATATAACACACCACACACATCAAGTTTTTGGCGCCGTTGCCGGGGACACAAGGATTTTAAGAAAGTTAGGAATCAACGGCCTAATCGTTTTTCTTATTTTTCTGTTTTTTTAATGATTTTTCTTAAATTTTCAGCTTCTGCAGAGCTCAGCACGGGCAGTGCCTGATCAGACACGGGCCGTGCCCAGCATTGTTACTGTCAGTTTTTATTTTCCGAGTTACAGAGAGTTGAGCACGGGGCCGTGTCGAGCTCCCCAGTAATAGGGATCCGGAAAACAATTACTGTATCTCCGACCACGGGTCGTGTTCATCTGAGCACGAGGCCGTGGTGAAACTTCTGACCAACGTTCTTTTTTTGTTTTTTATTGCAGGACTTGGAACCCAGGTGCCACATCAGAACTTTCTACTCAGTGTATGAGCTCCAGTTCTAGTAGAGACATAAAAGAACCTCTAGACGAACCCGAACGCTTTCTAAGAAAAAGACTTAAAGCTAAAAACCAAGAGAAAGTTTCGGGGGACCCACTTCCAATGGCAGATCAACGTACCCTCATGGATTACCTACGACCCACCGTAGGTAATCTCGGCACCGCTATCAATGCACCGAATGTTGAGGCCAACAACTTCGAACTTCGGCCGCATTTGATACAAATGCTCCAAAACTCCGCAACTTTCCATGGGCTTGCGGACGAAGATCCCCATTTACATATCACTAACTTCTTGGAAATATGTGATACTTTTCGGATCAATGGAGCATCAAATGCCACCATCCGCCTTCGAATGTTTCCATTTTCGCTAAAAGACCGAGCTAAGGCTTGGCTTAATACCCTCCCAGTTGGCTCGGTAAACACCTGGGATGAACTAGCCCAAAAGTTTTTATATAAGTATTTCCCTCCCTCTAAAACGGCTAAATTAATGACTGAAATTAACACATATTCACAGGAGGACGGGGAATCCTTATATGAAACTTGGGAAAGGTTCAAGGAGCTACTAAGAAAGTGCCCTCATCATGGTCTTGCGGTATGGCAACAAGTATCCACTTTCTATAATGGGTTGTTGCCACACACAAGACAAACACTTGACTCTAGCTCCGAGGGACTTTTAGGTAATCGTCGCCCAAATGAAATTTATAATCAAATTGAGGAAATTGCTCAAACCAATTTTCAGTGGCACACTCCCCGAGGCATAAAATCTATTGCCCCGGGCGCCCATAAGGTTGATGAGAGCACCTCCTTGCAAGCCCAAATCGAGGCCCTTTCTTCAAAAATCAAAAAGTTAGAAATGACAAAAACGGCCTCGGTTATGGCTTGCGAAGGGTGTGGTGGGCCACATGAAAATTGGAGTTGTATGAAAGAAATGGATAATCAAATAGAATCGGTAAATTACATTAATAATAGACCTAGGCCGTCGGGTCCTCCAACGGGTACCTACAACCAAGGATGGCGTAACCACCCTAACCTTGGTTGGAGAGAACCCGTCAATAGTAGTAACCAACAAAATCTAAACCAACGAACAACCTTTCAACAACCAAGAAACGAGTCACAAAATTTCTCTTAACAACAACAAGGGGGACGAGAGAGGCTTGAAGATACCGTATCTCGCCTCATCTCCGACACCGAAAAGAAAATCTCGGATCGATTTCAACAACTGGAATCGAACTTTAGAAATCAACAAGCTAGTACTCAAAACATTGAAAAACAAATAAATCAACTAGCTCAAAATTTCTTCGAGAGACGACAAGGCGCGTTACCAAGCAATACCGAAACCAACCCAAAGGCGCAAGTGCATCTCATCATATTGAGAAACCATACCGTGGGTCCCGAGGAGGCTCCGTTACGTACAACTGAAAAGAGCCGATCTAGCCAAACCACAACTCCACCGACACCCCAACAAGAGACGGCTCCTCCACCAAATCAAGAGCCCACCAAGAATCCTCCGGTACCGTACCCCGGTCGGTTAATTCGCCAAAAGACCGATGAGCAATTCACAAAGTTCTTAAATTTACTAAAACAATTGCATGTTAATATTCCATTTGTTGAAGTCCTAACCCAAATGCCTAAATATTCAAAATTTATGAGGGACTTCCTCACTCACAAAAGGAAAATTGAATCATTGCAATTAGTTAATTTAAGCGAAGAATGCTCCGCCTTGCTACTGAACAAACTCCCGTAAAAGAAGATCGATCCCGGAAGCTTCACCATCCCTTGTTCAATTGGGGAATCACCCATTCGTAACGCACTAGCCGACCTCGGGGCTAGTATTAACCTCATGCCCGCATCAATGTTCGACCGACTCAGCCTAGGGAAAACAAGCCCTACGAAAATGAGCATACAACTCGCCGATAGGTCAGTTAAATACCCACAAGGTGTCACTGAAAATCTACTAGTTAAAGTCGGAGACTTTGTCTTCCCAGCCGACTTTGTCATACTAGATATGGAGGAAAATACCGAAGTACCACTCATTTTAGGGAGGTCATTCCTAGCTACGGCCCACGCAGTGGTAGACATGAATGGTGGGACACTAACATTGAGGGTTGGGGACAAGGAAATGAAGTTCGGAGTTGGTAAGAGAGTAGAAGACGATGACCCGGTCAATTACATGAAAGTCATAGACTCAAGTTTGGATGATACAAGTCCTAAATACAAGCCTTACACAAAACTCTATTGGAACCGCTAATCACCCCAATTTTTTTTCAAAAATTTTCATTTTTTTTACTTGTCTAGGTTTAATTTGGGAATTTCAAGTTCTAAAAAGGTTATATTTTTACAAATTTACAACCGATAGAGTCGTGATAAAAAGAACCAACATAAGAAAATTATGAAACGACATGACAAGCTTAATTAAAATTTGATTATATATACTTGATCACATAAAAACCCATTCCCACAAAAAGTGAGTTTTGAGCCTTTATTGAGCATACAAATATATATCTTTAAACTAAATGCTCATTTTTCATTTCTTGTGTGAATAGCCGCTTGGTTCTTACGATTCTAGAACTTGCCACGACGATACATTCCCGGTCCTTACCAACTTAAACCCGAGAAAGTAATTGACGGAGGCATTAGGACTAACCCTTTTTATTTCTACACCATTATTTTTCTTTTTTTACCACCTACCCAAAATCCCCCTAGTTAACCCCTTTGAGCTTAAACCTTTTCATTTCATAACCCAAAACAAACACCCTTTCACCCACCAAACCCTTTTTTTTAAACCCTTTATTTTAGTTACAAGCTCAGTTCTTCTTATGACTTTCAAAAAAAAAAAAATGATGATGATGAAGCAAAAGAGAAATAAACAAACAAGTTTATCAAAAATAACTTTGTTTGAATAATGGCTTCATCAAAATAAAAATTTCAAAAATAAAAAGTCTTACGAAAACCGACGCATTTTACGCCTTTCGCCCTTTTACTAACCACTAACCCAACCACCTACCTTTAACCCAAGCCTAACCCTTCACCCCAAAAGTCCTCTTGATATTTACAAATGTGTATAGTTAAAAAGGAGGAGGATTGATTGCTTGGCAAGCTTATGGTAGGAGTAAGTTCCATGCCGCTCTCGAGTGATCCACTAAAATACATCTTCGGCCGAGTGTTGAGTGATCCCCCGTGAGGTATGTGAACTTGTATATAAGTGGAATTTTAAAAAGGCATGTTATGCCCTAATAAGTAATTTATCTTATGAAATGTTTTAAATAAATCATGACGAATAGGATTGTAAATAAATAAAAATAAAACTTAATAAAGAATCTTGGAAATCCCGACACTCTACGACAAGCCCAAAAAACCTTCTCTTCTACCCATTCCATTTGGGAGTGTAAAGCCACATTATAAAGAGTTTTGCTTGAGGACAAGCAAAGATTCAAGTGTGGGGGTATTTGATGTGTACAAAATGCAACATATAAATTACATCAATTGTGGCATAAAACTAACCCTTTTTTAGTACTAATGTTGGAAAAAGTGTGTTTTTGTCTTTCTTTTGTATTTTCAGGATTAAATGAGCTCAAATGAACAAAAGAAGCAAAAAGGCAGCCACATCTAACATAAATACAAGAAAAGGAACAAACGTGGCATGCCCAGCCTCCCCGACAGCATCTTCCCAAGCAAAACAAGAGAACAGAAGGCTGAACACGCCCCGTGCTCAATGAGCACGGGGGCGTGCCCAAGTGTCAGCAGAAAAGACAAAGCTGTAGAAGCTTCTATCAACCACCACGGGGTCGTGCTCAGCGGACACGGGGCCATGGTCAACTCTAAGATTCGCAGAATCTGAGGAAATCTTGATAGTACAGATACGCTTCTACACACGGGGGCATGCCCAGCGGACACGGGGGCGTGGTCAACTAATGCAGACAAACTGCAATTAATGAAGACGGAGAAGAAGGTGGACACGGGGCCGTGCCCAATGGACACGGGGCCGTGCCCGGGCTGCTGTTCAGGCTGTAAACAGGGGTGCTTGGCTCATTTGCAAACCATCCCTTAGCACACCACCTCTCTCACACTTCACCCACCACCCACCACCATCACAACACCATCATCCACCACCATCATCCATTGTCCATCGTAGAGTGTGTGAGTCATCTCGGGATCCAAGATTGATCGTAAGAGTTCTTGACAATCAAAGGCCATGTTTGCCTAAGTCTCTTACATCATTTGGTGAAGACAAGTGTCTAGTGAAATACTTTTTATTTTTAATCTTTTCGCACTTTTTACTTGGTTATGTAATAATGACTTTAATAACTAGTTTCTTATGTTGAAGGTGATTCTTCCTTATCGTTTGTCCGTGGTGTCTTGGCATTATTTTACTGTTTATATAAAATAAAAGATTTTCACTATTCATATCTCCACGGTCTATATGGAGATATGTTGGCTACCTGGTTGGGGGTTAAGGGAACAGTTTGGTAAGAGTCTTGCCTTGTTCAGTGTATAGATCCTGCAAGGACCTGGGTCAAATTTAGTAGGACCTCCTTCAATACCCACCGGTATTGGATGGCGGGGGTCCAAACTCTTTGATCCCCTCATATGTAAGCTACTATTAATACTTTAACCCGGCTACTTAGGACTGTATCCCTGCTGACTCAGACTACTTAGCCGAGGGTAACGTCACCTCCAAAAGAGGGGCCTACCATAATATGCATTAATAACTTAATTAATTATCTTTCAATAATCCGACCCTTTAGGATTGTATCCTTGCTGACTCAAACTACTGGGTTGAGGGTAACGTCACCTTCAAAAGAGGGGCCTACTACAATAACTAAGATAATCTCTTAAAAAGTGCAAAAGTGCGGAAATAATCAAAGGTTACACTAAACACGAGTCGGAGCCAAGTGATTCATCTTATCTATCTGTTTTTATTTTTATTTTATTTTTCAACGTTTTAGTTAGTTTTTATTTTTCTAGTTTAAAAAACCTTTTTTCTAACTTTTGATTTGATTAGACGTTGAGGATAAACCGGTACTAAAAGCTCTTGTGTCCTTGGACGACCTCGGTATCTTGCCAACACTATACTACGCTCACGATGGGTGCACTTGCCCATATGTGTGTTTAGTGTTAGTAAAATATCGTGTTTTATAAATTTAAAACTTGACTAACGTGTAAAAAGGGGTTAAAATATACTTAAACTTATATACACACTCGCACACATCAAGAACCAACATAAGAAAATTATGAAACGACATGACAAATCTAGTTAAAATTTGATTATATATACCTGATCACATAAAAACTCATTCCCACAAAAAGTGAGTTTTGAGCCTTTATTGAGCATACAAATACACATCTTTAAACTAAATGCTCATTTTTCGTTTCTTGTGTGAATAGCCGCTTGGTTTCTTACAACTCTAGAACTTGCCATGAAAATACATTCCCGGTCCTTACCAACTTAAACCCAAGTAAGTAAATGATGGAGGCATTAGGACTAACCCTTTTTCTTTCAACACCATTATTTTTCTTTTTTTTTTACCGCCTACCCAAAAATCCCCTTAGTTAACCCCTTTGAGCCTAAACATTTTTCCTTTCCAAACCCACCAAACAAACACCCTTTACCCACCAAAACCATTTTTCATTTTAAACCCTTTATTTTAGTAAAAAGCTCGGTTTTCATGTGACATTCCTTATGAAAAAAAATGTTGAAGTAAAAAAAAAAAAAAATAAACAAACAAGTTCATCAAAAAGAACTTTGTTTGAAGAATTGTTTCATTAGAATAAAAAGTCATAAAAATAAAAAGTCTTACGAAAACCGACGCTTTTTACGCCTTTCGCCCTTTTCTACTAACCACTAACCCAAAACCACCTACCTTTAACCCAAGCCTAACCCTTCCCCAAAGTCCTCTTGATATTTACAAAGGTGTATAGTTAAAAAGGAGGAGGATTGATTGCTTGGCAAGCATATGGTAGAAGTAAGTTCCATGCCGGTCCCGAGTTTTTCACAAAAATACATCTTCGGCCGAGTGTTGAGTGATCTCCCGTGAGGTATGTGAACTTGTATATAAATGGAATTTTAAAAAGGCATGTTATGCCCAAATAAGTAATTTCTCTTATGTAATGTTCTAAATAAATCATAACGAATAGGATTGTAAATAAAATAAAAATAAAACCTAATAAAAATCTTGGATTCCCGACACTCAAGACAAGCCCAAAAAATTCTCTTCTACCCATTCCATTTGGGTGTGTAAGCCACATTATAAGGAGTTTTGCTTGAGAACAAGCAAAGATTCAAGTGTGGGGGTATTTGATGTGTGTAAAATGCAACATATAAATTACATCAAATGTGGCATAAAACTAACCCTTTTTAGTACTAATGTTGGAAAAAGTGTGCTTTTGTCTTCCTTTTGTATTTTCAGGGTTAAATGAGCTTAAATGAACAAAAGAAGCAAAAATGCAGCTAAATCTAACAATAATACAAGAAAAGGAATAAATGTGGCATGCCCGACCCCTCGATAGCATCTTCCCAAGCAAAAACAAGAGATCAGAAGGCTGAACACGCCCCGTGCTCATTGAACACGGGGGCGTGCCAAAGTTTCTGCAGAAAAGACAAAGTTGTAGAAGCTTCTATTTCCCAACACGGGGGCGTGCCCAGCGGACACGTGGCCGTGGTCAACGCTAAGATTCACAGAATCCAAGAAAATCTTGATAGTACAGATACGCTTCTGTACACGGGGCCGTGCCCAGCAGACACGGGGGCGTGGTCAACTAATGCAGACAAACTGCATTTAATGGAGAAAGAGAAGATGGATGGACACGGGGTCGTGTCTGGGCTTCTGTGAAGGCTATAAATAGAGGTGATTGGTTCACTTCAAAGGCATCCCTTGGCAAACCACCTCTCTCACACTTCACCCACCCACCACCACCATCACAACCCACATCCACCACCATCATCCATCATCCATCATAGAGTGTGTGTAGTAGTCTCGGGATCCAAGATTGATAGTAAGAGTTCTTGACAATCAAAGGACATGTTTGCCTAAGTCTCTTACATCACTTGGTGAAGATAAGCATTTAGTGTAATACTTTTTATCTTTAATCTTTTCGTACTTTTTATTTGGTTATGTATTAATGACTATAATAACTAGTTTCTTATGTTGAAGGTGAAACTTCCTTATCATTTGTCCGTGGTGTCTTGGCGTTATTTTACTGTCTATATAAAATAAAAGATTTACACCATTCATATCTCCACGGTCTATATGGAGATATGCTGGCTACCTGGTCAGGGGTTAAGGGAATGGTTTGGTAAGCGTCTTGCCTTGTTCAGTGTATAGATCCTGCAAGGACCTGGGTCAAGCTTAGTAGGACCTCCTTCAATACCCATTGGTATTGGATGGCGGGGGTTCGAATTTCTTGATCCCCTCATATGCAAACTACTATTAAAACATTAACCCGACTACTTAGGATTGTATCCCTGCTGACTCAAACTACTTAGCCGAGGGTAACATCACCTTCAAAAGAGGGGCCTACCACATTACGCATTAATAACTTAATTAATTATCTTTCAATAATCCAACCCTTTAGGATTGTATCCTTGCTGACTCAAACTACTGGGTTGAGGGTAACGTCATCTTCAAAAGAGGGGCCTACTACTATAACTAAGATAATCTCTTAAAAAAATGCAAAAGTGCGGAAATAATCAAAGGTTACACTAAAGGCGAGTTGGATCCAAGTGATTCATCTTGTCTATCTGTTTTTATTTTTAATATTTATTTTCAGCATTTTTAGTTTTTATTTTTAAACCTTTTTCTAAAATTTTGATTTGATAGACGTTGAGGATAAACCGGTACTAAAAGCTCTTGTGTCCTTGGACGACCTCAGTATCTTACCAACACTATACTACATTCACGATGGGTGCACTTGCCCATATGTTTGTTTAGTGTTAGTAAAATATCGTGTTTTATAAATTTAAAACTTGACTAAAGTGTAAAAAGGGCTAAATATATACATAAAATTATATAACACACCGCACACATCAGAGTTCTGTCTTGAAGTGTGGCTAATGTGATTTGGGTTATCTTACTAACACATGTGCATTGTTTATTTTTAATAGACTATAATCCGGAACACCACCAGGAAGCTGTAGAAATTCCTAAGTCAACAATGTGAGTCATTCTCTTTTTCTACCAAACTGTTTTACCAAAACCTCAATGTTTTCAATTATACTAAACAGTGATTGAGTCTATGTGTTCTATAATTGCTGCCGGTATGTGGGGTTTTGTATACATTACTAGTAATCCGTTACTATTGGACGACGAGTTAGCCAATGAGTAACATGACCACAGTCATGGAACTGTGAACATGACAAATACTGAATGAGTATATTGGTAGATATAAACATTGTAATCGCTCTCAATACTGTAAAGTTATAAAAGCTTGTTTTGATTAAACTGGGATGCACTCGCCAGTATTTCTTGCTGATAAAATCTTTTTAAAACGCGTTTCAGGTAACTTAATGTGAAGCTAATAGAAGCCAGCTGGAGAGCACTGAAGGTTTAAAGAAGTGGCTATAAAAGTTACCTAAATAAAATGGAGTTTATGTTTTCAATAATTGGGTTTTATCCCTAAACAATGCATTATCAATGAAACTTGGGTTTTATCCTATTTACTTATTATAAAAAGTCTGGTGTTTCGAGACTCTGATAATATTTCCTAACTACGGTCCTGATGTCTCATTTCCGCTGCCAAATTAATAAACACCGATACCATCTGACTGGCCCACGGTCGCCCGCTCCCGGGGTAGGGGTCGGGGGATGCGACAGTAAGAAACGAAGGTTTCAAAACCCAAGCTGCAATGCGCTTGGTCCTGATGCAACCCCAAACCCTGTTATACTAGAAAACACCAAGAAGCCATACACTGGGGCTCATCCTAAGTGTAATACATGCCGTTCTCATCACCCTGCCAACTCAGCTTATCGCCTTTGCACTACATGCAATCGGTTTGGTTACACAACCCTTTATTTCTGCAACAACAACCAAGTTCAGCAAGCTCCCCAAAACCCCAAACCAGCAAACAATACTCGAGCATGTTATAAGTGTGGTGACACAACACATCTTCGCCCACAATGTCCTCAGCTGAATCAAGAGCAACAACAGCAACAAGCTCCATGACGACGAGCCTTCAATATCAACGCCAATCAAGCACAAAATGACAATCAAGTCGTTAATGGTACGTTCCTTGTTAACAACCTTTATGCTTCTATACTATTTGATACTGGCATGGACAAACGCTTTGTGTCCGTTGAATTTGAATCTATGTTAAATTGTACACGCTCTAAACTACCTAAGTCGTTCACAGTCGAAGTTGCCAATGGAAAATCTATCACAGTCGATTATGTTCTTTGTGATTGTTTTCTCACTCTTAATGATCATGTTTCCCTATCGACCTCATACCCATGCAATTGGGTAGCTTTGATATCATAGTAGGCGTGGATTGGCTTCGAAAGAACCATGCTGAAATTGCTTGTTATGGAAAATACGTTTGTTTACCTCTTCCCTCTGGCGATACTTTACACATCTATGGAGACAAGCCTTCAAGAGGACTGAAGCTTATGTCATGCACACAAGCGAACAAGTACTTACGTAAACAGTACTTTGCCTTTTTAGCCCACGTAGTGGAAGAAAAGGGCAAGGGAAAGAGCCTAAGTGATGTTCTAGTGGTACGTGATTTTCCTGAGGTTTTTCCCGAAGATCTACTTGGCCCTCCTCCATCTCGATCTGTTGATTTTCGTATTGATCTCATTCCTGGTTCGACTCCTGTTGCCAAAGCTCCTTATCGTCTTGCACCCTCTGAGATGCAAGAGCTATCAAGTCAACTTCAAGAGCTCCTTGATAAAGGCTTCATACACCCAAGTACTTCACCTTGGAGCGCTCCTGTGCTTTTCGTCAAAAAGAAGGATGGTTCGTTCCGCATGTGCATCGATTATCGTGAGCTTAACAAACTCACTGTCAAAAACCGTTATCCTCTCCCTCGTATCGACAACCTCTTTGATCAACTCCAAGGCACAACTTGCTTCTCTAAGATCGATCTTCGGACTGGCTATCATCAACTTCGTGTTCTCGAAGAGGACATCCCTAAAACCGCATTTCGCACTCGTTATGGTCACTACGAGTTCGTGGTTATGCCCTTTGGCTTGACCAACGCACCAGCAGTCTGTATGGATTTAATGAATCGTGTTTGTAAACCCTACTTGGATCGTTTTGTAATCGTCTTCATTGATGAAATTCTCATCTATTCGAAAACTCAGGCCGATCACGAACGTCATATACGCCTCGTACTCGAACTCTTATGTGGTGAACGCCTATACGCGAAATTTTCTAAGTGTGAATTCTGGATCAAAGAAGTTCAATTCCTTGGACACATCGTGAGTGAAAAGGGAATTCATGTTGACCCTTCCAAGATCGAAGCAATGAAGAATTGGATCACGCCTAAATCACCATCTGAAATTCGTTCCTTCCTAGGATCGGTGGGTTACATCCGTCGATTCATCTCGAACTTTTCTAAAATCGCCGTTCCCCTCACTTTGCTAACTCAGAAAGAGAAACCTTTTGTTTGGGGTCCTGAACAAGAAGAATCCTTTCAAACGCTTAAGGAGTTGCTTTGCAATGCTCCTGTCCTCGCCCTTCCAGATGGAAACAATGATTTCGTGGTATATTGCGATGCATCGAACCGTGGTCTTGGTTGTGTCCTCATGTAATGAAACAAGGTCATCGTGTATGCTTCTAGGCAGCTGAAAATACATGAGAAGAACTACACTACCCATGATCTCGAGCTTGGCGTAGTTGTTTTTGTGTTAAAGATCTGGCGACACTACCTTTATGGTACAAAGTGTGTGGTTTTCACCGACCATAAGAGCCTACGACACATCTTTAACCAAAAAGAACTAAACATGTGTCAACATCGTTGGGTGGAATTGTTTAACGACTACAACTGCGAGATTCGCTACCATCCTGGTAAAGCGAATGTCGTGGCCGATGCGCTCAGTCGCAAAACTCATGCTAATAGTTGGTATGGACTGGCTTAGGCGAGTTCGTGCTGAAGTAGTTTGTTCTGAGAAGTGCATTCATCTTCCTCTTCCAAACGGTGATTCTCTACACGTCTATGGCGAGAAACCTTCTCAAGGTCTCAAGCTTATGTTGTGTATTCAAGGGAACAAGTGCTTACGCAAGGGTACCTTCACCTTTCTCGCCCATATTGTGGAAAAGAAGGACAAAGGCCCAAGCATGAGTGACGTTCCTGTTGTACGTGATTTTCCTGATGTGTTTTCTGATGATCTTCCTGGTCCGCCTCCTGCTCATTCTGTTGACTTCCAAATCAATTTAATACATGGCGTTACGCCCGTCACTAAGTCTCCTTATCGTTTAGCACCCTCTGAGATGCAAGAGCTTTCGAGCCAACTTCAAGAGCTTCTTGATAAAGGATTTATACGTCCTAGCACTTCTCCTTGTGGCGCTCCTGTTTTGTTCGTAAAAAAGAAAGATGGATCGTTTAAAATGTGTATTAACTATCGTGAGCTCAACAAGCTTACTGTCAAGAACCGATATCCTCTTCCTCGCATTGACGATATCTTCGATTAATTGCAAGGCGCGACCTGCTTTTCAAAGATCGATCTTCGTTCTGGATATCATCAATTTCGAGTCCTCGAAGAAGATATACCCAAAACCGCTTTTCAAACACGTTATGGTCATTATGAGTTCGTGGTCATGCCCTTTGGTTTGACCAACACACTTGCTGTTTTCATGGATTTGATGAACCACGTGCGCAAAGCGTACTTGGACAGTTTCGTGATCGTCTTCATCGACGATATTCTTATCTATTCCAAGATTTAAAAAGAGCATGAGCGACACTTGCGTCTTATCCTTCAGCTTCTACATACTGAACGTCTATACGCCAAATTCTCTAAGTGCGAATTTTGGTTAAAAGAGGTTCAATTCCTTGGACACACTGTCAACGAACTTGGTATCCACGTTGACCCCGCTAAAATCAAAGCTATGAAGAATTGGATTGCACCTAAGTCTCCCTCTGAGATTCGTTCTTTCCTTAGTCTTGCTGGTTATTATCGTCCTTTTATCTGCAACTTCTCGAAAATCACCATTCCTCTCACCTCTTTGACCCAAAAAGAGAAACCTTTTGTTTGGGGACCCGAACAAGAGGAATCTTGTCAAACGCTCAAGGACATGATTTGTAATGCTCCTATCCTAGCTCTTCCCAATGGTAACGACGACTTTGTAGTGTATTGCGATGCTTCAAACCTTGGCCTTGGTTGTGTCCTTATGCAACGAGACAAGGTTATCGTTTACGCGTCGAGGCAACTCAAGATACCTGAAAAGAACTACACTACGCACGACTTTGAAATTGGCACAGTTGTTTTTGCCTTGAAGATATCACAACATTACCTTTATGGCACTAAGTGTGTGGTCTTCACCAACCATAAGAGCCTGCAACACATCTTCAACCAAAAGGAACTGAACATGCATCAACGTCGTGGGTAGAGTTGTTAAACGACTACAACTGCAAAATTTGCTACCATCCAGGAAACGCAAATGTAGTAGCCGACACTTTTAGTCGTAAAACTCATGTGAAGGGCATTCGTTGTTTCCAACTCATTATAGATCTTCAAAACCGCATTCATGAAGCCCAATATGCCTCTATTAACGAGGGTAGTTTCTCCATCGAGATATGAGGTGCTGTTGAAGATGATCTTATGTCTAAATCCGATGGTATTCTATACTATCTCAATCGCATTTGGATTCCTAATCGTGATAACCTTCAAGACTTTCTAATGAAGGAGGCACACAAATCGAGGTATTCCATTCATCCTGGTGCTGATAAGATGTACCAAGATATGCGGTGGCCTGGAATGAAGAAGGATATCTCCACCTTCGTTGCGAAATATCTTTCCTGTTCGAAGGTTAAAGCTGGACATCAACGTCCCTCTGGCTTGCTCGAATAACCAGAAATTCCTGTCTGGAAATGGGAGAGTATTGCAATGGACTTTATCACCAAACTCCCTCGTACGTCTTTTGGTCATGACAGTATTTGGGTGATCTTTGATTGGTTGACCAAATCAGCTCATTTTCTCCCCATTCATGAAGATTTCAAACTCGAGAAATTGGCTAGAATCTACACGGATGAGATCACTTGTCGTCATGGTATCCCCATTGACATCATTTCCGATCGCGATGCTCGTTTTACGTCTCATCTTTGGAAAACTTTTCAATCCGCTATGGGTACTGTTAATAACCTTAGCACCGCTTTCCACCCTCAGTCTGACGGTCAAACCGAGCGTACTATCCAAATCTTAGAGGATATGCTTCGTTCATGCGTAATCGATTTTGGTGGCAACTGGGATTCACACTAGCATTTGATCGAATTCTCGTACAACAACAATTATCACGTGAATATTTAAAGGGCACCTTTTGAGGCATTGTATGGTCGTAAGTGTCATTGGCCTATTTGTTGGCATGAGATTAGTGAAGCTCAAATCACTGGTCCCGAGCTTATACAAGAGACAACGGACAAGATTTTACAGGTTCGAGACAATTTGCTGAAAGCCAGGAGCCGACAAAAGAGTTACGCTGACAAGCGTCGCAAGCCTTTGGAACTCGAGATAGGTGACTTTGTACTTCTCAAGGTATCCCCTTGGAAGGGTGTGGTTCGATTTGGTAAGAAAGGGAAACTCGCACATCGTTATTTAGGTCCTTTCAAGATTCTAGAAAGGATTGGCAAGGTTGCGTATCGACTGGACCTACCTGAAGAACTCAACAACGTTCATCTTGTCTTCCACGTTTTAAACTTAAAGAAGTGTCTAGCTGATGAAGGACTTCAAGTTCTACTAGATGATCTTTAAATCAACGAGACTTTACACTTTGTGGAGAAACCTGTCGAAATCATGGACCGAGGAGTCAAGAAACCGAGGCGCAGTCAAATTCCTATCATTAAGGTTTGATGGGAAGGAAAACATGGCGCCGAATTCACTTGGGAACTCGAAAGTGATATAAAGACTAAGTATCCGCACCTGTTCGTTGCATCTTCCTAAATTTCGGGACGAAATTTGCTAATGGAGGGGAGACTGTAACGACTTGCTTCTTCGTACTTTCCATAATTAGAAAGCGTTGTTTGTATTTCTATTTTTGGGAATCTTGTATTCTTGTAATCGTCGTTGTAATCGTTGTAAAATTCGAGACTTGGATCATAAATAAAAATTCATATTCCTTTAAATACATGCTATACATATCCATACATGTTCATACGTTTGGATTTATCATACGTGCGTTACTTTAATATGTTAAACACACAACTACTTGTCATACATGTTAAATTCATGCGTACACGATACTTATTCTCGACGAACATATTTACTCATACTTATTTTATACTTACTTTATGATTTAATTTCATAACATACCCTTACAATACATCATTTATGCTTAAAAGACCTTAAAACACCTTTAAAACATAGTTATATGAAAGTACAAGGGCTAAAAGTGTTAAAAATCAAACAAAACTCACCAGCCACCTGGCTCGCGCCCCGCGAGCGAGATGCTCATGTGGTTCACGCCCCGTGAGAAGGTCTGATCCACAGATTTGTTTAACAGCTTCGATTATTGGCCAATATTGTGCTTGTTTACTTGTGTTTCTTCCATTTAGTGTCCACCAAACTCACCCTAATCATTCCCTATAAAACCCAACCCTTTCCCGCACATTTTCCACTTTGCAAACACTCCACTTTCACTCTCAAACACTCAAAAATCAACAGGGAAATCAGTAGCAAATCAGAGTTGTTTGCAAAAGTGAGCATAACTTCACTTATACTTCATCTTTTTCATTCTGTTTCCATAGGTTTTCCATGGAAAACCAAGGCTGGAACATCAACCAAATGGGGTTAAAAGTGCAAGAAAGTTTCTGTTTTGAGCAAACACTTTGATAAACATGTTTAAACTTACGATTACTTCAAACATTCCTTTGTCCTTATGCCACTAATCAAGACCATGATTATGTGTGCTTAAAAAAAGGTTGTAACATGTAAATCCAGAGGTTTAATCCTCAAAAACTTTCTATTTTAAAAGGGTTTTAACCCACAAGTGATGAACAAGTCCTAAACTTGAATATGTGTGATTATTTGGATAGCTTGGGCTATGCTACCTACAAATCCACACATCACTTAATGTTTTCCTTGTTAGCTAGTGTTTATTTCATTTCCTTGTACATTCATGACCATCCTTGTTGTCTTTGACAACTTGTGCATAGGTGAAAATACAAAAGAGGTCTTAAATGGATAGTTTATCCTCCTACCTCATGCATGACTTCTATCATAATACTTGTAACATTATTGGACTAAACTTATGATATATATATACTATATAAATATATAATACTTATAGTAACCGAACCTTTAATGATAATCTTATGATTATTTGTCAAAATATTAAGTTACATCATCTAAGAACTTGGTACTCGTTACGATCCTAATGGTACTTTAACCCATGAAAACATTCAAACCCCTATGGCTTTCATAGTGTCAAAACGAGTATTAGGTGCTAGATGGTTATTTTCTCGTATATTTTACTTTCCATATGTTTTCCATTCCAAATCCTTAATCTTCAGTTATCATCCAATACTCATACCCCTTGTTTCCTCGTGTAGAAGGACTTGGTGTTTCCTCCTCCAACAACCAACAAACTCCTCGCGGATTAACAAGTGGAAGCTTGCAAAACCGTGAGTATACTTGAAACCCCTTTTTTCGTTTACCACCTTTTGGGGTGTAACATGTTAATCTATGAAAACTTACACTTATACTTATTTATAAAATGCACAAACATTCCTTATACATGCATGCATACTTGTTACTTGATACTTTAAATCTGGGTTTATATGTTTCGTGTTAGACTTATCATTAACTTCGTACGAGCCTATCCTTGACATATATAACGCTATAGGATTAATGCACCGCCTGTGAATGTTGGGTTATGTTAAGAGCTTATTGCGTTTCATCTTGGTTTGATTAGTTAAACACATGCCGGTTTTATTGTTTATCTTGTTACAACTAGCTTGCCATGTGGAATTGTTTAAAACTTATCTTTTTATGCTATGTATGAAAACCTGTATACTCGCCTTTTCTTTTGCATTTAACTTTATTTTAAACATGTTACAGGTTGATGATGACGATCGTATGAGATCTAGTAGGGATGACTAGAAACACACTCAAGAAATTACTAGATTTGAATATTTAAGTTATGTTGAACTTGTTGTATTTTTCTTTTATTTATCGTTATTTGAATTCCATATATTGTAATGACAATTTGAGTCATGAAATGAAAACGGTTTTGATTTAACTAATGTCACAATTAGCGTTATGTGTGATGAGCAATCTTTCTTCGTCCCACTCCGATGATTCCACCATTGGTTAGGGTGTGACAGATTGGTATCAGAGCCATAACGATAGGGAATTAGGTAGAATTGCCATGTTCGACCTAGTCTATAGTCAGTACCTCATTTTTTACCATTCTTGTTACATGCTTAAAATGTTATTCTCCCTACTTTGTTTCTTTCTCTTCTTTTGGTCTTAATACTTACATAATGTCTTTCCTTAAACATTTTACACAATACACTTGAAGACTTGAAGACACTCGTAATACAAACGAGACGAGTTTATCAAAATAGGCGTGAAACCCACAATTTGGTAAACGACTCTCATTCCGCTTATTGTTCTATTTTGCACGAAATTACGCCATTAAGTTAGTAGTGAAATCCACATCTTAATGGTAAATTTCCAATTCAAACTTTAGTGGGCCCTCGTCAAAGTGTCGAAATTATATTTTGACCCGACGAGTACCAACCACATTAGGGCACGAAATCGTTAAGTTATGGGTGAAACCCGCATCTTGTCGATTAAGTCCCATTCCTCGATTTCAATCTCGCCAAAGTTTTGAGTGTTTCGATCGATTAGAGACGTGTAGTAACTGGAAGGGTAAGATATCATTAATCTCTTCTCGATGAGAGTATCTTACCTATAGGCCAAAGCACGTTTCTCAAATTTGAAAGGACTTTCGATTCACTTTGGAATAGTCGACATTTCTAAACCCAAAACAATCCCATGTTTGATGAGCCTCTCTTTTATACTATTTCAATTTATATGTCATTTTATACTTGTTACCTCGTTCATTTTAAAACCGTTACCCGATTTGCACGTCTCCCGCAATAAAAAACAATAATAACTCTCGTGAACAAA
Organism: Helianthus tuberosus; assembly: GCA_030545235.1. Taxonomy (NCBI): domain Eukaryota; kingdom Viridiplantae; phylum Streptophyta; class Magnoliopsida; order Asterales; family Asteraceae; genus Helianthus; species Helianthus tuberosus. The sequence goes on along the minus strand of CM060416.1, from coordinate 82,791,917 downwards.
CTAAATTTATACTCCTTTTACGCATTTATATGTGATTATACTTGTTGAATACTTGTTAAATGCATGCAAACTACGTGAAACTTATGTGCTACATGACATGCTTACATGTGCAAAACTTATATCGAATTATGATCAAGTCTCATCCTTCCCTTTTCTTTCAAACTTCTAGATGGCATCTTCAAGCTCATCCGAAAAGCCCAAGTCCAAGAAGAGTTCCCGCACTGATTCCATCTCCAAGAAAGAACTCGTAGGTCTCAAGAGCAAATGGCCGACCAGATGGCCCGAGTTATACTTGACATAGTTAGCAGGATCCAAACCAACTCAGATTTGCCCCATGGTTCTGTTGATTCCAAAGTGGAAATGCCTAAGACACCATTCCTTCTCAAGCAATTCATGGCCTGTAAATCTCTGGAGTTTACTGGAAAGGATGGGGCCACCGTGTTACTAACCTGGTTCGATGCCATGGAGCTTACGTTCCTCCAAAGTGGTTGCCCCAATGACTTGCGCATCCAAAACGCTACAGGGGTGTTCCGCTCGAGGGCTCTCGAGTGGTGGACTGCTGAGCGAAGCTCGAGGGGGGATGATGCCGCCAACGCGTTACCATGGGCCGAACTGAAGAAACTTATGAGGGAAGAATTTTTCCTCTCACGAACTTAGGAAGTTAGAGCACTAGCTCTGGAACCTTAAGCAAATTGAGGATGACAACGATGGTCTAACCCTTCGCTTCAAGCAACTCAGTATCCTCTGTCCTAGCTAGGTTGATACCCCCGAAAAGGCTATAAAAAAGTACATCCAATGCCTACCCTCTTCTTTCATGAACCTCGTAGAGGCTGCTTCTCCAGCGACTATCGAGGAAACCTACCGTTTAGCCGCTCTCCTTAACAACTGTGTCCTTCGTAGGAATTCTGAAAAGGCTTCCTTGAAGAGCGCACACCAAGCCTTCGCTGAAACCACCGTTGAACCCACACCATCCCAATCAACCAAGAAAAATCAAGGCAAGAAGCGGAAGGCTTTAAGCAAGAATTGTACGGTCATCACTCCGTCGAACCCTCAACCTTTGCAATCTATGCCTACTGCACCTAATACTGAACCTCCACGTAAGGCTTACACTAGGACTCAACCCAAGTGTAACCAATGCCAGTACCATCACCCTGCCACCACCTCGTGCCACAAGTGTGCAAATTGTAATCGTTATGGGCACTCTTCGCAACAATGTCACAAACCACCCATGGCCAACCAGAACCAAGCTGTTGTAGCCCAGAATCCTGCTCCAAACCAAGCCCAAGTTGCTCCTGTGTGAGCATTCTTCAAATGTGGGGACCTTAACCATCTTGCAAACGTCTGTCCCCAATGAAACCAGCCTTAGCAGCAACCACCACAATAGCAACAACAGCAACATCAACAACAGCAGCAGCAACCTCAACAACCAGCTCGAGCAAGAATGCAAACAATGTTATCACTGGTACGTTCCTTGTGAACCATGTTTATGCTTTGTGTTTATTTGATACTGGCGCCGATAAGAGTTTTGTATCGTTAGAATTCGAACCGTTGCTTAAGTGTAAACGCTCTAAGTTACCAAGATCCTTCGCTGTCAAAGTCGCTTATGGTAAATCCATCGCTGTCGATTCCGTTCTTTCTAAGTGTTCCTTGATTCTTAACAATCATACATTTCGCATTGACCTCATACCTATGCAAATGGGTAGTTTCGACGTCATAGTAGGTATGCACTGGCTTAGGCGGGTTCTTGCTGAAGTAGTTTGTTCTGAGAAGTTCATTCGTCTTCCTCTTCCAAATGGTAATTCTCTACACATCTATGGCGAGAGACCTTCTCAAGGTCTCAAGCTTATGTCGTGTATTCAAGCGAACTAGTGCTTACGCAAGGGTACCTTCGTCTTTCTCACCTACATTGTGGAAAAGAAAGACAAAGGCCCAAGCATGAGTGACGTTCCTGTTGTACGTGATTTTCTTGATGTGTTTCCTGATGATCTTCCTGGTCCGCCTCCAGCTCGTTCTGTTGACTTCCGAATTGAATTAGTGCCTGGCGCTATGCCCGTCGCTAAGTTTCCTTATCGTTTAGCACCCTCTGTGATACAAGAGCTTTCGAGCCAACTTCAAGAGCTTCTTGATAAAGGCTTTATACGCCTTAGCACTTCTCCTTGGGGCGCTCCCATTTTGTTCTTCAAAAAGAAAGAAAGATGGATCGTTTAGAATGTGTATTGACTATCGTGAGCTCAACAAGCTTACTGTCAAGAACCGATATCATCTTCCTCGCATTAACGATCTCTTTTATTAATTGTAAGGCGCGACCTGCTTTTCAAAGTTCGATATTTGTTCTGGATATCATCTACTTCGAGTCCTCAAAGAAGATATACCCAAAACCGCTTTTCGAACACGTTATGGTCATTACGAGTTCGTGGTCATGCCCTTTGGTTTGACCAACACACTTGCTGTTTTCTTGGATTTGATGAACCGCGTGTGCAAAGTGTACTTCGACCGTTTCGTGAGCATCTTCATCGACGATATTCTTATATATTCCAAGACTCAAGAAGAGCATGAGTGACACTTGCGTCTTATCCTTGAGCTTCTACGTACGGAACATCTATACGCCAAATTCTCCAAGTGCGAATTTTGGTTAAAAGAGGTTCAATTCTTTGGACACACTGTCAAAGAACTTGGTATCCACGTTGACCCCGCTAAAATCAAAGCTGTGAAGAATTGGATTGCACCTAAGTCTCCGTCTGAGATTCGTTCTTTCCGTAGTCTTGCTGGTTATTATCATCGTTTTATCTCCAACTTCTCGAAAATCGCCGTTCCTCTCACCTCTTTGATCCAAAAAGAGAAACCTTTTGTTTGGGGTCCCGAACAAGAGGAATCTTTTCAAACGCTCAAGGACATGCTTTTTAATGCTCCTATCCTAGCTCTTCCCGATGATAACGACGATTTTGTCGTGTATTGCGATGCTTCAAACCTTGGCCTTAGTTGTGTCCTTATGCAACGAGACAAGGTTATCGCTTGCGCGGCGAAGCAACTCAAGATAAAAGAACTACATTACGCACGACCTTGAACTTGGCACAATTGTTTTTGCCTCGAAGATATCGCGACACTACCTTTATGGCACTAAGTGTGACACCCGGCTTTTCAGGCCGTACCGTACAATTGTAACACGTGTTGTGAATAGGTAAGAGGCTGTATTTAACTGTTTATGATGTTTATATGTGGTATTTAATGAGTTGGCAAATTTAAACCTTGGTAAAAAAAATTATATTGGCAACGGTAAGATAAACGCTTATCGCGTAACGGTTAAAATACGAAACGAACGTCGGTGACCACCTGATCAGTGTTAAAATCCTAAAAATAGTCTGTTATAATAAGAATGGTGATTTTAATCAGGTCCGTGAGGAAAAATAATTTAAAACGCTAAGAAACTCTATTTTTCGAGTTTAAGCGCGTACCGTTCGATGCAGTGCGTATACCGACAAAATACCGTCAACGCAGCCAGTCAAGGCAACTAGTAATTATTTCAGTAATAATTTTATGAGATTATTTTTATAGAATGATAAAAATAATTTAAAACGCACCAAAACGGGATTAAAACGCTAGATAAAATACCCGGTATCCAATAAAATACCAGTTTTTGGCCAATAAATCATATATATATATATATATATGTATATATGAATGTGGGTATGTGTGTATGGGGATATATGGCTGCCATATATATCTCTCTCTCTCCTCTTTCATACATCTATTGGGCAAATAGGGAGGTGCTTGCATGAGTAATCTTCATCACAACCTCCAACCTTTCTCATAAACCAAGAAGTTTATTTGAAAACAATCATTCTCACTCTCTCTCTCTCTTGTTCATGGCTGATCACACACAAAACACACACACAATTTCAAAATTATGAAGATTCATCTTCATGCAAGATCCATTTTAAGGAGATTTCAACTCCATTTGAAGGTTTAAAAGTGTTTTCAAGAAGATTCAAGCAAAAACCAAGCCTCACACCATCTTTTTCGTTCAAAAACTCACTTGAATTTTGAAGGTATAAAAACTATTTTTCTTAAACATGTTCTTGATTCTTGGTGATGAAAAGGATAGTGAAAGGTTTCTCTTGATTCTTAAGATATTTCACAAAGCTTGAAACTAAAAACAAATGGATTTTTGAAAGAAATAAAAATGGGTGTATACATATGTATGTATGGCCAAAAGTTTGTATATTTGTGGGTGTATATTTGTATTTTCATTTTGTTGATTTTTGATTTATGGGATTATTGAAAGATTGTTACATGCATGAATCAAAAAGGTGTCTTGAAAGAATGTGTATGTCTTGCAATTATGTTAAATGGTTAGATGATGATTTTAAATGTTTGAACATGAGTTAAATGCATGTTAGATATGATTTAGTTCATGCATGTTGATGATGATATGAAATGGGTGCAATAGATGCACATATTTGGACATACATGTTGACATACTATCAAGAAAGGATGATTATGACATGATTTGATAAAAATAGATTTTAATCAGAATCTAAACACTAAAATATGAATATTTGAAGTGTAAAAATGATATAAAACTTTGTCATAAAGTTTACTAGTCTTGCATGTTGTACTTGGTGCATTAGGAGTTATAAAATACGTGAAATCGCATGATTTATGTGACTTACACAAAAACTGCACTAATCTGATTATAATCACTAGTTTAATCAGTAAATAACATGTATTGTGTTAAAATATCAAGTCGTTTCGAGTTGGGATGATTATAGTAACGTTTAACGCAAAACTATGCGTTAAAACGGTCAAAAATCGGCTTTTCGAGTGATTTTTACAAAACTGATTTAGATAAGTAATTAAACTGATATTTTTAGTTTACAAATAATTATTTTAACTAATTTTAAGTTTACTTGGTGTTTGGTTAGTCATACGTGACTTCCGACGCCCGAAAACGTTACCGAATCGCTAAAATGCGCATTTTTCAGTGAACACTAGTATGGGTAAAATTTTGGATGAACCTTATGTGTTAAGATGTGTTATGTGACTTAAACATGAGAATGTGAAAATATGTTAAGTTTTAATATGATTTTGAAAATTTGGATTATGCACGTATACTTGTGCGTTTCGTGCGGTAGAAACGGTAAAAACCACGTTAAATGTGTAACTTGTTTGTCGAGCATGAAAATTGATATATATGAGATATTTTATGTATATTTGCTTTAAAAATGACAAAAATTATAAGTTAACAAGATTTCACATGTTTCGATGATAAATTATGTGAACGTTTATGTATATATATTACGACGCGCAAATCGTAGATATATTGCGTATAAACGGGAGTGTTAACGGATTTACACAATAATGGTCACCAATAAAATCGTTCAAGTCGCAAAATCATAAAATTATATATATATGGACATATATATATATATATATATATATATATTAACATGCCAACATAATAAAAAATGATAACTTTTCAAGAAAATCTCAAAGTTATATGACAATTCTGAGAAACGGAGAAACTTAGGATTTTTGTGTTATGTATATTGATTTTAAATCGTTCCTATATATATAATAGGACGTATAGAAATCAATATCTGGGATTGCGCTATTTATAATACGCACCCAAAGGTGAGTGTCACTAAACCCCTCTTTTACTGCTTTGTATATATTTTGAGGGTAGAACACGCCAATAAAAGGGTTTAATAATGTTTTTGGAATAAAACATATCTTTTTGATTTAAATTATATATATTTTCGTTGAAAATATATGGATTTGTGAAAATATATGTTTCGGGGATGAAACGCTTTTTGTTGAATATATGTTTCAGGGATGAAACGGTTTTTGTTGAATATGTGTTTCGGGGATGAAACGGTTTTGTTGAATATATTTGTTTCGGGATGAAACAGGGATTGGTACGGTGTTTCCGAGGCGAAACGGACCGTAAAGTTGGGACGGATGCCGACCTGGTCTCAAGGGAAGGAGATCCAGGGGATTCGTACAACTTCGTGTATTAAATTGTCATATTAGTAGGGTATATATATTGTACGTGAGGCAGACATCATATTGGTCTCGAGTGGACCCCGTGCCCATGATGTCGTTTAATCAGTTAAGTATTGCGCGCGAGGAATTGTTGGTAGATCTATCGGGTTGACAACCCCATCGTGACCGATCGCCCCGTGTCAAGTCAAACGACGAATTGATATTATGTTTATTGTCTAGCTTTGATTATCCCTGCATGGTAAATATATAGTTCGTATTGTCTAGCTAACATACGATTCTGAAAATTGACGCTATGAATTTAATATACAAAACCTGGGTAAGAGTTTTATTGTCGGGTTGTTGAACCGCGACGGTGGACCCATGGATTTTATTAAGGAAGTAAAATGGACTTTCTAAAAATTATATGGATGTTTTTAAATAAACACATAATTAGAAAGTTTTCCTTTGGAAAGAATTGTTGTATGTGAATATGTGAACTCACCTTCCTTTGTGTTGACACTTGATTTTAACGTGTTCTACAGGTACTTGAGTTCGACTTTGGGAATTATGGTGAATCTTATGTTTGTTGATGCATGAGGATTAAAAACAACAAAAACCGTGATGATTAAAGACAACTTTATTATGTCATGGTTATGTCGTGTTTTGGGACGTTAAGTTTAAAATCTATGTTTTAAATAAGTAATATCGTCCAACACTATAATGCATCAAACATCAAGATAGTAATGGGCACCAACTTCCGTCACCACTACGTTTTAAATTCCGCTGCGACGTTTTTGGGGTGTGATAGAAGTTGGTATCAGAGCCAATGGTTGTTAGCGAACTAGATGTTCTCGGAGGAAAACACTAGACTTCAACCGAAGAATTTTGAGATTTAAAGTCCAAAATTCTCGAAGCCAAGATTTTCAAATAAACATGGAAAGTTTTATCATGTATGAAAACCCTTATGTGTTTATGTGTATACGTGATTTTCTGTTTATTTGGGCCATATGTGTTACTATTCATATTGATCACACACTTACTTTGTACGGTTACGATATGTCACGTCTCGGCCTATAGAGCCATTAGTAGTCCTGCTCACTAATACTGTCGAGCCTACACTTGAGATTCTTTCGCCCGTCGTTACCGAATCGTTTGTTTTGCTATTCGAGTTACGTGTTTGCTGCACCTCTTTTAGTCTACACTCGTCATAGGAAGAGGACTCGACCCCTTGGAGAGATCACATCGACTTCGAGAGCTGAGACATGCATCCGTTTTGAAGAAGCAGAAAGGGATTTGGGTCAATCACTCTCACTGCGATCGTCAGTTCACCACGCTATGTGGAGACTTGGAGACGACGAAGGGCAAGATGAAAGACTTAGGACAGATGGACTGGTATGATGAGGTTAAGGGATTGGGTGACAGTGCTAGGGGTTAGATGAACTGGAGGAAAATTGAGCTAGAAGAGCTTGTTAGGAAGATGTTGGACTTCTAGGGATTGAAGTATTAGTTGTTGGTTATTTCTGTTGTTTGTTTTGTATGTCTCATATGATGAACTCTATATATGGCTTGCATGCCAAATTTTCAGATATTTAGGAGGAACTTTCATATAGACTTGTTGCGGGTGTTGATGTAGACACGCCGAATTTTGATTAGTCTTAGTACTAAAAACAAGCTTTGTAAATTTCTGGTATAAATATCGAATGAGTTCCTTTTGGTTAAAAAAACTGTTCTCATTAATATGTTGATATTACACATGTGCAATGTTTGGTCCACTAACATTTAATGATTGAATTATTTTTGGTTATCGTCTCATGTGATTATTATTTTTGATTCGTTCGAATAGTCATTTCCAATGCTCGAACTCTTAGGGTCTTAACCCTTTCCTTTCGACTTAAAGCGTCTGCTACTACGTTCGCCTTTCCAGGATGGTACTTAATCTCACAATCATAATCGTTTAGCAATTCAACCCACCGTCGTTGACGCATATTCAATTCCTTCTGATCAAATATGTGTTGTAGGCTTTTGTGATCAGTGAAGATAGTACATCGAGCACCATATAAATAATGTCGCCAGATCTTCAAGGCAAATGCCACCGCGCCTAGCTCCAGGTCGTGTGTGGTGTAGTTCTTCTCATGAACTTTCAACTGCCTTGAAATGTAAGCGATGACCTTTTGGCGTTGCATGAACACGCAACCCAATTCTTGACGCGAAGCGTCACAATATACCACAAAGTCTTCAGTGCCTTTGGGTAAAGATAGTATTGGTGCATCGCATAGCTTACTTTTGAGAAGTTGGAAGGCTTCTTCCTGCTTATCACCCCAGTCATACTTCTTATCCTTCTGCGTAAGGGAAGTCAACGGTTGAGGTATCTTGGAGATGTTCTCGATAAATCTGCGGTAATAGCCTGCTAATCCCAAGAATTGTTGAACTTTAGTTGGCGTCTTGGGGCTTCCCAATTCATTATCGCTTCTAACTTGGCTGGGTCTTCATGAATACCCTTCTCATTCACAACGTGACCAAGGAACTGTACTTCACGAATCCAAAATTCTCACTTTGAGAACTTTGCATAAAGCTTATCTTCTTGGATGCTTAGCTGATGATATCCAGATTGAAGGTCGATCTTGGAGTAGTAACTCGATCCTTGCAACTGATCGAATAAGGCGTCAATCCTCGGTAGTGGGTACCAATTCTTGACAGTGAGCTTATTCAATTCTCTATAACTGATACACATCCGCAGTGTTCCATCCTTCTTCTTTACGAACAAAACTAGAGCTCCCCAAGGCGAGAAGCTCGGCCTTATGAATCCTTTATCCAACAACTCCTGGAGTTGTGTAGATAGTTCTTGCATCTCGGATGGCGCAAGTCGGTAGGGTGCCTTGGCTACAGGAGCGGCGCCTGGAACCAAGTCAATCTGGAATTCGACTTGTCTTTGTGGAGGTAGTCCTGGCAGATCTTCGGGAAAAACATCAGGAAATTCCTTCTTCATAGGAATGTCTTCGAGTTTCGGCTCCTCACCCTTCTTATCTACTACGTGTGCCAGGAACGCAACACATCCTTTCCTTAAGCACTTCTGCGCCTTCATAACCAATGTGGAATGTCGCAACCCACCGCCTTTGGGGCCCAGCGTCCCTGCATCAACTGCATGAAGGCCGTGTACTATAAGTGCTTCATAATCCACAAGAGGAAGGCGAATGACTTTCTCATGACAAACCACTTCAGCTTTATCCTTGGATATCCAATCCATGACGACTACCACATCAAAACTAACTAAACCAACTGGTAGAAGGTTGATAGAGAATTTTCGTTTCCCCAAGTCCAAGTATACAACCCTTAATAACTTTATCCATTTCGACTGATTTCCCATTTGTCAACTCTATAGCATGTGGGGAGTCTAGTTTACTTGTTCCTAAGCCAAGTATATCCTTAAGTTCCATAGACTTAATACCAAAGTCGGTGTTGGTGTCAAATAGAACGGATGCAATGTGTCGGTTTATAAGGAACGTACTTGTAACTACGTTCAGGTCCTAGCGTGCCTTGCGTATTCCCTTCATGAAAATGCTCCCAAGAGCTTGAACTTTTCTTCGAACAGTCCTTCCGATAGTGTCCTTTGTCGCCACATCCGTAGCAACTCTTGGCCTTTGCCATTACTATTACTGTCCTAAATTCCATTCACATGTCTCATACCAGACCAGCATGCCTCCTTGCTATGCCCGGTCTTGCCCTAATTTTCATACCTACGAGTCCTACACGGACCTGTGTGATAATAACCACATCTATCACACTTTGGTAGTTCTCCTTGGTAGTTTTATCACCTATCTTAGTCGTGACCATGAATGCCTTGACTTTCCTAGTCGCAGCGGTTTCCTTATGTTTGTTGTTTGCTTCGTATTGAACGATTGCTTCAGCAACTTATTGGTTCCACAGAGCTTCACGCTCAGCTCTTGTTGCAGGTAAAGGTTCTGATTAGACTCGGCCAGCGTTTCATTTGCTGTGGTTCCATGTGCTTCTCTTGTATGAAACATATTGTTGGTGCATAATGTCTCTAGCCTACGTCTACAGTCTAGGTCATGTCGATAGCTTGTAATAGGTCAAAATGTCAAAAATGTAATTTTATGTATGTTAGATGTCATTTCGCACGAAATAGCATTTGGCTATTTCGTACGAAATCAAAGTTGGCTATTTCGTACGAAATAGCATGTGGCTATTTCGTGCGAAATCAGTTGCCTATATATAGGCTGTCTTGGTTTCTCATTTGGTACGAAATTAGTGTGTGTGTAACGAAGTGCTGTCCAATTTTCACCGCGTAATCAAGTTGAATATCAATGAGAAACTTGTTTTAAGTATAATTCTCTGTTTCTACACCTTTCTATCACTGATTCTCAGTTGTTTGACTGTTTCCGCCTTTCAAACAGCTTAGTATTGACTCTGAACGACTCATATAGGTCGCAAAACGATCCTACAAGTGGTATCAGAGCTCAGGATGAGTCAATTCGTTTGAATCAGTGCTTAGATTTCTGTTTTTTATTCATTCTTGGATTTTTGGACAAATTCGCGGATAAAATGGACTGATCTCTTGATATATTGTGTAAAATACGGTTTTAACAAATCCTTGAAAGAATCAGACTAAAATTCGAACTAAAAGTGACAAAAAATGGACCAAAAATCTGATTTCGTTTGAACGAGCACTATTTCGTTTGAAAATTTGAGTTGATTTCGTACGAAATGGCACTTGATTTCGCATGAAAGTGTTATTTCGTTTGAGAAGTTGATTCCGTTTGAAAAGTTGTTTTCGTTTGAAAATCTTATTTCACTTGAAACTTGTTTTCGTGTGAAAGTTCATTTCGTTTGTGGTATTTCGTACGGAAGTTCATTTCGTGTGTAGAAGCTATTTCGCTTGAAAGTGACTGTTTTCAAAAACTTGAATTTTTTTTTCGAAACTGTTTTCGTAAAATGGATAACCAAGAATTTTACAACTTGTTTGCCGGTGGGGGAATGACAGCTGTACAATCTCCAGCCAGTATCGTGCAAAATGTGAACATGGAAAATGAACTCGGTACAATGCAGAAACCACCGAAGTTGATGAATACTGACGAGTATTCTGGATGGTCTGATAGGTTTAAAACCTGGGTGCAAGCTAATCATTTCGAATGCTGGATGAAAATCGAGTCAAAATATGTTCCTCCAAAGAATGGTTCGGGAATTGAGAAAACAATTAGCAGTTTGACTCCAATTGAACAAGAAGATTTCAAGGCAGAAAAGAAAATGATGAGTATCCTACAGCAAGCCATCAAAGAGGATATCTTAGTCCTGCTACAACATCAGGGAAATTCACAGTCCATCTGGAATTCATTGAAAGTAAAGTTTCTTGGAAGCGTGTCTATGATAAAGAGCAAAACTGCTTTGCTGAAGAAAGAGTTTGATATCTTTACGGGTATAAAGGGTGAAACAACAAAGCAATTGATTGAAAGATATTGCCATCTGGTTGTTGAGATGAAGCGGTTGAGCATTAAGAAAACTGATGAGGAGTGGGTTGATAAGCTAGCGGATGAATTACCATACGATGAATGGGGTACTTATCTGTTAGTGTTGAAAAACAATTTGGAGTATGTTGGATTCAACCTTAGTACATTCATTGAGAAGATTGAATCTCATGAACTTGAGCTGATGAAGATTAGAAAAATGAAGTCGTCAAATGTACAACAAGATGTATCATTATACTACAAAGGAAGTCCAACTGCAACATCGAATCTAAGTCCTAAAATCCAGACAGCTTTCAGTGCTGATTCTACTTCACCTGGCACATCAAGTAGCAATAATTCACCATTTGCAAGTTTTGAACCAAATCCTAAGGTTCAAAACTCATCAGATCAATCATATACCCAAAGTTTGTTAGGATCAAACAGTCAAAGTCAAGGTCCAGGAATTCTGTTCAACATAGCGGTGAACATAAAGAATGCTCAAGACTTTACTGAATCCTCAGCAAAACAGCACATAGCACTACTTGCTTCGGTGCTTGAATCTTATGAAAGTTTGGTTGCAGGTAGAATTGGAAACCTTGATATGACAAAGGAAGATTATGATCAGATTGATCCAGAAGAGCAGGAATTGATAGATATCAAGTGGGGAATGGCAAGCTTGGTGAGGAGAGCTCAAAGATTTATGGAAATAACTGGTCGGGACAGTCTTTTAGGACCGGATCAAAAGCTTGGATTTGATAAAACAAAAGTCACATGTTTCAAATGCAAAGAGAAGGGACATTTCAAACGTGAATGTCCAAACTGAGAAGTCAACAACCATCAAAACCCGTTCACAAACGACTACTACAAACAAGCAATCTATCACAAGACAAGTCAACAACCATTCACCCAAAGACCTCAGATCGAAAACAAGCCTGAGAAAGCTCTTTTAGTCAATCAGGATGATGAGAAGGTTGCTGAAGGTTTTAGTTGGGATAAGTATATCCCTGGTAGTGAGGGTATGGCCATGATGGCAGAGATTGTGGAAGAACCAGAATGCGTTATTGAAACAGAAGAAGTCAGTGAAGTCATGTCTGAAGAAAGTTTGGCAGAGCTGGAAGAAGTAGCTGCAGAAGTTTACTACTATCAATCTGAAGATGAGATTATTGCTAGTTCTTTCAAATCAATAATGCCTCCTAATATGTTTGAATCTTTTGCAGGTTTCTTTAGTGAGCCAACTACTGGTCTTTGTCCAAGATATGATGTTGAACCAGCTCCAGTTGAAGAGATAATAGATGTTTCAAAAGAAATGAATGAAGAGACTCTAAAAGAGATTGCTGACAAAGCGTTGATGGGCAAACTAAAAGAGGTAGAAACAGAATCTGTCGAAACAGAGTTTGTCAAAACAGAGTCGATTGAAAGTGTGTCTGTCGAAACGGAGTCGGTTCAAAAGGAGTCTGACGAGAAATCAGAAATTGTGGAGATCAAATCAGGAGAAGAGTCTGAGTCAGAGTCTGATGGGTTTGGTAAAACGGATGTTAAAATTGACCAAGAAGAAAAGGTTTCTGAAAAGGTTGATTCAATTCATGAAATTCCATGCAAAAACTGTTTAAAACCATGCATGGGGTGTCTTGAAAAAGATAAATAATTTCAAGAATTGATGAAATTTACTGATCAAGTAAAATACGATCTCAGTGAGATAAAAGAAGCATATGACACTTTGGCACGATCAATCAAAATGATTAAAAAAGAAAGTTTTGAAAATGATAAAGCCATAAATTTGCTAAAACCTACTGTTATGGATAAACATATGGAGATTAATATCTATCTGGACACAATTCCTTCTTTGAAAAAAGAACTTGAGTTAATGAGAATTGAAACTGAGAGAGTTGATAAGAAACTGATGAGTTATGTTGCTTCATCATATGTGATTTATCAAATTGTTCCGCAACAACCTGATGCGAAACCTGTCTTCAAAAGTGTTCCACGTCAAATGTGGAATCATTATACACAAAAATATCCAGATGGGGTGGAAACTGCTTTGAATCTCAAGTTAAAAACCGTTGAGAATGAATTACCAGAGAATATCGATGTTACATTTTGTCCGTCCGACACTGAAAATGAGTCACAGGTGATCAAAACCGTTGTTGACCAAGTGTTAGATGAAGAAAGTGATAACTCGGAGTTTGATACTGTGAAAACTCATTTTGAAAACTCCATTTCTGATTCTGTAGAAGATGGTAACTTCTTAGACAAGTTTATACCAAAATCAGATACAGTTAAGAATGATGATTCGATCATTGTGGTTTACACAATGACCGGAACTGATAAACTTTATTCTGATTTTGAGTATCCAATTCAAAATGCCAGAATGGAAAATGTTGAAAAGGTGTTTAAACTTGTTGAGATTGATATTTCAGAAGTTAACAACGATGAGTTCTTTTCAAAACCAAAGAGGTCTTTTGTGAAACAACCAACCAACCCGGGAAAGAAAGAGTGGGTAAGTAATCATGGACACAACAAAAGACAAGGTAACAACTTTAAAAAGAAGGGTGTCGGTTTTGAGAAGAAGATGGCTAAAAATGATGAAAAACCAAAAGAAAAGATGAGTGTTATTTTTGTTGCTGGTCCTAGTGTTGATGTTGAAAAGGATTATATCTTCAGTCAAAAAGCCATTGACAATTTCAATGCGGCTAAAAAGTTAAGAGAAGAGACCTACAAATCAACTTTTGTCGAATATGACAAAAGAATTTGTTACCGCTGCAATGAAATTGGTCATATGGCCAAGCAGTGTGTGAAAAAGCTTGAGAAACCAGTTTTGAAAAAATCCAAATCTAAAATTCCAACTGATGTTAAGGGTAAAACACCAATGGTTTCTCCAGTTCGTATTTTGAAAAGAGGTGAATCTTTGAAGACCGAGGATAAGCCGAAATCAACATTTGAGATTGGTGAATCTTCGAAAACCCAAAAGACTTCAAAGGTTTATCCGAAGACGAAAATTTTTGAAAACCAATCATGGGTGGCAAAATCAAAACAATTAGTTGAAGAGAAGAAGATGGAAAATGTTTTGAAATCTGAATCAAAAGTTTTTGAAAATGATGTTGAAAAACTGGAATTTGAACTAGACAAATTGCTAGAGGAATTCCCACCAATTAAGGAGGGAGATTCAAAACCAAAATCCAAATCTGTTGTTCCAAATGTCATTTTTAACATTCCGAAAGTTAATGTGAATTGTGATCTTGTGTTTGGTAGTGTTCCAAAAATAAAGAAATCATGGGCTTCATTGTTTGAATGAATTTCTTTCATGTTTGCAGGGGCTTCGGAGGTCAATATCATGGACAGCGGAGCTTCAAGGCATATGACGGGAATGTTGGCGTTGCTCTATGATGTCAAATCTATCAACGGAGGATATGTTGGATTTGCAGGGAATCAGGGTGGTAGAATAGTTGGTGAAGGAACTCTAACAAATGGAGTCGTAACGTTTGACAAAGTGAACTATATCATTGAACTTGAAAACAATCTGTTGAGCATCTCACAGATCTTTGACAAGTCTTTTACAGTACACTTTACTAAAAATGAGTGTTTAATCATAAAACCTGGTTTTAAAATTCCTGAGGACATGGTGTTGATGCGAGCTTCCCGGGAAAACGATTTGTATGTCCTGGATATGAGTGTCGCAACAACAACATATCATAAGAAACAATGTTTTGTAACAAAAACAAAGGCTACAGAAAAAGAGTAAAAAATGTGGCATCGAAAGAAGGGCCACATTCATGTCAGAAAAATGAATTTCCTTGTACACAATGATCTTGTTGAAGGTGTAAATCTTTAAAATTTTCATTTGAATGATGATTGTGTAGAGTGCAAGAAGGGAAAACAAACAAAGAAGACACTCCCACAGAAGCTCTTAAACTCAATCAGGGTACCGCTCGAGAGACTCCACATGGATCTCTTTGGACCAGTTAATGTGCAGAGCATTAGTGGAGACTTGTACTGTCTAGTAGTCACTGACGACCTCACTAGATTTTCATGGGTGATGTGTCTGGAAAGAAAAGACCAAACGTTTGATTCGTTGATGGTGTTGTTCAAGAAGATGGAAACGCTGTACAAATTGCCGATCAGGAGAATAAGAAGCGACAATGGAACGGAGTTTAAGAATAATCGCAAGCTCGAGTATTGCAATGAGAAAGGAATTCTTCATGAATTTAGTGCACCATACACTCCACAACAAAATGGTGTAGCTGAACGAAAGAATCGTACCTTAATTGAAACAGCACGAACTATGCTCGCCGATTCCAAGTTGCCAATATTTTTCTGGAGTAAAGCAGTTGCAGCAGCGTGTTATACACTGAATTGTGTTCTCACGGTGAAGAAATACAAGAAAACCTGTTTTGAACTTCTTCATCGTTACAAACCAAATTTGAAGTTTTTAGAACCGTTTGGATCTCCTTGTACTTTTATTGATCTAGATGGTAAGTTTGGTGCTAAAAGTAATGAGGGTTTCTTTGTAGGTTATGCGTGCCCGCTAAAGAGGGTGTTCGTTCCATGCCTGGGGAAGGTAATTCAAGTTCAGCATGTTGATTGTCAGAAGCATACTACTCCATCACAACTTCCCGGACAAAGATTGCTGTTCGACTTTGACAAACTCTGGGAGTCGTTCCAACTGCCGACGCAGCCAAGTGAAGAGGAACTAGCACTATTGTATCAATATCAGCACTCTATGTCACAAGAACAAGTGCCAAGACCGCTAGTAGTTTCTCCACCCACCGAGGATTCAAACAATCACAAGGCCGGTCCAAGTGGAACTGCTCATGAACCTCCAGAGGAACCAGCTCCAACATTTGATAACTCCGACGACTCAGAATCGGAAGACGGTCCAATTTTTTACGAGGAACCAAATGTTGCATCGACAGAAGCTGTTGATCACATCGGTGATCAAGACATTACAAACTTGCAATCGGAAGTGAATGTGCCTGACACTGTAATGTCGAGAACTTTGTCTTATCATCCTACAGAGCAAATAATTGGTGATCTTCAGAGTGGAGTAAAAACGCGGGATCAGATCAACAGAGCTCTTACATGTTTTTATACAACTATCGCTCCTATACAAGTTGATTTCTCACTGAAATGTTTCATCTCACAGGTTGAACCAAAAACTTATAAAGAAGCTTTAAGTGAAGAAAGCTGGGCGAATGCTATGCAGGAAGAGCTGCAGCAGTTTGAGAAGCTGGGAGTATGGAGATTGGTAGATCTTCCTGAAAATCAGAAGCTGATAAAGACTAAGTGGGTCTTTAAATGTAAAAGAGATGATAGAGGAGTGATTGTAAGAAATAAAGCACGATTGGTAGTACAGGGTTTCAGTCAGCAAGAAGGCATTGACTTTACGGAAGTGTATGCACCTGTTGCTAGACTCGAGGCGATAAGAATCTTCCTGGCATTCGCGTCCTGGAAAGGATTCAAAGTATACCAACTAGATTTCAAGTCTGCATTCCTTTATGGCAAAATCAAAGAAGAAGTGTACGTTGGACAACCGTCGGGGTTCACAGATCCAGCGCACAAAAACAAAGTCTATCTTCTCGACAAAGCTCTTTACGGACTACACCAGGCCCCGAGAGGCTGGTACGAGACGCTTTCCCAATATCTGCTGGCCAACGGGTTCACCAGAGGGACGGTTGATAGTACTTTGTTTACAAAAGAGGTTGCAGGGCATCTATTGATCGTGCAGATTTACGTCGATGACATCATTTTTGGTTCGACAAATGATGATTTGTGTAAAGAGTTTAAGAAAGTGATGAAAAGAAAGTTTGAAATGAGTTCGATGGGGAAGATGAAGTTCTTCCTAGGGCTACAGGTGGAGCAAATGCCCGAAGGAATCTTCATTCATCAAACCAAATATGTGAACGATGTTCTGGAAAAGTTCAACATGTCTGAATCTGCTCCAACATCACCCCCCTGGCTCAAAATCATGGGATTTGTCCGGATGAAAGTGGAGAGAAAGTGGACGAGACGTATTATCGGTCGATAATTGGATCTTTGATGTATCTAACTGCTTCCCGCCCGGACATCATGTATCCAACTTGCTTATACGCCAGATATCAGTCCAGTCCAAGACAGTCACACCTGTCAATCCTCAAGAGAATATTACGGTATTTGAAAGGCTGCCCAAGCACCGGCTTGTGGTATCCTAAGTCTGGTGGCTTCTCTCTTTCTGGTTTTGCTGATTCTGATTTTGGAAGCTGCAAGCAAAATGCAAAGTCCACCACTGCAGGCTGTCAGTTCTTTGGAACTCGACTAGTCACCTGGTAGTGCAAGAAACAAACCTCAGTCGCTCTCTCTACATACGAGGCTGAATACGTTTTGGCTTCCAGCTGTTGCTCTCAGATCCTCTGGATCCAGCAGCAGATGAGGGACTTTGGTTTGCAGTTCTTGGATACACCCATTTATGTGGACAATGAGGCAGCGATAAACATAACTAAAAACCCGGTTCACCATTCTAAAACGAAACATATTGAAATTCGGCATCATTTCATCCGTGATTGTCATGAAAAGAAATTGATTAGAATTGAACATATACACACCAATAATCAGAAAGCTGATTTTTACACAAAACCTTTTGATAAAAAGAGATTTAACTATGTTTTGAAATTAAATGGGTTGAAAAATTTGTCTTCTGGGAGGGTTGTTGAATGTGAAGCCGAGGAGGACGGCGATCAGAAGTGATCCACGTCGTGTTTTCAAGTTTTTGTACAGTTTATTTTCTGCTTTTGATAAAACCAAAAACACAAAAATATGTTTTTGTTTTTAGGGGGAGAAAGTTTGCAGAAAATCCAAAAACATGATAAAATGTCAAAATCCAAAAACATTGAAAAACTGAAAAAAGAGTTTGTGTAAAAAGGGAAAATGATAGTACATCAGCTAGACAGTTGCAGTACGCTAAAGAAATGTAAAGATAAAATGTGTTAAGCAGTCTCGCGGATGATGTGCCGATAGGTTTTTACACATTTAGTAGATTTGTTTGGGATATAAACATAAAATCATAACTTGCTTTTACGTGGGGAACATCTCCAGGATATATAGGTAACCTCTGAAATCTTGTTTGAAAGATCCTACTTCTGACATACTAGGTCTTTATACGTGGTGATATCTGGGGTATTATATCTGGACTTCTGATTTTGCGGGAGCAATAGCCTAGTCCTCGTATAATACTCTGCACAACTTTATTCATAAAGCCCCCCCTCAACATAAAAAACGATGAAACATTGAAAAATGCTAATCATGTGCTGTTGTAAAAGAAGATCCCCAAAGGGGACCCACCTAAAGTTGAACCGTCATCTCTCTGATTTTGCGGAAGCAATAGCCTGAGCTCTCACGGTCTCTCACTTAACCCCCTACAGATATCACTAGTGTGCACTCACCTGTAAGACTGAATATAGTGGTCTGGATACGGGAGTATATTCTGAGGTGGTACACGCGTATGAGTTAAGCCTTTAAAACACTAAATTCGTATCCTGAACAGATTGAAGTTTGTGTGAAAATTTAAGAGGATCAGTATATCGACAATCAAAGCGAATTGTTTAATGCTGAGTATGAAATCAAAGCTTAACGGTGCTTGTAGCTTGTCAGCAGCTGATATGATCCCCTAACACGCTCACCAAAAATATTGTGTGTACAGTTTGTTACTTATCAAAAATCCAAAAAGATTGTCTGTTTGTTTAGCATTTTATAAAATCCAAAAAGATTTGTTTTTCATCTTATTTTCGACAACGAACGTTGGGGATCTGATGATCAAAGTCTTAATGTGCTGAAAAAGTTTGGATCATGAGGGTTGGGTAAGCAGAAGTTTGAGAAAAAGTGTTGGTTATTGCTTGAAAGTTTAAAAGTTCATTAATTTGAACTTAAATCTGTTTCAGAAAGTCAGCAACTTCATAAATTGGTCAGCCAAGGTCATTAACTTGGACTTGGCAGACTAATCAGTTGACCAGGGTCATTAACTTGGACTTGGTTAACTGGGTGTGTTGTTAAAATGTCAAAAAGTTAAAAAGTTTGAAATTTTTTTAAAAAGTGTAATTTCAAACGAAATGACTATTTCGTACGAAATAGCCATTCCGTTTGAACATTGATTTCGCTTGAAAGCTCCTCAGTGCCTATTTCGCAGGAAATAGGTAAGTCTATAAATAGTGGACTGATTTCGCTTGAAGGGATTAGTTTCATCATTTCGTTTCAAATCCTCTGTCACAGCGATTTCAAACGAAACACCAAAATCATCGATTTCTAGCCGTTATCTTGCCTGTTTGTTGATTAATTATCCGATTTAAGTTGGTTTGCTCAACTTAGACCATGGGAAAGGTGAGAGATCATATTGATTTATCCCAGATCTGTGTGTTTTCGTATGTACAACGATGAACAGGGACTTCAAGTTTAGATCTAGGGTTTATTTGTGGTTAAAAATGAATGATTAACACAACCATGTACTCGGAATGTGTTGTAGATCTTGTTTAGGGTTTGAATTTGACTGTTTCGTATGAAGTCGGTAGATCTAGAATTTTGAACTTAGATCTAGGGTATTTCTGTGGACTAAAATGAGAATAAATTACATCCATGTGCTCGGAATTCATCATAGAACTAACCCAAAAGATCAATTTCATCATTTGACATGATTTTGTAAAATTTGTTCATGTACTGAGATTTCAAACGAAACAGACGATGTATTTCGTACGAAATAGCCATTTCGTGTTAAATGGGCATTTCGTTTCAAATGTCTATTTCGTTTCAAACTGATTTCGTGCGAAACAACTATTTCGCTTTAAACTGTCATTTCATTTCAATCTGTGATTTCGTTTGAACTGTTTATTTCGCATGAAATGTCATTCCGCTTGAGGGTATTTCGTTTGTATGAAGTATTTGTGTTGAAAATTAATTCTAAATTTTTAACATGTATTTTTGTTGTTTTTTCAGGCATCGAATGTTCAGTTTGATCCATTGCACAACATCTGTTGTGTATATGATGAGAAGATTCCAAAGATGGCAGAATTCAAGAGTATTCTGGAATTCATGAAAAGATTACCTATACAGAAAGCTTTGACGAATCAACATCTTGTTTTTCTGTCTCACATTGAACGTTTTTGGGAGAATGCAACGTATGACAAAGAAAGCAAAACGATAAATTCGATTGTGAGCTTGAATGGCCAAGATAAACCAATCATCATTACTGAACAACTGGTTCGAGAGGTGTTGGATTTTCCAGATGATGAAGATTCTCCAACTAAGTTTCCTGAAAGGATGGTGAAGGGTTGTATGCTAAGAATGGGGTACAGTGGACCATTGAACAAGGCTAACTACTTGAAAGCATGTTTTTCCAAGCATTACAAGTTTCTTATACATTCAGTGTTGCATGCTCTTAGTCATCGAAAAGGAGGTTATGATGTGATGCGGGATTATCAAATGAACATGGTGACAACACTTGTGTTAAACAAGAAGTATAACTTTTCAAAGATTGTGTTTCACTACATGGTAGAGAATATTACTTCAAAGAGAAAAACATAGATCTATCCTAGATTTATACATATGATACTATATCATGCGTATCCAGATCTTGAAAGAGATGAAAATCATGATTTGTTGGTTTTAGACCAAATGAATAATGAAATGCTGAAAGTACTGGCTAGATATCATCCAAATCATCCGGAGCCAAAGACAAAAGCTGAATTCTTTGGAGTCATCAAAGACAAAAATTATCAAGATCCAGATCCGGTTGATCATCAAAAGTGGAGGAATGACAAAGAAATGAAAGAAGCAAGTCATGCAGAGGAGTTGAAAATACTTGCAAATTTCAAAGAAACAAGAAATGAGTGGTTTCTAAAAGAAGAGAAAAAGAAACGAAGTAGAAAGACAACTCCAAAAGTACAAACTGAGGAGGGTTCATCTTCTCAACCAAAGAAAAAGCGTCAAAAGAAGAATGTTGAGACTATGCTTGTTGATGAATCAGAGGAAGAAGATGAAGCAGAAGCTGAAGTTAATGCAGAAGGAGCTGGAGTCCGTTTATCTCCTGAATTTGCAAAGTTTTTGAAATCTCTTAATGAATATAATGCTGAAACAGAAAAGATAGCTGGTAATGAAGGTGATGATGTAGATAAAAGTTCATCAAGCTCATCTGAAGAAGAAATTGATGAAACTGAACGTGCGAAAAGAATTAAAGCTGAAATAGAGAAAGAGAAACAGCTGAAGAGAAAGAGGAGAGAAGATAAAGATGATGAATTGTACAATCCATCTCCTGAGCATGTTATAGAATCTCAGACACCTCCATCATCTGGTGGTAGGAAGAAAGTTAGTGCAAGAAAGCATGTGATTTCTCCAAAAGAAGCAAGGAGAAAGTTGATTGTCAAGCTGCCTAAACGTACACTAAAATCAAAACCTCATACACCACCAAAACAACCTACACCACCACAACATAATTCACCACCACATCAATTACCACCACATCAAACACCACCACATGAACAACCTGTTGTTACTTCACAACAAATTTTTCAAACACCACCATCTACCTAACCACAAGTTCAAACCACTCCTGGTTCTTCAGGCCTTAAAAATTTTCCTCAAATTCCAGGGAATATTCCTCTTGATGATATTGGAGACTTTAGCTTTATGAATGATGAGCAGGTAAAAAAGTTTGAAAAGAAGGTAGAGGAAGTGTTGGTTGAGAACAAAAAGTTGGTAGATCGTGAGAAGAAACTTGAAAAGCGTGTGTCACACCCCGACTTTCCACGTGTCACCGGTGGGCCCAGTGGGGAGTATCGTGACGTGGTTGGCAACATAATAGTCAAACAACACAATATTTAATATGCACAGCGGAAGCAAATTGTAAGATATAATTCAACCGAATTTAATATTGTAATATCAAATGTCACAATATTCGGAAGTTTATCCACAGACGGATCGAAAATAAAATAGAGACAATAGTTCAACAGACTTTTAGGCATCTTAAGCTTGCGAGACTTCTATTGATGATAAGGAGAAATATCCAGCCAATTTCGTATAGCACCTGCATTTAGCCTTTTTGGAAAAATACGTCAGTTTACACTGGTAAATACAATTAACTGACTCATTTTGAAAATGGTTTAAGAAAATTGGTTTGGATGCACGTGGCACAAAATATCTTTTATAATTTGATTAAAATGCACAGAGGCAAAATTAATCTTTTTAACTTGGGAGAATTATTTAAATATATAATCTTGTGAACGAATTACATGTTCCTTGTGCGTTCAGTAGCCCGGATCTTGTCCGGGTTAAAGATCAATAGACACACCACATTTATTCTTTTGTGCGCTGACAGGTGTACGCCTACACCCCGCGCTTAAGTCGTGGCCATTACTTCGAATGATGCCATGGATATCCGGGACATGGTCATTAACCCCCCAAAGGCTTTAAGTAACAAGACTGTTTAAACGAGCCGATCAAATTTATTCAATTACCCACTCAACGGTGGAGAATTTGATGCCCGATCAAGCGGTATGCTATATACCGTAACCCAAGCCCATATAGGGAAAATAAGTTAAAAGTATTTACCTGAGCTAAATATAAATTCAATCCCAGCCGTATATCAAATCAGCAAGTACAGATAGCTTTTACTGGGCTCCTAATCTGGAACAAAGGTTTTTAATAACCTATTAGAATCCTAACGGGTCTTTAATTAAGCTTAAGCTTAGACCGGCTAGTTTCAAAGATACGGTTCGTACGCACGATTAAGCGAAGACCGGATAGAATGTGATTTAGACCCGACAAGTTTGAAGACTTGTTTAATATGGGTTTATTATTCACATTCTGGATTTTGAGATAAAACCGTTAAGGTTTGACCCGTTTCGGCTAATTTATGTAAACTTGTTACATAAACCGAACCGTACGCGTAATAAGCGTGACGGGTATTCATGAGAGCTATATACAGGTTTCCTAAGTTAATTATGCCTCAAATATGTTGTGACATCAGTAAGATGTCTTTCGTTATGCCCGAAACGTGTTTAAACACAAACTAGGCCCCGTAGGGGTAGTTTGGTCATTTAAAAGTTTATAAAAGAGTTTAAGTAACAACCTGAGTTACAGGTCTGATGTAATCATCAAAAATACATAATTTGCTAAGTTATATCAGTAGGTTAAAGCATATATGTGAAATTTATCAAATTTAACCAAACTATGCCCCGTAGGGGTATTTTGGTAATTTCACATAAGCCGAAAAGCTCAAAACTGAAGTCTGAGTTTATCAACCTTTGTTTACTGTTAAAATATTATAATTTGCCTTATATATCAGTAGGTATCACCCTTGGTATGTTTAAAATAGTTTTAGTACATACTATGCGTTAAAAACGCTTAAAAAGGCGATTAAAGGCCATTTCTGGGTTCGATACTTAAAATCTGATATTTTTATATTTCCAAAAGGCTTAAAATAATTTATTTATCATATTTAATCAGTAGCAAAAGGTTTGGAGTCGTTTAGAAATGTAAAACTCATTTTATGGCCCGTAAGGGCAAAACCGACATTTACCGGATTAAGCCTACGACTATGAGTTATGCTCAGCCTAAAATTAATTAAAAATCTTTAAAATTCCCAAAATAATATATTACTTCTGTGGGTGATAAGTTTGATATAAAAAAGTAGGCTTAACTAGGCTATACGCTAATTACGCCATTTAATTAACATAAAGCTTTCATTTTGCGATAATGAGCATAACTCTTAATCTACAAATCCAACTGATGTCAAACTTTGCATACAAGTTTATATATCAGTAATTAAAGTTTCTACTCCTTTAAATTTCCAAAAATCACGTTTTAAGGTAATAAGGGCATAACGGTCAACATATGAGCAATTAACGGAAACATGCATATTAATTGGATAACTAATGAACCAAGGTGTAACATCACAGAGGGTTATTTTAACATGTAACCTAGTCCAATTAAAACTCTGAGGCATTTCTAAAACATGCCTAAACGGGTCAGAACTGAAAGTCAAAGTGAAAGTCAAACTATGTGACTTTCGGTTCCGAACCGGGTATTTACAGGAATTTGTCGGGTTGAACATGTTTAGACATGTTCTTACACTTATTACCAAGTTATAACAATGATCCAACAGGATGTATATGATCTATAATGTTAATTATGCATAAATGGCATTTTAAGTATCCTGTTGACTTTTTATAAACTAGTTTGACCCGACATTTGACCTAGTTAGAGTGGGAATTAGGGGGAACCCTTTTGAGGGTTTATTACCCACATAATTACCAACTTATAACTACTTTCACTTCGACTAATCACTGAGCTAACAATGACTAATCGTTAAGTCAACCGTTAATTACGACGATTTGACTTTTAAGCTAAAACTAAGCTAAAAATTAATTAAGAAAGGTCAAGCAAACTTACAAGAGTCCTAAGCTTGATTAGTGATCACTTGAGAGTGCCTTGGAGCTCCAAGAATGATCAGATTTCAAGAATGAATGGTGTGAAGAATGTTGCAACTTATGGTCCTTTATATAGTGGTTTTAATCACCACAATTTGTTGACACACAAGCCTACAACCCACCACAACTCATCAACACATGTCCTAGATGTTCTAGGGGTTGTTTAGGGGCCAAGCTTGAAGAGGCAAGTCGAAATAATGGGGTTACAAGGGCTGTGGCAGACAAGGATCAAAGAAAATCAATTTCTGTCCAGACATGGCAGTGGCGTAGCGCCACTGCATGAGTAGTTAGTGCTCGCGCTACGCGAGCCCCTAGAGTCATCCAACAAAAACTTTTATTAATTGCAGTTTTGGTCCCTGGCCCTTCTAAAGGTCGTTTTCATGTCTTGTTTTGCACATTGAGCCCTTGAAATTTTCATATAAGGGCTTTAAGACATTTACCCACTTTGTTAAGTCCCCGGTTAACTTAATTGTTACCCGAAAAGGCCTAACTTTCAACGTTGACGCTTTAACCCCTCGCACACGATTTTGATCATAACTTTCTCATACGATAACGAAACTTTACGAAATTTTTATCGTGCATTCTTGTGAGCATACTTAATCGTTAAAAAGCTTCGGGTTTGTCAAAAGGTCACTCAGAGGTATATTTTTAAACATGTTGACACATTTAACCCCTGTAGTTTGTAATCTCTCACTTTTAGCTTCGTATGATCCATGATTTATTCGTTTGAAGGTATGAGCATCATGTAGGGTTAATGTATAATATAATTATTCACTGTTGACATTTAGAACTCGTATTTATACATACTTTCCATGATCGTCAACTTTAATCCTTTTATAACATTCTTTCACACGTTCAAACATATGACACGTGTCTACACATTATAGGACGTGAATTTTCGAGGTGTTACATCCTCACCCCCTTAAAAGAAATCTCGACCCGAGATTTACTGAAATAAATAAGGGTATTTTTCTTTCATCGTGGATTCAACCTCCCACGTGAATTCGGGATCTCTACGGGCATCCCATTTGACCTTTACAATAGGTACATGCTTCCTTCGAAGCTTCTTAACCTGTCGATCCTCTATCGAAAATGGTTTTTCCACAAATTTCAAGCTCTCATCTATATGCACATTTGTGTGTGGTATGACTAGCGATTCATCGGCTAGGCATTTCTTCAGATTGCAGATGTGGAATACGTTATGTATACTGCTGAGCTCTTCAGGTAAGTTTAACTTATAGGCAACTGACCCGACACGTTCGATAACCTCGAAAGGTCCTATGTATCTCGGGCTTAGCTTGCCTTTCTTACCAAATCGCATCACCCCCTTCCAGGGTGATACTTTAAGTAACACTTTATCACCTACTTCGAAGTGAAAATCTTTGCGCTTTGGATCTGCGTAACTCTTCTGTCTATCACGGGTAGCTTTGAGACGGTCACGAATCTGGACAATCTTGTCCGTCGTTTCGAACACTATCTCTGGTCCTGATAATTGGACATCTCCAACTTCCGCCCAACAACTGGCGTTCTACACTTTCTACCGTATAATGCCTCAAAAGGCGCAGCCTTTATGCTGGTGTGGTAGCTATTGTTGTAGGAGAACTCAATTAATGGTAGGTGGTTATCCCAACTACCACCCAAATCAATCACACATGCACGTAGCATGTCTTCCAACATTTGGATGGTACGCTCACTCTGTCCGTCAGTCTGAGGGTGGTAAGCTGTACTAAAATTCAAACGCGTGCCGAAAGATTGTTGGAACTCTTCCAAAAATGTGACGTGTACCTAGTATCTCGGTCAGAGATAATAGACACAGGTATGCCATGTAAGGCTACAATCTTATCAACGTATAACTGGGCTAACATGTCGGAGCTATAAGTCTCCTTGATGGGTAAGAAATGTGCTGACTTAGTCAGTCTATCAACTATAACCCATATTGTATCATTTCCTTTCCTGGTCTTAGGTAACTTGGTAATAAAATCCATGGTTACCATTTCCCACTTCCACGTAGGAAGTTCAGGCTGTTGTAGCAAACCTAGTGGTTTCTGATGCTCGGCTTTGACTTGCGCATATGTCAAGCATTTAGCTACATAGGTGGCCACAGACTTCTTCAAGCCTATCCACCAATAGTTTGCCCTTAGATCCTGGGTAGCTGATGGCAATTCTTAATCGTTGCCTAATTAGGGTTGCGGTATGTATGCATAAGCAATATGAACCGTCTTTCTTATTTAATAACATAAAACCCTCAGAATATTGAGTCAGGCTATATGAGCCTATGTCTTAAAACCTACTTAATCAAGGTTTCGATTATTCCATAATCAATATGGAGTTTTCACAATACTCCCGCCCACAGCGGGATACAAATCTTAATTCTACCTGCCTTCCAGGAGGTAAGCAGGGAAAACTTATGAGAAGATAATCAAGATGGAAGGAGGCTACAGAGATTTTCCATATCTCAGGCTCCAGTTCATCCATCATTGCTCGTGTCAAATAAGTGACACATTTATGTTATAAGTCCACGAATTCCTTAATCGGGAACATTTACTTGGACAATTCCATTCTGGATATCTTCCTTGAATACTACTAGTCGACTTTAGTACAATATGATCATTGGGATATCTTAGGGGTTCCATGTATTAAACCTCCATACTGATCAGGCATGGAAGCAATCTATGGGACACACTAGGACACGCCAATCCTCATATGGTACTCTTATCAAACATAGTTTGGCATTCGCAGGCGATAGGAAAACAATGGAAAAATAATTAAAATAACATATGTTGTCGTACTCTATGCGAAGAAAGAGTACTCTTAGATTTTTGGAAGGATTCCTTGCCGATACTAGAAGAATCGGTTACTATGGTTTCCTTGGTAAGTTATACCTTGTGAATAATATAAAAGTTTGCTAAGCTTATGGTTTATGAAGGTTTAATATTGCCTGTATTAAATCAGGACACTTAGCAGAAAATTATCATTGGTAAATGATAACGTGAACTGCCTCTTGGCATTCATCAGGTGAGTTCAGGCATTTCTTCCTTTAGTCTTTCCAGGCTTAGCTGTACCTTCTTTGGCAGCTTTATGGTGTCTAGTTCTGATGCGGCCTTGCTCACCACAGTCGTAATAGACTGCATTCTTTATGTCCCTACATTCATGGGAATGATGACCAGTTTTCCTTAGCAGATGCCACACTGCTTTGGTCTTTGTTCTAATCGACACTGTCCCTAGTGTCTTTTATAGCAATTCGTACATACATGCTCTTACTGAACTTTCGCTGCTTTTTTTTATTAAGCCTGTACCTGCTCTTTCTTAGATTTCTGGGAGTTATCTTCCTCCTTTGGTTCATCCTTCATATACGAAGTGTGAACAAAACTCTTCTCATGAGCAATTGAACATGGTTTTGAATGAAATTCAGAGCGAGGAGCATTCGGCTCTTTGGATTGTTTCATGATCTTTCTATGGTCCTTCCAACTGCTGCGTCAACCACAGCCTGGAGATTAACTCCATTAATATTGAGGTTTACGTTTATAGTTTTATTAACTTTCGTCGCATTAATAGCATTGCGACTGTCGTCTACCTCACCCGAGTTTTCCATACTCGAAACTTGGTACCAATCACCAAGATTTAACATTTATTAGTCATCATCCTGATGACCTGACTTAGATTAGCCACAGCATTCATAATCCCGTATGGGCTATTCTGTTCTGAACATTCTTAATGAATGTTATTTGTATGTATATCTATTACATTTAGCTTAGGTCACAAAAGGACTATCAATGGCATTTAAGGTTTGGAG
This sequence comes from Helianthus tuberosus, assembly GCA_030545235.1. Lineage (NCBI taxonomy): Eukaryota > Viridiplantae > Streptophyta > Magnoliopsida > Asterales > Asteraceae > Helianthus > Helianthus tuberosus. The sequence continues at coordinate 82,763,241 of CM060416.1, read as the reverse complement.
CGAGTCCAATACCTGTTTGACAGGGGACCATAATGTCACAACTGTCTTTGTCACAAGGATGATTTTAAATAGCTCAAAGGCTTGCCTTACAAGACTTTTATTATATATATACATATATGGCATAGAAGCCTGTCTCGATGGACGTAGAAAGATATGGCAAAAAGCCCAGTCATGAAGGACATAAATGACTATACGGCACGAAGGCCTTATCGCAAAGGTCATTTAGACATGGCACAAACAGCCTTGTCATAAGGACATTTATCAAATCTGGCACAAAGGCATGTCACCAGGAATGTTAACATTTAATATGTTAGCTTGTCACGAATGACAAATTATAGCACATAGGCTTGTCATGAATGACTTTAAAACATAACTCGATGGTCTATCATCAAGGACCTTAATTTATTAGCCGCAATCTTATTAGATTAGGGCTTCAAGGTTTGAACGTGGTTCTTCACCTTTGGACAGGGAGTCATATACTACAACTGTCATCGTCTTGAAAGACGATTCATTTGGCAGAAAAGTAAGCCAATCAACATCACTAATGGATGTTTATATATAACCTATCGTATCTAATGATATTAGTCATGATCACATCGATCATATTGACTATTAGGTTTGGGTGTAATCACACCATTTTGAACAGGGGATCATAAGGATCACTACTATCCTTGTCTTACCGACACTAGAATAAAGTATAGCCCGTAGGCATTTCATCACGAGGGATGTTAATATTATGATCATCATACTGATGATACTAGTCAGGATCGCAATGATGGTATAGACTATGGGATTTGAGTATAGCTCACCCCCCTTGGGCAAAGAATCACAAAAGATTACAATTGTCTTGTCTCAATTGGACAATATAATATAGCCCTTAGGCAAAACATCATTAAGGATGTTAAAATTTTTAACCATCGTATTGATGATTTTTGTCATGATTGCATTGATCATATAGACTATTAGGCTTGAGCATAGCTCACTACCTTGCACAGGGAATCGTAAAGATTACAATGTCTTTGTCACACATGGACAATATAATATGGCCCATAGGAAAAACATCACTAATGGATGTTTATAATAGGTTCATCCTATTAGATGATATAAGTCATGATTGCATTAATCATATTGACTATTTGGCTTGAGCATAGCTCACCACCTCAGACAAGGAATCATAAAGATAACAATGTCAATGTCCCAAATGGACAATATATTATAGCTCGTAGGCAAAACATCGCTAAAGGATGTTAAATAATATGATCATCGTATTAGATGATATTAGTCATGATGGCATTGATCATATAGACTATTATGTTTGGGCATAGTCCAACATTTTAGACAGGAGGTCAAAGACCACCACTGTCGTTGTCTTTTCGGACAACAAGTTTAGCCCGTTGGCACTTCATCGCTAACGAATGTTTATAATATGATCATCTTATAGGATGATATAAGCCATGATTCCTAAATCACTAGGCTAGATAAGGGAATTGGAAGAATCCAATATAAGGATGACTGTTGGGATTTTCTCGAATCACATTTGTCAAGAGTGCTAACACGTTCCTAGGTGTTAACAAGGATCTGAATCCCTTGAGTAGGTTTCACCATCTTGGCCGCGTAGGCTAGGTTTCACCTTTAAGATTCTTTTTTAAAATGCATACTGACAGGGAAGGAAAGATATTTATTTTATTCAGGATTTTTATCATAAATCCTAATTCATAAGTTAATAATAGCACACATGGCCTAGTCGCGTAGACAAGTTAAATTTATAAGCCATGATTTCAGAGAATCGCGGCATTAAGGTTTGAATCAAAGTTTATTACCTTTTCCTGACAGGGAGCTGTAGGCTACCACTGTCTTTAGTCTCAGAGGACATTAACTATAGCCCGTAGGTACTTCCCTTCTAAGGGATGTTTATTACGGAATTGCCCCTTAGGGAAATTCATTAACCATGGTAAACAGAGACCATATTTGGTTAATTTATTAATCATATATGTTTAGGATTTCTATTATAATTTATCCTAATTATAAAACATTAACAGTTTTATTAGTGGCACCCAATGGCCTGGTCACATGGACATTTATAAATTATAAGCTTATGATTTCAGAGAATCAAAGCATGAAAGTATATTGGCACAATAGGCCTAGTCACAAGGACAATTATAAATTATATGCTAGGATTTCAGAGAATCAAAGCATTTGAGGTTTGAACCTAGTTCATTACCTTTATCTGATAGGGAGTCATCGCTACCACTGTCTTTTGGCTCATATGGGAATGAGCAGGGCCCGTAGGCATTATGTTACCACGTATGGTTAAAATATGATCATCTTAATTAATGATGTAAACCCATGATTCAGAGATCATTAAACTGGGTTAGGAGTCTTTTGAAGAATCCTATATAAAAATGACGTGTGTGATTTTTAATGAATCACGTCTGCCAGGAGCGTTAACACGTTTTCAGATGTTAACAGGGATTTGAATCTTTTTAAACAGGTCTTACCATCTTGGCCAGGTCTTTATAATGACACTCAGGCTAGGTTTCACTCTTAAGATTCTTTATAATAATTAACGCAGAGCAATTTCTAAATTGAAATGTTAATAAGGATCTGAATCTAAATTGAGGAACTGCCATCTTGGCCGGTCTTAATATGACCCAAAGCTAGGTCTTGTCCTTTTTAGATTTTGCCATTTTATTATAATGGTAGATCTTGCAAAAGGAAATGTTATTTTCCATTTATTTAATATTCTTGTTTAGAATGAAAGTTTAAACTTAATCATTCCACTATATAAAAATAAAAGTATAAAGTTGCCCTAAGCGGGACTTGAAAGGAATAATGTTGTCCTCGTAGGGACTGAAAGATAATTATGTCCTTATAAGGACTTATTAAGGAAACGATCTTCAGCAAGAGGTGTTTCTTCTTTATTTTATTTCTGAGTGTCCTCTCCTTGGATGCTCGTTTCATTCTAGCCGCGGTACGAAGCTCAGCATTTCAAGGCTCCAAGTGTGGAGAATTTTTATTACAGCTTCTTCGCTTGGCGACGTATATAAAAAAAATTCGGAAGCAAAAATTTCCAGATTAGGATTTAGAATATTCCTAAGTTAAGTCTAGACTCAGAAGGTCAAGGAATGTGCTAATGTGTAACTGAGACTAAACACAAAGGCTAGTGTTTAATTCACTCAGTGTTGGCTCTGATATCAACCTGTCACACCCCGACTTTCCACGTGTCACCGGTGGGCCCGGTGGGGAGTATCGTGACGTGGTTGGCAACATAATAGTCAAACAACACAATATTTAATATGCACAGCGGAAGCAAATTGTAAGATATAATTCAACCGAATTTAATATTGTAATATCAAATGTCACAATATTCGGAAGTTTATCCACAGACGGATCGAAAATAAAATAGAGACAATAGTTCAACAGACTTTTAGGCATCTTAAGCTTGCGAGACTTCTATTGATGATAAGGAGAAATATCCAGCCAATTTCGTATAGTACCTGCATTTAGCCTTTTTGGAAAAATACGTCAGTTTACACTGGTAAATACAATTAACTGACTCATTTTGAAAATGGTTTAAGAAAATTGGTTTGGATGCACGTGGCACAAAATATCTTTTATAATTTGATTAAAATGCACAGAGGCAAAATTAATCTTTTTAACTTGGGAGAATTATTTAAATATATAATCTTGTGAACGAATTACATGTTCCTTGTGCGTTCAGTAGCTCGGATCTTGTCCGGGTTAAAGATCAATAGACACACCACATTTATTCTTTTGTGCGCTGCCAGGTGTACGCCTACACCCCGCGCTTAAGTCGTGGCCATTACTTCGAATGATGCCATGGATATCCGGGACATGGTCATTAACCCCCCAAAGGCTTTAAGTAACAAGACTGTTTAAACGAGCCGATCAAATTTATTCAATTACCCACTCAACGGTGGATAATTTGATGCCCAATCAAGCGGTATGCTATATACCGTAACCCAAGCCCATATAGGGAAAATAAGTTAAAAGTATTTACCTGAGCTAAATATAAATTCAATCCCAGCCGTATATCAAATCAGCAAGTACAGATAGCTTTTACTGGGCTCCTAATCTGGAACGAAGGTTTTTAATAACCTATTAGAATCCTAACGGGTCTTTAATTAAGCTTAAGCTTAGACCGGCTAGTTTCAAAGATACGGTTCGTACGCACGATTAAGCGAAGACCGGATAGAATGTGATTTAGACCCGACAAGTTTGAAGACTTGTTTAATATGGGTTTATTATTCACATTCTGGATTTTGAGATAAAACCGTTAAGGTTTGACCCGTTTCGGCTAATTTATGTAAACTTGTTACATAAACCGAACCGTACGCGTAATAAGCGTGACGGGTATTCATGAGAGCTATATACAGGTTTCCTAAGTTAATTATGCCTCAAATATGTTGTGACATCAGTAAGATGTCTTTCGTTATGCCCGAAACGTGTTTAAACACAAACTAGGCCCCATAGGGGTAGTTTGGTCATTTAAACGTTTATAAAAGAGTTTAAGTAACAACCTGAGTTACAGGTCTGATGTAATCAGCAAAAATACATAATTTGCTAAGTTATATCAGTAGGTTAAAGCATATATGTGAAATTTATCAAATTTAACCAAACTATGCCCCGTAGGGGTATTTTGGTAATTTCACATAAGCCGAAAAGCTCAAAACTGAAGTCTGAGTTTATCAACCTTTGTTTACTGTTAAAATATTATAATTTGCCTTATATATCAGTAGGTATCACCCTTGGTATGTTTAAAATAGTTTTAGTACATACTATGCGTTAAAAACGCTTAAAAAGGCGATTAAAGGCCATTTCCGGGTTCGATACTTAAAATCTGATATTTTTATATTTCCAAAAGGCTTAAAATAATTTATTTATCATATTTAATCAGTAGCAAAAGGTTTGGAGTCGTTTAGAAATGTAAAACTCATTTTATGGCCCGTAAGGGCAAAACCGACATTTACCGGATTAAGCCTACGACTATGAGTTATGCTCAGCCTAAAATTAATTAAAAATCTTTAAAATTCCCAAAATAATATATTACTTCAGTGGGTAATAAGTTTGATATCAAAAAGTAGGCTTAACTAGGCTATACGCTAATTACGCCATTTAATTAACATAAAGCTTTCATTTTGCGATAATGAGCATAACTCTTAATCTACAAATCCAACTGATGTCAAACTTTGCATACAAGTTTATATATCAGTAATTAAAGTTTCTACTCTTTTACATTTCCAAAAATCACGTTTTAAGGTAATAAGGGCATAACGGTCAACATATGAGCAATTAACGGAAACATGCATATTAATTGGATAACTAATGAACCAAGGTGTAACATCACAGAGGGTTATTTTAACATGTAACCTAGTCCAATTAAAACTCTGAGGCATTTCTAAAACATGCCTAAACGGGTCAGAACTGAAAGTCAAAGTGAAAGTCAAACTATGTGACTTTCGGTTCCGAACCGGGTATTTACAGGAATTTGTCGGGTTGAACATGTTTAGACATGTTCTTACACTTATTACCAAGTTATAACAATGATCCAACAGGATGTATATGATCTATAATGTTAATTATGCATAAATGGCATTTTAAGTATCCTGTTGACTTTTTATAAACTAGTTTGACCCGACATTTGACCTAGTTAGAGTGGGAATTAGGGGGAACCCTTTTGAGGGTTTATTACCCACATAATTACCAACTTATAACTACTTTCACTTCGACTAATCACTGAGCTAACAATGACTAATCGTTAAGTCAACCGTTAATTACGACGATTTGACTTTTAAGCTAAAACTAAGCTAAAAATTAATTAAGAAAGGTAAAGCAAACTTACAAGAGTCCTAAGCTTGATTAGTGATCACTTGAGAGTGCCTTGGAGCTCCAAGAATGATCAGATTTCAAGAATGAATGGTGTGAAGAATGTTGCAACTTATGGTCCTTTATATAGTGGTTTTAATCACCACAATTTGTTGACACACAAGCCTACAACCCACCACAACTCATCAACACATGTCCTAGATGTTCTAGGGGTTGTTTAGGGGCCAAGCTTGAAGAGGCAAGTCGAAATAATGGGGTTACAAGGGCTGTGGCAGACAAGGATCAAAGAAAATCAATTTCTGTCCAGACATGGCAGTGGCGTAGCGCCACTGCATGAGTAGTTAGTGCTCGCGCTACGCGAGCCCCTAGAGTCATCCAACAAAAACTTTTATTAATTGCAGTTTTGGTCCCTGGCCCTTCTAAAGGTCGTTTTCATGTCTTGTTTTGCACATTGAGCCCTTGAAATTTTCATATAAGGGCTTTAAGACATTTACCCACTTTGTTAAGTCCCCGGTTAACTTAATTGTTACCCGAAAAGGCCTAACTTTCAACGTTGACGCTTTAACCCCTCGCACACGAATTTGATCATAACTTTCTCATACGTTAACGAAACTTTACGAAATTTTTATCGTGCATTCTTGTGAGCATAATTAATCGTTAAAAAGCTTCGGGTTTGTCAAAAGGTCACTCAGAGGTATATTTTTAAACATGTTGACACATTTAACCCCTGTAGTTTGTAATCTCTCACTTTTAGCTTCGTATGATCCATGATTTATTCGTTTGAAGGTATGAGAATCATGTAGGGTTAATGTATAATATAATTATTCACTGTTGACATTTAGAACTCGTATTTATACATACTTTCCATGATCGTCAACTTTAATCCTTTTATAACATTCTTTCACACGTTCAAACATATGACACGTGTCTACACATTATAGGACGTGATTTTTCGAGGTGTTACAGCGTGTCAAGTCAGTTGAAGCTGAAAACTCATCATTGTTGAAGAAAGTTGAAGCTGATCAAACTGAGATTGATATTATGAAAGTTAAAATTGCTGAATTGGAAGAAGAAAAGGCACGCAGAGATGAACAGAATAAGTACTTCAAACTAAAGAACAAAGAGTTAGAGACCGCGAATACAAAGAAAGAGCATGAGATGTATATGTTGAACATAGTGTTAGAGAATTTGCTTGGGAAGTCTATTGAACAAAGGTTTGAAGATATTAAGGTTGAAGAGGTAAGAGCTCGTCGTCAAGCTGCGATTGATGCAGAAATGAAGGATAAGGGTAAAGGTGTTCAAACGGAAGTTTCTGAAAGGGCAATTGTTCCATCTACTATTCCTGAATCACCTATTCAGAATCCTCGTCCTATATCTGCAGTTTCTGCTATATTTGAAGAGGATGTATTAATTGATGATGAAGAAGATATTGAGGAAGATGATGAAGAAGATGATGATGATGAAGTTGAAAAAGATGATGAAGATGATGTATTCTCTGCTAGTAGCCATGATGATGATGATGGTAATGATGATGATCAAGGTGGTACAGGTATTAAAGTTACTGAAGCTTCGAATGAAGAGAATGTTGACGATTATCTTCATAACGATGCAAAGTGAAAGATTGATTTTGCGTCTAGAGCCTAATGTAGAGGAAGGAGAAATTAGGCATACTTACACCATGGATGATATTATCGAGATGACGCGTATTGATGATCCTAACTTCAAGTTTGACTTTGAAGATGAATTGAATGCATTTGATATCAACCAACAGCCTGACTATCAGTATAAGTATGTTGATGAGGCAGACAATTATGATAGGGTTGAGGTTGAAGACTGCAACGATGAAGAAAGTGTGAATGTTGATACTTCTGATTTTCCAACGCTTGTTGAATTTTTCAGTCAGGAAAACAATGATGGATTGAGAAGAAAAGTTAAAGAATGTTTGAAAGATAAAAACTTTGATGGTACACTGAAAGATGAACAGCAGGAAGAAAAGAAAAAATGGTTTAGAAAGAGTACTGAACGTAAGTTTAAAAGACCGCTGAAGTTCTACAAGAGAGATAGAGCTGTGTCACTGGGTGACATTATCAGTTGGGGATTTCTACCACAGGTCAATGCGTATGCTATTCGTAGAGAGTATGGTGTTCAGTATTTTGCTTATATTCAGGATATCATGACCTTGCCATGGTGGGATGTTGAAGCACTTGCAAAAGTCAGAACTTTGGATTATCCTATCAGAAAGCATGATGTGCCTATTTGGGGTTTAATCAAGTTTCAAGCTTTCAGAGAATTCAAACACTGGAAGCCTCATTATCCAAAGAAAGTGAGGACGACAAATCCAGTGAGTGGAAATGAAGAAACCATTCTGCAGATTAAGAAACCCAGGGTGATCAAGAATATTCCATTGCCAAAGATGGAACAAGATTTCCATAAAGGGTTTGTATGTTGGGTGTACAGTTACTTGTCGACTGAAGCAATAATCACATACAAAGTGGAAAATGAAGTTAGATATATCCACTTGTATGATCCGATGTGGATTATCATCTGCTCAGCAAAATACATTGAATGTTTGTTTGTGAACAAGATCTGCTACAAAGCTGAAGACAAAGAGCAGACGATGCAGTTTCAGAAGGTTGTAGCTATTTGTTTCCAGAAAGGAATTAATGCTAAAAGTAAATGGTTGACAAAGTGGAGAGAGATTGAGAAAGAGGAAGCATTGAAAGCTGAGAAAGAAAAGAAGAAACTTGAAGCGAAAAGAGGTAAATGGATGAGGATACAAGCTGAAGAAAAGATGAAAGATGCTAAGGAAAACGAGAAGCTGAATAGTGCATTGAGAAGAAAGCCAAAGCAGAGGGAAGAAAGATTCAAGTCCCTGTGAAGAAGTTTTTGAAGACCTGACTGAAGACTCCGGCAATATCCAAGGGGGAGTTTGTTGGTGCATAATGTCTATAGCCTACGTCTACAGTCTAGGTCATGTCGGTAGCTTGTAATAGGTCAAAATGTCAAAAATGTAATTTTATGTATGTTAGATGTCATTTCGCACGAAATAGAATTTGGCTATTTCGTACGAAATCAAAGTTGGCTATTTCATACGAAATAGCATGTGGCTATTTCGTGCGAAATCAGATGCCTATATATAGGCTGTCTTGGTTTCTCATTTGGTACGAAATCAGTGTGTGTGTAACGAAGTGCTGCCCAATTTTCACCGTGTAATCAAGTTGAATATCAATGAGAAACCTGTTTTAAGTATAATTCTCTGTTTCTACACCTTTCTATCACTGATTCTCAGTTGTTTGACTGTTTCCGCCTTTCAAACAGCTTAGTATTGACTCTGAACGACTCATATAGGTCGCAAAACGATCCTACACATATTGACAAGATTAAACATTTATTTTGGAATAGATGTTGTTGTCTTGCGTAGCAAACCTTCTCGGAGTCACCTTACTCCAATTGATGCAAGTCATCCAGGGCTATAAAAATACGGTGAGGTCTTCCCTTCACCTTGTTCCTTGTTTATTCCTCAAGTCTCTGACTCTTCCATAGTATTTAGTTTTACATAAACGGGTATGCTTCACAGGAGATGGGGGGGCTGTGCATTTCTACCACGTATAGAGGTAAGTGATAGTGAAAATGCATAGATAAGGTCGTGAGGGTACATGACTTCTTCCTCAGGACCGAATTGTGCGTTGCAGCAACCATAAAGTGGTTTCCAGGGTGTGAATGCATTACCCAAACGATGGGGTGCACCACGGGATAATGATGGTGGAAGTACTGATGGGTGCGTTGGTGTTGTAATATGGGTAGAAGTATCAGACACGAAGTAGGCAAAGACATGTTTCCTACTTGTAAGGTGCTATAGCAATTATCTAGGTATTGCCCTACTAGATGAAGGTATAAACACTTAGAAAGTTTTGGATGGGTGGTGATCATTAGCTTGGCCCGCAGAGTCCACCAGGATTTCCATGCACTACAAGTCGTTATTACGTGGGCCCCCGTAATAATAAATTGTATTTCACGGTCACCCCAACTTTCCCTTGTTCAAAGTAGATGATCAACCCCAGAGGGGACACTACTGTCCTTATACCTCCGACATGGAAAGGACCATTATTGTGGTCCACGCGCCATCATTCGTTATCGCTACGCGCGTATAGGCACAATGCTTAGACGTAATAGGAATAAGGGGAATTCCTTGAAGTTGGAGGGGCACCTTCAAGATAAGTGCTTCATCTTCCTTGATTGGACGGGAGTTTCGTCAATCTCGCTTCGTAAAAGCTACCGGGGTCTCGTCTCACTGATAAGGTCGCTGTCCAAGCTTACCTCCTCCGCCTCGTCGTCACTGCCGTAGTTAGGCACCTTCACATTCAAGGGGGAAGAACAGCCATTTTCTACATAATCAAGCTCGGGGCCTCATTTGGCAATCAACCATAAGCTCCGCAGTGTACGCGAGGTCGATAATCTCATTGCGCAAGTCAAGAACAATAATAGGATTCGAAGCCGAAGGTATCTCGTCAATAATCAGTCCGTACACATATATGCATATATATTAATATTATAATAACGTTACTTAGTATACACAAGCAAATAAATGCTACATATCTCATATAACTCTCGCTTGTTCTTTCCTTTGAAAAATGTTGGATTCATGGATCTTGGCGCTTTTTGTAAATGCAATGAAAAACCTTTTGTAAAAATGTTTTCGTGAGAGAGTCCTAATGATTGTAGTCTAGACTCGAGAAGGAATCCTAGTTCACTACAATCGAAGCTCTGATACCAAACTGTCACACCCTGACTTTTGCGGAAGCGTATGATGTGTGACTTGCTCAATATCATTGCATTCAATTATAATAAACAACTATATGATTAAAACAAGATGTTCATCCATTCAAAAGATTGAAATGTTACTTACACATGTCATTTAAGTTTCAACCAAAACCCTCAAGTTATGATACAAAACAAAAGTGGATGACATCTAAGCTTGAAATTTACGTCTTGAAAACAACTCCAGCGCCCAAAATCCAACTTGTTCCTGAAATACATGTGAGTTTTGGAAAATCGTCAACATAATGTTGGTGTGAATTCAAGCAGTTTTGTATAAACATTTAAGCATTCGTTGTAGAAAACATGGTATGTAATTGTACTGAAATATGTACTTCTGTAAATGTAAGGAAATCGAGATCGTTAATGGTTTACAAGGCCATTAACATGTGACACGACATAGGAAGCATCCAAACCATAAGCATTTTTAGTTGTCGATTCCACGACTGTCGATTTACGATTAGAGACACAAAAGCACTGCTTGGTAAAAGAGTGGCCAAGAGTGTGGTTGCCTGAAACCCATTAGATCTAACCTTTTGTTCCGTGGTCTTGGTATGTAACTGATTAATGGTGCTTATGGCACCCTATTCGTGACATGATCTAAAGTATCATTCCTTAGTTTTTGTATTCAACATACCATAGCACATGCATTTTCTCCAAGTTTAGAAAACAAGTAAAAGTTTAAAAGTGGGGACATGAACTCACAACTTTGCGTATCCTGCGCCATAAACTTCACCGGTTGGTTTTGTAGCGTTGTGACCTATACGTATTCTATGTATGTTAGTCACTAGACTTGTATCACACAAGTACAAGTCACCATCTTTTGTTTGTGTATATGTTCTTTGTATGTTCATTCTTTGTGATGGCCGTACCCCTGTTTGTCGGGTCTTGCCCGTTGAGTATATATTGCTTATTCGTAAATATATATATCACTTCACAAATATATATTCATTTTCGTAGACTTTTCCATGTAATAAGTTGTTAAAATAATTTATATTTTTAACTTTTCATGTATGTTACTTATATTATTTTCCCAAAAATAAATATAAGTATTTTGTGAAATGATATTCTCCAAATTATTTTTGTACAAGTATTCTTAGGAAAGTATACTTGTATTTTATGTAAATACTTGTGTATTTTGTATTTTTCACCAAAAATCAATACTTTGATTTCTATTACTTTCCGGAATTAGATTTCTTAAAAATAATATATTTTTAAGACTTGTAAGAAATATATATATTTTGTCATGCTATAAAATAAATATAACCATTCTCGTTATTCACCCGATTTTTATATAAATTCCATTACTTGGTAATGGTTATATATATTTGTTCACAAATATATTTTTAAGTCCATAGTGTCCAAATTCAATAATATGTTAAGAAATATATTTTCTTGTATTTGTACATGTATTTCCTTGTGAGGAATTTTTGGTATACTTGTATACTCATGTATTCTCATGTATTTGTATGTGTATTTTTGTATTCATACTCCATGTGAGTATTCAGTGTATTTTCAAGTCCTTAATACACTACTACATATAATACACACAATATACACTTATCACAAAATTTGGTGATCAATATATATATATATTTTCCTTAAAAATATACATACTTAATATCAATTTTTATCTTGAAGAAATCATCATTTCTTAACTTGAAATTTACACAAAAATTAGGGAAACCTTGGTAAATACTTTTAGGTGAATTTTTAGGGAATAAGTTTCACCAAAACTTATATTTTTCTAAGTGTCAAAATTTAATAAAAATTTTGACATAGTTTCCCTTAAAAATGGAGGTTTCCCATGTTTTCAAAACATGTGTTTATTTTCTTTTTAATCATCAAAACAATTTTCAACAACAATCATCACCAACATATACTAATTTCTTCATATGAAACATCATGGTGAACTTGTCTCTTGTTAAAAATGTGTAGTCTTTTAGATCTACACTTTACATATTATGATCTTTCCAAAAACAAGTGTTCTTTTGTATTTTAAACAAACTTATGTGAAACTTTAATCCACTAACTCATTCATCCATGAGTTTTATGTTTTCAAACCTTGTAAATCATGTTCCAAAACTACTTTTATGTTTATTAGAAAGATCATCATTTTTAATATCATGTTTCACCATGGATCTTTCAAGACCCATGCTTAATATCTTTAGATCTTTCATAAACAAGCTTTGTGTTAAACTTTTAACAAACTTTTCATAGATATTAGTTTCAAAAATTAGTTTAACACACACTTTATTACTTTAAGATTACAAGTTTATGTGTAAAAATTCCTATTTCAAGTTCACATTATGCTTCACATGTTCATCTTCAAGTTTAACCATGGATCCTTCAAGATCCATGCTTAAACTTGGTAGATCCAAGCTTTAACATACTTGATCTAACCATAAATACAAGATACAACATCAACAACATCAATACATACACTAAAATTTCATGTAATCACTTATTTTCTTCATGAATATGTTAGATCTTTTCATTTTTAACATTAGAAGTTAAGTTGTTTAGATGGTGAAACTTGTACATAGCATAAACATGACATAAATTAGTGATCAAGAAGCTTACTACTAGCTCTAATGGCTAGGGAAGTGGCACAAAATGAGGATGATGAACAAGGAAGAAAATGAGAGGTTAAAAGCTCCACAAGGTGGTCCTTCAAGTTCTAGCACCGTACACCTTCCTAAATGAGCTTCTTACACCTTCTAATGGCCTTGGATTGCTAGATTGGAGCTTGAAAATGGTGGGTTATGTGTGGGTGAAGTGAGCCGAGACCAAGGAGAGCACAAGGGGAAGATGATGAAGTGAGTGTGAGTGTGATTAGTTTAGATTTTATAAAGATCTTCCAAATCTCTTCATGGTATAATTCTTGGAATATTCCCCAACATAAAATCTAATAAAATCTAATGAAATCAAATAAAATCCATGTGTGGGACCCATTGGGGCCGGATTTGGTGAAAGGGGGGGGGGGGTAAAGTGTAATATTTTGGAAATTGAAGGTTTAAAGTGCAAACGAGGGGGTTTAAGTTAGTATAAGTGTGTTTTGGGGTTTTTATGATTTTTAAGGTGTTCTATCATCAATACTAGTTTAATATCATAAAAACATTACTTCTAAACAAATTTTGATGTCCCAGTTATTGTTCGGTTGTTCGGTTCGTTACGGTTCGTTAAAGTGCTGAATTACGCAGTTTCATTAGGTATAAAGCACTTTTTGTGGCAGTTTTAATTCCCAACACTTTGTAAGTTATTTTGGACAATAAAACATAAATTCTACATGATATTAATGTGCTTAAAAGCTTATTATAGCTGGATTGTTGCTGAATTATGCTGATTTCAGCATTTTAGATAAGTTTCGGGTGCTTTTTAGTGCATAGTTTGGCTTCCGGAAAGTTTATATGTTAACCCTTGTATCCATACTTGGGTTTTAATGTATTTTAGATGTTGGACCTACTCCTAGGCCCTAATTCTATTATCCGACTGCTTTCTACAGAGTTGCTGATATAGTGTGTCTTTCCGGTGAGTTTACTAGTCTTTCTGACGCAACGCTTAAAGTAACGCATAAAGCAATATTTGAAGTATGAAACGTGCATGAATTCACAAGTATAGCATGAAATCAGACAATGTTGTCATTTAAGAACATAATTAAACTGTACGGAAATTACCGGTTTTGTGCCAGTTGTCACATAATTAATGAAGGAGAGAGAAAGTTTCATACCCACTAACAATTTCCCAGAAATTTTCTGTTAAATGACGTTATCAGCACTAAGCAAAAAAACAAAATTTCAGTAAAAATAAAAAACTTAAAAGAAATAAAAACGCCAAATTACAATCTATGAATATGCTATCAAGAGATATGAATAAGAATGATGACATGCATGAATTTGTTCTAATGATCAATGTTGATTCTGATAATCCAACATGTTTTTCTGATGAAATATCAGAATTTCTGATGATTTATCAGATGTTCTGATGATATATCAGATTTTCTGATAATTTATCAGATTTTCTGGTGTTTTATCAGATATATGATTTTTCTTTGATTATCACTAAAACAGTTTATTAAGCATTTTTCTGGTAATAAGGTTATCTGAAAGACCTTTATCACATAATTGACCACAATTTAGCAGATTGTACTTTAAGCCTTCTACATAGGCTACTTTTTCTATGGTCAAACATACATACCTTATGCATCCATATCCCATAATCCTCCCTTTTACTCCATTTCCAAAATTTACCATTTTACCCAGCTTTGAAACAAAGTTGCTGAGTAAGCTCCTGTCCCCAGTCATGTGCTTGGAGCTTCCTGAGTCGCAGTACCAGATCTACTGCACATGATGGTCCTGAAATGGAAAAATTAGAGGGTTTTTGGTACCCAGGCTTGCTTGGGTACTCTTTCTAATGAGATTCTAATCAGATTATTTTTTCTTGATGGCCTTTCATCAGAATATCTGTTAAATGCTGAGCCATCAACATATTTTTTGTTTTTCTTTTGGAGATGGTGTTGAACAAGCTTCAGTATGTCAACACACATACAAGATTCTTTATCAGAATTTTCTGCTATTTTTTCTTGTAATGGAATGAGTGGATAATTTTGAAAAGATGAGTGAACTTCTTCTGGAGTATTTAAAGAATTTTGATTGCATTCACTTATTTTTGCTTTGAAGTTGGGTTTTTCAAAAGAGTTTTCAGAACAGGTTGATTTGCATGATTCAGAATCAGATTCTGATAAAAATTTATCAGAAATCTGATGGGTTGCTTTTACAAAGACAGTGGGTTTGCTATTTCTTGTTCTTACATATCCCAAACCCTCTCCTTTGTTCTTTGGTGTGGACTCAATGAAGTTTATGAATTATTTAGCTTGTTGAAAACCTTTTACATTAATTTCTTTATCACTGATTTTCTTGTAAAGATCTTTTCTTTCATTTTCATAGAACTCAATTTTAGCTCTGTGATCTAAACTTTCTTCTATGAGTAATTGGTTTTCAAGTATGATTTTATTCATGGTCCTTTGCAACTCATCAGATTTTTTACTATCTGATTGATGTTTATCTTGCAGATTTAGAAAATCTGACATGAGCTTGTTTAGATTGTGTTTAAGATCAAGATTATCTAAATTTACCTTTTGTCCTGAAGTTTCTGGTAGGTCATCAGAAAGTGCCATAAGACAGAAGTTAGCCATTTCTTCTTCTTCTTCATCAGAAGAATCATCAGATAGCCATGTATCTGTCCCAGCAATTAAGCTGACCTGTTGCTGCTTCTTTGCCTCTTCTAGCGTCTTCTCATAAAATGCAACATCATTGAGCTTCTTTGTCTTGCATTCTGATGCATAGTGACCTCTGTTAGGATCTGAGTTTGGTTTTGATTGTGTTTTACGTTTGAATTAAGATGAAGACGGATGAGTTGTGCAGCGGAATTAAGATGGAAACAAACTTTGCACACAATCAAACGAGAGAATTGCTTTAATCAAACATTTTCCACAAAGAACCGAAAGATTGAATTTATTTCAATAACGATTACAATGCAATGTATGAATACAAACTCCCCCTCAGCCTGAGCTCACAGTGTTTGTTCGTGCAGGAAGAAGATGTTGCAAAGAGCTAAATAGAACAGTCATGGTACTGTTCTATTTATAGGCACGAGCAAACCACTGAAGCATCTAAGCTGACGTCACCATGAAAGTGACATCTAACCTCCTAACAAACTCTAACCTCTGATCTATACAACCTCTGCTATGCTAACTACTGTTATTACATTTCAATACATAAAGACATCTAAACTACTGCTGCATCCTTCCACTGATGTGAACCCAGCAGTACTTGTCATGATCAGCAGAGCTTGACTCAAGGCAGTAGATTGAGCAGCAGAGCTTTAGTCTTCCATCAGTCTTTTACTATATCAGCAGTTTGTGGGTCAGCAGTTTGTACGATCAGTAGATAGGAGGTCAGCAGATGTTGAAACCACTTTCAAGGGGAGAGACTTGTATATATGATATCTGCTTATTCTGGATCCACTGCTCTGATCTAGTTTTGGCTTTAATTATCTGTTCCTTTGGTAGGGTTTAATCCTAACAATCTCCCCCTGGAACAGATAATGCCAAAACACTTCATTATTTTGGATCTTTATTCCTCATCAGAAGTTCACTAGCTTGTCGTTTAAATTCTGCTTCAAATTCTTTGGAACTTAAGTCATCCTCATCCCTGCACAATGAAAGTTCAAGGAGATCTTGTAGATCTTCAACACCAAGGCTTAGTGCTTGTTTCCTTGATATGTACTTCATTTCACCATTGGATCTGATCAGGGTCAATACATGGGTCTTTTAATCAGAGAGCCACTTTAGTATTTTTGAACCCAATGGGTTTCTTGGGAGAGATTTATTTACTGATGACCTTGGAGATTTTGGCCTTCTGAAGATTTGTAGAGCAGTATCCTGAGCTTCAGACATTTGTTTGAAAGCCTTTTCTATGACTTCATTTGTTGCAGCTATGTCTTCTACAACTTCTTTGTCAATCTGTTCTTGTCTCTTTTGTTGATCCAGCTCAATGTCTGAGATATCTGCTGCTGTGTTCGGTGATGCAGGTTTGGTTAATACCTTTTTGACAAGGTTTTGAAGTTTCATTGAGCTATCTTCTTTTAGATCCATTTTCTTTATGGCTTCTGTAAAGTACTCAGCTTCCTTTTCTTTTGCTTCTTCACTGGTCAACAGTTTTCCTTTTTCTTGGTTTTTCATAAGGACAGGGTTATTTGCTGATCTGATCAGTGGTTCAAGAGCACTAATCTGCTGTTCTAGCCTTTTGTAGTCAGACTTCTTTGGAGTGTCTGAGACCGTTATCCTCCTTTTCTTGAGTCTTTCATAAGCCTCGTCTGTATATTGCTTTGTCCATTTTGCTATGGATTCAGCATCTCCAAAGTTTGCATCCACCAGCTCCTGTTTCTTTCTTTTGTATTCAGAAGTAAGATCAGTAATGAGCTTTTTGTATTTTCTCCAGTTTGGAGCATTCCTCTTCTTGGTTGGGTCATTTTTAATTCTTTCAATTCTGTTTGCCTCATGCTTTAATGCAACTATTGGCCATTCTTCAAACTGTTTTTCTTCAGCTGGATAGAATTTTTCTTTCATGATGTATGCAAGATATTCTTTTCTCATTTCTTTTCGTAGATCTGCTTTGGGTGGTAAATCTGACATTTCTTTGCTCAGATCTCTTGCATAATCTTCCATCTGTTTGAGTTTAGTGAGCAAGAATTCCATTTTTTTCTAAAATGGCTTCGTCACCTTGGTCTTTGCATTCAATTTTGGCTCTTATCTTAGGCTGCCTTGCTTTGAGCTCGAGATATTCATCCATATTTTCTGGGATTATGAAGCCTATGAGAGAAGGAAATCTTCTTTTTGAAGAATCATTCTCAGTGTAGAATTGTCTCATCTCCCTTTTTACAGCTTCAGGTTCCAGTGGATATTTTGCAGCAATAGGATCATATTTTTCATCACCAGCCTGAGTTGTTTGTCTTTTTCTGGTGTAAATTTTCACCATTGAAGGAGTGCTTTTGGATGATTTGTTTATTGGAGTGAAGATGGTTTGAAGTGAAGTGGGGGTAGTGGTGGATGGTGACTGACTAACAGTTGTTAAAGCAACTGGTGTTTCAACTGTTGTTGTCATTACAACAGATATTGTAACATCTGATGTCTTCTTCCTTTTTGCAGGAGGTGATGGTGGTGATGTGACATTGATGGAGCAGTGGTGGATGACTGGCAAACAGATGTTGAAACAACTGATGGTTCAACCTCTGTTGTCATTACAACTACTGATGTGTTAGTAGATGTCTTCTGCTTTTGAGCAGGTGGTAATTTGGTGGGTGGTGGTGTAGTTTTAGGTTGTGATGATAGGGCAGTGGTTGTAGTGTGTGTTGTAGTGGTGTGTGTTGAAGAAATGGCAGCTGTTTGGCTAGCAGTTTTTGAAACTACTGACATATCAACTGTTTGGATGGAAGTTTGAGATTTTGTGATTTGAGGTTTGGAGCCTTTGGGAGGTGGTTTAGATGTCTGTTTTTCTTGTTCTGGTTCAACATACAGGCCATCTTCTATTCTCTTCTTTTTCAACTTTATCTTCTCCCCCTTTTTGGCATTATCTTGCAAGGGGTTATTCATGAAGAGAATAGTGGGAGGAACTTTTCCAGTGGTGCTTTGTATATGAGCCTTGATAGCTTTGATGTCTGCTTGAGTATCTTTAAATCTGGACTCCACCATGTTTGTCAGCATTTGTACATGTATTGCATGCTGCTGATCAGCCATTTATTTTTGTTTTTCAAGCAGGGGTTGAAATACATTCCATAGCTCATTTGCAGCAGGTGCAGGTTGTGCAGGTGCTTAAGCTGGAGCAGCAGTGGATTGTGCTTTTTGAGCTTTTAACAGCTGTTGCACCATATCCTTTATTTCAGCAACTGATGTTTCAAGTTTTTCAACTCTGTCTGTCAATTCCTGATATTTTGAATCATCATCCAATTTAATGGAATCATCTGTTTCCCCACCAGTAGTGGTTGTACCAATGTGTAACTTAGGATATGAAGCCCAGAAATCATCCATTGATGCCCCTTGTTCTTGGTACTGGGGACTTCTTTCTTCAGCACTTGATAACCTTTTGATGGTACCAGTGGTTAAAACAAACTCACTGGTGGTTACCAGAGGTGCTATAGAAGAAAATGCCTTCAAGGGAGTCTTACTAATGAAACAACTGTCCAAATGAAGATCTGTTGATCCATCACTTGTAGTTGCTGCTCCACTTGAACTACCACCAAGAGTTACTTGTAACTCAAGGGGTGTAACCTCCTCAGTTGTTGCTGGGATAGCAGGGGTAGTAGCATCAGACCCAGTCACTTGTGGGAGTGTACTCTCAGTGATAGGTGATAGAGAGGAACTGGTTTGTGTCTGAGCTATAGCAACTGCATGCAACAAGGGTATTATGGATTGTGGTAATATGATTGGTAAGGGTATGGGTGTTGAAAGAGACATGTCCTTGGGATCAGGACTGAGGAAGATGGAACCAATCGGATCTAGAGCTTCATAATGTGGGGTCCCTGTGCTCACAACCTGATCCTTTTGTGAGGATGCAGGAGGAGTTTGAGGCAATGGTGGAGATCTTTCTTCCATCTGATGTGAGGAAGTAGCAGCAGTGGTTGTAAGTGACATTTGTGTTGTCTTTGGCAGTGGCTCTGGGATCTCATCTTCCAGAGTTGCCTTTGTTTTGGGTTTGGTGGGTTTTCTGGATGTTTTCTTTTTGGTCTTTTTGGTGATGGCAAGTGTGGGTTTCAAAGCAGTTGTTTTGCTACTTTGATCACTTGGAGCAGTGGGCTCAACAGCGGATACCTGAGGAGCAGTGTTATCTGCTAAATTCTGCTCAGGCACCTCTGCTTTTGTTTTTGAAGGTGTTAACATTCTAGAAAATGTTTCAGGTGTTAAACCTTTTATTTGAAAATAAACACCTTGTTTGAGCAGATTTTCATTTTCTTTTCCAAATTTTTGTTCAAAATAGTAGCTTAGAAACCTTGGAAAAAGTAAAAATGATTTGCTATCAACATTCTTTACCAAGTCATCAAAGATCTCCTGAGAATAGTTATAATTTTCATTATTTAAAATAGCATAACCCAGACATTGGATCTTCAATGGTATTTCGTTAAAAGCAATTGTTTTATTTGAAACACACATCAAAAGAGTGTGAAATAAAAACCTAGGTGCAGAAGGAAAGAAACCTTTTTTGTAAGGTATCTCTTTTTGGTTGTTCTGCATACCCCCTTTTTAAGAAATCAGTTTTTAACTCGGTTTTAGAAAAAGAAGTTTTACCTTTCTGATCATCGAATTTAAAGACTTCTGAGATGGATTGTGGAGTGATTTGAATCGCTTTACCCTGTATAGAGGAGTTGATGGCAATGACGGTCTCGCCTTGTTTTTCAAGGGTAGCATTTTTCAGAACTCTCTCTGGGTTTGTTGATAAATGGGAGCATCTGTTATTAGTAAAGTTTTGTACTTTGATGCAGATAAGGTGTCAATGATGGAATCGAAGGTATGATTGTTTGTGGGTTTTGTGAGTAGACCCAAGTAGTTATGAGGGGATTTGTACGGGATTTCAATGGGTTCAGCAACCATTTGAGTGGCCTCTTTGGGAGATGAGGATGATTTTGATTTTGATTTTGACTTTGATTTCGTCATTTTGATGAAGAAGAATCGAAGAGTGATTTGAGAAGAACGGTTGGAAACTGCTTTGAGAAGAGGATTTTGGAATTCAATTCGACAGTGTAAAACCCTGTTTGGGGTTTTGATCAGGGTTTTATTTAGGGAAAAAGTGAATGCTGACGTGGCAGCGGTTATAGACGATCTGAAGGCTAAAAACTGACCACGTGTCAACCGCTGATGAAGAGATGTTTTATGGAGGACAGTTGTTTTGAGAGCCAGTGATGAAGCAGGCATCAGTGGTTACAACGGTAATAATGTGATAACAGTGGATGATTTTTACTATCAGTGGATAGCATATCAGTGGATAAGACACTGATTTTAAGCATCAGTGCTTGCCAAGAAAATGAAGAAACAGGGGTTGACTTTCAGCAGTGGACAGTATTTAGGAAGCAGATGTTTGAACAAAGCAGTGGTTAGGGGTAATGAAAGACTAGTACATCAGCAATTGTTAGTGCATCAGTGGATAATCTTTTATAGATTCCTGACAGTGGTTTAGTATCCCAGTGTTTTAAAATCTGTTAGCAATCAAACTTTGATCTGTGTTAAAATCAAACTTGAGTATGACATGACTATGATCTTGACACATACACCATTTCCTTTTGATCTATTTTTGAGGATAATATTACCAACAAAATAAAGGTTCTATATCCTGGCAGGGGATTGAAACTTTTACTATAAAAAACAAGTAAAAGTTCAAAATATATCACTCATAAAGAAAAAGGTAAAGAATAATATATCCTGCTTTATTTGAGAAAATCCTTTACCGGAAAAATAATTAAAGAATTTTTTGAAAACAGCACCAAGAGGATCTGGTATATTTTCCAATAAAACTTATAATCATATCATTCTCAAGTTTATAAAAATGGCCAGTGGTTTGACAACAGTGGTATGAAATTTTGAATAATACATTTTGACCACTGTTTGGTACCATTTTCTTGTCAGTTGATTACAGAAATGAGGACACATGAACACATAAGTTTTTGAAAACCCTGTTACAGATTTTGTTACCATGTGATGATTCTGATAGCTTGTCTAGTCCTCTTGTAAATTTACTTACTGGGGATACTATTTATACCTGAGCTTCCATGTACCAATGAATGCACACAGTTGATTGATGACCATTGTTCACCCTAATTTTGACTCTTAAGTGTTTTACATTTATGCTCTTTTCTTTTGACATCAAAAGTTTTGAGATAAACACACTTTTGAGATTTTGAACTTTTTCTTTTTCCCATTTTACCCTTCCCATTCATAAGTACTGAAATACTCACTGGGAGGTTTTATTGAAGGAATACCTATTCCAAAATCATTTTGTAGTAATGATTTGAGAGATTTGATCATCTCTGCGCATGCTTATGCCAAATTTCACATCACCCATGATCTGGACATTTTTTACTGCTGATTTTCTTAATGTATTCTTAACACAATTGATTTTTGGTCCTTTTGAAGGATTCTCAACCTGTTTTTCAATATATAAGATCTAAATGACTAAAGTTATAATTTCCCTCTTTTTATGTAAACAAAAACACTAATGTTTTTATGAACATAGGTTTTTGTTAATCTGAGGTTCATACTTTAGCATCAAACATGATGAAACCATCACAAATTTCATAAACAATAGTAGAAATCAATTTTGAAAAGAATTGATCATACCATGGTTATCAGACATGTTTTCAGATCTGAGAACTATGGGTGACTTGTGCTTGACATCACTTGTTGTGTGAAATTTGTGTATCTTATGACATCTTGGTTGTTTTACAGAGTTTTTGAATGGCCATTTTAAACGTGATTACTCGTTACTCTGTTTTCAACTGAATACAATCAACCTTAGTATCAATGAAATTTGAGCTGAACTGTTATGTCAAATTGACTGTTAGATCGAATTTAACTGTCCAAGCTCTGATACCAATTGTTAGGATCTGAGTTTGGTTTTGATTTTGTTTTACGTTTGAATTAAGATGAAGATGGATGAGTTGTGCAGCGGAATTAAGATGGAAACAAACTTTGCACACAATCAAACGAGAGAATTGCTTTAATCAAACATTTTCCACAAAGAACTGAAAGATTGAATTTATTTCAATAACGATTACAATGCAATGTATGAATTCAAACTCCCCCTCAGCCTGAGCTCACAGTGTTTGTTCGTGCAGGAAGAAGATGTTGCAAAGAGCTAAATAGAACAGTGCATGGTACTGTTCTATTTATAGGCACGAGCAAACCACTGAAGCATCTAAGCTGACGTCACCATGAAAGTGACATCTAACCTCCTAACAAACTCTAACCTCTGATCAAAACAACCTCTGCTATGCTAACTACTGTTATTACATTTCAATACATAAAGACATCTAAACTACTGCTGCATCCTTCCACTGATGTGAACCCAGCAGTACTTGTCATGATCAGCAGAGCTTGACTCAAGGCAGTAGATTGAGCAGCAGAGCTTTAGTCTTCCATCAGTCTTTTACTAGATCAGCAGTTGGTGGGTCAGCAGTTGGTGGGTCAGCAGTTTGTACGATCAGTAGATAGGAGGTCAGCAGATGTTGAAACCACTTTCAAGGGGAGAGACTTGTATATATAATATCTGCTTATTCTGGATCCACTGCTCTGATCTAGTTTTGGCTTTAATTATCTGTTCCTTTGATAGGGTTCAATCCCAACAACCTCTCTGCTTGCACTTGTAACACACAACTTCAGCCTTTCCTTTATCCTTAGATCTACCTTCTTCCTTAGATCTAACATCCATCCTCCCTTTGTCACTTCTCTGGTATCTTTGGCCTCCTCAACTCAACCTCTGCTCAAATGTTTTAGTGAGCAGTGCTATTGCTTCAGCAAAAGCTGAAAAATATGATGATGTATCAGATATTTCTAGATTTTGACTCTTTGAAGGTTGTGGATCATTGGTGGGTGGTGTTCTTTGTGAGTTTGAGATAAGAGCTAAAGATCCCCCTCTTTGAATGGATTCTTCAAATATTTCTTCCTCTCTGGGGACCAAGATGCTGTATAAGTCATGAAGACTCATATTTCCTAGTTCTAAGGTTGAGGACAAAGTCATGGTTAGACTTCTCCATTCTCTAGGTAAAGCATCTAGAAATTTTATGTTTCTTTCATCATTTGATTTTGTTATTCCAAATTTCTTTAGCTCGTTCAAAAGTTTTGTAAATCTTTGATATGTTTCATTTAACCTTTCATTAGGTAAACT
Organism: Helianthus tuberosus; assembly: GCA_030545235.1. NCBI lineage: Eukaryota > Viridiplantae > Streptophyta > Magnoliopsida > Asterales > Asteraceae > Helianthus > Helianthus tuberosus. Next base: position 82,739,149 of record CM060416.1, on the reverse strand, counting down.
TTTGAACCTCTCATATGAGGAAACATTGTTTGTTCTCTTGTTTCTCTTCATCCTTTCTCCTCCTTCACAAAGATTTTCCAAATATGTCATTGGGGATAGCCATTATTAAAAGTGACTTTTCCCTTTCATCCCCAGCCACCTTTTCCTTGTCTTCCGCGCTCTAGTTTATTTCACTTTTGGGAGCTCAGGAGGCAGGGATTGCAGGTGATTGGTCAGTTGCTGGAATAGCTGGTATTTCAGTCATTGGTATATGTGGACCCCTTTCAATGGATTGAAACAGGGCTCGGTCATGACCAATAAGGAAATTGACCATTCTGATTTTCCATTGGGGGTATTCCTCTCTGACCAGAGTCGGAGGTTTGGACATAGAACCAATGTTAAAAGCATTATTCCATGATTGAAAGCTGGCCATATTTAGTGAAAAGAAGATGAGCGATTGATCGTTTGAAAATGATTTATTCAATCTGCTCTGATACCAATTGTTGGTCCCAGTATGGACTTAAAAAACTTCTTTTCACGTAATATGGCAAGTGATTTCAGTAGATGTGAAAAAGTGTACGGAAATGGAAATCAGACTTTCAAGAAACAAGACCTACAGAATTATCAAGTTTATATCACTTTGAAGCAAAATGGTTTACAAGGTGATTGAAAGATTATTATCTAATACAAAAGAATACTTGAGTTTTGCGGGTGAGAGGGCAATGGAGTTTGTAGTATTTATTGAATGCTAAGCTTAACTCAATTGTCTTATGTTTGGTGAGCCTTCTATTTATAGAAGGCTGGATACATGAATAAACATTTGTTTATTCATGTAAAGGTCCTGCAAAAAGTAACAATTTGACATATTCATTGAATCCAACATTAAAGTTGCCTTTTGTCATCATGAGATCCAATAATGTCAACTTGCTTCGGTTAGTGTGGCAGGATAGAGCTGATTTTTAGACAAGTGGGGTATTCATCAAAATTTATGATAAACCACTTCATCAGAAATTCTGGTGAACAAATCATCAGAAAATCTGATGATCAGAATCGTTAGAAACTGATGATATTTCATCAAAAATATCATCAGATCCATCAGAAATGACCTTCTCTGATAATCTTCGTCAGCTCTTAATCAACTTGTGATTCTTTGAAGTATATGTTGTTCATTTCAGTTGTCCTATCCGATCTTCTTCTTCTTGTTGTGATCATCAGGACTGTTGTCTTCTTTATAGATCAAGTTGGATCTGATTTTCTTCAATACTTACAAATAAAGTTTCCTAACAGATGGCCATTCGATCGGATTGTCATTCGTTTGGGATGGATGTGTTTGTGTATGATGGCTTTGAAGTTTTCGTTGTAGCATTTTAAAAACAGAGAAGTTTCTCTACCTTTCAGGTCGTCCGGTCGAACTGTCGTTCGATCGGATGGCGATCCGTCCAGCAAGGTATCTCTCAGAGAACAAGTTCAGAGCAAGATGGTCATTCGGTCGGATGGTCTTCCGATCGGATGACAATCCGTTAGAAACTGATGATCTTTGAAAATTATGAAAATGTTAAGTGTTGAAGATCATATGTCATCTGATCGGACGGCAGTCCGTTCAGTGACTTGATCGTGTGAACTTGAATTATTTTTCTAAGTTTGAAAAGTTTACGGCTTGACCGAGACGGTATGACAACGTGTTAAACAACAGAAACCCCGCCAAGTCTAAGCTACCCGATCGGATGGGAACCACCCCAGCCCGATCAGTTAACTGTTCATGGCGGTTGTTCATGTTCAACCCCCTAAGTCGATTATCTCATCGATAGGAATCAGATCTCAGACCGACACTTCACTAGGAAACGAGTAGATGGCCTGAACGAGCTCCGATTCTATCGGTTTTGAGTGCAAGAGTGTAAAAGAGTAGAAAGAAAGTTATAAAAACATCTTTCAATCCATTTTAATCTTGAAAATGTTTAGATTTATGCAAAATCAGTGTTTAAACATGTCAAAATCACTTAGATCTGAGTTGTTCTTGGTGGAATGAGGTCAATTCTTGAAGTTCAAAAGAACCCCATGATGACATCACCCTAAAACACCTCAAACCAGCTGATTTCATGGTGAAAAGTGATGATTCAAAGATGAAAATGATGAAGAAGTGTGTGGAGATGATAGATGTACAAGATTTGAGTTGAAAACATACAAGAATCGCGAGAAATCGAGAGAAAATAGGGTTGGAGGCGCTGGTCGGACGAGAGAGCTGTCACATCACTGTTTGTGATGTGACAGGTGCTATTTATAGGTGTCCAAAAGGGGAAAGTCGGTGCAGGTGTGCGGATCGAAGGGCGATTCGATTGGATGGTCATCAGGACGGATGACCATTTGATCGGAGGTCGACTCGATCGGATGGCGAGTGCGAGTTGGTTTTCGATGTTTTGTTTCATGCGTTGAGCATTGCGATGCGTTGCGAGTAAGCGCCGCGATAGTATTAAACAATAATTACACAAATAACCTAACTAACATATAAGTAACATACATAACCTTAATTCTCGGGTTTGCGATGAGATTGCGTTGCAATAAGGTTGCGATTACGTTTTCGATTAATCACCACAAAACAGGTAATAACATGCACAAGTAACACATAAATAGCACACACACGTAAAACAATATCCAGAACACATAATTCGAGTTGCGATGCGATAGCGATGCGATTAGCGATAAAATGGATTAGCGATTAACATCGATTAAACCTCAATTATTATAGATACTCCACATAATACAACTAAAGTAAACAAATTAGAGAATTCGATTACAAGTCAAGAAGTACAATCAATAATTAAGCAAGGAGTGACAGACCACAATTAGCAATCTTTTCTTCCTTTGAATTTAACTTTGACTTGTACTTTGACTTTCAAAAATGCAGGTTGTTATATCAACGTCCCTCTGGCCTGCTTAAACAACTAGAAATTCCTGTCTGGAAATGGGAGCGTATTGCAATGGACTTTATCACCAAACTCCCTCGTACGTCTTCTGGTCATGACAGTATTTGGGTGATCGTTGATCAGTTGACCAAATTAGCTCATTTTCTCCCCATTCGTGAAGATTTCAAAGTCGAGAAATTGGCTAGAATCTACACGGATGAGATCATTTGTCGTCATGGTATCCCCATTGACATCATTTTCGATCGTGATGCTCGCTTTACGTCTCGTCTTTGGCAAACTTTTCAATCCGCTATGGGTACTGTTAATAACCTTAGCACCACTTTCCACCCTCAGTCTGATGGTCAAACTGAGCATGCTATCCAAACCTTAAAGGATATGCTTCGTTTATGCGTAATCAATTTTGGTGGCAACTAGGATTCACACTTGCCTTTGATCGAATTCTCATACAACAACAGTTATCACGTGAGTATTCAAATGTCATCTTTTGAGGCATTGTATGGTCGTAAGTGTCGTTAGCCTATTTGTTGGCACGAGATTGGTGAAGCTCAAATCACTGGTACCGAGCTTATACAAGAGACAACGGACAAGATGTTACAGGTTCAAGACAATTTGCTGAAAGCCAGGAGCCGACAAAAGAGTTACGCTGACAAGCATCGCAAGCCTTTGGAACTCGAGATAGGTGACTTTGTACTTCTCAAGGTATCCCCTTGGAAGGGTGTGGTTCGATTTGGTAAGAAAGGGAAACTCGCACCTCGTTATGTAGGTCCTTTCAAGATTCTAGAAAGGATTGGTAAGGTTGCGTATCGACTGGACCTACCTGAAGAACTCAATAACGTTCATCCTGTCTTCCACGTTTCAAACTTAAAGAAGTGTCTAGCTGATGAAGGACTTCAAGTTCCACTAGAAGATCTTCAAATCAACGAGACTTTACACTTTGTGGAGAAACCAGTCGAAATCATGGACCGAGGAGTCAAGAAACTGAGGCGCAGTCAAATTCCTATCGTTAAGGTTTGATGGGAAGGAAAACATGGCGCTGAATTCACTTGGGAACTCGAAAGTGATATGAAGACCAAGTATCCGCACCTGCTCGTTGCATCTTCCTAAATTTCGGGATGAAATTTCCTAAAGGATGTCACACCCTGACTTTTGCAGAAGCGTGTTATGTGTGACTTGCTTAATATCATTGCATTCAATTATACCAAACAACTATATGCTAGAAATCATGATGTTCATCCATTACTGAATTTCAAAATAATACAAACCATATTGTTTAGGATCAACCCAAGACTTCGAGTTTAAAATTACAACCATCCAAATGATCAAAGTTCCATAAAGGACTTACCAAAATACATTGATAAAACAAGGCTTTGAATTGTATGTCTTATCAAAGATAAAACATCCAAGTCAAACCCTACAAAAGTGCGGATGACATCATTTATTGTAGACACAACTAGAAAACCTTGAAATTCCGCCAAATCCATTTTCAATTCCCTAAAATACATGTAGTTTGAAAACATCAACAAAAGTTGAGCGAGTTCATGTGTTTTGTATGTGAGCTCGTAATAAACTTGTAATCACTGTAAGTATGTATTTGTAAACCGGTATGAAAGCGTCTATGAACAGATCAATTAATGATTTGCAAGGTCATTAATATGTGTGCAATGGTGCAGGAAGGCTCAAACCTAGCAGATTTTGTACCGGGCTTCCGGCTGGAAGACATAGTCACCACCTTCGGCCACTTCCGGCACAGGGGTGGGGCTCGCAACACCCAAATAGATCTATCACTCATGTCCCTCGATCCTTATATGAGGATTAATGGTCTTAAGCGTTATACCCACCACTCACATGATCTAACAGTTCATTCCTTAGCTAACCATACCATTTGTAAACGTTTGTAAACAATTGTAACATGTATTTCACCCCCGAAGTTATAAAACTGAAAACAGTTAAAAGAAAAGGGGGACATGAACTCACAATCTTGCGTCCTGCAAACTGGTGTAACCCAAAGCTTTTCCTCGGTCGCACGACTACCTACACACGTGCTATGGTTTATTAGACGGATAGGTCGTGCCTCGGCTTTTAGTCTTAATTGTTATGACTTAGCATCTTCGAGTTACATTTTTGATGTAATAAATATTATTCCAAAGTATATAATTATATGTTAAAATAATAATATTTTAACTTAAATTATATTTGTTAATTATTGGTTTATTGTTAAAATAATATATTTTAACTTATTTGTTTTGTAACCCTTCATAAATATCTTCCCAAGGATGGGTATACTTATACTTGTATTTTTAGACTTGTGTATTTTGCTAAGTATTGGTGGCGTATTCCGGCGTGTATTTGTACATACGAGAATACGTATTTTTGTTGTATTTATTAAGTATTATTATACTTAACTTTTGTATTAAATTTTCTGAAATAATATTTTTAATAGAAATTCACCCATATATATTCTTAAAATATATATTTTAAGAAAAACTTTTTATATAGAATTTTCTGTAATTCTTCATTGGCAAAAATAATCATATTTTCATAATAACCTCAAAAATAATATATTTTCAAGATTAACTTAGAAAATATTTGTAAATCCATTTTTCATCCAAAAATAATATATTTTTGGTTTGTTTAAGAAAATATTTATTTTCTTCAAAAATAATATACCTTCTTAATAGTTCAAGAAAACATATATATTTTTCTTTACTAAAAAATAATATATTTTCTTCTTGACAAAAATATGATATATTTTTTGTAACACTTGTAAAAATTATAATTTCCATTTCTTTGGTTTCCAAAATACCGTTTTACTTAATTCCGGAATATTTATGTAGTTCATATTCCTTGTTTGGTTTGTCCAATTTTTGGGTATAAATTATATATTTATTTCATTGGAATTTTGGTAATATTTTGTATAATAATTCTTGGTATTTTGGTAGGTTATATTATTTCAAGTCCTAAAATAATATAACAAATACACATAATATACAAGTAATCACACAAATTGTGACATCTAAATATATATTTTCCTAAATATATACTTAGTCACTTTTATTTATCAAAAATCAACCCCAATATTTGTAATTTTTGTAACAAAAATTATGGCAAATTTTATATGAAAACCATCGTTAAAATTTACTCATAAACACTTGTTTAAAAAATATTTTTCTAAGTGTTTAAATTCTAGAAAAATTTTGCCATGGTTTCCCCTTAAAAATGGAGGTTTCCATGCTTTCAAATCATATCATTTTCTTTTAAAATCATCACCAATCAACAACAATTCATTCAACACTTACCATGTGCCAAAATCATACCATTTACACTACTTCATGAACTTGAAATTTTTGTAAAAACTTGTAGTAACTTACTAGGTTATTTAGTAGACTTAGTTACCCTTTAAAACATGTTTCTTTGTTCATAAATAGCATTCTTGAAGAATTTAGTCTTTCACAACTTACAAGATGATTTTTCTAAGAATAATTCTTTTGTATTTTTCTTGTTACAAACATGGTTCTAGTCTTGATTTAACACTAAATATATGATTAGTTTCTTTAAAACTCATGGTTATGTAAATCTTGTAAATAAACTTGGTTTCTTGAGAAAACCATTTTTGAAATCATCTTTCTACAAGACTTATATTATGTTTCAATTATCATTATACATAAAAACAATTTCATCTTTCAAGTTCATGTTTACATAAAGGATGATCATCTTGGTTCTTCACAAGATCATTCTCTCACTTGCTAGATCATGTGTTTAATCACAATCTAGCAAGTCTCTTATGATGTTTAACATCATAAACACAAGTAATCAACAATCAAGATGCACACATACACTTAAACAACCTAGTTTCTTATGTTTTTAAGCTTTATGTTAAGAGTTATATTCTTGTTCTTTCATGATCTTCATGTTTAGTAACTTACATGATCTTTTATCCAACATAATAAGAAGTAAAATGAGGTTATGAGAGTCTTACTACTAGCACAAGGCTAGGGAAGAGATTAAGGATGAAGAAGATGATAAACTTGGTGGTTAAAAGCTCTTGAGAAAGGTCCTTCAACTTCCAATGGCACCAAGTTACTTAGTTAAGCTCCTAGCACCTTTGTAACACCTTAGAATGTATAAAGTTAAGATGAAAACGGTGGTGGTGGTGGTGTGGTGGCTCACGACCGTAGGCAAGAGAGGAGGGAGAGAGAGTGATGAAGTGTTGGTGTTGTGAGAAATGAGGTTATGTTGCTACTTGTGGTCCATTTAAACAAACTTCCAACATGGGTATAACCAATGTATAATGTGCTTCTAAAGATAACATCAAGATCAAATAAACAATTAGAGAAAATCCATGGGTGGGCCACCCATGGTGACCGTCGCTAGGGGGGGTATAGGGTTGGGTTTCAACTAGTTAGTTAGATGTTTAGGTAGATTTCAAGTATAAAGGTTAGTGTTTTAGATGTTATGCAATTATAAGGTGTGTTATGATGTTCAGTGACCATAACTAGCTCGGAAATGATAAAACAATGCTTCTAGTGATGAAGGCGACGGCTCCCCCAGTGCCATCGAAATTCAGGGGCTGGCAGTCCAAGAACTGTTTGTAGGTGCAGCCTGTAACAAAAGCATCATCATTCACAGAACGCATTAGCAAAGCACAATTGGAAATATCCAAACGAATTGTAATGTGTCTTAGGTGACTTAACATTACCATTTGGGGGATTATTCCCAGAGGTACCTCCGCTGTGTTCGGAGCGGAGTGCCTCGTGCTGTGCGATGGCGTGTGAGATGCGCTCTTGTAACTCTGCCTCAGTCGTTGGCAGGGGATTGTTGGTATTGGTGTTCCTTCGAGGTGGCATATTCTTCTAGGAAAAAGATTCGGGTAGGTCAGGCATTATTCGATAATCAATCGTCTAAGAGTCGTATGTACATATATATATATATATATATATATAGGGGACCGCTAGAATGAGAACCACCTCCAGTTGTAAGAACCGCGAGAACCACTTTCTAGCCATTAGATCAAGATGATGGATGGATGAGATTAAAAGTATTTAAAAATAATATTAAGTATTTTTTGTCTTATTATGTTTTTAATATTATAATCCAAAAGGGTATTTAAGTAAAATTACTTTTTTTGTCTTTTTATATATATTATATTTAATTGTTTTTTTGTCCTATTCTTTAATTAATTTTTATTAAAAAACAGAATTTTATATTAAATAAATATTTTAAATTCAGATTTTAATGATAATTTTTTTTAAAACCGTTTTTTACGCCCCGTTTTTTACGAGCGTTTCTTTACGGAACGTTTTACGCCCGGTTTTTTACGCTCCGTTTTTTCGCGTCGTTTTTTCGACCGGTTTTTTACGCGCCTGTTTTTTACGTTTTACGCGCCGGTTTTTTACGTTTTACGATTTACGCGCCGGTTTTTTACGTTTTACGCGCCGGTTTTTTACGTTTTACGATTTACGCGCCGGTTTTTTACGTTTTACGCGTCGGTTTTTTACGTTTTACGCGCCGGTTTTTTACGTTAACGTTTTTTTACGTTTTTATGATTTACACGCCGGTTTTTTACGTTTTACGCGCCGGTTTTTTACGTTAACGTTTTTTTACGTTTTACGCGCCGGTTTTTTACGTTAACATTTTTTTACGTTTTACGCGCCGGTTTTTTACGTTTTACGCAAAACTCTTTACGTTTTACTAAAAAATTTTACGTTTTACGTTTTACCTAAAACTTTTTACGCTTTACAAAAAAAACTTTTTACGTTTTACGTAAAACTTTTAAGTTTTACGTTTTTACGTTAAAAAAGTTTACGTTTTACGTTAAACTTTTTACGTTTTACGTTAAAAAGTTTACGGTTTAACAATTTTTTTTTACAAAAACTTTTTTTACGCAACACGAACGCACCCAGAAAACGCAAACTCGGTAGGTGTCTCAGATAGATTCTTATCGTCATCGACTAGGGAAAAAAATATAAAAAGCCAACAACATCAAAACAAAGCGTATCTCGAAAAAAAAGGGTATGGCTCAGATTTTCCGATAATAAAAAAGGCTGCAAAATGGGGTTGCAGGTTCAAAAAACCTACCCTCCGCCGTCTTTGCCGCGCCATTGTCATCAAAATCAACGTTTTTTTTTTTTTTTTTTTGCATCATCGCCCCCCAAATCCAAACCGATCAAAACCCACATAATCAAAGCAAACCTGTATCCGTTCGAATACATTTGTTCAATCAAATTGCAAACTTCAAACTTCATTTAAATCATAGATCAAAGAAAACAGGGGCATTTAGAACGATTGCCCTTTCAAACTTCAAATCCAAGTTCACTGTTTACAAAAATCTCTGTTTGCAAAAATCAAACCCACAAATTAAAGATCCAAAGATCAACACCCACCTTCTTGCAAATCCAAAACTAAAAACAAATCAAACCAAGATCTAAGCAAAAACAGAGTCAAGATTGTTCAACATTCAAAAAAACAAAATCAAACCACCGACCAATCACCGGCCCAACCGACATCAAACGACACGACCGGCATCACCGGGGACGAAACCATACCTGTCGTCGGAACCGGACAACTTTCAGACACCACACACCACCCGCCAACCACCGCCTTCCGCAGCCCCCACCACCGCCTTCCGCCGCCCCCACCACCGCCTTCCGCCCCTGCTCTTTCTTCTTCATTCTTTTCTTAGAAAAACCCTAAACACCTACTGATCCTACATCTGCACACTCCTTCCATCCCGATTTCCCCTACAAACACAGAAAAATGGAGAAAGTGGGAGAGAGTGTCGCAGAAGGGAGAGAGAGAGAGAGATTCGTAGTGGGGGTGTGGCGGCGGCTGGTACAACCACCGACGGTGGCGGTGGAGGCGTCGAGATCGGAAGACATTTGGGGGTGGGTTTTAAAAATGGACAGGTAATGGTGAAGTCTGCAAGTTTTAAATAGAAAAGAGAGGAGAGAGGAGAGAAGGAGAGTCTGCATGTTTTAAAGAGGAGAGAGGAGAGGGGATGGATATGACATATGGGGTAAATGACCAAATTACCCTTTTTGTTGGCTGAATGTGATTGGTGGAGAGTGGTTCTCACAGTTCTTACAACTGGGGGTGGTTCTCATTCTAGCGGCTCCCTATATATATATATATATATATATATATATATATATATATATATATATATATATATATATATAAGCAATCATTATAGCAAGCAACCATACAACAACATAATCATAGCATGAACATGTAATCCAACAGTGTATTTAATGAGAACACGACTATTGAGCTTTCATTAATCACAACCACAAGTTACATTGTTTTCAAAGTGTATCATACCAAAAGAGACATAGGGTCACACTACCCTTGTCAAATAAGTCTGTCCATATACAAAAGTACTAGTCAAAATGTGGTCTTCAATATCTTTGTAATCTCGGCTCAATTGTAATGGTCTCACCAAAAGTAATGCATCTGCATAAAACCAAAAACCTACGGTGCTGATGGCGGAGGATGAGGAGGAGGAGGGAAGAAAAGCAAACTGCTAACATTTGCGAGCTCCTCCTCGAGCTCGTAAACACGGTGAAGCAAATTGCTAATCTGCTGCTCGACAATGAGAAAGCGGGCATCAAAACCCGGAATAGGAGTGGGAGCAGCAGGTGGAGGTACGAACGATGCTGACGGTGATGAGTGTGGAGGGACAAAAGCAGAATGACAGGGACACGGTGACCGTCTAGTACCCTCACTAAGCTCCAACTCAAGAACTCTACGACTTAAAATCTTAAACTGTAACTGTAACGACAAAAGCAACTCATCCCGAATGTAGCCAACGAAATGCGAAGATGGTAGGGGTCAGAGATAGGCATGGTATATGGAGGGAACCACCGAAATGGCTCATCAAGTGATGCAGATGTAAATGGAGTAAAAGGTGTTGTCTGTGGAATCGGAGGGAAGTCGGCTGAAGCAAACAGATCAAATCTCAGGGGCTGTCCTGAGGTGTGCTCCCCTGGTCGGGGAGCAGGGATCTCCTGCAAGAAGACAATTGGAAGGTCAGTGTGATGAGCATCAGATATAACAGGAGGTGGGGGAGCAACATCAGCGGGTAGGGGTGGTGGAATGTATGGATCGACAAGTGGGAGATCAAGGGGTGCAGGTATCGGCTCTGGGATAAGCGGTGCAATATCAGGCTGACCAAACGGAGCAGGGTCTGGCTCAGGAACAAGCTCTGGGTCGTGAGGAGGTGTAGGGATTCGAGCAGGGGATAATGGTGCAACAGACATCGTAGTGTCATCATCGGAATCAGTGGCATAAAGTTGCAGTCCTGCCTCCTGCAGGGCTGAGGAAGTCACATACTCAAAGGAGTCTGAAACTGAATGCAAACTAGAGTCAGAAGATAACTCGACAATTGGAATGACAGGAGGTGGTACATCCAGTATAGCAACATCATCATCAACCTCCCCGTCACCCTGAATATCAGCTAGGGGACCATCCAAAAATAAATCGACATCATCGCCAAAAACATCATCAAAGGGCCAATCCTTAGAAGGAATGACCACGAGGGGAACAACGTCGAGGATAGGTGCGACAATATGCTCACCATCGGGGTGACCGATGATGAGGTGATCATGGATAGGAGCAGGGAAATCAAAAAGATCCTCGACTGGAATGCCATTAGCGATAGGTACGTCGACTCCAAAGTCCGGGAGAGCGAAAGGCTGAAAGTCATCGTCATCGTCAGAAAGCATCTCTGGATCGCTATCGGTGTCTAAAGTCAAAACCTCTGGTATAGGCGCCACCTCGTCATCAGAGACGATCGCCATCGGATCGTACTCCTCTGATAGACCGCTCTCAGATGAGGACATGTAAACCTGTAGCATAACAATCATAACGCGTGCACATATGTTACCTACTAACACTCAGTGTATGCAAACAAATACAATCATCACTTAATCATGTATTCACATTATCCTTCATGAAACTTTTCTATCTTACTTAGTCTACCCCATGCAAACTAGACCACCAACTGTGACCTTGCATTGTGTTTCTTGTCTTTCCTTTGTATAATGTTTGTTCCATGGATCTTGGAGCTTTGTAAATGCAATGAACAATATTTTGTGAAAAAAATTTCGTGAGAGATCCCTAATGATTGTAGTCTAGACTCAAGAAGGAATCCTAGTTCGCTACAGTCGAAGCTCTGATACCAAACTGTCACACCCTGACTTTTGCGGAGGCGTGTTATGTGTGACTTGCTTAATATCATTGCATTCAATTATACCAAACAACTATATGCTAGAAATCATGATGTTCATCCATTATTGAGTTTTAAAATAATACAAACCATATTGTTTAACATCAACCCAAGACTTCGTGTTTAAATTACAACCATCCAAATGATCAAAGTTCCATAAACAAGTATATGCTAGAAATCATGACATCAATTATTGTAGACACAACTTGAAAACCTTGAACGCCCGCCAGATCCATTTTCAATTCCGTGAAATACATTTAGTTTGAAAGCATCAACAAAAGTTGAGCGAGTTCATGTGTTTTGTATGTGAGCTCGTAATAAACTTGTAATCACTGTAAGTATGTGTTATGGGTCATTTTCTGAGCGTACATATCTTGACTAATATCCTGCTTTTGGTTGTTTGCTTGTGATCAGGATACTGGATTAGGATATTGCTAACATCCTGGGCGATATCCTGAGGTTAATTGAATTAACCACGTGCAGGTTAGAGGCTGTGGGTTACTAACGGTCAGATGGACTTCTTATCCTCAAGACTCGGGCGTATCTGTTATGTGAGAGACGTTGAACCTGAAAGACCAGGTCTACAACGTTCGAGTGGGGAATATTCACCGGATCCCGGTTATTTAGGATAGTTTGTTGCATTTCTTTTACTATAAATAGATGGGGGCGGATCAGATTAAGGCACACAATTTTTACACACACTTTCGAACACTTTTGCTCTCTAGCTCACTGCAAACACTACACACAAACACTTGTATTCGAATTACATTGTAACACCTAGTTGATCCGTACCACATCCTGCACTGTATCCTGATATTTGAAGTAATAGAAGAACAAGGCAGCTGCGATTGTCAGCTCCCGAGGTTTTGTGCCGGCGATCTAGATTGATCAAGGGCTTTCCTCGTACATCACGTGTCAACCTTTACTTTTTCTCTCATTGTTTGATCACAGATACAGCTCTATATCCTGAGCCGTATCCTGAAACTGTTTTCACACTTAACTTGAATAACATATTTTTTCACGCATATTTCTAGCACACTACCTCACTTAACTAATTTGATCACTTAATTGCTTCGATAATTTTTTACCAAAACAATTTGGCGCCTACCGTGGGGCAAGTGGTGCTATTTTTGCTAAAAACTTTAGTAAAATCATTACTCGGTTTTATTTTGTCAAAATTTTTTTCTAAATTGTTTTCAATGGCCTCGAGATCAAACATGAGCTCTACCACCATGTCTGTTACAACCTCTGCAACAATTGGTTCGGTGCTTCCACCTCCTCCTCCAAGAATGCAAGCTTCATCTCATGGAGCTAAAAGTCATGTAGCTCGGGATGTTATCCCCGCTCCCAGTACCCAGGGATCCGGTCCTGTTTTGTCATCTAATGATGAAATTCTGAATTTGTTTGGTAGTGTACAGGAACAGATGAGGCAGCAGCAGGAAACTAATCAGATGCTGATGAGAGAAATACAACTCTTGAAATCCGGCCCAAGTAGACCTGCTGAAGAAACTGTCACTCCTATACAGCCTAGGGCTTTGAACTTCAGTTCTGCAGTTTACACTGAGGATAACCGGGGGAACATCGTCCCAAGCCATTCTCAAAATCATACCCCTGAGATACCCTCCTCGGTCAGGATGTCAACTGTGAGGAGCTCAGGATATGCTTCAGGATATGGCCAGAATCCTCAGACCGGTAACGTGTCAAATAATAATATTCTTGCTACTAACAACAATGGGTCTTTTCAGGATGCAGGTATGACGTCAACATTCACTAGGGAGCTTCATAAATTGAAGGACATGATATCCAGTGTACCTGGAGTGGTCCAACCAATTCCGGAAGTATCTCAAGACAGCCACAAGATATCCCGCTTTGCATATCCTATCTGTGATGCTGAAATCCCGAAAAGATTTCAGACCCCCAACATGAAACTGTATGACGGGACTACGGATCCTGAAGAGCATATTGCCCAGTATAGAGAAAGAATGGAGATTAACCCTATCCCTCCGGAACTCAAGGAAGCCTGCTTATGCAAGGGTTTCGGTTCTACCTTGACAGGATCAGCCTTCAAATGGCTGTTAAATGTTCCTCCTCACTCAATTACTTCGTTTGCTCATTTGGTTAATTTATTTAATAGTCAATTTTCTTGCAGTCGGAGTTTTGAGAAACTAACCAGTGATCTTTACAGGATAACTCAAGGACCTCAGGAATCCTTGAGGGATTATGTGAACAAGTTTAGTTGAGAATCCTTGGATATCCAACATCTTGATGTTGCAACAGCTGTGCAGGCTTTTAAGATGGGGTTACAAAAGGATTCTCAGTTTTATCAGGATCTTGTAATGAATCCCTGCAGGAATCTCGATGAAGCTCGTAACAGGGCTTTGAGATATATCCGCTTTGAAGATGACAAAAAGATGCAAGAGAGGATGAATTCTACCTCAACCTACGAATCAACCAACAGGAAATCAGAATCCTCGTATAAACCATATCGCTCCAAGCCATATGGTAGAAATGATAACAAGAAAGTGAATGCTGTTGAAGACGAGGATCCTGAAGAATATCCTGAATTATCTGAATACTGCTTTTCTGTTAATATACCTGAGTTAATGTATGCTATGCAGGGTTTAGGAGACAAAACTAGGTGGCCTCGAAAGAATCAGCAGAAAGCTGATTGGAAGGATAAATCCAAATGGTGTGCCTTCCATGAAGATTTCAGACATGTGACCGAGGATTGCATTGCTCTAAGGAAAGAAATAAGTTACCTATTAAGCAAAGGGTATCTGAAGGATTTGCTGGGAAGAAAGAAGAATAAAGGGCAGGATCCTGAGAAGGATCCTGAACGAGTAGCATCACCCCCAGCAGATGCCAAAATAATTAACTTTATTTCAGGAGGATCCGACATTTGTGGGACTTCGTATTCGGCGGCCAAGACACATGCAAAGGAAGCTAAGACTGAAAGGGGAGACAAGCCAGCTAGGATGACTACCCTTACAACCGATAAAGTGATCACTTTCGATAGTGATGACAGGGATACTGTCCAGGATCCTCACCATGATGCTCTCGTAATAACATTATATGTTGCTAACCATTTTGTACGCAGGATATTGGTGGACAATGGTAGCTCCGTCAACATAATTCAGCTGGAGACATTGAAGAGGATGAATGTATCTCCGATGGACATTACTTCGAAGTCCACTGTGCTCGTTGGTTTCAGTGGAGAAGCTAGAAATACCGTAGGAGAGATAAAGTTACCAGTATATGTTGAAGGGATCAACTCGATACAACGCTTCTGTGTGATGGACTCCTTATCCTGCTATAACATCATACTAGGCAGGCCATGGATCCATGACATGAAGGCTGTGCCTTCGACTTATCACCAGTGCATCAAGATCCCTACCCCTTGGGGGGTCGTCAAAGTTGATAGTGATCAGCAGGAGGCAAAGGAATGCTACTCATCCTCAATGAAATCCTCAACCAAGCCTAATCCAGCATAGCAATTAAAGATGCGGGCTCGGGATATCGTGGAGGCTTCAGAGCAGGATGTGAAGAAAATTATCCTGGATCAGGATAATCCTGATACTCGGTGCTCGTAGGAACCAATATCCCTCAGGATATTGAAGAACAATTAACTAACTTTTTGAAGTGCAGGATGTCAACATTTGCATGGAAGCATGAGGATATGACAGGTATATCCAAAGACATTATTACTCACAAGCTTGGAATTGACAGGTCGTTCAAGCCTATACAGCAAAAGAGAAGGAAGTTTGCTCCTGAACGAAATGCAAGTATCCAAGAGGAAGTTGAAAGATTGTTGAAGTCCAAAATGATCAGGGAGGTCAAGTTTCCAAGATGGCTAGCAAATGTAGTCGTAGTACAGAAGAAAAATGGGAAATGGAGAGTCTGTGTAGATTACACAGACTTGAATAAGGCTTGTCCTAAAGACCCATTTCCTCTTCCTCATATTGATGCAATGGTGGATGCTACTGCTGGGCATGAGATGTTAACATTCATGGACGCATCCTCAGGATTTCAGCAGATTCAAATGGAGCCTTCGGACCAGGAGGATACTGCCTTTATGACACCAACAGATATTTATTGCTATACTGCTATGCCTTTCGGTTTGAAATCTAAAGAGATTGGTGAACATGATGTTCAAAGATAAGCTGGGGAACACCATGGAAGTATATATTGACGATATGGTGGTGAAATCTAAAAAGGCTGAGGATCACCTCCAGGATATCAAGGGAGCATTTGATATCCTGGATCAGTATAACATGAAACTGAATCCTGCTAAGTGCCATTTCGGAGTGGGGGCAGGAAAGTTTCTAGGATATATGGTGACGAAAAGAGGCATAGAGGCGAGCCCGGAGCAGATTAGAGCTATCCTGGATATAAAATCACCTTCGAATATGAAGGATGTTCAACGGTTAACAGGCCGAGTAGCAGCATTGAACAGATTTATTTCAAGATCCTTGGAAAAATGCAAGGAATTCTATGACATCCTTAAGAAGAATAAGAAGTTCGAATGGGAAGCAAAGCATGAAGCAGCCTTGCAGGATTTGAAGCGATATCTATCAACTGCACCTCTATTGATGAAGCCTGAAAATGGTGAACCACTATCCCTATACCTCGCTGTATCAGGGAATGCTGTAAGTGTCGTTCTTATAAAGGACCATGAAGGTCAGCAATATCCTGTCTATTATGTTAGTAAAAGTTTACTAGATGCCGAAACTAGATATTCTCATCTAGAGAAGTTGATATTAGCCCTAGTTATGGCATCAACAAAACTTAGACATTATTTTGAGACGCATAGGATTCATGTTAGAACCAATTATCCTGTTAAAAATGTGCTTAGGAAACCAGAGATGTCGGGTAGGATAGCCAAGTGGTCAGTAAAATTGAGTGCTTATGATTTAGTATATAAGCCTAGAAATGCCATAAAGTCTCAGGCTTTAGCTGACTTTGTGGCTGATTTCAGTAGTGACATTCAAAACGAAGTGGGTTTAGAAGTACAGCACCTAGGAGAAAACTTAGAATGTTGGACATTGTATACTGATGGTGCATCTAACGTAAGAGGTGTAGGTTTAGGTATACTACTAAAATCGCCACAGGGGGACATATTACCCCAGGCTATTAGGTGTGAATTTCCTGCTACTAATAATGAGGCAGAGTATGAGGCTTTAATTGCAGGATTATAGTTGGCTAAAAATATGAATATCAAGAATTTGCAAGTATATGTTGACTCCTTGTTAATCACTAATCATTTTAATGGAACCTATGCAGTTAAAGGGGAGAAGTTAATCGAGTATCTTGAAATTCTCAAAAAATTAGCAGGATATTTCGATATTTTTACACTTGAACAGGTACCAAGAGAGGATAATGCTGAAGCTGATGCCTTAGCAAATCTGGGATCATCGGTTAGGATACCGGAAGGGACCCGAATACCAATATTACATATCCTATATCCTGCGATGAATCCTCAGGATAAAGAAGTAATAAGTATTCAGAATCCTGATGAGGAGTATCCTGAGGAGGATCCTAAGTCCTGGACGGCTCCAATCATGAGATATCTCAAGGAAGGACACATCCCAAAGAATGAGAATCCTAAAGCCTTTAGAATGAAGGTATCACGATTCACTATTATAAATGATGTTTTGTATAAGAGATCTCTTGCATGACCATATCTGAGGTGCTTGGAGAACCCCGAAACCAAAGAAGTACTTCAGGATATACATGAAGGGGATTGTGGCAACCATACTGGGGGCAGGTCCTTATTCTCAAAAATATTAAGGACAGGATATTATTGGCCGACGATGTGGAAAGATGCCGCAGAATATGCTCGAAGATGTGATGCATGTCAAAGACATAGTAACATATTACATCAGCCTGCTGAACCGCTGTATCCTATTGTTTCCCCTTGGCCGTTTATGAAGTGTGGTATGGATATAGTGGGAAAGCTTCCAAAGGCTCCAGGAGGAAAGGTTTTCATGTTGGCGATGACGGATTATTTCTCCAAGTGGGTTGAAGCAGAAGCATTTGTTCAAGTTAGAGATCAGGAAGTGGTATCCTTCATAAAAAGGAATATCCTGACTAGGTTTGGAGTACCAGCTGAGATAATTTGTGACAACGGATCTCAATTTATAAGTAAAAGGACTACTGATTTCTGCAAGAGTTGGGGAATCAAAATGATTACATCTACCCCGGTACATCCTCAAGCAAATGGACAAGCTGAATCCTCAAACAAGATAATTGTCAACAACTTGAAGAAGAGATTAGGGGCCAAGAAAGGAAGGTGGGCAGAAGAACTACCCTTTGTTTTGTGGGCTGATAGAACGACGGTAAAAAATGCAACTGGTCAAACCCCATTTTCCTTAGTATTTGGAGCAGAAGCAGTGATCCCGACGGAAATGGTGATACCCACAGCAAGATCCAACCTCAGGAATCCTGAGCAGAATCCTGAAGTCCTATGCCAGGAACTGGATACTATTGATGAGGCAAGAGATGCAGCACGACTAAGAATGGCAGCATATCAACAAAGGATATCCAGAGCATACAACAAGAATATTAGGACTAGAAGGTTCAATGTTAGAGATTGGGTGTTAAGAAAAGCTTTTCAGAATACTACTAATCCCGCTGATGGAAAGTTGGCTCCGAAATGGGAAGGACCCTACGAGGTTGAGTCAGAATCAGGAAAAGGAGCGTACCGACTCAAGAATATAGAGGGGGATATGCTATCGAGATCTTGGAATGCTATACATTTGAAACTCTATTTCAAGTGAGTATGGAACGTAAATTCCAACTCAGGATGGTATGAATTATGTATCTCTTATTAACTTTTGATATTATTTGCTATTTTGAATCTATTACTGACTTCAGCATCGGAGGGGTGTTAGCCAGGCTAACACCCACCTTAGCTTTTAGTGGTTTTGCAGAATATACTTCAGGATATAGCACCAGGATACACACTCAGGATACTTCGGAAGATTAGAGGATTGGCCCCCTCTCTCACATATAAGGGATCCTGATCCCCTCAAAGGTTTAAAGGTATTCACCTTTCTTCCGAATTGGGTTTAAACACCCCGCCTGGAGCGCAAGTTATTCGGGAATAGTTCAAGGTGGCGGGACCAGTCCATGTAAAAGTGGCTGACAATTTCGTTACTATTGGCTATATCCTGAATCCTAAAGGTATATGAGGATTGATCACCCTCTCTCACGAAAGGGTATTTTTATACTCTCTAAGGTTTAAAGGTTTTCACCTTTCTAAGTCTTGGAGTTTAAACACTCCCGCCTGTAGCGCATGAAAATTTGGGATTTCCCCCGGGATACGAAGGATTTATCTCCAGTATATTTTGGGTTTTACCCCTGTAACACAAAAAAACTGTCTATACAATTGGAACTGATTTCCAAGAAATTTCTAAGTATTCGAGGACATTATGCACAGGGGACATTCCATCTAAAGCAATTGTATGATGCATAAAGGATCAAAGTTAAGCTAAGAGTCTCGAACTGGGGACATCTTAGTAGGAGAAGTCGCAAAAGGGATTGGAGATTGATACTAGGGTTAGACTCAGTTCCTGGTATGATCTTTCCTTTATAAACTTTACATAAATTCTATAACTCAGGTTAAGGTTTAAGTATCCTGAAAAGGATATATCTTCAAGATATATCTTTAAAATGTGTTTTTGGGATGCGTTTCAGGACATTTGATTAAAATATTTCGAAGTGATACTAGTTTGAAATTAAAACCTTGATCAAACAAGTATTGTTAAAATGGGTTTTAGAAGATGGACTATCTTTTATTCTTTAAAAGTTTTCTCTAAAGTTGATTGAATTTTTAGGAGTTATATTTAATAAAAGTTTTCATAATGTATCATTAAGTATATTGATCAGGATATTTGTACGAAATTTTTGCAAAGCTAAGATCTACACTAAGAAATACAGAAAGCAACAAATAAGTTAAAAGGAAGTTATATTATTAACATGTCAAAAGTTGTGCTTTTGGATTCACCTCAAACCGAGGCCCATCCACCAAAAGCACAATTAGTCTTTACCATACTTTTGTAACGGTTAAAGGTTCTATCTCAAAACGGGACCTGTCCACATTCAACCGTTACGACATTCAAAACAGGTTATACTAACCGATGACCATGGGCTTCATCCTGAAACCCAGGACCCATCCACCTTTGGTCATCGTATTGTTCTAATGCAGGAAATATAAATTGTTCAACGACGGGAAAAGTAAATTGTTTGTACAAACCACAACCATGAAATTTAAAAAAATGGGCTCCGGCCTTGGCACGTATATCCATCATCGCCCACTTCGCCGCCTAAGGGGCAGCACCTTCTTGATCAACAACTTCCTTCCCAGCATATGCACCAGCATCCCCCTCAGGATTTTCCTCGGCATCATCACCAGCATTGGCCACTTCCTCTGCCGCCTTAGAAGGCTCTTCATCAGCATGCTTTGCAGGATGAGCAACGGGATGACCTCCAAGATCCTGTAGTTTTACTTCCCAAGCCTTTACATTCCAGGAGGGGCATTCGAAGCCCAAGTTCTTGGCCTCATAAGCCATCCTTAACCAGGCTTGGAGAATAGAGATAACAACGGATGCTTTGAGACTGTCCCGATATGAACTCATATCCTGCTGGTATTGGAGAAGGGCAGCATCTAGTTTGGCTTGAGCATCCTCCTTGGCTTTGTGGAGGGCAGCTTGGTGTTCCTGGGTCATTGCCTTGTATTTGTCTTCATAATGCTGGGACTTGGTAGCTGCAATTGTTCCTTGATCAGCTATGGTGGTTACAACTTTTTCAAGCTTGATTTCCAGCATCTTATTAAGCCCACAGGCATCTTCATACAAGTGCACGAGACGCTCCAAGCCCTGCAGTTAAGGACACAGGTATCAGTGAAAAAAATGAGCAGGATAATGACTAACATGCATGTTCAGGATATTGGAAGGGAATTTTTACCTGCTTGAGGAATGAAGTAGCTTCATTAAATCCATGATTCTCGAGAGAGAATGTCTCAGAGGCGGCTGGGGAATCCATTTCCTTCCTCTTCCGGGAGCTAGAGGCCCGGGTCCTGGATGCCGGAGGAGCTTTAGGAGCGGTAGTAGTCTTTGAAGTAGTAGGCTTCGGTGTGGCAGATGACTTCGGCTTAGATTCTTGTTTGACAGGTACAAGGCTGGAGTAACTATCCAACTCGTCAAGTTGGAAGCCTTCAAGGTTGATAACCGGTACTGCACAAGGGAAGATATTTTTAAAACTCATAATACCTCTGAAAAATAATCGGTTTGATAAATAAAGATAATTACTGAGAATATGCTTACTTGACGTCTCTGAACTTGATTTTTGGCTTGAATCTGTAAGAGACAGGGAGAAGGTTCTTTCACTGGCAGGAAGTTGGTAGATTCCTTTGATCCTGGACTTGGATTCCGCACTTGGGGGTGCTAAATCTCTGAAGTTTGCTGCATAAAACATCAGGATATAAGTTTAGGATATAGTTTAAGGATACACTTGGGGATATTCCTAAAACCCTAGATCCTACCCTGGTTAACCATCTAATCGGCAGATCGAAACCTTTGTCAATAGAGTCTCTTTTCACGAAAAAGAACTTTCGCCGCCATCGGTCTTCGTTCTTGGTGGCCTTAAGAACTAAAGGACTTTTGGAGGTGGAAAACAAAAGAAAACGGTTGTCGCCATGGGACCTCAACCGGTATACTATAGGGAGGTCTTCAATACACAGGTCAGTGCAATGGCGAGATCTGATTTGATCTAGCACCATCAAAACTCGCCAGACCATTGGCATAATTTGAGCATAACTAAGGCCGGTGAGGTCGAAGAAACGAGAGATAAAGGGTGAAAATGGGTACCGGAGTCCCAAAGAAAAGGGGTAGGCGAAAAAACAGACCCACTCGTCTGATGACACGTCTGATCGGATCTCCCGATCAAAAGGACGAATGACTGTTCCAGCAGGAAAGGCGCCAGAATTCTTGAGGGCAGCGATATCGGCATTATTGAAGCATCAAATTTCTTTTTCTGGTTCTCGTATGAGGTTTTGACTCACGAGGGTTGGGACTGGTTCATCCAAACGAGATCTTGTCCGTGATGCCATGGAGAGTGTTAAAGCAAATTAAGAGAAACTCTGGAAAGAAAAAAGGGGATGAAGAAAAGAATAGTTACCTGGAAATCGCTGGAAGAGTGATGATAATAATGAGAAATATCTCAGCTAATTATAGGATGAATATAGGGGGGTAAAGAGTAAATATTGCATTGAAAATGGCACAATGTCACCTCAACCATCGTTTTGTTTTAATTGCCTTGATTTACGAGATAGAACTTTTAAAATATATCCGTTGGATTGGTATACCAACAGATATATTTGGGGACAATTATTATGGGTCATTTTCTGAGCGTACATATCTTGACTAATATCCTGCTTTTGGTTGTTTGCTTGTGATCAGGATACTAGATTAGGATATTGCTAACATCCTGGGTGATATCCTGAGGTTAATTGAATTAACCACGTGCAGGTTAGAGGCTGTGGGTTACTAACTGTCAGATGGACTTCTTCTCCTCAAGACTCGGGCATATCTGTTATGTGAGAGACGTTGAACCCGAAAGACCAGGTGTACAACGTTCGAGTGGGGAATATTCGCCGGAGCCCGGTTATTTAGGATAGTTTGTTGCATTTCTTTTACTATAAATAGACGGGGGCAGATCAGATTAAGGCACGCAATTTTCACACACATTTTCGAACACTTTTGCTCTCTAGCTCACTGCAAACACTACACACAAACACTTGTATTCGAATTACATTGTAACACCTAGTTGATCCATACCACATCCTGCACTGTATCCTGATATTTGAAGTAATAGAAGAACAAGGCAGCTGCGATTGTCAGCTCCCGAGGTTTTGTGCCGGCGATCTAGATTGATCAAGGGCTTTCCTCGTACATCACGTGTCAACCTTTACTTTTTCGCTCATTGTTTGATCACAGATACAGCTCTATATCCTGAGCCGTATCCTGAAACTGTTTTCACACTTAACTTGAATAACATATTTTTCACGCATATTTCTAGCACACTACCTCACTTAACTAATTTGATCACTTAATTGCTTCGGTAATTTTTGACCAAAACAGTATGTATTTGTAAACCGGTATGAAAGCGTCTATGAACAGATCAATTAATGATTTGCAAGGTCATTAATATGTATGTAATGGTGCAGGAAGGCTCAAACCTAGCAGATTTTGTACCGGGTCTCCGGTTGGAAGACATAGTCACCACCTTCGGCCACTTCCGGCCCAGGGGTGGGGCTCGCAACACCCAAATAGATCTATCACTCATGTCCCTTGGTCCTTATACGAGGATTAATGGTCTTAAGCGCTATACCCACCACTCACATGATCGAACTGTTCATTCCTTAGCTAACCATACCATTTCTAAACGTTTGTAAACAATTGTAACATGTATTTCACCCCCGAAGTTATAAAACTGAAAACAGTTAAAATAAAAGGGGGACATGAACTCACAATCTTGCGTCCTGCAAACTTGTGTAACTTAAAGCTTTTCCTCGGTCGCACGACTACCTACACACGTGTTATGGTTTATTAGACGGATGGGTCGTGCCTCGGCTTTTAGTCTTAATTGTTATGACTTAGCATCTTGGAGTTACATTTTTGATGTAATAAATATTATTCCAAAGTATATAATTATTTGTTAAAATAATAATATTTTAACTTAAATTATATTTATTAATTATTGGAATAATTGTTAAAATAATATATTTTAACTTATTTGTTTTGTAACCCTTCATAAATATCTTCCCAAGGATGGGTATACTTATACTTGTATTTTTAGACTGGTGTATTTTGTCAAGTATTGGTGGCGTATTTCGCCATGTATTTGTACGTACAAGAATACGTATATTTGTTGTATATATTAAGTATTCTTATACTTAACTTTTGTATTAAATTTTCTGGAATAATATTTTTAATAAAAATTTACCCATATATATTCTTAAAATATATATTTTAAGAAAAACTTTTTATATAGAATTTTCTTTAATTCTTCCTTGGCAAAAATAATCATATTTTCATAACAACCTCAAAAATAATATATTTTCAAGATTAACTTAGAAAATATTTGTAAATCCATTTTTCATCCAAAAATAATATATTTTTGGTTTGTTTAAGAAAATATTTATTTTCTTCAAAAATAATATACCTTCTTAATAGTACAAGAAAACATATATATTTTTCTTTACTCAAAAATAATATATTTTCTTCTTGACAAAAATATGATATATTTTTGTAACACTTGTAAAAATTATAATTTCCGTTTCTTTGGTTTCCAAAATACCGTTTAACTTAAATCCGGAATATTTGTGTAGTTCATATTCCTTGTTTGGTTTGTCCAATTTTTGGGTATAAATTATATATTTATTTCCTTGGAATTTTGGCAATATTTTGTATAATAATTCTTGGTATTTTGGTAGGTTATATTATTTCAAGTCCTAAAATAATATAACTAATACACATAATATACAAGTAATCACACAAATTGTGACATCTAAATATATATTTTCCTAAATATATACTTAGTCACTTTTATTTATCAAAAATCAACCTCCAATATTTGTAATTTTTGTAACAAAAATTATGGCAAATTTTATATGAAAACCATGGTTAAAATTTACTCATAAACACTTGTTTAAAAAATATTTTTCTAAGTGTTTAAATTCTAGAAAAAATGTTGCCATAGTTTCCCCTTAAAAATGCAGGTTTCCATGCTTTCAAAGCATATCATAAGGTATGTAAAATCGTGATGTTTTGATTCATCTTAAATTCTACGTTAATTGTGAGAAACTGAAATTGAGCTTAAATATGTGATGCATGAATGAATCTTGAAGTAATATGATGTCTAGGGTTAAACCCTAGATGATTCTTGTGAAAACCTTGCATCGTACTTGTAGGGTTTGTGATTACCATGGTAAGTGATTAATGAAATTGTAGAAGTTAGACAAACACTGAGATTGTGATTTTCTATTTTAGTGAAAACTGAATTTATGTGTTAAATTCAGAAAAATATTGATGTTGAAACTTGTTGCAAATTGCCCAATTGAAGCGGATATAGAAGGAAGTAACATCTCAAGAAACTAGTAATGATTATGTAAGAATTTGACCCGCTAGGTGTTTGTTGAAACGCCTAAATGAGGAATAAAATGTTAAATCAGACAAAAAACGCAAATTTGAATATCATAATAAATTATCCGTTATTGATTATAAAAGAGTTCTAAATTGATGGTGAAAGGAACTCTTTAGGTAAAGCATCCAGATCGTCAAGCGGACAAGCCGGAGGTGAAACATGCTTGAAGGGTGCACTTTGAAGGTACGCGACTTATGGTTTCGCTACATTATGTTTAATTGTTAGTCTTACTTTGTTATATTGAAATTTGGTAAACAAGGAAAACTGTTAAGTCACGGGAGTGACAAAGTGCCTTAGACAAGTAAAACGGGTCAAAACATGAGTTAGAAATAGAGTTTGGATGTGTCTAGCAATGGAGACACCGATTCGGCATCCAAACGGGTCAAAACAAGTTGTGTTACAAACATAGAAATTAATAACCATCACTTGTGATTGGTTATATATCAAGCGTAGGTCGTGTAACGGACACGCAATTCCGTTGCAAAAGCATGAACCCTTGTAGAGGGATTATAGTTCGGAACATTCGCTTATCAAATGATTCCAAAAGGCATGGTTAAATTTTTGTAAATAAGCATGATGGTTATTGCATAAGCAACCTCGTGAGGGGAGCAAAAGCTCATATTTGGTAAACGCAGAAACGGGTGCATTGGCCTAAAGTTTGTGATGACAACAATACATGTCATGGAACTTGTAAACAAATGGGTCAAATAAACAAGAGACAAATTATAGGACAACTGTTTTTGAAATGATATTTTTATACAAAACGTGTTGATAAACGCGTCCGTAATTAAATTCCGGTCGCGTAGGAAAAAGAATCGGCTAAAACGGACGCCCGAGTCAAAAGTTATGCCAATTTAAAGTTTGGAATAGAGATAAGTGGTGCTGGGTGAAATTAGCAGCTCCAAAAAACAACCTTCTGTCGAAATCACTTGCTGGCGCTTCGCCACGGAGAGAACCAATAATCGTCGCGCGACGCGACGGCGGCGCGACCAACCCGGATCTTGCTTTTTGTTTGTTTCTGACTTGTTTGAATAAGGAACTTGCTTATACTTGACTTTTAAAGTGTCAAACTAATAATTTTATTGGTTTTGACCATAGGTGAAGATGGTCCTAACCTGGATGGTGATCAAGCATACATCAAGAACTGAACGCACCAAATGAAGCTTCCGCATTTTGTCTATTTTGTCTTAGTAATATGTAGACGCTTGAAAACTATGTTTTAAAAGTTAACTAGTAGTATGATGACTTGAATATTATGACCTTGTAAGGTCTTAAAATCATGAAAACTTTTGTAAACTCGTAAATTCTTGTACTAAATGCAAGCTTTTGTATCACTAATCTCGTTATATTAAGTCGGGTCTTACAAGTTGGTATCAGAGCTAAGGGTTGTCAATAAAGTGTGTTCGGTTCAAGCTTGGTCAAGTATCCGGTAAGTGTTAATTGTTTAAGTAGATTTAGAGAATATAGAAATGAAACATGAATTAATATGCACGAAAAGAGTGTGTAAGCTCACTCAAACCCAGGAAATGTATGAAACAAGAACGGTTGAATCAAGTTATGAACTTGATTAAACCAAAACAAGTAAATCATATGTTATAAACGAAATGTTTAACGGTTAATGTAAACATTTCAGTATTAAAGATGGCGGATGAAAGTAACGATGATGCAGTGCCAAGAGTCACCAAGCAAATAAGAGAAGTGATTGTCGATGAGGTTGGAAAGTCATTCGAAAATAGTTTATTTGATTTCATCGATAAGATCCAGAACACGGTACTAACAGTGGTCGATGAAAGAATCAAGAAATTGGAAGATAATGCCAATATAACGAAGGAGAAGTCCGGAGGACGAAAGCCTTGTTCGTACAAAGAATTCATGACGTGTAAACCGCCAGTCTTTAACGGGGAGGTTGACCCGATATTATGCCAACGGTGGCTAAGCGACATCAAAGGAGTGTTTGAAAGGACCCATTGTGATGAAGATGACTACGTAGCCTATGGTACTGGTCAGTTAAGGGGTCAAGCGAAAGACTGGTGGGATAACAAGAAGAAAGAAATTGGAAGTGAAGCGGCTAAGGCTATGACATGGGATGAATTTAAGACACCGTTTCTTAAACATCATAGTCCTAAGGCGGTTGTTAACAGAATCAAAGAAGAATTCGTGCAGCTTAGACACAAGGGTGAGTCCATTGACAAAATCACGGGAATGTTCATGGATAAAATGAAGTTTTGTGATGAACTGATAAGGAACGAAGAACATAAGATATATTATTATTACAATATGTTGAATGACGAGTATAGGGAGTTTATGACTCCTTCAAAGTATGAGACCCTTACCGAGATTATAAACGTTGCTCGGGAACGGGAGATTGAATTGAAGAAGCAAGTTGAACGGGGCGAACGAAGGGCACATGATGTTAATCCAAGCCCTACCAAGAAAGCACGAACAAACGAAACAGTGAAGAAATCGGATGCAAAAGGCGGGTCGCCAAATTGCAAAATCTGTGGAAAGGGTCATAGGGGTGAATGTCGTTTCGAGGATAAACCTTGCCCCATATGTCAGAAAACGGGGCATATGGCTTCATCATGCCCGAAAAAAGTGACAGTTTGCTACAACTGTTATCGAACAGGTCACAAGAAGTCAGAATGCTCGGAACTTGTGGGAAAGAAAGACTGCCAAGACACGAAAGGTGAAGCCCCGAAGGCAAAGGCTAGATCTTTCCACTTGACTGCCGCAGAAGCAAAAGTTGTACCCGAAGTGGTTTCAGGTATATTTGTTGTAAACTCGATTCCTGCACGTATATTATTTCATACGGGTGCGAATAAATCCTTTATTTCATATGGGTTTATCCGACATCCTTCATTTGTTCTAACAAAATTACCTATGCCTTTAGAAGTAGAGATAGGTAATAACAAGAGTTTTATCGTCTGTGATGTATGTGAAAATTGTAAATTGAGCATTGACGACGAAGAATACACAATAGACTTGATCCCAATGTCGATGGGAGAATTTCAAGTAATCGTGGGTATGGATTGGTTGTCCCGATACTACGCCAAGGTGGAATGCTTCCGAAAGGAAATAAAACTAACATCTCCTAGCGGAAAGCATGTTATGATATACGGTGAAAAAGGCGGTAACCCGGTGGTATGCACAATGCTAGAAGCCCACAAACTTATGAAACATGGATGCAAGGCATATATGGTATACGCAAGTGAGTCGGAGAAAGAATCCCTCAAAATCGGAGACGTGCCGGTGGTATGCGATTATGAAGATGTGTTCCCGGAAGATTTACCGGGAATACCGCCAGAACGGGAGGTAGAGTTCGGAATCGAATTGATTCCGGGCGCAAAACCTGTGGCCAAGGCACCGTATCGGCTCGCGCCGTCGGAGCTACAAGAATTGATATCTCAAATCCAAGAGCTGCTCGACAAGGGGTTTATCCGACCGAGTGTATCCCCGTGGGGCGCACGAGTACTATTTGTGAAAAAAAAGGATGGCAGTATGCGTATGTGTATCGACTACCGGGTGTTAAACAAACTCACGGTGAAAAATCGACACCCACTTCCAAGAATCGATGACTTGTTTGACCAGCTACAAGGAGCGAGTTGGTTCTCAAAAATTGACCTCAGATCGGGTTATCACCAGTTGAAAGTCAAGGAGGAAGACGTACCGAAGACGGCTTTTCGTACGCGGTACGGGCATTATGAGTTCCTCGTGATGCCCTTTGGGTTGACTAATGCACCCGTGGCTTTCATGGATCTCATGAATCGGGTTTGCAAACCTATGCTAGATAAGTCAGTAATTGTATTTATCGATGACATTTTAGTGTATTCAAAGAATGAAGCTGAGCATGTTTACCATTTGCAAGAAGTGTTAGAGACACTCAGATGAGAAAAGCTGTATGCAAAATTTTCAAAGTGCGCCTTCTGGTTACGAGAGGTGCAGTTTCTCGGGCATATCATTATTGCCGACGGGGTACTAGTGGATCCGTCAAAAGTAGAAGCCGTGTCAAAATGGAACACTCCAAGGAATCCCTCAGAAATCCGAAGCTTTTTAGGGCTCGCGGGATATTATCGGAGATTCATACAAGATTTATCCAAAATTGCCTTACCATTGACCAAATTGACTCGCAAGGAGGAAAAGTTTGTATGGGTCATCGAACAAGAGGAAGCCTTCCAAACGCTCAAAGAAAAGTTAGCTCACGCTCTGGTGTTAACGTTACCGGAAGGAGTTGACGACATGGTGGTTTACTCGGATGCGTCGCATTCGGGGCTCGGATGTATTTTAATGGAACGAGGCAAGGTCATAGCCTACGCCTCGAGATAATTGAGGATCCATGAAAAGAAATACCCAACTCATGACTTGGAGCTGGCAGCAGTGGTTTTTGCCTTAAAAATATGGAGACATTACTTGTATGGGGTAAAATGTACCATCTTTACCGACCATAAAAGTTTGAAATATTTCTTCGATCAGAAGGAATTAAACATGAGGCAGAGGCGATGGTTTCTTGGTGCATATGTCTGTCGACTTCGTCTTGTATCGAGTCTTGTATCTAGATAGGATGGAATGAAGCTCAGTAGGCTAGGTATTAGGGTTTTAGGAGTGTGGGACCATTTCGCACGAAATGGAAAAGCCATTTCATACGAAATGGACAAGTGGCCATTTCACACAAAATGGATTTTGTTCATTCCGTGCGAAATGCATCCTCTATAAATACCTGAGCTTGGGTTGTCATTTGTAACTTTCTGATTCCGGTGCCAAGGTGCTGCCGAAGTGTCTCCTGCCTGTAAAACGTTGTGTAATCAATACAAGAGACAGTTTAAAGTGATTCTTGTGCAATACAAGTTGAACAAAGACAAAATCACTGAATTCCGCCTCTGATTTAGTCCGAGATGTCTTCTGAACGACTCGTTTGGTCGTGAAAACGATCCTACATGTGGTATCAGAGCTCAGGAGGAAGAGTTCTTACCGATTTCAGCTTGTTTTCTTCAAAATTCTGATTTCTACACCTTCTTTTACAAGATTTTTCAAAATTGAACAAGATTTTACTGTTAAAATGGGCTAATTTTCACATATAATACGCGAAACACTGTTTTAACAAATCCTTGAAAGAATTAGACCTAAAATCGACCTAAAACTTGATCAATTTATCAATATCATGGCCGATTGGATGACATCAGCACCATTTCGCATGAATTGAACACGTCCATTTCGCACGGATTGGCAAGATTTAGGTCCATTTCGCACGGATTGGCAAGATTGAACTTCATTTCGCTTCAAAGTGTCATTTCGTTTGAATCAACACCTCATTTCGCACGAAGTGGGTAAAAGGGTCCATTTCGTTTGAAAATCAGCTATTTCGTACGAAATCTTTCATTTCGCATCAAATCATTTCGTGTGAGTAAGTTCGCTTGAAATTGCCATTTCGCACCAAATCCAATTCGTGTGAATATTGCCATTTCGTTTGAAAGTTTGAGTTGGTGAAATTTTATATCAAATCATGGAAGAAGAGTTTTACAACGCGTTTGCTACTACCCCAAGTACTCCTGTTACCATTGCTCAGAGTGTGAACATGGAAAATGAAACAGGAACGTTACAGAAACCTCCAAAGTTGATGGGCATTGAAGAATACTATGGTTGGAAAGACCGGTTCGAAAATTGGGTTCAAGCAAATCATTTAAGGTCTTGGGAGTGTATTGAGAAAAAGTATGTTAAACCTCGTACAGATGTGGGAGTTATCAAAACTATTTCTGAATTGTCGGATAAAGAAAGAGATATGTATAAAGCAGAAAAAATGATGATTAGTCTGTTTCAGCAAGCTGTGAAAGAAGACATCTTCATATTACTTCAACATGATGGTACTTCACGTTCGATTTGGGAAGCACTTAGAATTAAATTTGAGGGAAGTACGAATATGATCAGGAGTAAGAAATCATTATTAAAGAAAGAATTCGATTTGTTTACTAGTTTGCAGGGTGAATCTACAAAGAAGCTCATTGAGAGATATTGCATTTAGTGCGATCAATGTCAATGTTGGATATCAACAAAGATCGAGAAGAATGGGTTGACAAATTAGCTGATGCTTTACCTCAGAAAGAATGGGGTATATATATGATGATATTAAAGAACACTGGAGAATATGATAAATTGACAATCTCTCAGTTCATTGAAAAACCTGAAGGACAAGATCTTGAACAACAAAAGATTGCTACAATGAGTAATCCAAGTGGTCAACAAGACATCAAGATGTATTACAAAGCGAATGTTCAGAATGTTGAAGCAAGTTCGAAGGTTCAAACTGCTTTCAGTGCAGAAAACTCATCCGGATCAGTTAATCAAAGTCCAATCAGCAACAGTGGATTTTCTTCATACTCGAATGTTAATCCGAATGTTTCAAATTCAAGTTATCAGTCTCAAAGCTCAAACAACAGTAATGGTCATGTGTTACACTGTAACATCGCGTTGCATCTTCAGAACGGTCAAAATTTCTGTGAAGAAGTTGCCAAAGATCATATGGCATTACTAGCTACAGTATTAGAATCATATGAGGGTTTGGTTGCAGGAAGGATCGGAAATCCTATGTTGACAAAAGAGGATTACGATCAGATCGATGCTGAGGAAATGGAGCTTATGGATATTAAGTGGTGTTTAGCAAGTGTGTTGAGGAGAGCTGAGAAATTTAAAATGATTACAGGAAGAGATGATTTTCGTGATGCTAATGTTTCTACTTTAGGTTTTGATAAATCTAAAGTTACTTGTTTTCGATGTAGGGAAAAAGGACATTTCAAGAGGGAATGTACCAATCGAGAAGCAGGTGGAACTCAGAATCCATTCGGGAATAATGATTATTATCGGAAAGCTATATATCAACAAGTTGCTCAACAACCGTCATCATCCAATGTTATTGAAGATGGAAAGAAGAAAGATTATCTGGTTAATCAAGATGATGAAAGAATGGCAGAAGGTTTTAGCTGGGACAAATACATTCCAAATGATTCAAAGTTTAGAGCATTCATTGCACAAATAGTTCAAGAACCAGATTTAATGAAGGAATGGATGGATGTGTTTGCTAATGATGAGAAAAGTCAAGATGAAGAGTCTGTTTCTTCAGAAGAAAGTTCAGAAAAGACAACAGTCTTTGATCAATCATCAACTGATAGCAGTGATGATGAAGAAGAGATACAAATAAACATTGGAAAAACTCAATTATCTCCTGAAAGTTTTAAATTTTATTTTGCAGATAGATTGGAGAAACTAAAGGAGAAGCGAGCAACCAAGAATCGGAAAAAGGTAAAATGCGATAATGTTGCTCAGGAAGAGAAGTCTGAACAGAGTGAAGAAGATAAAGTTGCTGAAAAGGTGGTTGAAGTTGAGAAGGTAGATGAAGTTGAAAAGGTGGTTGAAGTTGAAAAGATAGTCGAAGTTGAAAAGATTATCGAAGTTGAAAAAATTGTTGAGATCACGAAACCTTGTCTAAAGTGTTTGGAACCATGCAAACATTGTGAAGAGAAAGATGAGAAGTTTAGTGATCTTGAAAAGATGAAAGAAAAATTAATGTTCGATGTTAAGTATGTGAAAGAATCGTATGATGTGTTGAACAGAACAGTGAATAGTCTGCAAAAGACAAATTCTGAAAGAGAAGATGCCTTAACCATGATGAATGCGGTGATGATGTCAAAGCAGAAGGCTATCAATCACTATATTGAAGAATGTGCAAAGTTGAAGCAGGAGTTGGAGATAGAAAAGATAGAAAATGAAAGAACCAGACGATTGCTGCAAAGTTATTCTAGTTCTGATTATTTGATTGATAGAATTTATCCAACTGTTGCAGGTTTTGAAGCCTTTCAGGACAAGAAATCGGAAGAGAAGGATACTGGTAAGAAACAAAGTGCAAATTATAACAAGTGTCCGCCTCCGATCTAGGAAAGTTATTCTCCCAGAAAACCAAATGAGGAACAAGTCAAAAAGGCAGTCAATATAAAATTGAAGTCTGAAACAACTGATGAGTTACCAGAAAACATTGACGTCACGTTCACATCGTCTGACACCGATCATGAGTCTGAGTTAATAAAGAAAGTGGTCGATCAGGTGTTGGATAAGGATGAGGAGTCAGAGTCAAAGTCTGAGTCAGAAATCTCGAGTTCGTCGGTCAACAGTCCAAAGTCGCCAGTGAAACGGGTTTACAATAAAGAATTTCTGTTATCAAAAAGTAATTTGAATGACTAAACATTCAAAGTTGCATATACTTTGAATGGTTCAGACAAATTATTTTCTGATGAGGAATTTCCAATAAGAGGTGTTAAAACTGAAATGATTAACAAGGTTTTCAAACTAATAGAAATTAATATTTCTAAAATAAAAGATGTAAATCTTACTGGTAAACCTAAACCTTACACTTCAAGAGTTCAACAAAGGTTAAACAACAAAAAGGGTTACAGTTCTGGTTCAGGTTATCGAAAGAAACCAAACCATAACGGTAATTTCAAAAAGAAGGGATTGGGTTTTATTCCACCAGAAAATCATAAAAATGAGAAAATTTCTAAAACAAAAACAGTATTTGTTTCAGGGTCTAGTTCTGAAGAAGAAGAAGAAGAAGAAGAAGAAAAGAGCTCATTTTGGAAACAATCAAACAAAGAGTTCTTTGCAGAAAAACAAAAGTTTGAGAAAAATGGAGTTTATCTAAGAAAGGAGACAACAACCTGTTACCGATGTCAAGAAGTTGGTCACATCGCCTGGAATTGTCCAAAGGCAACCAACACAAAACAGGAAGTTGTTTCTAAACTCAAAGAAAAAATTGTTGATAAAATTGAACCACCAACTGAAAAATTCAAAGTGTTTAAAAATTCAACATATGAAGTTGGTGAATGTTCGAAAAGATTTTACAAAAGAAGGGTGAATCTTGACAACCAAATGTGGGTTGTTAAGAAATCTGATGTGAAATTTGGTGATGAATCTGACTCGTCAAAGTCAGAGGAGCCACAAGTTGATCAAAAAGGAGAAAATTCAGTTCCGCCAACGGATGATGTGAACTTTCCACCATTGCGGGCTGAAAATTTAAAATCAAAAGTTGGAAAAGTGGAAATTTCGAATCAATTCTATTCTGAAAAGAAAGAATTTGATGTCGAAAAGGTGTTCAATGGGAAAGTTAAAAATATTTTTGGAAAGATGGTTGAGGGAAAGGTAAAAGGGGTAAAAGATTTTTATGAATCAAAAAGAAATGTTGAAACCCCAAGTGAAACTAAAAAGGTCACACCCAAAGCTGGTCAGGCTTGGGTGTCTGTATTCCATATGTAATAATCCTGATTTGCCGGAGCTCCCAAGTTGGTAATCGTGGAGCAGGAATCGACATCTTTCTTGAGAAATTCACATCTGTGATATTTCGACCTACAAGTGGTAGTATTCTTGAAAATTGTTATATTTCGTTTTACAAGTGGTATTGGTTGATGAGTACCTACAAGTAGTTAATCAAGGTCATTAAGTTGAACTTGATTTAACTCTCATTCAAGTAGTAATTTGATAACAAAGTGATGAATGATCCCCGTTTTTACAAGTGGTGTGTGAAATCAACAAAACTTATTTTCCGGAAAAACCATTTGATTAAAACAAACTTAAGTGTTTTGAAATCCTAATGGGAAAATAGTTTGTTGTCAGGGGGAGTTCTGATTGTTTACGCCAAGTGGATGGCGAATTGAAGCAATTCACATCGGTTTGTCAATTTTTTTCTTTAAATGGTTTTGAATTTTAGGGGGAGTAAGAATTTTTTTTTTTTAGAAAATCCAAAAACATTAGAAAATTTGAAAATGTCAAAAACATGACAAAAATCAAAATGAGTTTTGTTGTGAAAAAGAGGAAATGATAGTACATAAGTAGACAATCACAGTACGCTAAAGAATTGGAAAGTCAAAATGTGATAAACGGTCTCACTGATGATATGCCAGTAGGTTTTTACACGCTTAGTAGATTGTTGTCGAGATATAAACCTAAATCAAATACTTACTTATCTCGTGGGGAACATCTCTCGGATATATGGGTAACCCCCAAAATCTTGTTTGAAGGGCTTTCTATTTCTGACATACTAGGTCTTTGTGCGTAGTGATATCTGGGGTATTATACCTGGACTTCTGATTTTGCGAGAGCAATAGCCTATTCCTCGTATAATACTTTGCATTGCTTTAATCTTAAAGCTCGCCCTCAGCATAAAAAATGATGAAACATTGAAAAATGCTAATCACGTGCTGTTGAAGAAAAGATTCTCTAAAGGAAACATACCTAAAGTCGAACTATCATCTCTCTGATTTTGCGGAAGCAATAGCCTGAGCTCTCATGGTCTCGCATTTAACCCCTTACAGATATCATTACTGTACATTCACCTGTAAGACTGAATATAGGAGTCTGGATACGGGAGTATATTCTGAGGTGGGACACGCGAATAAGTTTAAGTCTTTTAAAACACTAATCTCGTATCTCGAAGCAGTTGAACTTTGTGTGAAAATTTAAGTGGATCAGTATACTGACAATCTAAGTGAATCATTTAGAACTTAATGTGTTTTAAAGCTCAACGGTGCTAGTGATTTGTCTCATAAACTGATATGATCCTCTTACACAAACTCACAAAAATATTATTTGTAAATATTTCTTTACTGCTTTTCATAAAAAAACAAAAATTCAAAAAGATTTCAGTGTGTTTTAGCATAAAATTTTGAAAATACAAAAAGATTTTATTTCATTTTACAACTGATGTTGGAGAGCTGATTTTCAAAATTCCGAGTGCTAAATATGATAAACAACGGGGTTGGGAGAGTTTATTTGAAATAAGAAAAGATTTCGAAATGAAAATACCAAATTTGAATGTTATTTTTACAAGTGGTCGTCAGAAATTATAAATGTTAAATCATTTTGAACAATATCTACCTGTGATATATAAATTTGTCAAATTGTTAAATTTTGAAATTTATTTTGAGGTAGAGTTTGTGCAGGTTAGGCAAGTTTTGATTTCTGAAGACTTTCCGCATAAAGCCTGAGCAGAGTTTGAGCCAGGTCATGATCCTAGAGTAAAAGCTATGTCAGATTGCGATCCCGGAATAGCTTAAGGGGGAGTCTGCTAGCAAAGGGGAGTCTGAAGATAGTAGAGCCAGTTTCATATCCTGATGATAAAGATTATAAGATCAACATCTAAGAGGGAGGAAAGAAGCTGATGGAAGAAGATAGAGATTGATTGGATGCTTACACTGTCAGATACTTTGGAAGAGCGAGAAGACTGATAAAGACTGAAGATGTGACATACCGAAGATTCGACACTGAAGACTTCGTCAACATCCAAGGGGGAGTCTGTTGGTGCATATGTCTGTCGACTTCGTCTTGTATCGAGTCTTGTATCTAGATTGGAAGGAATGAAGCTCAGTAGGCTAGGTATTAGGGTTTTAGGAGTGTGGGACCATTTCGCACGAAATGGAAAAGCCATTTCGTACGAAATGGACAAGTGGCCATTTCGCATGAAATGGATTTTGTTCATTCCGTGCGAAATGCATCCTCTATAAATACCTGAGCTTGGGTTGTCATTTGTAACTTTCTGATTCCAGTGCCGAGGTGCTGCCGAAGTGTCTCCTGCTTGTAAAACGTTGTGTAATCAAAACAAGAGACAGTTTAAAGTGATTCTTGTGCAATACAAGCTGAACGAAGACTAAATCACTGAATTCCCCCTCTGATTTAGTCTGAGATCTCTTCTGAACGACTCGTTTGGTCGTGCAAATGATCCTACATGGTTGGAAACGGTCAAGGACTACGATTGTGAAATACATTACCACCCCGGGAAAGCCAATGTAGTAGCAGATGCGTTAAGTCGAAAGACAGATTATGCCCCAATACAAGTACAATCAATGCAGCTTATTGTGACCTCGGGCCTACTAGAACGAATCCGAGAAGCACAAGTTGAAGCAGTGAAGGTAGAAAACTTGAAAAAGGAAAGAATTGTCGGCCAATTTAAAGATCTTGAAGAAGGCAATCACGGTTTGAAAACACGTTTCAACAGAATCTGGGTTCCTAACACATATGGAGTTAAAAAGCTTCTACTAGATGAAGCTCACAAATCCCGTTACTCCATCCATCAGGAAGCGACCAAGATGTATAACGACTTGAAACAAAACTATTGGTGGCCCGGAATGAAAAGCGATGTAGTGAAATATGTGGAGAAGTGCCTGACATGTCTACAAGTCAAGGCGGAACACCAAAAACCATACGGTAAGCTCCAACCGTTGGAAATTCCAGTTTGGAAATGGGAACATATTACAATGGACCTGTTAACCAAATTACCGAGGACGAACCGCAGATTTGATGCAATATGGGTAGTTGTTGATAGATTGACAAAGAGTGCTCACTTTATTCCAATACGTGAGACTTATACGCCAGAAAAGATGTCAGAGGTTTACACTAATGAGATAGTGGCATGCCACGGAGTACCGGTATCCATCGTGTCCGATAGGGATACCCGGTTCACTTCAAATTTCTGGCGAGATTTCCAAGAGCAAATGGGAACCAAATTGTTCATCAGCTCTGCGTACCATCCTCAGACGGATGGACAGAGTGAAAGAACAATACAAACATTGGAGGACATGCTACGAGCATGTATTATTGACTTCGGAGGTAGTTGGGATGTTTATCTACCATTAGTCGAATTTTCATATAACAACAGCTACCATGCTAGTATCGGGATGGCACCGTATGTAATGCTTTACGGTAGAAAGTGCCGGACCCCGGTGTGTTGGGGTGAGGTGGGTCCACGTGAACTCGCTCACAAAGATATAGTTCGAGCCACTAATGAAAAGATTGAGGTGGTTCGCGCACACTTGAAAGCGGCACAAGATAGACAAAAGTCGTACACGGACAGAAGTCGAAGACCGATCGAGTTTCAGGTTGGCGACAAAGTCATGCTTAAGGTATCCCCATGGAAGGGGGTTATCGATTTAGAAAGAGAGGAAAATTAAGCCCAAGATTTATTGGGCCGTTTACAATTGTCGAACGAGTAGGGAAGGTAGCATACCGCCTTGAATTACCGGAGGAATTAAGCGGAATTCATATCACATTTCATGTGTCACATCTTCGGAAATGTTTAGCGGATGAATTAACCTATATCCACTACGATGATATCGAGGTGGATGATAGACTTAACTATGTGGTGAAGCCCATTGCAATTATGGATCGCAAGGTAAAAATCTTAAGGAATAAAGAAATCAATCAAGTAAAAGTCAAATGGGAACACCGGAAGGGTTCAGATACCACATGGGAATCCGAGGAGGAGATGCAACGACTCTACCCTACGTTATTCGGTACGTAATCAGGTTTCGGGGACGAAACCCCTTTAAAGGGGGGTGGACTTGTAACACCCCGAAATCTATAAAACTTTATATTAGAATTATATAAAGTACAAATAAGCAAGAATGAGCTAAAAAGGAAATAAACAACCCAGTTAGTTAGTTGACTTGTTTTAAAGCATGAATAAATTTAAAATGCCAAAATATAAACTAAATAAAAGTGGAGGGACTTATGTTGTATAACTTGAAACTTAATTCAATTAAAACAAATTAAAACATACCAAACACACACAAGAAGTGTGTCTGGTTGACCAGGAAACGCAGGGGGGCGACATAAGCTCCTCACCAAACCCTAGCTTCCACAAAATTGATCAAATGAGGGTCATAATCAAGTCTAAATCGATTTTCAAGAACAAATTTCATGATCACCTAGTTGAAAGGATCATAAGGTATGTAAAATTGTGATATTTTGATTCATCTTAAATTCTAGGTTAATTGTGAGAAACTGAAATTGAGCTTAAATATGTGATGCATGGATGAATCTTGAAGTAATATGATATCTAGGGTTAAACCCTAGATGATTCTTGTGAAAACATTGCATCATACTTGTAGGGTTTGTGATTACCATGGTAAGTGATTAATGAAATTGTAGAAGTTACACAAACACTGAGATTATGATTTGCTATTTTAGTGAAAACTGAATTTATGTGTTAAATTCAGAAAAATATTGATGTTGAAACTTGTTGCAAATTGCCCAATTGAAGTGGATATAGAAGGAAATAACATGTCAAGAAACTAGTAATGATTATGCAAGAATTTGACCCGCTAGGTGTTTGTTGAAACGCCTAAATGAGGAATAAAATGTTAAATCGGACAAAAACGCAGATTTGAATATCATAATAAATTGTCCGTTATTGATTATAAAAGAGTTCTAAATTGATGGTGAATGGAACTCTTTAGGTAAAGCATCCGGATCGTCAAGCGGACAAGCCGGAGGTGAAACACGCTTGAAGGGTGCACTTTGAAGGTACACGACTTATGGTTTCGCTACATTATGTTTAATTATTAATCTTACTTTGTTATATTTAAATTTGGTAAACAAGGAAAACCGTTAAGTCACGGGAGTGACAAAGTGCCTTAGACAAGTAAAACGGGTCAAAACATGAGTTAGAAATAGAGTTTGGATGTGTCTAGCAATGGAGACACCCATTCGGCATCCAAACGGGTCAAAACAAGTTGTGTTACAAACATAGAAATTAATAACCATCACTTGTGGTTGGTTATATATCAAGCGTAGGTCGTGTAATGGACACGCAATTCCGTTGCAAAAGCATGAGCCCTTGTAGAGGGATTATAGTTCGGAACATTCGCTTGTCAAATGATTCCGAAAGGCATGGTTAAATTCTTGGAAATAAACATGATGGTTATTGCATAAGCAACCTCGGGAGGGGAGCAAAAGCTCATATTTGGTAAACGCAGAAACAGGTGCATTGGCCTAAAGTTTGTGATGACAACAATACATGTCATGGAACTTGTAAATAAATGGGTCAAATAAACAAGAGACAAATTATAGGACAACTGTTTTTGAAATGATATTTTTATACAAAACGTGTTGATAAACGCGTCCCTAATTAAATTACGGTCGCGTAGGAAAAAGAATCGGCTAAAACGGACGCCCGAGTCAAAAGTTATGCCAATTTAAAGTTTGGAATAGAGATAAGTGGTGCTGGGCGAAATTAGCAGCTCCAAATAACAACCTTCTGTCGAAATCACTTGCTGGCGTTGCACCATGGAGAGAACCAATAACCGTCGCACGACGCGACAGTGGTGGCGGCATGCGACGACCGTCTCCGAACCCCGTCGCGCGACGCGACCAAACTGATCTTGCTTTTTGTTTGTTTTTGACTTGTTTGAATATGGAACTTGCTTATACTTGACTTTTAAAGTGTCAAACTAATAATTTTATTGGTATTGATCGTAGGTGAAGATGGTCCTAACCCGGATGGTGATCAAGCATACATCAAGAACCGAACGCACCAAATGAAGCTTCCGCATTTTGTCTATTTTGTCTTAGTAGTATGTAGACGCTTGAAAACTATGTTTTAAAAGTTAACTAGTAGTATGATGACTTGAATATTATGACCTTGTAAGGTCTTAAAATCATGAAAACTTTTGTAAACTCGTAAAATCTTGTACTAAATCCAAGTTTTTGTATCACCAATCTCGTTATATTAAGTCGGGTCTTACAGAGAGAGAGTGATGAAGTGTTGGTGTTTTGAGAGATGAGGTTATGTTGCTACTTGTGGTCCATTTAAACAAACTTCCAACATGGGTATAACCAATGTATAATGTGCTTCTAAAGATAACATCAAGATCAAATAAACAATTAGAGAAAATCCATGGGTGGGCCACCCATGGTGACCGTCGCCAAGGGGGGGGGGGGTTATAGGGTTGGGTTTCAACTAGTTAGTTAGATGTTTAGTTAGATTTCAAGTATAAAGGTTAGTGTTTTAGATGTTATGCAATTATAAGGTGTGTTATGATGTTCGGTGACCATAACTAGCTCGGAAATGATAAAACAATGCTTCTAGTGAAAATTTGGTGTTTCGGGTAGTGTCTGGTTGTTCGGTTGGTTACTGGTTCGTTAAGGTGCTAAACTACGCGGTTTTGTGTGCTTTATGTTCCCTTTTATGACAATTTTGATTCCCGACACTTGGGAAGGTATTCAGGACCATTAAACCATAATTCTGCATTATATTATGTTGTTAAAAAGCTGATTTTTGCTGAAAATTACAGAATTCTGCAGTTTAGATGAGTTTTAGGCACTTTCCGACACTTAAACTATTACTAGGAAGGCAGTTTTATGATCCTTACTTTCCTACACACTATACTAGTGTAACTCTTGGTTTCTGGCTCATTCTGTGTCTTAACATCTTGTCTGTCTGAGTACTGAGCTCCCGTCAGTACTTCTAGTTTGTTTGATAACTGTGCTAACTTTGTTTTGTGCATCATTTGAATCATAAAGTGTTGTATGCAATAATGATATGACATCATGCAATATGTGATGCACTTGTATGTATATGATAATAATCAGAAAGCATTCATGTCATTAATTTAAATCAAGCACACTCATTAAGCTACACATTACTGTTTAATTATTGTACGGATACATGGAAATTTGACAGTTGTCACAAAGGAGGGTGGACTGTAACGCCCTGCTTCTTCGTACTTTTCATAATTAGAAAGCGTTGTTTGTATTTCTATTTTTGGGAATCTTGTATTCTTGTAATCGTCTTTTCGTTGTAATCGTTGTAAAATTCAAGACTTAGATCATAAATAAAAATTCATATTCCTTTAAATACATGTTATACATATTCATACATGTTCATACGTTTGGATTTATCATACGTGCGTTACTTTAATACGTTAAACATACAACTACTTGTCATACATGTTAAATTCATGCGTACACAATACTTATTCTCGACGAACATACTTACTCATACTTATTCTATACTTACTTTATGATTTAATTGTATAACATACCCTTACAATACATCATTTATGCTTAAAAGACCTTAAAACACCTTTAAAACTTAGTTATATGAAAGTACAAGGGCTAAAAGTGTTAAAAATCAAACAAAACTCACCAGCCACATGGATCGTGCCCTGCGAGCGAGATGCTCAAGTGGTTCGCGCCCCGTTAGAAGGTATGATCCGCAGATTTGTTTAACAGCTTCGATTATTGGCCAATATTGTGCTTGTTTACTTGTGTTTCTTCCATTTAATATCCACCAAACTCACCCTAATCATTCCCTATAAAACCCAACCCTTTCCCACACATTTTCCACTTTGCAAACACTCCACTTTCACTCTCAAACACTCAAAAATCAGCTGGGAAATCAGTAGCAAATCAGAATTGTTACAAGTTGCAAAAGTGAGCATAACTTCACTTATACTTCATCTTTTTCATTCATTCTTTCTTCTTAGAACTTGGAACAACCTTAGGTATGTTTCCACAGGTTTTCCATGGAAAACCAAGGCAGGAACATCAACCAAATAGGGTTAAAAGTGCAAGAAAGTTTCTGTTTTGAACAAACACTTTGAAAAACATGTTTAAACTTATGATTACTTCAAACATTCCTATGTCCTTATGCCACTAATCAAGACCATGATTATGTGTGCTTAAAAACAAGGTTATAACATGTAAATCCAGAGGTTTAATCCTCAAAAACTTTCTGTTTCAAAAGGGTTTTAACCCACAAGTGATGAACAAGTCCTATGTGTGATTATTTGGATAGCTTGGGCTATCCTACCTACAAATCCACACATCACTTGATGTTTTCCTTATTAGCTAGTGTTTATTTCATTTCCTTGTTGTACATTCATGACCATCCTTGTTGTCTTTGACAACTTGTGCATTGGTGAAAATACAAAAGAGGTCTTAAATGGATGGTTTATCCTCCTACCTCATGCATGACTTCTATGATAATACTTGTAACATTATTGGACTAAACTTATGATACATATACTATATGAAATATATAATACTTATAGTAACCGAACCTTTGATGATAATCTTATGATTATTTGTCAAAATATTAAGTTACATCATCTAAGAACTTGGTACTAGTTACGATTCTAATGGTACTTTAACCCATGAAAACATTTAAACCCCTATGGGTTTCATAGTGTCAAAAATGAGTATTAGGTGCTAGATGGTTATTTTATCGTATATTTTACTTTCCATGTGTTTTCCATTCCAAATCCTTAATCTTCCATTATCATCCAATACTCATACACCTTGTTTCCTCGTGTAGAAGGACTTGGTGTTTCCTCCTCTAACAACCAACAAACTCCTCGCGGATTAACAAGTGGAAGCTTGCAAAACAGTGAGTATACTTGAAACCCCTTTTTCGTTTACCACCTTTTGGGGTGTAACATGTTAATCTATGAAAACTTACAC
Source organism: Helianthus tuberosus (assembly GCA_030545235.1). Lineage (NCBI taxonomy): Eukaryota > Viridiplantae > Streptophyta > Magnoliopsida > Asterales > Asteraceae > Helianthus > Helianthus tuberosus. Next base: position 82,695,553 of record CM060416.1, on the reverse strand, counting down.
TTATACTTATTTCTAAAATGCACAAACATTCCTTATACATGCATGCATACTTGTTACTTGATACTTTAAATCTGGGTTTATACGTTTTGTGTTAGACTTATCATTAACTTCGTACGAGCCTATCCTTGACATATGTAGTTCTATAGGATTAACGCACTGCCTCGTTTACCACCTTTTGGGGTGTAACATGTTAATCTATGAAAACTTACACTTATACTTATTTCTAAAATGCACAAACATTCCTTATACATGCATGCATACTTGTTACTTGATACTTTAAATCTGGGTTTATACGTTTTGTGTTAGACTTATCATTAACTTCGTACGAGCCTATCCTTGACATATGTAGTTCTATAGGATTAACGCACTGCCTGTGAACGTTGGGTTATGTTAAGAGCTTATTGCGTTTCATCGTGGTTTGATTAGTTAAACACATGCCGATTTATTGTTTATCTTGTTACAAATAGCTTGCCATATGGAATTGTTTAAAACTTATCTTTTTATGCTATGTATGAAAACCTGTATACTCGCCTTTGCTTTTGCATTGAACTTTATTTTAAACATGTTACAGGTTGATGATGATGATCGTATGAAATCTAGTAGGGATGACTAGAAACACGCTCAAGAAATTACTAGATTTGAATATTTAAGTTATGTTGAACTTGTTGTATTTGTCTTTTATTTATCGTAATTTGAATTCCATGTATTGTAATGATAATTTGAGTTATGAAATGAAAACGGTTTTGATTTAACTAATGTCACAATTAGCGTTATGTGTGATGAGCAATCTTTCTTCGTCCCACTCTGATGATTCCGCCATTGGTTGGGGTGTAATAGATTGGTATCAGAGCCATAACTATAGGGAATTAGATAGAATTACCATATTCGACCTAGTCTATAGTAGGTACCTCATTTTTTACCATTCTTGTTACATGCTTAAAATGTTATTCTCCCTACTTTGTTTCTTTCTCTTCTTTTGGTCTTAATACTTACATAATATCTTTCCTAAGACATTTTACACAATACACTTGAAGACTTGAAAACACTCGTAATACAAACAAGACAAGTTTACCAAAATAGGCATGAAAACCACAATCTGGTCACGATAGCATTTGGGTGATCATTGACCGTTTGACCAAATCCACTCACTTCCTCCCCATTCGTGAGGATTTCAAAGTCGAGAAACTAGCCGAGTGTACTCGGATGAAATCATATGTCGTCACAGTATACCCATTGACATCATCTCTGACCGTGATTGTCGTTTCACTTCAATTATTTGGCAAACATTCCAAACCGCTATGGGTACTCACCTGAATCTAAATACGGCTTTTCATCCTCAAACGGATGGACAAACTGAACGTACTATTCAAACCCTAGAGGACATGCTTCGCTCTTGTGTTATCGACTTTGGTGGTAATTGGGATGTACATTGACATTTGATAGAGTTCTCATAAAACAACATCTATCACTCCAGCATTCAAATGGCTCCTTTCGAGGCATTATATGGTCGCAAGTGCCGATCTCCTATTTTTTGGTACGAAATTGGTGATGCTCAACTTACTGGCCCTGAGCTCATACAAGAAACGATGGATAAGATTTTTCAAATCCGCGACAACCTCCTCAAGGCTGGAAGCAGACAAAAGAGCTATGCCGATAAGAGACGCAAACCGTTAGAGTTTAATGTTGGTGATCATGTGTTACTCAAGGTATCTGCTTGGAAAGGAGTAATCCGTTTTGGTAAGAAGAGAAAACTTGCTCCACACTTTGTTGGTCCTTTCAAGATACTCGAGATGATCGGTAAAGTGGCATATCGACTCGAGTTACCTCAAGAACTTAGCAACGTTCATCCAACGTTTCACGTCTCAAACCTTAAGAAGTGCTTAGCTGAAGGACTTCAAGTTCCTATCGATGACTTGCAAATCAACGAGACTCTTCATTTTGTGGAAAAACCAGTCGAAATCATGGATCGAGGAACCAAACAACTTAGGCGCAGCCGTATTCCCATAGTCAAGGTTCGTTGGGAAGGAAAGCGTGGTGCCGAATTCACATGGGAACTCGAGAGCGAGATGAAGACCAAGCATCCACAACTCTTCGTTCAACCTTCCTCTTAGATTTCGAGGATGAAATCTCCTAAAGTAGGGGAGACTGTAACGCTTCGCATATTTGTACCTTCCCAATTTAGCAAGAATTGTTGTACTTTCCATTTTAGACACTTGTACTCTTGTTGTATTCTATTTTCGTTCCAACTTGTAATCCGAGACGATTGATCATAATGAAAACGGAATTCTTTTAATCATATTCATGTGCAAACTTGTAATCATAATTCACATTTTGAATGCTATGTTATGCATAATTCTCGATTCTTAGTTACACATTGATGCTTGATACTCGAAAAACCGATTAAAACACGTTTAACTCATTCGAAAACCGACTTATATTGTGTAAATTCGATATTTGAGACCCAATCAATCTATAAATTATGTTAGAAACTAAAAAGAAATGCATAAAACAAACAAGCCCATAACATTAGGCAAAAAAAAAAATATACAAATGGGCCAATTTTCAACTTTCCATATCTCTTTCACTACCTTAAACCCTAATCTCTAACCTATAAATACCACACTCATTCCACCATTTTTCTTTGTCATTTCTCAAAGAATTCTTCCTTCCTTTTGAAAGTGAGTTCCGTATCTTTTCACCTTCTTCTCGTTTTCTTGTTTTTTTATGTTTTCATACTTCCCCATATTGGAGGAATCCTTATGAAATGTCACCAAATGTTTACCATGGTAAACGAAGATGGTGCATCACCAAAATAAGGACCAATCTTGGGTTTTTCTTTTACATGTTTTTTTATATATTTAATTGTGTCATTTCCATCTTACATTACTAACCATGATCAATTATTAAAATGCCTAACTTAATATCGTCTAACTCTTTATTATATGACTAAACTAATACACTAACCGCTAACAATTTACATTCATGTCGTACCTAGCTTCTAACATTTACATTATACTTTTATATTCATGTCTTGTCTAACTTCTAACAATTTACATTCATGTCGTACCTAACTTCTAACATTTACATTGTGATTTTACATTCATGTCTTTTACTTCTAGTTCATGTTCACGCATTTGTTTGACCCGTTTGGGCTAATTCACCAAAACCAAGACACCAAACTAACCAAATGTTTGAGTGATCTTGTGTTAAGGTAGGCACTTGTAATGGTTAGGATGTAAGTCCAACCATTTACCTTCTTGCGTGAACATTTTGCATCTTTTTTACATAATTTTCAAAAACCAAACCAAAATTTCACTTTTCACCTTAGAACATGTAAATATTTTAGTAAATATAATTAGACATAAAATAAATATACATATATATATATATATTGTTAGTAATTCTACTAATTTAATTTTCTAAATTTAATTACCCTAATCATTCCTTTTTCCATCTATTTACCATAAACAACCTACTAATTACCTAATTATAAGATTATGGATTTTTTTATATAATTAGACTTACTTATGCATTATAGGTGATATTACTTATAATTATTAATATCTCTATACAAGTTTATATAATTATTAATATCTCTATACATATACATTTTAATTGATAAGTTATTCTTTATTTTTCATTTACATCTCTAAACTAATATTCAATTATCTATTTACTTATTTCATATACATAAATTAATAGTGTCCAAAGTGAGTGTTTAGTCAAAATAATATTTTTATGTATTTTCATATATTATTATTATTATTATCATCATCATCATCATCATCATTCATTTCTTATTCAAATCTCATTTACATTCCAACTTCTAAATCCTTGTACTAACAAACCTTGTTCATCCTGTTCGGATAATTTGGTGCTTCAACCTTTCAAGACGATCATCTCACGTTTGTGGAAACCACTTGCAAACTGTGAGTATACTCGATCCCATTTTTCGTTTTAAACACTTTGGGTGCAACATGTACATTATACAAAAACACACAACACTTGAGACTTGTTTATTCAAAATCACACTCTATCCACATTTTAAACATGAAAACATGTGATACTTGTTAATCTCATATGCTATGTATACATTGTGTCTATATGCTCTTTAACTTTGCTAGCCTACCTTAACAATTATAGCGCTATAGGATTAACGCACCGCCCCGATTCTTAGGGTATTGTTAAGTAAACATGTTAAAACCCCTTCGTTTCGACGATGTTGGTGTCACACCCCGACCACGTAAAACATCAAATCGTGGCGGAAACGTCGGGGAGTGTTGTAACAGAATTATTGTTCCACAACCATGGTAATTAAAATTTCATTTTATTCAACAACCAAAGGTGGAATACATTGTTTCAAAACAAGAACCAAAGAGTACACAACATAATTTAACTAAGTCTATCTTTATTTTAAGTCTCTAAGGCACAGGTCTGCCCTAGTGTCACGATCACCATCCTAAGCGACAACTCCTGAAAACACATGTGAAAATATGTACGTCAGCATAAAAATGCCTGTGAGATACATAGGTTTTATGAAAATAGGATTCATGACTTGAGATTAAAGAAATGTTTAATAAAAGTTAGTCATGAACCTTGTAAATTGTTTTGTTTTGTAAGTTATTTGAAAAGCGATAAAATCAGATAATATGTATAAATATAGGGTTAAATGAATAACCAAGTAAAATGAGTTGTATAAAATAAACTATTTTGTAAACCAAAGTCTTGTGAAAAATATGTTGTTTGTGTAAAATGTATAAGTCCCAATTTGAATAATTTAAATAACGCTACGACATGTAGTACAATACAAGCACTTATATATAGGAAGTACCAGCGGCGTATCCACCGTGCTTGTATCATACTACACACGTCTCGTTTACTTAAGTCACTTAAACAAACCACCAATGTATAAAGTCCATGTTTAAACCAATTGTCAAAAAGTCCTTATATAAACCATGTCAAATATTAAAAGTCCAAATGTAGTCAAGTAATGTGTAACAAATGTTATGTATGGTAAGTAAAGTGTAGTCACATAAACCAAATGAAAAAATGTACAAAACAAGGAATTTTGAATATATCAAAAAGTTATGTTTTGCAAAGTAAATGCATGTTTTACTGATACAAACACTTATGTGGTAAGTTAACGCATACATTCAATCCTTGAGACAGACGGATAACCCTAAGTCAAGGTTATCAAAAGAAATGTTATCGGATTCAGTCATTCCTTACACCCAAATAAACCAAGGATGCCAGGGACGGGATTTGTCAAGTCCTATGGTACCATTACTTACTACCGAGCGGTGTAGCTAATGTTAATGAATGTGTTTTAGTCCCGTTGTACAAACCAAATGTCATATCAAATGTAAACATGTTATGAGAAAGCAATGTACTAAGTATGCTAGGTTAACATACAAAGCAGAAAAGTCATGTAAATCAGTGCGCTAGCATGTCAAGTAAACATACATAGCAAAAGAAGATGAAATTATGTATTAATAGTGTACTAATGAACATAGCAAGTATATATTATGAAAACATGGAAAGCACGAAAATAACAAGTAGGCACATGTGTTTCACCCTAAAATGTTTAAAACAAACGGTAAAAGAGGGGACTATGTACTCACCTTTGGGTGCGTTTTTATACGTTAACAAAATCCCTCAAATTGTTTATTCATCCTAAATTAAATAAGAATAATTAAATAATCCAAACTCACAAAAATACCGAAGTTTCTCCGATACTTAGAATTTTCACATAAGTTTGAGATTTCTCGAAAAGTTATTATTTTTGATTATTTTGGTGTATTTGTATATATGTACTCGAGCGTAACACACCTAATCTTGTCAACACTAACACATGATCATACACATATTGTAAAACAAATAGTACATTGTAACACATAAAATAACCCATGAACAACCCATTCTAGTGTATGTCGAAAAACACTTATTTTAGCGATTCAGTGACATTTTTGGGCGTCGAAAGTCATGTATGACTAACCAATCACCAATTAAACTTAATATAAGTTAAAATACTTATTTTTATACCAAATATATCAGTTTTGTTACTGATTTAAAACAGTTTTGCAAAAATACTCCGAAAAGGCGATTTTCGACCGTTTTACCGCATAGTTTTGCATCAAACGTTACCCGAACCATCCCAAATCGAAACGACTTGAAATTTTGACATAACCCATGTTATTTACTGAATAAAATAATGGTTATACTCATGATAGTGAAGGTCTTAAATAAAGCACATAAATCATGCAAATTTCACATAATTTACCACTTTTTAAGCTATATGTACAACATGCAAAGCTATCAAACCTATGTCAAAGTTTCATGCCATTATAATACATCAAATAATGTTATTTTTAGTGTTTGTAACCTGATCTAAAACATTTTTGTCATATAACCCTTTTTTACCATTTCTTGAGCTTTAAATCAACATGTATCTTCATGTACAAGTGCCTAAAGCATACATCATAGCAACATCATTTTTTATGACTTTAAAAGAATCAAATATGTGATATTTTCAGGTTTATTTGCTGATGTAATTTACATTTAACATATCATACATAAATCACCAAATACTTGCAATTTTACCACCATTCAAGAACATGTAACAACATAAACAAGTACTTAACAACAAATCATACTTCAAAACTCATATATACACACACATATGTACGGTTATATATACATATATGTACATCACCATTTTTTTACTTGTATCATGACCCATTTCATTTTAGATTTCAAGTTTAGTGAAAATCCCAAGATTCAAGAGAAACTTCAAATCATCAAGAACAACCAAGAATCAAAGTATGATTTAAACATAAGTGTTATACCTTCTAGATTCAAGTAGGTTGTAGGATGAGATTTTGATGATAGGAAGCTTGTAATCACTTGACAACACCTTGGAATCACCTTTAGATCTTCACGCTAACTTGAAGGTTGCTAGAAATGAGCTTGAATGTGATGAACAAAAATTGAAGGAGATGAAGATAGAGAGAGAGAGATGAGGACGGTCATGAGGGAGGAGAGAGAGATGAGATGTTGGGTGTTGTGAAGATGTTGGAAAGATTATGTGAAGATATAAGGAGATATGAGAGTGTCATGCAAAGACAAGTGTCTTATAAGATCAAAGGAAAATATTGTGTGATCTTGCAAAAATATTGGTGGGGCCATATTATATTGTGACCGAAAATTGTATGGGGAGGGGGTCCATGTGCAACTTTTTATAAAAATATGCTATATGTAGGCTAAAACGGGTGTTTAACTGGATACCGGGTATTTTATCTAGCGTTTAAATTCCGGTTTATGGCGTTCTAAATTATTTTTATTATACTATAAAAATAAACTCGCCAAAATATTACTGAAATAAATTTTAGCTGCCAAGACTAGCTGTGTTGTCCGTGTTTTGCAGTAGAAGCACGGTGTCGCTCAGAAACACACGGTACGCGCTTAAGCTTGAAAAATAACGTTTTTAGGCGTTTTAATTTATTTTTCATCACGAACCTAATTAAAATAAAATTTTAATCATAACAGAATATTTTTGGGATTTAAATATTATCCGGGCGGTCACCAACGTTAGTTTCGCAGTTTTGTCGTAAATAGTTCTTTAGTTCTAATAAACATGTTTTTGCCATACCGAATCCTTCGAAACTTATTTCTAAGTTATGTAAAGGATATTTAGGGTATGTTTGGCTTACGTCACAGTTCCGGAGTGTACATCACGTTAAACTGATTGCGTTTATGCACCAGTTTGCGTATGACCTTCTAGAAAGTGATTTAAGGCTTAAAATCGGAATCGAATCAAATTGTAAAATCATCGAACATAAATACACACATAATAACACCAAATCACATTGTTTTATTGATAATCCACATTGTTTTACATTATACGATGATTACAGAACACAGTTGTCACAGTCTCCCCTACTTTAGGAAATTTCGTCCCGAAATTTTATTTAGAGGAAACTTGTGAAAACAAATGCGGATATTTCGCCTTCATCTGGTCCTTACGTTCCCAAGTAAACTCGGGGCCACATTTGGATTCCCAGCAAACCTTGACCAAATGAATCCGTTTGTTCTTCAACTGTTTGAATGTACGGTCCACTATCTCCACAGGTTTCTCGATAAAGTGCAGTGTTTTATCAATAGGAATTTCGTCAAGCGGTATGTGGAGGTTCTCGTCAGCTAAGCACTTTTTGAGATTGGATACGTGGAAGGTTGGATGAACATTCCCAAGTTCAGGAGGTAACTCGAGTCTGTAGGCTACCTTACCGATTCTTTCGACGATCTTGAATGGTCCAACGTATCTAGGTGCAAGTTTTCCTTTCTTTCCAAATCTGATCACACCTTTCCAAGGTGAGACTTTAAGTAATACACGATCACCGACTTGAAATTCCAAGGGCTTGCGTCGTTGGTCCGCGTAACTCTTTTGACGGCTTCGAGCTGTCTGAAGGTTATCACGAACTTTCTTAACCTTATCAGTTGTCTCTAGAATGAGGTCAGGTCCAGTAAGTTGAGCCTCACCTATCTCATTCCAGCAGACTGGTGAACGACATTTTCGACCATAGAGAGCCTCGAAAGGAGCCATGTTGATGCTGGAGTGATAACTGTTGTTGTAGGAGAATTCAATCAATGGAAGATGTGAATCCCAACTACCACCAAAATCGATCACACGAGCTCTAAGCATATCCTCCAAAGTCTGGATTGTTCTTTCAGTTTGGCCATCTGTTTGTGGATGATAAGTTGCGCTCAGATTAAGTTGGGTCCCCATAGCAAATTGCATGGTTCTCCAAAAACAAGAAGAGAAGCGGGCATCTCTATCAGAAATAATGTTCAAAGGAACACCATGTCGAGATACGATTTCATCCACATAGATTTTAGCCAGCCTTTCAGCAGAAAAATCCTCATGTATTGGCAAGAAATGTGCTGACTTAGTAAGATGATCAACAACTACCCAGATGGCATCATGACCTTTCTTAGTGCGTGGAAGTTTGGTAATAAGATCCATAGCAATGTTTTCCCATTTCCAAACTGGAATCTCTAGTTGCTCCAAAAGACTAGAAGGATGTTGGTGTTCAGCCTTGACCTTAAGACAAGTAAGGCATTTTAAAACATACAAGGCAATGTCTTTCTTCATACTAGGCCACCAATACTGAGTACGAAGATCCTTATACATCTTATCTGAGCCAGGATGAATAGAATAACGAGACTTATGAGCTTCATCCGTAAGCAAAGTGCGGAGATTATCTAGGCTTGGGACCCACAAACGGTCCATGAAATAATACGATCCATCGTCCTTCAGTTCAAGATCAAGTTTAATGTGATAGGGTAATTCCTTACCCATCAAGTCTTGTGAAACACAAGCATGTTGAGCCTGAGAGATGCGGGCTTGAATATCAGATCGAGCTTGAATATCAGATTGAACACGAACACAATGAAGCTTGACACGTTCTTTACGACTCAAAGCGTCAGCTACGACATTCGCCTTACCAGGATGGTAGCGAATTTCGCAGTCATAGTCGTTTAGAAGTTCAACCCAACGTCGTTGCCTCATGTTGAGTTCTTTTTGATTGAAGATATGCTGAAGACTTTTGTGGTCCGTAAAAACCACACATTTTGTACCATACAAATAGTGTCTCCAGATCTTAAAAGCGAAGACAACTGCACCCAACTCAAGATCATGAGTGGTGTAGTTCTTCTCATGCACCGTCAATTATCTTGATGCGTAGGCTATAACTTTGTTCCTTTGCATCAGAACACAGCCAAGACCCAATTTAGATGCATCGCAATAAACGACGAAATCATCATTGCCCTCAGGAAAAGTCAGAATAGGCGCATCACAAAGCTTCTGCTTTAAGGTCTGAAACGCTTCCTCTTGCTTAAATCCCCATTCAAAGGATTTGTTCTTCTGAGTTAGAGCAGTTAAAGGAACTGCAATCTTTGAGAAGTTCTCTATGAAGCGGCGGTAATAACCCGCGAGACCAAGAAAAGAACGAACCTCAGTAGGAGTAGTAGGCGTATCCCAATCCTTAATCGCACTGATCTTGGAGGGATCTACATGAATACCTTGTTCGTTGACAATATGCCCTAAAAATTGAACTTCCTTAAGCCAAAATTCACACTTGGAGAACTTGGCGAAAAGTTGCTCTTTCTTTAGGAGTTCCAGAGTAAGACAAAGATGTTGCTCATGATCAGCTTGCGTCTTAGAGTATATCAAGAAGTCATCAATAAATACGATGATGAACTTATCTAAATAAGGCTTACAAACCCTATTCATCAAGTCCATGAAAACAGCAGGAGCATTAGTCAAACCGAACGGCATGACTGTGAACTCATAATGCCCATAACGAGTGCGGAAGGCAGTCTTGGGAATATATTCTTCATGCACACGAAGTTGATGATAACCAGAACGAAGATCAATCTTCGAAAAATAAGAAGCACCCTGTAACTGGTCAAAGAGATCATCGATGTGAGGTAGGGGATATCGATTCTTGATGGTAAGCTTGTTCAGCTCACGATAATCGATGCACATCCTGAAGGATCCATCCTTCTTCTTGACAAAAAGAACGGGAGCACCCCAAGGTGAAAAACTAGGACGAATAAAACCTTTGTCAGATAGCTCCTGAAGCTGCTTAGACAACTCTTGCATCTCAGACGGTGCAAGACGATATGGAGCTCTGGCGATGGGATTTGCACCAGGTACGAGATCAATACGGAACTCGACTTGGCGTGCCGGGGGTAGACCAGGTAACTCTTCAGGAAACAACTCCGGAAAATCCCGAACAACAGGAATATCTTGGATAGACTTACCTTTGCCTTTATCTGTTGTAACATGTGCCAAGAAGGCCACATAATTCTTTCGCAGATACTTCCGAGCTTGAGTACAAGACAAGAGCTTGAGACTACTAGCAGGTTTCTCACCACGAACCTGTAGGATCTCACCTGACGAAAGCGGCACCCGAACAATCTTCTCAAAACAAACTACCTCCGCGTGATGCTTGGCTAACCAATCCATACCCACAATAATGTCGAAGCTTCCAAGTTGCATGGGTGTGAGGTCAATAGGAAAAAGATGGTCATTAAGGTTCAATTGGCAATTGCGAAGAACAGAATCAAGAACAACGGGATTACCACTCGCAACTTCTACTGTCAAAGGCTTACCTAGTTTCGTCCTAGACACGCGAAGCAATGGCTCAAAAGATAACGACACAAAACTCTTATCGGCACCAGAATCAAAAAAGAACAGATGCGGGTTGATTATTAACAAAGAACATACCGTTAACCACTTCATTGTCTGCTTGCGCCTCTTGTGCATTCATGTTGAAGACTCGCCCTTGAGCCTAAGCCTGAGCTGGATTCGCATTCACCAATCTTGGACATTGATTACGATAGTGGGTCAGATCCCCACAATTATAACAAGAACCTGGTGGGTAGTGAGGTCGTGCAGCTTGACCTTGTTGTTGAGCAAGAGGCTGAGCAACTTGTTGAGCCGGGTTCTGAGCTGCCCGATTCTGATTAGCAGGAATGCGGCATGTAGCAGCAAGATGACCAGGTCTTCCACAGTTGGTACATTGACGACACTGGAGGTGTGGCTGATGATGACCGTTACACCTGTTGCACAAAGGTGCATTGCCTAGATAAGGTTTCTTGGCAAGTGGTTGCGCAGGCTGATTTGGTGCAGCTTGAGCCTGTGCAGTAACGGCGTAGTTTTGGGAAGCCTTTCGCTTCCTAGAACCCTTCGAGGAACCAGAATCCTTACCCTTCTTGTTCTTACCTTTCTCGCCCTTTCTGTCCAACTTACCCTTCCGAATCTGTGACTCAGTCAATGTCGCTGCTAACTCGATCGCCTGACAGACTGTGGTAGGGTTACTACCAGTAACGATGTCTTGCACTGAGTCAGGTAGACCATCGATGTACCTTTCGATAGCCTTATCGAGTGGGGTAACCATTGTTGGGCATAACAAACTCAGCTCCTCATATCTATCTGTATACGCCCGGTGCTCGCCACTATCCTGCTTCAAGTCATCAAACTCCCTTTCCAAAGCTCGCAGTTCATGACGAGGACAAAACTCCCTCATCATAAGAGTTCTAAGTTCAGCCCAGGTTTGTGCTAGAGCTACTTCTGCACCACAGTCTCTCATAACCCCGTTCCACCATGTAAGCGCCCTCTTCTGAAACACACTGGAAGCAAACTCGACTTTCCGATTCTCAGGACACAGAACGTGACGAAATGTACTCTCAATGCTCTCGAACCATTGAAGGAGCCCAGTTGCTCTCTCAGAACCACTAAAATTGAGTGGTTTAGCCAAATTAAAACTCTTGAAGTTACATGGAGCATTATTGTTGTTGTTGGCTTGGTTCCATTGAGCAATAAGATTTGGGAACGCAGCAGCCATTTGCTGCGCGATGATTTCTGCCAGTTCGGCATTTGGTAGCGGATTTTCGCGTTGAGGAGGCATTCTAAAAAAGGAAACATGAAAGGAAACGAGTGAGATGATTAGATGAAAAGAATGAGATGAAACAAAAATCGACAAAAGCAAAGATGGTGGTCATTTGTCCGCATCACAAAGCAAACAAACGACACACAGTGACTAATCAAAGTAAATGGGTTAAAAATAATGCATCATGAAGACATGCTCGCCTATAAGTGAACACTCACCCCAAGAGTTCCCAGGTAAGAGTGACTGGTCCGATTATGTGGATTTGTATGAACACTCTAGCCTTAGACAGAAAACCCAGGGTACAGGCATTCACTCTTCCAGTTTGCACGTGTTCACACTATTTAGAACCCAAAACTTTGACGAGATTTTGAAAACTTGGAAGGTTTAAGAGATTGATGATTCATTTTGGCTTTGTGCCTTCCATTATGTTTTGTTTTTGGTAATCACCTAAGGATAGGTGAAGTGCATGTTTTAAAATCTAAACACAAGACAACTTGTGTTGGGGTCCTAGAAACGTTATAGTCTAGGTCAAAGCATTACTAATAACCTAATTCCCTATAACCATTGGCTCTGATACCAACTCTTCTGTCACACCCCGACCACGTAAAACATCAAATCGTGGCGGAAACGTCGGGGAGTGTTGTAACAGAATTATTGTTCCACAACCATGGAAATTAAAATTTCATTTTATTCAACAACTAAAGGTGGAATACATTGTTTCAAAACAAGAACCAAATAGTACACAACATAATTTAACTAAGTCTATCTTTATTTTAAGTCTCTAAGGCACAGGTCTGCCCTAGTGTCACGATCATCATCCTAAGCGACAACTCCTGAAAACACATGTGAAAATAGGTACGTCAACATAAAAATGCCTGTGAGATACATAGGTTTTATGAAAATAGGATTCATGACTTGAGATTAAAGAAATGTTTAATAAAAGTTAGTCATGAACCTTGTAATTTTTTTTGTTTTGTAAGTTATTTGAAAAGCGATAAAATCAGATAATATGTATAAACATAGGGTTAAATGAATAACCAAGTAAAATAAGTTGTACAAAATAAACTGTTTTGTAAACCAAAGTCTTGTGAAAAATATGTTGTTTGTGTAAAATGTAAAAGTCCCAATTTGAATGATTTAAATAACGCTACGACATGTAGTACAATACAAGCACTTATATATAGGAAGTACCAGTGGCGTATCCACCGTGCTTGTATCATACTACACACGTCTCATTTACTTAAGTCACTTAAACAAACCACCAATGTATAAAGTCCATGTTTAAACCAATTGTCAAAAAGTCCTTGTATAAACCATGTCAAATATTAAAAGTCCAAATGTAGTCAAGTAATGTGTAACAAATGTTATGTATGGTAAGTAAAGTGTAGTCAGATAAACCAAATGAAAAAATGTACAAAACAAGGAATTTTGAATATATCAAACAGTTATGTTTTGCAAAGTAAATGCATGTTTTACTGATACAAACACTTATGTGGTAAGTTAACGCATACATTCAAGCCTTGAGACAGACGGATAACCCTAAGTCAAGGTTATCAAAAGAAATGTTATCGGATTCAGTCATTCCTTACACCCAAACAAACCTAGGATGTCAGGGACGGGATTTGTCAAGTCCTATGGTACCATTACTTACTACCGAGCGGCGTAGCTAATGTTAATGAATGTGTTTTAGTCCCGTTGTAAAAACCAAATGTCATATCAAATGTAAACATGTTATGAGAAAGCAATGTACTAAGTATGCTAAGTTAACATACAAAGCAGAAAAGTCATGTAAATCAATGCGCTAACATGTCAAGTAAACATACATAGCAAAAGAAGATGAAATTATGTATTAATAGTGTACTAATGAACATAGCAAGTATATATTATGAAAACATGGAAAGCACGAAAATAACAAGTAGGCACATGTGTTTCACCCCAAAATGTTTAAAAAACGGTAAAAGAGGGGACTATGTACTCACCTTTGGGTGCGTTTTTATACGTTAACAAAATCCCTCAAATTGTTTATTCGTCCTAAATTAAATAAGAATGATTAAATAATCAAAACTCACAAAAATACCGAAGTTTCTCCGATACTTAGAATTTTCACATAACTTTGAGATTTCTCGAAAAGTTATTATTTTTGATTATTTTGGTGTATGTGTATATATGTACTTGAGCGTAACACACCTAATCTTGTCAACACTAACACATGATCATACACATATTGTAAAACACATAGTACATTGTAACACATAAAATAACCCATGAACAACCCATTCTAGTGTATGTCGAAAAACACTTATTTTAGCGATTCGGTGACATTTTTGGGCGTCGGAAGTCATGTATGACTAACCAATCACTAAGTAAACTTAATATAAGTTAAAATACTTATTTTTATACCAAATATATCAGTTTGGATACTGATTTAAAACAGTTTTGCAAAAATACTCCGAAAAGGCGATTTTCGACCGTTTTACCGCATAGTTTTGCATCAAACGTTACCCGAACCATCCCAAATCGAAACGACTTGTAATTTTGACATAACCCATGTTATTTACTGAATAAAATAATGGTTATACTCATGATAGTGCAGGTCTTAAATAAAGCACATAAATCATGCAAATTTCACATAATTTACCACTTTTTAAGCTATATGTACAACATGCAAAGCTATCAAACCTATGTCAAAGTTTCATGCCATTATAATACATCAAATAATGTTATTTTTAGTGTTTGTAACCTGATCTAAAACATTTTTGTCATATAACCCTTTTTTACCATTTCTTGAGCTTTAAATCAACATGTATCTTCATGTACAAGTGCCTAAAGCATACATCATAGCAACATCATTTTTTATGACTTTAAAAGCATAAAATATGTGATATTTTCAAGTTTATTTGCTGATGTAATTTACATTTAACATATCATACATAAATCACCAAATACTTGCAATTTTACCACCATTCAAGAACATGTAACAACATAAACAAGTACTTAACAAGAAATCATACTTCAAAATTCGTATTTACACACACATATGTACGGTTATATATACATATATGTACATCACCATTTTTTTACTTGTATCATGACCCATTTCATTTTAGATTTCAAGTTTAGTGAAAATCCCAAGATTCAAGAGAAACTTCAAATCATCAAGAACAACCAAGAATCAAAGTATGATTTAAACATAAGTGTTATACCTTCTAGATTCAAGTAGGTTGTAGGATGAGATTTTGATGATAGGAAGCTTGTAATCACTTGACAACACCTTGGAATCACCTTTAGATCTTCACACTAACTTGAAGGTTGCTAGAAATGAGCTTGAATGTGATGAACAAAAATTGAAGGAGGTGAAGATAGAGAGAGAGATGAGGACGGTCATGAGGGAGGAGAGAGAGAGGAGATGTTGGGTGTTGTGAAGATGTTGGAAAGATTATGTGCAGATATAAGGAGATATGAGAGTGTCATGCAAAGACAGGTGTCTTATAGATCAAAGGAAAATATTGTGTGATCTTGCAAAAATATTGGTGGGGCCATATTATATTGTGACCGAAAATTGTATGGGGAGGGGGTCCATGTGCAACTTTTTATAAAAATATGCTATATGTAGGCTAAAACGGGTGTTTAACTGGATATCGGGTATTTTATCTAGCGTTTAAATCCCGGTTTAAGGCGTTCTAAATTATTTTTATTATACTATAAAAATAAACTCGCCAAAATATTACTGAAATAAATTTCAGTTGCCAAGACTGGCTGTGTTGTCTGCGTTTTGCAGTAGAAGCACTGTGTCGCGCAGAAACTCACGGTACGCGCTTAAGCTTGAAAAATAACGTTTTTAGGCGTTTTAATTTATTTTTCATCACGAACCTGATTAAAATAATATTTTAATCATAACAGAATATTTTTGGGATTTAAATATTATCCGGGCGGTCACCAACGTTAGTTTCGCAGTTTTGTCGTAAATAGTTCTTTAGTTCTAATAAACATGTTTTTGCCATACCGATTCCTTCGAAACTTATTTCTAAGTTATGTAAAGGATATTTAGGGTATGTTTGACTTACGTCACAGTTCCGGAGTGTACGTCACGTTAAACTGATTGCGTTTATGCACCAGTTTGCGTATGACCTTCTAGAAAGTGATTTAAGGCTTAAAATCGGAATCGAATCAAATTGTAAAATCATCGAACATAAATACACACATAATAACACCAAAGCACATTGTTTTATTGACAATCCACATTGTTTTACATTATACGATGATTACAGAACACAGTTGTCACAGTTGGGAAGTCAAGATTGCGTTGGAAACTTGGGTTTGACATATAGTTTACACTAGTTCAACATATTAGTAACTTGTATGTGTTATTTATGTTAGATATGAGCATGTTTAAACATTATATTATTATGCTCTGTATCAAACTTGTATACTCGCCAACATTTTTGTTGATAATTATTTTAATACATGTTGCAGGTTGATTAGACGAAGTGGTGAAGAAATCAAGTTAGGATGGACTTAGAAACTCGCTTTAATAATAAACATTTAACATGTTTTGCTACAATTTGCCTTTGTTTAGAACAATGTATTTACTTTGGTCATTTATGAAATTTTGATTTAATTATATTGTCACAATTAGTGTTATGATGCTTTGAGCGATTTGTTTTCGTCTCACTCCGATGTTTCCGCCATCGGTTGGGGTGTGACAGTGAGCTTGAAGATTATGACAGTGTTCAAAATCAAAACGGAAAACTCGAAATCTTCACTCGGAACCTCAACTCGAAACCGTGAAGGTGATTGCGAGTCGGAACGATGAAGATGGTTGTGAGTTGGAACAATGAAGATGGTTGCGAGTCGGAACGATGAAGATGGTTGCGAGTCGGAACGGTGGAGGTCGAAGAACTCGAAAATGTTTTGTCGCAATCTCAAGTGAGTCGTAACCTTTTGTGACACAAAATATTTGACTCGAAACCAATTGTGAAAATGGAGATGACTCGAGATCCTTTTGTGAAGATGATGACTCGAAACCTCTGATAACTCGAAACCAGTGAACTTGTTTGAATGTTGATGACGGTTGCGAGTCAGAATCAGATTGTTGTCTGATGGAGAAAAAATGAACAAGAAATAGTGGTTGCGAGTCGGAATGATTAAAATAATGATGAAATGATGTTGGTGGTTGAGACACGTCCTGAAAAGGTGGAGACTCGAAACCTCAGAAACAATGAGATAGGACTCGAAACCGTTGTGAAGTTTATGATTGCAACTCAAAAATAGAACGTGTGATGACAGAGATGAGTTTTTAAAGTAGGATATGGAAAGTTTCAATCAAGTCAACAACTCTCTCCTGAAAACTTTGTGAATTTTTAAAAACAAGATATTTCCAGAAAAATAAAAAGATTATGTTTAATCTTTTAACAACCTTTTTCAAAATTTAAACACCAAAATATACTGATTTTTATAAAACTTTGATGAACACTACGAAGAACACGATGAATGTTCTTGATGATTTTCAACAAAAAATGTCAAAATCTTGAATATTTGATATCAAACTGAGCCTAGAACAGGTTCTAAAGGCTCTAATACCACTTGTAAGTCCCGAAAACGGATCTTTCAATGATCTAAAACAACCTATTGATTGTGCGGAATCCAATCAATAGGTGATTCAAGAAAAACATGAAAATATGAAGAACACTCCGAAAATCACTTTTAAACTTGCACACGATTCTATTACTATGAACTAGCAAAATCGTCTGGTATAAGCTCATAACTCCAAAAACCGCCTCTCTCTGACTCTAGAACTTTGTGTAACAATGAGGCTCCGACACTAAAATAAGTTAAAAACTACTAAGCCCACTTCTCTACACGGGCTCCCCTTGGGACTGCTTGGCCCACATTGTCACACCCCCAAAATCCACCTGCGGAATACCACCGCTTGGAGGCGTGACTGACCAGGATCCAGCCACCAATCATATTGAACATGCAAGTTAAAAGATATAAAAGTTTAACCAATACAATTGGTGTCCAAACAAAACATAGTTAAGTTGCAAGCGGAAGCATATCGTTTAAAACCAAAACATAAGATTAATTGTTTCAAGGTTTAACATGGCACACAGCTGTCCATGTCCCACAACGACTCTCTTCCATGCAAGCTCCAGCTAAGTACCTATCGACCTGCAAAGCATGTAGTAACGAGTCAACAACAAGTTGAGTGAGTTCACAGTTGGGTGTTCGTTTTAAGTTGTTTCGAAAACAGTTTCCTTTATCTGGCATCCTGCCGTGGGGGTTACCCCATAGTTGAAAACGTGACTTGTTTATTCCCGGTTATTCTGGCAATCCAGCCTTGGGGGCTACCCCGTGTTAGTTATCTGGCATTTCGGCCGTGGGGGCTACCCCATGTGTACACTAGACTCGTTACCATATCGACTGCTGACTGTAGTCATGTTTATGTGCCCTGAAACTGTCAATGTCTATCATCATTGACGTGCCCCAGATCCATTAGTTCACGCCCGTCCTCTGCGGCACGGTGTGAGGTTTGTCAGACCTAAATAGCGCTATCTAACTAATGACCCGCTCGCCATTGGCCCGGCGATTAAGTCGATATAAAAAGGAGGGACTTCGTGATAGAGTTTTGGTCTAGTACGAGTTATCTGTCCATGAGGAAGAGGAATTATATTCCTGAACCGATGCTGTCCTACTCAAGAAAGACGAGGAACCCATGTTCCTTAACCCCAATTCCCGACCCCTGGGAATCCCATGCTTTGTAGAGGGTGTGAACTCACCTTGGTTTGCTCGGCAGATACACAGAAATGTCAATCAAGTTGTAAGTGGTCAACTACGTCCTAACATAGATACCATTCATGTCAGGTTTATATCCAAGTAGTGCACGTATTTTCTACACGTATACTAGTAAGTTGCATACAGGTATTATTCATGGCATACGCGTATAAACATAGCGGTTTACAATAATACCTACGGGTTGAACAGTAGCATGTATACAAGTAAACAAAGCCCAAAAGTCCGGCCCAATCCCAAGCCCGTAACAATGCAATTCCAAACAGTGCACGTGTACATGGTCTCGAGTCGAGACTGTGCGGTCTCGAGTCGCACATATGAGTTCTCGAGTCGCAACCGTGGATGTCTCGGGTCATGTCTCGAGTCGCAACAAGACTTGCAACCCTGATCTCGAGTCATGCTGTTTTGTGCTGGCATTGTGTGGTCTCGAGTCGAGACTAGAGAGTTCTCGACTCGTAACCTGTGTCGCAATCCCCGGTCTCGAGTTGTCATGTTCATGGTCTCGAGTTGTCATCCATGTGGTCTCGAGTCAAGACAGAAGGTCTCGACAGGAACATCTGCTGACTTCCGACATTGTACTAAACCAATAGAATTTCATGATCATGATATGGTGTACTAGCCAATAACACTGCACTAACATGTTTCCTTGTCTAACACTAACCGAAAATGGATCAAACACCTAAATTTCAAATATTCAAGGCACATTCATGTCATGTTCATGTTGTTCTTCATATATTCAAGTAGTTCATCAAATATTCATAATACAATCAACCCTTATTCCTATATTTCATCATTTGCAAGCATGTTCATTCAAGTCAACCTAAATCTCTAAACAAATGCAAATCCAATTTTATGAATAACAACTTCCTCATTCAACCTAAACATGACCAAACCTTTCGGATCCAACCATATAGAACCGATTACCAACATTCATGATCAATCATGTATTATTTCTACCAAACCGACCTTACATCATCATATAACAACAATCTTAGTACCATGTATTCAAGAATGATGTATTTATCATGCATAAAGCTCAACAAGCAACATATTATCAAATAATCTTCATCATACATCATCCTCAACCGAAATGTAAACACACAATATGACACACTTATGAATCGATTACTTAAGCACTAACTCATCATGTATTGTTTACTAATCAATGTATAAGATCATATAAATCAAAACATCATTTGACAAAACACCAAATCATGAATCACTAACCGGTTCAAGTATGGGTTCAAAGGTGTGTATGAAGCTTCCAAATGGGTGTGTGTGAGCCGATCCGAGAGCTCCTTGTGGTCGCCGGTTGAATCCGAGAAGAAGGAGATGTGAGGTGATGTTTGATCTTTAGGGTTTAAGGTTTTCTAGAGAGAGAGTGTAGGGGAGTATGTGTGTTGTCCAAAAGATGGCAAAGTTTGCTAGGAGTATAAGTTATATACTAGGCTAGTTCACCCTAGTGGGTTTTCGGATGGATTAAAGGGGTTCATGGCCCAACCGGCCCAACTGTTGCACTGTTCACTTGAGACCGCATGGTCCCGAGTCGTGTTCATGGTTCTCGGCTCACTTAAACATATACACATACTATACATACAAGCATACATATAAACATAACACATAATCACATAGGATGTTCACTTATATCATTAAACCAACAAGTTAACTAGTCACATAACGTTCAAGCATGTTACAACGAAAGGTTCTAAATTTCGAGTTGTCACATCATCCCCAAGTTGAAAGAAATTTCGTCCCGAAATTTGGTAAGCACTCACTGAGGAAGCTAGTTAAGTTGTATGGTGTTCCCGGTTTTCCTGGGGTGTCACATCCTCCCCCCGTTGATCTGGAATTTCATCCCGAAATTCCGTAGCTTCAGCCTCAGTAGTGGTTGTACTGTTTGTGAACAGTTGGGGATACTTTCGTTTCATCTGATCTTCGCGTTCCCAGGTGAACTCTGGGCCGCGACGTGAGTTCCAACGAACTCGAACGAGAGGTATTCTAGTGCTCTTGAGGACCTTAACATCCCGGTCCGTGATTTCAACTGGTTCCTCGACGAAGCGTAACTGCTCGTCGATAGTGAGTTCCTTCAGAGGAACTATATGGGTCTCATCTGACAGACACTTCTTCAGATTCGACACGTGGAAAACGTTGTGAACTGCACCGAGTTCTGCTGGTAAGTTCAGTCTGTAGGCCACCCTGCCTATTTTCTCGATGATTTCAAAAGGTCCGACGTATCGTGGGTTAAGTTTGCCTCGTTTACCAAAACGAACCACACCCTTCCAGGGTGAAACTTTGAGTAGTACCCGCTCCCCAACCTGGAGCTCAAGTGGTTTCCTGCCCTTATCGGCGTAGACTTTCTGATGGTCACGAGCTGCCGCCATGCGTTGTCGTATTTGAGCAATTCATTCGGTTGTGTCTACCACATGTTCTGGACCAGTGATCTGACTATCCCCCACCTCTGCCCAACAAAGAGGTGACCGGCATTTACGCCCGTACAATGCCTCAAACGGAGCAGCTTTAATGCTGGTGTGGTAGCTGTTATTGTACGAGAATTCCACAAGTGGCAGGTGCTTTTCCCAGCTGTTGCCAAAGTCGATTACACATGCACGAAGCATGTCTTCTAAGGTTTGAATGGTGCGCTCGGACTGTCCGTCCGTCTGAGGATGATACGCTGTGCTCATGTCTAATCGTGAGCCAAAGGATTTGTGCATTGCCTGCCACAGTTCTGAAGTAAAACGCGCATCTCGATCCGAGATAATAGAGGTGGGCACCCCGTGCCTCGAAACAACTTCTTTGAGGTATACGTCTGCTAGAGTGGAGAACTTATCCGTTTCCTTGATAGCCAAGAAGTGAGCAGACTTTGTGAGTCGATCCACGATCACCCAAATAGTGTCGTTTCCTCGTTGAGATCTAGGCAGGCCAGTGACAAAATCCATGGAAATTTGCTCCCATTTCCACTGTGGTATCTCCGGTTGTTGGAGTAGGCCTGAAGGTTTCTGATATTCCGACTTGACTCTCGCACAAGTCAAGCACTTGCTAACGTAAGTTGCTATGTGGGCCTTCATGCTAGGCCACCAAGACGTAGTTTTGATATCGTGGTACATCTTATCCGAACCAGGATGTACCGAGTAGCGAGACTTGTGTGCTTCATCCATCACAAGCTCTCGTAAGTTGCCATAGAGTGGGACCCAAATGCGTCCCGTGACGTAGTAGGCACCGTCTTCCTTCTGTTCTAAGCGTTGCCTTGAGCCGCGTAGGGCTTCAGCCCTGATGTTTTCTGGTTTCAATGCTTCTACCTGAGCGTCTCGTATTTGGGAAGGAAGACTAGAATGTATAGTGAGTTGTAAAGCTCGCACGCGCTTAGGCACAGTGTCCTTTCGACTGAGGGCGTCGGCCACAACATTGGCCTTGCCCGGGTGATACCTGATCGAGCACTCGTAGTCATTCAGTAGTTCGACCCATCGTCGCTGTCGCATATTCAGTTCTTTCTGTTTGAAGATGTGCTCGAGGCTCCTGTGGTTGGTGTAGATGGCACACTTGGTACCGTACAGGTAATGTCGCCATTTCTTAAGTGCAAAAACAACAGCTCCCAGCTCTAAATCATGCGTAGTGTAGTTCTTCTCGTGAACTTTGAGTTGGCGTGAGGCGTAGGCTATAACTTTATCTCGTTGCATCAATACACAACCAAGACCTTGAATTGATGCGTCACAGTAGACCACGAAGTCGTCTGTGCCCTCTGGCAAGGAAAGGATAGGTGCACTGCAAAGTCTATCCTTTAAGTGCTGAAATGCTAACTCCTGGGCATTTCCCCATCGATAAACAACACCTTTCTGCGTCAGTGAGGTGAGAGGCTGTGCAATCTTGGAAAAATCCTTAATGAACCTCCTGTAGTAACCTGCCAATCCCAAGAATTGGCGAGTTTCCTTTGGTGTACGAGGTGCAGGCCAGTTCTTAATCAAGTCCACCTTGGATGGATCAACGTGGATCCCATCCTTGTTTACCACATGGCCTAGGAAATGGACTTCACGAAGCCAGAAGTCGCATTTCGAGAACTTTGCGTAAAGTTGTTCCGTTCGAAGGAGTTCCAAAACAAGTCGTAGATGCGGCTCATGCTCTTCCTGACTCTTAGAATAGATCAGGATGTCGTCGATGAAGACTATAACGAACTTGTTCAGGTAAGGTTTGCACACTCGATTCATCAAGTCCATGAAGATCGCAGGTGCGTTTGTCAGCCCAAAAGGCATGACCAAAAACTCATAGTGCCCGTAGCGAGTTCTAAAGGCTGTTTTGGAGACGTCCTCCTCTCGGACTCTCAGCTGGTGATATCCTGATCTCAAATCAATCTTTGAATAGTAGCTCGACCCCTGCAGCTGGTCGAACAAGTCGTCGATGCGTGGTAGAGGATAGCGATTCTTCACCGTCACTTTGTTGAGTTCCCGGTAGTCGATGCACATTCTGAAGGTACCGTCTTTCTTCTTCACAAATAGCACTGGAGCTCCCCAGGGCGATGAGCTAGGGCGAATAAAACCCTTATCCAAGAGTTCTTGTAGTTGCGTAGAGAGTTCTTCCAACTCTGATGGAGCTAATCGATAAGGTGCACGAGCTATAGGCGCAGCTCCAGGAGTTAGTTCAATCTGAAATTCGACCTGGCGATGAGGCGGAAGGCCAGGTAATTCCTCAGGAAATACCTCAGGATAGTCGCGTACAATCGGAATATCTTCTATTTTCTTCTCTTTCTCCGAGGTGTCAGTAACGAGAGCCAAAATGGCAGTGTGGCCCTTTCTCAAATACTTCTGGGCCTTAAGGAGAGAGATGAGGTTCTCAACAGCACTCCTCATGTCGCCACGAATCATGAGAGGTTCACCACTGGAACTAGGAATACGAACGATCTTCTCGTTGCAAAGAATCTCTGCTCGGTGTTGGGATAACCAATCCATCCCAATGACAACGTCGAAACTACCCAAGATGATAGGGATGAGGTCGATAGAGAAGGTCTGGTTAGCAAGAACAAGTTTACAACCCTTGACTACGTGAGTGGCCTCTAAACTCTTACCATTTGCTAGCTCTACAGTGTGCTTGTTGTTCAAGGGTGTTGGAATACGCTTAAGCATTCGACTAACTTCTAGTGACATGTAGCTAGTATCGGCACCCGAATCAAATAAAACTGTAACATAAAAGTCGTCGAGAAGGAACTTACCCGCCACAACATTGGGGTCGTTCCTTGCTTCACCTTGGCCAATCACGAACGCCCGCCCCCTGGCACCATTGTTGTTGTTGTTCCCATTGTTACCATTCCCCTGATTCTTGTTGTTGTTGTTCTGGTTCCTGTTCAGTTGAGGACAATCTCTCTTGAAGTGGCCCTCAGCTCCACACTGAAAGCACCCTTTGTTATCATCCTGTTGCTGCTGATGTTGGTTCTGTTGAGCTTGCTGTCGATTCTGATTGGCGGGATAC
This sequence comes from Helianthus tuberosus, assembly GCA_030545235.1. Taxonomy (NCBI): domain Eukaryota; kingdom Viridiplantae; phylum Streptophyta; class Magnoliopsida; order Asterales; family Asteraceae; genus Helianthus; species Helianthus tuberosus. The sequence goes on along the minus strand of CM060416.1, from coordinate 82,670,858 downwards.
AAGGTCCTGCAATCCTTTGCAGCGTGACCTGGCTTGTTGCACCGATGACAGTTACCCCTGGTGCATGGCCCGCTGTGGTGTAGGCTACAGCGATTGCATTTGGGGTGATTCCCTTTGTACCCACCATGACTTTGACCACCAGATGATTGCTGACTAGGGCTCTTGTAGTCATCAGTCTTTCTCTGCTGAGACTGGGACTGAACAGAAGTCGAACCCTTACTTGAAGCTCCATCCCATTTCCGTTTGTTGTCACTAGGCACACCTGAAGTAGTTGCAGCACCTATGCGCTTTGGTAACCTGTTCTGCTCCACCGCCTGATCCGTGAGACGGTGAGCCAACTGAACAACTTGCTGGATAGTAGCGAGGTTCGCTGAAGTCACATGACTTTGGATTTCTGGCACCAAGCCCTTGAGAAAGAGTTCAATTCACTTAATTGGAGGGTCCACCATAGTAGGACACAATAATGCAAGCTCGTTCGACCTCTTGGTATACGCCTCAATTTCTGACCCCGTCATCTTGAGATTGAAGAACTCGACTTCCAGTTTATGAATGTCATCACGACTGCAGTATTCCTCCTTGATCATCTCTTTAAAAGTTTCCCATGGGGTGGCGTTAGCAGCAACCAACCCCAGCATTTGAACCTGAGCGTTCCACCATGTGAGGGCTAAACCCTCGAGAGTACCGGTAGCATACTTCACCCTGCGCGCCTCAGGGCATTCACACATTTCGAACACAGATTCTAGTTTCTCAAACTAGTGGAGGAGACCTACGGCTCCTTCAGTGCCGCTAAAAGTAGTTGGTCGGCAATCCATGAAAGTTTTAAAAGTGCACACAGGTGGTTGAACATGTTGACCTCCTGCGTGTGCCGCTGCAAGTGCCGCAGCAACTCGTTCGTTAATCAGAGCCGTCAACTGGGCTTGTGTCATGTTTACGCATCCAGACATGATCTTCACATCAAGAGGAACGTGAGTGGGAGGGGTTCGCGATGATGCGATGACAGAAGAGAGCAAGCACACACGTTTTCAAGCAACAGTAGTTATACTAACCAAGCATACCATGAGCAATGTACTATGTAACTAACAAGTAGGCAATATATACACAGATCATATCACCTAGAATGTTGAGCCTTGCATGTGGAGTGAAGCGTCGTTGTGGATCGTAGAGCACTGTACAGGTTATATTCTGATTTTAATAAAACTTTTTCCCCTTATTAAAACCAAGTTCACTATAACCAATGGCTCTGATACCAATCTGTCACACCCCCAAAATCCACCTGCGGAATACCACCGCTTGGAGGCATGACTGACCAGGATCCAGCCACCAATCATATTGAACATGCAAGTTAAAAGATATAAAAGTTTAACCAATACAATTGGTGTCCAAACAAAACATAGTTAAGTTGCAAGCAGAAGCATATCGTTTAAAACCAAAACATAAGTTTAATTGTTTCAAGGTTTAACATGGCACACAGCTGTCCATGTCCCACAACGACTCTCTTCCATGCAAGCTCCAGCTAAGTACCTATCGACCTGCAAAGCATGTAGTAACGAGTCAACAACAAGTTGAGTGAGTTCACAGTTGGGTGTTCGTTTTAAGTTGTTTCAAAAACAGTTTCCTTTATCTGGCATCCTGCCGTGGGGGTTACCCCATAGTTGAAAACGTGACTTGTTTATTCCCGGTTATTCTGGCAATCCAGCCGTGGGGGCTACCCCATGTTAGTTATCTGGCATTTCGGCCGTGGGGGCTACCCCATGTGTACACTAGACTCATTACCATATCGACTGCTGACTGTAGTCATGTTTATGTGCCCTGAAACTGTCAATGTCTATCATCATTGACGTGCCCCAGATCCATTAGTTCACGCCCGTCCTCTGCGGCACGGTGTGAGGTTTGTCAGACCTAAATAGCGCTATCTAACTAATGACCCGCTCGCCATTGGCCCGGCGAATAAGTCGATATAAAAAGGAGGGACTTCGTGATAGAGTTTTGGTCTAGTACGAGTTATCTGTCCATGAGGACGAGGAATTATATTCCTGAACTGATGCTGTCCTACTCAAGAAGGACGAGGAACCCATGTTCCTTAACCCCAATTCCCGACCCCTGGGAATCCCATGCTTTGTAGAGGGTGTGAACTCACCTTGGTTTGCTCGGCAGATACACAGAAAGGTCAATCAAGTTGTAAGTGGTCAACTACGTCCTAACATAGATACCATTCATGTCAGGTTTATATCCAAGTAGTGCACGTATTTTCTACACGTATACTAGTAAGTTGCATACAGGTATTATTCATGGTATACGCGTATAAACATAGCGGTTTACAATAATACCTACGGGTTGAACAGTAGCATGTATACAAGTAAACAAAGCCCAAAAGTCTGGCCCAATCCCAAGCCCGTAACAATGCAAGTCCAAACAGTGCACGTGTACATGGTCTCGAGTCGAGACTGTGCGGTCTCGAGTCGCACATATGAGTTCTCGAGTCGCAACCGTGGATGTCTCGGGTCATGTCTCGAGTCGCAACAAGACTTGCAACCCTGATCTCGAGTCATGCTGTTTTGTGCTGGCATTGTGTGGTCTCAAGTCGAGACTAGAGAGTTCTCGACTCGTAACCTGTGTCGCAATCCCGGGTCTCGAGTTGTCATGTTCATGGTCTCGAGTTGTCATCCATGTGGTCTCGAGTCGAGACAGAAGGTCTCGACAGGAACATCTGCTGACTTCCGACATTGTACTAAACCAATAGAATTTCATGATCATGATATGGTGTACTAGCCAATAACACTGCACTAACATGTTTCCTTGTCTAACACTAACCGAAAATGGATCAAACACCTAAATTTCAAATATTCAAGGCACATTCATATCATGTTCATGTTGTTCTTCATATATTCAAGTAGTTCATCAAATATTCATAATACAATCAACCCTTATTCCTATATTTCATCATTTGCAAGCATGTTCATTCAAGTCAACCTAAATCTCTAAACAAATGCAAATCCGATTTTATGAATAAAAACTTCCTCATTCAACCTAAACATGACCAAACCTTTCGGATCCAACCATATAGAACCGATTACCAACATTCATGATCAATCATGTATTATTTCTACCAAACCGACCTTACATCATCATATAACAACAATCTTAGTACCATGTATTCAAGAATGATGTATTTATCATGCATAAAGCTCAACAAGCAACATATTATCAAATAATCTTCATCATACATCATCCTCAACCGAAATGTAAACACACAATATGACACACTTATGAATCGATTACTTGAGCACTAACTCATCATGTATTGTTTACTAATCAATGTATAAGATCATATAAATCAAAACATCATTTGACAAAACACCAAATCATGAATCACTAACCGGTTCAAGTATGGGTTCAAAGGTGTGTATGAAGCTTCCAAATGGGTGTGTGTGAGCCGATCCGAGAGCTCCTTGTGGTCGTCGGTTGAATCCGAGAAGAAGGAGAGGTGAGGTGATGTTTGATCTTTAGGGTTTAAGGTTTTCTAGAGAGAGAGTGTAGGGGAGTATGTGTGTTGTCCAAAAGATGGCAAAGTTTGCTAGGAGTATAAGTTATATACTAGGCTAGTTCACCCTAGTGGGTTTTCGGATGGATTAAAGGGGTGCATGGCCCAACCGGCCCAACTGTTGCACTGTTCACTCGAGACCGCATGGTCCCGAGTCGTGTTCATGGTTCTCGGCTCACTTAAACATATACACATACTATACATACAAGCATACATATAAACATAACACATAATCACATAGGATGTTCACTTATATCATTAAACCAACAAGTTAACTAGTCACATAACGTTCAAGCATGTTACAACGAAAGGTTCTAAATTTCGAGTTGTCACACACATGGCCTAAAGCTTGGCCCAAGTGACCTACAAAGGCTAAAACCTAATATTAACTAACCTGGTAAGGCCCAATTCGTAACCATAGCCCGTTGTGTTAATTTGATGCGTCAGTCCACAGTTTAGGGCCTAACACCCTGTTTTCATTGTTTTCTTTTATTTATTGATTTCTTTTTAGTATATAATGTGAGATTTAGATTCATTTATAAAACCAAATTAATTAATGATTTACTAAGATTAAGAGTCATTTATAAAACTCAATTAATTAATGATTTGTTAATATAATTTAAGATTTAGATTTATTTAACCCAAATAATTAACAATTTAATTAATTAAAGTTTAAACAATAAATGATAGGATTTTTAGTAAATATTAATGAGATCGTTTTATGTGGTATTCTAATATCTAGGGTAACCACTTTCGTTCTTTCGGATTTCCCCTATTTTTCATCGTGCGCTTATCTTCGTGGAATCGCAAACGCATACACTGTGAGTGAATCTTACAACTCCCCTTTTTGTTTTATTTATATGTTTTTTTTTTGGGTGTATCATGTGTCGCATATTTTTATCGCATTTTACAAGTTCAATATGTGCAATTACCATTATGTGAAGTATCTATGTTATGTGTTTGTTTGGTTGTTTATCATTTGGTGCATTTTCATTCATTGTGGATATCACATCATCATAAGCTCGTCTATTCCCCATTACCTATGAGCGGAACTTGACGTTGCCAACTATACGAGGTCAGCTCCGTTTGATTGAGCTCAGACCTTGCAGCACACCATAATACCGTGAAACATACATTCATTAATTGGCACACCATAATACCGTGCAACATATATTCATTCATTGGCACACCATAATACCGTGCAACATGCATACATTTATTGAATCATTTTGAGTTGGTTTGTTTATTGTTTGAGGTTGTGATATGAGTTGGATATATATAACGTACAACATGTTTACTTACATTGGTTTATGCACGTTTTCTCAATAAAGCAAATTTAAACATGATAATTTTTCTAATAACAATAAGGTTTACTCACCAACCTTTATTGACCCAAAAACCATTTTTACACATGATACATGTGAACAGGTACGAAGAGAAGATTGGACATATGATGGACCTTAGTTAACAAGAAACAGATTAGTGTAGTTTATTTGTTATGAACAATGTCTTGTGTTTGTAATTATGTATTTGAATTATTTGTTTCGTGAAACATTTGTTATGAATTAATGATTATTTAAAACAAGTAATAGCAGGTCATAAGCTCTTGGATCAACCCAATCATGCCCTGATCACCTATTCCGCTGTAGGTCAAGGTGTGACAGTGATGGTGATGGTTGTGGTGCGGTGGTGATTGTGGTGGTGGTGGTGGTTTTGTTGAGAGAGAAAGATATTAGGTAGAGAAAGAGTGAGTGTGTGTGTGTGTGGAATATGTAGAGAGAGATGTGTGTGGATGTTATACATGTACTTATGTAATAATAGTTTTAATAATAATAAATTGGTTTTTAAGTATAGGGGTAATTTGGTCACTTAAGAAAAGTTAACAGAATAATTTTAATAGTGTTAAAAATTTGGACTCATATGGTTAAGAAAAGTGGCTGTAGGGATTCAGGGCGTTAAACAGATTGATTTTGGACGCACGTGGTTAAGACCCTTAAAACGCAGGGACTCTAAAAGTAACTTTCTCTTTATTTCGTTTGAGTCATACAACAAAACAATCGTTCCCAAAGTCCTACAAATAGCAAAGTTATTGGTGGGGTCTGGAAAGGGTGAGATGTAGGTAAATCTTACCTCTATCCATATGATCATATGAATAGAGAGACTGCTTCCATAAGGACAACCAATTTCCTTTAATTTATACTTTTTTCCAAATGAAAAATTGTACCTTGTGCATATATAAATGTACATAAGGAAAAATATGTGAATATGAAATTTTGAGGTTTTAGAAAAATAAAGGTAAAATTGTCATTTATAGAATTGTTTTTAATAAAATGAGCAAATTTGATATTTTAACTAGTTTGTAAGGGCATATATGATATTTAAAATTTTAGGTGATATTTCACAAGTTTGCAAGGGTATATATAAAACTACCCCTTTATATAAATGTCTTTATATTTTTTTCACTGTGTATAAATCTATATGATTTTCTTTATATTTTTCGAGTGAATTACAGGTTCTGTCGTTTATCTTTACATCAAATTTCAGGCGGTGTCCTTTGTCTTTAAAATTGACGACTTTTGTACTTAATGTTTTAAAATGCTACATGTTATATCCTTTAACCCTAACCCAGTTAAATATTTTCTGTTAAATCGCATTTTTGTCATTTCACATTTTTGGGGATGTTAGTGCATTCATCTGCTGACTTCGTCTTACATCGAGTCTCGGGTTCGTTGTGGTTTTGGTCAAGCATGATGTCATGATGACATCATCAAGATGACATCATCAATGACATCATCTCATAAGAAGACAAAGTAATTCACGTGAAATCAGATTGTTATATTTTGAAGTTTGACTTTAAGATGTGATTTCGCTTTTGTGTACAAGTTAATTTCGCTTATATGGACATGTTGTGATTTCACTCATGTGTCATGTCCTTATGAGCGAAATCAAGTCAACTATAAATAGAGGTGTTGTTATTTCATTTGTAACGAAGATAGTCAAGTGATACCGAGATGTTTTTGCCAAAGTATATCAAATTTTTCAAAGACATGGAAGAGGAATTCTACAACGCATTTGCCACACCGGTCGCTCCGATTACTGCTGCTGAGAATTTATACAGTGAAAATGAGACGGGTACTCATCAGAAACCACCAAAGTTGATGTATATCGAAGATTTTCAGGGTTGGAAGAACCGTTTTGAGAATTGGGTTCAGGCTTACAGATTTGATGCTTGGTGTTCTTTACTGAAAGATTACGAGAAACCAAAGAATGAACGTGGGTTGGAAAAGGGTTTTAATGATTTTACTGAAGCTGATAAGTTGAAATACACTAGTGAGAAGATGATGATCAGCATTTTACAGCAAGCAGTTAAAGAAGATATCTTTGTCTTACTTCAACATAATGGAACTGCTAGATCTATCTGGGAAGCTTTACTTCAGAAATTCCGAGGGAGTGCTGATATGATCAAAAACAAAAAGGCCTTATTGAAGAAGTCGTTTGACATATTTACTGCATTTGATCATGAAACCACAAAGGAAACAATAGATAGATACTGTCATCTGGTTCTAGAAATGAAAAGATTGGATATTCAGAAAGATGATGATGAGTGGGTTGATAAGTTAGCAGAGGCATTACCCCAACAGAAGTGGGGAACTTATCTGATGATTGTGAAACTCATGAGGAAGACTGAGAGTATGAACTTGGCACAGTTTATCCAGAAGATTGAGGAACAAGAGCTGGATATTCAAAAGACTGCTATAATGACGAATCCAAATGCAAAACAAGATGTCAGTTTGTATTACAGAGGGAACAAGTTTGATGCTACCCCCAGCCCTAGTCCAAAGATTCAAACTGGTTACAGTGCTGATAGTTCGTCTGGAACAAAGAGTAGTAATGTGAATCAAAGTGGTGGATCTTCATCATTCTCAAGTTTTGATCCAAACAGCACAACATCAAGTTCTCAACGGCAAAACTCAACAAACCTTCAGTGCAATGTTACCTTAAACATTCAAAATGGTCAGAATCTGTCTCCGGACGTTGCCAAGCAACACATGGTATCACTGGTTACTATGTTAGAATCTTACGAGAGTTTGATCGATGGGAAGATTGGCAATCCGATGCTTACCAAAGAAGATTATGACCAGATTGATGCTGAAGAACTTGAAGTGATGGATATAAAATGGTGCTTAGCAAGTGCTTAGAGGAGAGCTGAAAAATTTCAAGAGATTACTGGTAGGGATGAATTTCGAGGAATGGCTACTTCTCCATTGGGATTTGATAAATCAAAGGTTACCTGTTTCCGTTGTAAAGGAAAAGGTCATTTTAAAAGAGAGTGCAAAAGCAAAGAAGCAACCGGAAATCAAGAAAAGAACAACTATTATCAGAAATCAATTTTTCATCAGATTGCTCAACAACCACAAACTGCACATGGTCATGCTATTGAAGATGGAAAGAAGAAAGCTTTACTTATCCATCAAGATGATGAATTTGTTGCTGAAGGATTTAATTGGGACAAATACATACCTGGTTCAGCTTGTGTTGCAAGAATTCAGGGTGAAGATGAGACTAATCAGAAAAGAATCTAAATTTTTTCAGATCTTGGAAATGATGTGGATACCGATGATGAGGAAGAACATCTCAACAGAGCTAGAAAAGGCATTGATCCTACTAGTTTTAATTTGTTTTTTGCAGATAAAATGGAGATGCTGTATCAGAAGAAGATGGCAAGATTGAGGAAAGAGCTAGAAGCAACAAGAAGGATAGCTGATGAAAAGACAAAGACAGAAGCTGGAGAAGCAAATGTTGAACCAGCAGATGAAGAAGTGACTGAGAAAGTTGTGGAGAAAATTGTTGAAATAGAGAAAGTTGTTGATAAGATTGTTGAGGTCGAAAAGATTGTTGAAATTGAAAAACTTGTCGAAGTAGAAAAGATTTTCGAAAAAATTGTTGAAGTTGAAAAATTAGTTGAAGTTGAGAAACTTGTCGTAGTAGAGAAAATCGTCGAAGTAGAAAAGATCGTTGAAGTTGAGAAGATAGTTGAAAAATTGGTTGAAGTTGAAAAACCGTGTTCAAAGTGTTCAGAATCTTGTAAAGCTTGTGAAGAAAAAGATAAGAAGATTGCTGATTTGGAGAAGATTAAAGAAGATTTACTGTCTGATGTGAAGTATGTGAAAGAATCTTATGATGTGCTGAATAGAACAGTTGATGATCTGAAAAGGACAAATTCAGAAATTGAAAAAGCAAATGACAAAATAAGTGCAACTTTAATGACAAAGCAGAGTGTCATCAATGATTACATTGAAGACTGTGCTAATCTGAAGAAGGAGCTGGAACTTGAGAAGATTGAGAGTGAAAGGATTAAACGATTACTGTTGAGTTATACTACATGTGATTATCTGATTGATCGTGTTTATCCTACTGTTGCAAGTCTGGAAGCGTTCATGGATAAAAAGACTGAAGATATTGATACTGGTAAGAAACCAAGTGTCAAGTATAACAGATGTCCGCCCCCGATCCATGAAACTTATTCTCCCAGGAATCCTAACGAGGAGCGTCTAAAAAAGGCAGTCAACATCAAGTTAAAGTCTGAAATCATTGATGAATTACCAGACAATATTGATGTTACATTCACAGCGTCTGACACTGATCATGAGTCTGAGTTATTAAAGAAAGTTGTCGATCAGGTGTTGGATACGGATGAAGAGTCAAAACCGGAGTCTAAGTCTGAAAGTTCGAGTTCGTCAGAAAAGAGTCCGAGTTCACCGGTTAACAGGGTTTACAATAGAGAATTCCTGTTATCAAAATCTAATTTGAATGACAGGTCAATCAAAGTGGCTTATACTTTGTATGATTCAGACAAATTATATTCTGATGAGGAATTTCCAATAAGAAGTGTAAAAACTGAAATGATCAAACAAGTTTTCAAATTAACAGAAATTAATATTTCTGAAATAAAAGATTTAAATCTTGATGAAAAACCTAAAAAGTACACTTCAAGAGTTCAACAGAGATTGAACAAGAAAAAGAGTTACGGTTATGGTTCAGGTTATCGAAAGAAACCAAACCACAACAGTAATCTCAAAAAGAAAGGTCTTGGTTTCAATTCTTCAGAAAATTATAAAAATCAGAAAACTTATAAACCAAAAACAAAATTTGTTTCAGGAGGAAGTTCAGAGGATGAACAGAAGAAACCGTTTTGGAAGCAGTCCAATCAGGAGTTTCTTGCTGAAGTGAAGAAGAATGTGAGAAGGTTTGCTGAAAGAGTTGACAGAAGAACATGTTTCAAATGCCAAGAAGTTGGACATATAGCTTGGAATTGCCCCAAGACCAACTACCAAAAACAGGAAGTTTCTTCTAACTCTGTTTTGAGAAAGACTTGTGCTGATAAGAAAGAACAACCTGTGAAAAATGTTAAAAAATTTGAAAATTCTACTTCTGAGGAAGGAGAAAGTTTAAAAAGGTTTTACAAAAGAAGAGGTGATTTGAGTAAACAAAAGTGGGTGGTTAAATCTGAGTGTAATTCTGACAATGAATCTGATTCCATAAAATCAGAGGAGTCTTTGGTTGAGAAAAAGGTTGATAATTCTGTTCCTGAGATGAACGAGGAAAATTTTCCTTCATTGACAAAAGATTATCTGAAATCAAAAGGTAGGGTTGAGATTTCAGATCAATTCTTTGCTGATAAGAAAGAATTTGATGCTGAAAAGGTGTTTAATGGAAATGTTAAACATATTTTTGGTAAGATGGTTGCAGGAAAAGTGAAAGGTGCTAAAGAATTCTACAAATCAAAGTGCTGGTGGGACAGATGTGTTCCAGAATCTCCCAAGGATGGTCAGCCTTGGGGGAAATTATTTCCAAACTAAAAATCTGACTTGCCGGAGCTCCCAGGTTGGTAAGAGTGGAGCAGGTATCGGCATCTTTCTTAGCAAATGATCTTACAAGTGGTACAGTTGGTAAAATACAGGTGGTATATTTAAATTGTTATATTTCGATTTACAAGTGGTTATGGTTGGTGAATGAACCTGTAAGTGGTTGAAAGAGGTTTTCACTTTCAAATGGTTAATCAAGGTCATTAAGTTGAACTTGATTGGACCATACTTACAAGTGATATTTTGGAGAACAATGTGATGAACCCCTAACCTACGAGTGGTTTGCAAATCAACAAAACTAATTTTCCGGAAAAACCATTTGATTAAAACAAACTTAAGTGTTTTGAAATCACAATGGGAAAATAGTTTGTTGTGAGGGGGAGTTCTGTTTGTTTATGCCAATTGGATGGCGAATTGAAGCGATTTGATATCGGTTGTCACTTTATTGTATAGTTTGTTTTCAAATTTCCTAAAATGTGTTTGCATTTTAGGGGGAGTAAAAATTTCAGAAAATCCAAAAACATTAGAAAATTTGAAAAAGTCAAAAACATGATAAAATGAAAAATGAGTTTTGTTGTATAAAAGAGGAAATGATAGTACATCAGTGGACGATCACAACATGCTAAAAAATTGGACAGTCAAAAGTGATAAACGATCTCACTAATGATATGCCAGTAGGTTTTTGCACATTTAGTAAATTGTGACGAGATATAAACCTAAATTCAAACTTGCTTAATTCGTGGGTAACATCTCTCGGATATATGGGTAACCCCCGAAATCTCATTTGAAAGATTCCTTTTTCTGATATACTAGGTCTTTATACTCAGTGATATCTGGGGTATTATTCCTGGACTTCTGCTGAATGGAAGTTCTGACCTAGTCCTCGAATAATACTTTCCGCAATGCTTGAAACATAGCATCACCCTCAGCATATATGATAAGACAATAAATTTGCTTAGCAATGCTGTTGTAAAAAAAAGATCCTCTAAAGGGGACACACCCAAAAGTCGATTCGTGATCTCTCTGCTGAACGGTAGTTCTGACCTGAGCTCTCACGATTTCGATCATAATTTATTCCCCTACATATATCATTTGTGTCATACTTACCTGTAAGACTGAATATTGGCATCTGGATACGGGAGTATATTCTGAGGTGGGACATGCGAATAAGTTTAAGTGCTTAAGACATTAATCTCATATCTCGAAACAGTTGAACCTTATGTGAAAATTTAAGTGGATCAGTATACTGACAATCTAAGTGAATCGTTTAGAACTTAAAATGTTTAAAGCTTAACGGTGTTGGTGATTTGTCTCATAAACTGATATGATCCTCTTACGCAAACTCACAAAAATATTGTATGTAAATATTTCTTTACTGCATTTCATTTCTGTTATATCAAAAATCCAAAAAGATTTTCGGTGTGTTTTAGCATAAATTTTGAAAAATTCAAAAAGATTTTAGACAACTGATGTTGAAAAGCTGATTTTCAAAATTCCGAGTGCTGAACATGACGAACAGGTTTGGGAAAGTTTGTTTAAAAATGTTTGAAATGAAAATGATATATATTCATGTGGTTCATCAGAAATTGACATGATAAATCTTTATATTCAGGATTGTGTCTTCAAGAGTTTAGCAAAGTTTCTAAATTTGTTATATCTTATCTTTTATGAAACTTATGTTTTGGGTAGAGAATATGCAGGTAAGTCAGGTTGTGATACCTGAACCTGTGAAAGCCAGACTACGATCCCAGTACAAGTTAAGGGGGAGTCTGTTAACGAAAGAGAGTCTGAAGATGCAAGAGCTAGGCGTCAGAGATCCTGAAAGAGAATTGAAGATAGGATAAAGTCAGATAGAAATCCTGAAGGAAGCCCAAAGACTGATAAAGACTGAAGATTGAGAAGACTCGACACTTAAGACTCGTCAACATCTGAGGGGGAGTCTGTTAGTGCATTCATCTGCTGACTTCGTCTTACATCGAGTCTCGGGTTCGTTGTGGTTTTGGTCAAGCATGATGTCATGATGACATCATCAAGATGACATCATCAATGACATCATCTCATAAGAAGACAAAGTAATTCACGTGAAATCAGATTGTTATATTTTGAAGTTTGACTTTAAGATGTGATTTCGCTTTTGTGTACAAGTTAATTTGGCTTATATGGACATGTTGTGATTTCGCTCATGTGTCATGTCCTTACGAGCGAAATCAAGTCAACTATAAATAGAGGTGTTGTTATTTCATTTGTAACGAAGATAGTCAAGTGATACCGAGGTGCTGCCGGTTTTTCCTCTGATTGTAAACACTGTAAATTGAATATACAAGAGGTTTAAAGTGTGTCAAGCTGTTTTTACAATTCGTTTCTTAGTTTCCGCCTCTGAAATGGATTTGAGCTCTTCCGAACGACTCGTTTAGGTCGCAATACGATCCTATAGGGGACTATAATGCAAATAGACCTAAACATCTCATCATTCTTCTAACTTTAAAAACCAAAATTAAAATATACCAAAAACCTAAAGGACTAAAACGTCATTTTCAAAGAATCTCTTCACTGGCAACAGCCATTGATCCTTGCAATCGATTTGAGCTCCAAATCCATTTCAATGGTGGACAAACCATTGATCTCTCCACCTCCTCCAATCGCCGCCGCGGCTCCTCACATGTATATACCAAGTATGTTCTACCACAAGATCTTTACTTTATTTTGAATCTTTTTTTTTTTGTCCCTGAAATGGCTTTTGTCCAACTAAGACTTATGTTTCTTCTCCACTGAAATGCAGTGTAACCGATAGTTAGGATGCCAATTAGGCTAGCGATAAAACAAGATATGATGAAGAGATTTGATTCCACAAGTTCAGATCTGAAACCGCATCTCTCTTTCTCTTAGATCTGAATTCCCCATTTAGGCCACCACCTACATTCGGCCCCATCTTTTTCTCAGATATGAAATCGTAGATCTTCCGTCGCCGGAGATGGTCAGAATGACCGGAAACAGATCGGAACGACCAATCATGTCTTGATCAGCGTTACTACCTGAAGATATATATCCGAGGCCGGACATGATCCATTAGGACGAACCGGACTATACCTGAATGAACATCTCTAATGTATCCATTCCCCATAACTCCGAGGACGGACCTCCATTTAAGTGCGTCTGGACGAATGACGTCATCTCAGTTGACCATTATAAATACCCCATCAAGTACAAGGCCAAGTACGATTTTCTGAACCTTAGTCCATATTTTCTCTCTACTTTCTCTCTCTACCAATACTTATCCTCACGCCGGAGGGTGGTCGCAGAGGGGCCCTCCCATCTCTGTGGCGAGCCTAACGGTTTTCTGTTTTGCAGGACGATTCTCCAGCTCATATACAAGATCCAAACCCTCGATTACAGGCTCCAGCCTAAACTCGATTCTTTGGTTCTTCAATTGGCGCCATCCGATTTCATAGCTCACAGTCCTTCACTTTGGTGAATTTCTTGAGCAACGAACTGACCTATGGCGGCCTCGGGTTCTGTGAATCTGGGATCCATGGCTGTTAGTACACAAACTACAGCACCAGCAAGCACTGTTTCCACAGTCTCAGCTCCTTTAAGCTAGGGACCAGGAACAACTCTGCCATTCATACTAATTCCCACTTCGCAAGCATCAGAATTCGATGCGGAATTTCTTTCCAAAAATGCAAGTCTTCTACGAAGATTAAAAGCTCAACAGGCTAGAGATGAACAGATCCTCGGTTTACGAACCAGGCTCTTTCATGATGAAACTCCGGTAAGGACTATGGGTCCTACGATATTCACTTCTCCTACTTTCTCCACAGTTGTTACTTCGGAAACTTATAATGGATATGTGCAGGGTTCCTCCGGACCATCTCCAGCAATGACAGTACAAAATGAAACGCAGATGGAAGTAGTTAACGATCCGGAACTCACCAAGCCATATCATCCGGTTTCCATGACTGCTAAGTCTAAGTTCAGCGCCCGCATCACACACGCCAAGCTCCCTCCGAAGCTCAAAATGCCAACCACAGTAAATAAATATGATGGTAAGACTGATCCGGACGATCACATGTTTGACTTCGACGGGGTTGCACGTGTGGAACAGTGGCCGATGCCGGCATGGTGCTTCATGTTTGCACAACCTTTAACCGGGGCTGCTCGAGTGTGGTTTGATGCGTTGAACGAAGGAGAGATCAACGATTTTGAAGAATTCCGAAGGTTATTCCACCAGAACTTCAGTCAACAAAGGCACTACTCCAAAGAAATCACCGAAGTTCACAACATCCGGAGGAAAGATGGGGAATCCTTGGATAGTTTCATTGACGGATTCAATCGAGAAAGTATGCAGATCAGTGGGGTTGTGGACCAATTAAGAATCTCCGGATTCTATCACGGTGTCCGGAATAACCAGTTGGTCGAAAAGTTGCACGAAAATCTGTCACACCCTGGCTTTTGCGGAAGCGTGGGTTTATTTGGTGTGACTTCTTAATACCATAGCAACAATCATAACAATGCTATATGAAAATAAAACACAAGATGTTCATCCATTCATTAAGTTTAGTAATACCATAACAGTTGTCTTGAATCATAAACCCAAAATAAATTACAACCATGACTTGTTTAAAACTGAGTTCCCAATGGACTCCACAAAGACCTTAAATAAAACGAGGTTTGGAGACATGTGACCCATCCAGGCAAGGGTTACACCTCCCAAACCCTACACCCCTGGATGACATCTTTTATTTAATACGCAGCTTAACGTGCATCACCCGCCAGATCCGATCAATTCCCTGAAATACATGTAGTTGAAAAATCAACAAAAAGTTGAGCGAGTTCATGTGTATGTCTGTGTGTATAAACCGTTAAAGTACATCCGTATGTATAAATGTCCCTGGTATGTAGCAATTAAGGAAAAAGAGATCACCAATGGGTTGCAAAGCCACTGGTATGTGTGACGTGATGCAGGAAAACTCAAACCTTGCAAATTTGTACCGGGCCTCGGCTGTAAGACACAGTCACCACTATGGGTCACCCCGACCTCATGGGTGTGGGCTCGCTACACCTAAATAGATCTATCACTCATGTCCCTCGGTCCTACGACAAGGATTAATGGCTTTAAGTGTTGTACCCACCACTCACATGATCTAAGTAGTAACCCTCCTTAAGTTAACCATACCATGTATAAAACGTTTGTAATAATTGTAACATGTATTTCACCCCCGAAGTATAAAACTGAAAACAGTTAAAAGAAAAGGGGGACATGAACTCACAGTACTGCGTCTCCTGTATCGTAACGTCAACTCAAACTTGATCAGCTACCCGACGACCTACAACCTACTAATGTCTATGATACGATCGGGTCGTGCCTTGCCTTTGTATTTACGTTTGCGTTACGATACTTTGATATTATTCCAAGTTATAACCTGTTGTTAAAATAATATTTATTTTAACTTACATTATATTTTTAGGTCTTGAAATAATAGTTAGGCAACTATTCCGTATTCATACTTCTCAAGTATTTTTATGTGTGTATATCCTTCCCAAGGGTGGGGTATTTATACATGTATTTTGGTAGTTCGAATAATATATTTTTAAGTCTCACTTAGAAAATATATAATAATTTATTTATCAAAAAATGATATGTCCCAAAATATATGTTTTTTCCAAAAAATAATATATTCTCATTCTTTGTATCCAAGTGATGTTTACCCAAAATATATTCGTAAACGTATTTTTCCGGATTTATAAATGTGATGGTATTTTGCTAAGTTACATTATTTTTGTCCTAAATAATGTAACTAGTTCCCAAATGAACAAATAATCACACAAGCGTTTTAATATGAAATATATATTCTAAATATATATTTATCCGCTTTTATTTTCGAAATCTCACCTCCGACACTTTAATGTTTTGTAACAATACTCATGGCGAAGTTTACTTTGAAAGACAATGTTTAAAACATATTTGCAAATACTTGTTAGAAAATATTTTTCTAAGTCTTGGGATGTTTAGAAAATTTCGCCAGAGTTTCCCCTAAAAACGGAGGTGTCCATGCTAATAAGCATATCATTTTCTTTTCAAATTCAATCAACAATCGACAACAATTATCTTTTAAACAACTTTACATTACCGAGAGTAAAAACTATATGTATTACACACTAATCATGAACTTGATACTTTCTGAAAACGCGTAGTAACTTAGTGAAGCTTATAGTGGACTTAGTTACCTTCCGAAGTGTAGTTATTTCTTTAACAACCATTCTCTTACAAAAGTTTAGTGTTTACAACTTGTAAACACTTTTTATAAAAATAAAACTCTTGAACTCTTCTTGTTAATAAAAGGTTTATACATTTGTTTTATTTACAAAAATTATGTAAGAGTATGTAAAAGTAATAATCCTTTAGAAATCGGTTCTTGAACTTGGTTTATCTAGAAACCTCTTGTAAAACTTAGATCTACATGATCATCAAGTTATTTTGTTTACTAATATTTCAAGAAAAAATTATTTTTATTCAAGTTCATGATTAAACTAGAAGGTGGTTATTTATGTAACACATAACCACTTTCTAATCTTGTTAAATCATATCTCTAAATTTTATTTAACAAGACTCATATGGTGATTAACATCACACAACCAAGAATCAACATAAAATCAACAATATGTTTACTACAATATCCTACTACAATATTTCATCTTTATGTTCCATTCATATGTAAACTTTATGTAAGCTTCAAGTTCATATTTTTAGTTCTTGTTTCCTTAGTGTTTTGAACATAAGTACCATACTACAATTTTTAGCCATAAAAACAAGATGAACAAGGGTTTGACAAGAGCTTACTACTAGCACAAGGCTAGGGTAGAGTTTAGTGAAGAAGATGATGAGATATGATGATGAACAAGCAAGAACAAAGCCCTTTTGAAGCTTCCACAAGTTGCAACCTCCTTGAATCACCTTGTAAGCTTGAATGGAACTTGAATAATGGATGAAGATGGTGGTTTAGTGGTGGTGATGGGGGCGGTTGTGGGTGCCGAGAGAGGGAGAGAGAGATGAGAGTAAGTTAAAGAGTGTAAGATATGGAATGATATGTTGTAAGAAGGTGCCATACTTATATAGATGTTTCTTATATTTTCTTTAGATTAGCAAGCAATCAATCTATTATAATATAGAACAAATCAAGAAGGCATGGGGTGAAAATATGGTGGGTCCTCATGGGGACCGAATTCGTTTTAAGGGGGAGTTGGATGTAATTTTTGTGACTAAGTGGTAAATATAAGTTAGAATCTAAGTATAATATTTCCATATATTAGTATGTTGATATTTAGGGGGTGTTATGGTAAACGGGGATCACGACTAGCCAAAAATAATAAAACAATAATTTGGTGTCCCGGGTAATGTCCGGTTGTTCGGTTAAGTACCGTTCCGTTAAAGTGTTTAATTAGTCCGTAAAGTATCTTTTATATATATTTTTGCAACACTTTTAATTCCCGGCACTTAGGAAAGCATACAGGACCATTCTGCCATATTTTTGCACTTTACTAGTATGTTACAATGCTGAATTTTATAAATAAATGCAGAATTCTGCACTTAAAGTGTGTTTTAGGCACTTCCCGGCACTATAACTATCACCTAGTGACGCAGTTTTATGGTCCTCACTTCCCTACACTCCATACTAGTGTCGTACCTTGTCCCTGGCTCATACTGGCCTCAATAACATTGTCTGTCTATGTGCTGGCATTGTCAGCATGTTTCTGAATTATCCGTTCAGTGTGCTAACTGTGCTTTGTGCATCAAGTATGTCACTAAAGTTTGTGTGTAATAAATGGAGTGACTGTTTGAAATATGATGCATATGTATGTATGATACAAAATCATAAAGCAGTTTAAATTGTCAGTTGTAATCAAGCACAGACATTAAGCACATAATTAGAGTTAATTAATTATACGGATACCTGGTTTAGTGAGAGTTGTCACATTCTCCCCCCGTTAAGAAAATTTCATCCCGAAATTTTAGGTTCTGCTTCTAGTTGCAGGGGTCTTGGGGAATAAATGTGGGTACTTTTCCTTCATTCGATCCTCACGTTCCCATGTGAATTCTGGGCCATGTCGTACATTCCATCGAACCTTGACGAGCTTGACACTACTCCTGCGTGTTTTGTTTACCTTCCAATCCGTAGCCTCAACTGGTTCTTCAATAAAGTGGAGTGTGTCGTCAACATGAACCTCGTCGGCAGGAATGACAACCGTGTGTTGAGTTGGACTCTTTTTCAAATTTGATACATGGAATGTATCATGAACGCCATTAAGTTCAACAGGTAAATCCAACTTGTATGCTACAAGACCAATCTGTTCCAAGATTCTGAATGGACCAATGTATCTGGGGTTCAACTTCCCACGCTTCCCAAAGCGTGCCACACCCTTCCACGGTGAAACCTTCAACAATACCATGTCTCCCACCTCGAATTCCAGAGGTTTTCTTCTGAGGTCCGCATAACACTTTTGTCGATCACGAGCCGCTTTAAAGCGTTCTCGGATCTGCAAAATCTTGTCTGTTGTTTCCTGGACCAATTCCGGACGAACTAGCTGTCTATCCCCTACGTCTGCCCAGCATAAGGGTGATCGACACTTACGCCCATAGAGAGCTTCGAACGGTGCGGCTTGAATACTTGCATGATAACTGTTATTGTATGAAAATTCAACCAATGGTAGGTGAGTGTCCCAACTTCCACCTAAATCCATTACGCAAGCTCGCAACATGTCTTCCAACGTTTGAATTGTTCGCTCGCTATGTCCGTCTGTTTGCGGGTGAAAAGCAGTACTCAGATTCAACTGAGAACCAAAGGCTTCTTGAAAGGATTGCTAAATCCTTGACACGAAGCGTCCATCTCTATCAGAGATAATTGAGAGAGGCACTCCATGTCGTGCAACAATTACTCTCAGGTATATCTCAGCCAGTTTGCTCTTGTTATCTTTTTCCTTGATTGGCAAAAAGTGTGCAGACTTCGTTAGACGGTCTACTATCACCCAAATCGTATCATGGCCCTTGGGCGTCCTTAGCAATTTCGTTATGAAGTCCATAGAAATATGTTCCCATTTCCATTGGGGTATTTCAGGTTGCTGCAAGAGACCTGAAGGCTTCTGGTATTCGGCTTTTACCTTGGCGCAAGTTAAACATTTGCCAACATATAGTGCAACATCGCCTTTCATCCTTGGCCACCAATAGAAATCCTTAAGGTCTTGGTACATCTTATCCGCTCCTGGGTGAATCGAGTACCTTGACTTGTGTGCTTCGTCAAAAATAACATTTCTCAAACCACCAAACAAAGGAACCTAAATGCGTTTTATGAAGCACAAAGTTCCTTCCCCGTTTGGTACCAACTGCTTCTCCATCCCACGGAGATACTCATTCTCAATATTCCTTTACTTGAGTGCTTCTCTCTGCGCGGCTCGAATGCGCAATGAGAGGTCCGTTTGAACAATCATTTCTAATGCCCTAACCCTTATAGGCTTGATCATTTCCTTCCGACTTAGGGCATCAGCGACCACATTCGCCTTCCCTTGGTGATACTTGATCTCACAATCGTAGTCATTCAACAATTCAACCCAGCGTCTTTGCCTCATGTTAAGCTCTTTTTGGTCGAATATATGTTGTAGGCTCTTGTGATCAGTAAATATTATGCAGTGTGTGCCATACAAGTAATGTCGCCAGATCTTCAAGTCAAATACCACCACGCCTAATTCCAAATCATGCGTGGTATAATTTTTCTCATGGATCTTCAACTGGCGTGAGGCATATGCTATAACTTTTTGTCGCTGCATCAGCACGCAGCCTAAACCTTGACGCGAGGCATCGCAATATACCACGAAGTCGTCCGTGCCTTCGGGTAGAGATAAGATTGGTGCGTCGCAAAGCTTGTTTTTCAATAACTGAAATGCTTCTTCTTGTTTGTCTCCCCAATCAAACTTCTTATCCTTCTGTGTGAGAGAGGTTAAAGGTTGAGCGATTTTTGAAAAATCCTCAATGAATCTACGATGATAGCCTGCCAATCCAAGAAACTGTCGAATTTCCGTTGGTGTCTTTGGAGTCTCCCAATTCTTGATTGCTTCAATCTTTGCAGGATCCACATGGATTCCGTTTCCATTAACCACATGACCAAGAAACTGGACTTCTCGTAACCAGAACTCGCACTTTGAAAACTTCGCGTATAACTTCTCCTTCTTAAGCAGCTCTAAGATGGCTCTTAGATGATGCTCATGTTCTTCTTTCATTTTTTGAGTATATCAGGATGTCGTCAATGAACACGATTACAAACTTATCAAGGTAGGGCTTGCAGACTCTGTTCATTAAATCCATGAATACTGCTGGCGCGTTTGTCAAACCAAATGACATAACCAGGAACTCATAATGCCCATAGCGAGTCCTAAAGGCCGTCTTTGGGATACTCTCATCTTGTATCCTTAACTGATGATATCCTGATCGAAGGTCGATCTTTGAATAAAAACTTGAACCTTGTAATTGGTCGAACAGGTCGTCAATCCTTGGGAAAGGATATATGTTCTTGATGGTCAACTTGTTCAGCTCCCGGTAGTCAATACACATGCGAAAACTACCATCCTTCTTCTTGACAAACAAAACTGGAGCTCCCCAAGGTGAGAAGCTTGGCCTGATGAATCCTTTGTCTAACAACTCCTGAAGTTGTGTCGACAATTCCTGCATTTCCGAAGGTGCAAGTCTATAAGGTGCCTTAGCCACAGGCGCGGCGCCTGGAACTAAGTCAATATGGAACTCGACTTGTCTTTGTGGCGGCAATCCTGGCAAGTCTTCTGGAAAGACTTCAGGATACTCCTTTACGATTGGAATATCTTCTATCTTTGGCTCCGCGGCTTCTTTATCTACGATGTGTGCCAAGAAGGCACCACATCCCTTCCTTAAACATCTTCCAGCTTTCAAACAACTAACGATCCTCAGAGGTGTATCGTGCTTCTCCCCGTGTACTACTATCGCTTCTCCATTCGCCATTGGGATTCGAATGGTCTTCTCGTGACACACAATTTCGGCTTTGTTGCTTGACAACCAATCCATCCCTACTACCACGTCGAAGCTTCCCAACTCGACTGGCAGCAAATCCAGTGTAAATTCGTGTTCTCCCAACTCTATCACGCAACCCTTGATGACTTCATTTGTTTCCACTAGTTTTCCGTTAGCCAGTTCAATTGAGTATGGAATTTCTAACTTACTAGCAGTTAATCCAAGTATTTTCTTAAATTCTAGTGATACGAAACTAAAATCGGCACCAGTATCGAAAAGCACAGATGCAAAGCGTTGGTTAATAGGGAACGTACCGGTGACAACATTCGGGTCCTGGCGTGCTTCCCTTGCTCCAATGTTGAATACCCTTCCCCGAGCTTGATTCAGTTTTGGGCATTCACGTTTGAAATGCCCGATGTCTCCGCAGTTATAACATCCCGATCCTTGGCCGTCACCATCCCCATTACCTTGATTGTTGTTGCGGTTCCCACCTTGATTACCACGATTCCCAACATTATCCCTATTACCATTGCCAGTGCGGTTTCCATTCCCGTTACCTCCTCGATTGTTGTTCCTATTACCAAAACCTCCTTGGCCACCCCGGCCAGCACCAATCCAGCATGTATCTTTCAAGTGACCAATTTTCCCACAAGATTCACATTTTCTATTTCTGCACTGGCCAGCATGATGATACTGGCATAATTCACACTTGGGTAGAGTGCCCATGTATCCCTTCCCTCTGTGCTCATTGCCAGTTTTTACTTCAGCTGGCGGGGTTCGCATCTCTCCTCTTGTTGGCACTGCCGGTACTCTTTTTAAAGTTAGAGAATTTTCTCTTGTTTTCTCCTGAGGATTCGACATGGGTTTCTTTCTTTTTCGGCTCAGAAATTGAAAACTTGTTGAGCCTAATAGCTTCCTCAGTCAGAGACACACTCAGGTCTATAGCTTCAGTGATCGTTGCCGGTTTTGAAGACGTTACCATGCTCATGATCTGGGGTGCCAACCCCCAGATGAAACGTTCCACGCGTTTGAATTCAGGCGTAACCATATAAGGTACCGCGTGGGACAAATCATGAAACCTCTGAACATACTCGGCGATCTTTGGGCCATCCATTTTAAGATTCCAAAATTCAGTCTCTAACTTCAGGATTTCCACTCTGGAGCAGTATTTCTTTCTCAGGAGCTCTTTTAGTTCATTCCACGTCAATGCGTAAGCCGCTGCTTTTCCCAGGGTTTGGACCTAGAGATTCCACCACGAGAGCGCTCCATCAGTAAACAGCCCGGAGATGTAAGTAACTTGCTGCTCGGGCGCGCATTTGCTCATTCGCAATACTGAGTCGGTCTTTTCTGTCCAACGAACGTAAGCTACTGCACCCCCGGTGCCATCAAAGTTAAGCGGTTTACAGTCCAGGAATTGTTTGTAAGTACAGCCTGTACAGGCAATATTATTAACAATCAGCATTAGTGGATGTGTAAAAAGTATCCAACGTAGCGTAATGTGTCTCAAGCGACTTAACATTACCATTTGGGGGATTGTTGTTGTTTCTTCGGTTATTCCCACTAGTTTCACCACGCGAAGCCTCATAGTCTGCTATCGCTTTAGAAATTTGTTCCTGTAACTCCGCCTCTGTTGTGGGCAAACGTACAGCTCTTCGTGGTGGCATCTTCTAATAAAAGATCATATTGGTCAGGTCATAGTGGGTATAGTAAATAAGTAATGTGCGTATGTAATAACATTCATCAACCTCGTAACACATAACATCTCATGTCATAACCATAAACAAATAAATCAACAATGCATGTAATGAGAATACTGCGATTGAGCTTTTATATAATCAAGACCACAATACAATGTTTACAAGTTTTCCAAATGTATCGTACATCCTAAAAGAGACTAAGGGTCACAATGCCCTTGTCTGAACTGTCAAGCCATATACTACAACCAAAAATCATATATCAACAGTCATGATGTCAAAATGTGGTCTTCAAAATGCAGTATAGTCTGGCTCAATCGCTGTCTTCTCATCAAAAGTAACACTACCTGCAACAGACCAAAAATATCGCTATGCTGATGGCGGAGGAGGAGGTGGAGGAAAAGAGAAAAGCAAACGACACATGTGCACCCAATCCTCCTCAAGTGCGTGAACAACTCACAGCAGATAGGCAATCTGCTGCTCTGGTGTGAGATAACGAACATCAGAATCAGGAGGTAGTGGCAGAGGAGCCGGTGGTGTAGAAAAAGGTGACTGACAATGGCACGGAGGAGGGCGTGGAATCCTCTCCAACTCAAGAACTCTCCGGCTCAGTGCCTCATGCTGTATCTGTAGTGAGATGAGTATGTCCTCCGTGGAATATCCAACATGGAATGGGTGATAAGGATCTGATAACGGCATAACATTGGGCGAAGCCCACAGAAACGGCTCGCTCAAAGGTACAAAGGGTGGTGTAGTGTGAGGAAACTGGGACATGACTGGTATAGCTGATGACATGGGTGGAACAAAAGCAGGATAAGGAATCTGTGGCATAAACTGGCCATCTCCTGACATAAAAGGTACGTAGCCAAAAGGCTGTCATGACGAACCCTCCCCAGGATGTGGTGGAGGAATGTCCTGGAGGAACGTGATGGGAAGGTCGGTGCGATGGGTATCAGTTGTATGTGGGTGGAACAATGGAACATCAACAGGTGCGGAAACAGGTGCACAGGAGGAGTGACTGGTAGCACAAACGGTGGGTAGTCATCATCATCCTCGATCCACCCATTACGGGTGTCAGGATAACGAGGGTCGATGTGAGTGGCGAAAGGTGCACGGTCAGCATACCCAGGGGCCGAATCAGGAAATAATGGTGCGATGTCTCGTAACTCAGCAAAGACAGGGCCAGGCAGAGGTGCCACGACTGGAACCTCAACGACTGGTGGTGGAATGGCGGGAGCATCAATAACTGGTGGTACAATAACGGGAGCATCATCATGAATAGGGTCGAGAGCAAGGATAGGCTCTGGTACTATATCGGGCTCTGGATCGACCGGAGCAGGCTGATGATTAGCAGGCATGACAAGAAACTGATCATCAGGAAGAACAGGAGCCTCAGCAGGCTGCTCCTCGAGGATCAACTCGTCCTCCTGGTCTAGATCATGATCGAATGGGAAAATGGGGTCAAACTCGTCCTCCAACTCTATATCCTCATCATCGTCAAAACCAGGGATGAAACCGAATCCCAGCGGTGGGATGGGTGCCTCGGACATGTCCATATCGGAGTCGGTGTCGGTGGGGTATCGTTGTAACCCCAGCGCGTGGAGAGTAGAGGAAGCTACCGACTCAAAAGAATCTGAAGCAGACGAATCAGAATGAATCTCCATATCAGGAATCTCAACCAAGGGAACGGCGACATTATCAACAATCGGGGCCCCACCCTCATGGTCGTCCTCAGGGGGACCCTCGAAAAGATCGATGTCGTCATCGGACACAGCATCAAGTAGCAAATCCTCTACGGGAAACGCAACAAGTGGAATAGGAGCAGGGATCTCTGCAAGAGGGAGATCCCCATCTGGAATGCCATCAGCGTGCTGAACGTCGTCACCGAAATCTGGCAGCGCGAAAGGCTGAAAATCGTCGTCGTCCGTACTGTCCGTATCAGATGTGAAGACCTCCGGGTCTGAGTGCATCGGGTCATCTGAATCCACCGCCACGGGGTCCGAAACTCCACTCGATGAAGACATAGCATCTGTAAATACAACCACAAAGTGCGCACATACATCAATAATAGTCAAGTAAGCATATAAGTCATAACCAATGTATGCAAGTAATCATCCTAGTCCTCCCAGTCTCTAAGACTAAATTCTCCCCAATCTTTAAGATTGATCCCCTCAGTCTCTACGACTGAACCTCCCCAGCCACTAAGGCTGACATATGAATGTTGAATGGTGTATTTGAGCCTTTTGTTTGTAAAATGTTTGTTCCGCGGATTTGGACTTTTAGTGTATGCAATGTAAAAATGTTTGAAAACATTTTTGTGAGAGCCCTAGTGATCATAGTCTAGACTCGAGAATGAATCTTAGTTCGCTATGATCGAGGCTCTGATACCAAGTTGTCACACCCTGGCTTTTGCGGAAGCGTGGGTTTATTTGTGTGACTTCTTAATACCATAGCAACAATCATAACAATGCTATATGAAAATAAAACACAAGATGTTCATCCATTCATTAAGTTTAGTAATACCATAACAGTTGTCTTGAATCATAAACCCAAAATAAATTACAACCATGACTTGTTTAAAACTGAGTTCCCAATGGACTCCATAAAGACCTTAAATAAAACGAGGTTTGGAGACATGTGACCCGTCCAGGCAAGGGTTACACCTCCCAAACCCTACACCCCTGGATGACATCTTTTATTTAATACGCAGCTTAACGTGCATCACCCGCCAGACTCGATTAATTCCCTGAAATACATGTAGTTGAAAAATCAACAAAAATTTGAGCGAGTTCATGTGTATGTCTGTGTGTATAAACAGTTAAAGTACGTTCGTATGTATAAATGTCCCTGGTATGTAGCAATTAAGGAAAAAGAGATCACCAATGGGTTGCAAAGCCACTGGTATGTGTGACGTGATGCAGGAAAACTCAAACCTAGCAAATTTGTACTGGGCCTCGGCTGTAAGACACAGTCACCACTATGGGTCACCCCGACCTCATGGGTGTGGGCTCGCTACACCCAAATAGATCTATCACTCATGTCCCTCGGTCCTTCGACGAGGATTAATGGCTTTAAGTGTTGTACCCACCACTCACATGATCTAAGTAGTAACCCTCCTTAAGCTAACCATACCATGTATAAAACGTTTGTAATAATTGTAACATGTATTTCACCCCCGAAGTATAAAACTGAAAACAGTTACAAGAAAAGGGGGACATGAACTCACAGTACTGCGTCTCCTGTATCGTAACGTCAACTCAAACTTGATCAGCTACCCGACGACCTACAACGTACTAATGTCTATTAGACGATCGGGCCGTGCCTTGCCTTTGTATTTACGTTTGCGTTACGATACTTTGATATTATTCCAAGTTATAACCTGTTGTTAAAATAATATTTATTTTAACTTACATTATATTTTTAGGTCTTGAAATAATAGTTAGGCAACTATTCCGTATTCATACTTCTCAAGTATTTTTATGTGTGTATATCCTTCCCAAGGGTGGGGTATTTATACATGTATTTTGGTAGTTCGAATAATATATTTTTAAGTCTCACTTAGAAAATATGTAATAATTTATTTATCAAAAAATGATATGTCCCAAAATATATGTTTTTCCCAAAAATAATATATTCTCATTCTTTGTATCCAACTGATGTTTACGATGTTTACCCAAAATATATTCGTAAACGTATTTTCCCGGATTTATAAATGTGATGTTATTTTGCTAAGTTACATTATTTTTGTCCTAAATAATGTAACTAGTTCCCAAATGAACAAATAATCACACAAGCGTTTTAGTATGAAATATATATTCTAAATATATATTTATCCGCTTTTATTTTCGAAAACCCACCTCCGACACTTTAAAGTTTTGTAACAATACTCATGGCGAAGTTTACTTTGAAAGACAATGTTTAAAACATATTTGCAAATACTTGTTAGAAAATAATTTTCTAAGTCTTGGGATGTTTAGAAAATTTCGCGAGAGTTTCCCCTAAAAACGGAGGTGTCCATGCTAATAAGCATATCATTTTCTTTTCAAATTCAATCAACAATCGACCTCAATTATCTTTTAAACAACTTTACATTACCGAGAGTAACAACTATATGTATTACACACTAATCATGAACCTGATACTTTCTGAAAACGCGTAGTAACTTAGTGAGGCTTATAGTGGACTTAGTTACCTTCCGAAGTGTAGTTATTTCTTTAACAACCATTCTCTTACAAAAGTTTAGTGTTTACAACTTGTAAACACTTTTTATAAAAATAAAACTCTTGAACTCTTCTTGTAAATAAAAGGTTTCTACATTTGTTTTATTTACAAAAATTATGTAAGAGTATGTAAAAGTCATAATCCTTTAGAAATCGGTTCTTGAACTTGGTTTATCTAGAAACCTCTTGTAAAACTTAGATCTACATGATCATCAAGTTATTTTGTTTACTAATATTTCAAGAAAAAAAAAATTATTCAAGTTCATGATTAAACTAGAAGGTGGTTATTTATGTAACACATAACCACTTTCTAATCTTGTTAAATCATATCTCTAAATTTTATTTAACAAGACTCATATGGTGATTAACATCACACAACCAAGAATCAACATAAAATCAACAATATGTTTACTACAATATCCTACTACAATATTTCATCTTTATGTTCCATTCATATGTAAACTTTATGTAAGCTTCAAGTTCATATTTTTAGTTCTTGTTTCCTTAGTGTTTTGAACATAAGTACCATACTACAATTTTTAGCCATAAAAACAAGATGAATAAGGGTTTAACAAGAGCTTACTACTAGCACAAGGCTAGGGTAGAATTTAGTGAAGAAGATGATGAGATATGATGATGAACAAGCAAGAACAAAGCCCTTTTGAAGCTTCCACAAGTTGCAACCTCCTTGAATCACCTTGTAAGCTTGAATGGAACTTGAATAATGGATGAAGATGGTGGTTTAGTGGTGGTGATGGGGGCGGTTGTGGGTGCCGAGAGAGGGAGAGAGAGATGAGAGTAAGTGAGAGAGTGTAAGATATGGAATGATATGTTGTAAGAAGGTGCCATACTTATATAGATGTTTCTTATATTTTGTTTAGATTAGCAAGCAACCAATGTATTATAATATAGAACAAATCAAGAAGGCATGGGGTGAAAATATGGTGGGTCCTCATGGGGACGGAATTCGGTTTTGGGGGGGTTGGATGTAATTTTTGTGACTAAGTGGTAAATATAAGTTAGAATCTAAGTATAATATTTCCATATATTAGTATGTTGATATTTAGGGGGTGTTATGGTAAACGGGGATCACGACTAGCCAAAAATAATAAAACAATGTAATTGACAAAAATTTGGTGTCCCGGGTAACGTCCGGTTGTTCAGTTAAGTACCGTTCCGTTAAAGTGTTTAATTAGTCCGTAAAGTATCTTTTATATATATTTTTGCAACACTTTTAATTCCCGACACTTAGGAAAGCATACAGGACTATTCTGCCATATTTTTGCACTTTACTAGTATGTTACAATGCTGAATTTTATAAATAAATGCAGAATTTTGCACTTAAAGTGTGTTTTAGGCACTTCACGGCACTATAACTATCACCTAGTGATGCAGTTTTATGGTCCTCACTTCCCTACACTCCATACTAGTGTAGTACCTTGTCCCCGACTCATACTGGCCTCAATAACATTGTCTGTCTATGTGTTGGCATTGTCAGCATGTTTCTGAATTATCCGTTCAGTGTGCTAACTGTGCTTTGTGCATCAAGTATGTCACTAAAGTTTGTGTGTAATAAATGGAGTGATTGTTTGAAATATGATGCATATGTATGTATGATACAAAATCATAAAGCAGTTTAAATTGTCAGTTGTAATCAAGCACAGTCATTAAGCACATAATTAGAGTTAATTAATTGTACGGATACCTGGTTTAGTGAGAGTTGTCACATAATCTCCCAAAGACGATGGAAGTACTCATGGAGCGAGCCAGAGCTTTCGCTCGAGGAAAAAACGCATGTAATCCAGCACCGGAGTCAGATCATAAAATGTCCTCCTGGAAGAAAAATGGTGGGTCCGTATTTGATAAAAATCCATCCGGGAGTAGGGGACGATCACACCCATACAGCAGAAATGATAGGCCTCAACGGGGAAGGAGTTCCGGATCAAGATTTTACAATCTATCGGATCTTTCCAAAACTCCCAGTGAAATCCTCAGTGCCGAAGGAGCAAACTTCCCTGCCCCACCAAAACTCCGAAATCCAGGTGACAAGAACTCCAAGAAATATTGTGATTACCATCATGCGCAAGGCCATAATACAGACGATTGCTGGTCCCTAAAGCAAGAAATAGAAAAAGCAGTACGGTCCGGTAAGCTGTCGCATTTGGTAAAAGAAGTAAAAGAAGGAAAATCTTCAGGGAATTCGGCAGATAATCCGAACAATCAACCAGAAATCTGCATGATCAAGAAAGTAGGTAACCAAGGCATTAAACGGTCCAATCAACATATGGCCGTTTGGATGTAACAACTGATTGCTTTCCCCCCAATTACCCCCGGAGAAATCAAAGACGGACCAATCATAGTGTCCGCGATAATAGCAGGCCACAAGGTCTGGAGGATTTATGTGGATAGCGGAAGTGCCACTGAGATCATGTACCAACATTGTTTCCAACAATTAGCTCCTCAAACCAAAGCAAAGCTGATACAAGTCTCTATGTCATTGGTAAGCTTCTCCGGAGAGGTGGTGCAGCCAATTGGGCAAATCACCCTACCAACAACGTTGGGAGCCAGAAACCTGGTCAGAACCGTCAACTTGACATATCTGGTGGTGGGAGCAAGATCCGTCCACAACATCATACTAGGGAGGACGGGAATGTGCGCTTTCGGTATTATCAGTTCTACCATTCATGGGTCATTAAAGTTTCCCACCGAAGCAGGAGTAGCAACTTTACACTCCGAATAACAAATGTGCGTAGCTGAAATACGACAAAGCGAGGGTAATGTGCAACCTCCGGCCCTCCATACAGAGGAGTGGGCTATACATCCACATTTTCCGGAGCAAAAAATTGCCATCGTGTTGGTGCATGAAATGTCTGTTGACTACGTCTACATTAAGTCTTAGGTCAAGTTAGGTCAAGATTGGGTCTTGAACGTTAAGATTAGGGTTTATCTTGTAATTTCGCTTATGTGTACATAGGATAGGTTAGTATTTCGTTTGTACATATTAGCAAAAGGTTTCGCTCTTAGGGTCATATGGTTTCGCTCATAGGGTTTACATAGAGGTTTCGCTTTTTAGTCAATAGGTGGTTTCGCTTATATGGTTCTAAGAGGTTTCGCTTATGTGTCACTGTCATTGGAGCGAAACCACAAAGCCTATATATAGGCACTTGGAGCGAAACCTAGTGATTTCATGTCAGTACGTTGGAGCGAGACCTGGTCATTAGCTTGGTAACGGAACTCTGTCAAAATCATTCTAGAAAGCTAATAAAGAGAAGAAATTGAAAGGAAAAGCTGTTGTAACTTCTTGTATACTGATTCCGCCTTTATACATGAAGATGAACGTCCTTGACTGACTTTTCAGGGTCATAGAACGGTCCAACAAGTGGTATCAGAGCTCAGGACGAGGAGTTCATACTACTACAGCTTGATTCTACACGATTCTCTCATTTCTCCTCACTTTCTCTCATACTTTTTCTGTTTGAACTGGTTCCAACGGTTGAAACTGCCTGATTTTTTAGTATTACGTGTAAAATACAGTAATAACAAACCTTAGAAAGTTTCAGGTTGAAATACGGATTAAAATTGGTAAAAATCAACTTAAAACCATGTTTCGCTTTTTCGAACATTCAGACTAGTCACTTTCGCTTTTACGGACATTCTAGTTGCTTGATTTCACTGATTAGGACATTCAAGTTGTCTATTTTCGATGATAAGAACATAAGTGCTAAGTTTCGCTTTTACGGACATCGATTGTAATTACTTGATTTCGCTTATTCGGACATGTACTGATTTCGCTGATAGGGACATCCTGATATTTCGCTTATTTGGACAGCTTATTTCGCTTATAGTGATATATTACCTATTTCGCTCTTAAGGACATTGACTGATTTCGCTTATGTGACACATTGTTTGATTTCGCTTTTGTGTCATTGTCTGGTTTCGTTTTTCTGACAAGTGTGGTTTCGCTTATTTGACACTATTCGTTTATCAGTCACGATATCTGATATTTCACTCATTTGTCATTGTTTTTCAAAATTACGAAAATTTTACTAAGTGTTGGCTGATTTTTGCAGGTGATTCGAGGTGATTTACAAGGCGCAAATACCAAGAAATCAAAATGTTTGACGAAAAGGAAAACAAGAATCTTGAAAATCTAAATGATTGGCCTTGTGAATCTTGGTGTGGGAGATTAAGTGATAAGGATGTTTATGTTAAAAGATTCAAAAATTTGTTGTGTATGAAGAATGAATCATTGGAGAAGTTGGTAAAACGGTTTAACGAGTTAGTTTACAAGTTAGAAAGACATGGGATATATTTTTCAAAGGATGAACAAATTTCAAGATTTGTTGATGCATTACCTTTGGAATGGGATAAATTCGTGAATGAACTGAAATGGGATTCTAGTTTATCACGCTTTGATTTAAGAAGTTTTATCAATACAATTACAAATCATAGGATTCATAAAGATTCAAGAAAAAGGGAGTTATTGGATGAAATAAAAGGAGAATCAGAAAAGATAGATTTGGATGTAATCATTGAAATGAGAAAACGAATCACTGTGTGTCTTGCAGCAAAAAATGATATGAGATATGATATTAAGAGGGGTTGTTATATTGATGAAAATATGAATCCTCTTGATTTTGTTAAAAAATTTTGTGCAGGAACATACAAGATGGAAACAAAGAAAGAAGCTGATGATGGAGAGATGAATAGAAAATGCTTGAAATGCGAAAAATCAGAAACAGACAATGTCAAACTTCTGAAGAATGTAGAGAGTTTAACATTGGAAATCAAAAGCTTGAAGGATGAGAAAGAATTTGATAATAAACAGATTCTTGAAATGAGAGAAAATTGTGAGAAATTGACGTCAGAAAATGTCAAACTGTTGAGTAGTTTGGACAGTTTGACATTGGAAATTAACAATTTGAAAGAAAAAGAAAAAGATTTTGGAAAAATAAAAATTGAAAATGAAAACGTTTCTTGGATAAAATTGGAAAATGAAGCATTAAAAGAAAAAGAAAAAGATTTTCAAAGTCAAATGAAGGTTTTAGAAGATGAAAAGTCTGTTATTTTTAACAATAATCTTGAAAAACAGATTGAAATAAATTCTCATCTTCAGAAAATCATTCGACTTGAAAATGAAGCTGAAATTGCTCGGAACAAAATTGCTGAGTTAGAGAATAAATTGAAAGGTTTTGTGACTTCGGCACCATATGTATGTCCAAAACCGATCAATTATGTTCCAATAAGTGACAATGTCACAAATTTTGACAAAGTCAAAATTGAAGATTGTGATGAAATATCTGATGATGAAAAAGAAAAGAAAAGAAAAATATTTTTAGATTTACAAGAAAAATTTAAAAATACTGTTTTGCAATCTACTGAAACAGGTGAATGTTCTAATCAAAAACCTGTTAAGAAGAGTGTAGAACAGAAACAAAAAGTTAAAAATTTGAAAAATTTTAAAAATGAAAATAAAAGCTCATCAGATAGGTCATCCAATCATTATCAAAAATCACAAAAATCTAAAAATGAAAACTCACAAAATATTGGTAATAAGTGGTGCAGGTTTGACCACAGTGCTTCAAAGCCAAAACCAGTTTTCAAGAAGAGTGATGATTACCACAAAGCCAGACAATGTTATGATCTAAGCATATGGTGTGAAAGTGGTGAATGGTACGATAACAGAGTGTGCTACACATGTGGTGTGAGAGGACACATTGCTGTTAACTGCCAGAATTGGAATTATGAAACAAGAAGATGCTATAATTGTCATATCAGAGGACATATTGCCAGAGATTGCTCGAGGAGATCGATGCGAAGATCGAGGGTTGAATCTCAAAGAATGGCAAAGAAGCCAGTCAACGTCAAGCCCCATGAACAGAAGGTTCTAAAACTTAAAGTTCAAGATCAGACAATTCAATAAAAGAAAGTTAAACTTTCACAGGGGCAGAAAGACAGCCTGCGAAAGAAAAGAAAAAAGGCAAGAGAGTATCTGGAGAAGATTTTGTCTTCGGGTTCACCGGACAGATTGAATAAGAGTTCTGATGAATCAACTAACTCGATTGCAAAGTCAAGCAAGATGAATTCATCGGATACAAATCTGAGGACGAAAGAAGAAAAGAAAAAGAAGAAGAAGAAAATGGTCGGCGATGAATCTGATGTGTTAAAGTCAGACAAGCCACCATCAGGCAATGAATCTGACAGGTCAAAGTCAGACAAGCCATGTGCAGGCAATGATTCTGGTTCATCAAAGCCAGAGGAGTCTAGTGTTGAGGTAAAATCTGAGAATTCAGGTTTAACAATGGATGATGCAAATTTTCCATCATTGTTGAACAAGAATTCAAAATCACCCAAGGCTGGTCAGGCTTGGGTGAATCTTTTCAAATAGAAAAACCTGACTTGCCGGAGTTCCCAGGTTGGTAAGCGTGGAACATGTATCGGCACATTTCTTGAGAAATTTCACTCTGGTGATTTTTCGCCACTAAATGTGGTAAATCAGGGACATTAATTTGTACTTGATTTTCTACAAGTGTTTGTGTTGATAGAATCTTGAACTGTTAAATCTTTCTAAATGGTTAAAGGAGAACAAAGTGATGAAGTAATACCCTAACCAACAAGTGGTTTGTTATTGACACACAAAACTAATTTTCTGGAAAAACCATTTTGATTAAAACAAACTTAAGTGTTTTGAAATCACAATGGGAAAATAGTTTGTTGTCAGGGGGAGTTCTGATTGTTTACGTCACAAGGATGGCGAATTGAAGTGATTCGATATCAGTTTGTCACTTTATTTGTATAGTTTGGTTTCAAATTTTCCCAGAAAATCAAAATTGAAACATATTTTGATTTTAGGGGGAGAAAAATTTTTAAAAAAATAGAAAATTTGAAAATGCCAAAAACATTGAAAAAGCAAAAATGAGTTTTGTTGTGAAAAAGAGGAAATGATAGTAAATCAGTGAACTATCACAGCATGCTAAAGATATGAATTATCAAATGTGATAAACGGTCTCACTGATGATATGTCAGTAGGTTTTTGCACATTCAGTAGATTGTAACGAGATATAAACCTAAAGTTAAACTTGCTTATATCGTGAGTAACATCTCTCGGATATATGGGTAACCCCCGAAATCTCGTTTGAAAGATTCCTTTTTCTGATATACTAGGTTTTTATACTCAGTAATATCTGGGGTATTATTCCGGGACTTCTGCTGAACGGTGGTTCTGACCTAGTCCTCGAATAATACTTTCTGCAAATGCTTGAAACATAGCATCACCCTCAGCATAAATGATAAGACAATAA
Source organism: Helianthus tuberosus (assembly GCA_030545235.1). NCBI lineage: Eukaryota > Viridiplantae > Streptophyta > Magnoliopsida > Asterales > Asteraceae > Helianthus > Helianthus tuberosus. Next base: position 82,636,210 of record CM060416.1, on the reverse strand, counting down.
AATTGCTTAGCAATGTTGTTGTAAAAAAGATCCTCTAAAGGGGACAAACCCAAAAGTTGAGTCATGATCTCTCTGCTGAACGGTAGTTCTGACCTGAGCTCTCATGATTCTTCATAAATTATTAACCCCTTATAGATATCATTCGTGTTATAATTGCCTGTAAGACTGAATATTGGGATCTGGATACGGGAGTATATTCTGAGGTGGGATACGCGATTAAGTTTAAGTATCTAAAACATTAAACTCGTATCTCGAAGCAGTTGAACTTTGTGTGAAAATTTAAGTGGACCAGTATACTGACAATCTAAGTGAATCGTTTAGAACTTAAAATGATTAAAGCTTAACGGTGCTAGTGATTTGTCTTATAAACTGATATGATCCTCTTACACAAACTCACCAAAAAATATTGTTTGTATATAATTCTTTATTGCATTTCATTTAAAGCAAAAAATTCAAAAAGATTTTTGACAACTGATGTTGAAGAGCTGATATTCAAAATTCCAAGTGCTAAACATGATGAATTAGGGTTGGGAGAATATGTTGAAAACTTTGAATGTCATATACAAATGTTTTGTAAGATTGTGTGCTTAGTTAATCAAGGTCATTCATTTGAACTTGATGTAATTAGTATGTTTGTTGAATAAATGATGTCTACCAGTAAGTTTCTTAAATCTAACTGTTATAAATTTGTGAAACTTATGTTGAGGTAGAGGATGTGCAGGGTAACAGGTTTTGGACTTCATCATTTCCACGAAAGCTAATTGTCAAAGTTTGAACCAGATAAAGACCTCAGATTCTAGCATATTGAGAGGGGGAGTCTGTGAAAGGGGGAGCCTGGATCAACAGTTAAAGGGAAATCTGAAGATGAAGCTAGGACAAGATTGTGAATATGTGAAGATAGAGTTGTTTTCGATGAAAAGATAGAGATGGAGAAAAGACCAAGACTGAAGACTTGGAGCTGAAGACTTCGTCAACATCCAAGGGGGAGTCTGTTGGTGCATGAAATGTCTGTTGACTACGTCTACATTAAGTCTTAGGTCAAGTTAGGTCAAGATTGGGTCTTGAAAGTTAAGATTAGGGTTTATCTTGTAATTTCGCTTATGTGTACATAGGATAGGTTAGTATTTCGTTTATACATATTAGCAAAAGGTTTCGCTCTTAGGGTCATATGGTTTCGCTCATAGGGTTTACATAGAGGTTTCACTTTTTAGTCAATAGGTGGTTTCGCTTATATGGTTCTAAGAGATTTCGTTTATGTGTCACTGTCATTGGAGCGAAACCACAAAGCTTATATATAGGCACTTGGAGCGAAACCTAGTGATTTCATGTCAGTACGTTGGAGCAAGACCTGGTCATTAGCTTGGTAACGAAACTCTGTCAAAATCATTCTAGAAAGCTAATAAAGAGAAGAAATTGAAAGGAAAAGCTGTTGTAACTTCTTGTATACTGATTCCGCCTTTATACATGAAGATGAACGTCCTTGACTGACTTTTCAGGGTCATAGAACGGTCCAACACATCGGGGCCCAGCTCCCTGAACGTACCAAAAAACGGCTATGGAAGCTTCTGTCTAGTTCGCTTGATGTATTTGCATGGTAAACTTCTGACATGGTCGGAGTTCCTCGGTGTTTGGCTGAACACAAGTTGAAAGTATCACATTCAGCAAAGCCAGTCGCTCAAAGAAAAAGAAACATGGCTTTAGCCCGTCACAAAGCCATCTCCAAAGATGTACATAAACCACTAAGCGCTGGAATTATCAGGGAAGTGCGGTATCAAACATGGGTCTCCAACCCGGTGATGATAACGAAGAAAGACAAAACTTGGAGAATGTGCGTTGATTTTTCTGATCTAAACAATGCATGTCCGAAGGATTGTTACCCTCTGCCGGAGATCGATTTGAAGATTGATTCTCTTTCCAGCTTTCGCCTTAAATGCTTCTTGGACGCATATAAAGGTTACCACCAAATACAGATGGCTTTGGAGGATGAAGATAAGACGGCGTTCGTAACAAATGAAGGTCTCTTCTGTTATACCAAAATGCCGTTTCGGTTAAAGAACGCCGGAGCGACGTACCAGAGGTTGATGGATAAGGCGTTCAAGGATCAGATCGGAAGGAACTTAGAGATTTATGTGGATGATCTGGTCATGAAAAGTCAAGCCAAAGATAACATGATCGATGACATACTCGAAACCTTTACTAGGCTTCGGAGTATCAACCTCAAGCTTAATCCCAAAAAATGTTCTTTCGGTTTAGAAGAAGGGAAGTTTCTGGGCGTATGGATAACTCAATCCGGAATCCAAGCACACCCGGATAAGATCAAAGCGGTAATCTCCATGCAACCTCCTAAAACGGTCAAGGAAATTCAATCACTGAATGGTAAGTTGGTAGCTCTCCATCGCTTCGTCTCAAAAGCGGCCGATCGAACTATTCCCTTCATGAATATATTGAAAAAACGAACGGGAAAGGGTCAGATAGAATGGACAGCGGAGGCTGATTCAGTATTCCAGGAGTTGAAAGTTTGTCTTGGGGCTTTACCCACTCTGACCGCTCCAATCACCAGAGAAACCGTCACTGTTTATCTCTCCGCTTCACATTTCGCCATCAGTGTAGTACTTGTGGTGCACCGGAACCAAGCACAAATACCGGTTTATTACGTAAGCCGCATCCTAAAAGATTATTAAACTCGGTACCTGATGATTTAGAAATTGGCACTTGCATTGGTAGATGCATCCAGACGTCTCCGAAGGTATTTTCAGGCTTTCAATATAGAGGTACAGACCGACCTCAGATTCAGCAAATTCTCAGAAAGCCAGAGGTCTCTGGACGTCTCACAAAATGGGCAATCGAACTCAGCGCTTTCGATATTACCTACCGAATGAGAGGTTCGGTAAAAGGTCAAGCTGTGGCAGATTTTCTTACGGAAGTGCCGACCGGGGAAAGCACCAAAGAAAAGTCCACCCTCCCGAGGGTATGGAACTTGTATACGGACGGAGCCTCCAGTAAAGAAGGATCGGGAGCGGGTTTAATTTTGATAGATCCGGAAGGAATAGAATATACTTATGCTCTGCGCTTTGAGTTTAAAACTTCAAACAATGAAGCGGAATATGAGGCCCTCCTCGCAGGACTCCAAACCGCAGCCAAGGCTGGTGCAACTTCCGTACTGGATCATGTTGATTCATTGCTAGTCACCAACCAGGTTAGCGGAGAGTACGAGGCACGGGAAGAAAACATGATCCGGTATCTAAGCCAAGTTAACAGTTTAATTTCCCCGTTTGACTCTTGCAAAATAGTTCACATACCACGGAGCAAGAACAAAAAGGCGGATGCTCTAAGCAAGCTTGCATCCGTAGCATTTTGTCACTTATCCAAAGAAGTGTTGGTCGAAACTTTGCAAGCCCCGGACATCCAACATACGGAGTCCGTTATGTCAGTTTCCGTACAGGAGAGATCATGGATGACCCCAATCTTAGACTATTTGAAAGACGGCACACTCCCAGAGGAAAAAGCTCAAGCTCGGAAGCTAAGGGTGAAGGCATTACAGTATCAGGTTCACGATGGGAAACTCTATCGAAAGACCTTTTTAGGTCCGCTCCTAAAATGCCTAACTCCGGAGGAGGCCAATTATGTCATAAGAGAAATTCACTGGGGGATATGCGGCATCCACTCCGGACCGAGGATGGTCGTAGCCAAAGCCATGAACGCCGGATATTTCTAGCCAGGCATGCATCAAAGCGTTGTCAATGAATTGCAAGCATGTGAAGATTGTCAGCGGCATGCCCCCATCAGTCACCGAGCTAAAAACAATCTTGTCCCTGTAACTTAGGCATGGCCATTTCAGAAGTGGGGGATTGACATCGTCGGTCCTTTCCCTGTTTCCACCGGAGGAGTGAGGTTCTTCTTGGTAGCCATCGATTACTTTACAAAGTGGATTGAGGCCAAACCTCTCCGAACTATCACCGGGGATCAAGTGCTGAGATTCGTTTGGGAAAATATATTATGCAGGTACGGAATACCGCTCTGCATTGTCAGTAACAATGGAAAGCAGTTTGCAGAAAAGCCATTCAAAACCTGGTGTGAAAGAATGCACATTGAACAAAACTTCGCTTCAGTTGCCCATCCCCAGGCCAATGGGCAGGTAGAAAGAGCCAACCGCAATATTGTGGAGGGCATAAAAAAAGCGTCTGGGAAAAGAAGGCGTTTCTTGGCAGATGAACTTCCGCACGTCCTGTGGGCTCACCGGACGATGCCAAAAACAAGCACGAGGGAAACTCCTTTCAGCTTAACGTATGGTACGGAAGCAGTCATCCCCGCCGAGGTTGGCATACCTACCCCTCGCATGCAACAAAATCAAGAAGTAAACGAACAAGAACTCCGCCTGAACCTTGACTTGGCCGAAGAAAGAAGAGAACTAGCGGCTATCCAGGAAGCAAAGTACAAAAAAGAGTTGGAAAAACATTACAACTCGAAAGTAAAGGAGGTTCGATTCAAGGTTGGAGATTACGTCATGCGAAGCAATGAGGCAAGCCTGGCTGAGGGTACGGGAAAAATGGCTCCGAAGTGGGAAGGCCCTTATCAAATTAAGACTGCTGGAAAAGGTGGTGCTTATACGCTCAGCAGGATGGATGGAACCCTCATCCCTCGTACTTGGAACGGAGCGCACCTCAAGAGATGTTTCCTTTGAAAAACTTCATGATGTTTCGAAATAAATTTGTAACACGGAGGCTACGACCTCCGTCATCTTTACTTTCCTTGTAATGCGGATGGTTTTACCCACACAAAACAATCTTATATTTCCAAGAACTGCGGAGGGTTTTACCCGCAGATTATTTTAAATGTTCTTACTATGTGTTAACCGTAAAAGTACACCCCGGATGGGTTTAATAGAATACTTAAAGTTTCTACCATTAACAAAAGTTGCAACACAAAAAATATCATCGGCCGAATCAGGGATACCAGCCCTAAAAGGGTAAGAATGAACTGGCATCGTTCGTATTTTTTCCTTCATTTAGAAATTATCCTAAAAAGTAAAACAAATCGGATCCATACCTTAAAAAGAACGTTCTAAAAGCAGAAAAATGTAAACACAAAAAGCATGGACGCATGCATGGCAAAGTGATTACATCAAAATTGACCAGATTAATATAACCGAAAATTACAAAAACCATTTACATGATTAAAGGATAATTGTAATAAACATAAGTACGGAAAGAACATCATTACATTCCGAATCAAAAATAAGGTGCATACCCCAAAAGTACCGGTTATGTCCACCTTCTAAAAAGAGTTAAAACTAAAAACTTCCAAGGTGCATACCCCAAGAAGCCGGGCATGTCCACCACATTCCTTCGAAGACTCTCTGCTCGCAAAGAAAAGGGCGTCCTTAATCTTGAAAAGCGGTTCGTTGACAAGCTTCGGAAGATCTTCCACTACCGGAAAGGTTAGAGTAACAAAACAAGCAATCGCCACATTTAGCTCCTCTACCGCGTTACGGTTCAACATCGGAACATCAGCATAAGGAGTCTTTTTCTTCAAGGCATGGAGATAGCCATTATGCAGACCAGAGTTGACACCCACGGCGCTCATCGCATTATTAACAGCGGCAACAGCGGCGGTCATCTCCGAACCTTTATGAATATTTTTAGCAAGAAGCCTGGCTCCCTCCGAAAGCATCCAAGTTTTAGTTGCCTGAAGATCTTCAACTTTAACTTGCAAAGCTGCATTCTCCACCTTGATCTCTTCCTCATGTCCTTTCATCTCCTCGATTTGTGCCTTTAAATCGGCTTCTCCTGATTTAAGCATATCCCGCTCTGACCAAAGTGTTAGAAAGAAATGGTAAATTAAAGAGAGATTAATATAAGCAAAGTACGTACCAGCCATCACGCTCGCATAAGCCAGACGAGCGTTATTGAAAGACTCTTCCATTTTTGCCAGAACCGCTTTATGCTCTTCGTCCTTCTTCTTTATCGATTCGGAGAAATTTTTTAATTCAGCGGATGCCCTGTCCCGGTCCTCAGCCGCCGAAGCAGCAGCCGCTTGAGATGACTGGTTCTGGGTAATCAGAGACTTAACCTTCTCTTGTTGAGCTCGAAGGTCTTGGGTAAGTTGGGCCATCTTCCTCTCAACATCCGGGGTTCGCTGAATTTTACGCTTCAAAGAGAGAGTCTCTTTCTCCAAACTCTCCATCACCGACTCAGCCTCAACCCACCTTCGATACAGCTCCGTCACAAAAATGTTAGATTGAGCTTGATTGGATAGAACCATGGCACCCAAGTCCTGGCTTTTCATCTTCCGACTCCTGGCATGGTCCAGTGGAGTGCTAATGTTAAAAAGAAGGGTTCTTGCAACGAGCTCATCCATCACTGAGCCTCTGTTCCGGATGTCCCAATCCGGAACAAATTTTTCCTCAACTGTTTCCGGGTCGATCTCCATATCGTCCGAGAATACATCTGCATATCGAAAAAGGACATCAACTCAGGTCCGAACCAAGATGGAGGAAGAGAGGACACTTGGTCTTCTTCGTCATCGATAAAACGGTCCGGACCCAAAGATGAGTCCAAAATTGTACCTAAGAAAGTCACCGATTTCGGCTCCCCACGAGTTTTTTTCCTTCTCCTTGCTCGTAGTCTCCGGGATTTCCGTCTCCATACTCTCCACCTCATTAACGGGAAGAAAACCACCAGAAAAGGTAGGGGTTGGTTCAGATCGAGCCCGTGCGGCTTCCTCCCTAGAAAACTTGCCACCAGTAAGGTGTTCATCCAGCTCAACCATCACGTCACTACCGGAGTGAGAAGAACCTTTCTTAATCTTTTTCATTCTCGGCATCGGAAGAGGGTCAGAAGAACGGATCTGTACAGATTCAGTTTTCCTCTTACGAATGAGAGCTTGCTGATCTACCTCATGCATGACACCTTTGCTTTTCAAAGAAGTGGAAGAAGGACGATATTGTAAGGCTTCATCTAAACTGCGTATCTCTGGATCATCGTCCACATCGTCTAAAATAGACTTCTTCCCAGCTTGAGATCCGGAAGAACCGATCGCATCCTTCGTAGGTGTCAGAACAGAAGAAGAAGCTTCAGCAGTAGACGGTTCAGCTGGATCCTGAACAACCAAAGGACGAATCTCTTGGGCTGCATAAGCCACTTGCTTCATGAGAGGAACCTCACCTTCTCCTTGATCATCGAAGTCAAAATCCAGAATGTCAAAGCTAGGAACCTTCAGAGCATCCCTAAGAGACATTTCAACTCCTGCATTTTCAAAATAAAAAACAAGTTAATAGGATAGGGAAAGAAAAATGCCGAAGGGGGGAAAAGGGCCGGAACTTACGATCACGCTTTTTGCGAATAACCGGCCAATCCCTATCCTCTTGGCTCCAACGAAAACAGACTCGACCCAATAAAAGAAAATGCTCATGAAGGGGACGGATTGGGGACTTGTGCTCAATCAGGGCACGGGCCAGTTCTTGGTCGAAGACAAAGTCTTCCCCCAGATCAAAGGACATCGACTGGTCCTTAAAACGCCACCTCATATCCTCCGGGAGACAACGATTGTCCAACCAGAAGAAATTATCCTTCTAGTTTTTCAAGCTGGATCGTTCGCCGGAGGAAGGGGAAGGTATACCCTTCTGATGCGCGAAGGTATACTAGTCCCCGGCGGTAATGAACTCATAAAAGTACCGGAAGACATCTAGGTCCGGTCTCCGATCCTGGGCCAGACAGGAAATCTCGAAATGACTTATGCGGCTGAGGTCGAACGGGTTCACCTGAAAAATATGGACCCGAAAAAACTGAAGTACCCTAATTAAAAACTTCGAGAAAGGGACTCGATAATTCGCAAAGTTGCAGACACGGGTGTAAAAGGGGAACTTTCCCTGACGAAAGGGGTATATGGTTTCATCTTTAGAAGGAAGGGTCGGATGAAGATCTAAAGGAATTCGGTACTCTCGAACAAACTTGTCCAACTGTCGTTGGGTAAGAATGCTCACACTATCCAATAAGTTATCCTTACCCGGGGCCATATTACAGAAAACCAAACAAAAAACGCACCTTTTTTCTAAAAAAGAAGAAGCCCAGAGGATAAAGAGGGTAACAAGGGAGAGAAGAAGATGAGATGAAAAAGTGTAAAAATAAAGTGGTAAAAGCTGATTTTATAGGGAACTTAAGTCGGTTAGGGATGGTCAAATCAAACCATCACCTCAACAGACGTTCACGGTTTCCAATATAGGGTTTTGCAACCGTCACACACGGGTGACTGATGGTCAAAACATCTAAGTCACCCACGCCACGTTGGCACCATTCAGAACGTGCCACGACATTCGACCAGAACCACTCTCACAACGACACGTCATTCGGATGAAACGACTTAGGGTGAAGGGAGTGGTTAAACAGGTGAAAGTGGCAAACTTTAAAATGGACCAATCAGAGAGTGCCACGTCAGAGAGGAGAAAAAGTTTAAACTTTGCTGAAAAGTGTTGGCAATGGTTTAGACAGTTGAAAGTGGCAAAAAAAAAAATTTGTTTTTTTGTTTTTAAAAATTATGTGTTAAATAAAAACAATAAAGCATCAAATTAATTAAAAAAAACAATTACATTAAAATGAAACTAATAAAAAAAAATTCATACAAAAAACCTCACTAAAACAACGCAACGACTAAAAAAATTAAAAATCACACGGCCTCTTGTATAGGAGTCCAATTTTCCCGTTTCGCTTTACCACTCTTCCCTCTCGGCTCGTTTGCGGGTTCTTCTTAATGGTGGCCTTCGTCTTCGTCATCATATTGCTCTTGAGTTTCCGCCACAAATTCTTCGTCGTCTTCATCTTCCACATCGGCTCGTTGTGAGGATAGGGTTTGAAAACCAAACGGGTCAAAAGTGTTTTGGTCGTCTAGGGAATCATAAATATTTGGAGCAACCGTGGTCGGACCCTGTGGAAAATAGTTATGCGGCGAAAAATTTGGATGGGGTTGGGTGTTGAACCCGTAAGTCGGTTGCATGCCTTGGCTATAAAAAAATGGAGGTTGGCTATGTGTGGCGAAGCCTAGTTGCGGATGATACGGCGGAGTTGAACCACTCGAGCTGCCCCGTTGAGTTGGCACACTCGTCCTCGAGCCAACCCGTTTAGTTGCCTTGCCATCGCGTTTGCTTGAGCCTTCCATTTGCAAATATTGGGTCAAAAAACTTGGGTGAAAGTTTGGAAAAGAGAAGGAGAATGTGGTTGAAAGTTTGGAGAAAATTGGGTGTAAAAATGAAAATGTTGATTTATAAATAAAAAGTCTAATTTTTTTTTATTAAACGGCAATAATGCCGTTACACACACACACCCCAATGCCCCAATTTTGTCCTCTTCTCCTTTGTCGATCGGTGAGTACATACCGATAGGTATGTTTGGCGCGCGGTAAACAAGGGAGGGCGGCGGTGTTACCGCTCGGCTTTCTCCTTTGCCGAGTGGTTTCCCGCACCACTCCCTTCACCCTTATGCGAACATTTTGTTAACTCCCTTACGGAATTTAACAAACTGGGGGACTTGAAGATACATATCCGAGGCCAGACTATACCTGAACGAACATCTCTAATGTATCCATTCCCCATAACTCCGAGGACGGACCTCCATTTAAGTGCGTCTGGACGAATGACGTCATCTCAGTTGACCATTATAAATACCCCATCAAGTACAAGGCCAAGTACGATTTTCTGAACCTTCGTCCTTATTTTCTCTCTCTGCCAATATTTATCCTCACGTCGGAGGGTGGTCGGAGAGGGGCCCTCCCATCTCTGCGGCGAGCCTAACGGTTTTCTGTTTTGCAGGACGATTCTCCAGCTCATATACAAGATCCAAACCCTCGATTACAGGCTCCGGCCTAAACTCGATTCTTTGGTTCTTCACTACCAATGATTAATCTGAACCGTGTTTGACCGTTCCGATCACTGAAAGTCTCATGGGGCATGGCCGTGGCGGAGACCCTCCACTGTACCACCGTTTTTCGATTTGGTAAATTTGAGACTTACCCTTTTGGGTTAATTCTCTCCATGTTTGATTTTATAAATTTGGATTTTGAAGATATGAGTATTGTTTGGCCCTAACAGTTTATAATAGACTTTAATTTGATTTTAGCACACCGATACATCTATTTGATCTTATACGAATTGTTTTAGCACCAAATCACATGTCGGAATCACCAAATCACCTGCCAGAATTGCTTTAGAGAGAGTGGAGAGGCGTTTGAGAGAGATAGAGAGAGAGAGAGAAGAGAGAGACGGAGGTTTTAATTAGGTTTTTTTTTGTTTATAACTTATTCTTTAATCTTTTTACACATTTAGTCCCTGATATAAGTTATTTACTCAATAGTTTCTAAAGAGTTAAAATACAAGAATATCGTGCCTCCATATTCAACAAAAAAATCTGACTGAGATAGGGCTAAATGACATAACGTGCAGAATTTTGAAACGTTAAGGACAAAACTTGTCAAATTTAAAGGTAAAGCACACCGCCTGCAATTTGATACAAACAGATAGGACAAAACTTGTGATTTACTCTATTTTTTTTCATTATGTACAACTATAAATCTATACTTTTTTAAGTCAGAAGTGAGATAGGGCTTGAACTGAAATTAGGGTGCAGTATGTACATTTTATAATATGAAGGGCCGAATAATAAAGTTATTGAAACGGATAACCCCAAAGATGTAGGGTCACTACGTGATGAACATATGGACCCAATAAATGGCGTGCATCTTAAATAGTTATATCTTGATCTTGATAAGAGTAATATTCTTAAAACTTTTGAAAATATATACCTTTGGATTATAGTTAAAAGTCACTAATCGTATGGATAAAGTTATTTCTATAATCATTATGATTTTTGAAATAACTTAAAATATTTACTTTATTTTCAACAAACATTTTAAAAGTAACAGGTTAATCTTTTTTTTAACTAAATATACAAAAGTAGATATACAATAAAGTTCTATGTATAAATAAAAAGAAGAAACATATAAGTTTTAACTAAATATAGAGAAGTAGATATAAATAAAAAGAAGAAACAAATAAGATTTAACTAAATATACAAAAGTAGATATACAGTAAAGTTCTATATATAAATAAAAAATAAACAAATAAGCTTTAGGGTAAATTACTTTTTGAGTCTCTGAGTTTTAGGGCTTTTAACCACTTGAGTTCAAAATCAAAATGTTTGACGCCCTAAGTCATTATAGCCACTTTTCTTAACCATTTGAGTCCAAATTTCTAACATTGTTAGAGTTTTTTGGTTAAGTATTTTTAAATGATCAAAATACCCTTATAGTTAAAAAATAAAAAAAAATAGATTATTATTAGATTTTTTCTCTCTTTTATATATCTCTTTCCCCTTATCCTGTTCTCTCTCTCTAAAAATTCTGCACCCTTCATCTGTCTCTCATCTTTCTTTCTCTCTCTGTAGGTGGTCTAGAGAGAGAAAGAAATATAAGAGAGAGATGAAGGGTGCAAAATGTTTAAAGAAAGAGAGAGAAAGAGATAAGGGGGAGAGAGATATATAGGGGAGAGAGGGAAAAATCTAATAATAATTTATTTTTTTATTTTTTAACTATAAGGGTATTTTGCCCATTTAACAATACTTAACCAAAAAATTCTAACAATGTTAGAAATTTGGAATTCAAATGGTTAAAAAAAGTAGCTACAGGGACTTAGGGCGTTAAACATTTTGATTTTGAATTCAAGTGGTTAAAACCTCTAAAACACAGGGACTCAAAAATTAATTTACCGTAAGTTTTATTTACACTTTTAAGGTATATTTGATGATATGTGAATATAAACTAGGGGTTATATTATTGTACAAATGAGTCTTAACATAAAAATACCCTTAACCTAAGAAATGAATGATGGATTTTTTTTTTTGAAATTTTTTTTCCCATCTTACTTATTTAACACGTATTTTAGTACCAGAATAAAAAAAATTGTGATTTTACACTAGTAGAGTAATTATTTAATTTTGTAGAGTAATTATAATGACTCTACGAAATTGAAATTAAACATCATTCTTAAATAGTAGGGAAAAAATAAAAAAAATAATAAAAAAATCTCTCTTTCACTTCTTACGTTAAAGACATTTTGTATGTTAAGACTTATTTGTATTTGATTGTACAAGGAAAATTTTACAAACACAAACAAAAACATGACCATAATCATTAAACTTGTAAATTAATACTTGTGCTCCACACATATTTCTAGTGGTACCCCTTTAAGTAGATAGCAGGGTAATATTTATACACCTCTCATCTCTATTTCTTTCTATATATACATAAATATATACAGAAAAAGATATAGTATAAAAGGGCGTGTTAATAAAATACAAGGGTGTGAGAGCAGAGGAAGCCTTCTTTTATTGAAAAATATTTAGAATGTTTATGTCTCTCTATCAATGTCAATGATTTTGATACCTATCTTAATGATTTTGCTTGATTGATTTGATTATACTTTTTTTCTTTTGGGGTTTTCTAATGGCACACCCCCTGTCTATCTACACACTTTTTCAATTCAATGCGCATCGTATAGGCCTATACGATGCGTATTGAATTAAAGTAAAAAACATGGCAGACTGACAGGTGCAGGTTATGTCTGGCGGTGGGCTTGAGACGCATCGTATAGGCCTATACGATGCGTATCAGCCCACTATTTTTTTGAATTTATTTTTTGTTGTGTTGTGTCAAATGCGAACCCGAGAAACGAAAGGGATGTCGAGCAGTTGGTTGATGATATGATTGATAAAGATCTTGACACGATTATTTCCATTTTCAAGTATTATTAAAACCATTCAAGCCAACCAGTCTACAATGTGGTTCCCAATTTGCGGAACATAATCCCAGATTGTCTAAAGAAACGCTTTTATCATGTGTCATGTGGTAAACAAATACCAAGGGTGAAGCTTTTACACACGAATATGTGGTTCCTAATTTGCGGAACATAATCCCAGATTGTCTAAAGACGCGCTTTTATCATGTGTCATATTAGATGTGTTATGGTGAGGTTTTTCAAGTTTGCACAGTGGGAGAAAAGACCAGCACCTCTGTCAGTGTTGTCCTTTAAATTCGCATAAACATATATTCGTTTCATAACCTCCTCCTATAAATCAACCACAACTCACCCGATACGTCTTCTCTGGATCACATATGATAAAAGCGCTTCTTTAGACAATCTGGGATTATGTTCCGTTTCTTCAAGATTTACGTTTGATGTCCAAGTTTGATCACATTTGACTTCATCTGCGGCAGTCCAATGACTTTCTTGGTTCAATAATCCGACGGCCCACGGATCTTATGCCCACCCGAGACCGACCTCTGGATCACACATGATAAAAGTGCTTCTTCATACAATCTGGGATTATGTTAAGTTTCTTCAAAATTTACCTCTGATGTCCAAGTTTCATCACATTTGACTTCATCTGCGCCAGTCCAATGACTTTCTTGAGTCACAGATCCGACAATAGGGCCCACGGATCTTATGCCCACCCGAGACCGACCTCTGGATCACACATGATAAAAGCGTTTCTTTAGACAATCTGGGATTATGTTCCGTTTCTTCAAGATTTACGTTTCATGTCCAAGTTTGATCACATTTGACTTCATCTGCGGCAGTCCAAGGACTTTCTTGGTTCAATAATCCGACAATAGGGCCCCCGAATCTTATGCCCACCCGAGACCGACCTCTGGATCACACATGATAAAATCGCTTCTTTAGACAATCTGGGATTGTGGGTTCCGTTTCTTCAAGATTTACGTCTGATGTCCAAGTTTGATCACATTTGACTTTATCGGCGGCAGTCCAATGACTTTCTTGAGTCACAGATCCGACAATAGGGCCCACGGATCTTATGCCCACCCGATACCGACCTCTAGATCACACATGATAAAAGCGCTTCTTTAGAAAATCGGGGATTATGTTCCGTTTCTTCAAGATTTACGTCTGATGTCTAAGTTTGATCACATTTGACTTCATCTGCGGCAGTCCAATGACTTTCTTGGTTCAATAATCTGTTCAATATCAGCGTTGTTTATCAACCTGTGTGAGCATTGGATGCCCGGCAAACAGTCTTGCAATTACATCTTCAATCGAGACCGCATTATTAATTATAATGAAAAAGATTGATTGTGGAAAACCGCAACCGTTTTTTACTACGGAAACGGTGGCTATGGGAAATACAAACGTAACATGAACCACAATGGACTCAGACTAGGGATGGCATAAAAGCCCAAGCCCGACGGGTATACCCGAAACCCGAAACATACGGGCCGGGTATACCCAAAGCCCAATGGGTATGGGCTGGTTCGAGCTTAAAAAAAGAAAAAATTTGGGTATGGGTACGGGTATGGGATTTAGTGATACCCGCCCGATACCCGGCCCATTTACCCGAATAATACCCGAAAGTATCATATTATAGATTTCCATATATATAAACTTAGTACATGTACTTATTACCTTCTCTATAGTCATATGTGGATATGTATTTGGCAAGTGTTTAGTAAACATATAACTTATTTTTGAGCATGTATATTGGATATGGAAGCTACCACCCTTTATTATGTGGATGTTTTATACAATTAGGTGGTCTTGATACAATTACTTAATTAAGTAATCGTTTTAATTTAGTTTAGTATATGTGGTCTGAATATGATATGTAAGTTATTTATCAAATTTTCATTTGTTATAGTCATTAAAATAGTAAATTATATAAACATCAAAGTAAAAATTGCACATTTGTCCCAACGGGTATTTTTAAGAAATAAACGGGTATACCCGATACCCGCGGGTATGCCCGATACCCAACGGGTAATGGGCCGGGTATGGGGCAAAGAATTATAACCGGGTACGGGCCTGGGATTATCAATACCCGGCCCAAGCCCGGCCCATTGCCATTCCTAACTCAGACTCATACTACCCTTGCCGTTCCGTATTTTCTCCTTTTCTAATTCTCGAAGAATCTCGTAACTACCGATATCTCATCCTTCTGTTGTTAAGTACTTCCGAGACGATTCAAGTGAGTCCTATGAAGCAAGTGTCTGTCTATTCAATTGAGAGGAATCATTGCATTACATCCCTGTTGAAAACAAATTGTGTCTGTTTGAACCAACCGAAATCCACAAATTTCCAACAATTAACAGGACATTGTTAAAAGGGAAAATCTAATGGAACACCTGATTGAGAGAAACTTCTTCGAGCTAACTGCCGATATCTCATCCTTCTAGTGTTCAGTACTTCCGAGACGATTCAAGTGAGTCCTATGAAGCAAGTGTCTGTCTACAAATTCCAACAAATTGTGGGTTAATAGATTCCGAAGGTGTTATTTCAGTTATTTCTGTTGATTCAGTACTTCAAGGCATGCCTGTTTGATTCAGTATTTCAGTTATTTCTGTTGATTCGGTACTTCAAGGTGTGTACGTTAAATACCGTTCACCGCTTTTTTAGTTGCTTCTCTTGTTAAGTGAAACATTTCATAGAGAACAAGTTCACAGCAGAATGAAATTTTATTGAAAACTTCTAAAAATGTTAAGTGTTTGAGGCATGCCTGTTTGATTCAAGTAAGTCCTATGAAGAAAGTGTCTTTCTATTCAATTGAGAGGAATCATTGCATTACATCCCCGTTGAAAACAAATTGTGTCTGTCTGAACCAACCGAAATCCACAAATTTCCAACAATTAACAAGACATTGTTAAAAGGGAAAATCTAATGGAACACCTGATTGAGAGAAACCTCTTCGAGCTAACTACCGATATCTCATCCTTCTTTGAGAGGAAAGATGACCGAATAGAGATCTGAACCAACCGAAATCCACAAATTCCAACAAATTGTGTCTAACGCAAGGATCTTCGAATTAGTTGATTCTCTTGTTAAGTTTCTGAACCAAACGCTTTTTTAGTTGCTTCTCTTGTTAAGTTTATGAACCAACCAAAATCCACAAATTCAAGTGAGTCCTATGAAGCAAGTGTCTGTCTATTCAATTGAGAGGAATCATTGCATTATATCCCTGTTGAAAACAAGTGGTTGTAATGATGGAACCCTTGATTTGAATTTTTTTTTTTGAGAAATTTATAGTTCAATACGCATCGTATAGGCCTATACGATGCATATTAATCGATGATTTTACTGAAATACCCCTAGTTTTCTGATAAATTCAAGGGTATTTTTGAGAAAATTCAAAGTTTAATACTAATCGTATAGGCCTATACGATTCATATTAAGTTGATATACGATACAACATAGGCCTATACGATCGTATATGGCATTATTTCAAATTTAGTGTTATCGTGTTTCCCTCGGTTCGACGCATATACATCTCGTTTTTTGTCGAAATTTCGCATATTTTGTCGTTTTATTACGTATACCTTCAACATAAGTCGTTTCGGTGCCGTCCGGTTGCGTGCGAATATCGTATTCTATGATTACGTACAGTTTTGTTTGAAATCCACTTGTACTCTATAGTGTCGTATTATATGTATACGTGTGTGGAAATATCGTTAGTCGCGTACTTTGACGTATTTTTGCGTATTTTGACGTATTCTAACATATTTTTGCGTATTTAATAGTATTTTTGACATATTTGAGCATATTCTAACGTATTTTAGCTTATTTTAACCTATTTTAGGGTATTTTTACGTATTTTAGCGTATTTTAGCGTATTTTAACTTATTGTAACGTAAGTTAGCGTATTTTAACGTATTGTAATGTAAGTTAGCGTATTTTAATGTAAGTTAGCGCATTTTAACATATTTTAGGGTATTTTAGCGTATTTTAACGTATTTTAGCGTATTTTAACGTATTGTAACGTATTTTAGTTGGTTTCGAATATACCCAACGTATTTTAGTTGGTTTCGAATATACCCAAAGTTGTCAAATTCGTTGCGTGCATTCATATTGTTTTAGACAACAACAGATAATGAACTGATTGTTGGGCTTCTTGTTCCTAATGTACGCCTCAATTCATCTTTTTTACTCTTTTCTTCGATTTCAACAAATATTTTCAATAATCAGTACGCAACAAAGAGATCGCCTTGTTAATTTTAGAGTATTTTAGTTTATGTTGATGGATAACGCATACAAGTTCTCCACAGTTTGTTATTCAAATCTCTATTCGATCATCTTTCCAAACTGCAACACACGGTAAGTTCTCCAAAAGAATGCATACACAAATAGTACCGGGACCACTGGAATAGACACATGTCACATAGTTTGAATGAGTCTAGAACACTCGTAATCCTCAACCGGCTTTGAAACCGGATGGAATCTACGAAGAAACTGTTCGATTTCACGGTGAGTGGAGAAATTAGCGACGGAGAAACTGTTGGAATTTGTGGATTTCGGTTGGTTCAGACAGACACAATTTGTTGGAATTTGTGGATCAACAGAAATAACTGAAATAACAGCTTCCTTTTCTCTCTCTGATAACTGATTCATCTTTTTTACTTCTTTTCCTTCAATTTCGAGAACATTCTCCGTACATGAAGACGTGTCGGGTTCTTCTACTAGTGGTATTTTAATGAAGTATTGAAGATTGAATGTGCAAACTGCAACCGTTTTTTACTACGGAAACGGTGGCTATGCGAAATACAAAAACCGCAATCGTTTGTGACTATGGGAAACACAAGTTTTCTTTTTAAGCTTGATGGATGTCCGTTATCTCAGTTGAGGCGTGCATTGTTTAAATCTGAATATAACTAGATGTTACGTGTAACTTCATTAAACCAAGAACAAAGCCTATTTCAAAACACATGTGTTCGTATCAGCGTTGTTTATCACCCTGTGTGAGCATTGGAAACCCGACAAACAGTCTTTGACAACTGTGACAGCTTATTTATCTGTGTGTGTCACATCCATCCTGTTATAGCAATCGATATGATTAATTTTACAGATTTTTTTCTAATTAGCGTTGTTAACTACCAAAAGAATGCATACACAAATAGTTCTAGTGGACGAAGCAAAGAGACCGTTGTGTATCTGAATCAGGTTCTCAAACAAACCGTGAAATCGAACAGTTTCTTCGTAGATTCCGTCCGGTTTCAAAGCCGGTTGAGGATTACGAGTGTTCTAGACTCGTTCAAGGCATGCTTGTTTCAAAGCCGGTCCGGTTTCTCCGAAGCTGTTATTTCTGTTGTTCAGTACTTCCGAGACGATTCAAGTGAGTCTTATTTCTGTTGAAAAACGTAACCGAATTTTTGAAGTACACGTTCTCCAATACCTGATCGTGTTTGGTTTTGTTATTGCGATTGAATCATCGATGTTCTTTATGTCGATTTCAACTTTCATTGATCAAATAATAAAAAACCTAAGAATGCATACACAAATAGTTCTAGTGGACGAAGCAAAGAGACCGCCTTGTTAATTTTAATGAAGCAATGAAGATTGAATCTGTAAACCACAACCTTTTTTGAATACCGAAACGGTGGCTATGCGAAATACAAACCGCAATCGTTTGTGACTAGGGAAACCCAAGTTTTCTTTTTAAGCTTGATGGATGCCCGTTATCTCAACGCTTCTCCTTACATTATTGATCTGGAATTGGAGAACCGTTGTTAACAAGAGTATGTTGTTCCAAGATCAATTCCAAGATTATTGATGATAACAAGAGTATGTTGTTCCAAGATCAATTCCAATTGCAGTTGATGAAACCGGAGCTGTTATCTCGGTTGTTCAGTACTTTCGTGATAAATACAATGTTCATCTTCGTTATCCTTTGCTTTCTACAATTCAAGCAGGCACGGATGCTAAACGTACTATTATTACATCCGAGACGATTCAAGTGAGTCCTATGAAGCAAGTGTCGGTCTATTCAATTGAGAGGAATCATTTCATTACATCCCTGTTGAAAAACATAATCGATAAATTTAGGGAAAATGGGGTTGAAAGATGATAACCCAACAGTGGAGGATCTCATTCGACAGCTTCGATAAATTCAGGGGTATTCTCAAATAATGTTTCCTACATGTTTGAAGACCAACAAATGTCCAAAGTGCTGCTTCTTGTTCGCGTGACGGAAAGCTACTGCGTGACAGGAAGCTACCTTGCAAAAATTAAAAAATTAAATCGACACCCTCAATACGCATCGTATAGGCCTATACGATGCGTATTACTTTTTGGTAGTGGACAATGGCAGCCTTTGGCAGGCATAGAAGTTTGAACCCACCTCAATACGCATCGTATAGGCCTATACGATGCGTATTGAGGGTGTCGATTTAATCCCCCAAGGTGTGCCAATAATACGACCCTTTCTTTTCAAAATTAAAGGAGTTACAAATCATTAAAAGCTATTCATAGGTAATCATAATTTTAATAAGTGTGATCAAGTTGTTCCCTTAAAATTGGATATATCATTAAACTAGCCAAAACTATTCATAGTTTTTTAAAGTGTGATCGAGTTGTTCCCAAAAAATTGGATATATCTTTAAACTAGCCATCTTCTCGGATGTAAATATTTTTATCGAGTTGTTCCCAAAAAATTGGATATATCTCGGATGTAAATATTTTTATAATTTATGGTTAATTAGGTTTATAATTACAGGGGTACGATAAAATAAAATTTTTATTTTGCTTAAGTAGCATGAGAATAAATCTTAACCTTAAGATAAAAAATGTAGGAAAAAGAGAGAAGTGTAAGATATCTTTGAAAAATACTATTTATTAAATTTCTTTTTTCACATCCAAGACACATGCATGTTCCATCCTATTTTTTAGATGTTCATAACTTTTTTTTATACCATATTGCTATAATTTGAAAACTAAAAACACCCACAAAAATGTATAGTATTTTTATGTTGTATATCATTTTTATGTTGAATTTTTGTATTACATTTTTATGCTGAATTTTTTTGTCTTGATTTTTTTTTTGCTGAATTTTTTGTTCTAGATATTTTTTGTGCTATATTTTTTTTTGTAGTGGATTTTTGTGTTATATTTATTTTGACGGGAATTTTTGTGATATATTTTTTTGTACTGGATTTTTTTGCTAGATTTTTTGTACTTGATTTTTGTTGTATTTTTTAGAAACAAAAGGGGTGTCACATGTCATTTTCACACCCCTACTTATAAGACTACCAGTAGTGAAAGGAGTTTTGAGCGTTTTTTCCCCAAAAAGCACCATCACGCCTGCCTCACCGCCCCAAGGGCGTTTTTAATGGGTTTTTTGTTGAGGGTTTCCTTAAACACGCCTAATTGAAGAGAGAATGGCCAATGGAACATTTTTTATGGGTTTTTTTAAATTTTTTTTTATCTTAATTCAATTTCAATATCTAATTGTTGCAAGGGACATTATACCATTACACCCCTATTTAACTTCAAGCCCCTTTGCTGACTAGGAGCCACATGTCGAACAATGACCAAGGGCGGGGCTTGAAGGTAAGCCCCACTGCAGATGGTATAAGAACCAAAATGTTTTAGTACCAAAATACCATTCTTTCCTACTTATAAGGAGTGTCACATGTCACCATCACAATTCTTTTTAGACTATTTAGGCAAAATCTACTTTTTATTGGATCCTTCCCCTACAATTACAAGGTACACAATATCATCGTGGCGTGTTCACTTTGACTTATGTATCTCACTTTAATCCATCAATAGGGACTAAAAATCACACAATACACGGGACTCTAAGGCTATAGGGTGTGAGCATGATCATCATGATCCTCTACGCCAATGCCATGTCACCCACCTCTAATCCATCATCGAAAACCATTACCTTAAGGGTGTGGTCATGCCCAAACCACTATCCTCTCATTTATTTTAATTTATTGTGTCACAGAATATCAGTATAATCAAAAGATCAATAGTTGTGTAGGTATAGTTATAACAAAAATCGTTTATGGTGAGAATTATGTGTTATGTAATGCTCGGAAGGTCCCATACTCGCCTATATTGTATCCCTTATAATCAATCTTATATGTATTGTAGTTTTTAAACTCTGCCTATATTGTATCCCTTATAATCGTATATGTATTGTAGTTTTTCCCTTATAATCTTACTAGGTTATAACCTCGTGTATTACACGGGTTAAGTAAATAAAATATCAAATAATTAATAACGAAGATTTAACAATTATAAAACGATATTTTAAGACATTTTCTGATATCCGAAATTTTTTTTGCTTTATGTATGATCAAAGCTTGTGATGTTTGTCAAGTTTATAAATATGAAAGCATTTGAACCATCGATTAGAAGACAAACTGTATCATCGACTTTCTCACGGCGTGAACCTAAATTTTATTTAAATAACAGTGGTCTTAATTTATTAGTTCTAAAAATATTGTTGAAATGTTTAGATTAGTCATATAGCAATTAGCCAATTAGATAAACTTATAACTACAAAATAATATTTATATTAATTAGATAAGTATAAATTATCGGTAATTATTAAGTCATATAATTTGAAAATTTAAATATATGGACTTGAGTTGCATCTTAAAAGGATGGTTGTTTTTTGATAAATTTATTAGTATGATAAATGTAGTTATTATTCTTCTTGTATTTTAAATATATTAAATAAATAAATTATTTGTTAAGCAAGAAAATCGTTCCCTCCACCCTCGTTATGAAAATGCTTGATATTTGTTTCAATTATTAAGATATAATTTATAACCTAGTAATTAATATAAATAAGAAAATCGTTCCCTCCACCCTCGCTATGAAAATGCTCGATATTTGTTTCAATTGTTAAGATATAATTTCTAACCTAGTAATTCATATAGAAGAATAATAAGATAATTTATGAAACCTTATCCGTAATTTCTTAAATGTTTGAAACAAATATTAAATTTAATAATTTAAATTAAACAATAATTATTTACAATTAAGTAATAGTAGATGGTCTAGAATAACGACAAGTGTCCTTTTATTGGTTTATTTTATTATATAGTACTAGTGGTAAGACCCGTGTGCAAACACGGGTGGCTTTTAGAAAACCACGCATAACACATACAAATGGTGAATATGGTTATATTTATAAATAGATAAGTCAGCCGGTAAATACTTAAAGTTTAGAGTATAAAAAATATGAAATTATATGATTTATTAATCTTTGTGAACGAAATAACATTTGCATTCAAGCATGATCTTTCTCCACAAAACACTGTTTTAACCCAACAGTGGTTTTAAACCACCGTTTAACCCAACAGTGGTTTCAACCACTGTTTTGTAACATCTGTGCTTGTAATCATTGTGAACAGTTCAATTATCAATAAAACAATGTTATTTGATCCCAATGTTTGTTTGGTTATGTTTTACATTTTCATGTTTTGACTTTTATTCAATTTCAAACTCTATATCGCTTTCTGGAGAGTTATACGCAAACTGGTGCGTAAACATAATCAGTTTAATGCGACAAATACCCCGGAACTTCAACATATACTCAACATACCTTAAATAACCTTTACATAACTTAGAAATAAGTTTTAAAGGCTTTGGTATGGCAAAAACAAGTTAATTCGCTTACAGGGACTAAACTTGACAAACTGCGAAAGTATGCCAATTTGAACTGTAACGAACATTCCGGAACATGACCATAAGTTAAACACACCTTAAATATCCTTTATATAGCTTAGAAATAGGCTTTGAGGGGTTCGGTGTGCTAAAATAAACTTTTGGGTCATTCAGGGACTAAAAGCGTCAAAAAGTGCACAAGGTTGCACTTTCGCGCATAACTCACGTTCTGAACACATCCGGACATCCAAAAATTTATGTAAGCACTAAAATATTTTATTTTAGTGTTTGGCATGAGAAAAATCCATTTGTCGCGTCATTTGGATCGTTTTTCGCGCTTATGCGCATTCCGTCGTAATTAAGCGAACATCGCGATTGTACGGCCAAACGAACCGACATCCAGGATATTTTTGAGCATGTTTCATGTCCACAATGTTTAGGCATCATTTTAGGGCCTTAACGTTGGCTTAACGGGCCTTAAACGTGTCGGAAATGGCTTAAAAACACAACAGGGACCAGAACTATCATTTCTGAAAGTTGTTTCTGATCAGGACACCCAGGCGGCCCGCGTAAGCCCAGGGTGATCCTTTACGCGGCCCGTGTCAGGCTCCCAGACCAGATTCAATGTATTAACAGCCTGTTAACAGCCTTTCAAACACCCCAAAGGCCAATGCCATATGTCAAACTCTTGTGGTGGGGGCAAAATGAGCTACCACAACATTCCAACACATGTACGGATGAGATTCGATCATGTTATTCGAGGAACGATCCTAACGGTTGTCCATTTACTATAAATACCCACCTCAACTTCACTCATTCCTCACAAATCTGATCAAAAGAGCTCTAAGTTGAAGCAATCACTTCATACCTGAGCTATTCGATCAAGATTTACTAGCGGGGACCCCTTTATAAGTGTTCCTTCGTTCTTTTATCGCTTTTCGAGTCCGAAAGTCAAACTATGTTTGACTTTCTGTGTTGACCAGTTTATGGTCAACACGAAGTTCGTTTGAACTTCATAACGTGAGCGTAATCACGATGGTTATAGTCCTTAGTGACTATACCTACTGATTACCACGTTATCTAGGCTCAGTGACGAGTCGTAGTTTCGGCCAAAATGCGTATTCTTGCGTATTTTGTAACCAAACTACTCTTAGGTATCAAAACCGTTTGTTTTGATACCAAACCTGTTTTCTAAACTTAGTTAAGCATGTTTTAACATGTTTAGCTCGTCACTTTTAGTTTAGTGCTTATATAGGGTCGTAAGGTAAGCGATCTAAACAATCGCTTATACTTTCGAACCCGACCCGTTTGGTCGATCATTAGGATCCGACCAAACACATTAGGTGACCATAGTATATAGGGAATAACCTTCTGAGGTTATACCTTATGGTCACGACGTCTAGTTAGTTGTATGATAGGTAGTTTATATGCCCTAGGTAAATTACCAAAATACCCCTTTGACGCCAAAATTCATTTTGAACATATGTAACGTAACTTTTGACATCTAAACTGATTTGGCAACAATATTAGACATGTTAAGGCATATATTACTTGTTATAGGACTAGTTAAGCGGTCCGAACGCGTTTCACGCGAACGACGCGTTAAAGTAGCATAAGCTACCTAAACGGGTCGTAATGGGTCGTAAGCACTTAGGTTAGGTTTCATTTAGTATGTAGGCTTTGTTAAACCATACTACATGAGTTTCCATACTCATTTAGTTTACGAGCCCTCATTCTATCCAATCCTCCTATATAGGTCCGGTTTATTAACGTAGTTACCTATATTAGGTGTCGTTTGATTCCGAGATCTCTAGCATTGCTTGGCGGTTATCTTAGGACTTCTGAGCAATCTCAAGTGAGTACATAGACCCCTCTTTTACTATTTTCCAAATGTTTTGGGGTGAAACACATGTGCCTACTTGTTACTTTCGTGCTTTTCATGCTTTCATATCATATGCTTGTTATGTTCATTAGTACATTATAGTACATGATTTCATTACATTTTATGCTATGTATGTCCATTGTATGCATACTTAGTACATTGTTTTACATTACATTTCTGCTATGTATGTTGACTGATAGCATGCTAGCACATTGATTTACATGACTTTTCTGCTTTGTATGTTAACTTAGCATACTTAGTACATTGTTTTCATATGACATGTATACAATTGCTATAACATTTGGTTTGCACAAACGAGACTTATATACGTTCATTAACATTAGCTACGCCGCTCGGTAGTAAGTACTGGTACCATAGGACTTGACAAATCCCATTCCTGACATCTCAGGTTTGTTTGGATGTAAGGAATGACTGAATCCGAAAACATTTCTTTTGATAACCTTGACTGAAAGGGTTATCCGACTGTCTCAAGGCTTGAATGTATGAGTTAACTTACCACATAAATGTTTGTATCAATGTAACATGCATTACTTTGCAAAACATAACTTTTTGATATATTCAAAATACTTTGTTTTGTACATTTCTACATTTGGATTATGTGACAATACTTTACTTATAATACATAACATTTGTTACACATTACTTGACTACATTTGGACTTTTTAACAATTGACATGGCTTATACAAAGACTTTTTGACAATTGGTTTAAACATAGACTTATTACATTGGCGGTTTGTTTAAGTGACTTAAGTAACGAGATGTGAGTAATATGATACAAGCATGGTGGATACGCTGCTGGTACTTCCTATATATAAGTGTTTGTATTATATTACATATCGTAGCGTTATTTAAATCATTCAATTTGGACTTATACATTTTACACAAGTAACACGATGTTCACAAGACTTTGGTTTACAAACAATTTACTTTATACAACTCATTTTACTTGGTTATACATTTAACCATACATTATTCTTTTATTTATACATATCATTTGATCTTATCGCTTTTTAAATAACTTACAAAACAAAACAATTTACAAGGTTCATGACTGACTTTTACTAAACAACTTTTTCTTAAACTTAAGTCATGAATCCTATTTTCACAAAACCTATGTATCTCACAGGCATTTTTATGCTGACGTACCTATTTTCACATGTGTTTTCAGGAGCTTTTGCATAGGATGATGATCGTGACACTAGGGCGAACCTGTGCCTTAGAGACTTAAAAATGAAGATAGAACTAGTTTAATTATGTTCTGAACTCTTTATTTCCTGTTTAAAACAATGTAACTCTTATGTTGATAAATAAAATACAACTTTGTATGCCATGGTTATGAAACAATTAATTCTGTTACAACACTCCCCGTCGTTTTCCGCCACGTTTTGTATGTTATACGTGGTCGGGGTGTGACAGAAGAGTTGGTATCAGAGCCAATGGTTATAGGGAATTAGGTTATTAGTAATGCTTTGACCTAGACTATAACCTTTCTTGGAGCCTAACACAAGTTATCTTGTGTTTAGATCTTAAAACATGCACATCACCTATCCTTAGGTGATTATCAAAACAAAAACCAAATTTTCCGAAACAATTTTTGAAAAACAATCTTCTGTTTTTGAATGATTTATTGTAAGGTTTTGAACCCTCTGTTATAAGGTTTTGAACCCCTTTGAGTTTTCAAAATCTCGTTAAGGTTTTGGGTTTTAAATAATGTGAACACATGCAAACTGGAATGGTGAATGCCTGTACCCTGGGTTTTCTGTCTAAGGCTAGAGTGTTCGTACAAATCCACATAATCGGACGAGTCACTCTTACCTGGGAACTCTTGGGGTGAGTGTTCACTTATAGGCGAGCATGTCTTCGCGATACATTATTTTTGACCCATTTACTTTGATTAGTCACTGTGTGTCGTTTGTTTGCTTTGTGATGCGAACAAATGACCACCATCTTTGCTGTTGTCAAATTTTGTTTCATCTCATTCTTTTCATCCAATCATCTCACTCGTTTCCTTTCATGTTTTCCTCTTTTAGAATGCCTCCTCGACGCGAAAACCAGATAGCGACTGCCGAACTGGCAGAAATCATTGCGCAGCAGATGGCTGCTCAATTCCCAAACCTCTTTGCTCAATGGAACCAAGCAAACAATAACAACAATGCTCCATGCAAATTCAAGGATTTTAACTCGGCTAAACCACTCAAGTTTAGTGGTTCTGAGGGAGCGACTGGGCTTCTTCAATGGTTCGAGAGCATTGAGAATACTTTCTGCCACGTGCAGTGTCCTGACAATCGCAAGGTCGAGTTTTCTTCTAGTGTGTTTCAGAAGAGGGCTCTCACATGGTGGAACGGGGTTATGAGAGACCGTGGTGCAGAAGTTGCTCTAGCACAAACTTGGGCTGAACTTAGGGCCCTTATGATGAGGGAGTTCTGTCCTCTTCATGAACATCGAGATTTGGAGAGAGAGTTCGATGACTTGAAACAAGACAGTGGCGAGCACAGGGCGTATACTGACAGGTTTGAGGAGTTGAGTCTGCTTTGCCCAACAATGGTTACCCCACTCGACAAGGCTATCGAAAGACACATCAACAGCCTACCTGACTCAGTGCAAGACATCATTACTGGTAGTAACCCTGCCACACTCCGTCAGGCGATCGAGTTAGCAGCGACATTGACCGAGTCGCAGGTTCGAAAGGGAAAGCTGCATAAAAAGGGTGACAAGGGTAAGAAGCAGGCGTCTGACAAGGGGGATAGCATGAAAGGTCAAAACAAGAATGGAAAGAATTCTGGTTCCTCAAAGGGTTCTAGGAAGCGAAAGGCTTCCCAAAACTATGCCGTTACTACACAGGCCCAAGCTGCACCAAATCAGCCTGCGCAACCACTAGCCAAGAAGCCATATCTTGGCACTGCGCCTTTGTCCAACAGGTGTAACAGCCATCACCTACCACATCTCCAATGCCGTCATTGCACTAACTGTGGGAGAATTGGTCATCTTGCCGCTACTTGTCGCATTCCTGTTAACCAGAATCAGGCAGTTCAGAACCAAGCCCAACAAGTTGCTCAGCAACAAGGTCAAGCTGCACGACCTCACTTCCCTCCTGGTTCATGCTACAATTGTGGGGATCTGACCCACTACAGAAACCGGTGCCCAAGGCTAGCCAACCAGAATCAGAATCCAAATCAGAATCAGGCTCAGGCTCGAGGTCGAGTCTTCAACATGAATGCACAAGAGGCACAAGAAGACAAGAAGTGGTGAACGGTACGTTCTTTATTAATAATCAGCCTGCATCTGTTCTTTTTTATTCGGGTGCCGATAAGAGTTTTGTGTCATTATCTTTTGAGCCATTACTTCGCGTGTCTAGAACGAAACTAAGTAAACCTTTGACAGTAGAAGTTGCTAGTGGTGAACCCATTGTTCTTGATTCTGTTCTTCGCAACTGCCAGTTAAACCTTAACGACCATCTTTTTCCTATTGACCTCACGCCTATGCAACTTGGAAGCTTCGACGTTATTGTGGGTATGGATTGGTTAGCCAAGCATCGTGCAGAGGTAGTTTGTTTTGAGAAGATTGTTCGTGTGCCGCTTTCGACAGGCGAGATCCTACAGGTTCGTGGTGAGAAACCTGCTGGTGGTCTCAAACTCATGTCTTGCTTTAAAGCTCAGAAGTACCTGCGAAAGAATTATGTGGCCTTTTTGGCACATGTTACAGCAGATAAAGGCAAAGGTAAGTCTATTCAAGATATCCCTGTTGTTCAGGATTATCCTAAAGTGTTCCCTGAAGATTTACATGGTCTACCCCCAGCACGCCAAGTCGAGTTCCGTATTGATCTCGTACCTGGTGCAAATCCCATTACCAGATCTCCATACCGTCTTGCACCGTCTGAGATGTAAGATTTGTCTAAGCAGCTTCAGGAACTCTCTGACAAAGGCTTTATCCGTCCTAGCTTTTCACCTTGGGGTGCTCCCGTTCTCTTTGTCAAGAAGAAGGATGGATCTTTTAGGATGTGTATCGATTATCGTGAGCTTAACAAGCTTAACATCAAGAATCGATATCCCCTACCTCGCATCGATGATCTCTTTGATCAGTTACAGGGCGTTTCTTATTTTTCAAAGATTGATCTACGATCAGGATATCATCAACTTCGTGTGCATGAAGAAGATATTCCTAAGACAGCGTTCCGCACTCGTTATGGGCATTAT
The DNA here is from genome assembly GCA_030545235.1 of Helianthus tuberosus. Taxonomy (NCBI): domain Eukaryota; kingdom Viridiplantae; phylum Streptophyta; class Magnoliopsida; order Asterales; family Asteraceae; genus Helianthus; species Helianthus tuberosus. The sequence goes on along the minus strand of CM060416.1, from coordinate 82,607,669 downwards.
GAGTTCACAGTCATGCCATTCGGTTTGACTAATGCTCCTGCTGTTTTCATGGACTTAATGAATAGGGTCTGCAAGCCTTATTTGGATCCGTTCGTCATTGTTTTTATTGATGACATTTTGATATACTCTAAGACGCGAGCTGATCACGAGCAACATCTTCGTCTTACTTTGGAACTCCTAAAGAAAGAGCAACTTTTCGCCAAATTCTCCAAGTGTGAATTCTGGCTTAAAGAGGTTCAATTCTTAGGACATATTGTCAACGAACAAGGTATTCATGTAGATCCCTCCAAGATCAGTGCGACTAAGGATTGGGATACGCCTACTACTCCTACTGAGGTTCGTTCTTTTTTTGGACTTGCGGGTTATTATCGCCGCTTCATTGAAAACTTCTCAAAGATTGCAGTTCCTCTAACTGCTCTAACTCAGAAGAACAAGCCCTTTGATTGGGGATTCAAACAAGAGGAAGCGTTTCTGACTTTGAAGCAAAAACTTTGCGTTTGAAGCAAAAACTTTGCGATGCGCCTGTTCTGACTTTGCCTGAGGGCAATGATGATTTCGTCGTTTATTGCGATGCATCTAAACTGGGTCTTGGTTGTGTTCTGATGCAAAGGAACAAATTCATAGCATATGCATCAAGGCAGTTGAAGATACATGAGAAAAACTACACCACTCATGATCTTGAGTTAGGTGCAGTTGTCTTCGCTCTTAAGATCTGGAGACACTATTTGTACGATACAAAATGTGTGGTTTTCACGGACCACAAAAGTCTTCAGCATATCTTCAATCAGAAAGAACTCAACATGAGGCAACGACGTTGGGTCGAGCTTTTAAACGACTATGACTGCGAAATTCGCTATCATCCTGGTAAGGCGAATGTCGTAGCCGATGCATTGAGTCGTAAGGAACGTACTAAGCTTCATTGTGTTCGTGTTCAATCTGTTATCCAAGCTCGATCCGATATCCAAGCACGCATTTCTCAGGCTCAACAATCTTGTGTTTCACAAGGTTTGATGGATAAGGAATTTCCCTATCACATAACCCCTGATCTGGAACTGAAGGACAATGGATCGTACTACTTCATGGACCGTTTGTGGGTCCCAAGCCTAGATAACCTTCGTACCTTACTTATGGATGAAGCCCATAAGTCTCGTTACTCTGTTCATCCTGGTTCAGATAAGATGTATAAGGATCTTCGTATTCAGTTTTGGTGGCCTGGTATGAAGAAAGACATTGCCTTATATGTATCAAAATGCCTTACTTGCCTTAAGGTTAAGGCTGAACATCAACGTCCTTCGGGTTTATTGGTGCAACCAGAGATCCCAGTTTGGAAATGGGAAAACATTACTATGGATCTCATTACTAAACTTCCGCGCACAAAGAAAGGTCATGATGCCATCTGGGTAGTTGTTGATCGTCTTACTAAGTCAGCACATTTCTTGCCAATCCGTGAGGATTTTTCTGCTGACAAACTTGCTAAAATCTATGTGGATGAAATTGTAGCTCGACATGGTGTTCCTTTGAACATCATTTCTGACAGAGATGCTCGTTTCACTTCTCATTTTTGGAGAACCATGCAATCTGCTATGGGGACCCAACTTAATCTGAGCACGGCTTATCATCCGCAAATGGATGGTCAATCTGAAAGAACAATCCAGACTCTGGAGGATATGCTTAGAGCTTGTGTGATCGATTTTGGTGGTAGTTGGGATTCACATCTTCCGTTGATTGAATTCTCCTACAACAACAGTTATCACTCCAGCATCAACATGGCTCCTTTCGAGGCTCTCTATGGTCGAAAATGTCGTTCACCAGTCTGCTGGAATGAGATCAGTGAGGCTCAGCTTACTGGACCTGCCCTCATTTTAGAGACAACTGACAAGATTAAGAGAGTTCGTGATAACCTTCAGACAGCTAGAAGCCGTCAAAAGAGTTACGCAGACCCAAAACGCAAGCCCTTGGAATTTCAAGTCGGTGATCGAGTATTACTTAAGGTCTCACCTTGGAAAGGTGTGATCAGATTTGGAAAGAAAGGAAAACTTGCACCTAGATACGTTGGACCATTTAAGATCGTCGAAAGAATCGGTACGGTAGCCTACAGACTTGAGTTACCTCCTGAACTTGGAAATGTTCATCCAACCTTTCACGTATCCAATCTCAAGAGGTGTTTAGCTGATGAGAACCTCCACATACCGCTTGGTGAAATTCGTGTTGACAAAACACTGAAATTTGTTGAGAAGCCAGTGGAAATCATGGAACGTGAAGTCAAGTGGCTTAAACGCAAGCGCATTCCTTTGGTCAAAGTTCGCTGGGAAGCTAAACGTGGACCCAAGTTTACTTGGGAACGCGAAGATCAAATGAAGGCGAAATATCCGCATCTTTTTCCACGAGTTTCCTCTAAATAAATTTCGGGACGAAATTTCCACAAGTAGGGGAGACTGTAACATCTGTGCTTGTAATCATTGTGAACAGTTCAATTATCAATAAAACAATGTTATTTGATCCCAATGTTTGTTTGGTTATGTTTTACATTTTTCATGTTTTGACTTTTATTCAATTTCAAACTCTATATCGCTTTCTGGAGAGTTATACGCAAACTGGTGCGTAAACATAATCAGTTTAATGCGACAAATACCCCGGAACTTCAACATATACTCAACATACCTTAAATAACCTTTACATAACTTAGAAATAAGTTTTAAAGGCTTTGGTATGGCAAAAACAAGTTAATTCGCTTACAGGGACTAAACTTGACAAACTGCGAAAGTATGCCAATTTGAACTGTAACAAACATTCCGGAACATGACCATAAGTTAAACACACCTTAAATATCCTTTATATAGCTTAGAAATAGGCTTTGAGGGGTTCGGTGTCCTAAAATAAACTTTTGGGTCATTCAGGGACTAAAAGCGTCAAAAAGTGCACAAGTTTGCACTTTCGCGCATAACTCACGTTCTGAACACTTCCGGACATCCAAAAATTTATGTAAGCACTAAAATATTTTATTTTAGTGTTTGGCATGAGAAAAATCCATTCGTCGCGTCATTTGGATCGTTTTTCGCGCTTATGCGCATTCCGTCGTAATTAAGCGAACATCGCGATTGTACGGCCAAACGAACCGACATCCAGGATATTTTTGAGCATGTTTCATGTCCACAATGTTTAGACATCATTTTAGGGCCATAACGGGCCTTAAACGTGTCGGAAATGGCTTAAAAACACAACAGGCACCAAAACTGTCATTTCTGAAAGTTGTTTCTGATCAGGACACCCAGGCGGCCCGCGTAAGCCCAGGGTGATCCTTTACGCGGCCCGCGTCAGGCTCCCAGACCAGATTCAATGTATTAACAGCCTGTTAATAGCCTTTCAAACACCCCAAAGGCCAATGCCATATGTCAAACTCTTGTGGTGGGGGAAAAATGAGCTACCACAACATTCCAACACATGTACGGATGAGATTCGATCACGTTATTCAAGGAACGATCCTAACGGTTGTCCATTTACAATAAATACCCACCTCAACTTCACTCATTCCTCACAAATCTGATCAAAAGAGCTCTAAGTTGAAGCAATCACTTCATACCTGAGCTATTCGATCAAGATTTACTAGCGGGGACCCCTTTGTAAGTGTTCCTTCGTTCTTTTATCGCTTTTCGAGTCCGAAAGTCAAACTATGTTTGACTTTTTGCGTTGACCAGTTTATGGTCAACACGAAGTTCGTTTGAACTTCATAACGTGAGCGTAATCACGATGGTTATAGTCCTTAGTGACTATACCTACTGATTACCACGTTATCTAGGCTCAGTGACGAGTCGTAGTTTCGGCCAAAATGCGTATTCTTGCGTATTTTGTAACCAAACTACTCTTAGGTATCAAAACCGTTTGTTTTGATACCAAACCTGTTTTCTAAACTTAGTTAAGCATGTTTTAACATGCTTAGCTCGTCACTTTTAGTTTAGTGCTTATATAGGGTCGTAAGGTAAGCGATCTAAACAATCGCTTATACTTTCGAACCCGACCCGTTTGGTCGATCATTAGGATCCGACCAAACACATTAGGTGACCATAGTATATAGGGAATAACCTTCCGAGGTTATACCTTATGGTCACGACGTCTAGTTAGTTGTATGATAGGTAGTTTATATGCCCTAGGTAAATTACCAAAATACCCCTTTGACGCCAAAATTCATTTTGAACATATGTAACGTAACTTTTGACATCTAAACTGATTTGGAAACAATATTAGACATGTTAAGGCATATATTACTTGTCATAGGACTAGTTAAGCGGTCCGAACGCGTTTCACGCGAACGACGCGTTAAAGTAGCATAAGATACCTAAACGGGTCGTAATGGGTCGTAAGCACTTAGGTTAGGTTTCATTTAGTATGTAGGCTTTGTTAAACCATACTACATGAGTTTCCATACTCATTTGGTTTACGAGCCCTCATTCTATCCAATCCTCTGATATAGGTCCGGTTTATTAACGTAGTTACCTATATTAGGTGCCATTTGATTCCGAGATCTCTAGCATTGCTTGGCGGTTATCTTAGGACTTCTGAGCTGTGACAACCCTCACTATACCAGGTATCCGTACGACTTAATTAATAATTAATTACTGCTTAATTACTGTGCTTACTTGAACTTGTGGATAAACTGCTACTTGAATGCTGATACATGTACTTACTTGCATCATACTTTACTTGCTGTCACTCCATGTTTTGCTTACAGCACCTTTGTGACAACCTTGATGCACCAAAGCACAATGAACGGATAACCTATTAAACGTGCTGTCATAACTATCACCAGGCAGGTACTGCCTCTAAGGCCTGTAAGAGCCTGAGATAGTTTGCTACACTAGTGGTGAGTGTAGGGATATAAGGGTTGTAGAACTGCGTCACTAGGAGTAAGTTACAGTGACCGGATGTGCCTAAAACGTACTCTAGGTACAAAATTCAGCACTTTAAATAATAATTCAGCATTAAGCTACCTAATAAAGTGCCAAAACATGAGGAAAATATTACTAGACACTTTCAAAAGTGTCGGGAATAAGTTTTGTCACTAAAAATAATAATAACGACACTTTAAAGCTTTGTTAAGCACTTTAACGGATCTCTATCCAACCGAACAACCGGACTTTACCCGGAACATAAAAATATTGCCAATAACATTGTTTATCTTTTTCTGAGCCAGTTAGGGTCCCTGAATACCCTAACACCCGCTGTAATGCATAACACGCTAGTAACCGAGTTAATCCTTAACTTAACTAACTAATACTTAACTAATCGTTGGAAACCAACCGGATTACCCCCCCCCCCCCCCCCTCAACCAAACCGTCCCCAAGAGGGACACCTCATGTCCTTCATTTGATTAATTTAATCAAGCTTGCTTGATATCTAGATAACACATGGTCCAATGGTTAATGATCATACAATTGTCTATAAGTTCAAGACTTGGCACACCATAACACACACTTAACAAACATCACAACACACACACTCTCTCCCTCTCCAAAGCTCTCGGCCGAACCCCCCTACACCATCCATCCATTTTTCGGTTTTGATCTTCTCATTCCAAGAGCATACAAGTGTTGAGGATCACATACGAGGAGGCTTGGTGCATTCGGAACGCAAAGGACCTCTTCTCATTTCTTTTATCCACTCATTCTTCGACTAGAATCTTCCCTAGCCTCGAGCTAGTAGTAAGTTTCTTGAAACACCCTCTCGATCTATTTTAAAGTGGTTAAAACGGTATATGATGGTTAAAACTCATGAACATACAAGATGATATGGTAAAAGTCTACTAAAATGATGAATATGATGGTTAAAAGCTAAGTTGTGTAAATCTTGTAAGATTTGTTTTGTGTAATTATTTAGTGCCGATCTATGATGTGGTAGCTCGGATCATCATCTAACCCGGATTAGTCATGTTCATGAAACATGACATAGAATATGTTAAGAATGAAAAGGGTTAAATGATGAAACTCTACTACACACTAAACATGAACTTGTGTAAAATCGACTTTACTTACGAAATAGTGTTTAAAACTAGTAGATCTACGGATCTACAAGCGGTATTTTCAAAGGACCACGTGTCAAAAGAAATCATACTTTCTAAAACCGGATCTTTCTTGAACGAGGATGATTTTTGTAAACACACAAGTGTGTAAACACTTGTGTAACACTAAGTTTCGACAAAGAACTAGTTTTGTCAAATTTTACAAGAAGTTGTAAAGATGGAATTTCTTTAAAAGCGAGGCTTTTACGAAACCGGATGGATTTATATAAAGATACACTAAAAGTAAGGAGCTTTACTACATATTTTTGGAAAAACTACAAGTTCATGTAATTCTTGCGATTTACATATATATTGACTAGTTTGATGCTTTGAACATTGTTTTGATTGAATAAGAAAATTGTTGGTTTGATTTGTAAAAGAAAATGATACGCTTGAAAGCGTGGCCACCTCCAGTTACAGAGGAAACTCTGGCGAAATTTTTCCAAAAACCTAACACTTAGAAATATTTTCACTACAAGTGTTAGAAATACATTTTTAACGTGTTTTCGAATTATAGATTTCGCCATGACTTTATTACAAGATTTCTAATTATCGGAGGTGGGATTTTCACAAAATAAAAACTTGCTAGAATATATATTTAGTATATATTTAGTAACAACACTTGTAAAATGTCTATGATTATTTTGTGAAATATACGAATATTATTTTTAGGGTAAAAATAATATTACCGAATGATAACGATTCCAAGAATAATACAAACGCCTTCATAACTAATAATAAGTTACAATGGTATAATTATTACCACCTGATCTTTAAAACGTAACTTACGCATTTCGGAAAATATTTATGAGCGCGTATTTTTGTCAAAGTATTATTTTGGGAAGAATAATTATATTTTGAGGTAAGAAATAAAATATATTAAGTGAGACTTAATAATGTATTTCGAATTTTACGAACACGCATGTATTAAATCCCCCATCCTTGGGAAGGAGAATAATTACCAAGTATTTACAAAAATATAAACACGAAATAGTTGTCTAACTATTTCCCAAAAACTTAAACCTTAAGCTAAGGCACGGCCGTCCGTCTAATAGATTTAGTACGTGTAGGTCGTCGCACAGCTGCTTGATCAGGAGATATACTTGGTAGAGACGCACCACTGTGAGTTCATGTCCCCCCTTTTCTCTTAACTGTTTTCAGTTTTCTAAACTGCGGGGGTGAAATACATGTTACTATGATTACGAAGAATTCTTACATGGTATGGTTAGCGTAAGGAGGGTTATTATTATTCAGATCATGTGAGTGGGTAGGCAGAAACTTGAGGCCATTAATCCTCAGGGTAGGACCGAGGGGCAGGAGCGGTAGATCTATCTGGGTGTAGCGAGCCCAACCCCAGGCCCAAACAGAACGGACCTCGGGGTGACTTTGTACCCAACGCATAAATTTGCTAGGTTTGAGTCTTCCTACTTGCACTTCACACATATCAATGGCCTTGCAAACCATTGGTGATCTCTTTTTCCTTATTTGCTACATACCAGGGTTTTTATACTTACAAAGGTTTATTTACTCACTTACACATGAACTCGCTCAACATTATTGTTGATTTTTCAACTTACATGTATTTCAGGGAATTAAAGATCTGGCGCGGTATGTTGTGTTTTCCCGCTGCATATGGATTCCGAGGTCATCCCGGTTTAGGAAATGTGACTTTTTCCTGGACGAGTCACAAATCTTAAACTGCGTTTTATTCATGTTGATGTTTATGTCTTTCAAAACAATGTTTTATGTTATGGTGTTGTAGTCCCTAAGACAATGTTATGTTACTTCGGTTTTAAAACTTAAATCTATGGATGATCTTGCATGGTTTTATTATCATATAGCTTTGTTATGATTAAGCTATGGTATTAAGAAGTCACACCAAATTAACCACGCTTCCGCAAAGCCAGGGTGTGACATGAGCAATCTCAAGTGAGTACATAGACCCCTCTTTTACTGTTTTCCAAACGTTTTGGGGTGAAACACATGTGCCTACTTGTTACTTTCGTGCTTTTCATGCTTTCATATCATATGCTTGTTATGTTCATTAGTACATTATAGTACATGATTTCATTACATTTTATGCTATGTATGTCCGTTGTGTGCATACTTAGTACATTGTTTTACATTACATTTCTGCTATGTATGTTGACTGATAGCATGCTAGCACATTGATTTACATGACTTTTCTGCTTTGTATGTTAACTTAGCATACTTAGTACATTGTTTTCATATGACATGTATAGAATTGCTATAACATTTGGTTTGCACAAACGAGACTTATATACGTTCATTAACATTAGCTACACCGCTCGGTAGTAAGTACTGGTACCATAGGACTTGACAAATCCCATTCCTGATATCTCGGGTTTGTTTGGATGTAAGGAATGACTGAATCCGAAAACATTTCTTTTGATAACCTTGACTGAAAGGGTTATCCGACTGTCTCAAGGCTTGAATGTATGCTTTAACTTACCACATAAATGTTTGTATCAATGTAACATGCATTACTTTGCAAAACATAACTTTTTGATATATTCAAAATACTTTGTTTTGTACATTTCTACATTTGGATTATGTGACAATACTTTACTTATAATACATAACATTTTTTACACATTACTTGACTACATTTGGACTTTTTAACAATTGACATGGCTTATACAAAGACTTTTTGACAATTGGTTTAAACATAGACTTATTACATTGGCGGTTTGTTTAAGTGACTTAAGTAACGAGATGTGAGTAATATGATACAACCATGGTGGATACGCTGCTGGTACTTCCTATATATAAGTGTTTGTATTATATTACATATCATAGCGTTATTTAAATCATTCAATTTGGACTTATACATTTTACACAAGTAACACGATGTTCACAAGACTTTGGTTTACAAACAATTTACTTTATACAACTCATTTTACTTGGTTATACATTTAACCATACATTATTCTTTTATTTATACATATCATTTGATCTTATCGCTTTTTAAATAACTTACAAAACAAAACAATTTACAAGGTTCATGACTGACTTTTACTAAACAACTTTTTCTTAAACTTAAGTCATGAATCCTATTTTCACAAAACCTATGTATCTCACAGGCATTTTTATGCTGACGTACCTATTTTCACATGTGTTTTCAGGAGCTTTTGCATAGGATGATGATCGTGGCACTAGGGCGGACCTGTGCCTTAGAGACTTAAAAATGAAGATAGAACTAGTTTAATTATGTTCTGAACTCTTTATTTCCTATTTAAAACAATGTAACTCTTATGTTGATAAATAAAATACAACTTTGTATGCCATGGTTATGAAACAATTAATTTTGTTACAACACTCCCCGACGTTTTCCGCCACGTTTTGTATGTTATACGTGGTCGGGGTGTGACATGTTTCTCCACAAAACTCTGTTTTAACCCAACATTGGTTTCAAACATTTGTTTTCATCCATCTGTTGACCAAAGTCAACAGATGTATCAACCACTGTTTTATTTTCAAACATCTGTTCATAACAAACAGAGGTTTCAAAACATAAACAGACCTTTGCCACTATTACAAGCTTTTAAACTCTCAACCATAAATATTTATTTAATTAATTTAAATAACAAACATTGTTAATAATTTTAACACAACTAATTATATAAATTATGAAAGTGACAAACAGAGCTAACTATATAAAATATGTCTAAATCCTACCTTTCATTGTAGATGTAAGTCATTCTAAAGCTATTTGCTTCCTCACAAAATTAGTATAAAAATACTATATAATAAAGAAAGTTCGGAAAAGCAAACACCATTCAGTAAAATACAGCATAATAATTTCTAATCGATAGGCGAAACAGTAGTCTCGATAAATAATGCTCCTTTCGGACCATTGTAGTTGTCAACATGTTAGAGGTATTTCAAAACTTCATTGATCAGATCAACTTCAACCATATCCCCCCAAATGCTTGTTATCAGCCACTTGTTGTTTTGAATTATATTGGTCCTTTGGCGCCTATCTACATAATCAACTACATGAGAATTATTGAAAGCAAACATCTTGATCCAGCCTTCTTCTTCTTCATATTTGAGCAAATCAGCAGTTAGCTCATCAGACTTTCCAACGACAATCAAATGCAGCTTCTTTGCAATGGTCAAAAAATGCCCTTGGCAAGTATTGACTTGCATACCCTCAGGAAAACGAAGTATTCTGAAAGTCTCAGAAAGAACATCGAAAGCAACTATGTTTCTCTCACCTGGTGGATACCAATAATTTGAAACCATGAAATATATGGTTTTGCCGGAATAAATTCCGGGAGACCATGAATAACTGCTTGAACCATAATTATTTACGCTCAATAAATTTATTGTTCTCCATGACTCACGACGTCATGAGTAAACACGAGTACTAACTACATTACGGTAACATCTGATGTGAAGCACTTTCAGATCATTGGATTCATCAAAATACATTCCACCTGTATCAGAGGTTCGATCGTGACTATTATTAAAGTAGTCGTCGAACAAAAACTTATAGCGCCTGGTTGTGGGATTCCACAGGATCAGCTCACAACAAATCCGTTCATTGCAAACTAACAACAACCCATTAAATGACGATGGAATACGTAAGAAGGTAGTGTGACAACTGGCACAAAACCGGTAATTTTCGTACTATTTTAATTATTATTTATTATCTGCAATTATGTGCTTAAACGTCAAAATTTTCTGATTACTTGCTTTACCTAAGAATTCATGCATGTTTTATACTTCAAATATTGCTTTGCGCATTTCATTAAGCGTCGCGTTAGAAAGACTAGTAAACTGACCGGTAAGACACACTGTGTCAGCACTCCAGCAGAAAGCAGTCAGGCAATAGAATTAGGGCCTAGTAGTAGTTCCAACATCTAAAATACATTAACACCCAAGTATGGATACAAGGGTTACCATATAAACTTTTCGAAAGCTAAACTATGCACTCAAAGACACTCGAAACTTACTGTAAAAGCTGAATTTTGCATAATTCAGCTATAATTCAGCAATATAACACTAAAATATTATGCAGAATTTATGTTTTAGTGTCCAGAATAACTTATAAAGTGTTGAGAATTGAAACTACCACAAAAGGTGCTTCATACTTAGTAAAACTGCGTAATTCAGTACTTTAACGCACCGTAACGAAACGAATAACCGGACACTACCCGAAACCCCAAAATTTAACTAGAAGCATTGTTTTAATGTTACAAAGCTTGTTATGGTCACTAAACGTCATAATACGTCTTAAAACACCTAAACACTTAAATCCCTAAACATAATACTTGAAATCTAACTAGTTTATATAACTAACACTTGAAATGGAACCAAGACCCCCCCCCCCAATCTTGGACGGTTGGGACATGGGTCCCACTTGTGATTTTATTTGATTATTCTATTAGATATGTCTAATGATTGTGAAACATATTAACCAAAGAATTAAAAGATGTTGGAAGGAATTTTTATGAAAACCACCATGTGTTGAAACATAACTTTCTCACTCTCAAAAATCACCAACACCTCCTCTCTTCTTCTCCTTGGTCTCGGCTCACCCACAACACACTACCACCTCCATTTTCAAGCTTCAAACTAACATTACAAGGTAACTACAAGATGTATGGAGGCAAACTAAGAGGGCTTGAGGTGCTAGAACTTGAAGGACCACTTGGAGGAGCCATTAACTACTTGATTTCTTCCATCTTCATCTTCATCCTTCTTGTGCCACTTCCCTAGCCATTAGAGCTAGTTGTAAGCCTCTTGATCACTAATTTAGTTCATGTTTATGTTATGTACAAGTCTCACCATCAAAGTAACTAAACTTTAAAAGATAAAAATGAGAAGATCTAACATAATCGTGAAGAAAACAAGTGATTATAGTAATTTTTGGTGTATGTAATAAAGTTGTTGATGTTGAATCTTGTGTGTATATTTAGATCTAGTATGATAAGCTTGTTAAAAGCTTAGATCCAACAAGTTTAAGCATGGATCTTGAAGGATCCATGGTTAAACTTGAAGATGAACATATGAAACACTTAAGTGAACTTGAAAAATAAAATTTTATGCATAAACTTGTAATCTTGAAGTAACAAAGTGTGTATAAAACTAACTTTTGAAAGTAAAATCTATGAAAAGCTTGTTAATGGTTTTTCAAGAAGCAAGTTTATGAAAGATCTAAAGATGTTAAGCATGGATCTTGAAAGATTCATGGTGAAACATGATGTTAAACATAATGATCTTTCTAATGAACATAAAAATAGTTTTAGAACATTATTTTCAAGACTTGAAACCATAAAACTCATGGAAGAGTTGGTTAGTAAATTAAAGTTTCATAAAAAGTTGGTTAAAAATTCACAAGAACCCTTGATTTTAAAAGATCATTGTATGCTAAGTGTAGATCTCAAAGACTACACATTTTTAACAAGAATCAAGTTCACCATGATGTTTCATATGAAGAAATTAGTGTATGTTGTTGTTGTTAATTTTTGGAAATTAGTTTTGATGATAAAAAAAATAAACACATGTTTTGACAACATGGGAAACCTCCATTTTTAGGGGAAACTATGTCAAAATTTTTATAAAATTTTGACACTTAGAAAAATATAAGTTTTGGTGAAACTTATTCCCCAAAAATTCACCTAAAAATATTTACCAAGGTTTTCCTAATTTTTGTATGAAATTTCAAGTTAAAAGATGATGATTTCTTCAAGTAAAATTTATATTAAGTATATATATAATTTAGGAAAATATATATATTTAGTGATCACCAAAATTTGTGCTAAGTGTATATTATGTGTAATATATGTATTAGTGTATTAAGAACTTGAAAATACACTACATACTCCCAAGGAGTATAAATACCAAAATACACATATAAATACATGAGAATACCTAAGTATTCAAGCATATAAAATCCTCTCAAGAAGAGTATTTGGATAATACAAGAAAATATATTTGTAAAAATATATTCCACAAATATTTGGACTTGGACAACTTAAGGACACTTATGGACTTAAATAAATATTTTTGGACAAATATATAACCATTATCAAGTAATGGAAATTACCCAAATATCGGGTGAATAACAAGAACAATTATATATATTTTATGGCATGACAAAATATATATATTCCCCACACCACTTAAAAATACATTATTTTTAAGAAATATAATTCCAGAAAGTAATAAAATCAAAGTATTGATTTTTGGCAAATAACGTAAAATACACGAGTATTTACATAAAATACAAGTATACTTTCCTAAGTATACTTGTAAAAAAATAGTATTGAGAATATTATTTCATAGAATACTTATATTTATTTTTGGAAAAATAATATAAGTAACACATAAGGACAAGTTAAAAATATAAATTATTTTTAACGCTTATATCGTTGACAAAGACTTCATAAACAAATATATATTTCAAGAAGTGAAATATATGGTTACAAATAAATAACACAAATTCAAAGTGCAAGACACAACGTACGGGCAAGACCCGACAAACAAGGGCACGACCCTCATAGAAGATGATTATACAAAAATAAACACATAAATTAAAGATGGTGACTTGTACTTGTGTGATACAGGTCTAGTGACTAACGTAAATAGAACACATATAGGTCATGACGCTCACAAACCAAACCCGGTGAAATTTACGACGCAAGATACGCAAAACTGTGAGTTCATGTCCCTACTTTTAAGCTTTTACTTGTTTTTCTAAACTTGGGGAAAATACATGTAATATGGTATGTAGAATACAAAACTAAGGAATGACACTTAGATCATGTGACGAATAGGGTGCCATAAGCACCATTAATCAACTATATACCTAGACCGCGGAACAAAAGGTTAGATCTAATGGGTTTCAGGTAGCCACACTCTGGGCCACGTGCTACCTGGAGTGCTTTTGTGTCTCTAGTCGTTAGCCGACAAGTAAAATGCCTATGGGTTGGATGCTTCCTATGTCGTGACACATGTTAGTGGCCTTGAAACCACTAATGATCTCGTATTCCTTACCTTTACAGAACTCGGTTTCAGATACGTCTTCACAAATCACATACCATGTTTTCTTACAAGTATTCAACATTTATTACAACAACTGCATGAATTCATACCAACATTATGTTGACGGTTTTTTTTTTCCAAAACTTACATGTATTTCAGGTAACTAAGTGGATGTACGTGCGGTCTCACTCTTGCTCAAGGATGATGTTTATGTTTTTAGTTATGTCGTGTCAAGACTCCAATGCCTCTTTTGTGGGATTTGTTCATTATATTCCACCTCATGTGGTGATATAATGATAAAAACCTTGATGTTTGTCTTTGGATTAAGTTGTAAACTTTTCAAACAATTATCAATCGTGTGATGTAAACACTTAACTTACCTTATGTTTTGGATATTTACTATTAATGTTGGTGCATAGATGTCTGTTAACTTCGTCTTTATCGAGTCTTGTGTCTAGATAGGATAAACCAGTACTCAGCAGGATCAAAATTAGGGTTTGTGTGTGATTGTGTGATTTCGCATGAAATAGCACTAAGCTATTTCGTATGAAATAGATCATTGCTATTTCGCATGAAATAGCCAGTGCCTATTTCGTACGAAATTACAACACCTATAAATAGCTGAGTGGTTGTTTCATTTGTAACTTTCCGATTTCAGAGCCGAGGTGCTGCCAGTTTGTCAAACGATCAGAATTGCTTTGAAATCATTAATAAAAGGATAATTAAGGAGAATCAAGCTGTTTCACGTCTATATCACTGATTCCGCCTTTGATATGGATCATAAACTCTTCTGATTGATTCGTTAGGGTCACACGACGATCCAACAAGTGGTATCAGAGCTCAGGAAGAAGAGTTTATACCAATTCAGCTTGTTTTCATCACTTCTACTCATTCTTTTCAAAATTAAATGAGATTTAATGGGCAAAATGGATTGAATTTCACATATATCACGTAAAACACTGTTTTAATGAATCCTTGAGAGAATTGGACCAAAATTCGAACAAAAACCGGATCAATTAGACAAAATGGTGGCCGACATGCTGATGTCATCCTTATTTCGCACGAAATAGTCAGCCTATTTCGCACGGAATTAACTCTGTGAAATCTATTTCGAACGAAATCAGAGTATTTCACACGAAATTAGCATATTGTTTCTTATTTCGTACGAAATCAAGCTATTTCGCACGAAATCAAGCTATTTCGCATGAAAGTTACTATTTCGTGTGAAGGGTATTTCGTGTGAAGAAGTATTTCGTGTGAAAACTTATTTCGCGTGAAATCTGTTTTCTTTTGAAGACTGTTATTTCGCTTGAACTGATTTTGTTTGAAACTGTTTTTGTTAAAATCAAAAAATTTTCTAAGTATTTGTTGACTGTTTCAGATACGTGAAGATGGATGAGTTTATGAATCCGTTCAGTGACATGTTTGCTTTCACGGGAAACACCGGAGATGATACATCAAACAACACAAATGAAAATGCTTCTAATCCGAGTGCAAAGAAAACCCTGTCTGATGCTTTGAGTGTGGAGAGTGCATATGGCACATACAACAAACCTCCCAAACTGACGGCGATTGAAGAATACAATAGATGGGCTAAAAGGTTTGAAGAATGGGTAAAAGCGTTTGCATATCCCAGTTGGAAGAGCATGAAGAATGGTTTCAATATGGGAAGATCGGATTATGAAAATATAGCAGATACTGATGTAGATAGATTTGTTGCTGAGCAAAAGTGCATTGCATTGCTTCATCAGTCTGTGAGAGACGACATAATATCGTTGATTGAGTACACAAATTCGAAAGATCTATGGGAGAAACTGAGAGTGAAATGTGTGGGTAGTGCCGAGATAGTTAAAAACAAAAAGAAGTTGTTAAGAAAAGAATTTGATTTGTTTGGATGTTTGAAAAACGAATCTGTATCTAAGATGATTGAAAGATTCGGGCATTTGAAGATGGAGCTGGCAAGACATGGAATCATATATACTCAAGAAGAATTGGTTGACAAACTGTTTGACTCGCTGCCGGATGAGAAAGACTGGCAATATTTTGCCTTGATGCTGAAGAACACAATCAAGTCGGAGGATCTGACGGTTGATCTGTTAATCGAAAGATTGGAGAGTCATGAACTTGAGATCAAGAAATCAAACAAAGTCAATCATTCCTCATATCAACAGAATGTTGAGTTGTATTATCGAGGAAGTATGATCCAAAAGAATGTGTCCCCTAAGACAACTTTCTCAGCTGAAAGTTCTAACAAGTTGAATCAAGAAAGTTCAAGCAGTGGTTTTCATGGTGGTTCATCGTCAACTACTTCAAGTCAATCAGTTCCAAAGAATTTGTTTCAATGTAACATTGCTGTGGATCTAAAGAATGCTCAAAATTTTAGTGAGGAACCCACAAAGCAGCAAATGGTGTTTTTAGCGTCTGTTCTAGAATCATACGAAAGCCTTGTTGCGGGCAAGATTGGAAACACTAACCTCACCAAGGAGGACTATAATCAGATTGACCTAGAAGAAATGGAGTTGATAGATATCAGGTGGTGTATGGCTAGTGCAGTTAGACGAGCACAAAGGTTCATGGAGATTACAGGCAGACATTCTATTGGAGGACCTTCCACAAAGCTTGGGTTTGATAAATCAAAATTTACGTGCTTTAGATGTAAACAAAAGGGACATTTTAAACGTGAATGTCGAAACGCTTGTGCTGATGATACTGCAAATCCATTCCGTGAAGATTATTACAAAAGAGCAACTATCATCAGAACAAATCAGAACCTCCCAGAATGAAGCAGCTAGAAGATACCCCCAAAGAAAAATCAAGAGCACTTGTTGTTATTCATGATGACGAAGGTTTCGATTGGAGTGAATTGCTACCAGAAGAGGATGCAGTGGGCTATGCGTTTGTGACAAAGCTTGTTCCTTTCAAAGATAGCAGAACGGAAGAAGAGAAATACATCAACAAAAAGATGAAAGCTCAAGACATGAAGTATAAAATCTATTGTACATACAAAGAAGAAAAAAAGGGCGAATAGATGGGATGCTGATAGAGAATGTTACCTTCATTCCAAAGGAAACATTTCTGTTGATCCTGATTCTGTTAGTGTTGAAACTCTCACCGAGCAAATTGCTGAAGAAGAAGAAGCTAACCAGAGAATGTGGTGGGGATGGGGTGAAGAAAAAGGAAAAGAAAAAGAGAAGGAGCTGTAGCCAAAGAAAATTGATGACGGGATTATTGATACGTCACAAGAATTCACGGCTGAGAATTTGAAGAAGATGGCTGACAAAGTGCTTGCTGCGAAAGAGCTAGAGGTAGTTTCTGGTTCTGGCACTGAGTCTAAAACCAAGGCCAGTCAGATTGATGCAACCAATGAAACAGGTAAGAAAGCTAAAACTAAGAGTGACTGCAAAAATTGCATGAAAGATTGCAAGGTTTGTAGTACAGTTGCTTACTTCAACGGTAAAAAGGTTGAAGAACTGACAGGAAAGGTCAGAGATGTTGAAAGTCAGATCCTAAACCGTGACAAAATGTTAAAAGCTTCAAATGATAGATTAAAAGAATTAACTGAGAGAATAAAAAATGATAAAATTGACGTAGAAAGAATTAGGAAAGAAAACGAAAAACTATTTCATGAAAATCGTCAACTCTCAGAAAATTTTGAGAAGCTGAAATGAACGGTAAAAGATTCTGATGAAAGAAATGGTAAAACAATAAAAGAAAATCTTCAACTCTCAGGTGTTCTTATGGTAAAAGAAGAGCTAATCAATCAACAACTGGATGAAATTGCTAAGTTGAAGCTTCAGTTTAAAGAAGCCAAAATTGAAAACGAACGCATTCAGTTGAAATTGAACAGTTACAACTCCGCAAGCTTTGTTCTTCAACATATAGTTCCTAAACCAATTGGAAAGAACAAAGTAGGCGAAGATGTATACTTTGATGGAACCGGGGTTGGGTTTCATCAGGTTCCACCACCGGTGTTAAACAATTTTTCAAAGAAAAAATCAAGGTTGGTTAATGATGAAGAAGAAAATGAAGTTAAGCTTCCAGACACGATTGATGTCACATTTACCACATCATCTGATGAAGATAGTGTCCAATCTGAAGTTGTGAAAAGCATGGTTGAAAATGTTTTAAAGTTTGAAAGTGACACTACGAAGGATGATGAATGCTTTTTGGACAAATATATTCCAAAATCAAAATCCAAAAACAACTTAAGTGAAGAACCAAATCTTGTGATGTACAAGATGGCGGGATCTGATAAGTTGTATTCGGATCGTGATTTTCCTTTGGAGAATGTGAATGTTGGCAAATTAAGAAATGTGTTCAAGTTGATTGAGATTGATGTGTCTGAAATTGAAGGTTTGAAACATTCCAAAAGGCAATTAAATTTTGAAAAAGATAAATCTTACTATAAAAAACCTGTTGTACCTCCGCGTTTTTCTAAAAACAATCAAAACAAATGGTCAGGTGGATATCAGGGTGGTAAGAATTATCAAAGAAGGAACTTTCAAAACAAGAAGTTTGTTGAGAAAAAGGTGTTTGTAAAAAGCTCGAGTTCTCATTCCGAGCAAGAATCTGAGATTTTTTCAAAAACAAATGAAGAGTTTTTTGAAGAAAAGGACTCACAGCCTCAGACCGAAGGCACAAGTCGGGTAGTTGATACTCGTACATGCTTTAAATGCAACAAACTTGGACATATTTCACGAAAATGCACCAACTTAAAGCCTAAGTCTGAAGTTGTTGAGAGTCAGAAAAGGAAAGCTAATGCAAAAGGCAAAGCTCCAATGGTTGTTGAGAAGAAAGTTTTGAAAAATGAAAACACCAAGATCAAAACTAAACCCGTAAAGAATGTGGTAACTAACACTGATAAGTTTTACAAACGGGTTGCTTCACCTCAACAAGTATGGAAACCAAAATCAGTTGACAAGAAATCAAGTTCTCCAAAACCAAAGGTTTATGAGACGGAAAAACAATCATCTTCTACCACTCCGGTAAAGTTGAATGTTCCTGTGGATTATTATGAATAACTTGAAAAACAAGAGTCTACTACCTCTGAAAAGAAGTATGTACCAAAGAAAGACCAATCATCTGGTTAACCTCCGAAAAATGATTTCTTTTTATACAAAGAGCTTGAGATTGGATCTGAGGAGAGCTTAAAGATGAATGACAAAAACTTTCCGCCACTTTACACTGCTAAAACTCATATCAAAGTCAAGCTACCTGAGTCAAAAGAGGCTTGGGTGGCATCAAAATCTAACTAAAGTGTTTGTGATATGTGCAGGAGCTTCCAAGATCCGTTTCACGTTGGATTATGGATAGTGGAGCTTCTCGGCACATGACAAGGAAGAAGACCCTTCTGTACGATGTTCGAGGGTTTAATGGAGGATATGTGGGATTTGCAGGAAATCAAGGTGGTCGAATAGTTGGTGAAGGAACTCTATCGAATGGTATTGTCACGTTTGAAAGAGTAAACTACATCGCCGAGCTTGAAAACAATCTTCTGAGCATATCTCAGATCTGTGATCGTATGTATACAACGCACTTTACAGATAAGGAATGTTTGATCTTGAAACCAGGATTTGTTGTTCCCGAAGAATGGGTTATCATGAGAGCACCTAGAGTGAATGATCTGTACGTGTTGGACATGAGTGTAGCAACTACAATGTGACATCCCACATCGGTTGTGAAGGGGAACAGAGGCTTCCTTATAAGGGGCTGGATACCTTCACTTTCATGACGCGTTTTGAAAACCGTGAGGGGCGGACGCCGGGGGCGTGCTGGCCGCCAAAGCGGACAATATCATGGTGCGGTTACGCTGGGCTGTTACAGATGGTATCAGAGCCAGGGCCGGACCGGTGGTGCCAGGTCCTGCGAGGACGCTGGACCCCTTAAGGGGGGTGGATTGTGACATCCCACATCGGTTGTGAAAGGGAACAAAGGCTTCCTTATAAGGGGCTGGATACCTTCACCATCATGACGCGTTGTGAAAACCATGAGGGGCGGACGCCGGGGGCGTGCTGGCCGCCAAAGCGGATAATATCATGGTGCGGTTACGCTGGGCTGTTACATACAACCACGGTTCAGGCTCACTGTTTTATGTCAAGAGCAACGGAAAAAGAAACACAATTGTGGCATCGAAAGATGGGCCACATTCACCTGCGAAAAATGAATCACCTGGTGCATAACGACTTAGTAACTAGTGTTCATGTGAAAGGTTTCTATCTTGAGGGGGAGTGTATTAGCTGTGTCAAAGGCAAACAAAAGAAGAAATCTCATCCTGGGAAGAAGGAAAACTCGATCTCGAGGCCGTTAGAGAGACTTCATATGGATCTCTTTGGTCCAGTAAATGTCAAAAGCATATCTGGTGATCTCTACTGTCTAGTAGTAACAGATGACTACTCGAGATTTTCATGGGTATCATTTCTGAAGTCAAAAGATGAGACATTTGAAAGTTTGATGACGTTGTTCAGAAAAATTGAAAACTTGTACCAAACCCGAATCAGAAGAATCAGGAGTGACAACGGTATAGAGTTCAAGAACAATAAGATGGAAGAATATTGTGCTGAGAGAGGTATATTGCAAGAATTTAGTGCTCCTTATACTCCGCAGCAAAATGGAGTAGCTGAAAGAAAGAACAGGACGCTAATAGAAACGACTAGGATGATGCTTGCTGATTCGAAATTACCAGTCAATTTTTGGGCAGAAGCAGTGTTAGCTGCTTGCTATACACTCAACCGGGTTCTTACAGTGAAGAAATTCAATAAGACGTGTTTTGAGCTGATCAACAATCGCAAACCGAACCTGAAGTATCTGGAACCGTTTGGGTCTCCCTGTACAGTTCTAGAACCTTTTGGTAAATTTGGTGCAAAGAGCATTAAAGGAATTTTTGTGGGTTATGCAAGTCCATTAAAAAGAGTCTTTGTTCCAAGATTGAAGCGGATCATCGAAGCACATAATGTTGAGTGTCAAAGTTATAACATGCCACCTCAGAATCCCGGCGACTCAAGGCGTTTTAATTACGATACACTGTGGGATTCGTTTGACATAGAAGAAGAACCAGATTTCTTTGACGAGTTGGATATTCTAAGAGAGTATGAAGAATCACAAGAAAGATTTCCAGATGAGTCATCTAGACGTCAAAATCGAGCTTCAAATGACGATGAAGCTGGTCCAAGTAATGCTGGAGAACATGATGACATTTAGCAAAATCTTGACAATCAGACGGCAGTCAATGATAATCAAGAATCTGATGATAGACCTATATTCGATCGTGGTGATTCAGATTCTGAGGGGGAGCAGATCCAGATATCAAGTCAAATAATTCCAGTCAGTGAACAAGGTGCAAATCAGAATGTTACAAAACTTAGAAGGCGAGGTAGATGTTCCAGGCGAGGTGATGCCGAGAACTCTTTCGTACCATCCAGAAGAACTGATTATTGGAGAATTACAATCAGGCGTTCGCACAAGACGACAAATTGACCAAGGCCTTACTTGTTTTTATTCTACAGTTGCTTCGTTACAAACTGAGTTTTCACTTAGTTGTTTTATTACGCAGATTGAACCGCGAACATATAAGGAAGCACTAACTGAAGATTCTTGGGTCAACGCGATGCAAGAGGAGCTGAGTCAATCTGAGAAGTTAGGAGTGTGGAAATTGGTAGACTTACCTAATGGTCACAGGAAGATAAACACCAAGTGGGTGTTCAAGTGTAAGAGAGACGACATAGGGGTTATTATTCGTAACAAAGCTCGACTCATAGTCCAGGGCTTTAGTCAGCAGGAGGGTATAGATTTCACTGAAGTATATGCTCCACTTGCTAGACTTGAAGCGATCAGAATCTTCCTAGCATTTGAATCTTGGAAAGGTTTTAAAGTTTATCAGCTAGATGTTAAATCGGCTTTTTTCTACGGGAAGGTAAAAGAGGAGGTATATGTCGGACAACCACCGGGCTTCACCGATCCAATCCACAAAGACAAGGTTTATTTACTGGATAAAGCGCTGTATGGTTTACACCAAGCTCCGAGAGCTTGGTACGAGACATTGTCTCAACATCTGCTTACCAACAACTTCATCCGTGGAAAAGTGGATGCCACTCTCTTCACCAAAGAAGTCGACGGACATCTTCTAATAGTTCAGATATACGTGGACGACATCATATTTGGGTTAACAAATGAAAATCTGTGCAAAGATTTCGAAAGAGTTATGAAGCAAAAATTTGAAATGTCATCGATGGGTGAGATGAAGTTCTTCTTGGGACTTCAGGTTGATCAACTGCCTAAGGGAATTTTCATACATCAGACAAACTATGTTCATGATATCTTAGAGAAATTAGGATGTCAGGTTCTACTCCAGCTTCCACCCCATTAGCGACGAACCATGGGATAAACCCTGATCTCACCGGAGAGAAGGTAGATGAAACATTGTATCGTTCCATGATCGGATCGCTGATGTATTTGACAGCTTCTAGACCCGATATCAAGTATCCAACCTGCCACGCATCAAGATTTCAGTCTAACCCGAGAGCTTCGCATATGGTGATTGTGAAACGGATATTACGCTACCTGAAAGGAACTCCATCATTGGGGTTATGGTATCCAAGAGAAGGCGATTTCACGCTCGAAGGGTATTCCGATTCCGATTTCGGATGCTGCAAAGTTAACGCTAAGTCAACAACAGCGGGGTGCCAGTTTTTCGGACCTCGATTGGTTACCTGGCAATGCAAGAAGCAGACCTCTATAGCTTTATCCACATGTTAAGCTGAATATGTATCTGCTAGCAGCTGCTGCTCTCAGATCTTGTGGATCCAGCAACAGATGAGAGACTACGGTTTGCAATTTTTTAACACCCCTATCTTTGTTGATAATGAGGCAGCGATAAACATTACTAACAATCCTGTTCATCATGCTAAAACGAAACACATTGAAATTCGTCATCACTTCATCTGAGACTGTTTCGAGAAGAAGTTGATACGAATTGAGAAAATCCACACTGACGAACAAAAAGCTGATTTACATACCAAAGCGTTTGATAAAGCTCGTTTTCAATATCTTTTAAAATTGAACGGTATGAAGCTTTTATCGGTGTCGGAGGAGATTCTTGACGTAGATGAAGGTATCACTGTAGATGATGTTGAGAAGCAATCTGCAATGGTTTGTCGATTTTTTACTTGTTTTGGTATTTAGGGGGAGTTAGGTTATATTTTCAGAAAATAAAAAAACAGTAAAAAAATTTCAAAAATCCAAAAACATGAGATATTTCAAAATTCAAAAACAATAGAAAAATGAAAAAGAGATTGTGTAAAAAGGGAAAATGATAGTACATTGGCTTGACAGTTACGGTATGCTAAAGATATGTAAAGGTTAAAAGTCTTAAGCAGTCTCGCTGATGATATGCCGGTAGGTTTTTACACATTTAGTAGGTTTGTTCGGGATATAAACATAAATCTTTACTTGCTTATTTTGTGGGGAACACTACTTGGATATATATAGGTAACCCCTGAAATCTTGTTTGAAAGATCCCTCTTTCTGAAATACTAGGTCTTTATACTCAGTGATATATGGGGTATTATCCTGGGACTTCTGATTTTGCGGAAGCAATGGCCTAGTCCCCGTATAATACTTTCTGCTTGCTTGAAATATAGCACCGCCCTCAGCATAAAAAATGATGAAACATTGAAAAATGCTAATCATGTGCTGTTGAAGAAAAGATCCTCTAAAGGGGACACACCTAAAGTCGAAGCCATCATCTCTCTGATTTTGCGAAAGCAATAGCCTGAGCTCTCATGGCCATCGCATTTAACCCCTTACATATATCATCTGTGGTATACTCACCTGTAAGACTGAATATTGGGATCTGGATACGGGAGTATATTCAAGAGGTGGGACACATGAATGAGTTTAAGTTCTTAATACACCTAATTCGTATCCTGGACAGATTGAAATTTGTGTGAGAATTTAAGTGGATCAGTATATCAACAATCTAAGCGAATTGTTTAATTCTGAGTATGAAATCTAAGCTTAACGGTACTTGTGACTTGTTGACATCTGATATGATTCCCTAACACGCTCACCAAAAATATGTTTGTGAATAGTTTACATTTACTTCATTTCATTTCTGTTTAGCATTCTAGTTTAGAAAATTTATTAAAAATCAAAAAGATTTTACATTTCTGCTTTATTTTTCCGACAAACCAAAGTAGAAAGCTGATCTTTAGACTCGCAGTTTAAAGAAGATGCAGGAAGTTTCTGAGCTGGAAGATGAGTTGTGAGCTTATCTTGATTAAACCTGTTTATTGAAAAGTTAAAACAAGTTCATTAAGTTGAAACTTGTAAATTTCAGAAAAATGTTGAATAAAAGTCAGTTTTTGTTTCGTTTAGATCAACCAAGGTCATTAATTTGGACTTGGTAGATAAATTAAGTGCCTAGGATCATTAACTTGGACCTAGATACTTAAGTGGATTTCTAAAAACTGATAATAACATCAAGTGTAGTAAAAAAGGAGAATAGATTGTAATATTATATTCTTGAGAAGCAGGAAACAAGATCTCCATGGCAAAGGTTATGTAAAGTTTGAACCAGAATTCGAGCTCCAGCATATTGAAAGGGGGAGTTTACATTCTAGATCAACATTCAAAGGGGAGTTTGAAGATAGAGATTGAAGGATGCTTACAGTGTCAGACATTTTGGACAGAGTGAGAAGATAGACAAAGACTAAAGACTGAAGATTTGATGCTAAAGACTTCGTCAACATCCAAGGGGGAGTCTGTTGGTGCATAGATGTCTGTTAACTTGGTCTTTATCGAGTCTTGTGTCTAGATAGCATAAACCAGTACTCAGTAGGATCAAAATTAAGGCTTGTGTGTGATTGTGTGATTTCGCACGAAATAGCCAGTGCCTATTTCGTACGAAATTACAACACCTATAAATAGCTGAGTGGTTGTTTCATTTGTAACTTTCCGATTTCAGAGCCGAGGTGCTGCCAGTTTGTCAAACGATCAGAATTGCTTTGAAATCATTAATAAAAGGATAATTAAGGAGAATCAAGCTGTTTCACGTCTATATCACTGATTCCGCCTTTGATATGGATCATAAACTCTTCTGATTGACTCGTTAGGGTCACACAACGATCCAACAATTAATGGCATATTGGATTTTGTTTATTGATCATGTAGTATGTTTACCATTCGTATGCAATGAGAACCTTTCAGGATTACACCTCGTGCTTCCGCCTTAGAAAGGGGTGTGACAGATTGGTATCAGAGCTGCAATTGTAGTGAACCAGGATTCCTTCTCGAGTCTAGACTACAATCTTTAGGATCCTCTCACGAAAACAAATTTTTCAAAAGCTTTTCATTGCATAAAACTTTCCGCGACATCCACTACCTGAACTTGTTTTCAAAAATTCAAGTAAGGACACTACGAGACTTAGGGTGCACAGGAGTAGCACTTATCTTCAACTAGGAATTACTTGCAACAATATGTATAACTATATATATATGTATATTACGTAGAATTTAATAATATGTATATATATATAAATATATGTATGGCGTAGCATTTCTTTACAAGCTATCATGCCTTCCTCCATTAGTAGCGGGATATATGACGAGCACGACCCGATGGCTATTGCCTTTGGTGATGAAGAGATTCCAGTATCCCAAGAACACCTCGCCCACACGGACCTCGAGGATGGAGATGTATTCGACACCGCCATTCTAGACATAGCATCACATGTTGTATCTATCGTTGGTACCTCTTCTGATTCTGACCAGGTTTCTGTTACCGAAGCTTTAGATTCTATGACTTCTTCAACCCTACTAGCTGCTGGAATAGAGGTTTATCCTACTAATGATAATGATGCTAGGTTCGTTGCACCGGCTTCTCCTGTTCATGTTCTTTCACCCAATGATACGCCTCGGCATACCCCCACTCACATTACTAGTAACAACTCTTCACAAGCCACCTGTCCCGGCGAACTATTCTAGTGGTGTACACAGTATCCCTTATGCTTAAGCTTTTCTGCATACACTCCACCCTCTCCACCAGCCCATTAGATTTTTCATTTCAGCTACTGTCGATGCAGCAGTATTTTTGGGTATGAAGATCACAGTTGAGTTTCGAGTACAACTTGAATACGAGGACGCCAATGTGAGGAAAGATATTTTGTCTTTTATATGTATTAAACTTGTACTATGGGGTGATGTAACCCTTATGCATTTTTGTTTTCTTCACAAACAATGGTGAATGTCTTATGACACATCAGTATTTATCTGTTTATGCATGCTTGTAACTGTATGAGTTGATTTATATGTTGGTGGATTGTTTGATATTGCTTATGTGTATATGTTTATACATATATGTATTACTACTGTCTTGTATGATGATATCAAACAAATGACTAACTCTGTGGTGTTGTGTCTTGAAAGAACATGGCACCCAGGAAAGCTGTGAACACTCGAGACTCTAATCAACCACCTCCTCCACCGATGCCAAGGACTGCTGAGGAATTGAACTCTCTGATGGAAAAAAGGATTTCCGAAGCTATCGCCTAGTACGAGGCAAACCGTACTGAGCACAGCGGAGGATCAGACGGTACTAGACGAAATGGACATGGAGATTCATCTGGAGGAAACCCGACCCAAGGTTGCACCTACAAGCAGTTTCTCGACTGCAAGCCACTGAATTATGACGGCACTGGAGGTGCAGTGGCTTTCGTGCACTGGACGGAGAAAACTGATTCCACAATCCGCATGAGCAAGTGCATCGCGGATCAGCATGTCACTTTTGTTACTAGGTTGTTCGTCGACGAAGCTTTAACTTGGTGGAATTTACATGTCCAAACTCTGGGTGATGATACCGCGTATGGTATGACTTGGGAAGAGTTGAAGGAAAGAATGAGGGAAAAGTATTGCTCGTGAGCTAAACTTCAAAAACTAGAGACAGAATTTTGGAATCTGTCCATGGTTGGTGCGGACATTGTTGGTTATACTCAGAGATTCCATGATCTGTCAAGGGTGATCCCCAATTTGGTGACTCCTGAATTTGAGCGCATCGAGCGCTACATCTAGGGATTGGCTCCTGAATTTCGCAATTTGGTGACTGCGGCGGAACCAGCAACGATCACACAGGCCGTAACTCTGGCTGTCAGCCTTACCGAAGATGTTAGTCGTATGAATAAGTTATCGTTGAAACCTACTGAGAAAACCGAGACGCATGCTAAGTCATCTGGTGACAAGAAGAGAAAACATTCGAATCTGAATCAAGCGACCCACAGCAAAAACAAGGGTTCAAACAATAAGAAACGTGATATAAACCCGCCCAATGAGACAAAAACCTTTGTAGCTGCAAATGATACTGTAGATAGAGGATACCAAGGCACTCTGCCTAAATGCCAAAAGTGTAAGTATCATCATGAAGGAACTTGTCGCATTCCAAGATGCGACAAATGTGGTAGGTTGGGTCATCGAACAGAAGATTGTTGGGGAAGAGGAAACAGAGGCAATAATAGAAATGGGAATGGGAACAGAAACGGAAATGTGAATAGGAATGGAAATGGTGCTGGCAACGGAAATGGGAATCGTAATGACAACGGTACTGGAAACCGGAATAGAAATGGGTAGAATCAAGGATGTTTTGGTTACGGTAGCAAAGAGCACTTCAAGAAAGACTGCCTGAAGGAAAACAATGCTCAAGCTCGAGCATTCATGATAGGGGCAAGGAACACACACGAGGACCCTAATGTGGTCACCGGTACATTTCTCGTTAATAATCACTTTACATCCATACTATTTGACACTGGTGCCAATTATAGTTTCATGTCGGTGGAATTTAAATGTATGCTTGGAATAGAATCTAGTAGATTAGATATTCCTTATTCCATAGAACTAGCCGATGGTAAACTTGTTGAAACGAGCGAAGTTGTTAGGGGGTGTACATTGGAACTTGGTAAGCGAAGGTTTAGTATCTACCTCTTGCCTGTTCGATTGGGTAGCTTTGATGTGGCAGTCGGAATGGACTGGCTGTCCAAGAATAAGGCTGAAGTTGTGTGTCACGAGAAAATCATTCGTATCCCTCTTGCGAATGATGAAACACTCATAGTCCATGGAGAGAAAGAGGCACACCCTTGCAGATCATCAACTATATGAAGGCACAGAAATGCTTGCGAAAAGGATGAGTTGCATTCTTGGCATACATAGTAGATAAAAGGCCGAGGAGCCGAAACTCGAAGATATTCCTGTGGTAAAGGAATTCCTTGATGTTTTCCCCGAAGACTTGCCAGGATTACCTCCACAAAGACAAGTCGAGTTCCGTATTGACTTGGTTCCAGGCACCGCTCCTGTAGCCAAGGCACCCTATCGACTTGCGCCATCCGAGATGCAAGATTTATCTACTCAACTCCAGGAGTTGTTGGATAAAGGATTCATAAGGCCGAGCTTCTCGCCTTGGGGAGCTCAAGTATTGTTTGTAAAGAAGAAGGATGGAACCTTGCGGATGTGTATTGATTACAAAAAGTTGAATAAGCTCACTGTTAAGAATCGGTATCCGTTACCGATGATTGACGACTTATTAGACCAATTGCAAGGACCGAGCTATTACTCCAAGATTGATCTTCGGTCTGGCTATCATCAGTTGAGAATTCAAGAGGAGAGCATACCAAAGACTGCGTTCAGGACTCGTTATGGACATTACGAGTTCCTTGTGATGCTATTTGGATTGACGAATGCACCAGCAATGTTTATGGATCTGATGAATCGTGTTTGCAAGCCATATCTTGATAAACTCGTGATTGTATTTATCGATGATATTCTGATTTATTCACGAACGAAAGAAGAGCACGAGCAACATCTCCGAACCATTCTAGAACTACTGAAGAAAGAAAAACTTTATGCAAAGTTTTCAAAGTGAGAATTTTGGATTCGCGAAGTACAGTTCCTTGGTCATGTTGTGAACGAGAATGGTATCCATGTAGATCCAGCGAAGATTGAAGCGATAAAGAATTGGAAAGCTCCCAAGACGCCGACTGAAGTTCGACATTTTTTGGGATTAGCGGGCTATTACCGCAGATTTATCAAGAATTTCTCCAAAATTGCTCAACCGCTAACTTCCCTTACAGAGAAAGACAAGAAGTATGATTGGGGAGACAAGCAGGAGGAAGCCTTCCAGCTACTAAAAAACAAGCTATGCGATGCACCGATACTATCTCTACCCGAAGGCACTGAATACTTCGTGGTATACTGCGATGCTTCGTGTAACATCTGTGCTTGTAATCTTTGTGAACAGTTCAATTATCAATAAAACGATGTTATTTGATCCCAATGTTTGTTTGGTTATGTTTTACATTTTTCATGTTTTGACTTTTGTTCAATTTCAAACTCTATATCACTTTCTGGAGGGTTATACGCAAACTGGTGCGTAAACGTAATCAGTTTAATGCGACAAATACTCCAGAACATCAACATATACTTAACATACCATAAATAACCTTTACATAATTTAGAAATAAGTTTTTAAGACTTTGGTATGGCAAAAACAAGTTAATTTGCCTACAGGGACTAAATTTGACGAACTGCGAAAGTATGCCAATTTGAACTGTAACAGAAATTCTGGAACATGACCATAAGTTAAACATACCATAAATATCCTTTACATAGCTTAGAAATAGGCTTTGAGGTGTTCGGTGTGTTAAAATAAACTTTTGGGTCATTCAGGGACTAAAAGCGTCAAAAAGTGCACAAGTTTGCTCTTTCGCGCATAACTTACGTTCTGAATACATCCGGACATCCAAAAATTTATGTAAGCACTAAAATATTTTATTTTAGTGTTTGGCATAAGAAAAATCCATTCGTCGCGCAATTTGGATCGTTTTTCGCGCTTATGCGCATTCCGTCGTAATTAAGCGAACATCGCGATTTCACGGCCAAACGAACCGACATCCGAGATATTTTTGAGCACATTTTAAGTTCCCTATACTTTAACTTCATTTTAGAGCTTTGAAATTGGGTTAACGGGCCTTAAACGTGTCGGAAATGGCTTTATTGCATAACAGGGACCAAAACTGACAATTCTGCATAGTTGATGGCTTACGGACCGTAAGCCATCACCTTACGGTCCGTAAGGTATCTCCAGAATAGCAGAATGCAGAAACATTGAATCTGGCCCTTCCACCTTTTTCACTTGTCTCTTCAGTATAATGAGGGGCCAATTTGGTGTTCCATGGGTATTTCAACAAGTGTATGGACTAGATCAAAGCATGTTATTCGATAAACGATCCTAACGGTTCCAACATTCCTATAAATACCCAACCCCATTCATTTTCAAAACCCACAAAATCTGATCTAAAAGCTCTAAGTTGAAGTCATTGCTTCATACCTGAGCTACTTGGATCAAGATTAGCTTTCGGGGACCCTTTGTAAGTGTTCCTTCGTTCTTTTTATTCTTTTAGCGTTAAAAGTCAAACTTTGTTTGACTTTCTGTGTTGACCAGTTTATGATCAATGCGAAGTTCATTTGAACTTCATAACGTGAGCGTAATCACGATGGTTATAGTCCCTAGAAACTATACCTACTGATTACCACGTTATCAAGACTCAGTGACGAGTCGTAGTTTCGGCCAAAATGCGTATTCTTGCGTATTTTGTAACCAAACTATTCTTAGGTAGAAAAACCGTTTGTTTTGATACCAAACCTGTTTTCTAAAATTAGTTAAGCATGTTTTAACATGCTTAGCTCGTCACTCTTAGTTTAGTGCTTATATAGGGTCGTAAGATAAGCGATCTAAACAATCGCTTATACTTTCGAACCCAACCCGTTTGGTCGATCACTAGGATCCGACCAAACACACTAGGTGACCATAGTTGTATAGGGAATAACCTTCCGAGGTTATACCTTATGGTCACATCGTTTGAGTAGTTGTATGATAGGTAGTATATATGCCTTAGGTAAATTACCAAAATGCCCTTTTAACGCCAAAATTCATTTTAAGCATATGTAACATAACTTTCGGTATCTAAACTGATTTGGTAACAATATTTGACATGTTAAGGCATATTTTACTTATCGTAGGACTAGTGAGGCATTCCGAACGCGTTTCAGGCGAACGACGCGTTAAAGTAGCATAAGCTACCTAAACGGGTCGTAATAGGTCGTAAGCACTTAGGTTAGGTTTCATTTTAGTATGTAGGCTTTGTTAAACCATATTACACGAGTCTCCATACTCGTTTGGTTTACGAACCCTCATTCTATCCGATCCTCCGATTTAGGTCCGGTTTATTAACATAGTTACCTATATTAGGTGCCGTTTGATATTCGTGATCTCTAGCATTGTTTGGTTGTTACTCAAGGACTACTAAGCAATCTCAAGTGAGTACATAGACCCCTCTTTTACTGTTTTTCAAACTGTTTTGGGGTGAAACACATGTGCCTACTTGTTACTTTCATGCTTTCCATGTTTTCACATCTTATACTTGCTATGTTCGTTAGTACATTTATAGTGCATGATTTACATTACATTGTTTCGCTATGTATGTTTACTTAGCATACTTAGTACATTGTTTTACATTTCATTTCACGCTATGTATGTTCATTTGATTACATACTTAGTGCATTGTTTTCACATGCTTACATTTTGGTATGACATTTGGTTTGTTTAAATGGGACAAAAATACATTCATTAACATTAGCTACGCCATTCGTTAGTAGGTAGTGGTACCATAGGAATTGACAACTCCCGTTCCTAACATCCTAGGTATGTTTGGATGGAAGGAATGACCGAATTCGATAAACATAACACAAATAAACCTTTAATTTGTTTAAAGGTCTATCACCACAGTCACAAGGCTTGGATGTATGCATTTTCACAATACCGCATAGATGTTTGTATCAGTATAGCATGCATTTGTTCCACAAAACATAACTTTGACTTAAACTATGTTTAATTCAATACCCTGTTTTTGTGCATTTTACCTATGGTTTAGTTGATATATTTCACATGCCATACATGATATTTTTGGATACACATTATATGATTTACATTAAACATAAACATTTTGACATTGATATACACATTTGGTGATTTACATTAGACATGGACATTTTGATATGGTTTACACAATAACACTTGACAATTGATTTATACATGAACAATTTACATTGGTGGTTGGTTTGGGTAAATGGTTTGAGTAACGAGGCGTGTGTAATATGATACAAACATGGTGGATACGCCGCTGGTACTTCCTATATATAAGTGTTTGTATAATATTACATATCGTAGCGTTATTTAAATCATTTCAGTATAGACATATTACATTTTACACAAATAATATATTTTTTCAAGACATTGTTTTATACAACCCATTTTACTGGGATTTTTCATTAATCATACACCTTTCTTTTATATAATCGGATTTCTTATCGAGTTTTCATATGATTTATAAAAGAAAACACTTAACAAGATTCATGACTAATTTTTATTAAACCTTTCTTCTAAAAAAAAAAAACCCAAGTCATGAATCCTATTTTCACAAAACCTATGTATCTCACAGGCATTTTTATGCTGACGTACCTATTTTCACATGTGTTTTCAGGAGCTGTTGCTTAGGATGATGATCGTGACACTAGGGCGGACCAGTGCCTTAGAGACTTAAAATAAAGATAGAACTAGTTTAATTATGTTTTGAACTCTTTATTTCCTGTTTAAAGACAATGTAACACTCGTGTTTGTTAAATAAAATATAACTTTGTATGCCATGGTTGTGAAACAATAATTCTGTTACAACACTCCCCGACGTTTCCGCCACGATTTGATGTTTTAACGTGGTCGGGGTGTGACAGAAGAGTTGGTATTAGAGCCAATGGTTATAGGGAATTAGGTTATTAGTAATACTTTGACCTAGACTATAACCTTTCTACGACCCTAACACAAGTTATCTTGTGTTTAGATCTTAAAACATGCACATCACCTATCCTTAGGTGATTATCAAAACAAGAACCCAATTTTCCGAAACGATTTTTGAAAAACAATCTTCTGTTTTTGAATGAATTATTACAATGTTTTGAACCCCTTTGAATTTTCAAAAATCTCGTCAAAGTTTTGGGTTTTTAATAGTGTGAACACGTGCAAACTGGAATAGTGAATGCCTGTACCCTGGGTTCTGTCTAAGGCTAGTGTGTTCGTACAAATCCACATAATCGGACCAGTCACTCTTACCTGGGAACTCTTGGGGTGAGTGTTCACTTATAGGCGAGCGTGTCTTCGCGATACATTATTTTTGACCCATTTACTTTGATTAGTCACTGTGTGTCGCTTGTTTGCTTTGCGATGCGGACGAATGACCACCATCTTTGCTTTTGTTGATTTTGTTTCATCTCATTCTCTTCATCCAATCATCTCACTCGTTTCCTTTCATGTTTTCCTCTTTTAGAATGCCTCCTCGACGCGAAAACCAGATAGCGACTGCTGATCTGGCAGAAATTATTGCGCAGCAAATGGCTGCTGCATTCCCAAACCTCTTTGCTCAATGGAACCAAGCCAACAACAACAACAATGCTCCATGCAATTTCAAGAATTTTAACTCGGCTAAACCACTCAAGTTTAGTGGTTTTGAGGGAGCGACTGGGCTTCTTCAATGGTTCGAGAGCATTGAGAATACTTTCCATCACGTGCAGTGTCCTGACAATCGCAAGGTCGAGTTTTCTTCGAGTGTGTTTCAGAAGAGGGCTCTTACGTGGTGGAACGGGGTTATGTGAGATCGTGGTGCAGAAGTTGCTCTAGCACAGACATGGGCTGAACTTAGGGCCCTTATGATGAGGGAGTTCTGCCCTCGTCATGAACAGCGAGCTTTGGAGAGAGAGTTTGATGACTTGAAACAAGACAGTGGCGAGCACAGGGCGTATACAGATAGGTTTGAGGAGTTGAGTCTGCTTTGCCCAACAATGGTTACCCCACTCGACAAGGCTATCGAAAGGTACATCGATGGCCTACCTGACTCAGTACAAGACATCATTACTGGTAGTAACCCTACCACACTCCGTCAGGTGATCGAGTTAGCAGCGACATTGACTGAGTCGCAGGTTCGAAAAGGGAAGCTGCACAAAAAGGGTGACAAGGGTAAGAAGCAGGCGTCTGACAAAGAAGATAGCAAGAAAGGTCAAAACAAGAAGGGAAAGGATTCTGGTTCCTCAAGGGGTTCAAGGAAGCGTAAGGCTTCCCAAAATTTTGCTGCCACTGCCCAAGTTAACCAGGCAGCTCCCAATCAACCCGCACAGCCTCCAGCGAAGAAACCTTATGCAGGAAATGCACCTTTGTGCAATAGATGCAACAGTCACCATCAGCCGCAATTTCCGTGTCGTTTCTATACCAACTATGGGAAGTCAGTTCATCTTGCTGGTGTTTGTCGTTTTGCTCAGAATCAGGCAGTTCAGAACCCGGCTCAACGAGTTGCTCAGCCTCCTTCTCAGCAACAGGGTCAAGCTGCACGACTACACTACCCTCCAGGTTCTTGTTACAACTGTGGGGATCTGACCCACTATCGTAATCAGTGTCCAAGATTGGTGAATGCTAATCCAAATCAGAATCAGGCTCAGGCTCGAGGTCGAGTCTTCAACATGAATGCGCAAGAGGCACAAGCGGACAATGAAGTGGTGAACGGTATGTTCTTTATTAATAATCAACCTGCATCTGTCCTTTTTGATTCAGGTGCCGATAAGAGTTTTGTGTCATTATCTTTTGAGCCAATACTTCGCGTGTCTAGAACGAAACTAGGTAAACCTTTGACAGTAGAAGTTGCTAGTGGTGAACCCATTGTTCTTGATTCTGTTCTTCGCAACTGCCAGTTGAACCTTAACGACCATCTTTTTCCTATTGACCTCACGCCTATGCAACTTGGAAGCTTCGACGTTATAGTGGGTATGGATTGGTTATCCAAGCATCGCGCAGAGGTAGTTTGTTTTGAGAAGATTGTTCGTGTGCCGCTTTCGACAGGCGAGATCCTACAAGTTCATGGTGAGAAACCTGCTGGTGGTCTCAAACTCATGTCTTGTTTTAAAGCTTAGAAGTATCTGCGAAAGAACTATGTGGCCTTTTTGGCACATGTTGTAGCAGATAAGGGCAAAGGTAAGTCTATTCAAGATATCCCTGTTGTTCGGGATTATCCTGAAGTATTTCCTGAAGAGTTACCTGGTCTACCCCCAGCACGCCAAGTCGAGTTCCGTATTGATCTCGTACCTGGTGCAAATCCCATTGCCAGATCTCCATATCGTCTTGCACCGTCTGAGATGCAAGAGTTGTCTAAGCAGCTTCAGGAGCTCTCTGACAAAGGTTTTATCCGTCCTAGCTTTTCACCTTGGGGTGCTCCCGTTCTTTTTTTCAAGAAGAAGGATGGATCTTTTAGGATGTGTATCGATTATCGTGAGCTTAACAAGCTTACCATCAAGAATCGATATCCCCTACCTCGCATTGATGATCTCTTTGATCAATTACAGGGTGCTTCTTATTTTTCAAAGATTGATCTGCGGTCTGTATATCACCAACTTCGTGTGCATGAAGAAGACATTCCCAAGACAGCGTTCCACACTCGTTATGGGCATTATGAGTTCACAGTCATGCCATTCGGTTTGACTAATGCTCCTGCGGTTTTCATGGACTTAATGAATAGGGTCTGCAAGCCCTATTTGGATCAGTTCGTCATTATTTTTATTGACGACATCTTGATTTATTCTAAGACGCGAGCTGATCATGAGCAACATCTTCGTCTTACTCTGGAACTCCTAAAGAAAGAGCAACTTTTCGCCAAATTCTCCAAGTGTGAATTCTGGCTTAAAGAAGTTCAATTCTTAGGACATATTGTCAACGAATAAGGTATTCATGTAGATCCCTCCAAGATCAGTGCGATTAAGGATTGGGATACGCCTACTACTCCTACTGAAGTTCGTTCTTTTCTTGGACTTGCAGGTTATTACCGCCGCTTCATTGAAAATTTCTCGAAGATTGCAGTTCCTCTAACTGCTCAAACTCAGAAGAACAAACACTTTGATTGGGGATTCAAACAAGAGGAAACTTTTCAAAATTTGAAGCAAAAACTTTGCGACGCGCCTGTTCTGACTTTGCCTGAGGGCAATGATGATTTCGTCGTTTATTGTGATGCATCAAAATTGGGTCTTGGCTGTGTTCTAATGCAAAGAAACAAAGTCATAGCATATGCATCGAGGCAGTTGAAGATACATGAGAAGAACTACACCACTCATGATCTTGAGTTGGGTGCAGTTGTCTTCGCTCTTAAGATCTGGAGACACTATTTGTACGGTACAAAATGTGTGGTTTTCACGGACCACAAAAGTCTTCAGCATATCTTCAATCAGAAAGAACTCAACATGAGGCAACGACGTTGGGTTGAGCTTCTAAATGAATATGACTGTGAAATTCGCTACCATCCTGGTAAGGCGAATGTCGTAGCCGATGCATTGAGTCGTAAGGAACGTACTAAGCTTCATTGTGTTCGTGTTCAATCTGATATTCAAGCTCGATCCGATATCCAAGCCCGCATTTCTCAGGCTCAACAATCTTGTGTTTCACAAGGTTTGATGGATAAGGAATTTCCCTATCACATAACACCCAATCTGGAACTGAAGGACAATGGATCGTATTACTTCATGGACCGTTTGTGGGTCCCAAGCCTAGATAAACTTCGCACCTTACTTATGGATGAAGCCCATAAGTCTCGTTATTCTATTCATCCTGGCTCAGATAAGATGTATAAGGATCTTCGTATTCAGTATTGGTGGCCTGGTATGAAGAAAGACATTGCCTTATATGTATCAAAATGCCTTACTTGTCTTAAGGTTAAGGCTGAACATCAACGTCCTTCTGGTTTATTGGTGCAACCAGAGATCCCAGTTTGGAAATGGGAAAACATTACTATGGATCTCATTACTAAACTTCCGTGCACAAAGAAAGGTCATGATGCCATCTGGGTAGTTGTTGATCGTCTTACTAAGTCAGCGCATTTCTTGCCAATCCGTGAGGATTTTTTGCTGACAAACTTGCTAAAATCTACGTGGACGAAATTGTAGCTCGACATGGTGTTCCTTTGAACATCATTTCTGACAGAGATGCTCGTTTCACTTCTCATTTTTGGAGAACCATGCAATCTGCTATGGGGACCCAACTTAATCTGAGCACAGCTTATCATCCGTAAACGGATGGTCAATCTGAAAGAACAATCCAGACTCTGGAGGATATGCTTAGAGCTTGTGTAATCGACTTTGGTGGTAGTTGGGATTCACATCTTCCGTTGATTGAATTCTCCTACAACAACAGTTATCACTCCAGCATCAACATGGCTCCTTTCGAGGCTCTCTATGGTCGAAAATGTCGTTCACCAGTCTGCTGGAATGAGATCGGTGAGGCTCAGCTTACTGGACCTGCCCTCATTTTAGAGACAACTGATAAGGTTAAGAAAGTTCGTGATAACCTTCAGGCAGCTAGATGCCGTCAAAAGAGTTACGCGGACCCAAAGCGCAAGCCCATGGAATTTCAATTCGGTGATCGCGTATTACTTAAGGTCTCACCTTGGAAGGGTGTGATCAGATTTGGAAAGAAGGGAAAACTTGCACCTAGATACGTTGGACCATTCAAGATCGTCGAAAGAATCGGCAAGGTAGCCTACAGACTTGAGTTACCTCCCGAACTTGGAAATGTTCATCCAACCTTTCACGTGTCCAATCTCAAGAAGTGTTTAGCCGATGAGAACCTCCACATACCACTTGACGAAATTCGCGTTGTTAAAACACTGAAATTTGTTGAGAAGCCAGTGGAAATCATGGAACGTGAAGTCAAGTGGCTCAAACGCAAGTGCATTCCATTGGTCAAAGTTCGCTGGGAATCTAAACGTGGACCAGAGTTTACTTGGGAATGCGAAGATTAAATGAAGGCGAAGTACCCACATCTATTCCCACGAGTTTCCTCTCAATAAATTTCGGGACGAAATTTCCAAAAGTAGGGGAGACTATAACATCTGTGCTTGTAATCCTTGTGAACAGTTCAATTATCAATAAAACGATGTTATTTGATCCCAATGTTTGTTTGGTTATGTTTTACATTTTTCAGGTTTTGACTTTTGTTCAATTTCAAACTCTATATCACTTTCTGGAGGGTTATACGCAAACTGGTGCGTAAACGTAATCAGTTTAATGAGAAAAATACTCCGGAACATCAACATATACTTAACATACCTTAAATAACCTTTACATAACTTAGAAATAAGTTTTGAAGGCTTTGGTATGGCAAAAACAAATTAATTTGCCTACAGGGACTAAATTTGACAAACTGCGAAAGTATGCCAATTTGAACTGTGACAGACATTCCGGAACATGACCATAAGTTAAACATACCATAAATATCCTTTACATAGCTTAGAAATAGGCTTTGAGGTGTTCGGTGTGTTAAAATAAACTTTTGGGTCATTCAGGGACTAAAAGCGTCAAAAAGTGCACAAGTTTGCTCTTTCGCGCATAACTTACGTTCTGAATACATCCGAACATCCAAAAATTTATGTAAGCACTAAAATATTTTATTTTAGTGTTTGGCATAAGAAAAATCCATTCGTCGCGCAATTTGGATCGTTTTTCGCGCTTATGCGCATTCCGTCGTAATTAAGCGAACATCGCGATTTCACGGCCAAACGAACCGACATCCGAGATATTTTTGAGCACATTTTAAGTTCCCTATACTTTAACTTCATTTTAGAGCTTTGAAATGTGGTTAACGGGCCTTAAACGTGTCGGAAATGGCTTTATTGCATAACAGGGACCAAAACTGACAATTCTGCATAGTTGATGGCTTACGGACCGTAAGCCATCACCTTACGGTCCGTAAGGTATCTCCAGAACAACAGAATGTAGAAACATTGAATCTGGCCTTTCCACCTTTTTCACTTGCCTCTTCAGTATATTGAGGGGCCAATTTGGTGTTCCATGGGTATTTCAACAAGTGTATGGACTAGATCAAAGCACGTTATTCGATAAACGATCCTAACGGTTCCAACATTCCTATAAATACCCAACCCCATTCATTTTCAAAACACACAAAATCTGATCTAAAAGCTCTAAGTTGAAGTCATTGCTTCATACCTGAGCTACTTGGATCAAGATTAGCTTTCGGGGACCCTTTGTAAGTGTTCCTTCGTTCTTTTTATTCTTTTAGCGTTAAAAGTCAAACTTTGTTTGACTTTCTATGTTGACCAGTTTATGGTCAATGCGAAGTTCATTTGAACTTCATAACGTGAGCGTAATCACGATGGTTATAGTCCCTAGAAACTATACCTACTGATTACCACGTTATCAAGACTCTGTGACGAGTCGTTGTTTCGGCCAAAATGCGTATTCTTGCGTATTTTGTAACCAAACTATTCTTAGGTATCAAAACCGTTTGTTTTGATACCAAACCTGTTTTCTAAAATTAGTTAAGCATGTTTTAACATGCTTAGCTCGTCACTCTTAGTTTAGTGCTTATATAGGGTCGTAAGGTAAGCGATCTAAACAATCGCTTATACTTTCGAACCCGACCCGTTTGGTCGATCATTAGGATCCGACCAAACACACTAGGTGACCATAGTTGTATAGGGAATAACCTTCCGAGGTTATACCTTATGGTCACATCGTTTGAGTAGTTGTATGATAGGTAGTATATATGCCTTAGGTAAATTACCAAAATGCCCTTTTAACGCCAAAATTCATTTTAAGCATATGTAACATAACTTTTGGTATCTAAACTAATTTGGTAACAATATTAGACATGTTAAGGCATATTTTACTTATCATAGGACTAGTGAGGCATTCCGAACGCGTTTCACGCGAACGACGCGTTAAAGTAGCATAAGCTACCTAAACGGGTCGTAATGGGTCGTAAGCACTTAGGTTAGGTTTCATTTTAGTATGTAGGCTTTGTTAAACCATATTACACGAGTCTCCATACTCGTTTGGTTTACGAACCCTCATTCTATCCGATCCTCTGATTTAGGTCCGGTTTATTAACATAGTTACCTATATTAGGTGCCGTTTGATATTCGTGATCTCTAGCATTATTTGGTTGTTACTCAAGGACTACTAAGCAATCTCAGGTGAGTACATAGACCCCTCTTTTATTGTTTTTCAAACTGTTTTGGGGTGAAACACATGTGCCTACTTGTTACTTTCATGCTTTCCATGTTTTCACATCTTATACTTGCTATGTTCGTTAGTACATTTATAGTGCTGATTTACATTACATTGTTTTGCTATGTATGTTTACTTAGCATACTTAGTACATTGTTTTACATTTCATTTCACGCTATGTATGTTCATTTGATTACATACTTAGTGCATTGTTTTCACATGCTTACATTTTGGTATGACATTTGGTTTATTTAAATGGGACAAAAATACATTCATTAACATTAGCTACGCCATTCGTTAGTAGGTAGTGGTACCATAGGAATTGATAACTGCTGTTCCTAACATCCTAGGTATGTTTGGATGGAAGGAATGACCGAATTCAATAAACATAACACAGATAAACCTTTAATTTGTTTAAAGGTCTATCACCACAGTCACAAGGCTTGGATGTATGCATTTTCACAATACCGCATAGATGTTTGTATCAGTATAGCATGCATTTGTTCCACAAAACATAACTTTGACTTAAACTATGTTTAATTCAATACCCTGTTTTTGTGCATTTTACCTATGGTTTAGTTGATATATTTCACATGCCATACATGATATTTTTGGATACATATTATATGATTTACATTAAACATAAACATTTTGACATTGATATACACATTTGGTGATTTACATTAGACATGGACATTTTGATATGGTTTACACAATAACACTTGACAATTGATTTATACATGAACAATTTACATTGGTGGTTGGTTTGGGTAAATGGTTTGAGTAACGAGGCGTGTGTAATATGATACAAACATGGTGGATACGCCGCTGTACTTCCTATATATAAGTGTTTGTATAATATAACATATCGTAGCGTTATTTAAATCATTTCAGTATAGACATATTACATTTTACACAAATAACATATTTTTCAAGACATTGTTTTATACAACCCATTTTACTGGGATTTTTCATTAATCATACACCTTTCTTTTATATAATCAGATTTCTTATCGAGTTTTCATATGATTTATAAAAGAAAACACTTAACTAGATTCATGACTAATTTTTATTAAACCTTTCTTCTAAAAAAAAAAAAACCCAAGTCATGAATCCTATTTTCACAAAACCTATGTGTCTCACATGCATTTTTATGCTGACGTACCTATTTTCACATGTGTTTTCAGGAGCTGTTGCTTAGGATGATGATCGTGACACTAGGGCGGACCAGTGCCTTAGAGACTTAAAATAAAGATAGAACTAGTTTAATTATGTTCTGAACTCTTTATTTCCTGTTTAAAGACAATGTAACACTCGTGTTTGTTAAATAAAATATAACTTTGTATGCCATGGTTGTGAAACAATAATTCTGTTACAACACTCCCCGACGTTTCCGCCACGATTTAATGTTTTAACGTGGTCGGGGTGTGACACTTCGCATCAAGGGTTGGGTTGCGTGCTCATGCAACGCCAAAATGTCATCGCTTATGCGTCACAACAATTGAAGGTTCATGAAAGGAATTATACCACCCACGACCTGGAGCTAGGTGCGGTGGTATTTTCCTTGAAGATCTGGCGACATTATTTGTATGGTACTCGATGTACTATCTTCACAGATCACAAAAGCTTGCAGCATATATTTGATCAAAAGGAGTTAAACATGCGTCAGCGACGATGGGTTGAGTTGGTGAACAATTACTTCTGTGAGATCAAGTACCATCCTGGAAAGGCGAACGCGGTAGCGGACGCCTTGAGTCGAAAGGAAAGGGTTAAGACCTTAAGGGTTCGAGCATTGGAAATGACTATTCGGACAAATCTCACTTTGCGCATTCATGATGCACAACAAGAAGCCCTTAAGAAGGAGAACCTTAAAGCTGAATATCTCCGAGGTATAGAGAAGAAATTAGTGCCAAATGAAGAGGGAACCTTATACTTTACGGGACGCATTTGGGTTCCGCTCTATGGCGGTATTTGAGAGATTATCTTTGATGAGGCTCACAAGTCGAGGTACTCGATCCACCCAGGATCGGATAAGATGTATCAAGACTTAAAGGAGTATTATTGGTGGCCAAAACTCAAAAGCGACGTTGCTGCTTATGTTGGAAAGTGCCTAACCTGCGCTAAGGTCAAGGCTGAATACTAGAAACCGTCTGGTCTACTACAATAACCGGAGATACCCATGTGGAAGTGGGAGTAAATATCAATGGATTTTATAACGAAATTACCCAGGACCCCTAGAGGGCATGATATGATATGGGTGATAGTTGATCGATTAACGAAGTCTGCCACTTCCTACCAATCCGAGAAAAAGATAGCACTGGAAAGCTTGCTGAGCTGTATCTTAAAGAAATTGTGGCACGTCATGGAGTGCCTATTTCAATTATTTCAGACAGAGATGGACGATTTGTATCAAGGATCTGACAATCCTTTCAAGAGGTCTTTGGATCTCAATTGGATCTAAGCACGGCCTTCCATCTGCAAACAGATGGTCAGAGCGAACGGACCATACAAACACTGGAAGATATGCTTCGAGCAGGTGTTATGGATCTAGGCGGCAGCTGGGATACTCATCTACCTTTAGTAGAGTTCTCCTATAATAACAGCTACCATACGAGCATAAAAGCCGCACCATTCGAAGCTCTTTATGGCCGCAAGTGTCGCTCACCGTTGTGTTGGGCAGATGCAGGAGATAAACAGTTGATTGATCCTGAACTTGTTCAAGAAACGACCAACAAAATCGTATAGATCCGAGAACGCATCAAGGCGGCCCGTGATCGGCAAAAGAGCTACGCCGATCATAGACAGAAACCCTTAGCCTTCGAGGTGGGAGACAAAGTTTTGTTAAAGGTCTCACCTTGGAAAGGTGTAGCAAGGTTCGGAAAACGTGGAAAGTTAAATCCATGATACATTTGGCCATTCAAGATCTTGGAAAAGATTGGTACCGTAGCATATAAATTAGAGTTACCGGAAGAACTGAACGGAGTACATAATACGTTCCATGTGTCCAACCTTAAAAAGAGTCCAACCCAAGAAATAGTTATCATCCCTGCGGATGAGGTGCATATCGACGACAAACTCCGTTTTACAGAACAACCTATTGAGGTAACGGATTGGAAAATCCAGAAAACAAGGAGAAGTCGCATTAAACTTGTCAAAGTACGTTGGAACTCTAAACACGGACCCGAGTACACATGGGAATGCGAAGACCAGTTTAAAGCCAAGTACCCCCACCTTTTTGAGAAATCTCCTGCGAGAGTTAACTCGGCCTGAATTTCGGGATGAAATTCTTTTAACGGGGGGAGACTGTGACAACTGGCACAAAACCGGCAATTTCCGTACTATTTTAATTATTATTTATTATCTGCAATTATGTGCTTAAACGTCAATATTGTCTGATTACTTGCTTTACCTAAGAATTCATGCATGTTTTATACTTCAAATATTGCTTTGCGCATTTCATTAAGCGTTGCGTCAGAAAGACTAGTAAACTCACCGGTAAGACACATTGTGTCAGCACTTCTGCAGAAAGCAGTCAGGCAATAGAATTGGGGCCTAGGAGTAGGTCCAACATCTAAAATATATTAACACCCAAGTATGGATACAAGGGTTACCATATAAACTTTCCGAAAGCTAAACTATGCACTCAAAGACACCCGAAACTCACTGTAAAAGCTGAATTTTGCAGAATTCAGCTATAATTCGGCAATATAACACTAAAATATTATGCAGAATTTATGTTTTAGTGTCCAGAATAACTTACAAAGTGTTGGGAATTGAAACTGCCACAAAAGGTGCTTCATACTTAGTAAAACTGCGCAATTCAGCACTTTAACGCACCGTAACGAAACGAATAACCGGACACTACCTGAAACCCCAAAATTTAACTAGAAGCATTGTTTTAATGTTACAAAGCTAGTTATGGTCATTAAACATGTTGGTGCATATTCGGTGACAACAACTTAATACTTTGATTATTTAGTCTTTGGATATTTTGTAATGTTCTTAGCTTATTGGTTAGTGAGTTTATTGTTGTAATGGGCTTGGAAAATGGCCTAGCCCAGTAAGAAGCCCAGTTCACAGACATGTGGTATATAAACATGTTTTGTGATTAGGGTTTCAGTTTAGAAGAGTAGTAAGAGAATTCTAGAGAGAGAAACTAGAGAGAGAGTGAGAGATTTCGAAATTAGGTTCTTGAGCAAGATCACAGAGAGATGCTGTGAGGTTGTGAGGTCCTGAGTTGATTGTAAAACGTTTCGTTTGGATAATCAATAGAAGACCTGTTTAATTGGAATTTCTGTTTCTACTCGTTTCTGTGCAAATCTGATCTAGAGGATTCCGCACTCTAGGTTAGATATACAATTCTGTGAAAGATCCATACGAACA
Organism: Helianthus tuberosus; assembly: GCA_030545235.1. Classification (NCBI taxonomy): domain Eukaryota; kingdom Viridiplantae; phylum Streptophyta; class Magnoliopsida; order Asterales; family Asteraceae; genus Helianthus; species Helianthus tuberosus. Next base: position 82,563,079 of record CM060416.1, on the reverse strand, counting down.
AGGGGACCTACAATTGGTATCAGAGCATTAGGCTCTTGAAGGCTCGGTTCAGAATTGCAGACTGCAGTTTCGGGTGGAAAATTGGAATAAATTTCGAAAATTTTAAAACCTGAATTAGGGTTTTCGAAATTTTTTTTTGGGTTTTGAGATATTTTTGAAATTGGTTTTTAATCAGAATTGGTTGTTTGGATCCTGTGTGTTTGATTTTGCTGATTTACAGGTTTTCGGGATAGTTCTGGTTGACTGGTTGAAGGATTTTTGGCTAGAAAGTCTTGAAGATTCGAAGACTGTTCTTCGTGTTCTTCACAATTTTCGAAAATTTAGTGCTGATTTGGTTGTTCAATTTTGCAGGAAACTGTTAGAAGGATCTGGAAAATCTTCAGAAAATTCAAAATTATTGAGTTTCCATAATTTCCTAGCATAATTAACAATTCCGCTGACAAACCAGAGGAATTATCTGATCCAGCGAATTTAACTTCGGTGACCGGCGAAATTATATCCAAAGGCGACTTTGGTAACTGTATAATTGTCCTCAGTGACATTATTACGGTGATCGGCGAAATTAACAGTCGTCGTAATAGCGAACTTGATCAGGCTAGCGAAATTAACCAGCAAAATTAATCTGACCAGCGAAATTAAGCTAGCATAATTAACCAGCGAATTTGATCAGCTAGCATATTTATTCCAGCGAATTTAAAAACCAGCATAATTATAACTACTCTATCAGCATATTTAACTTGGTTTGCCAACATAATTAGCGTGACACAGCGAAATTAACTTGGCTTGCCAGTATAATTAGCGTGACACAGCGAAATTAACTTGGTTTGCCAGCAAAATTAAAAGGTGGAGTATTTATTTAGATACGTATAGAGGATTTAACGTTTTTGAAAATAGAAAGTGATCCGTAGCTCATCTCGACAAATCATTTGCACGGTTGGATTCGTGGGATTTTTAAGAAAACAAAGACTCTGGAAAATCCCGAATTTGGTTTTCGACATTATATATCATTGGATTCGTTTTTTCGAGGCGATTCTAACGGTATAATTTGGTAAAAACAGTTTTCGGAAAAATATTGTACGGTTTTATCAGTACGGTTACGGTAAAACTTGTTTAAAGATGGTTAATATGGATAAGGTCAGGGAGACTGTTAAGAATTGGCCAAAGCTTACAAACGTCAATGAATATGTTGACTGGAAAGAGAAGTTTGAATCGGCTGTGAAGAGTGAAGATTTCAGAATGTGGTGTTGTATGATTGATGGATATGTTGCTGCTACACGTCGTGTTGAAGGAAGGGTTAAGGTGATTTCTTATGAGATGATGGATGAATCTGAGAAACTTATGGTTGATGCTGAGAATAAAGTTTTAGCAGTGATCAAGAAGTCCTTGCCTGAGGGAATTAAACATACCATCAAGCACTATGGGACTTCTAGAGATCTGTGGGAAGGTTTAGAAAAACGTTATCAGAATTCATCAAGGAAGAGTGTAGGAGGTTGAGCTTTAGATGAAAAAGCAGATGTTGTGGTAGAAGAGAAGAAGAAAGATGATGAGGAGAATGGTGAGAAGAAGGATACAGAAGTTTCAAAGGGCTTGACTGATGTGAACGGACTTATAGCAGAGGTGAAAGTATCATCAGAATCTGTAAGTCATACGTGTCATAATTGCACTGAACTACAGGGTAAGGTTAACAGACTATCGGAGCAAAACAAAATTCTGTTAGCTGAATTGGAAAAACAAAAAGAGTCAAATGTTCTTTTGATTAAACGATAGTCAAATTGTTTAAACACACTCAAATCAAATGAACAAGAAATCAGCAGTTTAACAAGCAAAGTCAATGAACTATTACAGATAATTGATTTGGCTCGTGAAACTGTAAAGGATAAAACTAATGAGTTTTCTGAAAAGTGCAGGGAATTGGCCATTACACAAGACCAAATTGTTGAACTAAAAGGAAAGTTAGACAAATTTGGAAATTCTTCATTAGTTCGGACTCAAATTCAAAAAGGGCTGAAAAGGAGTAATGATAGAATGGGAGTGGCGTTTAGTAAAGCTTCATCTTCTAAAAATCAAGACTACTCTTTTTTACCTGATGAAAATGAGTTAATTGATTTTGTGCCTACTACACCAGCTGTAGTGGATCCGATAGCTGTGGACTTGCCAAATAGTCCAGTTACTTTGAAAGAATCTATTGAGTCTAGTAGTACACCTCTTAAATCGGATGAGGATACTGAAGAGGAAAAGAAGAAAACTTTTAAAAAGAGATTTAAGAAAAAGAGAATTTATAAGACAAAATCTTGTTTTAAATGTCACACCAAAGGACATGTGGCGAGTTGTTGTCCTTTGAAGAAAAATAAGCAAAAGGTTGATGAGGTTAAAGAAGGGAACATGGTTGGTTTAAATAATAATGTGCAACCACATTATCAAAGTAATCAACCAAAATTTCAATCTAAAACTTCAACAGCCGGACGATTTGATAGACCAAGAAGTAATCTTACACAATTTAGTCATTTTAATGGTAAATCAAATCGGTTTCAAAGTCAATATAGAAATTTTGGATATCAAAATCGATACCAGACTTTTGGTAATCGAAATTTTCAAAGAAGAAATGAACATAGGGGTTTTAATAACTTAAATGTTCAACAACATCCAAAATTTTTCAAAATTCATGGTATAATAATGGGAGAAGAAGGTATCAAGATAATAATTTTCAAAGGTCAGAAAATCCGAGATTTTATAGGAACTCTCGTGATCAAAGACCTAGTGGAAGTTATAAATCTTGTTCAACAATGGGTAAAACATCCAAGACACCAACAAGGTGTGATGGATATTGGTTAGAAGCATTGTATGTGGATTTACATGGTCAACCCAAAACCGGTCAGGTTTGGGTTGTTAAGTCTAACTGAGTTGTTGAGAATGTGCAGGATGACCAATAAGGACTGTTGATGTGTTCGACAGTGGTTGTTCCTGTAAAGTGTCTGAGGTGAATAGTAGGTTAAAGTTGGTAACTAACTATTTACTTTAGTGATTGATTAATGATTTATTGGTGAAAAACTTATTGTCAGATTAAAGTGGGAGTCTGTTTATGTTTTCAAAACTTACTCCATAAAAACAAAAATTTTGGGGGAGAAATTTCCCTAAGCCAAAAAGAGTTTAGTTAGTGCGTGTGTTTAGGGGGAGTAAGTTATAAATTTTAAAATACAAAAACATTAAAAAAATCAAAAACATAAAAAATAAAAAATAAAAAATGAGTTATCACTGTGTGAAAAAGGAGAAATGATAGTACATCAGCAAGTTAGACTGTCACACTGAAATTGAACCTAAAATTGCTTAAGTGTGATAGCAGCTTCATCATACGATGTACCAGTAGGCAAAAAGCATGAAATAATCAACTTACCAATGTGATATAAACTTAAATGAACTGAATATGAGTGGGGAACACATCAGTGGTGTATGGTTTAATGACCTTAAATCTTGCGTTGATAGATTGCCAAAATCTGAAGTTTTGGGTCTTTATACTGTTATTTCATCTAGGGATATCAGGGTTGTCCTTCTGCTGCATCCAGATACATGCTGACCTAGGCACAACCAGGATATCTTAAAAGAGCAAAACATGCCAAATCCCAAAAATGAAGAAGCTCTTATAGAGAGTCATTCAAATGTGGAAAATGCATAAATCGTACAAAAAAAATTGGTATTTGTCTTAGCCCTCGTTAGATATTTTGGTCTCTTTGCTGTATGGAAATACTGACCTGTTCACCAATTATCTAAACGTTGAAAAACAAAACGGATGAATTCAGTATACTCACCTACTACGATGAATCTTTGTGCATACCTTGATCGCGGGGGTATATCCTGAAGTGGGACACACTAGTATATCAGTAATAAAATTACCTTAACGTATCATATGGTAATGGTACTTGAAATGTTCATGCATTTTGTTTAAGTGGACAAACATACTGGTAATCGTCTTGAACTGCTTTTCATGAAAAAATTAAATAAAGAATTATCTAATAGTGTGAAAACAGTTTGATTTTGCTGATATGATCTTCTTACTAGTGATTCTCACAAAAATAGAGTGTTTATTGTTTTTGTAAATAGTTTACTGCTTTCTTAAAATATCAAAAATACCAAAAATATTTCCTTTTAAAAGGACTTCCATTTTGAATTGACAGGTAGTTGTTTTTGCAAACTAAGATAAAATATTGGTTTATCTTTAAATGTGAAAAAGACTAATGGTTTTTCGAGATACTTGCTTGTGTTGCTAAACAGATTGATGCAGATATCAAGATGAAGTGCAGAATACAAGTAAAGTGCAGATTAAGAGTGAAATGAAGATGTGTGAAGATGCATGGTAGGATCCTTCTACTACATTGCAGAGAGAAAGTGATATAGAAGAGTTGGAGCTTACTTGCTTAACCAAAGATTGCTAGCTAACTGATCTATAATGAATGAAAGTTTTGGAGATTGCAAGCATCAGCTAAGGGGGAGTCTGTTGATGTCAGAAGCTGTGTAGCTGACGCTATCCAAAGACCAAAAGAACACAAGATGTTTGAAGACAAAGTTACACTATGAAGCTATTGTCAAGGGGGAGTCTGTTGGTGCATATTCGGTGACAACAGCTTAATAGTTTGATTATTTAGTCTTTGGATATTTTGTAATGGGCTTAGCTTATTGGTTAGTGAGTTTATTGTTGTAATGGGCTTGGAAAATGGCCTAGCCCAGTAGGAAGCCCAGTTCACAGACATGTGGTATATAAACATGTTTTGTGATTAGAGTTTCAGTTTAGAAGAGTAGTAAGAGAATTCTAGAGAGAGAAAGTAGAGAGAGAGTGAGAGATTTCGAAATTAGGTTCTTGAGCAAGATCACAGAGAGAGGCTGTGAGATTGTGAGGTCTTGAGTTGATTGTAAAACGTTTCGTTTGGATAATCAATAGAAGACCTGTTTAATTGGAATTTCTGTTTCTACTCGTTTCTGTGCAAATCTGATCTAGAGGATTCCGCACTGTAGGTTAGATATACAATTCTGTGAAAGATCCATACGAACAAGGGGACCTACAAAACGTCATAATACGTCTTAAAACACCTAAACACTTAAATCCCTAAACATAATACTTGAAATCTAACTAGTTTATGTAATTAACACTTGAAATGGAACCAAGAACCCCCCCCCCCCATCTTGGACGGTTGGGACATGGGTCCCACTTGTGATTTTATTTGATTATTCTATTAGATATGTCTAATGATTGTGAAACATATTAACCAAAGAATTAAAATATGTTGGAAGGAATTTTTATAAAAAAACACCATGTGTTGAAACATAACTTTCTCACTCTAAAAAATCACCAACACCTCCTCTCTTCTTCTCCAAGGTCTTGGCTCACCCACAACACACTACCACCTCCATTTTCAAGCTTCAAATTAACATTCTAAGGTCACTACAAGATGTATGGAGGCTAACTAAGAGGGCTTGAGGTGCTAGAACTTGAAGGACCACTTGGAGGAGCCATTAACCACTTGATTTCTTCCATCTTCATCTTCTTCTGCCACTTCCCTAGCCATTAGAGCTAGTTGTAAGCCTCTTGATCACTAATTTAGTTCATGTTTATGTTATGTACAAGTCTCACCATCAAAGTAACTAAACTTTAAAAGATAAAAATGAGAAGATCTAACATAATCATGAGGAAAACAAGTGATTATAGTAATTTTTGGTGTATGCAATAAAGTTGTTGATGTTGATTCTTGTGTGTATATTTAGATCTAGTATGATAAGCTTGTTAAAAGATTAGACCCAACAAGTTTAAGCATGGATCTTGAAGGATCCACGGTTAAACTTGAAGATGAACATATGAAACACTTATGTGAACTTGAAAAATGAAATTTTATGCATAAACTTGTAATCTTGAAGTAACAAAGTGTGTATAAAACTAACTTTTGAAACTAAAATCTATGAAAAGCTTGTTAATGGTTTTTCAAGAAGCATGTTTATGAAAGATCTAAAGATATTAAGCATGGATCTTGAAAGATCCATGGTGAAACATGATGTTAAACATAATGATCTTTCTAATGAACATAAAAATAGTTTTAGAACATTATTTTCAAGACTTGAAACCATAAAACTCATGGATGAGTTGGTTAGTAAATTAAAGTTTCATAAAAAGTTGGTTAAAAATTAACAAGAACACTTGATTTTAAAAGATCATTGTATGCTAAGTGTAGATCTCAAAGACTACACATTTTTAACAAGAATCAAGTTCACCATGATGTTTCATATGAAGAAATTAGTGTATGTTGTTGTTGTTAATTGTTGGAAATTAGTTTTGATGATAAAAAGAAAATAAACACATGTTTTGACAACATGGGAAACCACCATTTTTAGGGGAAACCATGTCAAAATTTTTATAAAATTTTGACACTTAGAAAAATAAAAGTTTTGGTGAAACTTATTCCCAAAAAATTCACCTAAAAATATTTACCAAGGTTTCCCTAATTTTTGTATGAAATTTCAAGTTAAAAGATGATGATTTCTTCAAGTAAAATTTATATCAAGTATATATATATTTTAGGAAAATATATATATATATATATATATATATATATATATATTTAGTGATCACCAAAATTTGTGCTAAGTGTATATTATGTGTAACATATGTAGTAGTGTATTAGGAACTTGAAAATACACTACATACTCCCAAGGAGTATAAATACCAAAATACACATATAAATACATGAGAATACCTAAGTATTCAAGCATATAAAATCCTCTCAAGAAGAGTATTTGGATGATACAAGAAAATATATTTGTAAAAAATATATTCCACAAATATTTGGACTTGGACAACTTAAGGACACTTATGGACTTAAATAAATATTTTTGGACAAATATATAACAATTACCAAGTAATGGAAATTACACAAAAATCGGGTGAATAACAAGAACAATTATATATATTTTATGGCATGACAAAATATATATATTCCCTACAAGACTTAATGTTAGTGCATTTATGTCTATCGCCTTCGTCAATCCGAGCCGTAGCGAGAAACAGAAGAAAACGAGTCATTATGATGTAATATCTAGACAAAAGGCAAGGTGGCAATATTGTAATTAATGAGAAATGTCATTAAAAGCCAAGGCCTATAAATAGGAGCTTTATGTTTAGATTAGAGACTTTTAGCTCATTTGTGTTTAGGAGAGCTCTAGATCTAGAGAGAGAATCTAGAGAGAGAAAGTGATTCAAGGTGCTTGTTCTTGTTAGATTTCTAATAGAATCACGTTTATATTACATCGTGTGTGTTAGGTCGCGTTCGTGTACGGATTCCGCACGTCATACGTTCGTTTCGCAATCGTTTCGGAGTCAAAACCGGTCCTACAAGTGGTATCACAGCAGGAGCTCGATTGCACTGATCTATCACACATTTCCGCGCAGAAAATCATCAGATTCAGATCCGAATTTCATCTACTTTTTCATCTTTTTCATATTTTCACGTTCTTCACTGATTTTAGTCAAATTAAACAGGTTTTTACGGTCCAAAATTCATGATTTTTTGATATGTTATGCGAAAACATCTGATTTACAACCCTACCAAATTTCAGATTCAAACTCCTAGCCGTTTAGGAGGAATTCGAGTTTTTAGGTCCGATTTCGTTTGAAACAGCGAGAGTCCGTTTGAATCTGACATACCGTTTGAAATTGGCTGATCATCTCGTTTGAAGCTTGACATTCCATTTGAAAACTGTCCGTTTGAAATGTGTTCCGTTTGAAACATTGGGTTGATCCGTTTGAGGAATGTATTCCGTTTGAGAGTACCGTTTGAAACATGATTTCCGTTTGAAATTGGTTCAGTTGATCACGTGATTAAAGTTGGACGGTTCAATCAAAGTGTTTGTCGGTCTTGAATGAATCAGGATTGCATGTGATCATTAAATTGTGTCAGCACCGTTTATCGTTACATGTGATAGTATTAATTAGTTTCATTGCTCAAGACAAAGTGGAGGTCCTATAAAAATTGAATCTGTAATCATCAGAGTTGTCGGCCATAGTTGTTCCGACTCATGTGATTCATAGTTGAGGCCCAATCAGATTTTATGTTCATAACGTTGTCGGCTCTTGTTCATACATTACCATGTGATGTTTTAATTGTGAAATTGATGTGCATGTGAACATAAAAAAAATAAGTAACAGTCAACTACAATTCTCGGTCCAATAGATTTAGTGTTATCAGCCCAATCAATTCATTAAAATCAAAATTAGCGGCCCAATCATATTTTAAACATTTAAAAAGTTGTCGGCCACATTTAAAAAGAAAGTCCAAATTAAATTGAAATTAGATATTGTCGACCCAATTTTCAACAGCCCACTACTTGTTATCTGTCCATGTGATTGTGTTTGGCCCAAGACATTAATTGATCTTACATTGTTGACAGTATCAATTAAACATTCATATTTGCATATGATGTATTAAAGAATATGTTGTTCATTAATTGCATGTGATATAATAATTTAAGTTTGTATATTTGAAAAGTGTTTGTCGTTTAGTGCCAGTCTTTGGTCTTCCACCTGATCAGACGAAAAGATTAAAGTTTGACTTTGTTTGACCCACTCGATCGGGTCACAATCTGATTCAAGGCATTTTGTTCGAGTTTAAAGTGCAACAAATCAAGTGGCAATCCGAACGGATTACCACCTGATCCTAATCATTTCATTTGTTGTTGTGATTCAGGTCAAAGCGTCGGATACTCGTCCAAGCGGATCCCCACCCGATCCATTGTGACATATTCATTCTATTGACTTTTGTTGACTCACTCGATCGGATACTTGTTTGATTCAGTTGATTGTTAGTATTTGAACTGATTTTGTTGTCTGTTCATTTCAGGTGATTCAAGGAGATAGTATCATGGCTGAAATCAAAGAGAAAACCAGAGAAGAAATTCTGAGTGAGAAAACAGACAGAGAAAGAAGAATGGCTGCGAACAGAATGAATGATATGCAAAGAGAATATGATGAAGCTGTCAGATACAAAAGATGGGATACGAATCGAGAGTGTTATGTCAACAGATATGGTGAACCTGTTGTTTCCAAGAAGGACATAGTTTTTGATGATATTCTTCTAGTAATTCCTCAGGTAGGCGAATTTTATTCAAATGCTGTAAAAGACAAAAATTATGAGGAAAAGCTGGAAAAACTCATAAGAGAAGTCATGATATCGAGTTTGAAAAAAAAAATGAAGAGAGAATGGAGAAGAATGTTGAGAGTATGGTTGAAGAATTAAAGAAAGTTGCTGAGGAAGATATGAAGAAAGCTGTGGAAGTAAAAGAAGAAGTTGTGGTGAATGTAGAAGTTGAGAAAGCTGTTACTGAAGAGCATCAAGTTGAAGAAACTAAGAAGAAAGAAGAAGTGAAGAATGAGAATTTGGAAACTAGTGATGTTGGTGAAGAAGTTGGTGTTGAAGGAAAGAAGAATGATGCTGATCAGACAGATGCAGCAAACACCGAAGTGTCAATCACTGAGGTAAATTCTAACTCTGAAATTTTGAAAACTGTTGAACAGTGCAAGAAATGCATGGAAACGTGCAGTGCTTGTACTGAAAAAGACAAACAATTTATTAAAATTGAAGAAGTTTTCAAAAATAAATGCAAAGAAATGTTGGAAAACGAAAAAGTTTTGAAAGATAATGATGAAGAACTTTTGGAAAAATGCAAAAAGTTAGAAAAAGAAAATGAAGTTTTGAAAAAGACAGAAGAATATGATCAAAAGGAAATTGTTTGTCAAGAAATGAAGAAAGAATATGACTCAATAAAATTAGCTTATCACATTACAAAAGAGTCATATGAAAAAGTGAAAGATGAAATGAAATTTGCTCAATCAAGAATGAATTACTTATCTGAAACAACTAAAGAGCTTAAACGAATGTATTCAATAAAACAAGATGTTGTTAATTCCTATATTGAGGATGTTGCTAAGCTAAAGCGACAGATTGCTGATCTAGAACAGGATAACAAGTTAAAAAGTTATCACGTGTCGTCATATGTGCTTGAACGAATTTTCAATATAAAACCGGGAGATGGTGAGTCTGAGCAAAACAAGAAAGGCATTGGTTCAGAGTTTCATCAAGTTCCACCACCGGGAAAATTTGCATTTTATGATGTTGAAAAGGTCGAAAAAGCTTTCAACATGGTAGACCAGTTGCCAGACAACATTGATATAACCTATTCCAAATCTGATGATTCTCATGATTCAGAGGTGGTAAGTAAAGTCATTGAAAGTGTGTTGAAAGAAGAGTCGGTTGATACAGGTAAATCTGAATCACAGGATGAAGATGAAGGAAATCTTCATGATAGTTATCTGAAAAACACAAAATCCGAGAAAAAATTGAATGAAGATTCAAAAGGATTGGTTTATACCATGATTGAATCAGACAAATTATTCTTAGATGTTGTATTTCCGATTCAGAATGTGATTTTAGAAAAGGTTGACAAATTTTTCAAGATGGTTGAGATTGAGAAGTCTGAAATTTCAAAGTTTGCTGGTAAAGGTTACAAAACTTTTTATAACAAACCTGGTTACAAAAAGAAAAACATGAAGGCTGGGTTGGGTTATAAGAAGAAACAAAGTTGGAAAAGAAATGAAACTCCGAATTTTCAGACAAAAATGAGTTTTGTTCAAGGAAATAGATTGGATCAGACAAATTATTCTTAGATGTTGTATTTCCGATTCATAATGTGATTTCAGAAAAGGTTGACAAAGTTTTCAAGATGGTTGAGATTGAGAAGTCTGAAATTTCAAAGTTTGCTGGTAAAGGTTACACAACTTTTTATAACAAACCTGGTTACAAAAAGAAAAACATGAAGGCTGGGTTGGGTTATAAGAAGAAACAAAGTTGGAAAAGAAATGAAACTCCGAATTTTCAGACAAAAATGAGTTTTGTTCAAGGAAATAGTTTAGCAGAAGAAAAAGAACTCAAATTGAGACAGTCTAATGATGAGTTCTTTGCTAAAAAGAAAAAGCAACAACCACAGGTCAAAGATGTGTCCAAAAGAACATGTTTTAAATGTGATCAGATAGGACATCTTGCACGAAAGTGCCCAAATATGAAACCCGTGGATGTTGACATAAAGAAGATTGATGCTGAGAAACAAAAATCTGAGAATGTGAGACACAGGTCAACCAGATTTGATTCAAAACAAACTTGGAGGTATAACACAAACAAGTTTGTTTCAAACCAAACTTGGAAATCAAACCTAAACAGGTTCGATTCAAGACAGACCTGGAATTCTCATACACCCAGATTAAGAACATCACAATGTTGGAAAACAACTGTCGATGCTACAAAACCTCAAGAGTTTTGGAAACCAAAAGTTGTTGTTCAAAAACAAAATGTTCAAAAAGATTCACATTTTTACAAAAGAGGTACTCCAAAAGGACAAACATGGAGTGTTAAGAAACAAGTGTCTTTGGTAAAAGATAAGAAAATTGAAGTTAAAGATGAAAAAGTCTTTGTTCAGAATGACAAAGATTTTCCGAAATTGAATGAAAATTATTGTGTTGAAATGCCTAAGGTTCAACAGACCTGGGCTAAATTGTTCAAGTAATCAAGTAGTCTGAATGTGCAGGTGCTCAACAAATTCAAAGATTGTGAGAATGGAAGTTGGAGTAGCCTGGCACAACGAGGAGAGAAGGCTGCTGGACCCTGTGTTGGTTGAAACAGGGAGTTTATTTGTTTTTCTGTACATAAATAAACAATATTTTCAAAAACCCTAAAAATTTGAAAAAAATTAAAAACCAAAAATATGTTTTTAGTTTGTTAAAATTTGAAAAACATATGTGTTGCTTGAATATGCCGAAACCCTCACGGCGGAACAAACATGATTACTTTCACAAGATTGAAAAACGGTTTTCAAACTGTCGAAAATCAATGGGTTGTAAATCATGGGGGTAATTGTTGGTACTTTATATTAGTTTTTCTGCATAACAGAGCATAGTTAGCAGAAAATGGATGGCGAGACAAAGCTATCAGTGTTGGTTGTCAAATTTTTCTTTTAATGGTTTTGCATTTTAGGGGGAGAAAAAGTGTCAGAAAATCCAAAAACATTTGAAAAATTTGAAAATGACAAAAACATGATAAAAACCTATTGGCAAAAAGACAAAAACATGATAAAAATTCAAAAATTGAGTTTTGCATAAAAAGAGGAAATGATAGTACATCAGTAGACAGTTATAGTACACTAAAGAATTGGAAAGTTAAAATGTGTTAAACGATCTCACCGTGGATGTGTCGGTAGATTTTTATACATTTAGTAAACTTTTTCGGGATATAAACCTAAATTCAAACTTGCTTATTTCGTGGGGAACACTACTTGGATATATAGGTAACCCCTGAAATCTCGTTTGAAGGACCCCTCTTTCTGAGATACTAGGTCTTTATGCTTAGTGATATCTGGGGTATTATCCCGGGACTTCTGATTTTGCGGAAGCAATGGCCTAGTCCCCGGAGAATACTTTCCGCATTGCTTGAAATATAGCGCCGCTCTCAGCAAATTGATGAAACAATAAAATTGATAGTCATTGCTGTTGTAATACAAAAGATCCTCTAAAGGGGACACACCAAAAGTCGAGCCGTCATCTCTCTGCTGAACGGAAGTTCTGACCTGATTTCTCACGGTTTCGTACTATAATTTATTCCCCTTACAGATATCATCTAGGTATACTCACCTGTAAGACTAAATATTGGGATCTGGATACGGGAGTATATTCAAGAGGTGGGACACATGAATGGGTTTAAGTTCTTAAAACACCTAATTCGTATCCTGAATCAGTTGAAGTTTGTGTGAAAATTTAAGTGGACAAGTATATCGACAATCTAAGTGAATTGTTTAATTCTTAACGTGTAATTAAGCTCAACGGTACTTGTGACTTGTCAAAAACTGATATGATCCTCTGACGCATACTCAAACAAAATATTGTCTGTAAATATGTTTGTACATATTTCTTTATTGCTTTATATTTTCAGAAAATACAAAAAGATTTTTTATTCTGCTTTATTTTCGACAACCGATGTCTGAAATGCTGAGTTTCAAAATCTGAGTATGCTGATTGTGTTTCTGAAAATAAAACAAGTTCATTAATTTGAAACTTGAATTAAAAATAAAAAATCAAAAACAGTTTGTGATATCTCCAAGGTCATTAGTTTGGACTTGGATGATTAACTGTGAGGGATTTTGGATACTTAACACTGCTAAATCTGTAAGGATTGTTGATAGGGGGAGTGTTTTAGAAAGTTGAATAGAACCAGAGTACGATTTCTGGAAAATTTGGAAGTTTAAAATGTTGTTACTTATAAATGTATGAGTAATGCAGATGTTGTACCAGACTACGATCCCGAGAGTCGAGTCTAAGGGGGAGTCTGAAGACGAGCTCAAAGCAAGGGGGATCTTGTAACCGGAAAGCAAGGTGTCGATCCCAAAGCACGGAAGCTTGACGAAAGGGGGAGCCTGATAAAGAAAAGAGTCTACTGAAAGGAGAAGAAGCTGAAGCTGAAGACAGATCCACCGGGATTCTGTTCAAGAAGACTAAAAGAGAAAGACAAGATGCTACGAGTTTGACTCAATGATCGAGATTGACCGCGGCAATATCCAAGGGGGAGTCTGTTAGTGCATTTATGTCTATCGCCTTCGTCAATCCGAGCCGTAGCGAGAAACAGAAGAAAACGAGTCATTATGATGTAATATCTAGACAAAAGGCAAGGTGGCAATATTGTAATTAATAAGAAATCTCATTAAAAGCCAAGGCCTATAAATAGGAGCTTTATGTTTAGATTAGAGACTTTTGGCTCATTTGTGTTTAGGAGAGCTCTAGATCTAGAGAGAGAATCTAGAGAGAGAAAGTGATTCAAGGTGCTTGTTCTTGTTAGATTTCTAATAGAATCACGTTTATATTACATCGTGTGTGTTAGGTCGCGTTCGTGTACGGATTCCGCATGTCATACGTTCGTTTCGCAATCGTTTCGGAGTCAAAACCGGTCCTACACTTAAAAATACATTATTTTTAAGAAATATAATTCCAGAAAGTAATAAAAACCAAAGTATTGATTTTTGGCAAATAACGTAAAATACACGAGTATTTACATAAAATACAAGTATACTTTCCTAAGTATACTTGTACAAAAATAATATTGAGAATATTATTTCATAGAATACTCATATTTATTTTTGGAAAAATAATATAAGTAACACATAAGGACAAGTTAAAAATATAAATTATTTTTAATGCTTATATCGTTGACAAAGACTTCATAAACAAATATCTATTTCAAGAAGTGAAATATATGGTTACAAATAAATAACACAAATTCAAAGTGCAAGACACAACGTACGGGCAAGACCCGACAAACAAGGGCACGACCCTCACAGAAGATGATCATATAAAAATAAACACATAAACTAAAGATGGTGACTTGTACTTGTGTGGTCAAGTCTAGTGACTAACGTTAGTAGAACACATATAGGTCACGACGCTCAAATAGCAAACCCGGTGAAGTTTACGACGCAAGATACGCAAAACTGTGAGTTCATGTCCCCACTTTTAAGCTTTTACTTGTTTTTCTAAACTTGGGGAAAATATATGTACTATGGTATGTAGAATACAAAACTAAGGAATGGCACTTAGATCATGTGACGAATAGTGTGCCATAAGCACCACTAATCAACTATATACCAAGACCGCGGAATAAAAGGTTAGATCTAATGGGTTTTAGGCAGCCACACTCTGGGCCACGTGCTACCTGGAGTGCTTTTGTGTCTCTAGTCGTTAACCGACAAGTAAAATGCCTATGGTTTGGATACTTCCTATGTCGTGACACATATTAGTGGCCTTGCAAACCACTAGCGATCTCGTATTCCTTACATTTACAGAACTCAGTTTCAGATACGTCTTCACAAATCACATACCATGTTTTCATACAAGTATTCAACATTTATTACAACAACTGCATTAATTCACACCAACATTATGTTGACGGTTTTTTTTTTTCAAAACCTACATGTATTTCAGGTAACTAAGTGGATGTATGTGCGGTCTCACTCTTGCTCAAGGATGATGTTTATGTTTTTAGTTATGTCGTGTCAAGACTCCAATGCCTATTTCGTGGGATTTGTTCATTATATTCCACCTCATGTGGTGATATAATGATCAAAACCTTGATGTTTGTCTTTGGAATAAGTTGTAAACTTTTCAAACAATTATCAATCGTGTGATGTAAGCACTTAACATAACTTATGTTTTGGATATTTACTATTAATGGCATATTGGAGTTTGTTTATTGATCATGTAGTATGTTTACCATTTGTATGCAATGAGAACCTTTCAGGATCACACCTCGTGCTTCCGCCTTAGAAAGGGGTGTGACACGTAGGGTGGACATTGTTTGGAAAACTTATGGTTTTGCTTGTAACAACATCCAAATTCCCACCTACTATGTTGTCAACGACAATTGACGTGTCTTTATAGGAGAGTAGTTTCTTTTGTAGTGAATTTCCAATTTGGCGAGAATGTGATGCGTGTGAAGTGTATATATAAGTTTAAGTATATATTAAACCCTTTTACACTTTTTTTTAGCCAAGTTTTAAATTTATAAAACACGATATTTACTAACACTAAACACACATATGGGCAAGTGCACCCATCGTGAGCGTAGTATAGTGTTGGTAAGATACCGAGGTCGTCCAAGGACACAAGAGCTTTTAGTACCGGTTTATCCTCAACGTCTAATCAAATCAAAAAGTTAGAAAAAGGTTTTAAACTAGAAAAATAAAAACTAACTAAAATGCTGAAAATAAAAATAAAAATAAAACAGATAGACAAGATGAATCACTTGGTTCCGACTCGTGTATAGTGTAACCTTTGATTATTTTCGTACTTTTGCACTTTTTAAGAGATTATCTTAGTTATTGTAGTAGGCCCCTCTTTTGAAGGCGACGTTACCCTCAACCCAGTAGTTTGAGTCAGCAAGGATACAATCCTAAAGGGTCGGATTATTGAAAGATAATTAATTAAGTTATTAATGAATATTATGGTAGGCCCCTCTTTTGAAGGCGACGTTACCCTCGGCTAAGTAGTCTGAGTCAGCAGGGATACAGTCCTAAATAGCCGGGTTATTGTATTAATAGTAGCTTACATATGAGGGGGTCAAAGAGTTTGGACCCCCGCCATCCAATACTGTTAAGTATTGAAGGAGGTCCTACTAAATTTGACCCAGGTCCTTGCAGGATCTATACACTGAACAAGGCAAGACTCTTACCATACCTTTCCCTTAACCCCCGACCAGGTAGTCAACATACCTCCATATAGACCGTGGAGATATGAATGGTGAAAATCTTTTATTTTATATAGACAGTAAAATAATGTCAAGACACCACGAACAAACGATAAGGAAAAATCACCTTCAACATAAGAAACTAGTTATTAAAGTCATTAATACATAACCAAGTAAAAAGTGCGAAAAGATTAAAAATAAAAAGTATTACACTAGACACTTTGTCTTCACCAAGTGATGTAAGAGACTTAGGCAAACATGGCCTTGATTCTCAAGAACTCTTACGATCAATCTTGGATCCCGAGACGACTCACACACTCTATGATGGACAATGGATGATGGTGGTGGATGATGGTGTTATGGTGGTGGTGGGTGGTGGGTGAAGTGTGAGAGAGGTGGTGTGCCAAGGGATATTTTAGCTTGAGCCAAGCACTCCTATTTATAGGCTGAACAGAAGCTCGGGCATGGCCCGGTGTCCATCCTCTTCTCTGTCTTCATTAATTGCTTTTTTCTGCATTAGTTGACCACGACCCCGTGTGCAGAAGCATATCTGTACTATCAAGATTTGCCTGGATTCTGTGAATCTTATAGTTGACCACGGCCCCGTGCCCGCTGAGCACGGCCCCGTGGTGGGCGGTGGAAGCATCTACAACTTTGTCTTTTATGCTGACACTTGGGCACGCTCTCGTGCTCACTAAGCACGGGGCGTGTTCAGTCTTCGGCCTTCTTGTTTTGCTTGGGAAGATGCTGTCGTGGGGTCGGGCATGTCACGTTTATTCCTTTTCTTGTATTTGTGCTAGATTTAGCTGTCTTTTTGCTTCTTTTGTTAATTTGAGCTCATTTAATCCTGAAAATACAAAAGGAAGACAAAAGCACACTTTTTCCAACATTAGTACTAAAAAGGGTTAGTTTTATGCCACAATTGATGTAATTTATATGTTGCATTTTGCACACATCAAATACCCCCACACTTGAATCTTTGCTTGTCCTCAAGCAAAACTCTTTATAATGTGGCTTTACACTCCCAAATGGAATGGGTAGAAGAGAAGGTTTTTGGGCTTGTCATAGAGTATCGGGATTTCCAAGATTCTTTACTAAGTTTTATTTTTATTTATTTACAATCCTATTCGTCATGATTTATTTAAAACTTTTCATAAGATAAATTACTTATTAGGGCATAACATGCTTTTTTAAAATTCCATTTATATACAAGTTCACATACCTCACGGGGGATCACTCAACACTCGGCCGAAAATGTATTTTTTTGTGAATCACTCGAGAGCGGCATGGAACTTACTCCAACCATAAGCTTGCCAAGCAATCAATCCTCCTCCTTTTTAATTATATACCTTTGAAAATATCAAGAGGACTTTTGGGTGAAGGGTTAGGCTTGGATTAAAGGTAGGTGGTTGGGTTAGTGGTTAGTGAAAGGACGAAAAGCGTAATAAGCGTCGGTTTTCGTAGGACTTTTTAATTTTTTTTTGCGACTTTTATTTTTTTGATGAAGCTTTTATTCAAACAAAGTTATTTTTGATAAATTTGTTAGTTTATTTTTCTTTTGCTTCATCATGAACAATTTTTTTATTTTGTTTTATTTTATTTTTATTTATTATTTTATTTTTTGAAAAGTCATACGAAAAACCGAGCTTGTTACTAAAACAAAGGGTTAAAAATGAAAAAGGTTTTTGTGGGTGAAAGGGTTTTTGGTTTGGGTTATGAAATGAAAAGGTTTAGGCTCAAAGGGGCTAACTAGGGGGATTTTGGGTAGGTGGTAAAAAAAAGAAAAATAATGGTGTAGAAATAAAAAGGGTTAGTCCTAATGCCTCCTTCATTTACTTACTCGGGTTTAAGTTGGTAAGGACCGGGAATGTATCGTCGTGGCAAGTTCTAGAGTTGTAAGAACCAAGCGGCTATTCACACAAGAAACGAAAAATGAGCATTTAGTTTAATGATATTTGTATGCTCAATAAAGGCTCAAAACTCACTTTTGTGGGAATGGGTTTTTATGTGATCAAGTATATATAATCAAATTTTAACTAAGCTTGCCATGCCTTTTCATAATTTTCTTATGTTGGTTCTTTTTATCACGACGCTATCGGTTGTAAATTTGTAAAAATATAACCTTTTTAGAATTTGAAATTCCCAAGTTAAACCTAGACAAGTAAAAAAAAGTGAAAATTTTTGAAAAAAAAATTGGGGTGATTAGCGGTTCCAATAGAGTTTTGTGTAAGGCTTGTATTTAGGACTTGCAAGATTCAAGGTTTTAGCATCCTCCCACACTTAAATTACACATTGTCCTCAATGTGTCCCAAAAATAAGTTTTTAGGTTGATTGAATGTGTAAAAAGGTGTGAAAAAGCAAAAATTTTGTGTTACTGGGCGCTGGACACGGCCCCGTGGTGTCCGGGCACGACCCCGTGTTCAAGTGCCAGTATCAAAATTGAAAAAGAGAAACAGAAGCCTGGACACGGGGGCGTGTTGGGTAAACACGGCCCGTGTCCAGTTTACCTGAACTGGGCAATTCTGCAGACTGTGCAGCACGGGGCCGTGTTGGGTGGACACGACCCGTGCTGAACTTACTGTAATGATGAAATTCTGTCGGATGGCCCCGTTTTTCTGCATGGGGTGCTGGTTCAAGTTTCCCTTGTTTCCTTTGCCATCCAGAGTGTGTTTTATTCATTTCAACACCATCCAAACACCAAATTAACTAAAACCATCATTCATTAAGTCATAGAGAATTACATAATAATCCTAAAAAAAAAATGAAAAACAAAGTAGAAAATAAAAATCCTAAATTAGATAGGTCAAGTGATACGTAAAATCATCCTAAAGAGTTCTACTTCTACAATAAGAACCAAAATTCCGGAAATATTTTTCCGGTATCTAAAAATCTTGTAGAACTCTAAGCCGAGCGGTGTCCCTTAGTTGTTGCTAGAGCCATTCTTCTATCTCTCTCGGGAGAAGGGAGGCGGCTTCATGTTCCTCAACATCTTGTGGAGGGGGAGTAACACCAATCAGAACCCCTTGTAGTATGTCTCGAGGGGGTCCCGGATGTAAGGTGTACCATTTGGCCGGAATGATGACTTCCGGTACCACGTTCCATGCCCTTTGGGTGATAATTGGCACCAAAGGAGGAGAGGCGAGAATGTTTAACCTTTGGTGCAAAAGGTTGACTTCCCAGAGACACCCTTCTAGTCCCACCGTTAGATGATTAATACGGTCGACCAATGCTTCTTCCACCCCCGTTATCTCATCAATGGCCTCTCTCAGAGCGTAAACGTGGTTTACGAGAGAATCTTCAACCGTTGATGATCTTCTCCCCTGTCGGTTGTTTCTGGAGTGCGATGAAGAGGTTCCGCTCGTTCTGCTTGCCATTCTGAGAAAACAAACCGAAAAGAGCTCAACTTTTATGGGACCAGTACCTTGGACACGACCCCGTGTTTAATGAACACGGCCTCGTGTTCAGGTATCTGCAGAATTTTGGACCAAGGAATCTTGAGGTTTTAATTTGTTTTCATGACTTTTAAAACGTTTTTTGAACAGAAACAACTTAAAACATTGTCGTAAAACTTATTTTTAACAAGATTCCATGAACAAAAATCTAACAAACACCTCATTAACGCTTGAAATTATGGAGGCCTCAAGCTTTAATGGAAGTATAGAAAAAAAATTGAAGAAGATGATAGTGGATAAAAGAGGAAAGGACAAGAAGGTAGTTGAGAAACTTCTTTTAGAAAATACCTAGGATGGTATGTGAGAAGATTCCCCAAATCTCTGTCCCTGGAATGGTTCAAATGTGCAGGATTCTTGGCTGCATTTATAGAAAACGATAGTACGTTGCACACGGCCCTGTGTCGGCTGGACACGGCCCCGTGTGCTGGCAGAATCCTGACACAATTTTGTCCGTATTCTGATGAAATCAGAAGGGAATCTTTCGGTGGATACGGGGGCGTGTTGACCTGGACACGGCCCCGTGTCTAGAAGCTGTCACATGGAATTCATCTATTTTTTAAGGAACTTTTCTGGATCGGGCGGTTCCTTACTGGATGGAACAACCCCAAAGTGCCTAAGATACCTTAATTGTTCTAGATTGAGACGAGAACGCAAGAGGTTGTCGGTGAGGGTGATTCCTATGCTATATGTAGGTGGACAAGTCCAACCCTTTTCCGGGCTCTCGTTAAAGAAGGTGTATGTCGAATCGCTCAGGTCTATGTATACATCGAACGAAGTCGATGGGGAGTCCTTCACGGCACAATCGACACAGGGACGACTATCGCTCAAGTCCTTACTCGAGTTAGAAGTATCGTCGGGAACAACGAAGTTGTTTGAATGCGATCCCAACACTTCTTCTTGGTTATTGTCTTGAGATAAATTATTGAAATCTATCCTAAGCTCTTTTAACCAATTAAGAATTAGATCTTCTAATTGAAATAGTTCGTCAAGAAGCATTTCTCCTAGAAAATCCGGCTGAGAGCATTCGAGGGAGATATAGGGATTATTTTTACTTTCGCCCCTCTTAAGGATACAGGAAAACGACGGGTCTATATAATGGGGCTTATAATTTAGAAAATAACATTCTAATTCCTTATGGGAACCACCACATATTTGACACCACGTACCATAAGAGTTCCGAAAGTAAAAAGTATCAGTATCACTCATGTTTGTGTCAGAAATTACCAACCGTCGGGATCTTATGGTTCTGTTTTCAGTAACTGAATCTTGGGCACGGGGCGTGTTGAGTGGGCACGGCCCCGTGTTTAGCTTACTGTCTGACTTAAAACAGGATTGCCAGTTCCAATGATTGGGCACGGGGCGTGTTCAGCAGGCACGACCCGTGCTGAGTTCTGCAGAAGCTGAAAAACTAAGAAAAATCCTAAAAAAAATAGAAAAATAAGAAAAATGATTAGGCCGTTGATTCCTAACTTTCTTAAAATCCTTGTGTCCCCGGCAGCGGCGCCAAAAACTTGATGCGTGTGAAGTGTATATATAAGTTTAAGTATATTTTAAACCCTTTTACACTTTTTTTAGCCAAGTTTTAAATTTATAAAACACGATATTTACTAACACTAAACACACATATGGGCAAGTGCACCCATTGTGAGCGTAGTATAGTGTTGGTAAGATATCGAGGTCGTCCAAGGACACAAGAGCTTTTAGTACCGGTTTATCCTCAACGTCTAATCAAATCAAAAAGTTAGAAAAAGGTTTTAAACTAGAAAAATAAAAACTAACTAAAATGCTGAAAATAAAAATAAAAATAAAACAGATAGACAAGATGAATCACTTGGTTCCGACTCGTGTATAGTGTAACCTTTGATTATTTACGTACTTTTTCACTTTTTAAGAGAATATCTTAGTTATTGTAGTAGGCCCCTCTTTTGAAGGCGACGTTACCCTCAACCCAGTAGTTAGAGTCAGCAAGGATACAATCCTAAAGGGTCGGATTATTGAAAGATAATTAATTAAGTTATTAATGCATATTATGGTAGGCCCCTCTTTTGAAGGCGACGTTACCATCGGCTAAGTAGTCTGAGTCAGCAGGGATACAGTCCTAAATAGCCGGGTTATTGTATTAATAGTAGCTTACATATGAGGGGGTCAAAGAGTTTGGACCCCCGCCATCCAATACCGTTAAGTATTGAAGGAAGTCCTACTAAATTTGACCCAGGTCCTTGCAGGATCTATACACTGAACAAGGCAAGACTCTTACCAAACCGTTCCCTTAACCCCCGACCAGGTAGTCAACATACCTCCATATAGACCGTGGAGATATGAATGGTGAAAATCTTTTATTTTATATAGACAGTAAAATAATGCCAAGACACCACGGACAAACGATAAGGAAAAATCACCTTCAACATAAGAAACTAGTTATTAAAGTCATTAATACATAACCAAGTAAAAAGTGCGAAAAGATTAAAAATAAAACTATTACACTAGACACTTTGTCTTCAGCAACTGATTTAAGAGACTTAGGCAAACATGGCCTTGATTGTCAAGAACTCTTACGATCAATCTTGGATCCCGAGACGACTCACACACTCTATGATGGACAATGGATGATGGTGTTATGGTGGTGGTGGGTGGTGGGTGAAGTGTGAGAGAGGTGGTGTGCCAAGGGATGGTTTGAGCTTGAGCCAAGCACTCCTATTTATAGGCTGAACAGAAGCTCGGGCACGGCCCCATGTCCATTGGGCACGGCCCCGTGTCCATTGGGCATGGCCCTGTGTCCATCCTTTTCTCTGTCTTCATTAATTGCTTTTGTCTGCATTAGTTGACCACGGCCCCGTGTCCGGTGGGCACGACCCCGTGTGCAGAAGCATATCTGTACTACCAAGATTTGCCTGGATTCTGCAAATCTTATAGTTGACCACGGCCCCGTGCCCGCTGAGCACAGCCCCGTGGTGGGCGATGGAAGCTTCTACAACTTTGTCTTTTATGCTGACACTTGGGCACGCCCCCGTGCTCACTAAGCACGGGGCGTGTTCAGCCTTCTGCCTTCTTGTTTTGCTTGGGAAGATGCTGTCGTGGGGTCGGGAATGTCACGTTTGTTCCTTTTCTTGTATTTGTGCTAGATTTAGCTTCCTTTTTGCTTCTTTTGTTAATTTGAGCTCATTTAATCCTGAAAATACAAAAGGAAGACAAAAGCACACTTTTTCCAACATTAGTACTAAAAAAGGGTTAGTTTTATGCCACAATTGATGTAATTTATATGTTGCATTTTGCACACATCAGAATGCATCATCTCAAATGCATGACTTGACAGTTCCCTATGAAAATTTTTGGAAACACATTTGAAACGACCAATAGCTTTTGCCGGGAGCCTTGTGAAAATTTCATCAACGATCATTTGAAACCCAATGTTTTCCATTTTATGATCTTTATGTTCTACAATAAAAAATATAAAAAATAAAATATAATTGTATATGTAAATGTTTATAAATAAGAAATAAGGATGTTACTATATATAAATATACCAAAAATTTAAAAAAACAAACATCATATTTGTAACTACAAAACCGATCATAATTTAGATGAACAAAGTAACTACAATGATATTTAAAACAAAGAATCTTCGGATTAGATTAAATGCATTGTTGTGGAAGTAAAATTTTAATCAATATTCTTGATTAACTTTAAGATTCATAATTTTATTGTAAAATCTCAAGAGAATCATAAAAAAGAGACATTTTAACTGATGTCAAGTGAGACTAACTTACTGTTAAAGTATATGATGCGATGATGGTTCGGTTTGTGTCTTGATTTTGCGGTGAACAAATGGGTGTTTGAAAGCCTAAGAGATTGTAATGATATTGATAAACAAAAACCTTAGAAGATGATTGAGTAGATGGATGAAGGAGGTAATGGTGAAAGCAGTTTCCCAATGTAAGGCAAATAAATTTATTATATATACCCAATGAAGGCGGTAATGATCGAGTAGATGGTGAGACTAACTAACTGTTAAAGAATATGATGTGACGATGGTTCGGCTTCCAATGCAAAACATTTCAAAAATAAGTTTTCATGGGAAAACTATAAAATTAAATATCAAGAAACCCAAAGGACAAATTTTAAACCCTAAAAAAACAGGTTATCATAATTACAATTAACTTCTTCATTTATCATAAGACGCATTTTAAACACTATCAATGATCATTTACCATAAAACGCATTTCAAAAGTTCAACAATTGTCTTTTAATTGCCTTACGAAACATATGTTCAGACACAATTTAACATCCACATAATCTAAATTAAACTCAGACACAATGAGAAGAATGCTTTCATCATGATGCACTTATAAAGATTGCAATTACATCTAATAGCCTAACAAACTCCCTACATCTGCTATTAGCCTAAGCACTATTACATTTTAAACCTCTGTTGAGCAGCATCTATTGAACATCATCTGTTGTTCTTTAACATTTGTTGATCCATAGCAGATCTTTGCTTCTTCAAACTTTCTTCAGACTTTGTCTTCATCAGCAGAGGATCACTTCAAACAGATGTTCTCTTTGGGCAGACTTTACCTTTGACAGACATTTAGAGTAGAAGATGTTGAGTATTTGTAATTGGGAGGAGGAAATTCTTCAAAAAACTGTTGACTTACCAAACATCTGTTCAGGCACAATTCAACATCAACATAATCTAAATCAATGATATTACATAGTGAAATATCTTACAGCCTAAAGGTCAGATTTCAATTCATTGTAGATTAAACAATCTAGCAGGAAAAAACGTGTACATTTAATATAAACATGTAAAATTATATTTAAAAACAACAACTTTTAATGCAAAACATCTAATAGCCTAACAAACTCCCTACATCTGCTATTAGCCTAAGCACTATTTGTCACACCCCCAAAATCCACCATGCGGAGTATCACCGCTTGGAGGCGTGACGTGACCAGGATCGAGCCACCAATCATATTGAACAACACAATTAAGTAAATAAAACCAACCACAATATGATTGGTGACCAAGAGAAAGTAAACCAACTTTAGGTTAACCAAGTTCAGATTTTAAACAGCGGAAGCATAAAACGTGAAACCAAAACATAAGTTCCATAGTTCATAAGTTTAAAGTCCAAAACGTAGGTTTAATAAGTTCATAAGGTTTAGATGTTTAGTACGGGACATAACAATCCGTATTCCACAACAACCTCCTCCTCCTCCTCCTCCTCCTCGTGCAAGCTCCATCTAGCGACCTGTAAGGCATGTAACAACGAGTCTACAACAAAGTTGAGTGAGTTCACGGTTGGTTGATTAGTTTTAAGTTGTTTCTGAAAACGTGGTTTGACTTTCGTTGGCTTATTTATCGTGGGGGTTACCCCGTAGTTGAAAGTATGTTTAACCAGTTCCTTTTATTACCCAAACCATATCCATAATCAGTGGGGGGCTTCCCCATGTGAACTACTAGACGGTATGATATCGACTACTAACGAAAGTAAGTTGTGCCCTAAGTCAATGTCTATCATCATTGACCCTTTACCTTAGTCCATTAGTACACGCCCGTTCGGACGACACGGTGTGAGGTTTGTTAAACCTAAGAGCGCTATTAACTAATGACCCGCTCGCTATCGGCCTCGGCGATTAAGTCGATATAAAATGAGGGACTTATGATAGAGTTTTGTCTAGTAAGTTTTTAAGGGTGTTGTCCTACCCAAGGAGGACGAACGTACGTATTCTCCCCAAAGTGAATACGCAGGATTAATATTGGCATCCTATCCAAGGAGGATGGCCGTACATATCCTACCTAAGTAGGATATGTAGATTCCGTTTTAATTCTTTAACCCATTCCCAAACCACCGGAAATCCCATGCCTTAGAAAGTGTGTGAACTCACCTTGGTTTGCTCGGTTAGATTCTCAAATATAGCTAACAGTCAAGGTTGGTCAATCACGTCCTAATATGATTACCAGTTAGTCATTTAATGGTTTTCAAATAGAGCACAAAGTTCCTACACGTATCTATCACATAACATGCATCCACTTTAATAGTTCACGCTCATATAAACATTCCACCAATAGCTATTCAAGAACATGCATACGATATTGCACATATTACTTTTATTGACATATAACATGTTAGATCATCCTCAGATAACATACTCGACATTTAGACACGCAAATTACTACTTATGTCATTTCAAATTAAATATCCAAAACTGGGCTGTTTTCGGGCATTTTAATAAAATAGTTAACTTATTCCAAAAATTCCCAAACTTTTACAGAATTTCTTAAACGATCCAGATATTATTGTGTAAAAATCTCGGGATCCAATTCATCACCAATATTTTATAAAAAATCATTTTCCGGACTGAAATCAGATTTATCTTTTTCTGACTGCAGTCCACGGAATAATTTATTTAAAATTCATCGAGAGTCCGATTTACGAAATTCTAGTGAGAGAATTACAAATACATCGGTGGTCATCTACAGTACAAATTTCATGATCTAACTCTACACAGAATTCAAGTTATGACGGAAAACAGAACGTATATTTTCAGCATAAAAAATGCAGCCCTAGCTGCTGTTACAAAACGACACTTTAAAAATAGTAAACGAAGTCCAAAAATTATGATTCTGGTGCCATTAGAACCGTGTTTCATAATAACACGTTATAGACTCAAAATATCAGTTTTTCGTTGAGTTATGACCTGTTTACAGCCAACTGAAGTTGGCTGTAAAGGCTTGGACAGAAGCTGTTTTTCAGCTTTTAGCTTCCTAAGTCGTGTTCGATTGATTCCGTTAACATGTTTAGTGATCACAACAACATCAAACATCAATATTAACCAGCAAATCATCAGGAAATCAACAAGAATCAAGACAACTTCATATTAACATCACCTCATTGTATTTCAACAATATTTCATCACAAAGTTAGTTTATGTGCAAGACTTTGTTCATGGTTCTTTAGTGTTTCTTAATATTTCACCATTCAATCATCTATTAACCACTAAAAATAAGAACAAGATGAAGTTTTTAAGCACTTACTACTAGCTCAAGGCTAGGGGAGAAACAAGGCGTAAAAGTGGTGGATAAAAGAAAACTAGAGTGGTCCTTGAGCTTCCGAGTGCACCAAGCTTAGTTGTTGAACCTCTTACACCTTTGTATGTATGTAGAATGCTTGGATGGAAGCTTGATGGTGGTGATATGGTGGTGTTGGGTGGCGGCCGAAGGTGGGGAACGAGAGGAAGAGAAGAAGTTTGTTGTTTGATGTTTGGAAGTGAGAAGTTGGAAGTCTTGTGGGTTAATTTAAAAACCAAGTCCATCATAATCCAACATGTAATATGCTCCTTGATGTCCAACATTAGCAATAAAATATTCAAAAGAAATGTGAGGGTGTCCCCCAAACCTTCTAACCGTCAATTAGGGGGGGGGGGTATGGGGTTGGGTTTCAAGTATTGGTTACTAGTTTAGTTACAACTCTAGTTAGGAGGTTAAGTGATAAAGTTAGTGTATTATGAGTGTTATATGATATAAGGTGTGTTAGGGTGTTCGGGGACCCTAACTAGCTCAGAAAAGTGAAAACAGTGTGTTTGGCAATATTTTTATGTTCCGGGTAAAGTCCGGTTATTCGGTCTGATACTGTTCTATATATATATTTTTGTAACATTTTTAATTCTCAACACTTAGGAAAGCATAACGGACTATTTAGTAACTTTTCTGTACACTACTAGTATGTTAACAAGCACATGTAAGTATAACACAGAAATC
Organism: Helianthus tuberosus; assembly: GCA_030545235.1. Classification (NCBI taxonomy): domain Eukaryota; kingdom Viridiplantae; phylum Streptophyta; class Magnoliopsida; order Asterales; family Asteraceae; genus Helianthus; species Helianthus tuberosus. Next base: position 82,535,558 of record CM060416.1, on the reverse strand, counting down.
AGAAAGCAGTTAAATGATTCAGCACAGTCATCAAGCATTTTATTTATCATTAATAATTTGTACGGTTACATGAAGTTTTGAGGGTTGTCACATTCTCCCCCTGTTAAGAAAATTTCGTCCCGAAATTTAGCGCGTGGTTACTGAGGAAGCTAGTTAAGTTGCGTTGGTTTCCTGGTTTTCTTGGGGTGTCACATCTTCCCCCCGTTGATTTGGAATTTCATCCCGAAATTCTGTAGTAGCTTCAGCCTCAGTAGTGGTTGTGTTTTTCTTAAACAGCTGGGGGTACTTGAGTTTCATTTGGTCTTCTCGTTCCCAGGTGTACTCTGGGCCACGACGAGAATCCCAACGAACTCGGACAAGGGGTATCCTGGTGCGCTTGAGAATCTTAACATCTTGATCGGTGATCTCTACTGGTTCCTCGACGAATCGCAGCTAGTCGTCGATATTGAGCTCTTTTAGAGGAACTATGAGAGTCTCATCTGACAGACACTTCTTCAGATTCGACACGTGGAAAACATTGTGAACTCCGCTGAGTTCTTCAGGTAGGTTCAGCCTGTAAGCGACTTTGCCAATTTTCTCAATGATTTCAAAGGGTCCAACGTATCGCGGGTTGAGTTTGCCTCGTTTTCCAAATCGAACTATACCTTTCCAAGGTGAGACTTTGAGTAGCACTCGATCCCCAACCTGGAACTCGAGTGGTTTTCTTTTCTTATCAGCATAGCTTTTCTGACGGTCACGAGTTGCCGCCATTCGTTGCCGTATCTGGGCAATCTTCTCGGTGGTATCTACCAGAAGTTCCGGGCCAGTAATTTGGCTGTCACCAACTTCTGCCCAACAGAGAGGTGATCAGCATTTGCGTCCGTACAATGCCTCGAATGGAGCGGCTTGGATGCTGGTGTGGTAGCTGTTGTTATATGAAAACTCCACTAGCGGGAGGTGTTTTTTTCCCCAGCCATTTCCGAAGTCGATTACACATGCCCTAAGCATGTCCTCGAGGGTTTGGATGGTGCGTTCAGATTGCCCATCCGTTTATGGGTGATAAGCGGTGCTCATATCTAAACGTGAGCCAAAAGACTTGTGCATGGCTTGCCACAGTTCAGAAGTAAAATGCGCGTCACGATCAGAAATGATGGAGGTTGGCACTCCGTGCCTTGACACCACTTCTTTTAGGTAGATGTCTGCTAAAGTAGAAAACTTATCCTTTTTCTTGATTGCCAGAAAATGTGCAGAATTGGTCAGTCGATCTACGATCACCCAAATGGTATCATTTCTGCGTTGAGATCTAGGCATACCGGTAACGAAATCCATGGAAATTTGCTCCCATTTCCATTTAGGTATCTCTGGTTGTTGAAGTAGGCCTGATGGTTTCTGGTACTCAGTCTTGACTCTCGCACAAGTCAAACATTTGCTGACGTAGGTTGCTATGTTGGCTTTCATACCAGGCCACCAGTATGCAGTCTTGAGATCATGGTACATTTTATCCGAACCGGGATGTACCGAATAATGAGACTTATGTGCTTCATCCATCACAAGCTCGCGTAAGTTTCCATACAGTGGAACCCAGATGCGTCCGTTTACATAGTAGGGGCCGTTTTCCTTTTGTTCTAGCCGTTGCCTCGATCCTCGTAAGGACTCAGCCCTAATGTTCTCTGCTTTCAATGCCTCGACCTGAGCATCACGAATTTGAGCGGGAAGGCTAGAGTGAATGGTAAGCTGTAACGCACGTACACGCTTAGGTATAGTATCCTTTTGACTGAGGGCGTCGGCCACAACATTGGCCTTACCCGGATGATACTTGATAGCGCATTCGTAATCATTCAAGAGTTTGACCCATCGGCGTTGTCGCATGTTTAACTCCTTTTGCTTGAAGATATGCTCGAGACTCCTGTGATCGGTGTAAATGGTGCACTTGGTACCGTACAGGTAATGTCTCCATATCTTAAGCGCGAAAACAACTGCTCCCAGCTCCAAGTCGTGCGTAGTGTAGTTCCTTTCGTGAACTTTAAGCTGGCGTGATGCGTAGGCAATGACCTTGTCACGTTGCATCAACACGCAACCAAGTCCTTGTATGGAAGCGTCGCAATAAACCACAAAATCATCTGTGCCTTCTGGCAATGAGAGGATAGGCGCGCTACAAAGTCTGTCTATTAAGTGTTGAAATGTGGACTCCATGTGCATCACCCCAACGATAGGTGACACCCTTCTGAGTCAGTGAAGTGAGGGGTTGCGCAATCTTGGAGAAATCTTTGATAAACCTTCTGTAATAGCCTGCCAAACCCAAGAATTGGTGGATTTCTGTTGGTGTGCGGGGTGCAGGCTAGTTCTTGATCGAGTCAACCTTGGATGGATCAACATGAATCCCATCCTTGTTTACTACATGGCCTAGAAAGTGGACTTCGCGAAGCCAGAATTCACATTTCGAAAACTTTGCATACAACTGCTCTTTTCGAAGAAGTTCCAGCATAAGTCGTAGATGCTGCTCGTGTTCCTCCTGACTCTTTGAATAGATCAGGATGTCGTCGATGAAAACAATAAGGAACTTATCCAGGTAAGGTTTGCATACTCTGTTCATGAGATCCATGAAGACTGCGGGTGCATTTGTCAATCCGAATGGCCGTAACGAGTTCTGAATGCTGTTTTGGAGACGTCCTCCTCTCGGACTCTCAGCTGATGGTAGCCCGATCTCAAATCAATCTTAGAGTAATAGCTCGACCCTTGCAACTGGTCGAACAAGTCGTCAATACGTGGAAGGGGATAACGATTTTTCACGGTCACCTTGTTAAGTTCGCGGTAGTCAATACACATTCTGAAAGTACCGTCTTTCTTCTTCACAAAGAAGACTGGAGCTCCCCAGGGCGAAGAGCTAGGTCGTATAAAACCCTTTTCCAAGAGTTCTTGTAATTGCGTGGACAGTTCTTCAAGTTCTTATGGAGCTAGACGATAAGGTGCTCGAGCTATGGGCGCTGCTCTAGGAGCTAGCTCGATTTGAAACTCAACTTGGCGATGAGGCGGAAGACCAGGTAATTCCTTAGGAAATTCCTCAGGAAAGTTGCGCATGATAGAAATGTCTCTTATCTTCCTTTCTTCCGATGATGTATCTGAAACGAGGGTTAGGGTAGTGGTGTGGCCCCTTTCGCAAACACTTCTGGGCCTTAAGGAAAGAGATAATGCCTATGACAGCACCACTCTTGTCACCACGAATCATGAGGGGTCCTTTACCAGAACGAGGGATGCGGAAAAAAAAATCTTCTCGTTGCAAAGAATTTCCGCTTAATGGTGAGATAATCAATCCTTCCTAATAACAGCGTCGAGGCTACTAAGTACGACAGGAATAAGATCGATAGAGAAGGTCTTACCAGCTAAGACGAGGTTACAACCCTTAACTGTGTGTGTGCCCTTAAGACTTTAACCGTTAGCTAGTTCTACTACATGTTTGGTGTTTTAAGGGTAATGGGGTACTCTTAAGCACCTGACTAGCTCTTAGGAACACATATCTAACATCTGTACCTGAATTAACTAAAATAGAAACATGGAAATTGTCTGGTAGGACTTACCCGCCACAACGTTGGGGTTGTTTCCTTCTTCCTCTTGTCCATTCAGGAACTCATGCTTACTAGTCCTGCGGTTATCCTTATTGTCTCCGTTATTGTTTCCGTTGCCCTGGTTGCCGCTGTTGTCACGATTCTGTCTCATATGCGGACAGTTCCACTTGAAGTGACTCTCAGCACCGCACTGGTAACATCTCTCATTACCCTGCTGGTGTTGCCGTTGGTCCCGGTTTGCAGGATATGGGCTCCTACAGTCTCTATCCATATGTCCCAACTTCTTGCACCGATGACAACACGATTCCGCACATGACCCGCTGTGGTGCCGTTGGCACTTGCGGCATCTCGGTTTATTCCCTAGGTATCCCCGCTGATTTTGGTAGTTCAGCCCGAGTTTCCTGTGCGGTTCCCGTCGTATAGAGCTAGGACCCTCACCTTGGTGATTACCCCAAATATACTTGTTACTAATAAGAGCATTTGCATTAGAAGAGTTACGCTTGGGCAACTTGCCCTCTTCCACCGCCTGATCGGTGAGTTGGTGCGCCAAACGAACGACTTGCTGGATTGTGGGAAGGTTGGCCGCACTCACAGACCCTTGGATTTCCGGGACTAAGCCTCTGAGGTATAGCTTGATTCGCCTAGATATGGGTTGTGACATGTTAGGACATAAGGCAGCCAACTCGTTGGACCTCTTTGTATACGCCTCAATCTCTGATCCTTCCATCTTCAAACCATAATACTCTATTTCCAGTTCTAGAATGTCGTCCAGGTGGCAGAATTCTTCCTTAATCCAATCCTTGAAGTCGCTCCAGAGGGTGGCATTCGCGTCTGCCAACCCGAGCATCTGAACTTGTGCGTTCCACCAAGAATACACTTTCCCCTGCAACATGCCGGTAGCGTACTTTACTCGTTTACTGGCAGGGCTTTCACTTTCTTCGAATGTATATTCGATTCTTCGGATCCAGTGTAGAAGGCCGATTGCCCCTCCAGTGCCGTCGAAATTTGGAGGCTTGCACTCCAAGAACGCCTTGAGGGTGCCTATGTGCGTTTGAGGGTGCATGGGTTGATTCCCTGTTTGGGTTGCCAAGGCTTCAGCAACCCGTTCATTAATCAAGGTCGTCAGCTGATCCTGAGTCAAGTTGAGGCGTCCGCTCATGATCTTCACATCGAGGGAAAACACAGGTAAGAAAGGTGTCGCAATGTGCGTTAGTGTGGAGTGACAGAAGAGAGTAAGCACACAAGGTTCAAATAGCAGTTATCACGTTAACTAATGCATACCATGAACAATGTACCATGTAATTTAACAAGTAGGTAATATAAACATATACCGTATCACCTAGTATGTTGAGTCTTGCACGTGGAGCGAAGCGTCGTTGTGGATTGTTGAGCACTGTACAGGTTATAGTCTGGTTTCATCAAAAACTTTTCCCTTTTTTTTAAAACCAAGTTCACTATAACCAATGGCTCTGATACCAATCTGTCACACCCCCAAAATCCACCATGCGGAGTTTCACCGCTTGGAGGCGTGACGTGACCAGGATCGAGCCACCAATCATATTGAACAACACAATTAAGTAAATAAAACCAACCACAATACGATTGGTGACCAAGAGAAAGTAAACCGACTTTAGGTTAACCAAGTTCAGATTTTAAACAGCGGAAGCATAAAACGTGAAACCAAAACATAAGTTCCATAGTTCATAAGTTTAAATTCCAAAAAGTAGGTTTAATAAGTTCATAAGGTTTAGATGTTTAGTACGGGACATAACAATCCGTATTCCACAACAACCTCCTCCTCGTGCAAGCTCCATCTAGCGACCTGTAAGGCATGTAACAACGAGTCAACAACAAAGTTGAGTGAGTTCACGGTTGGTTGATTAGTTTTAAGTTGTTTCTGAAAAGGTGGTTTGACTTTCGTTGGCTTATTTGCCGTGGGGGTTACCCCGTAGTTGAAAGTATGTTTAACCAGTTCCTTTTATTACCAAAACCATATCCATAATCAGTGGGGGGCTTCCCCATGTGAACTACTAGACGGTATGATATCGACTACTAACGAAAGTAAGTTGTGCCCTAAGTCAATGTCTATCATCATTGACCCTTTGCCTTAGTCCATTAGTACACGCCCGTTCGGATGACACGGTGTGAGGTTTGTTAAACCTAATAGCGCTATTAACTAATGACCCGCTCACCATTGGCCTCGGCGATTAAGTCGATATAAAATGAGGGACTTATGATAGAGTTTTGTCTAGTAAGTTTTTAAGGGTGTTGTCCTACCCAAGGAGGACGAACGTACGTATTCTCCCCAAAGAGAATATGCAGGATTAATATTGGCATCCTATCCAAGGAGGATGGCCATACATATCCTATCTAAGTAGGATATGTAGATTCCGTTTTAATTCTTTAACCCATTCCCAAACCACTGGAAATCCCATGCCTTAGAAAGTGTGTAAACTCACCTTGGTTTGCTCGGGTAGATTCTCAAATAACAGTCAAGGTTGGTCAATCACGTCCTAATATGATTACCAGTTAGTCATTTAATGGTTTTCAAATAGAGCACAAAGTTCCTACAAGTATCTATCACATAACATGCATCCACTTTAATAGTTCATGCTCATATAAACATTCCACCTATAGTTATTCAAGAACAAGCATACGATATTGCACATATTACTTTTATTGACATATAACATGTTAGATCATCCTCAGATAACATACTCGACATTTAGACACGCAAATTACTACTTATGTCATTTCAAATTAAATATCCAAAACTGGGCTGTTTTCGGGCATTTTAATAAAATAGTTAACTTATTCCAAAAATTCCCAAACTTTTACAGAATTTCTTAAACGATCCAGATATTATTGTGTAAAAATCTCGGGATCCAATTCATCACCAATATTTTATAAAAAATCATTTTCCGGACTGAAATCAGATTTATCTTTTTCTGACTGCAGTCCACGGAATAATTTATTTAAAATTCATCGAGAGTCCGATTTACGAAATTCTAGTGAGAGAATTACAAATACATCGGTGGTCATCTACAGTACAAATTTCATGATCTAACTCTACACAGAATTCAAGTTATGACGGAAAACAGAACGTATATTTTCAGCATAAAAAATGTAGCTCTAGTTGCTGTTACAAAACGACACTTTAAAAATAGTAAACGAAGTCCAAAAATTATGATTCTGGTGCCATTAGAACCGTATTTCATAATAACACGTTATAGACTCAAAATATCAGTTTTTCGTTGAGTTATGACCTGTTTACAGCCAATTGAAGTTGGCTGTAAAGGCTTGGACAGAAGCTGTTTTCAGCTTTTAGCTTCCTAACTCGTGTTCGATTGATTCCGTTAACATGTTTAGTGATCACAACAACATCAAACATCAATATTAACTAGCAAATCATCAGGAAATCAACAAGAATCAAGACAACTTCATATTAACATCACCTCATTGTATTTCAACAATATTTCATCACAAAGTTAGTTTATGTGCAAGACTTTGTTCATGGTTCTTTAGTGTTTCTTAATATTTCACCATTCAATCATCTATTAACCACTAAAAATAAGAACAAGATGAAGTTTTTAAGCACTTACTACTAGCTCAAGGCTAGGGGAGAAACAAGGCGTAAAAGTGGTGGATAAAAGAAAACTAGAGTGGTCCTTGAGCTTCCGAGTGCACCAAGCTTAGTTGTTGAACCTCTTACACCTTTGTATGTATGTAGAATGCTTGGATGGAAGCTTGATGGTGGTGATATGGTGGTGTTGGGTGGCGGCCAAAGGTGGGGAAGGAGAGGAAGAGAAGAAGTTTGTTGTTTGATGTTTGGAAGTGAGAAGTTGGAAGTCTTGTGGGTTAATTTAGAGTAAAATGCCCGGATAGTCCCTGTGGTTTGGCAAAATTTCACTCTTAGTCCCCAACATTTCAAAATTACACTCATAGTCCCTGTGGTTTACAAATATGTTACGCGGATGCTCCCAGGCATGGATGTGTGTTAGTTTTTGAGGTTAAGTAGGCGTAAAAAGATTAATATACCCTTACTCTTAAAAAAAACACATAAATTGTGGATTAAAAGAAAAATATTAAAAATTAGTTGGGCCCACCAATAAATAAAAAACAAATTAAAGCCCCACTCTCTCAATACTTTTTGCGGTCATCTTCCCCAACACGCCGGTGACAAGATTCCGACCACTAATAAAATATTATCCAAAAAATAAAAACAAAGAAACCTGTTGTCCATCTTGTTCGCTTCAGTCTTGTTCAAGATGAGATAAAATTAAATTAGATAGTTAGAAGGGTATTAAGGTTCATCAATTTTATATGATTATTTTTAGACCCATGATTTTTATTACGAATCTGTGCAATCAAAATTTGAAAGTTTATAGTTTATACTTATCAAAGCACCTACACCAGATCATTTCCGACTAAAACTAGAGTTGCTGGCGACTTGACTTCCACAACCAAAACCCAATTCACTTAAACAAAACAGTACCACCGAAGATCGTTTTCCCGACCCAAATCGTACCACCGAAGAGTCAACAAAAGACTGATGTCGATGATTGCCCACTTGTCACCACCGGCGCCGATGAATTCAAAAACCTGTCACCATTGTTCACTTTCCCTTTAACCCCCAGCTCAGCTGCTACCACTGTCGCAACACAATCTGATTCCACCACCTATCTCCAACATCGCCTGCAACCCTATTCCACCACCACACCTCCACCTCCGTCGCCGCACCTCCATATCCTGTTACAACCCACCACCATAAACCTCCACTGAAACCCCTAACCACTGTTTATTACACCTTCCCACCACCATTGTCCTTCCACAACCATGATCCTCTATCACCCCCATTGTCAATTTCTGGCTAGAGAGAAGAAAGAGAGCAGCGAGAGGGATCTAGGAATAGGATTGGTAGGTGGGGGACTGGTTTGTTATATTGTGTTTATAATTAATGGGCCCACAAATGTATATTTATATAATTCTTAATTCATTTATTTGTTTTATCATAAAGGGGTAGTTTTGTAATTTCACAGCCACTTAACCTCAAAAACTAACACACATCTATCCTTCGGAGCATCCGCGTAACATATTTGTAAACCACAGGGACTATGAGTGTAATTTTGAAATGTTGGGGACTATAGGTGAAATTTTTCCAAACCACAGGGACTATCCGGGCATTTTACTCATTAATTTATAAACCAAGTCCATCATAATCCAACATGTAATATGCTCCTTGATGTCCAACATTAGCAATAAAATATTCAAAAGAAATGTGAGGGTGTCCCCCAAACCTTGTAACCGTCAATTAGGGGGGGGGGGGTATGGGGTTGGGTTTCAAGTATTGGTTACTAGTTTAGTTACAACTATAGTTAGGAGGTTAAGTGATAAAGTTAGTGTATTATGAGTGTTATATGATATAAGGTGTGTTAGGGTGTTCGGGGACCCTAACTAGCTTAGAAAAGTGAAAACAGTGTGTTTGACAATATTTTTGTGTTCCGGGTAAAGTCCGGTTGTTCGGTCTGATACTGTTCCGTTAAAGTGTTTAATTAATCCGTAAAGTGTTCTATATATATATTTTTGTAACATTTTTAATTCTCAACACTTAGGAAAGCATAACGGACTATTTAGTAACTTTTCTGTACACTACCAGTATGTTAACAAGCACACGTAAGTATAACACAGAAATCAGAAAGCAGTTAAATGATTCAGCACAATCATCAAGCATTTTATTTATCATTAATAAATTGTACGGTTACATGAAGTTTTGAGGGTTGTCACATTCTCCCCCTGTTAAGAAAATTTCGTCCCGAAATTTAGCGCGTGGTTACTAAGGAAGCTAGTTAAGTTGCGTTGGTTTCCTGGTTTTCTTGGGGTGTCACACTATTACATTGATAACCTCTGTCAAACTTTCTTCAGACTTTGTCTTCATCAGCAGAGGATCACTTCAAACAGATGTTCTCTTTGGGCAGACTTTACCTTTGATAGACATTTAGAGTAGCAGATGTTTAGTATTTGTAATTGAGAGGAGGAAATTCTTCAACAAACTGTTGACTTACCAAACATCTGTTCAGGCATAATTCAACATCAACATAATCTAAATCAATGATATTACATAGTGAAATATCTTACAGCCCAAAGGTCAGATTTCAATTCACTGTAGATTAAACAATCTAACAGGAAAAAAACGTGTACATTTAATATAAACATGTAAAATTATATTTAAAAACAACAGCTTTTAATGCAAAACATCTAATAGCCTAACAAACTCCCTACGTCTGCTATTAGCCTAATCACTATTACATTGAAAACCTCTGTTGAGCAACATCTATTGAATATCATCTGTTGTTCTTTAAGATCTATTGACCCACAACAGACCTTTGCTTCTTCAAACTTTCTTCAGACTTTGTCTTCATCAGCAGAGGATCACTTCAAACAGATGTTATCTTTGGCAGACTTTACCTTTGACATACATTTAGTGTAGCAGATGTTGAGTATTTGTAATTAAGAGCAGGAAATTCTTCAAAAAACTGTTGACTTACCAAATAATAAAAAAATAATAAAATTATATTTAAAAACAACAGCTTTTAATGCAAAACATCTAATAGCCTAACAAACTCCCTACATCTGCTATTAGCCTAATCACTAATACATTGAAAACCTCTGTTGAGCATCATCTATTGAATATCATATGTTGTTCTTTAAGATCTGTTGACCCATAGCAGACCTTTGCTTCTTCAAACTTTCTTCAGAATTTGTCTTCATCAGCAGAGGATCACTTCAAATAGATGTTCTCTTCGGGCAGACTTTACCTTTGACAGATATTTAGAGTAGCAGATCTTGAGTATTTGTAATTGAGAGGAGGAAATTCTTCAAAAACTGTTGACTTACCAAATAATAAAAAATAATAAAATTTCAAACCTCTGGCATTAAAAAAATAATTAAAAAAATCTCTTCATTTAAACACCAACAATACTCTACATGGCAAACACATGCTTCTACCACTTCGTCGGACACAGATGTTGGACACTTCTGTTGGGCAACAACAAATGTTGGCAACAGTGGCAAGTCAACAGTCATAAGATTAAACAAAACTTATAAGAACAGACAATACCCTTAAGCAATGGATGGCTTTTCACATCTACATAATCCAAATCAAACTCAGAGACAATTTCACACCTACATCAATATCGATTTGCAATACTCAGATGATATTAAAAACTATATAATAATACTTATGCATGCTAAAATTAGTAAAAATAAAATGCTTTACAAATATTAATAGGATTAAAATATATTTATGACATTAAAAGATCAACAATTACATCGAGTACTGAACAACGAAACTTTAAAATCTAACAACAACACCAAGAAATTTAAGAATCTAACAGCAAGAATTAAGAAATTTTAGCTTCAACTCCATCGAGTACTGAACCTCTCGATGTATATCTTTGAGCATCGACATGAACTCCACGTCTCTATCACCGCACTCTATATTACCGACAACACAAAGGTCACGGACGGAAGTTGAAGGCATCGCCATCATGTTTCTGGAAACCTGGTCTCTCGTGAACAGACCAAGATGCAGTCCATCAAAACACCTCTTCAGCTCTTGAAGAGTAGCCCTATCCTCATATACTTGATCCTCAACTTGCTTGATAAAGCCTTGCTTTAAATCATCAGAGTCTGCATAAGTGTATGCATTTTAAATGTATACATTCTATACATCAAATTTCCAAATTTTATGCATCTTTTAATACAAAAAAGACAGGAAAAAACAAACTGAAGCTACTTATATATCTTATTAAATAAAATCTTATCTTACAGCAGAAGTAGAGAGTTTTTTGCGTTTAGTAGGAACAACTGTAGAACAATCATCATCATCATCATCTGCTCAAATCATGCATAATCATCCTTTAGTCATAACCCAGATTAATTTCATTGTACATTTAATATAAACAAACATAAATTCATATTAAGTGTTTAATCTTTCTTTGTATTTAATTTAATACTATCAACACTTTAAAATAAATCTAACACTTTAAAATAAAATCTTATCAACATTATGAACAGTTTAAAAAAATCCACAAACCTAAAATAACCCGCAGACAATTGTATGAATTTCAAACAACTCTGATTAGGCTGAAATATAAAGCGAGAATTAGAGTAGACCAGTTCAAAATTTAAAATTCAAAATTACAAAAAAAACCATACTTTCAACGACGTTGGAACAATGATGTTGGAACAATTATGTGAAGCACAAAGATCTGTAATCGAAGATTAACCGACTGAATATGAAAATTCTGCATTTGAGAGAAAGAAAGAAAAAAAACAAACTGAAGCTACTTATCTATGTTATTAAATAAAATATATTAAATAAAATCTTATCTTACAGCAGAAGCATAGAGTTTCTTGTGTTTAGTAGGAACAACTGTAGAACAATCATCATCATCATCTGCTCAAATCATTCACAATCATCATTTAGTCATAACTCAGAAAAAAAAAAAAAACAATTACGAAAAATCAAAAAACAAAAACAAACATAATTATATATTACATTACCATCACCAAGGAAAACGAAATATCCCCAAAATTTGTTCTGAAAGTGGGTATTGAGAAGAGGGGATTTGAGGGAGAGATACATTGAAAGTGTGGTTTGAAAATACAAAAGCAAAGAACACGAGAGTGTAAATATGAAGAGGGAAATGAGAAAAAAACCTTTATATAAGAAGATGATTGACACAAGTGGGTGAGTGACATGCATTAATTGCAAATTACGTATTCCCAGGCATTTTGAATTTGAAATTACCGGCAACTAACATCTGCTGATATATACGCATTATATGAACCTTCAACCTCTGCTGGCTTTAAAGTATAGATATGGGCAGAGGTTTTGGATGGCAGAGTTTTAGATAGATTTTAAACTGATTTTATATATTAGGCTTTATGATGCAGTAATGACATAAGAAAAGCATTGTTGGACAGCCTCTATGCCTGCCACATCAACTTTTCTTATGTCATCGGGATTTCTCCTTTTATAGAAAGTATAGATAGATATTTATTGTTGGTTTTAAACTCTGACAATATACTTTGTAATCTTATGTATTGTAGTTTTTAAACTCTAAAAATATATTTTATATACTATTAACAAAAATAGATAGTTTTTACTCTGAATATTGCATTATCTTAATTTTAACTTCACTTGTTTTATCTTTGTATAAAATAAAAATTCAAATATTTTAGATTAATATTGGTTATAACTATAAAAAGAATCAAATATTTTAGATTATTATTGTTTATTATCTAGAGTTTTTCAACATTAGTTACACGGATTGTTATTGTAAGACTCCAAAACGGACTTAGTAAGCTTCTCCTGCTGTCTTCTTCATCTTCTCATCAAACTTCTCTTGACTTTCATCACCAGCTTCTCCGCTGTCTTTTTCATCTTCTCATCAATCTTCTCTTGACTTTCATCAATGGTCATCTTCTTCAACTCCTCTACCATCTTCTCAACATTTTTCTCATGTCTTTCTTCTTCTTTCTTCCTCAAACTTGCCAACATCACATCTCTGATTCTCTTCTCCTTGTTTGGTATATAATTTTTATCCACAAACTTCTTCGAGTAAAGTTCTTGAGAAGTAGGAATGACCTCAAGTAGATCTTTAAGAACCACATCCTTTGAATCCACTACCGGATTTCCTTTAGAATCTGCGTAGCATTATCTTTTCTTATCCCATCTAGCTACTTTTCTTGCTTCATCGAACGCTGCTTGCATTTCATCCAACCTGATACACGCTATGGTTCTTTCTCGCAAAGTTTTCTCTCTGACAGGTTCATTTTTCACTTCAGCAACCAAAGCATGCTTTTCATTTGGAATGTATTTATTCCAAGTGAATCCTTCGTCATCTTGATTAACCAACAAAGCTTTCTTTCTTTTGAAGACCCTTCATCAATCTGTTTTTGATTTAACTTTGGTGGTTGTTCATTGGTTTGATGGTAAATTGCTTTTCGGTAGTAGTCTTCATGAAATGGATTCACTCTTTCATCTGCTTGCTGGTTTGAGCATTCTCTTTTGAAATGCCCTTTCTGTTTGCACTTGAAACAAGTGACCTTTGACTTGTCAAATCCCATCTTTGTGTCAGCACCTCCAAGACAAGATCTCCCTGTAATCTCCATAAATCTTTGTGCCCTCCTGACGACACTAGCCATATACCATCTGATATCTATCAGTTCCATCTCCTCTGGATCGATTTGGTCGTAATCTTCCTTTATCATTTCCGGGTTTCCTATTCTACCCGCCACTAGACTTTCATATGACTCCAAAATTGATGCTAAAAAACTCATCTGTTGCTTGGTTGCATCAGTATTCATATTTGGAGACTTTTTCAACTTGAGGGCGATGTTGCATTGAATCTCATCGGGATTTTCTTTGTTTGATGCTGAAGATGTATGATAACCAGGATTATAACTTGAAGAACTGCCTTTTGATGCTACATCAGAATTCTTTGCGCTAAAGGCAATACCAATCTTTGGTTGATCGTTTAGCAAGCTTCTACGATAGTAGAGATTGACATTTTGCTGATAATTTGAGCTACTCATTTTATTTTGCTTTTGTAGCTCCAGCTCATGTCCTTCAAGCTTTTCTATCAATGTGTCCAAAGTGATTTCATCGAACTTTGTGTCGTTTTTCAATATCATGACAAATGTTCGCCAATCATCTACTCGCGGTAATGCTTCGATCAGTTTGTCGATGATTTCTTCTCTGGTCTTTGTAATGCCGAATTTTTCAAGTTTAATTTTCAAATGACAGAATCTTTCGATCATTTGTCGAACATTCTCTCCCTTCTGATAGTCGAATAGATCGAATTCTTCTTGATTTGCTTACACCTTCAGCTTTCACTCTTAGTGCTTCCCAAATGGATTTTGACGAATCATTGTGTTGGAGTAAACAAAAGATATCATCCCTGATTGACTGTTGTATTAAGGCAATCATTCTTTGTTCATCAGAAAATGTCTTTTTATCTTCTTTCTCTAAGCTTTCAAGTGGAATTTCTTCATTTTTATCATTTAAAGGTCGTTTATATTCAAATTCTAACAAGAACCAACACTCATGAGCGTATGCTTTCACCCAGTTAATGAATCTGTCTTTCCACCAATTATAATCTTCTATATTTGTAAGTTTCGGTGGTTTTGTATTAGTTCTGTACATGTTATCATGTTTCATACTTTCTGAAATAGCCTTTGAAACACTCTTTGGTGTGAGTGTTGTGTCGGATGTTGTCTCGGATGTGAAGGCATTAAAAAACTCATTATAGAATTCCTCTTCCATGATCCTGATGACTTGAATAACACCTTCAAGCAATTAAACAAACACTTAGACAAATCTTTAAACACCAAACAATAACAAACACTTATCTTGCACGGATGTGGAATGGTTAATTCGTGCGGATCAACAGTTTGTTGATTCGTGCGGATCAACAGTTTGTTGATTCGTGCGGATCAACAATTAAATCAAAACCCTAACTTTTTAGTAGAGTCACGCGAATGGAGGAAGTGTAGGTCCGTGCGGATTAGTTCAATCAACAACCAGATCCGTGCATAACTATCTGAATACAACCAGCCATGTTTTTCAATGATTTGATGATGTTTTTGTTTGAATTTTGTTCTGAAACTTTGTAGGATTGTTTAAAACTGAATTTCGCACAACATATTCAAAATTCAGTCGTTTGTAATCATGAAAACATCGTGAATCCGAGATTTAAAGTTGTAAAAGAAGTGTAGAAGATGAGTAGAAGAAAAAATGATGAAATTGGCTCTGATTATGCTTGAAATTGCTTAAATCTTGTGTCTTCAATCCTTGCAATCAATTTCCCGCTCTGATACCTCTTGTGGATTCGTGTTAGGATCGATTCCATAACTCTGTTGACTGCGTAGTTCTCGTATCTTATGCAGAATCCAAGTACGATAATAGATTGAACACAAGCAAGCTAATTAAAGTTGATTTCTATTACTGATTGACAATTAAAGAAATCAAACAACAAGAGTTTCCCCTCTTAGTCAACAAAAGATACAAATTAACAAGACCTAGACTAGTATATA
Source organism: Helianthus tuberosus (assembly GCA_030545235.1). Lineage (NCBI taxonomy): Eukaryota > Viridiplantae > Streptophyta > Magnoliopsida > Asterales > Asteraceae > Helianthus > Helianthus tuberosus. Next base: position 82,519,914 of record CM060416.1, on the reverse strand, counting down.
TAGGACTAGTAGGTTCGCTCTAAGCTACTTGTGGATGGACAGTAACTCACGGATGGGCTCATGCGAACCTGGAACCTTGTGTGGATCAACTGCTAGTGCGGATCAACCTGATCCGCACAGATATACATTGTGCGCAGTCCCCAATTAACCCTAATTCCACGCCATGTTCTTGATTCGTGCGAACCTGCATGCGCAGGTTCGTGTGGATGTACTTGATATGTATGCTTTCATACTTTGGCACCATGTCTTATCATATTAGCCTAGATACGATGTGTAATTAACACAAGCAACAGACATATGCACTCACATCAACTTACCTGGCTCATGGACTTTTTGGTTATCGTCTTCCAAAGTATACCTACAAGATGGATTATTGAAATAAAGCAGATAAATATATACAAGTTATTACCACGTTCTCATCACTTGTCTATTTCTTCCAAGGTCATTTCCGTTTCTTCAATCTCGAGGGATCCTTCATAGAATTTAAGCCTTTGTCCATTAACTTTGAATGGTTCTCTGTTTGGAGGCTTAATATCTATTGCACCATGAGGGTAAACTTTGGTGATGGTAAAAGGTTAGGACCATCTAGACTTAAGTTTTTTGGGAAAAAGACATAGCCTTGAGTTAAAGAGGAGTACTTGATCTTCTTCTCTGAATTCCTTAGGTCTGCTTATATATTTGTCATGTATTCTTTTTGAGCGTTCCTTATAAATATCAGAATTGGAATATGCTTGTATTCTTAGTTCGTCTAACTCGTTTAACTGGTGTAAGCGATCTTTTCCTGAAGTTTCTTGGTCTAAGTTTACATTTTTAGTACCCAATATGCTTTGTGTTCAATTTCTACTGGGAGGTGACAATTTTTTCCATAGACTATCTTATATGGCGTTGTACGTATTAGTGATTTGTAGGCTATTTGAAATGCCCATAAAGCATCGTCTAATTTATCTGCCCATTCTTTTCTATTTTGACCCACAATTTTTCTAGGATTCTTTTTAAACCTCGATTAGTTACTTCGGCTTGACCATTGGTTTGAGGTTGATAGGCGGTCGAGATACGATGAGAAACCCCATATCGTGTTAGAGTTTTCTCCATTTGTAGCTTGCAAAAATGGGTTCCTCTATCACTGAGGGCTTTTGGAGTTTCAAAACGTGAGAATAACCTTTTTAGGAATTTTACTACCACTCTCCCGTCATTGGTGGGAAGAGCTTCAGCCTCGGCCCATTTAGAAATGTAGTCGACAGCCACCAAGATGTATTTGTTTCCCTTGAAGGTGGGAATGGTCCCATAAAATCCAATCCCTAAACATCGAAGATTTCACAAATAAGAATGTTGTTTTGTGGCATCTCGTTTCTTCATGATATGTTACCTGCTCGTTGGCATGCATCACATGTTTTGATTAATACATATGCATCTTTGTGTATTGTGGGCCAGTAAAATCCTGCAGCATATTGTGGGCCAGTAAAATCCTGCATCCTACACCTTTCGTGCGGTGCTGGCTATTTCGTGGTGTCCTCCACATGGTCCTTCATGATAATGGCGAAGAATTTGTTTTCTTCATGACCATGGACTCATCATCAAATGAGTTGGTCTGCACATATTCTGAAAAAGATATGGGTCTTCCCAAAAATAGTGTTTTACATCAGCAAAGAAATTATTTCGCTGATGAAAGGACAACCCGTTGACAATAGTGCCACTAGCTAGGTAGTTAGCATAGTCGGCGTCCCAAGGTTTCTCTCGATATTCTACTATTTCTAAGGATTATGTGGGGAATTTTTCATTGATGAGCTCTTCTCGAGTTCCTTCCAGAGCAGGGTCTTCAAGATGGGATAAATGGTCAGCAGCTGTGTTTTCTGCTCCTCTTTTGTCTTTTATTTTTATGTCAAATTCTTGAAGGAGAATAATCCATCTTATGAGACAGGGTTTTGCGTCTTGTTTTTTGAGAAGGTATCGGATAGCAGCATGGTCGTTATAAACTATGATTTTGGAGAGCACGAGATAGGAACGGAATTTATCTAATGCAAATAGTACAGCTAGCAATTCTTTTTCAGTGGTTGTATAATTTTCTTGAGCATCGTTAAGAGTTTTACTAGCGTAATATATGGGGTGAAAATGTTTTTTTTCTTTGTCCTTAGATTGCTCCAACTGCAAAATTGCTTGTATCGCACGTGATTTCAAATTGTAGCTTCCAGTCTGGCGCGATCATGATTGGTGCTTTGACAAGCATTTATTTAAGGGCAAGAAATGCAAAGAAATGCTGTCGTGCAATCCTTGTCAAAGATGAATGGGGCATCTTTTTCAAGTAGCTTAGTTAGAGGTCGAGAGATTTTAGAAAAGTTTTTGATAAATCGCCTATAGAATCCGGCATGTCCTAGGAAACTTCGAATGGCTCGAACGGATGATGGAAGAGGTAGTCGGGAAATAGTATCGATTTTTGCGTGGTCGACTTCCATTCCTACGTTTGAGATTTTGTGACCGAGTACTATTCCTTCTGTGACCATGAAATGACACTTTTTCCCAATTAAGGGCGAGGTTAGTCTCTTCACATCTAGGTAACACTCGCTCAAGGTTATCGAGGCATTGGTCAAATGAATCGCCAATGATAGAGAAATTATCCATGAAAACTTCCCTTGTTTTTTCTATCATGTCGTGAAAAATGGCTACCATGCATAGACCAAATGGAATGCGTCGATATGCAAAGGTTTTATACGGACAAGTGAAAGTAGTTTTATCTTGGTCTTCTGGGGCAATAGGAATTTGGAAGTAGCCCGAGAATCCATCGAGAAAGCAATAAAAATTATGACCGGATATTCGCTCTAGCATTTGATCAATTAAGGGTAAGGAAAGTGGTCTTTTCTTGTGCCTTCATTGAGTTTCCTATAGTAGATACAAACTCTCCATCCGGTGATGGTTCTTGTCGGTATGAGCTCGTTTTTTCGTTGGTTACAACCGTCATTCCACCTTTTTTCGGTATGACTTGGACGGGATTTACCCATGGACTATCGGAGTTAGGGTAGATAAGTCTGACATCTAAGAGCTTTATGACTTCTTTTTTTACTACTTCTTGGACATTGGGATTAACGCGTCTTTGTGGTTGGATTACTGCTTTGTAGTCATCTTCCATTAAGATTTTGTGCATGCACATGGAATGACTTATTACTTTGATGTCCATTAATTTCCACACAATCACCGTTTAATGTCTTTTAAGTAGATTTAATAATTTTTCTTTTTCATGAGGGGTGAGATACGAAGAAATGATGACAGGAAGTTTACCTTTATTATCTAAGAATGCGTATTCTAAACCTTTTGAAAGTTCTTTAAGTTCTAAAGAAGGTGGATCTTCAATAGATGGCTTAGTCTTTGGTTCGTCATCGCGGTCGATCGATGAAATGCTTTGGTTGGTGGTGACTTCCTCTTCAACGAATTGGTCATGTGGTTCCAGCGTATCGGGTGGTTCAACTTCATCTTCCAACAAGGGGTCGTCATTTCCGATTGGATACTTCATTGATTTATTTAAATTGAAAGTTCGTTTCTTGGCCCCAAGTTTTGTGGGAAGATCTTGATGTTTTTGTTTGAGCAATGCTTGATGGGTTTTAAGAAAAGGTTATCCCAACACAAGCGGAGCATCATCTAAGATGATGAAGTCGGTTGGTACAATCTTTTGGTTAGGTTAAATGAGAACGTCCTCAATCACTCCCGTAGCATTTTTATTTTTTTCGATTAGCCAAGGAGATCGGAATTTTAATTGGAAGAAAATCACCAATACCTAACCTTTCAAAAACGTAGCTTGGCATTATGTTAACTCTAAGATCTTTATCTACTGAGATGTTACTAATATAGATGTTTTGAATAAAACATGTTACCATTTTTTTTATTCATTTTGTTCATCTTGTATTAGCAAAGTTTGATCTTTATTTAATTTAATACTTGCTATTTCTTTAATGTTAGGACTAGTGGTTAACTCTTTTAAAAACTAGCATGAGATGGAGCCAAACTATGATTTTCAAAAGAAGGTTGTAAGACGTGTATTTCTTGGAGGTCTTTTTGTTCCTCTTCGAAATTTACCTTTGAGAACTTACCTTCCGAATGGCTTGGTTCGGGTTTTTCTTCATGTGTTAAGTCTTCTTTCAGTGGTTCTTCCTTCGTTGGATCTTGAGGTTTTACCTCTTCTATTGTCACCTCTTTTGTACAAATAGTCTCTTCTTTTGCACGAGATTGTTTGATCAAGAATTCTAAGTTATTGTGGGTGGTGTCTCGTACGTTTCAAACGCTAGAGTGTTCCAATCAAAGCTTGATTTTGGAAGCTCAAACCTTGGTTCCTTATACATTGTATATGAGGTTGATGTTTGAAAGAGTTAACAATTTTGTACCGAATGGGATTCACCGCAAATGGTACAATATGGTTCCTCGTAATTATCATAACCGTAGTAGTCATAATCTCCCATATAATAATCCATTGGTTGGATAGTACTCAGAAGATTACGGCTTCTGAAAATCAAACTTTTTTGTGTATACAGAAGGTTTACATGGCCTCGTGCTCTGTGAACACGGCCTCGTACCTCAGACTGTGTTTAACTTGGTACTGGGCGTTTTTAACACGACCCTGTGTCGAATGAAACACGACCCGTGTGAGCCTTCTGTAAAAGATTTTCAGTTACTGTAAACAGGACACGACCCCGTGTATATACAGCACAGCCCCGTGTTAAGCTACTATAACTGAAAATTTTTGTAAAACGAAAAGAAATTTGAACAGAAAAACTAAAGAAAATGATTAGGCCATTGATTTTAAGCTTTCTTAAAATCCTTGTGTCCCCAGCAATGGCGCCAAAAACTTGACGAGTGTCGAGTGTGTACGGATTTTCGATATATTTTTAAATACTTTTTACTCTTTTATCAAGCTTTAAATTTATAAAACATGATAATAACTATCACTCTCTACAACACGTTAGGGCAAGTGCACCCATCGTTAGTGTAGTGTAGTGATGGTAAGATACCGAGGTCGTCCAAGGACACAAGAGCTTTTAATACTGGTTTATCGTCAACGTCTAATCGACCCAAATTTTGAGAAAATGTTTTTACACGTAAAAATAAAGGAAGACACTAAACTAATAAAAGAAACAAATAAACAAGAAAGGATCACTTGGTTCTGACTCATCTTTTATGTATCCTTTGATGATTTCCGCACTTTGGGTTTTTCAAGAGATTATCTTAGTTATAGTGGCATGTCCATCTTTCGGAGGCAAAGCTACCCTAGGCTATATTGGTCTGAGGCAGCAGGGATACAGTCCCGCAAGGCCGGAGTATTGGAGGATAATTAAGTAAGTTATTAATGCAAAGTGTGGCATGTCCCTCTTTTGGAGGCAACACTACCCTTGGCCATATTGGTCTAAGTCAGCAGGGATACAGTCCCGCAAGGCCGGTTTAAAGTTTTAATAGTAGTTTATTTATAAAGGATTCAAACCGTTCTTACTTCCCCCGATTTGATGCTATCTGCCTCAAGAAAAGTCCTAATAAACTTGAATCAAGTTCTCATAGGATCTATACACTGAACGAGCCAAGAACTTTACCCAAACCACCCATCTAACCCCCTCCCAGGTAGTTAACGCGCTTTATGTAGACCGTAAAGACACGAATGAGTGAATCAACAAAACATGAATAGATGATAGAATAAAATTGACTTTCAATATAAAAAACTAGTTATTAAAGTCATTAATACATACCCAATTAAAAAGTGACCAAAGGTTGGAAATCAAAAGTAATACATAAAAGATTTCGTCTTCACCAAGTGAAGTAAGAGATTAGCCAAACATGGCCATAGTTTGACGAAAGCTCTTACTATCAATCCTGGATCCCGAGACTACTACCCACTCTAACTCTAATGATTGTGGTGGAAGATGATGGTGTTGTGGTGGTGGAAGTGAGAGAAATGATTTGCCAAGAGATGAGTTGCAAGTGAACCAAGCACCTCTATTTATAGCTGGAAATAGTAGGTTCACACGACCCCGTGCTTGGTAGGCACGTCCCCGTGTCCTTTTCCTTCTCTGTCTTCATTGAAGGGACTTGTCAGTCCAACTACTCACATGGCCCTGTGTCCTTTTTCTTCTCTGTCTTGATTTATTACACTTGTCAGTCCAATTACTCACATCTATACAACACTCATATAAATCTTGATTAACTTATTTACATTCGATTATCATACTCTTTCATGCATATAACTATCCACCTATAAGCTTTTATCACTTTTTATCATCTTACGGGCTTCTATAGGGGTCACGAAACATGTTTTATGAGGTACAGGGCTCGTGGAATATTAAATTACCAAAAACAGCATTGCAGGGCTGCAGGTGGCGTCGGCGACGGCCTGGAGTCGTGTCGGCGACGCCCCTTGCATATGTGCGTCGGCAAAAACTTGCGTAGGCAGTGTATCAGTGCGTCAGGAGAAAGAATCAGCATCGGCGACACCAGGGGGTATCGGCGACGCCTCCTCTATCATTCATTCGATGTACCTATTTATTTTAGCATGCACAACCCGTTTCCGAGCCCCGTTCCAACCCGAACTAACCCGTAACATTTCGTAACGTCCTTTAACATCCCGTAACATTATTCAAATCCTCAATACATTCCATACCTTTTTCCAACCAAATCCCCATATTCTTTGACTAAATCTTTCGACTAAAAGTTTTTGACCCGTTTGCCCCTATGTTGAGATTTCACCGGGTTAACCTCGTACGACCATTACAACCATTCTCATCCTAGCATTTCAATTATTTTCAAATGCTTACTTGATTTCAATTATCATACTTAAATAACTTATACATAACTACACTTAAACAAAATAAAAAGTGATTCCGGAAATCACTTACCTTAGCATCCGTATTTGCATCCATTACCTTGCCTCCTTTTGACCCGTTAGCCTTTCATGCTTCCATCCATCTTGACATGATCCTTATACTCTCATGTCATCGCAATCACATTCTCATTAGCATGCATGAATGTGCATATTAACGATCATATCAAACACATATTTCATATTTGACTTTCATTAGTCATTTCTAACAAGCATAAGGCATGTACCCAAAATCACATCCTTTCAAAATTCATCATGTCATCCCATATAATACATATTGATATAACACGTAACATAGCAGATGTTAGGAGTTTGTTAGGTTGCTAGATGTCACTGTCTAGGTGACGTCAGCCAAGATGCTTCAGATGTTTGATTTGTACTATAAATTAAACAATGCATGTACTGTTTTATTGATCACTTTCCTTCTTGACATTTTTACGAACAAATAGGAGTGATCAGGCTGAGGGGGAGTTTGTAATTCTCATACACGTAAACATTGTAATTTCAATCTTTATGAAAAGCATGATGATGAAAGCAAATATTCCATTGTTATGACTCAAAAGTTAATTCTTCTGCTGCATATTTCCCTATTGTTTATCTTATATTATTTTTTCATCTTTAAACTGTCACAACAATCAAATTCAAATCCTAACAAAAAGAGCTACACCACTCATGATCTGGAGCTTGGTGCGGTTGTTTTTGCTCTCAAGATATGGAGACACTACCTTTATGGTACAAAATGCGTGATCATCACCGATCACAAAAGCCTCTAACATATCTTCAACCAAAAGGAACTTAACATGCGCCAACGACGATGGGTTGAGTTGACAATATGCAATGTAGTGCCGAAAGGCAACTCGAGTCTAAATCTAACGGTATCCTTTACTATCTTAATCGTATTTGGGTTCCTTGCCGCGATAACCTTCATGATCATTTAATTCACGAAGCGCAGAAATCTCGGTATTCCATTCACCTCGGTGTGGACAAGATGTATGAAGGTCTTCGACGTTCTTATTGGTGGCCTAGAATAAAGAAAGACATTGCTCAATTTGTATCTAAATGCTTCACGTGTTCCAAGGTGAAAACTAAACAACAATGTCCTTCAAGTTTACTCGAACAACCCGAAATTCTGGTGTGGAAATGGGAAAGTATTGCTATGGACTTCATAACCGAAATTCTTTGAACATCATCCGGTCACGATAGCATTTAGGAGATCATCGATCAATTTACCAAATCAGCACACTTCCTCCCATTCGGGAAGATTATCGAGTTGAGAAATTAGCTCGTATCTACAGCAAAGAATTCATTTGCCGACACGGTATCCCCATCGACATCATCTCGGACCGCGATGTTCGTTTCACATCTCGCCTTTGGCAAACATTCCAAGCCGTAATTGGTACTCAACTCAATCTTAGTACGGCTTTCCATCCTCATTCAGATAATCAAACTAAACACACTATCCAAACTCTAAAATATATGCTTCAACCTTGCATAATCAACTTTGGTGGCAATTGGGACGTACATTTACCTTTGGTTAAATTCTCGTACAACAACAGTTACCATTCTAGTATTCAAATAGCTCCATTTGAAGCATTATATGGTCGAAAATGTCGTTCGCCTATTTGTTGGCACGAGATCGGCAAGGTACAAATCACCGGTCCTGAGCTACAAGAGATGATAGACAATATCCTACAAATTCGCGACAATCTCCGCAAAGCAAGAAGCCAACAAAAGAGTTACGCCAACAAGGGACGCAAGCCCTTGGAATTTAATGTTGGCAATCACGTGCTCCTTAAGGTATCCCCTTAGAAATGAGTCGTCCGTTTCGGTAAGAAAGGAAAACTTGCTCCTCGTTTTGTAGGTCTTTTCAAGATTCTCAAGAGGATTGGCAAAGTAGCTTATCGACTTGATTTGCCTCAAGAAGTGTGTAGCCGATGAAGGACTTCACATTCCACTCGATGACATACGCATCTATGAGTCCATGCACTTTATAAAAAAGTCGGTCGAAATCATGGATCATGGAACAAAGCAACCTAGGTGAAGTCGTATCCCTATCATCAAGGTTCGATGGGAAGGAAAGCGTGGTGTCGAATTTACTTGTGAACTTGAAAGTGATATGAAAACCAAGTACCCACACCTTTTCCTCGAGTCTTCCTCTTGAATATATATTCGGGACGAAATTTCCTAAACTAGGGGAGACTGTAATGCTTCATATCTTCATACTTTCTATTTTTTAGAAAGCTTGTATTCATATTTCATTTCTATCCTTGTAATCACGAGACTTTGATCATAATGGAAATGCAATCTTATTTATACTTGCTTAATTCATGCTTACACAATCACGGATATGCATTTTATGTACGAAACTGAATCATACTTTATATTCATTTTATGCTCGGAATATTATTTATACACATTCATACTATACACAATCTTATACATGACTTAAAATGCCCTAAAAACACTTAACATATTAAAAATATTGCATAAATGAACAAACCACCAAACAATAAGGACAAAATGAAAAAAAAATGAAATCTGACATGCCTTATGGACCATAAGACATAGTCCATATGGTCCATAAGGGTGTCTGACGGGCAAAAACTTGGCCAGCTCGCAAAATTATGACTATTTTCACCTTTTTCCACCTCCTTTCACCTCCAATCACCTTCCAACCTTCTTTAAATCCAAATCCTATTCCCCCACTATTAATCTAAGCCTCCTCTAACATATTTTCACTTTCCACAACTTCATTTCACTCTCAAACATCCCAAATCTCCAAGAAATTCTCCAAGTTTGAGCAGAAAGTTTCAAGTGTTCAAAGGAGCTTTCAACCCACTTCCTTCTTCATTTTTTCTTGTTTTTCTTCTCCAAACCACTTAGATAACCTTAAGGGATGTTACCCAATGTTTACCAAGGTAAACAAAGGTGGTACATCACCACTGTTGAGATCTAGTGTTGGTTTAAATTATGTTTTTTTAACAAAGCTTTTATACATTCATCTTATGTGAATGTGTTTCTTGAAATGTATTGTACCAAACCAAGTTCCTAACTAATTTTCATGATGAAGGACTTGAGTTAAGGTTTACATAAGTAAGTATGAGGTTGATATGCCTCCTTACTTTGTGTTTCAAAGACCCCAAGTGGTCTTTATGTGAGTAAAAGCCAAACCAAGACTTCAACCTTCAATGTTGAAAGATTTGTGTTATGGTTAAAGGTATGAACAATAGGACTTAGGTTCTACAACTATGATTCCACCTACTTCACTTGATTACTTAGCTAATTAGTTAGTTCACTCCCTAAGTCACTAAACAACTTTCAAGTAAATAAAGTGAACAAACTACATCAAGTCTTCAAACACTATCCATGTTTGAAATGCACTCATCTAGTTTAACTTACTTGGTTATTTAGATGAATTAGATACTTTTATTCTTATTCTTAGATTCATGACCACCTGAAATCATCCTTCTGATGATTTTGTGCATTGGTGAATTCATAAGGTTAATGAATTTTAATCCCACCTTTACATGACCATACTTGACTAACCTAACGTTGGACTACTAACTAAATATAAATACATATATCATACAAACTGAACCACAATATCAACCAAATCATGGTTGAATATTATGAGTTATGGTAGTTATCATTTATGTTCTTGATTCCTCGAATTGGATTCTAATGGGTGATTTTGTACCCATGAAAGCACACTAAAATATAGTGTCCAATAAAGTGTCTAGACAAGATGTAATTTTCTTGTATATATACTTTCAAGTAATTTAAATTCTGAATCGGAATCCATCAACAATCACATGAACTCATACACCTTCATTTCCCCATTGTAGGGTAACTTCGGGGTCCAAACCCTCAAGTCTCACTAACTCATGTTTGTGAAAAGCTTTTCAATACGCGTTTAATACTAAAAACCGAACAATACATCAAGATTATATTTTTCTTGGAATGATATATATACATCTTTTATTATTATACCTACTTATATACACCTTAGATCATCCAAAACATGCTTAACATTGAAGTTAAAGCACCAAATGAACAACCAAGCAAACCACAAGGTCCAAAATGAATTTCTTGATTTTTTAAGATCCTTACAGACCGCAAGCCAAACCCCATATGATCCGCAAGGACCAGGTCTGGCAGATTGTTTTTTAGCTCATGAATTTTTGTTATTTTGAACCTTCCCTGTGACAACCCTCACTAAACCAGGTATCCGTACGACTTAATTAATAATTAATTACTGCTTAATTACTGTGCTTACTTGAACTTGTGGATAAACTGCTACTTGAATGCTGATACATGTACTTACTTGCATCATACTTTACTTGCTGTCACTCCATGTTTTGCTTACAGCACCTTTGTGACAACCTTGATGCACCAAAAGCACAGTAGCACAATGAACGGATAACCTATTAAACGTGCTGTCATAACTAGCACCAGGCAGGTACTGCCTCTAAGGCCTGTAAGAGCCTGAGATAGTTTGCTACACTAGTGGTGAGTGTAGGGATATAAGGGTTGCAGAACTGCGTCACTAGGAATAAGTTACAGTGACCGGATGTGCCTAAAACGTACTCTAGGTACAAAATTCAGCACTTTAAATAATAATTCAGCATTAAGCTACCTAATAAAGTGCCAAAACATGAGAAAAATATTACTAGACACTTTCCAAAGTGTCGGGAATAAGTTGTGTCACTAAAAATAATAATAACGACACTTTAAAGCTTTGTTAAGCACTTTAACGGATCTCTATCCAACCAAACAACCGGATTTTACCCGGAACATAAAAATATTGCCATTTACATTGTTTATCTTTTTCTGAGCCAGTTAGGGTCCCTGAATACCCTAACACCCGCTTTAACGCATAACACGCTAGTAACCGAGTTAATCCTTAACTTAACTAACTAATACTTAACTAATCGTTGGAAACCAACCGGATTACCCCCCCCCCCCCTCAACCAAACCGTCCCCAAGGGGGACACCCTTTTACTTTTTGTGATTAAATTAATCAAGCTTGCTTGATATCTAGATAACACATGGTCCAATGGTTAATGATCATACAATTGTCTATAAGTTCAAGACTTGGCACACCATAACACACACTTAACAAACATCACAACACACACACTCTCTCCCTCTCCAAAGCTCTCGGCCGAACCCCCCTACACCATCCATCCATTTTTCGGTTTTGATCTTCTCATTCCAAGAGCATACAAGTGTTGAGGATCACATACAAGGAGGCTTGGTGCATTCGGAACGCGAAGGACCTCTTCTCATTTCTTTTATCCACTCATTCTTCGACTAGTTTCTTCCCTAGCCTCGAGCTAGTAGTAAGTTGCTTTAAACACACTCTCGATCTATTTTAAAGTGGTTAAAAAGAACTTTGTCGGTTAAAATCTATGAACATACAAGATGATATGGTAAAAGTCTACTAAAATGATGAATATGATGGTTAAAAGCTAAGTTGTTGTGTAAATCTTGTAAGACTTGTCTTGTTATGACTATTTAGTGCCGATCTATGTTGTGGTAGCTCGGATCATCATCTAACCCGGATTAGTCATGTTCATGAAACATGACATAGAATATGTTAAGAATGAAAAGGGTTAAATGATGAAACTCTACTACACACTAAACATGAACTTGTGTAAAATCGATATTTTCTTATGAAATAGTGTTGAAAACTAGTAGATCTACGGATCTACAAGCGGTATTTTCAATGGACCAAGTGTCAAGGAAATTTTATTTTCTAAAACAGGATCTTTCATAAACAAGAATGATTTTAGCAAACACACAAGTGTATAAATACTTGTGTAACACTAAGTTTCGACAAAGAACTAGTTTTGTCAAATTTTACAAGAAGTTGTAAAGATGGAATTTCTTTAAAAACGAGGCTTTTACGAAACCGAGTAGATTATTGCAAAGATCCACTAAAAGTAATGGAAATTTCTACAAATTTTGGACAAACCACAAGTTCATGTAATTTTTGCGATTTATATATATTTTGACTAGTTAATGTTGAAATGTTGTTTGATAATGTTGGGAACATTGTTGGTTTGAAATTATAAAAGAAAATGATACGCTTGAAAGCGTGGCCACCTCCAGTTACAGGGGAAACTCTGGCGAAATTTTTCTAAAAACCTAACACTTGGGAATATTTTCACTACAAGTGTTGTAAATCTATTTTTAGCTTGTTTTCAAATATGTAAATTTCGCCATGATTTTATTTACAATAATTTCTAAATATCGGAGGTGGGATTTTCACAAAATAAAACGTGATACATATATATTTATTATATGTTTTCCGTAACATCACTTGTATAAATGTTTATGATTATTTTGTGAACTACGTAAATATTATTTTTAGAGTAAAAATAATATTACCAAATATTAACGGTTCCAAAAATAATACAAACGCCTTCATAATTAATAATAAGTTACAACGGTATAATTATTACCACCTGATCTTTAAAACGTAACTTACGCATTTCGGAAAATATTTATGAGAGCGTATCTTTGTCAAAATATTATTTTGGGAAGAATATTTATATTTTGAAGTATGAAATAAAATATATTAAGTGAGACTTAATAATGTATTTCGAATTATACGAGCATGCATGTATTAAATCCCCCATCCTTGGGAAGGAGAATAATTACCAAGTATTTACAAAAATATAAACACGAAATAGTTGTCTAACTATTTCCCAAAAACTTAAACCTTAAGCTAAGGCACGGCCGTCCGTCTAATAGATTTAGTACGTGTAGGTCGTCGCACCGCTGCTTGATCAGGAGATATACTTGGTAGAGACGCACCACTGTGAGTTCATGTCCCCCTTTTCTCTTAACTGTTTTCAGTTTTCTAAACTGCGGGGGTGAAATACATGTTACTATGATTACGAGTACTTTTTACATGGTATGGTTAGCGTAAGGAGGGTTACTACTTAGATCATGTGAGTGGGTAGGCAGAAACTTGAGGCCATTAATCCTCAGGGTAGGACCGAGGGGCAGGAGCGGTAGATCTATCTGGGTGTGGCGAGCCCAGCCCCAGGCCCAAACAGAACGGACCTCGGGGTGACTTTGTACCCAACGCATAAATCTGCTAGGTTTGAGTCTTCCTACTTGCACTTCACACATATCAATGGCCTTGCAAACCATTAGTGATCTCTTTTTCCTTATTTGCTACATACCAGGGTTTTTATACTTACAAAGGTTTATTTACTCACTTACACATGAACTCGCTCAACATTATTGTTGATTTTTCAACTTACATGTATTTCAGGGAATTAAAGATCTGGCGCGGTATGTTGTGTTTTCCCGCTGCATATGGATTTCGAGGTCATCCCGGTTTAGGAAATGTGACTTTTTCCTGGACGAGTCACAAATCTTAAACTGCGTTTTATTCATGTTGATGTTTATGTCTTTCAAAACAATGTTTTATGTTATGGTGTTGTAGTCCCTAAGACAATGTTACGTTACTTCGGTTTTAAAACTTAAATCTATGGATGATCTTGCATGGTTTTTATTTCATATAGCTTGTTATGGTTAAGCTATGGTATTAAGAAGTCACATCAAAATAACCACGCTTCCGCAAAGCCAGTGTGTGACAGCTTGGTATCAGAGCTCTGATCATAGCGAACTAGGATTCCTTCTCGAGTCTAGACTATGATCACTAGGGCTCTCACGAAAACATTTTTACTGCATACCACTCAAGTCCAGATCCAAAACTTTTTACAAACAAATGTTGAGCACATTTATTTATTATTTATAGGCTCAGTCTGGGAGGCTGAGGCTCGGTCTGGAAGATCGAGGCTCGGTCTAGGTGACCGAGGTAGTTGCCTAGTAGGACTAGGGAGAGCAGTCTGAGAGGCTGGGAGAATAGGCTAGTGGGACTAGGAAGAGCAGTCTGAGAGGCTGGGAGAATTTGGCTAGTAGGACTAGGAAGAGCAGTCTGAGAGACTGGGAGGCTAGTGGGACTTGGAGAATTATTTGATTGCTTACTTGGTGAATAATGTGCTTATCTGATTGTATGATTGATTATTTGTACATATTTGTGTTGTGTTACAGACACCATGGACTCGCCCGGCACAGGTGATTCGGACACCACGAGCCCTAGACCCATAGTATCAGACGACTTAGAGTCTTCAGAGCACGAGGTCCACACATCAGATGTTACCAGCACAGACGAGGACGACTTTCAGCCCTTTGCGCTGCCCGACGCTGTCGATGAGCCCGCTGATGGTCCTTTTGCTGGGTACCTACCACTCGTAGAGGTCCCTGCTCCCATACCTTTGGCCGTTTATCCTGCTTACGATATGCTCCTCGACGCCGACGTTGACGACGACGTCGAT
This sequence comes from Helianthus tuberosus, assembly GCA_030545235.1. NCBI lineage: Eukaryota > Viridiplantae > Streptophyta > Magnoliopsida > Asterales > Asteraceae > Helianthus > Helianthus tuberosus. The sequence continues at coordinate 82,504,713 of CM060416.1, read as the reverse complement.
CTGTTTGATGATGAGCCCCTGGAGGACGATGTTGAGGGCGAGGCCCTTCTAGCTGACGGTGGTCTTTTGTTACTCGCAGATGCTCCAGCTGAGGAGTCACCTGCACACTCACCCGCTCCAGACTCCTTCGAGTCTGTGGCCTCCGCACCGTCACACACTCGGAGCGCATAACACTATTCACACGGTTCAGATCCTGACAGGGCATCATCTGCTGCCTCTGCACCTAGATTTGCTTTCGATCACGACCTCGATGAGGATTCAGACCCTATTTTTCCCCTGGATTTGACCCGGACCGGGAGATAGAGTTCATCCACTTGGATCAGCCTATGGTTGACCCAGTAGACCCAGTTGACCCTGCATTCGCTGATCATGCAGATTTTGATATGGAGTTCGTTGATCCCGAGCCTGCCATGGCCCTTGAGCCAGTAGTTGCTCCTGACCCAGTGCTTGAGCATGACCCTGCTCATGCTGGCATACCTATTGATCCTGTGATTGCTGACCCACCCATTGATGATCACCCTGCTGATGCACCACTACTGGAGGGTGACCATGTTATTGCTGCTGATCTTGTTGATCCCCCACTTATCGCTGATATACCTGTTGACCCTCTTGTTGCACCCCACCTTGACCCTATGCCTGTACAGTTTGACCGAGCACTTTTTGAGGCACAGATTGACCCACGAGATGAGCACGCCCAGCACGGGTGGATTCCTGCGGATGATGAGCTTCCACCTATACCTCCTCATACCACAGATGCACGTCACGTTGATTTCTCTTCTTCATTTGCACAGTACACACCTCCAGCTCGACCTGGAGAGGGTTCCTCGGCTCGTCCCTTTGGACATGTGCCGATATATATTCCAGTTATGCCACAGTCTTCATCTGCTATTCCCCCTGTACCACCATTCTTTGTGCCACCTTTTGATCCAGCCAGCGAGCCGTTCCTCTGGACGTCACCTTCTGTTATGCCATCGACCGACCCCTACCATCCTTTCCATATGGGGTATACTATTGAGGACGTTCTGATGTCGTTTGTTGTCCAGCAGGAGGCACTCACACGGCGTATTCAGGAGCTTGAGAGAGCTCAGCCACCGCCGTGCCAGTGTCAGGGTCAGACCCACCCTGCTTCTTCGCAGCATCCTCGACCATTGTTACCTGACTATGCTGCACGCCTTTTGGCACTTGAGCAGCAGGTTGCTTCTTGGTTGCGTACCCAGAGAGCCATGGAGGAGGACTGGCTCCATTTGCGACGTTTGTTCTACACCCATTTTCCCCCTCCTCCACCACCATCAGCTTAGGGCATCTTTAGTACAGCATGGGTAGACGTTGGTGAGAAGACAGCGATTGCTCTGACCACACAGCATTTTTGGAGACTGCATTCTAATTCTGACTTTTGTTGATCATGTATATGGGATGTATTGACACTGATTTGATATTCTTTTGGACTGGGGTGATGTAGCCCTTAGTCGATGATGATGTATGACACTATTATGTACTTGTACACTCTACCATGTGGTCTCGAGTTTGGCAATACAATCGTAGTATTCTCATCATATGTGATGTTTTGATTGATTATTTATGTTTTATAACATGGGATGTTGTGTGATTGATATGATTATAACATGAGATGTTATGTACTATTACTATCATTATATACGTACGCTTTATTTTGGCCTGACCGACGTGAACCCATCTTTTAGAAGATGCCGCTGAGACGTCAAACGCCGATGCCTACCAATGAGGCAGAACTCCAACAAGTCATCGCTGCTGCCATCGCGCAATACGCCGCCTCGCAAGGAGGACCCAGCGGAAGCAGCTCAAACAACAATGGCAACAACAATCCACCTCATGGTAATACTAAGTCATTAAGACATACCATGATCTAATTGGATATCCCTAGCAAGGATGCTAATGCCATTCATATGTTGTAACGTATGTGCAGGGTGCACCTACAAGCAGTTTCTAGACTGCAAGCCTGTCAACTTTGATGGCACCGGAGGTGCTGTCGCTTTTGTTCGTTGGGCCGAGAAGACTGAATCTGTTCTCCGCATGAGCAAATGTGCACCAAACCAGCAAGTCACCTACATTTCTGGGCTATTTCTGGATGGAGCCCTATCTTGGTGGAATTTGCAAGTACAGACACTTGGTGAAGCTGCTGCCTACGCACTAACATGGACCGAACTGAAGGAACTAATGCGCAAAAAGTATTGTTCTCGCGCTGAAATCCAAAGATTGGAAACTGAGTTCTGGCATTTGAAGATGGAAGGTCCGAAGATCGCAGAATATGTTCAGAGGTTTCACGACCTGTCGCATGTGGTACCCTATATGGTCACTCCAGAATTCAAGCGGATTGAACGCTTCATTTGGGGATTAGCTCCTCAAATCATAAGCATGGTGACCTCCTCCAAGCCTGCAACAATTACTGAGGCAATCGATTTGAGCATAGCTCTCACTGAGGAGGCTATCCGCCTGAACAAGTTCGGTGAGATCGAGACAAAGAAGAAAGAGACTCACGTCGAGTCATCCGGAGGTAACAAACGAAAGTTCTCGAACTTCAAACAAGGCACTAGTGGTGTTGTCAAGAAAGGAGAGCCAAATGCGCCAGCTCAGGTTACAGCTGGTGGTGGAAAGAAAGGAAAGGGATATATGGGCACCCAGCCCAAGTGCAACACCTGCCAGCGTCACCATTCTGGCCGATGTGGTTTGAAGGTATGTGAAGCGTGTGGGAAACCTGGCCACTTGAAGGATTCTTGTTGGGCCACTGTTGGTCAGGGAGGCCAAGGAGGATTTGGAAACAGAAATAATAACCGGGGTGGAATTGGAAATCGCCCACAAGGAAACAATGGAGGTAATGGGAATCAAGGCAACAATGTGAATCAAGCGGGCACTGTGAATCATAACCAAAGGAATAACCAAGCTGGAAATGGAGGTGGAAACGGGCAAAGACTTGGATGCTTTAACTGCGGTGATATCGGGCACTTTAAGAGGAACTGCCCAGAGTTGAACCAAGCCCGTGGAAGAGTGTTCCATATCGAAGCGAGGGAAGCGCGCCAGGACCCCAATGTCGTTACTGGTACGTTCCCTGTAAACCAACGCTATGCATCCGTTTTATTTGATACTGGTGCCGACTATAGCTTCGTATCGTTAGAATTTAAGAATATGCTTGGTTTAGCCACTAGTAAGTTAGATATTCCCTACTTAATCGAATTGGCTAATGGGAAGTTAGTAGAAGCCAATGAAGTGATCAGAGGTTGTGCAATCGAGTTGGGAGGACGTGAGTTTACTTTGGATCTACTACCAGTCCAGCTGGGGAGCTTTGACGTGGTGGTAGGAATGGATTGGTTATCAAGCAACAAGGAAGAAATTGTTTGTCACGAAAAGGTCGTTCGTATCCCGACCGAAGATGGAGAAACGATTGTGGTTCATGGCGAAAAGCGCGATACGCCGTTAAGAATCATCAGCTGCCTCAAAGCGCGAAAGTGTTTGCAAAAAGGGTGTGCTGCCTTCCTGGCACACATTGTAGACAAGAAAGCTGCAGAACCGAAGATCGAAGACATCCCTGTCGTGAGGGAGTATCCGGAAGTCTTCCCAGAGGACTTGCCTGGACTGCCGCCTCAGAGGCAAGTGGAGTTTCACATCGATTTAGTCCCAGGCGCCACGCCTGTGGCTAAAGCACCTTATAGACTTGCCCCGTCTGAGATGCAAGAATTGTCGACACAACTTCAAGAGTTGTTAGACAAGGGATTTATCCGACCAAGCTTCTCGCCTTGGGGAGCTCCGGTCCTGTTTGTCAAAAAGAAGGACGGTAGTTTTCGAATGTGCATAGACTACCGGGAGCTGAACAAGCTGACGATCAAGAATAGATATCCTCTGCCAAGAATTGATGATCTGTTTGATCAACTGCAAGGTTCAAGCTTTTACTCAAAGATCGATTTGCGATCTGGATACCATCAGTTAAGGATACAAGAGGAGAGTATCCCGAAGACAGCCTTCAGAACTCGTTATGGACACTACGAGTTCCTTGTTATGCCGTTTGGATTGACAAACGCACCTGCAGTCTTTATGGATTTGATGAATAGAGTTTGCAAGTCGTACTTGGACAAGTTCGTGATTGTGTTTATCGACGACATCTTGATTTATTCCAGGACAAAGGCTGAGCACGAACAGCACCTAAGAGCTATTTTGGAGCTGCTGAAGAAAGAACAGCTGTATGCCAAATTCTCTAAGTGTGAATTTTGGCTACGTGAAGTCCAATTTCTTGGACATGTGGTGAATGGAGATGGAATCCATGTGGATCCAACCAAGATCGAAGCGATCAAGAATTGGGAAACGCCAAAGACGCCAACCGAGATTCGACAATTCTTGGGTTTGACTGGCTACTATCGAAGGTTCATTGAGGACTTTTCGAAGATCGCTCAACCATTGACGCTCCTCACCCAGAAAGATAAGAAGTTTGATTGGGGAATCAAACAGGAAGAAGCGTTTCAACCATTGAAGGATAAGCTCTGCAATGCGCCAATTCTAGCACTACCGGAAGGTACTGACGATTTCGTGGTATACTGTGACGCCTCGCGTCAAGGATTGGGTTGCGTGTTGATGCAACACCAGAAGGTTATTGCTTACGCATCACGTCAGTTGAAGGTACATGAGAAGAACTATACCACACACGATTTGGAGCTAGGCGCAGTGATATCTGCTTTAAAGATCTGGAGACACTACCTATATGGTACGAAATGTACAATTTTTACAGATCATAAGAGCCTACAACACATATTCAACCAGAAGGAGTTGAATATGAGACAAAGACGATGGGTTGAGTTGTTAAATGATTACGATTGCGAGATAAAGTATCATCCAGGGAAGGCGAATGTGGTTGCCGACGCCCTAAGTCAAAAAGAGAGGATCAAGCCCATAAGGGTTAGGGCTTTAGAAATGATTATCCAAACCGATCTTTCCTTGCGCATTCGTGCCGCGCAGAAAGAAGCTCTTAAGGAAAGAAATCTTGAAGAAGAATATCTCCGTGGGATGGAGAAGCTATTGGTGCCAAATGAGGAAGGAACGTTATGTTTGAGAAAAGGATTTGGGTTCCTCTGTTTGGTGGTTTAAGGAAAGTTGTTTTTGATGAAGCTCACAAATCGCGGTACTCTATCCATCCAGGAGCGGATAAGATGTACCAAGATCTCAAGGGTTACTATTGGTGGCCTAGGATGAAGGGCGATGTTGCTGTTTATGTGAGCAAGTGTCTAACGTGTGCTAAGGTGAAAGCGGAATACCAGAAGCCTTCAGGACTTCTGCAACAACCTGAGATTCCCAAATGGAAATGGGAACAAATCTCCATGGATTTTATTACAGAGTTGCCAAGAACGCCAAGAGGTCATGACACTATCTGGGTGATAGTTGACCGCCTAACAAAGTCCGCACACTTTCTGCCAATCAAAGAGAAGGATAACACCAGCAAACTGGCAGAAATATACATGAGAGAGATTATCGCACGTCATGGAGTGCCTCTCTCGATCATCTCTGATAGAGACGGAAGGTTTGTGTCAAGGATATGGCAATCCTTCCAAGAAGATTTTGGCTCACAATTAAATCTGAGCACGGAATTTCACCCTCAGACCGACGGTCAAAGCGAGCGGACTATTTAGACCTTGGAAGATATGCTGAGAGCATGCGCTATGGATTTGGGCGGTAGCTGGGATAAGCATTTGCCACTGGTCGAGTTTTCATACAACAACAGCTACCACACCAGTATTGGAGCCGCGCCATTCGAAGCTCTTTACGGACGCAAGTGTCGATCACCCCTATGCTGGGCTGACGCAGGTGATAGGCAGCTTGTTGGTCCCGAAATCGTCCAAGAGACGACATACAAGATTGCGCAGATTCGAAAACGCATCGAAGCGGCTCGCGAAAGACAGAAAGCCTATGCGGATCCAAACCGGAAACATTTGGAGTTCCAAGTTGGAGATATGGTTTTATTGAAAGTTTCACCCTGGAAGGGTGTGGCACGCTTCGGAAAGCGTGGGAAGTTAAATCCGCGCTACATTGGCCCTTTCAGAATTTTGGAAAGAATAGGACTAGTAGCATACAAGCTGGACTTACCTGCCGAGCTGAATGGAGTTCACGATACATTTCATGTATCCAACCTGAAGAAAAGTCCAACTCAAGATACCGTTGCCATTCCCACCGACGAGATTCATGTTGACGACACGCTCCATTTCGTTGAAGAACCAGTTGAGGTTACGGATTGGAAAGTAAACAAGACCCGCCGGAGCAGTGTCAAGCTCGTCAAGGTTCGTTGGAATGCCAGACATGGTCCTGAATACACCTGGGAGCGTGAGGACCGGATGAAAGAGAAATACCCCCACTTATTTCCTAAGAACCCTGCATCTACAAGCAGAACTTAAAATTTCAGGACGAAAATTTTCTAACGGGGGGAGAATGTGACAACCCTCACTAAACCAGGTATCCGTATGACTTAATTAATAATTAATTACTTCTTAATTACTGTGCTTACTTGAACTTGTGGATAAACTGCTACTTGAATGCTGATACATGTACTTACTTGCATCATACTTTACTTGCTGTCACTCCATGTTTTGCTTACAGCACCTTTGTGACAACCTTGATGCACCAAAAGCACAGTAGCACAATGAACGGATAACCTATTAAACGTGCTGTCATAACTAGCACCAGGCAGGTACTGCCTCTAAGGCCTGTAAGAGCCTGAGATAGTTTGCTACACTAGTGGTGAGTGTAGGGATATAAGGGTTGTAGAACTGCGTCACTAGGAATAAGTTACAGTGACCGGATGTGCCTAAAACGTACTCTAGGTACAAAATTCAGCACTTTAAATAATAATTCAGCATTAAGCTACCTAATAAAGTGCCAAAACATGAGAAAAATATTACTAGACACTTTCCAAAGTGTCGGGAATAAGTTGTGTCACTAAAAATAATAATAACGACACTTTAAAGCTTTGTTAAGCACTTTAACGGATCTCTATCCAACCAAACAACCGGATTTTACCCGGAACATAAAAATATTGCCATTTACATTGTTTATCTTTTTCTGAGCCAGTTAGGGTCCCTGAATACCCTAACACCCGCTTTAACGCATAACACGCTAGTAACCGAGTTAATCCTTAACTTAACTAACTAATACTTAACTAATCGTTGGAAACCAACCGGATTACCCCCCCCCCCCCCCCTCAACCAAACCGTCCCCAAGGGGGACACCCTTGTACTTTTTGTGATTAAATTAATCAAGCTTGCTTGATATCTAGATAACACATGGTCCAATGGTTAATGATCATACAATTGTCTATAAGTTCAAGACTTGGCACACCATAACACACACTTAACAAACATCACAACACACACTCTCTCTCCCTCTCCAAAGCTCTCGGCCGAACCCCCTACACCATCCATCCATTTTTCGGTTTTGATCTTCTCATTCCAAGAGCATACAAGTGTTGAGGATCACATACAAGGAGGCTTGGTGCATTTGGAACGCGAAGGACCTCTTCTCATTTCTTTTATCCACTCATTCTTCGACTAGTTTCTTCCCTAGCCTCGAGCTAGTAGTAAGTTGCTTTAAACACACTCTCGATCTATTTTAAAGTGGTTAAAAAGAACTTTGTCGGTTAAAATCTATGAGCATACAAGATGATATGGTAAAAGTCTACTAAAATGATGAATATGATGGTTAAAAGCTAAGTTGTTGTGTAAATCTTGTAAGACTTGTCTTGTTATGACTATTTAGTGACGATCTATGTTGTGGTAGCTTGGATCATCATCTAACCCGGATTAGTCATGTTCATGAAACATGACATAGAATATGTTAAGAATGAAAAGGGTTAAATGATGAAACTCTACTACACACTAAACATGAACTTGTGTAAAATCGATTTTTTCTTATGAAATAGTGTTGAAAACTAGTAGATCTACGGATCTACAAGCTGTATTTTCAATGGACCAAGTGTCAAGGAAATCTTATTTTCTAAAACCGGATCTTTCATAAACAAGAATGATTTTAGCAAACACACAAGTGTGTAAATACTTGTGTAACACTAAGTTTCGACAAAGAACTAGTTTTGTCAAATTTTACAAGAAGTTGTAAAGATGGAATTTCTTTAAAAACGAGGCTTTTACGAAACCGAGTAGATTATTGCAAAGATCCACTAAAAGTAATGGAAATTTCTAAAAATTTTGGACAAACCACAAGTTCATGTAATTTTTGCGATTTATATATATTTTGACTAGTTAATGTTGAAATGTTGTTTGATAATGTTGGGAACATTGTTGGTTTGAAATTATAAAAGAAAATGATACGCTTGAAAGCGTGGCCACCTCCAGTTACAGGGGAAACTCTGGCGAAATTTTTCTAAAAACCTAACACTTGGGAATATTTTCACTACAAGTGTTGTAAATCTATTTTTAGCTTGTTTTCAAATATGTAAATTTCGCCATGATTTTATTTACAATAATTTCTAAATATCGGAGGTGGGATTTTCACAAAATAAAACGTGATACATATATATTTATTATATATTTTCCGTAACATCACTTGTATAAATGTTTATGATTATTTTGTGAACTACGTAAATATTATTTTTAGAGTAAAAATAATATTACCAAATATTAACGGTTCCAAAAATAATACAAACGCCTTCATAATTAATAATAAGTTACAACGGTATAATTATTACCACCTGATCTTTAAAACGTAACTTACGCATTTCGGAAAATATTTATGAGCGTGTATCTTTGTCAAAATATTATTTTGGGAAGAATATTTATATTTTGAAGTAAGAAATAAAATATATTAAGTGAGACTTAATAATGTATTTCGAATTATACGAGCACGCATGTATTAAATCCCCCATCCTTGGGAAGGAGAATAATTACCAAGTATTTACAAAAATATAAACACGAAATAGTTGTCTAACTATTTCCCAAAAACTTAAACCTTAAGCTAAGGCACGGCCGTCCGTCTAATAGATTTAGTACGTGTAGGTCGTCGCACAACTGCTTGATCAGGAGATATACTTGGTAGAGACGCACCACTGTGAGTTCATGTCCCCCTTTTCTCTTAACTGTTTTCAGTTTTCTAAACTGCGGGGGTGAAATACATGTTACTATGATTACGAGTACTTTTTACATGGTATGGTTAGCGTAAGGAGGGTTACTACTTAGATCATGTGAGTGGGTAGGCAGAAACTTGAGGCCATTAATCCTCAGGGTAGGACCGAGGGGCAGGAGCGGTAGATCTATCTGGGTGTAGCGAGCCCAGCCCCAGGCCCAAACAGAACGGACCTCGGGGTGACTTTGTACCCAACGCATAAATCTGCTAGGTTTGAGTCTTCATACTTGCACTTCACACATATCAATGGCCTTGCAAACCATTGGTGATCTCTTTTTCCTTATTTGCTACATACCAGGGTTTTTATACTTACAAAGGTTTATTTACTCACTTACACATGAACTCGCTCAACATTATTGTTGATTTTTCAACTTACATGTATTTCAGGGAATTAAAGATCTGGCGCGGTATGTTGTGTTTTCCCGCTGCATATGGATTCCGAGGTCATCCCGGTTTAGGAAATGTGACTTTTTCCTGGACGAGTCACAAATCTTAAACTGCGTTTTATTCATGTTGATGTTTATGTCTTTCAAAACAATGTTTTATGTTATGGTGTTGTAGTCCCTAAGACAATGTTACGTTACTTCGGTTTTAAAACTTAAATCTATGGATGATCTTGCATGGTTTTTATTTCATATAGCTTGTTATGGTTAAGCTATGGTATTAAGAAGTTACACCAAAATAACCACGCTTCCGCAAAGCCAGGGTGTGACATTCCCTCCTTCCTAACTCCTAACCACCTTCATTTATATCCAAACCCTAATACTCACTTATAAATACAACACTTCCACACCTCCTAAACACTTTCAACACTTCCAAATCACTTCCAAGCTCTCTCAAATCTTCAAGAAATCCAGGTTGATGCAGATTGTTCAAGGTTCAAAACAATGAGTTTTGAACTTATTTTCACACTTTTTCTTTTTGTTTTCGTCTTTGCTCTTCCTTAGATAACCTCTAGGAACAATACCACATGTTTACCAAGGTAAGCAAGTTGGTATGTCACCATTTTTGAAGTTCAAGTGGGATTTTTGTTAAACTTTCAAACATGTTCATCTTTACTTTGTTTCTTGGAAATTTTGCAAGCTAAAGCAAGCCACCAACTAACTTCCATGTTGAATGGCTTGAGTTAAAGTTTAGTTCTAGAAACTTTGAGGTCATATACCTCCCTTGTTCTTATTTTTGCAATGCTCTAAGTAACTTCCAAGAAACAAAGTTGTCACACCCCTTTCTAAGGCGGAAGCACGAGGTGTGATCCTGAAAGGTTCTCATCGCATACGAATGGTAAACATACTACATGCTCGTAAAATAACTCCAAAATGCCATTGTCATTACATAAATAAAAACATAACATAAGTTAAGTGTTTACATCACAAGATAACATAGTGTCTGAAAAGTTTACAACTTTACTTAAAGACGAACATCAAGGTTTTGATTCTTATATCCCACACAAGATGGAATATAGTAACCAAATCCCACAAAAACAGGCATCGGAGTCTTGACACGACATGAATAAAACAAAAGCGACATCTTGGAGCAAGAGTAAGACCGCACGCACATCCACCTTAGTTACCTGAAATACATGTGAGTTTTGGAAAATCGTCAAAATAATGTTGGTGTGAATTCATGCACTTTTGTGTAAAACATTTAAGCATTCGTTGTAGAAAACATAGTATGTAATTGTATGTAATAAGTACTTCAGTAAATGTAAGGAATACGAGATCGCCAATGGTTAGCTAGGCCATTAACATGTGTAACGACATACGAAGCATCCAAACCATAGGCATTTTTACTTGTCTATTCACGACTAGAGACACAAAAGCACTGCTTGGTAAAAGAGTGGCCAAGAGTGTGGTTGCCTGAAATCCATTAGATCTAACCTTTTGTTCCGCGGTCTTTGTATGTAACTGATTAATGGTGCTTATGGCACCCTATACGTCACATGATCTATAGTATCATTCCTTAGTTTTTGTATTCAACATAACATAGCACATGTATTTTCCCCAAGTTTAGAAAACAAGTAAAAGTTTAAAAGTGGGGACATGAACTCCCAACTTTGCGTATCCTGCGCCGTAAACTTCACCGGTTGGTTTTGTAGCGCCGTGACCTATACGTGTTCTATTAATGTTAGTCACTAGACTTGTATCACACAAGTACAAGTCACCATCTTTTGTTTATGTATATGTTCTTTATATGTTCATTCTTAGTGAGGGTCGTGCCCGTTGAGTATATATTGTTTATTTGTAAATATATATTTCCCTTCTCAAATATATATTCATTTAAAAAGTCTTTTTGTCAAGGTAATAAGTTGTTAAAAATATTTTATATTTTTAACTTTTCAAGTATGTTACTTATATTATTTTCTCAAATATAAATATAAGTATTTTGTGAAATAATATTTTCAATATTATTTTGGTACAAGTATTCTTAGGAAAGTATACTTGTATTTTATGTAAATACTTGTGTATTTTGTATTTTTCACCAAAAATCAATACTTTATTATATTTCTTAAAAATAATGTATTTTTAAGACGTGTATGAAATATATATATTTTGTCATGCTGTAAAATATATATATGGTTATTCTTGAGGAATTTTGTATACTTGTATACTTTAGTATTCTCATGTATTTGTATGTGTATTTTTGTATTCATACTCCTTGGGAGTATTTAGTGTATTTTCAAGTTCCTAATACACTGGTATATATAATACACATAATATACACTTGGCACAAAATTTGGTGATCACTAAATATATATATTTTCCCTAAAAATATACATACTTAATATTAATTTTAACCTGAAGAAATCACCATTTCTTGACTTGTAATTTTACACAAAAAAAGGGAAACCTTGGTAAATATTTTTAGGTGAATTTTTAGGGAATAAGTTTCACCACAACTTATATTTTCTAAGTGTCAAAATTTTATAAAAATTTTGACATAGTTTCCTCTAAAAATGGAGGTTTCCCATGTTTTCAAAACATGTGTTTATTTTCTTTTCAATCACCAAAACAATTTTCAACAATAATCATCAACAACATATACTAATTTCTTCATATGAAACATCATGGCGAACTTGATTCTTGTTAAAAATGTGTAGTCTTTTAGATCTACACTTTACATAAGTTGATCTTTCCAAAAATAAGTGTTCTTGAGTATTATAACAAACTTTTATGAAACTTTATTTCATTAACCAACTCATCAATGAGTTTAATGATCTTTAAAGTTTGTAAATCATGTTCTAAAACCACTTTTATGTTTATTAGAAAGATCATTATTTTTAACATCATGTTTAACCATGGATCTTTCAAGATCCATACTTAATAACTTTAGATCTTTCAAAAACAAGCTTTACGTTAAATTTTTATCAAACTTTCCATGAGTTTTTGTTTCAAAAATTAGTTCTACACACACTTTATTACTTCAAGATTACAAGTTTATGCATAAAAAATTCATATTTCAAGTTCACATCATGCTTCATATGTTCATCTTCAAGTTTAACCATGGATCCTTCAAGATCCATGCTTAAACTTGTTAGATCTAAGCTTTAACATACTTGATCTAAACATAAACACAAGATATAACATCAACAACATCATTACATACATCAAAAATTCATGTAGTCACTTGATTTCATCATAAATATGTTAGATCTTCTCATTTTTATCATTAAAAGTTAAGTTATTTAGATGGTGGAACTTGTACATAACATAAACATGACTTATTTTAGTGATCAAGAAGCTTACTACTAGCTCTAATGTCTAGGGAAGTGGCACAAAAATGAAGATGATGATCAAGGAAGAAAAGGAGAGGTTAAAAGCTCCACAAAGTGGTCCTTCAAGTTCTAGCACCTTACACTTTCTTAGATGAGCTTCTTACACCTTCTACTGGCCTTGGATCATGAGATTGAAGGTTGAAAATGGATGTCTGTTTGTGTGTGGGTTGAGTCGAGACCAAAGGAGAAGAGGGGAGGAAGAAGATGGTGAATATTGTGAAAGATGGATAATGGTGAATACTTATGGTCTTTATAAAAAAAATCCAACACATGATCTTCTTTAAGATTTATTTGTATTCTAGTTAGGAGACATGGTTATATAAAATAATAATAGTCATGCGGGGCCCATAGGGGCCGGCCATAGTGAAAGGGGAGGGGGTAAAGTGTAAAATTTTGGTATTTGGGGGTTTAAAGTGCAAACGAGGGGGTTTAAGTTAGTTTGAGTGTGTTTAGGTGTTTTTATGATTTTTAAGGTGTTCTAGCACCAATACTAGTTTAATATCATAAAAACATTACTTCTAGTCAAATTTTGATGTCCCGGTTATTCTTCGGTTGTTCGGTTCATTACGGTTCGTTAAAGTGCTGAATTCCGCAGTTTCACTAGGTATGAAGCACCTTTTGTGGCAGTTTCAATTCCCAACACTTTGTAAGGTATTTTGGACAATAAAACATAAATTTTTCATGATATTTTTGTGTTAAATAGCTGATTATAGCTGAATTAGTGCTGATTTGTGCAGAATTCTGCATTTAAAGTGCGTTTCGGGTGCTTTCTAGTGCATAGTTTAGCTTCTGGAAAGTTTATATGTTAATCCTTGTATCCACACTTGGGTTTTAATGTATTTTATATGTTGGACCTATTCCTAGGCCCTAATTCTATTATCTGACTGCTTTCTGCAGAGTTGCTGACACAACATGTCTTACCGGTAAGTTTACTAGTCTTTCTGACGCAACGCTTAAAGTAATGCATAAAGCAATATTTGAAGTATAAAACATGCATGAATTCACATATATAGCTTGTAATCAGACAATGTTGACATTTAAGCAAATAATTGCAGATAATAAATAATAATTAAAACTGTACGAAAATTACCGGTTTTGTGCCAGTTGTCACAGTCTCCCCCCGTTAAAAAAATTTCGTCCCGAAATTCAGGCTGGGTTATCTTCCGCATGAGCTTTCTCGAACAGATGGGGGTACTTGGCTTTGAACCGGTCTACACGTTCCCACGTGTACTCGGGTCCGTGTTTAGAGTTCCAACGTTCTTTGACAAGCTTAATGCGACTTCTCCTTGTTTTATGGATCTTCCAATCCGTCACCTCAATAGGTTGTTCTGTAAATCGGAGTGTGTCGTCGATATGCACCTCATCCGCAGGGATGATAACTGTTTCTTGGGTTGGACTCTTTTTGAGGTTAGATAAATGGAACGTATCATGTACTCCGTTAAGTTATTCCGGTAACTCTAATTTGTACGCCACGGTACCAATTCTTTCCAAGATCTTGAGTGGTCCGATGTATCATGGATTCAACTTCCCACGTTTTCCGAATCTTGCTACACCTTTCCAAGGTGAGAGTTTCAGCAAAACTTTATCTCCCACCTCAAATTCTAAAGGTTTTCGTCTTCGATCAGCGTAGCTCTTTTATCGATCATGAGCCGCCTTAATGCGCTCTCGGATCTACATAATCTTGTCGTTCGTCTCTTGAACAAGTTCAGGGCCAATCAACTGCTTGTCTCCAGCGTCTGCCAACACAAAGGTGAAAGACACTTGCGGCCATATAGAGCTTCGAACGGTGTGGATTTTATGCTCGTATGGTAGCTGTTATTGTAGGAAAACTCAACTAAAGGTAGATAAGTATCCCAGCTGCCGTCTAGATCCATAACACATGCGTGAAGCATATCTTCTAGTGCTTTTTAGTGCATAGTTTAGCTTCCAGAAAGTTTATATGTTAATCCTTGTATCCACACTTGGGTTTTAATTTATTTTAGATGTTGGACCTATTCCTAGGCCCTAATTCTATCCCTAATTCTATTATCTGACTGCTTTCTACAGAATTGCTGACACAACGTGTCTTACCGGTGAGTTTACTAGTCTTTCTGACGCAACGCTTAAAGTAATGCATAAAGCAATATTTGAAGTATAAAACGTGCATGAATTCACATATATAGCATGTAATCAGACAATGTTGACATTTAAGCACATAATTACAGATAATAAATAATAATTAAAATTGTACGGAAATTACCGGTTTTGTGCCAGTTGTCACAAAAGTGAATAAACTACACCAAGTCTCCAACCATACAATATTGGATGCACTTGTCTAGTTATACTCACTTGGTTACTTAGTAAATTAGATAGACTATCTTATGTTTATCATACTTGTATTCATGACCATCCGAATCAACCATGTGATGATTTATGCATTGGTGAATTCTTGAGGTTAAATGATTATTCCTACCTCTACTGCTTGACAATGCTTAACAAATTCATTAATATAACTAATAATATTTATAAGCCTATATAATACATACTCCAAAAACCAAATTACTATATCAACCAAACCATGGTTGAACATTACGTTGAGGTGGAGAATATCCAAAGTCTTGGATTTCTTGCTTCGGATTTTTAATGAGTAATCGAACTCATGAAAAAACTCAAACACAGAGGTGAACGGAACTTGCGGCCATATAGAGCTTCGAACGGTGCGGCTTTTATGCTCGTATGGTAGCTGTTATTGTAGGAAAACTCAACTAAAGGTAGATGAGTATCCCAGCTGCCGCCTAGATCCATAACACATGCGTGAAGCATATCTTCTAGTGTTTTTATGGTCCGTTCGCTCTGGCCGTCTGTTTACTGATGGAAGGCCGTGCTTAGATCTAGCTGAGATCCAAAGGCCTCCTGGAAGGATTGCCAGATCCTTGAAACAAAAAGTCCATCTCTGTCTGAAATAATCGAAATTGGCACTCCAGGCCGTGCTACAATTTCCTTAAGATACAGCTCAGCAATCTTTCCAGTGCTATCCTTCTCCCGGATTGGTAGGAAATGCGCAGACTTCGTTAATCGATCAACTATCACCCATATCATATCATGCCCTCTAGGGGTTCTGGGTAATTTGGTTATGAAGTCCATTGAGATTTGCTCCCACTTCCACATGGGTATCTCGGGTTGTTGCAGTAGACCGAACGGTTTTTGATATTCGGCCTTAACCTTAGCACACACTTTCCAACGTAAACAACAACGTCGCTTTTAAGATTTGGCCACCAGTAGTATTCCTTCAATTCTTGATACATTTTGTCCGATCCTGGGTGGATCGAGTATCTCGACTTGTGAGCTTCATCAAAGATGACTTCTCGAATACCGCCATAGAGCAGAACCCCAATACGCCCCATAAAGTATAAGGTTCCCTCTTCGTTTGGCACCAACTTCTTCTCCATGCCTCAGAGATATTCGGCTCTAAGATTCTCCTTCTTAAGAGCGTCTTGTTATGCGTCATGAATGCGTGCAGTGAGATTCGTTTGAATATGTCACACCCCGACCGCGTAAAACAACTAAACCGCGGCGGAAACGTCGGGGAGTGTTGTAACAGAATTATTGTTTCACAACCATGGTAATTAAAGTTTTGTTTTATATATAAACAAAAGTGGAATACATTGTCTTAAAACAAGAAACAAAGAGTACATAACATGATTAAACTAGTCTAGCTTCATTTTAAGTCACTAAGGCACAGGTCCGCCTAAGTGTGTCTCGATCATCCTATGCAACAGCTCCTGAAAACACATGTGAAAATAGGTACGTCAGCATAAAAATGCCTGTGAGATACATAGGTTTTGTTAAAATAGGATTCATGACTTAAGTTTAAAGAAATGTTTAATAAAAATTAGTCATGAATCTTGTTAAATGTTTTTCTTTTATAAATCATATAAAAAGTGATAAGAAAATCTGATGATATATAAAAGAAAGATGTTTAGTTATATAATTAAGTAAAATGAGTTTGTATAAAGTAAGTTGGTTGTAAAACGATGTTTATGTGAAAATATGTTGTAGATGTAATATGTCTAAACTGAAATGGTTTAAATAACGCTACGATATGTAATACCACAAAAGCACTTATATTTAGGAAGTACCAACGGCGTATCCACCATGCTTTTATCATATTACATGTCGCCTCATTATGTAAATCACTTACCCAAACAAACCACAAAAATGTAATGTTCAAACAAATGTTGAAATGTTATGTGTAAACAAATGTAATGTATAGTGAATAAAAGTATTTACTCAACCCTATAAGAAGAATGTACAAAACAATGTAATTGATATAAAACACAGTTTAAATCAAAGGTATGTTTTGTAAAAATGCATGCTATATTGATACAAACACTTATGTGGTAATGTTAAACGTATACATTCAAGCCTTGAGACTGTAGGATAACCTTAGAGTAAAGGTTATCAAAAATGTTTTCGGATTCAGTCATTCCTTACATCCAAACAAACCTAGGATATCAGGAATGGGAGTTGTCAAGTCCTATGGTACCACTACTTACTACCGAGCGGCGTAGCTAATGTTAATGAACGTATTTTAGTTCGTTAAACAAACCAAATGTCATACCAAATGTAAGCATGTTTTATGAAAACAATGTACCTAGTATGCTAAGTGAACATACAAGATAGAAATGTAAAACAATGTGTCCATATGCTACGAGAGCATATGCAACAGAAATGCAATGTAAAACAATGTACTAAGTATACACTTAAATGGACATACATAGCATAAAATGTAATGTAAAACAGTGTACTAAGTATGCACTAAATGGACATACATAGCAAAAACATAATGAAATCATGTACTATATGTGTACTAATGAACATTACAAGCATATGATATGAAAACATGGAAAGCACGAAAGTAACAAGTAGGCACATGTGTTTCACCCCAAAATGTTTGAAAAATAGTAAAACAGGGGACTATGTACTCACTTGAGATTGCTCAATAGTCTTTAGATAACCACCAAGCAATGCTAGAAAGATCACGGAATCAAACGGCACCTAATATTGGTAACTACGTTAATAAATGGACCAAAATCGGAAGATCGGATAAAATGTGGTTTCGTAAACCAAATGAGTATAAGAACTCATGTAATATGGTTTAACAAAGCCTACATTCTAAAACGGAACCTATCCTAAGTGCTTACGACCCATTACGACTCGTTTAGGTAGCTTACGCTACTTTAAAGCGTCGTTCGCGTAAAACGCGTTCGGACCGCCTAACTAGTCCTATGACAAGTAAAATATGCCTTAACATGTCTAATAATGTTGCCTAATCAGTTTAGATGTCAAAATTTATGTTACATATGCTTAAAATGAATTTTGGCGTAAAAGGGTATTTTGGTCATTTTTTTCTAAGGCATATAATCACCTATCATACAACTAAGTAGACTAAGTGACCATAAAGTATAACCTCGGAAGGTTATTCCTTATGCAACTATGGTCACAAAATGTGTTTGGTCGAATCCTAATGATTGACCAAACGGGTCGGGTTCGAAAGTCTAAGCGATTGTTTAGATCGCTTATCTTACGACCCTATATAAGCACTAAACCTAAAGTGACGAGCTAAACATGTTAAAACATGTTTAACGAGGTTTGAAAATAGGTTTTGTATCAAAACAAAGGGTATTGATACCTAAAAGTAGTTTGGTTGCAAAATACGCAAGAATACGTATTTTGACCGAAACTACGACTCGTCACTATGCCTAAATAACGTGGAAATCAGTAGGTATAGTCACAAAGGAATATGACCATCGTGATTACACTCACGTTACGAAGTTCAAACAAACTTCGTGTTGACCATAAACTGGTCAAAGCTGAAAGTCAAACACAGTTTGACTTTCGTGCTTAAAATGCGTAAAAGAACGAAAGAATACTTACAAAAGGTCCAAGAAATGGAAGTTTGATATGAAAATTCTCAGGTATGAAGTGTATAACTTCAACTTAGAGAATAAAATCAGATCAAGGTGTGGGTTGAAGGCAAATGGGGTTGGGTATTTAAAGATTTCGGGTAGCCATTAGGATCGTTCATCGAAAAACGAGCTTTGATCTTGGCCTTACGATTGCACCCACTGATTTATGAAACCATGGGAACCCAAAACCAGCCCAGAGGAAGCTTAAACACCATTTGCAAGTGTGTGGAACAGCTGGAACAGGCTGTAAAATGATTTTTGCAGATCTGATGGTTTTAGGCGCCCCGCGTAAGACCCAAGGAAGGCCTGCGCGGCCCGCCTGGGCTGCACAGTTCAGCAACAAGTTTTAAAAAGTGCAATTTTAGTCCCTGCAACTGTCTAAGCCCATTTTTTATGTATTTAAGGCCCATGAGGCCATTTTCAAGGCCCTACAATGATGCCTAAGCATAGGGGACATGAAACATGCTCAAAAATATGTCGGATGTCGGTTCGTTTGGTCGTACGATCACGTTATTCGGTTAATTATGACGAAACACGAACGGATGCAAAAAACGATCCAAATTACGCGACGAATGGGATTTTATCATGCCAATCACTAAAATAAAATATTTTAATGACTACATAAATTTTGGATGTCTGGATGTATTCAGAACATAAGATATGCGCGAAAATGCAAACTTATGCACTTTTTGACGCTTTTAGTCCCTGATTGACCAAATAGTTTATTTTTGCACACCGAACCCCTCAAAGCCTATTTCTAAGCTATGTGAAGGATATTTAGGGTATGTTTAACTTATGATCAAGTTCTGGAAGGTTCATTACAGTATGAATCGTCATACTTTCACAGGTTTGTCGAAATTAGTCCCTGTTAGCGAATAAACTTGATTTTGCCATACCAAAGCTTTCAAAACTTATTTCTAAGTTATGTAAAGGTTATTTAAGGTATGTTAAGAATAAGTTGATGTTCCGGAGTGTTTGTCGTGTTAAACTGATTTCGTTTACGCATCAGTTTGCGTATAACACTCCAGAAAGTGATATAGAGTTTGAAATTGAACAAAAATCAAAACATGCAAAATGTCAAACATAAATAAACAAATATTGGGGCCAAATAACATTGTTTTATTGATAATTGAATTATTCAGAGTATATACAATGATTACAAGCACAGATGTCACAGTCTCCCCTACTTGAGGAAATTTCGTCCCGAAATTTATTTAGAGGAAACTTGTGAGAAAAGATGCGGATATTTTGCCTTCATTTGATCTTCACGTTCCCAAGTAAATTCTGGTCCACGTTTATATTCCCAGCGAACTTTGGCGAGTGGAATGCGCTTGCGTTTGAGCCATTTGACTTCACGTTCCATGATTTCCACAGGCTTTTCAACAAAATGCATCGTGTCATCAACACGAATTTCGTCAAGTGGTATGTTGAGGTTCTCATCAGCAAGACACTTTTTGAGATTGGACACGTGCAAGGTCGGATGAGCATTTCCATGTTCAGGAGGTAACTCAAGTCTGTGGGCTACCTTACCGATTCTTTCGATTATCTTGAATGGTCCAACATATCTAGGTGCAAGTTTTCCTGTCTTTCCAAATCTGATCACACCTTTCCAAGGTGAGACCTTAAGTAATACGCGATCACCGACTTGAAATTCCACAGGCTTGCGTCATCAATCCGCGTAACTCTTTTGACGGCTTTGAGCTGTCTGAAGGTTATCGCAAACTTTCTTAACCTTGTATGTTGTCTCTAGAATGAGGTCAGGTCCAGTAAGTTGAGCCTCACCGATCTCATTCCAGCAGACTGGTGAACGACATTTTTGACCATAGAGAGCTTCGAAAGGAGCCATGTTGATGCTGGAGTGATAACTATTGTTGTAGGAGAATTCAATCAATGGAAGATACGAATCCCAACTACCACCAAAATCGATCACAAAAGCTCTAAGCATATCTTCCAAAGTCTGGATTGTCCTCTTAGATTGACCATCAGATTGCGGATGATTAGCAGTGCTCAAATTAAGTTTGTTGGTGCATAATGTCTATAGCCTACGTCTAATGTCTAGGTCATGTCGATAGCTTGTTTAGGGGTCTAAATGTAATTTTATGATGTATTGAAGTATTTTCGCACGAAATTAAGAAGTATAATTTCTCATGAAATTACATGTGGTAATTTCATACGAAATTAGCTGCCTATATATAGGTATGTGGTGCTTCTCATTTGGTACGAAATTAGTGAAAGTGTAACGAAGTGATGCTCAATTTTCACCATGTAATCAAGTCTAATATCAATGAGAAGCTTGTTTTAAGTATCATACTCTGTTTCTACACATTTCTTACACTAATTTGTGGTTGTTTGACTGTTTCCGCCTTTCAAACAGCTTTGTGTTGACTCTGAACGACTCATTAGGTCGCAAATCGATCCTACAAGTGGTATCAGAGCTCAGGATGAGTCAATACACTCGAATCAGTGCTTTTTCTACTCATTTTTTGGACTTTTGGACAAATTCATGGACAAAATGGACTGATCTTTTGATATTGTGTGTAAAATACAGTTTTAACAAACCCTTGAAAGAATCAAACCTAAATTCAGACTAAAAGTGACAAAAATGGGCCAAAAGGTTAATTTCGTTTGAACGAGCATCTTATTTCGTTTGAAAAGTTGAGGTAATTTCACACGAAATTACTGATTTCGTTTGAATTACATCTGATATCGTTTGAAACATAATTCAGTTTGGCTAATTTCGCACGAAATTAAGTTTTGAGATTAATTTCGTACGAAATAACACTTAATTTCGCTTGAAGGTGTTAATTCGTTTGAAAAGGTGATTTCGTGTGAAAGTTATTTTCGCTTGAAAGCTGTTTTCGTGTGAAAGTCCACTTCGTTCGTGGTATTTCGTTTGAAGTTTATTTCGTGTAGAAAGTATTTTCGCTTGAAAGTAACCATTTTTCAAAACTTGAAATTTTTTCAGTAAACTGTTTTTGTAAAATGGATAACCAAGAGTTTTACAACTTCTTTGCCGGTGGGGGAATGACGATAGCACAAACACCAGCCAGTATTGTGCAAAATGTTAACATGGAAAATGAACTAGGCACTATGTAGAAACCGCCGAAGTTGATGAACATTGATGAGTATGCTGGGTGGTCGGAAAGGTTTAAGACTAGGGTGCAAGCCAACCATTTCGAATGTTGGATGAAAATCGAGTCTAAATATGTTCCTCTAAAGAATGGTTCGGGAATTGAGAAAACGATTGGCAGTTTGACTCCAATTGAACAAGATGATTTCAAAGCAGAAAAGAAAATGATGAGCATTCTACAACAAGCCATCAAAGAGGATATCTTAGTTCTGCTACAACATCAGGGTGATTCACAGTCAGTTTGGAATTCTTTGAAAGTAAAGTTTCTTGGAAGCGTGTCTATGATAAAAAGCAAAACTGCTTTGATGAAGAAAGAGTTTGATATCTTTACGGGTATAAAGGGTGAAACAACAAAATAGTTGATTGAAAGATATTGCCATCTGGTTGTTGAGATGAAGAGGTTGGGCATAACCAAAACGGATAAGGAATGGGTTGATAAATTGGCGGATGCATTGCCATACGATGAATGGGGCACTTATCTGTTGGTATTGAAGAATAATTTGGAGTATGTGGGATTCAACCTTAGCACATTTATTGAAAAGATTGAGTCACACGAGCTTGAGTTGACAAAGATTAGAAAGATGAAGTCTTCAAGTGTTCAACAAGATGTCTCATTGTATTACAAAGGAAGTACTCCAGCAACATCAAATCTAAGTCCAAAAGTGCAGACAACCTTTAGTGCAGATTCAACATCCAGAGTATCATCTGTCACATCAAGCAACAATAACTCACCATTTGCAAGTTTTGAACCAAATCCAAAAGTTCAAAATTCACCTGATCAATCTTACACTCAAAGTTCGTCAGGATCAAACAGTCAAAGTCAAGGTCCAGGAATTCTGTGCAACATAGCAGTGAACATAAAGAATGCTCACGACTTTACTGAATCATCAGCGAAGCAGCACATAGCACTTCTTGCTTCGGTGCTTGAATCGTATGAAAGCTTGGTTGCAGGTAGAATTGGGAACCCCGATATGACAAAGGAAGACTATGATCAGATCGATCCAGAGGAGCTGGAGTTGATAGACATCAAATGGGGAATGACAAGCTTGGTGAGAAGAGCTCAACGATTTATGGAAATAACTGGTCGGAACAGTCTTTCAAGACCAGATCAAAAACTTGGGTTTGATAAATCAAAAGTCACATGTTTCAAATGTAAAGAGAAGGGACATTTCAAGCGGGAATGTCCGAACAGGGAGGTGAACAACCATCAAAACCCGTTCTCAAATGATTATTACAGACAAGCGATCTATCATAAGACAAGTCAACAACCATTCACCCAAAGACCTCAGATCGAAAACAAGCCGGAGAAGGCTCTCATAGTCAATCAAGATGATGAGAAGGTTGCTGAAGGTTTTAGTTGGGATAAGTGCATCCCTGGTAGTGAGGGTAATGATGGCAGAGATTGTGGAACAACCAGAATGCGTTATTGAGACAGAAGAAGTTAGTGAAGTGACATCTAAAGAAAGTTTAGCTGATCTTGAAGAAGTTGCTACAGAAGTCTATTACTACCAGTCTGAACAGGAGATTATTGCTAGTTCTTTCAAATCAATAATGCCTCCTAATATGTTTGAATCTTTTGCAGGTTTTTTCAGTGAGCCAACTACTGGTCTGTGTCCAAGATATGATGTTGAACCAGCTCCAGTTGAAGAGATAATAGACGTTTCAAAAGAAATGAATGAAGAAACTCTAAAAGAGATTGCTGACAAAGCATTGATGGGCAAGCTAAAAGAGGTAGAAACAGAATCTGTCGAAACCGAGTTAGTTGAAAGTGTGTCTATCGAAACGGTCAAAAATGAGTCTGATGAGAAATCGGAAAATGAGGAGATCAAATTAGGAGACGAGTCTGAGTCTGATGGTTTTGGTAAAATATATATTAAAATTGATCAAGAAGAAAAGGTTACCGAAAAGGTTGATTCGATTCTTGAAATTCCATGCAAAAACTGTTCAAAATCATTCATGGATTGTCTTGAAAAAGACAAGCAATTTCAAGAATTGAAGAAATTTACTGATGAAGTAAAATTTGATCCCAGTGAGATAAAAGAAGCATATGACACATTGGCACGATCAATCAAAATGATTAAGAAGGAAAGTTTTGAAAATGATAAAGCCACGAAATTGCTAAAATCTACTGTAATGGATAAACAGATGGAAATTAACATTCATCTGGACACAATCGCTTCTTTGAAAAAAGAACTTGAGTTAATGAGAATTGAAACTGAGAGAATTGATAAGAAACTGATGAGTTATGATGCTTCATCATATGTGATTGATCAAATTCTTCCAAAACAACATGATGCAAAACCTGTCTTCAAAAGTGTTCCACCCCCAATGTGGAATCATTACACTCAAAAGTATCCAGATGGGGTGGAATTTGCATTGAATCTCAAGTTGAGAACCATTGAGAATGAGTTGCCTGAGAGCATTGATGTTACATTTTCTCCATCCGACACTGATAATGTGTCACAGGTGATCAAAACCGTTGTTGACCAAGTGTTAGATGAAGAAAGTGATAACTCGGAGTTTGATACTGTGAAAACTCATTTTGAAAACTCCATTTCTGATTCTGAAGAAGATAGTAACTTCTTGGACAAATTTATACCAAAATCAGATACAGTTGTGAATGTTGATTCGATTAGTGTGGTTTACACAATGACCGGAACTGACAAACTCTATTCTGATTTTGAGTATCAAATCCAGAATGCGAACATGCAAAATGTTGAAAAGGTGTTTAAACTTGTTGAGATTGACATTTCTGAGGTTAACAATAACGAGTTTCTTTCAAAACCTAAAAAGTCTTTTGTGAAACAAAAACCGAACAACCCTGGGAAAATGGATTGGGTGGGTAAAAACGGGTCTAACAAAAGAAATGGTAACAACTTCAAAAACAAAGGTGTTGGATTTGAAAAGAAAATGGCTAAGAACAATGTCAAGCCAAAAGAAAAGAAAAGATGAGTGATATTTTTGTTGCCGGTCCTAGTGTTGATGCTGAAAAGGAATATATTTTCAGTCAAAAAGCTATTGACGATTTCAATGCAGCTAAGAAGTTGAGACATGAGACCTACAAATCAACTTTTGTCGAGTATGACAAAAGAATTTGTTACCGTTGCAATGAAATTGGTCACATGGCCAAGCAGTGTATGAAAAAACTAGAGAAACCAGTTTTGCAAAAACCCAAACCTAAAACTCGAACTGATGTTAAAGGTCAAACACAAATGGTTTCGCCCATTCGAATTTTGAAAAGAGGTGAATCTTTGAAGTCCTAGGATAAGCCGAAATCAACATTTGAGATTGGTGCATCTTCGAAAACCCAAAAGACTTCAAAGGTTTATCCAAAGACGAAAATTTTTGAAAACCAATCATGGGTGGCAAAACCAAAACAATCAGTTGAAGAAAAGAAGATGGAAAATGAGCTAAAATCTGAATCAAAAGTTTTTGAAAATGATGTTGATAAACTGGAATTTGAGTTAGACAAGTTGCTCGAGGAATTTCCACCAATTAAAGAGGGAGATGTAAAACCAAAAGCCAAATCTGATGTTCCAAATGCCATTTTTAACATTCCTAAAGTTGGTGTGTCATGTGATCTTATGTTTGGTAGTGTTCCAAAGGTGAAGAAATCATGGGCTTCATTGTTTGAATGAATTTCTTTCATGTATACAGGGGCTTCCGAGGTCAATAATCTCAAAGTGGATCATGGACAGCGGAGCTTCAAGGCATATGACTGGAATGTTGGCTTTACTATACGACGTCAAATCAATCAACGGTGGATATGTCGGATTTGCAGGAAATCAGGGTGGCAGAATAGTTGGTGAAGGAACTCTAACAAATGGAGTTGTGTCGTTTGAAAAAGTGAACTATATCATCGAACTTGAAAACAATCTGCTGAGTATCTCACAGATCTGTGACAAGTCATTTATAGTACACTTTACTAAAAATGAATGTTTAATCATAAAACCTGGTTTTAAAATTCCTGAGGACATGGTGTTGATGCGAGCTCCCCGGGAAAACGATTTGTATGTCCTGGATATGAGTGTCGCAACAACAACAGATCATCAGAGACAATGTTTTGTGACAAAAATGAAAGCGACTAAAAAAGAGTCGAGAATGTGGAATCGAAAGATGGGTCACATTCATGTCAGAAAAATGAATTTTCTTGTACACAATGATTTGGTTGAAGGTGTAAATTTGAAAAACTTTCATTTAAATGATGATTGTGTAGAGTGCAAGAAGGGAAAACAAACGAAGAAGACACACCCACAGATGCTATTGAATTCAATCAGAGTCCCGCTTGAAAGGCTACACATGGACCTTTTTGGACCAGTTAATGTAAAAAGTGTGAGCGGAGGCTTGTACTGTCTTGTGGTCACTGATGACTTCACAAGGTTTTCATGGGTAGTGTGTATGGAAAGTAAAGATCAAACTTTCGAGTCATTGATGGTTCTATTCAAGAAGATGGAAACGCTGTACAAAGTGCCAATCAGAAGAATTCAGAGTGACAATGGAACGGAGTTTAAGAACAATCGGATGCTCGAGTTTTGCAATGAGAAAGGAATTCTTCATGAATTCAGTGCTCCATACACTCCACAGCAAAATGGTGTAGCTGAACGAAAGAATCGCACCTTAATTGAAACAGGTCGAACGATGCTCGCCGATTCCAAGCTACCGATATTTTTCTGGAGTGAAGCAGTTGCAGCAGCGTGTTATACATTGAATCGCGTTCTCACAGTGAAGAAATACAAGAAAACCTGTTTTGAACTTCTTCATCGTTATAAACCAAATTTGAAGTTTTTAGAACCGTTTGGATCGCCTTGTACTTTCATTGATCCAGATGGTAAGGTTGGTGCTAAAAGTAATGAGGGTTTCTTTGTAGGTTATGCGAGTCCGCTGAAGAGGGTGTTCGTACCATACCTGGGGAAGATAATTCAAGTTCAGCATGTTGATTGTCAGAAGCATATTGCTCCACCACAACTTCCTGGACAAAGATTTCTGTTCGATTACGATAAACTCTGGGAGTCTTTCCAACTGCCGACTGAGCCAAGTGTAGAGGAACTCGTTTTACTATACCAACATCAACAATCTATGTCACAAGATCAGGTGCCAAGACCGTTGGTAGTTTCTCAGCCCGACGTGGGTACAAGCAATCCTAAAAGTGGTTCAAACGATCACGAGGCAGGTCCAAGTGGAACGACACACGAACCCCCAGAGGAACCAGCTCCAACGTTTGATAATTCTGACGACTCAGAATCGGAAGACGGTCCGATTTTTTACGAGGAGCCAAATGTTGCAACAACTGAAGTAGAGGATCACACCGGTGATCAAGATATTACGAACTTACAATCGGAAGTGAGCGTGCATGACACTGCTATGCCAAGAACCTTGTCGTATCATCCTTCAGATCAAATAATTGGTGATCTTCAGAGCGGAGTAAAAACGCGGGATCAGATCAACAGAGCTCTTACATGTTTTTATACATCTATTGCTCCTTTACAGGAAGAATTCTCACTAAAGTGTTTCATCTCGCATGTTGAACCAAAAACATATAAAGAAGCTTTAACTGAAGAAAGCTGGGTTAACGCTATGCAGGAAGAGCTGCAGCAGTTTGAGAAGCTGGGAGTATGGAGACTGGTAGACCTTCCTGAAAATCAAAAACTGATCAAAACAAAGTGGGTATTCAAATGTAAAAGGGATGATAGAGGAGTCATTGTTCGAAACAAAGCACGATTGATAGTACAGGGATTTAGTCAGCGAGAAGGCATTGACTTTACAGAGGTGTATGCGCCTGTTGCTAGACTTGAGGCGATTAGGATCTTCCTGGCGTTCGCGTCTTGGAAAGGATTCAAAGTTTACCAATTAGATGTGAAATCTGCATTCCTGTATGGCAAAATCAAAGAAGAAGTGTATGTTGGACAACCGCCAGGGTTCACTGATCCACTACACAAAAACAAAGTCTATCTTCTGGATAAAGTGCTTTACGGACTACACCAGGCCCCGAGAGCCTGGTATGAGACGCTTTCCCAACATCTGCTGGCCAACGGGTTCACCAGAGGGACGGTTGATAGCACTCTGTTTACAAAAGAGGTTGCGGGACATCTTTTAATTGTGCAGGTCTACGTTGATGATATCGTCTTTGGTTCGACAAATGACGATTTGTGTAAAGATTTTGAGAAAGTTATGAAGAAAAAGTTCGAGATGAGTTCGATGGGGGAGATGAAGTTCTTCCTAGGGCTACAGGTTTAACAAATGCCCGAAGGAATCTTCATTCATCAAACCAAATACGTGAACGATGTTCTGGAAAAGTTCAACATGTCTGAATCTACTCCAACATCAACCCCCTTGGCTCAAAATCACGGAATCTGTCCAGATGAGAGTGGAGAGAAAGTGGACGACACGTATTATCGGTCGATAATTGGATCCTTGATGTATCTGACTGCTTCCCGCCCGGACATCATGTATCCGACGTATTTATGCGCTTGATATCAGTCCAGCCCACGCCAGTCACACTTGACGATCGTGAAACGCATTTTACGGTATTTGAAAGGCTGCCTAAGCACCGGCTTGTGGTATCCTAAGTTTGATGACGTTTCTCTCACAGGTTATGCTGATTCGGATATTGGTAGCTGCAAGCAAAATGCTAAGTCCACCACTGCAGGTTGTCAGTTCTTTGGAACTCGACTTATCACCTGGCAGTGCAAGAAACAAACCTCAGTAGCGCTCTCTACGTGCGAGGCAGAATACGTTTCGGCCTCGAGCTGTTGCTCTCAGATCCTTTGGATCCAACAGTAGATGCGAGACTTTGGTTTGCAGTTCTTGGACACACCTATATTTGTGGACAATGAAGCAGCGATTAACATAACGAAAAACCCGGTTCACCATTCTAAAACAAAGCATATTGAAATTCGACATCATTTCATCCGTGATTGTCACGAGAAGAAATTGATTCTCATTGAACATATTCACACCGATGATCAGAGGGCTGATTTTTACACCAAACCGTTTGACAGATCAAGATTTAACTATCTTTTAAAATTAAACGGGATGAAAAATTTGTTTTCTGGGAGGGTAATAGAATGTGAAGCCGAGGTGGACGGCGATCTGAAGTGATCAACGTCATGTTGTCAAGTTTTTGTACAGTTTATTTTCTGCTTTTGATAAAACTAAAAACACAAAAATATGTTTTTGTTTTTAGGGGGATAAAGTTTGCAGAAAATCCAAAAACATGATAAAATGTCAAAATCCAAAAACATTGAAAAACTGAAAATGAGTTTGTGTAAAAAGGGGAAATGACAGTACATCAGCTAGACAGATGCAGTACGCTAAAGAAATGTAATGTTTAAAATGTGTTAAGCAGTCTCGCTGATGATGTGCCGATAGGTTTCTACACATTTAGTAGGTTTGTTCGGGATATAAACCTAAATTTCTTGCTTTTACGTGGGGAACATCTCTCGGATATATGGGTAACCCTCGAAATCTTGTTTGAAAGATCCCTCTTTCTGAGATACTAGGTCTTTATACTTAGTGATATCTGGGGTATTATCCCGGGACTTCTGATTTTGCGGAAGCAATGGCCTAGTCCCCGGAGAATACTTTACGCTGCTTGAAATATAAGCCTCCCCTCAGCATAAAAAATGATGAAACATTGAAAAATGCTAATCATGTGCTGTTGTAAAAGAAGATCCCCGAAGGGGACAAACCAAAAGTCGAAGCCGTCATCTCTTTGATTTTGCGAAAGCAATAGCCTGAGCTCTCACGACCCTTGTTGGACCCAGTTCGTCCTTAAAACAACTTCTTTTCACGTAATATGGCAAGTGATTTCAGTAGATGTGAAAAAGATGTGTGGAAATGGAAATCAGACTTTCAAGAAACAAGACCTACAGAATTATCAAGTTTATATCACTTTGAAAACAAAAAGGTTTACAAGGTGATTGTAAGATTATTATCTAGTACAAACGAATCTTGAATTCTGTGGGTGAGAGGGCAATGGAGTTTTGATGTATGTGTGAATGCTAAGCTTCAGACTCACTTTGCTTCTCCTGGTTGAGCCTTCTATTTATAGAAGGCTGGGTGCATGAATAAACAATAGTTTATTCATGCAATAATTCCTGCGAAAAGTGCCCAATTGACATATTCATTGAATCCAACGTTCAAGTTGCCTTTTTCATCATGATATCAATTAATGTCAACTTGCTTCGGTAAGTGTGGCAGGACAGAGCCAATTTCAAACAAGTGGGGTATTTCATCAGAATTCTGATAAACCACTTCATCAGAAATTCTGATGAACAAATCATCAGAAAAATCCTGATGATCAGAATCGTCAGAAACTGATGATATTTCATCAGAAATATCGTCAGAAGCTGATGATATTTCATCAGAAATATCATCAGATCCATCAGAAGTGACCTTTTCTGATAATCCAATTCAGCTCTTGATCAACTTGTGATTCTTTGAAGTAGATGCTATGCATTCCAGTTGTCTCATCTGATCTTCTTTTTCTAGTTCGTGATCTTCAGGACTATGATCTCTTCATAGATCCAGTTGATTGTGATTTTCTTCAATACTTACAAATAAAGTTTCCTAACAGTTTCCCCCTAAGTATTGTAAGAAAATTAACTATCTCTATATCTAACATAAACAACTTTCTTTGAAAGAGAAATTTAAAAACAACTAAGTTCAGATACATAGAAGATAGTCAAACCAACCATAAATCAGACATTAATAAAATATTGTTAAAAAACAGAAACTTTAATCTCATTAAATCATTAATTGATCTTCACTCCACCTCTGTATTTGTCTCCAGGTTTCAGCCTTTTCTTGTGGTCAATTGCCTTTTGAGTTTCTTTGTCCATTTCTTTATACCATCCTCTTGCTTCCATCCAATTTTCAATGCACTCTTCAATTGTTTTTCTCAGCTTTTCATTGTTCTTTCCCTTCTTTTTGAGCTGCTCTTGTTTTTCATTCATGCAGTTTCTTATATATTTTAGTGTTTGATTTGAATACCTGCATATTTAACTGATTCTGAACAGAGCTTTCTCTTCATTAGCATCTTTGAAGACTACACACATTTCTGGTTGATCAAAGATTGCTCCGGTTCTTACTAGTTTAGAAGTGATTTCAGCTGGAATTGAAGTGTTCGGAGGAGGTATTAGCACTTTGTTGCTGTACTCAAAATTGATACATAGATCAAAGTCTGCCAGTGCAACCCTTTTGTATAACGTTGCTCCTGCACTTTTGAGACTTTCAAGGGCTCTTCTGATTATAACTGAATTACCTTTCATTTCATTAATGATATTCTTCATTTTGACTATTCCCAATGGGTGAATATCATCAGCCAGATTTGCATCAGTAACCTTTTGTTCACTGTTATCTTTTCTGATCAAGGTATACTTGTTTTGTGCTTCATTGCCTAAGATGCCTCCTCCAAGGGTTAAAGTATCAATTCTTTCAATTGATACTATTGGATTGGTCATGTGCTTGTGTAAAATTACCCAACCTCCATTGTTTCTGTTTTCAGCAATACCTTTGCTCATTGGAGAGAGTGGTTTCTTTGGGTTGTCTTCTGGACCTTTCCAATAGTAATTCTTTAGATGTTCTTCAGGGTACATAATAGTGTGTAAATCACCTTTCAGCACATCCATTTCTCTGATGTTCCCTTCTAAATCTTCTATCATTTCTTTTCTTGGCCTTTTTGAGGAAGTCACTTCATGTTCCATTCTTCTCTTTTCTTTTGTATCCATCATTATGCTTTACTCTGTTTCTCCTGTGATGGTTGTAGAAGATGGTTGTACTGGAACATGGTCTTTCTGTTGTAACCTTGATGTGTCTGGCTTTGGGACATTTGGTGGAGGACCCATGAGTATCTTTTGTTTTTCTGGTGGTGGACCCATGGGTTGCTTCTGTTTATGAGCAGTTGAAGTATCTGTTTGTTTGGTTTGACCTTGTTGATTGGTTTCTGGTTGTTGTTGAGAAGTTTCTGATCTCCTTGCATGTCTTTCTTGTGGAATTGGGGCTTTCAGTTCATGAAGATCAACATTTGCTAGTCTGGCAACATTATACTGCAATCTATTTACTAACATATGAACATTAGTAAGAGCTTGAGTATTTATCCTTCTTGTTTCTTCATTTTCTGAAACTCTTGGTTTTCTTGATTTCTTTGTGCAGTCAATTCCATCAACAGTTTCTCAAAAGCCTCAACCATGCTGCTGTTGTTGGCTCTGAGGAACTGTATTTCTTCAAGAATCTTTCCTGAACTTGAGTTTTCTCCTGCAGTTGCAACTTCAGCCATATTTTTCTTGATATCACGCAGTTCCTTGAGAGCTTTCTCAATTTCTGATGAGCTCTCTTTGTTTTCTGATGACCTTTGCAATTTGTTGAGGGCTGCAGCATTGTCTTCTGTTTGCTTCTGCACAGCTTTGACAGTTTCTGACAAAACCTTGATATCTGACTTTTGATTTCTGATTTCTTCTAGTATCAGATCAAGTTTCTCTTATGTTGCTGTTTTCACAGTAGTAGTTGTGTCTTCATGTTCTTTGTGAAGTTGTTTAGGGGACATAGATTGATGTCCTTGGGAGATAGGAGAAACAACTGATGTTTCCCTTCTAATACCTGCAGAAATCACATTTTTTGCTGTTCTGAGGTTAAGAGGATTTGAAGATTCCAAATTCCCTATATCCTCACCAGAAAATTGAAACATATTCAAGTTCTGGAATTCCTCATATCCTTGAACCTTTTCAGGTTCTCCATGAGTTGTTGAGAAACTCTTAGTTTTCTCATCCAGGTTTCCTTGATCAGCAAGCTGATCTCCACCTGTTGCCACCACATTTTCCTCCTCAGAATCTGATTCAGAAAATGGGTCTTTGGTTTTACTCACATCTTGTTTTGAAGAAATAGTATCTCTATCTAAGATTTCATGTTTTCCTTGAATTGATTCATCAGAATCATTCACAGAATCATAAAATATGTTTATTTTAAACTGTTGTGCACCTGTTTCTCCTATGTGTGAGTCTTCAGCATGATGTTCTTCAGCCACAGGACTCATATTTACATCTTCATCAGCTGAATGAGGATTAGATTCATCCTGCTGTTCCATTCTTGGTGTGCTTGACTCCTGTGCATCATGCTCCATAGGGGACAGATGTTCAAAAACTCCTTTGTTCTCTGACTTTTTGTTCAACATTTTCAGGTATTCTGCTCTGTATGGTGATTCTTCTGGTACCAGATTCATCATTTTTTCTGACAGAACAGGTACTTCATTATCTGACTTCCAAGACCCTACAGCAGTCCAAGGTCTCATAATTTCTGTCTTCCACATATTTTCTGATGCTGGAATTTCTATGTTTCTTTTCAAAAAAGCATCAGAAATTATGATTGATAGAAATCTTGGAAAAGGTAGATGTGAATCTATTCTTCCAACTTTAGTCAGAATTGATCTTCTGATCAGAATAAATATTTCTGCTCCAAAATCAATGTTCAATCCATTAATGAGACTGAACATGATTGTTAGAATGTTCATATTTATCTGATCTGTACCTCCAATCTTTGATGATAGACACTTGTTCAGAATTTCCATTAAAACTTGCTAGAAGGCAGGTAGCTTGTTTCTCTTGAATTCATTGATTCTTGAAATCTTTGTTTTGTAACCCATTACAGCATCAAGTTGTGAGAACATATCTTCTCTTTCTGGTGCTTTTTCAAATCTCTAATGTAAGGGTAGTTCCAAACATTCCCTTATCTTTTCTGGTGAAATTTTAATAAAGATATTTCCCCCATACATGTGCTGTTAGCTCAGTTTGACTTGAGATTTTGAGAGTTTTTACAACATGTTGTATGAGTTCTTGTGGTACCTCTCTGGTCTTTGTAAGAGCTTAAGCTATAGGGCATCTGGTTAGAAATTCAATGAGAATTTGACACTTCATATCATATTCTTTGATGTTATCATTCATTGCTTCAGTGTTGCTCTTTAATGGAAGAAATTCAGCTTCAGTGATGAAGGGAACTGAGTGTTCAATTGGTGGTATGTTGATATTGATAGCAGCCATTGAGAATTTGGGTTTTGTTTTTGGAAAAGGGTTTTAGGGTTTTGAATTTGAAGGTTGAAGATGGAAGTCCCTGTCTTGAATGAGGTATTTATAGTGTACACGGACAGAGATTTTTGAGTTTTTTTTTATCGTAGGTTGTTTGTGATCAAGGTGTTTAATGACACCTTAATAATGTTTTAATCCTTTTAAGGAAACAACCGTTTTTGAAAAACCTTTGGTTTATCTCTAATTTAATGTAAATCCTTTAAAGAATTTTAGAGATTCCAATGATTTTTCGGATAAATACTAATTTCCAACTTGCACCTTTTCTTCTTGTGGGACCCCTTTTGTTTCTAAAAGGTCCAATAGAAACCTTTTGTGTGTCACCCCAGGTATTTCTCATGATATATATATATATATATATAAGAAAATTTTGAACAAAACTTTTAAGAGTTGTATTTTCTACATATATCATCACAATTCACCTGATTTATTTTCAGTGGATAAATCATCAGATTTTTTTTATTTTTTTTTTAAGATGAGAGGGAATAAGTAGAGTTCTGAGATTTTACTTACATTGTAGTCTTGCAGTTCTGAACTCCACACCTTTGTTCTGATATACAGGAGATATATTTTTTTCATATAACTTGTTCCAGTCATCATAAAAAAAATTTTAGAAAGAAACTTATTCTTAAAATTTTAGATTTTCATAAGTTTCTTTAAATCTGGTTAAAAGAATTGTTTTTCTGATGATATGTTTAAACTTCCTAGTTTTTCAAAACAAAATTAGATTTTCTGATTTATTATCAGAATTTTCACAGTTTTCTGGTGAATGATCAGATTTTTTAATGAGTTTTCTGAATAAATACCAGATTTTCTGATTGATCATTAGATTTTCTGAGTTCTACTAGCTCCTGTCAGTTCTCATGTGTGATCCACCAGATTTTCTTTGTTTTTATCAGACATGTTGTGTTAGTTCCCCTAGATCTATTACCATTAAGAAATGAAGAAAAAAAATTAAAACAAACCTGTTATAAAAAAAACAAAACAAAACATAAAGCAACAAAAAAAAAACAACTACTCCTCCTCCTCCTCTAATACGTTGTACATGCACTTCACATATAACCAAAGACTGGTTATTCGACCGGTGTGATTCGTTGATGGCGTCAGGGTGGCTTCACTAATGTTTTCTTGAAGTACCAGCTCGGCCCTTGGATAGCAGCTTCTCACTCCTCCGAAGTCCAGCTGACTTGTGATCACCTTGGTTACGAATCGTGGGTAGATCAGAAAGGGCTGATGGTCATGGATGTTTGCTTCTAGATCTCTCATGAGGAACTTGGCATAATTTTAAGGTTTCTCCTGTATTATAGCATGAACCACTTCCATCATCTTATGAGACAGCTTGTTAAAGTGTCCAATCTTCTTGGAGAAGTAGACACTTAGCTGTATTACCAAAAACTGGAAAGGTGGTATAAAACCAGATTTGCTAACAGCCCTTGACGAGTTGAGTGTATGATAGCCCATTTCAGTCAAGGTCTATTGCACATTTACTTTCTCCAGAAATTTGATTTCATGATCTTCACCCAGTTTGAGGACATTTCTTATTGTTTCCTCTTTTAGGGTGATCCTTACCCCCATGACCTCACTTTCAATCCACACGGAAGTACCACTAAAAATGATTTGAGAGTTCCACCAGAACTCTTGGAGAAGTTCTGGATAAATGGTGACATGTGATGATACAACAAAACCCAAAGGACTTTGCATGATCATATTTTACACAAACCTGCAGTCCTCCCATGCAAGTCCTTCCAAGTTGGATCTTAATCTAAGATTATGAAGTCTGTGAAACGGAAGAGGGAATTGAGTGGCTTTCATCAATTTTGGGCGACCCATTTTTAGATAAGAAAATTTCTGTCGAAGGGCTTTTGAAGAGATGATTTTTGTGAAGAAAGTTCTTTTCAGGTTCTTAATATTTATAGATGAAAGTGATATTAACAGCCAACCTTTTTCTCTTCAATTAAGACGATATCTGTTGCAGTGAATGTAACAGTGAATGAAACAGTGAATGTGACAGTCTACTAAGCCCCATGTGTGAGTAAGCATTTAATGACTAGGTGGCTACTTTCATAGCTCCTAATTATTCTAGTGCCTACGTGTCACTTAAGTTCCTTATGAAAAAATGACGTTGCATGCATTTGCAGAAGAAAAATGAAATTCAATAAACTAAAAAAAATTGAGACGGTTGATTATCACAGCTGTATGGAACTTCATCAGTATGCATGTTACTTTTCCCTCTTTTTGTTTTTTTAATAATTAATAATAAAACAAAAAAATACAAAAACAAAATATACACAAAAATAAGTAATTACAATATTTGGAATGTGCATGAGGATGAAAAAATTATTACAAATTATTCTGATGTTTCAACATAGTTTCTGATTTTATATCAGAACTCCTGGTGCTTTTACCAGATATTCTGATATTTCCTCAGATTATCTGATAAATTATCATTTATTGATCATTCATCAGATTTTCTGGTGTTCCATCAGATTGATGGATTGTTTCATCAGAAGCTAGTTGATTTGTTCTATGAATATCAGAATTTTGATGTTCAACATGTTGGTTTTCAATTTGTGTCTTTGTGTTTTCTGAAAAATCTCCATCATTTAGATTAACCATGCCTAGTTTGCAGATCAAAAAATTGTGTCTCTTTTCATCAAGAGGCTTTGTAAAGAAATCAGCAATTTGATTTTCAGTTGGAACAAAATACATTTCAATGTTACCTTTCTCCACATGATCTTTTATGAAGTGGTATCTGACATCTATGTGTTTGGTTCTTGAGTGATGAACTGGATTTTCTGTTATTGCAATTGCACTCTTTGAGTCACATAGAATTGGAATTCTTGTCAGAGTTACTCCATAATCTTTCAGTTGAGTTTGCATCCACAGCACTTGTGAATAGCAACTTGCTGCTGCTACATATTCTGATTCTGCTGTTGATGTGGCAACACAGTTTTGTTTCTTGCTTGCCCAACATACCAATTTTTCTCCCAAGAGTTGACAGGCACCAGATGTGCTTTTCCTGTCAATTTTGCACCCTGTATAATCTGCATCTGTGTATGCAATTAATTCAACGTTTGTATCCTTAGGATACCAGAGACCAATTTCTGATGTGCCTTTGAGATATTTAAAAACCCTTTTTACAGCTTTTAGATGGGATTCTTTGGGATCGCATTGATATCTGGCCAGAAAGCATGTTACAAACATAATATCTGGTCTGCTTGCAGTTAAATAAAGCAGTGATCCTATCATCCCTCTATAGGTTTTAATATCAACACTTATACCATCCTTATCAGAATCTAACTTGTTCCCTGTTACCATGGGAGTTTTTGAGACAGAGCAGTTTTCAAGTGAGTATTTTTGTAGAATTGTTTTCACATATTTTGATTGACTCAAAAATATTCCATCAATTCTTTGTTTTACTTGTAACCCTAAGAAAAAGGTTAACTCACCCATCATACTCATTTCAAAGTGGCTAGTCATCAATTTTTAAAATTTTCCACAAAATTTTTCATTAGTTGATCCAAATATAATGTCATCAACATATATCTGGACCAGCAAAGTATGACCTTTGTGTGTTTTGAGAAAAAGAGTGGTGTCAATAGTTCCTTTGGTAAACCCAGAGTCGAGTAAAAAGTTTGATAAAGTTTCATACCAGGCTCTAGGAGCTTGCTTCAACCCATACAAGGGTTTGTTTAATCTATAAACATGATTTTGAAATTTTGGATCAACAAATCCTTCTGGTTGATGCACATAAACTTCTTCCTCAATTTTACCATTCAGAAAAACTGATTTTACATCCATTTGATAAACTTTTAAAACCTTGGATGCAGCATAAGCAAGAAAAATTCTTACAGCTTCTAATCTAGCTACTGGTGCAAAAGTTTCGTCATAATCAATACCTTCTTGTTGACAGTAACCCTTGACCACTAACCTTGCTTTGTTCCTTGTGATTATGGCATTCTCATCAGATTTATTCCTGAATACCCATTTTGAACCAATGACAGATTTGTCTTTTGGCTTGGGTACCAGATCCCATACCTTGCTTCTTTCAAACTGATCAAGCTCTTCTTGCATAGCCTGTATCCAGTCTGGGTCACTTAGAGCTTCTTTGACAGATTTGGGTTCTATCTTGCTTAAGAACCCAGAAAATGCACACTCATGTGCAGTGGCAGATCTTGTTCTGTCACCATCTGCAGGATTGCCTATGATGTCAGAATGAACATGTCCTTTGATCCATCTTAACTTGTTGTGAAAAGTTGTTGGTTCTGATGGATTTGAAGTTTCCCCCTGAACAAGTGCTTCAATTGTGTGTAAGATATCAGAATTCTGAGGCTCTGATGTACTACACCTTTGTTCTGCAGAGTTAGTACATGATGGATCTTTTGATTTGTTTTTGAAAGAATTATCATGTTCTAGGAAATCTTCATTTAACATTTCAAAGAGATGTTCATACTTTTCTTGTTTATCAGAAAAAATTATTTCTTTCAAGTATTCATCAAAAACCTCTGTTTCTGGTGAATCATCAAATGAAACATACAGACTTTCTCTGATTGTCCTTGTATTGAGAATAAAGATTCTATATGCTTTTGATGACAAAGAGTAACCAAGAAAAATACCTTTTTCTGCTTTTCTATCGAATTTTTCAAGGCTTTCAAAATCATTAAAAACAAAACATCTACAACCAAATGTATGCAAAAATTTTATACATGGTATTCTTCCATTTATAATGTTGTAGGGTGTTTTGTTGTGCCTTTTGTTGATTATGGATCTGTTTTGTGTAAAACATGCATTTGCTATAGCTTCTGCCCAAAAGTGAGTGGGCAATTTAGCATAAGCACGCATGGTTCTGCCAGCTTCTACCAAGGTCCTATTCCTTCTTTCAACCACCCCATTCTGTTGGGGTGTTCTTGGAGCAGAAAAATCATGAGAAATTCCTTTACTTACAAGAAAATTCTCAATTTTTGCATTTTTAAACTCTGCTCCATTGTCTGATCTGATCCTTCTTACTGTTAGTTTTAACAGATTTTCAATTTTCTTAATAAAATTAATGATCAGATCAGGAGTTTCACTTTTCTTTCTCAAAAATTCTACCCATGTGTTCCTGGAAAAGTCATCTATATTACTAGTATGTATTTCTTTCCAGAAAAACTTTCTGTACTTATGGGTCCATACAAATCCATGTGTAAAAGTTCCAAATTTTGTGAAATAGAAGACTCAGAAATTGATTTATGTGAACTTCTCTTGGATTTTCCCATCTCACATGCTTCACAAATTTTATCCTTCTTTGAGGATATCAAAGGTAATCCTTTTACCAGACCTTTGCTTGCTAGTTTGCTTAGGTTTTTGAAATTTAACTGGGCAAGCCTTTTGTGCCATAACCAACTACTACCTTTGTTGAGTTTTGAAAATAAACACAGTTTTGGATGTTCACTTTCTTCTTTGAAGTCAAAATAGTAAATTGATTTTCTTATTCTTTTCTCACTTAAATAGATTTTATTATCATCTATACCTATTAACAATCGTTTTTTTGGTAAAAAGGTTACCTGAAAACCTTTGTCACAGAATTGACCACAGCTTAGCAAGTTATACTTTAAGCCTTCAACATAGGCTACTCTCTCTATGGTCAGACATCCATACCTTATGCATCCATATCCCATGATCCTTCCTTTCACTCCATTTCCAAAATTTACCATTCTACCCAGCCTTGAAACAAAGTTGCTGAGTAAGCTCCTGTCCCCAGTCATGTGCTTGGAGCTTCCTGAGTCGCAGTACCAGATCTGCTGGACATGATGGTCCTGAAATGAAATGATTAGAGGGTTTTTGGTACCCAGGCATGCTTGGGTACTATTTCTGATGGAATATTAATCACTTTATTTTTTCTTCTTCTTGTTTTTACATCAGAAACTCTGTTATATGCTGAGCCATTAATAGATTTTACATTTTTCTTTTGAAGATGGTGTTGAACAAGCTTCAGTATGTCAACACACATACAAGAGTTATCAGAATTTTCTGATATTTCTTCTTGTGATGGAATGAGTGGATAATTTTGAAAAGATGAGTTAACTGCTTCTGGAGTTTTTACAGATTTTTGACTGCATTCACTATTGTTTGTTTTGAAGTTTGGTTTTTCAAAAGAGTATTCAGAACATGTTGTTTTGCAAGATTCAGATTCAGATTCTGATGTAAATTTATCAGAATTCTGATGAGTTGCTTTTACAAAGATAGTGGGTTTATTTCTATTTGATCTTGTAGAACTTGTATAGCCTAAACCCTCTCCTTTGTTCTTTGGTGTGGACTCAATAAAATTTATGAACTCTTTAGCCTGTTGAAAACCCCTTACATTGATTTCTTTGTCATTGATTTTCTTGTAAAGATCTTTTCTTTCATTTTCATAAAACTCAATTTTTGCTCTTTGATCTAAACTATCCTCTATAAGAAGTTGGTTTTCAAGAATGATTTTATTCAAAGTCCTTTGCAACTCATCAGATTTTCTAATATCTGATTGATGTTTTTCTTGCAGATTTAGAAAATTTGACATCAGCTTATTTAGCTTGTGTTCAAGATCAAGATTGTCTAAATTTACCTTTTGTTCT
Source organism: Helianthus tuberosus (assembly GCA_030545235.1). NCBI lineage: Eukaryota > Viridiplantae > Streptophyta > Magnoliopsida > Asterales > Asteraceae > Helianthus > Helianthus tuberosus. The sequence goes on along the minus strand of CM060416.1, from coordinate 82,464,058 downwards.
AAAGTTTCTGGTAGTCCTTCAGAAAGTGCCATCAGGCAGAAATTTGCCAATTCTTCTTCTTCATCATCAGAAGAATCATCAGATAACCATGTATCTGTTCCAACAATTAAGCTTACTTGTTGCTGCTTCTTTGCTTCTTCAAGCTTCTTCTCATAATAGGCAACATCCTTCAGCTTTTTGGTCTTGCATTCTGATGCATAATGACCTCTCTGCTTGCACTTGTAACACACAACTTCAGCCTTCCCTTTATCCTTAGATCTAACCTCTTCTTTAGATTTTCCATCCATCCTTCCTTTGTCACTCCTCTGGTATCTCTGGCTACCTCCCCTCAACCTCTGCTCAAATGTTTTGGTGAGCAGTGCTATTGCTTCAGCAAAAGCTGAAAAGTCTGATGATGCATCAGAAGTTTCAAGAGTTTGGCTGTTTGATGGTTGTGGATCATTGGTTGTTGTTGATCTTTGTGAGTTGGAGATAAGAGCTAAAGATCCCCCTCTTTAAATGGTTTCTTCAAATATTTCTTCTTCTCTGGGGATCAAGATGCTGTATAAGTCATGAAGACTCATGTTTCCTAGTTCTAAGGTTGATGATAAAGTCATCGTTAAACTTCTCCATTCTCTAGGAAGTGCATCAAGAAATTTTATGTTTCTTTCATCGTTTGATTTTGTTATACCAAATTTCTTTAGCTCGTTTAAATGTTTTGTAAATCTTTGATATGTATCATTTAACCTTTCATTTGGCAAACTTTTAAACCTTTCATAAGATGAGACATTTTTTGTTCTCTTGTTTCTTCTCATCCTTTCTCCTCCTTCACAAAGGTTTTCCAACTGATCCCATATTTCCTTAGCTGATGCACATGCATCGACTTGTGAAAATATGTCATTGGGGATGACCATTATTAAAAGTGACTTTGCCCTTTCATCCCCAGCCACCAGGTCCTTGTCTTCCGCACTCCAGTTTATTTCACTTTTGGGAGCGCGGGAGGCAGGGATAGCTGGTGATTGGTCAGTTGCTGGAATAGCAGGTATATCAGTCATTGGTGTATGTGGACCCCTTCAATGGATTGAAACAGAGCTCGATCATGACCGTTAAGGAAATTGACCATCCTGATTTTCCATTGGGGGTATTCCTCTCTGACCAGAGTCGGAGGTTTGGCCATAGAACCAATGTTAAAAGCATTATTCCAGGATTGAAAGCTGGCCATATTTAGAGAAAAGAAGATGAGCGATTGATCGTTTGAAAATAGTTTATTCAATCTGCTCTGATACCAATTGTTGGACCCAGTTCGTCCTTAAAACAACTTCTTTTCACGTAATATGGCAAGTGATTTCAGTAGATGTGAAAAAGATGTGCGGAAATGGAAATCAGACGACCTACAGAATTATCAAGTTTATATCACTTTGAAAACAAAAAGGTTTACAAGGTGATTGTAAGATTATTATCTAGTACAAACGAATCTTGAATTCTGTGGGTGAGAGGGCAATGGAGTTTTGATGTATGTGTGAATGCTGAGCTTCAAACTCACTTTGCTTCTCCTGGTTGAGCCTTCTATTTATAAAAGGCTGGGTGCATGAATAAACAATAGTTTATTCATGCAATAATTCATGCGAAAAGTGCCCAATTGACATATTCATTGAATCCAACGTTCAAGTTGCCTTTTTCATCATGATATCAATTAATGTCAACTTGCTTCAGTAAGTGTGGCAGGACAGAGCCAATTTCAGACATGTGGGGTATTTCATCAGAATTCTGATAAACCACTTCATCAGAAATTCTGATGAACAAATCATCAGAAAAATCCTGATGATCAGAATCGTCAGAAACTGATGATATTTCATCAGAAATATCATCAGATCCATCAGAAGTGACCTTTTCTGATAATCCAATTCAGCTCTAGATCAACTTGTGATTCTTTGAAGTAGATGCTATGCATTGTAGTTGTCCCATCTGATCTTCTTTTTCTAGTTCATGATCTTCAGGACTGTGATCTCTTCATAGATCCAGTTGATTATGATTTTCTTCAATACTTACAAATAAAGTTTCCTAACAGCCCTCGCATTTAACCCTTTACAGATATCATCTAGGTATATTCACCTGTAAGACTGAATATTGGGATCTGGATACGGGAGTATATTCTGAGGTGGTACACGCGTATGAGTTAAGCCTTAAAACATTAATTCGTATCCTGAACAGATTGAAATTTGTGTGAAAATTTAAAGAGGATCAGTATATCGACAATCACTGTGAATTGTTTAATGTTGTATATGAAATCAAAGCTTAACGGTACTCGTATCATGTCGGCAGCTGATATAATCCTCTAACACACTCACCAAAAATATTGTGTGTTCAGTTTATTGCTTATCATAATCAAAAATCCAAAAAGATTTGTTTTTCATCTTATTTTCGACAACGGACGTTGGGGATTTGATGATCAAAGTCTTATGTGCTGAACAACTCTGGATCATGAGGATTGGGTAAGCAGAAGATTGAGAAAAAATGATTGGTAATTGCTTGAAAGTTCAAAAGTTCATTAATTTGAACTTAAATTTGTTTCAAAAGTCAGTAAACTTCATAATCTGGTCAGCCGGGGTCATTAACTTGGACTTGGCAGGCTAAACAGTTGACCAAGGTCATTAACTTGGACTTGGTTAACTGGGTGTGATGGTAAAATATCAAAAAGTTAAAAACAAAAATTGTATGATTTCGCTTGAAAACATTAATTTTGCTTGAACATGTTAATTTCGCTTGAAAGGTGATTTCGTTTGAAAAGGCCTCAATGCCTATTTCACACGAAATAAGGGTGTCTATAAATAGCAGAGGCATTTCGTTTGAAGGCATATGTTCCATTATTTCGCACCAAACCTCTGTCACAGCGATTTCAAACGAAATTCTAAAATCATTGATTTAAGTCGTTACTCTGTCCGATTTGTTGCTCGTAATCTGATTTTAGTTGTCTTACTCAACTATAATCATGGGAAAGGTAAGCAAACTTGTTGATTTGACCCAGATCTGAACTGATTTCGTTTGGTCAGTGATGAACATTACTTGAAACTTAGATCTAGGGTTTGATTGTTAAATAAAATGAAAGATAATCATATATGTGTGGTCGGAATAGGTTGTAGATCTTGCTTAGGGTTTTAATTTGATCTGTATGACTTGATTCCGTTTGAAAACGGTAGATCTGAAAGTTTGAACTCAGATCTAGATCAAATTGTTGGGTAAAATTGAAAATCAAACAGACCTGTGTGCTCGGAATTTGATATAGAACAAGCTCAGTTGATTAATTTCATCATCAGAAAAGTTTTGAGATAATTTCGTTTCAAGATGTCATTTCGTTTCAAATGGTATTTCGTTTCAAATGGTTATTCCGCTTCAAAATGTTATTCCGTTTGAACTGTTATTTCGTTTCAAAATGTGATTTCGCTTCAAACTGTCATATGTTATTTCGTTTGAACTGTTATTCCGCATGAAATGTGATTTCGTTTGGAATAATTTCGTTTGAATGTAGTGTTTTGATGGAAAATTATTCTAAGTGTTAATTTGAATGTATGTTGTTTGTTTTTCAGGCATCTAATGCGCAGTTCGATCCATTGCACAACATTTGTTGTGTTTATTATGAGAAAATACCAAAGATGGCCAATTTCAAAAGTATTCTGGAGTTTATGAAAAGATTACCGATACAGAAAGCTTTGACAAATCAACATCTTGTTTTCGGTTCGCACATTGAACGTTTTTGGGAGAATGCCACGTATGACAAAGAAAGCAAAGTGATCAATTCAATTGTTGAACTGAATGGTGTAGAAAAACCAATTATCATCTCAGAGGCACTTGTCCGTGAAGTGTTAAATTTTCCTGACGATGAAAACTCTCCAACAAAGTTCCCCAGAGAAGATGGTAAAAGGATGCATGTTGCGGATGGGTTACAATGGTCCATTAAACAAGGCCAACTACTTGAAAGCGTGTTTTCCAAAGTCTTACAAGTTTGTTATACATTCAGTATTGCATGCACTCAGTCACAGGAAAGGAGGTTACGATGTGATGAGGGACTATCAAATTAACATCGTGACAGCTCTTGTGTTAAACAAGAAGTATAATTTTTCAAAGATTGTGTTTCATTATATGGTAGAGAACATTACTTCAAAGAGCAAGACTTGGGTATATCCACGATTTGTTCAAATGATGATAGATCACAATGATCAGTTGGTATTATTTCATATGGATAATGAGTCTTTGAAACAATTGGCCAGATATCACCCAAACCATCCAGAGCCAACAACGAAAGCTGAATTTTTTGGTTTCATCAAAGATAAGAATTATCAAGATCCAGATCCAATCAATCATCAAAACTGGAGAAATGAGAAAGAAATGAAAGAAAAGGGTTATGCAGATGAATTGAAAATCCTTGAAGATTTCAAAGAATCAAGAAACGAGTGGTTCTTGAAAGAGGAGAAGAAAAAGAGGAGCAGAAAATCAACTCCTAAAGTTCAAGTAGAGGAGGGTTCATCATCTCAGCCTAAGAAGCGTCAAAAGAAGGTTGTTGAGACTATGCTTGTTGATGAATCTGATAAAGAAGATGAAGTTGAAGTTGAAACAGAAGTTAATGTCGAAGGAGATGTTCGTTTGTCTCCTGAATCTGCAAAATTATTGAAATCTCTTAGTGAATATAATGCTGAAACAGAGAAGACACCTGGTGATGAAGGTGATAATGTAGATAAAAGCTCATCAAGCTCGTCTGATGAAGAAATTGATGAAACCGAACGTGCAAAGAGAATTAGAGCTGAGATTGAAAAAGAGAAGCAGCTTAAGAGAAAGAGGAGAGAAGATAAAGATGATGAAGTGTATATTCCATCTCAAGAAAATGTTATAGAATCTCAGACACCTCCATCATCTGGTGGTAAGAAGAAAGTTAGTGCAAGAAAGCGTGTGATTTCTCCAAAAGCAACAAGGAGAAAGTTGATTGTCAAATTGCCTAAACATACACCAAAATCAAAGCCTCCTACACCACCAAAACATCCTATACCACCACCATCACCTCCACCACAAACTGAACAACAATTTTCACCACCACATCTATCACCACCACATCAATCACCACCACAACAACCACCACAATCACCACCACAACAAATTCAAATTACTTCACAACACATTTTCCAAACACCACCACCTTCACAACCACAAGTACAATCAACTCCTGGATCTTCTGGTTTCAAGAAATTCCCACGTGTTCCAGAGAATATTGCTCTTGAAGACATCGAAGATTTCCGCTTTGTGAATGAAGAGCAAGTAAAGAGGTTGGAGAAGAAAATGGAGGAAGTGTTGGTTGAAAATAAAAAGTTGGTTGATCGAGAGAAGAAATTGGAAAAGCGTGTTAAGTCTGTGGAAGCTGAAAATTCTTCATTGTTAAAGAAAGTTGAAGCTGATCAGGCAGAGATTGATATTCTTAAAGTGAAACTTGCTGAGCTAGAAGAAGAGAAAGCACGTAGAGATGAGCAGAACAAGTACTTTGAGTTAAAGAACAAAGAATTGGAAGCTGCTAAAGTGTTAGAAAACTTACTTGGAAAGTCTGTTGAGCAAAAGTTTGACGAAATCCAGCTTGAGGAAGTTAAAGCTCATCGTCAAGCTGCTATTGATGCTGATATGAAAAATAAGGTTAAAGGTGTTGAAGGTATTTCTGAGAGGGCAATTGTTGTATCTACTGCTTCTGAATCACCTATTCAGAATCCTCATCCTATCTTTGCAGTTTCTGCTATATTTGAAGAGGATGTATTGATTGATGATGTTATTAATGATGAGGATGATGAAGAAGAGGATGATGAAGAAGAGGATGTTGATGAAGATAAGTCAGATGATGCAGACGATGTATTCTCTGCTAGTAGTCACAGTGATGATGATAATGATGACGATGATCAGGGTGGTACAGAATTAAAGTAACAGAAGCGTCGAATGAAGAGAATGTCGATGATTATCTTCATGATGATGCAAATGAAGAACCTGAGGATGCTACAGGTGAGGGGGAGAACGTTGATGATTAGAACGTTGATAAAAGTGAAAAGTTGATATTGCGTCTTGAACCTGAAGTTGAGGAAGGAGAAATCAGACATACTTACACCATGGCTGATATTATCGAGATGACACGTATTGATGATCCTAACTTCAAGTTTGACTTTGAAGAAGAGTTGAATGCATTTGATATGAATCAACAGCCTGACTATCAGTACAAGTATGTTGATGAGGCAGACAACTATGATAGAGTTGAGATTGAAGATTGCAGTGATGAAGAAAGTGAGAATGTTGATACTTCTGATTTTCCAACTCTTGTTGAATTTTTCAGACAAGAGAATGTAGAGGAATGGAGAAGGAAAGTCGCAGAATGTCTGAAAGATAAGAACTTTGATGGTACAACAAAAGATGAAAGCCACGAAGAGAGGAAGAAATGGTTCAGAAACGACACAGAAAGAAAGTTTAAAAGGCCATTGAAGTTTTATAAGAGAGACAGGGATGTGTCACTGGGGGATATTATAAGTTGGGGCTTTCTACCACAAGTTAACGCGTATGCTATCCGTCGAGAGTATGGTGTTCAATACTTCGCGTATATTCAAGACATTATGTCTTTACCTTGGTGGGATGTCGAAGAGTTATCGAAAGTTAGAACTCTGGATTATCCTATAAGAAAGCATGATGTACCCATTTGGGGTCTGATGAAATTTGAAGCTTTCAGAGACTTCAAACACTGGAAGCCACATCAACCGAAGAAAGTGAAGAGGGTTGATCCAGTGACTGGTATTGAATAGACGATCTTGCAAATCAAGAAGCCAAGAGTAATAAAGAATATTCCCTTGCCAAAGATGGAGCAAGAGTTTTACAAAGGTTTCTTGTGCTAGGTGTATAGCTGCTTGTCAACAGAAGCTGTGATCACATACAAGGTGGAGAATGAAGTTAGACATATCCACTTGTATGATCCGATATGGATTATTAATTGTTCAGCCAAGGACATTGAATGTTTGTTCGTTAACAAGATTTGTTATAAAGCTGAAGACAAAGAGCAGGCGATGCAATTTCAGAAAGTGGTTTCCATCTGTTTTCAAAAAGGTATCAATGCTGACAATAAATGGATGTCTAAGTGGCGAGAGATTGAGAAAGAGGAAGCGTTAAAGGCTGAAAGAGAAAGAAAGGCTCGAGAAGATAAAGACAACATGCTAAGGCATACAGTTTTACAAAGAATGGCTGCTGAAGAGAAGAAAAAGGTTGACGAGAACGAAAAGCTTAGGAAGCTATTGTTGAAAAAGCCTAAGCCGAGGGAAGAAAAGTTCAAGTCATTGTGAAGAAAGCGCTGAAGACCTGACTGAAGACTCCGGCAATATCCAAGGGGGAGTTTGTTGGTGCATAATGTCTATAGCCTACGTTTAATGTCTAGGTCATGTCGGTAGCTTGTATAGGGGTCTAAATGTAATTTTATGATGTATTGAAGTAATTTCGCACGAAATAGCTTGTTGCTATTTCGCACGAAATTTAGAAGTATAATTTCGCATGAAATTACATGTGGTAATTTCATACGAAATTAGCTGCCTATATATAGGTATGTGGTGCTTCTCATTTGGAACGAAATTAGTGAAAGTGTAACGAAGTGCTGCTCAATTTTCACCGTGTAATCAAGTCTAATATCAATGAGAAGCTTGTTTTAAGTATCATACTCTGTTTCTACACATTTCTTACACTGATTTGTGGTTGTTTGACTGTTTCCGCCTTTCAAACAGCTTTGTGTTGACTCTGAACGACTCATTAGGTCGCAAATCGATCCTACAAAGTTGGGTCCCCATAGCAGATTACATGGTTCTCCAAAAACGAGATGAGAATCGAGCATCTCTGTCAGAAATAATGTTCAGAGGAACACCATGTCGGGATACAATCTCATCCACATAGATTTTAGCAAGCTTGTCGGCGGATAGATCCTCACGGACCGGCAAGAAATGTGTTGACTTGGTTAGGCGATCAACAACTACCCAAATAGCGTCATGTCCTTTCTTAGTGCGCAGAAGTTTGGTAATAAGATCCATAGCAATGTTTTCCCATTTCCAAACTGGAATCTCTGGTTGCTCCAAGAAACCAGAAGGATGTTGATGTTCAGCCTTAACCTTAAGACAAGTAAGGCATTTGGATACGTACAAGGCAATGTCTTTCTTCATACCAGGCCACCAATACTGAGTACGAAGATCCTTATACATTTTATCTACACCTAGATGAATAGAATAACGAGACTTATGAGCTTCATCCATAAGCAAGGTGCGAAGATTGTCTTGACTTGGGACCCACAGACGGTCCATGAAATAATACAATCCATTGGCTTTCAGCTCGAGATCAGGCTTAATATGAAATGGTAATTCCTTACCCATCAAATCTTGTGAAACACAAGTATGTTGAGCCTGAGAGATGCGGGTTTGAATATCAGATCGGACACGAACACAATGAAGCTTAACATGCTCTTTACGACTCAAAGCATCAGCTACGACATTCGCCTTACCAGGATGGTAACGAATTTCGCAGTCGTAGTCATTTAGAAGTTCAACCCAACGTCGTTGCCTCATGTTAAGTTCTTTCTGATTGAAGATATGCTGAAGACTTTTGTGGTCAGTGAAAACCACACATTTTGTACCATACAAATAGTGTCTCCAGATTTTGAGAGCGAAAACAACTGCACCTAACTCAAGATCATGAGTCGTGTAGTTCTTCTCGTGAACCTTCAACTGTATCGATGCGTATGCTATGACTTTGTTCATTTAGGTGCATCGCAGAGTTTCTGTTTCAAGGTCTGAAACGCTTCTTCTTTGCTTGGCTCCCCATTCAAAGGGTTTGTTCTTCTGATTTAGTGCAGTTAGAGGAACTGCAATCTTCAAGAAGTTTTCAAAGAAGCGGCGGTAATAACCCCAAGACCAAGAAAAGAACGAACCCCGGTTGGAGTAGTAGGCGTATCCCAATCCTTAATCGCGCTGATATTGGAGGGATCTACATAAATACCTTGTTCGTTGACGATATGTCCCAAAAATTGAACTTCCTTAAGCCAAAATTCACACTTGGAGAATTTGGCAAAAAAGTTGCTCTTTCTTTAGGAGTTCCAGAGTAAGACGAAGATGCTGCTCATGATCGGCTCGAGTCTTGGAATAAATCAGGATGTCATCAATGAAAACGATGATGAACTTATCCAAATGAGGCTTACAAACCCTATTCGTCAAGTCCATGAAAACAGCAGGAGCATTAGTCAAACCGAATGGCATAACTGTGAACTCATAATGCCCATATCTAGTGTAGAATGCAGTCTTGGGGATATCTTCTTCAAGCACACGAAGCTGATGATACCCAGAACGTAGATCAATCTTTGAAAAATAAGAAGCACCCTGTAACTGATCAAAGAGATCATCAATACGAGTTAGGGGATATCGATTCTTGATGGTAAGCTTGTTAAGCTCACGGTAATCGATGCACATCCTGAAGGAGCCATCCTTCTTCTTGACAAAAAGAACGGGAGCACCCCAAGGTGAAAAGCTAGGATGGATAAAACCTTTGTCAGAAAGCTCTTGAAGCTACTTAGATAACTCTTGCATCTCAGACGGTGCAAGACGATATGGAGATCTAGCGATAGGATTAGCACCAGGTACAAGATCAATACGAAACTCGACTTGGCGTGCTGGGGGTAAACTAGGTAATTCTTCAGGAAACACTTCAGGATAATCCCGAACAATAGGGATATCTTGAATCCACTTACCTTTGCCTTTATCCGCCACAACATGTGCCAAAAAGGCCACATAGTTCTTTCGAAGATACTTCCGAGCTTGAGTACAAGACATGAGTTTGAGGCTACTAGCAGGTTTCTCACCACGAACCTCTAGGATCTCACCTGTCGAAAGAGGCACACGAACAATTTTCTCAAAACAAACTACCTCTGCGTGATATTTGGCTAACCAATCCATCCCCACTATAACATCGAAGCTTCCAAGTTGCATAGGCGTGAGGTCGATAGGAAAAAGATGGTTATTAAGATTCAACTGACAATTTCAAAGAACAGAATCGAGAACAACGGGTTCACCACTAGCAACTTCTACTGTCAAAGGCTTTCCTGGTTTCGTTCTAGACATGCGGAGCAAAGGCTCGAAAGATAATGACACAAAACTCTTATCGGCACCAGAATAAAAAAGAACAGAAGCAGACTAATTGTTAACAAAGAACGTACCGTTCACCACCTCGTTGTCTGCACGTGCCTCATTAGCATTCATGTTGAAAACTCGACCTCGAGCCTGAGCCTGATTCTGATTTTGATTTGCGTTGGCCAGTCTTGGACACTGGTTTCTGTAGTGGGTCAGATCCCCACAGTTATAGCAAGAACCAGGCGGGTAGTGAGGTCGTGCAGCTTGAGCCTGTTGTTGAGCAGGAGGTTGAGCAGCTTACTGAGCTGGGTTCTGAGCTGCTTGGTTCTAATTTGCAGGAAGACGACATGTGGCGACAAGATGACCAGATCTTCCACAATTAGTACAATAACGACACTGGATGTGCGGCTGGTGATGACCGTTACACCTGTTGCACAGAGGTGCATTGCCAAGGTATGGTTTCTTGGCAGGTGGTTTTGCAGGCTGATTGGGAGCAGCTTGATTGGCCTGTGCAGTAACGGCGAAGTTTTGGGAAGCCTTGCGCTTCCTAGACTTCTTAGCAGACCCAACTTTCTTTCCCTTCTTGTTCTCACCCTTATCAGACGTTTGTTTCTTATCCTTGTCACCCTTCCTATGAAGCTTACCCTTTCTGATCTGCGACTCAGTCAAAGTCGCAGCTAGCTCGATTGCCTGACAAACTGTGGCAGGGTTGCTACCAGTGACAATGTCTTGAACAGGGTCAGGTAAACCATCGACATACCTTTCGATAGCTTTCTCGAGTGGGGTAACCATTGTGGGGCAAAGTAGGCTTAGCTCCTCATACCTATCGGTGTAAGCCAGGTGTTCACCACTATCCTGCTTCAAGTCATTAAACTCCCTTTCCAATGTCCTCTATTAATGACGAGGACAAAATTCCCACATCATAAGAGCCCTAAGCTCGGCCCAAGTCTGTGCTAAAGCAACCTCAGCACCACGGTCTCTCATAACCCCGTTCCACCAAGTAAGAGTCCTCTTTTGAAACACACTGGAAGCAAACTCGACTTTGCGATTATCCGGACACTGAACATGACGAAACGTACTCTCGATGCTCTCGAACCACTGTAGGAGCCCAGTTGCTCCCTCAGAACCACTAAACTTGAGTGGTTTAGCAGAATTGAAACTCTTGGAATTGCATGGAGCATTTTGGTTATTTTTGGCATGGTTAACTTGAGCAATAATGTCTGGGAGTACGGCAGCCATATGTTGCGCCATAATAGCTGCCATTTCGGCATTAGGTAGCGGATTTTCGCGTCGAGGAGGCATTCTAAAAGAGGAAACATGAGAGAAAACGAGTGAGATGTTTAGATGAAAAGAATGAGATGATACAAAAATCGACAAAAGCAAAGATGGTGGTCATTCGTCCGTAGCACAAAGCAAACAAACGACACACAGTGACTAATCAAAGTAAATGGGTCAAAAATAATGTATCGCGAAGACATGCTCGCCTATAAGTGAACACTCACCCCTAGAGTTCCCAGGTAAGAGTGACTGGTCCGATTATGTGGATTTGTACGAACACTCTAGCCTTAGATAGAAAACTCAGGGTACAGGCATTCACCCTTCCAGTTTGCACGTGTTCACACTATTTAGAACCCAAAACTTTGACGATATTTTGAAAACTTGGAAGGCACAAGGCCAAAAGAATCATTAAAAAACGGATGATTAAATTTCAAAATCATTCTGAAAAATTCAAAACCTTATAATAAATCATTTAAAAACATATGATTGATTTTCAAAAACCGTTTTGGAAAATTGGGTTCTTGTTTTGGCAATCACCTAAGGATAGGTGAAGTGCATGTTTTAAGATCTAAACACAAGCTAACTTGTGTTAGGGTCCTAGAAAGGTTATAGTCTAGGTCAAAGCATTACTAATAACCTAATTCCCTATAACCATTGGCTCTGATACCAACTCTTTTGTCACACCCCGACCGCGTAAAACAACTAAACCGTGGCGGAAACATCGGGGAGTGTTGTAACAAAATTATTGTTTCACAACCATGGTAATTAAAGTTTTGTTTTATATATAAACAAAAGTGGAATACATTGTCTTAAAACAAGAAACAAAGAGTACATAACATGATTAAACTAGTCTAGCTTCATTTTAAGTCACTAAGGCACAGGTCCGCCTAAGTGTGTCTCGATCATCCTATGCAACAGCTCCTGAAAACACATGTGAAAATAGGTACGTCAGCATAAAAATGCCTGTGAGATACATAGGTTTTGTTAAAATAGGATTCATGACTTAAGTTTAAAGAAATGTTTAATAAAAATTAGTCATGAATCTTGTTAAATGTTTTTCTTTTATAAATCATATAAAAAGTGATAAGAAAATCTGATGATATATAAAAGAAAGATGTTTGGTTAAATAATTAAGTAAAATGAGTTTGTATAAAGTAAGTTGGTTGTAAAACGATGTTTATGTGAAAATATGTTGTAGATGTAATATGTCTAAACTGAAATGGTTTACATAACGCTACGGTATGTAATACCACAAAAGCACTTATATATAGGAAGTACCAGCGGCGTATCCACCATGCTTTTATCATATTACATGTAGCCTCATTATGTAAATCACTTACCCAAACAAACCACCAAAATGTAATGTTCAAACAAATGTTGAAATGTTTATGTGTAAACAAATATAATGTATAGTGAATAAAAGTATTTACTCAAACCTATAAGAAGAATGTACAAAACAATGTAATTGATATAAAACACAGTTTAAATCAAAGGTATGTTTTGTAAAAATGCATGCTATATTGATACAAACACTTATGTGGTAATGTTAAACGTATACATTCAAGCCTTGAGACTGTAGGATAACCTTAGAGTAAAGGTTATCAAAAATGTTTTTGGATTCAGTCATTCCTTACATCCAAACAAACCTAGGATATCAGGAATGGGAGTTGTCAAGTCCTATGGTACCACTACTTACTACCAAGCGGCGTAGCTAATGTTAATGAACGTATTTTAGTCCGTTAAAAAACCCAAATGTCATACCAAATGTAAACATGTTTTATGAAAACAATGTACCTGGTATGCTAAGTGAACATACATGATAGAAATGTAAAACAATGTGTCCATATGCTACGAGAGCATATGCAACAGAAATGCAATGTAAAACAATGTACTAAGTATGCACTTAAATGGACATACATAGCATAAAATGTGATGTAAAACAATGTACTAAGTATATGGACATACATATCAAAAACATAATGAAATCATGTACTATATGTGTACTAATGAACATAACAAGCATATGATATGAAAACATGGAAAGCACGAAAGTAACAAGTAGGCACATGTGTTTCACCCCAAAATGTTTGAAAAACAGTAAAAGAGGGGACTATGTACTCACTTGAGATTGCTCAAAACTCTTTAGATAACCACCAAGCAATGCTAGAAAGATCACGGAATCAAACGGCACCTAATATTGGTAACTACGTTAATAAATGGACCTAAATCGGAGGATCGGATAAAATGTGGTTTCGTAAACCAAATGAGTATAAGAACTCATGAAATATGGTTTAACAAAGCCTAAATTCTAAAACGGAACCTATCCTAAGTGCTTACGACCCATTACGACTCGTTTAGGTAGCTTACGCTACTTTAACGCGTCGTTCGCGTAAAACGCGTTCGGACCGCCTAACTAGTCCTATGACAAGTAAAATATGCCTTAACATGTCTAATAATGTTGCCTAATCAGTTTAGATGTCAAAATTTATGTTACATATGCTTAAAATGAATTTTGGCGTAAAAGGGCATTTTGGTCATTTTTTTTCTAAGGCATATAATCACCTATCATACAACTAAGTAGACTAAGTGACCATAAAGTATAACCTCGTAAGGTTATTCCTTATGCAACTATGGTCACAAAATGTGTTTGGTCGAATCCTAATGATTAACCAAACGGGTCGGGTTCGAAAGTCTAAGCGATTGTTTAGATCGCTTATCTTACGATCCTATATAAGCACTAAACCTAAAGTGACGAGATAAACATGTTAAAACATGTGTAACGAGGTTTGAAAACAGGTTTGGTATCAAAACAAAGGGTCTTGATACCTAAAAGTAGTTTGGTTGCAAAATACGCAAGAATACGTATTTTGACCGAAACTACGACTCGTCACTATGCCTAAATAACGTGGAAATAAATAGGTATAGTCAGAAAGGACTATGACCATCGTGATTATGCTCACGTTACGAAGTTCAAACGAACTTCGTGTTGACCATAAACTGGTCAAAGCTGAAAGAATACTTACAAAAGGTCCAAGAAATGGAAGTTTGATCTGAAAATTCTCAGGTATGAAGTGTATAACTTCAACTTAGAGAACAAAATTAGATCAAGGTGTGGGTTGAAGGTAAATGGGGTTGGGTATTTATAGATTTCGGGTAGCCGTTAGGATCGTTCATTGAAAAACGAGCTTTGATCTTGGCCTTACACTTGCACCCACTGATTTATGAAACCATGGGAACCCAAAACCAGCCCATAGGAACAGCTGGAACAGGATGTAAAATGATTTTTTCAGATCTGATGGTTTTAGGCACCCCGCATAAGACCCAAGGAAGGCCTACGCGGCCCGCCTGGGTTGCACAGTTCAACAACAAGTCTTAAAAAGTGCAGTTTTAGTCCCTGCAAGTGTTTAAGCCCATTTTTGATGTATTTAAGGCCCGTTAAGCCATTTTCAAGGCCCTATAATGATGCCTAAGCATAGGGGAAATGAAACATGCTCAAAAATATGTCGGATGTCGGTTCGTTTGGCCGTACGATCACGTTATTCGGTTAATTACGACGAAACACGAACGGACGTGAAAAACGATCCAAATTACGCGACGAATGGGATTTTATCATGCCAATCACTAAAATAAAATATTTTAATGACTACATAAATTTTTGGATATCTGGATGTATTCAGAACGTAAGATATGCGCGAAAATGCAAACTTATGCACTTTTTGACGCTTTTAGTCCCTGATTGACCAAAAAGTTTATTTTTGCACACCGAACCCCTCAAAGCCTATTTCTAAGCTATGTGAAGGATATTTAGGGTATGTTTAACTTATTATCAAGTTCTGGAATGTTCGTTACAGTACGAATCGGCATACTTTCACAGTTTGTCGAAATTAGTCCCTGTAAGCAAATAAACTTGATTTGCCATACCAAAGCCTTCAAAACTTATTTCTAAGTTATGTAAAGGTTATTTAAGGTATGTTAAGCATAAATTGATGTTACGGAGTGTTTGTCGCGTTAAACTGATTTCGTTTATGCATCAGTTTGCGTATAACTTTCCAGAAAGCGATATAGAGTTTGAAATTGAACAAAAATCAAAACATGCAAAATGTCAAACATAAATAAACAAATATTGGGGCAAAATAACATTGTTTTATTGATAACTGAATTATTCAGAGTATATACAATGATTACAAGCACAGATGTCACTGTATAGTCATTTCTGTTGGATCGTTCGTGTGACCCTAACGAGTCAATCTAAGTAGTTCATCATCAAATACAAAGGCGGAATCAATCTAAATGACGTTAAACAGCTTATTCCTTTCTAATCTTCTTCTTATTGATCAATTCTGAGCTTTTACACATTCAAATGACAAATGGACAGCACCTCGACTCAGAACATATGACCTAATTCCCCACCAAATGACACCAGCACACACACATATATAATGATCTGATTTCGCTTGAACCTGACACATCCCATTTCAAGCGAAATCAACATGTTGATTTCTCTTGAACTGATACGTGTCACTTTCAAGCGAAATAACACATTAACATGTAAACAAACCCTAATTTCAACCCTGTTGTGTGCTCGATTAACCTATCTAGACATAAGACTCGATTAAGACGAAGTTAACAGACACTAGATGCACCAACAGACTCCCCCTTGGATGTTGACGAAGTCTTCGGCGTCGAGTCTTTAGTCTTGATCTATCGTGCCATGAACAATGCAAGACTTGATACCAGACGAAGTTGACAAACAAATACACTAACAGACTCCCCCTTGGATGTCGACGAAGTTTGCAGTATCGAGTCTTCAAAGTATTCAGTCTTCATCAGTCTTTGCGTTCAACCAAAATATCTATCACTGTAAAGCACCTTTAATCTCTATCAGCTTCATTCTTCAAACTTCAATTTGATTGTTAACCCAGAATGTAAAATCCCCCTTTCGATAAGCTGGGATTTATTTTCTGGTTCAAACTTTACACAATCTTTGCCATGAAGTTCTTTCTTTGCTCGTTAACTCTCCTTTAAGCTGATCTATCTCAACTAACCTGCACATCTTCTGCTTCAACGTAAGTTTTAAAAAGTTTATGAAAGTTAAAATAAAAACTTACTAGTAGAAATCATTCATTCATCAAACTGTTATAGTTACATCAAGTTTAAATGAATGACCTTGATTAACTAAACATACATTCTTTCAAAACATTTGTATATGACATTCAAAGTTTTTCAACAATCTTTCCCAACCCAATATAGTTCATCATATTTAGCACTTTGGAATTTTGAAAATCAGTTTTTCAACATCAGTTGTCAAAAATCTTTTTGTATTTTTCAAAATTTTATGCTAAAACACACTAAAATCTTTTTGGATTTTTTTAGTTTAAAGAAATGCAGTAAAGAAATATATACAAACAATATTTTTGTGAGTTTGTGTAAGAGGATCATATCAGTTCATGAGACAAATCACAAGCACCATTAAGCTTTAAACATTTTACGTTCTAAACGATTCACATAGAATGACGATATAGTTGTCCTCTTAAACTCAATCTAAAAACTTTCGAAATGCTTACCGATACGTTAAGGTATATTAATTTTGCACTAAATTCTTATGGACCCCACGATCTCAGCATATCCCCTCATCATGCAATACACTGACTCAAGTAATGCTTTTAAACTTTCATCAACTGTGATATGTACGAAAATAACTCAGAATGTTTAAACATTAACAATCAGGTCGATCTTTCGATACGCAAAGAAAGTCCAATGTTTAAACAAAATAATAAAATAAAACAAGTTGAAGTTGTTTAGGCTTTAACCACCAGGTCGATACTCCCGTATACGCAGAGGTGATCCAAAGCTTAAACGAAACACCAAAGAAAATAAAGCAGAATGTTTAGGCAATAACATCCAGGCCGATACTCACATATACGCAGAGGATGTCCAATGCTTAAACAAAATAAAGAAATAAAACAAGTTTAAATCTTTGCAAAATGAAATGCACAACCACAGTGACTTTTTAGCAAAGTTGTGAAGCTCATGAACTTAACCGGTTTTATGTCTTTCGACAATCAGCGATTACCGAGCAGGCACACAGTCAAGAAGGATAAAACTAAGTACTATGCTTTTGACCGCGTTTCCCACTAGAACTAGGATTTTTCATTTAAGTTTGTATCGTTATCGCAAATCTACTAGTCTAGCTGAGCCTATCGTCACATCCTTAGTGAAACCGTTTATCACATATGACATTTCTTTTCTTTAGCATGCTGTGATAGTCCAACTGATTTACTATCATTTCCTCTTATTCACAACAAAACTCATTTTTGCTTTTTCAATGTTTTTGGCATTTTCAAATTTTCTAATTTTTTAAAATTTTTCTCCCCCTAAAATCAAAATATGTTTCAATTTTGATTTTCTGGGAAAATTTGAAAACAAACTGTACACGGAAAATGACAAACTGATATCAAATTGCTTCAATTCGCCATTTACTTGACTTAAACAATCAGAACTCCCCCTGACAACAAACTATTTTCCCATTATGATTTCAAAACACTTAAGTTTGTTTTAATCAAAATGGTTTTTCCGAAAAATAAGCTTTGTGTGTCATTTCACAAATTCGGGGTTTCATCACCTTTTTTTCTTCAACCATTTGAAATATTTAACAATTTTAGACTCCCATCAACAACAAACACTTGTAGAAAAGATAAATCAAGTACAACTTAATGTCCTTGATTAACCTTTTGTAATTCGAAATATCACCATCGTGAATTTCTCAAGAAAGATGCCGATACCTGCTCCACACTTACCAACCTAGGAACTCCGGCAAGTCAGGTTTTTATTTGAAGAGATTTACCCAAGCCTGACCATTCTTGGGTTTGACAGTTTTTACCTCAATACTTGGCTCCTCTGACTTTGTCGAGTCAGTTTCATTGCCCGAACATGGCTTTTCTGACTTTAACGAGTCAGAATCATTGCCATGAGACAACTCTTTTGCTTCCTTAGAGACAAATTCCTTGTCAGAAGATGGCTCTTTTGTTTTCTCAGAAACAAGTTCATCGCCATTCTCTATTGGAACCCATTCCCTACAGTGTTTAACCTTTCCAAATTTGTCAACCTGTGACGTGCACAATTTTTCATTGTCATTTTTATACTTAAAAACTTTGATAAAGGCTTTTTTCTGAAAAAATAACTTTCTTTGATTGTTCATCGGTTTGATTAGTTAATTTTTCTTTGTTTATCAACCTTTTTGTCCTCAGATTTGTATTTAATGAGTTCGTTTTGCTTGATTGATCCTTGTTATTGGAGCAAATCGATTCATCAGAACTTTTTCTTGGATTACCAGTTGTATCCGAGGACAAAATCTTTTTGAGATACTCTCTTACTTTCTTCCTTTTCTTTCTCAGTCTGTCTTTCTGCCTTTTGATGAGTTCATTTTTTTCTTTTTCTTTTTCTTTTCCTTGGGCTTTTCTTCGACTTTGACTGATTCATACATTTGTCCATGAGATCCAGCCCTCGATCTTCTCCTTGATCTCATTGGGCAATCTCTGGCAATATGACCTTTGATTCCACAGTCATAGCATCGTCTTGAATCAAATCTTTGAGTTTGGCAGTTAACAGCAATGTGTCCCTGATAACCACATGTGTAACACACTCTGTTATCATACCTTTCCTCACTTTCATACCACACACTAAGATCATAACATTGATTTGCCTTGTGGTAATCATGTCTCTTCTTGTATCCTTGATTTGGCTTTGAAGAATCTTCATCCCATCTTCTCTTGTAAGCTGAATTTGGCTTTTGAGCACTGTGGTCAAACCTGCACCACTTATCACCAAATTTTTGTGAGTTTTGATTTTTCATTTTTTGTGGTTTTTCATAATGATTGGATGATTGAACTGATGAGCTTTTATTTTTGTTTTGAACATTTTCTGACATTTTAACTTTTTGTTTTTGTTCTACATTCTTCTTAACAGGTTTTTGCTTAGAGCATTCACCTATTTCACTAGAATGTAAAACAGTATCTTGAAACATTTCATTTAATTTCAAAAATATTTTTCTTTTCTCAACTTCATCATCAGTTTTCTCATCACAATCTTCAATTTTGACTTAGTCAAAATTTGTGACATTGTCACTTATTGGAATTTTATTAATCGGTTTTGGATGAGGATAATCCGGTACTGCTGATGAAGAAGTCTCAAAACCTTTCAATTTATTCTGTAATTCCTCAATTTTATTTCTAGCACATTCAACTGCTTTTTCAAGTTGAATGATTTTCTCAAGATGAGAATTTATTTCTTTTTGTTTTTCAAGATTATTTTTACCAAAAAGAGATTTATCATTTTCTAAAATTTTTATTTGATTTTCAAAATCTTTTTCACTTTTTAATTTTTCATTTTCAAAAAATGTTATTTTATTTTGAAAATCTTTTTTATTTTCTTTTAAATTTTTTATTTCCAATGTCAAACTCTCTTCATCCTTCAAAAGTTTAACATCGTCTGCTTCAGATTTTTCACAATTCGAACACGCAACTACACATTTTGAACTTTCATTTTTCTCCGTTTCTTCTTTCTTTGCCATTCCCTCTGTTTCCTTCTTGTTTGTTCCTGCAAGAAAATTTTCAATAATATCAGCAGGATTCAAATCTTCATCCAAAAATCAACCTCTCTTGAAATCATATTTCATCTTACTCCTTGCACTAAGACCATTTCTAATTCTTTTGATTATTTCAAAAATCACATCCAAACTTATATATTCTGAGTTTCTTTCTATTTCATTTATTAACTCTTTCTTTTTCTTTTCATTCTCATCATTGTGTTTTCTAAGCTCTCTGATGAAATCATATGGATCCAATTTTGAGAACCTAGAATCCTTTTTCAATTTTTCCAAAAACTCATCCCACTCTAAAGGTAAGGCATCTGCAAATTTAGATATCTTTTCAGCATCTGATATCTTTATCCCATACCTTTTCAAATTATCAAGTAATTCATGATACCTCTTTTCCAAATCCTTAAACCTTTCAAATTTTTTACACAAAAAGTATTCAGATCTTATAATCCAAGCATGCTTTTTCTCATCATCTTTCATGTACTGCCAATACATATCAAACCATTCATTAATTCTTTCAAGTGTAGCGTTTTCCCTTTCGTCAAACATTTTTTCCAAACTTTCAAGAATCTGATTTGATGTGAAATGATAAATCTCAAACGAAATAATAACCTTCAAACGAAATCAACCTGCACAATCAATTTCAAACGGAATTAAAACTCAAACGAAATAAGCTTTCAAGCGGAATAAGCTTTCAAGCGAAATTATGGCTTTTCAAGCGAGATACCCACTCAAGCGAAATCAGGTTTTGAAGCGAAAACAACTTATTTCGATTGAACTTTCAAGCGAAATCTGATTTCAAGCGAAATGAACAACAATTTCAAGCGAATTCTGATTTCAAGCGAAATTACGTGCAAGTTCAAGCGAAATTACAATGACATCAACAATTCGAACAGATTTTCAAGCGGAATTAATCAATTTTGTCAGAATTTGTTCGAATTAAGGTCCAATTTTTTCAAGGATTAGTTAAAACTATGTTTCGCTTGATATGTGTGAGTTTTAAGCCATTTCAACCGTTAAATTTCGTTCAAATCAGAAAATAATGAGTAGAAGTGTGAGAATCCGATGAAATCAAGCTGAATTGGTATGAACTCCTCGTCCTGAGCTCTGATACCACTTGTTGGATCGTTCGTGTGACCCTAACGAGTCAATCTGAGTAGTTCATCATCAAATACAAAGGTGGAATCAATGTAAATGACGTCAAACAACTTATTCCTTTCTAATCTTCTTCTTATTGTTCAATTCTGAGCTTTTACACATTCAAATGACAAATGGACAGCACCTCGACTCAGAACATATGACCTAATTCCCCTCCAAATGACACCAGCACACACATATATATAATGATCTGATTTCACTTGAACCTGACACATCCCATTTCAAGCGAAATCAACATGTTGATTTCGCTTGAACTGATATGTGTCACTTTCAAGCGAAATAACACATTAACATGTAAACAAAACCCTAATTTCAACCCTGTTGTGTGCTCGATTAACCTATCTAGACATAAGACTCGATTAAGACGAAGTTAACAGACACTAGATGCACCAACAATTTCCAATGCTCGAACCCTTTGGGTCTTAACCCTTTCCTTTCGACTTAAAGCGTCTGCTACAACGTTAGCCTTTACAGGATGGTACTTAATCTCACAGTCCTAGTCATTTAGTAGCTCGACCCACCACCGCTGACGCATATTCAATTCCTTCTGATCAAATATGTGTTGTAGGCTTTTGTGCTCTGTGAAGATTGTACATCGAGTACCATATAAACAATGTCGCCAGATCTTCAAGGCAAATACCACCGCGCCTAGCTCCAGGTCGTGGGTGGTGTAATTCTTCTCATGCACTTTCAACTGTCGCGATGCGTAGGCGATGACCTTTTGGTGTTGCATAAGCATGCAACCCAAACCTTGAAGCGAAGCGTCCCAGTATACCACGAAGTCCTCAGTGCCTTTGGGTAAAGATAGTATCGGTGCATCACATAGTTTACTTTTGAGAAGTTGGAAGGCTTCTTCCTGTTTATCACCCCAGTCGTACTTCTTGTCCTTCTGCGTAAGTGAATTCAGCGGTTGAGCTATCTTGGAGAAATTCTCGATAAATAGGCGATAATAGCCCACTAATCCCAAAAATTGTCGAACTTCAGTCGGTGTTTTGGGAGCTTCCCAATTCTTTATCGCTTCAATCTTCGCTGGATCTACATGAATACCCTTCTCGTTCACCACGTGACCAAGGAACTGTACTTCGCGAATCCAGAATTCTCACTTTAAGAACTTTGCATAAAGTTTCTCTTTCTTCAGTAGTTCCAAAATGGTCCTGAGGTGTTGCTCGTGCTCTTCTTTCGATCATGAATAAATCAGAATATCATCGATAAATACAATCATGAATTTATCGAGATATGGTTTGCAAACACGATTCATCAGATCCATAAACACTGCTGGTGCGTTCGTCAATCCAAATGGCATCACAAGGAAATCATAATGCCCATAAAGAGTCCTGAACGCAGTCTTTGGTATGCTCTCTTCTTGGATCTTTAACTGATAATATCCAGATCGAAGGTCGATCTTGTTGTAGTAACTCGATCCTTGCAACTGATCGAATAAGTCGTCAATCCTTGGTAGTGGATACCGATTCTTGATAGTGAGCTTATTCAATTCTCTATAATCGATACACATCCGCAGCGTTCCATCCTTCTTCTTAAAGAACAACACTGGAGCTCCCCAAGGCGAAAAGCTCGGCCTTATGAATCCTTTATCCAACAACTCCTGGAGTTGTGTAGATAATTCTTGCATCTCGGATGGCGCAAGTCGATAGGGTTCCTTGGCTACAGGAGCGGCTCCTGGAACCAAATCAATATGGAATTCGACTTGTCGTTGCGAAGGTAGTCCTAGAAAATCTTCGGGAAAAACATCGGGAAATTCCTTCACTATAGGAATGTCTTCGAGTTTCGGCTCCTCGGCCTTCTTATCTACAACATGCGCCAAGAATGCAACACATCCTTTCCTTAAGCACTTCTGCGCCTTCATACAATTGATGATTCGCAGAGGCATGTCTCGTTTCTCTCCATGCACGATGAGAGTTTCATCATTCGCAAGAGGGATGCGAATAATTTTCTCGTGGCAAACAACTTCAGACTTATTATTGGACAACCAGTCCATTCCGACCACCACATCAAAGCTACCCAATTGAATAGGTAAGAGGTTGATACTAAATCTCTGCTCACCAAGTTCTAACGTACATCCCCTAACAACTTCGCCTGATTCAACAAGTTTACCATCGGCTAGTTCTATGGAATAAGGAATGTCTAATCTCCTAGATTGTATTCCAAGCATACATTTAAATTCCACAGACATGAAACTATAATCGACACCAGTGTCAAATAGTATGGATGCAAAGTGATTGTTAACGAGAAACGTACCGGTGACCACATTAGGGTCCTCGCGTGCGTTCCTTGCTCCAATCACGAATGCTCGGGCCAGAGCATTGTTCTCCCTTGGGAAATCTTTCTTGAAATGCTCCTTGCTACCACATCCGAAGCATCCTTGGTTCTGCCCAGCTCCATTACCATTTCCTTTTCTCCAACAGTTCTCGGTATGGTGACCCAGTTTTCCACACTTGTCACATTTTGGAATGCGACAGACTCCTTCATGATGACGTTTGCACTGATTGCATTTGGGTAGAGTGCCCTGGTATCCTCTGGTAGTAGCGTCATACGCAGCTGCAAGTGTTTTCGCTTCCTTGGGTAGATTGGGGTCACGTTTCTTGATGCTGGAACCCGTGTTGTTATTACACGTCGCTTAGCTCAGATTCGAATGATTTCTCTTCTTGTCACCAGACGACTCAGCATGCGTCTCGGTTTTCTCAGTAGGTTTCAGAGATAACTTCTTCATATGGATAGCATCTTCAGTAAGGCTGACAGCCAGAATTACAGTCTGAGTGATCGTTGTAGGCTTTGCCACAGTCACCATGCTGTGAAATTCTGGAGCCAATCCCTAGATGTAGCGCTCAATGCGCTTGAATTCAGGAGTCACCAGATAGGGGATCACTCTTGACAGATCATGGAACCTCCGAGTATAACCAACAATGTCCGCACCTTTCATGGACAAGTTCCAGAACTCAGTCTCCAACCTTTGGAATTCAGCACGAGAGCAATACTTCTCTCTCATTCTTTCCTTCAACTCATCCCAAGTCATACCATACGCTGCATCATCTCCCAGGGTTTGGACTTGCAAATTCCACCAAGTCAAAGCCTCATCAATAAACAACCCAGTAACAAAAGTGACTTGCTAGTCCGCGGTGCACTTGCTCATGCGGATAGTGGAATCAGTCTTCTCCGTCCAGCGCACAAAAGCCACTGCACCTCCAGTGTCGTCGTAGTTCAGTGGCTTGCAGTCGAGAAACTGCTTGAAGGTGCATCCTTGGGCTGTGTTTCCTCCCGATGAATCTCCATGTCCATTACGTCTAGTACCGCTTGGTCCTCCACTATGTTCGGTGCGGTTCGCCTCATACTGGGCGATAGCTTCGGAGATTCTTTCTTCCAGCAGGGAGTTCAGTTCTTCAGCAGTCCTCGGCATCGGAGGAGGAGGGGCTATGAGGGGGATATGAGGTGTGAGTGGGTGTAGCCGGGAGTGTAGAGGAGACATCATCAGTAGGATATGTCTCTAGGCCAATGGTCCAAAGTGCAGTTGAAGAAACTGACTCTATAGGGTCGGAATTAGAAGAGATATCAACAATTAGCACAACAGACTGACCAACCCCCAAAATAGCAATCGTCAAAGACTTCTCCATCGCCAATATCGTCGTCGAGGTGCTCCACCTCAACCACGGGGACTTCAACATCATCATCCAGATCACCAACGAAAGGCCAATCCTCGACAGGGATGGCGGTAAGGGGAATAGCATGAATGGGAAAAGGCTCAACGAGGTGCTCTCCATTAGGATGTCCGATGATCAGCTGGCCGTGGAGGGGTAAAGGTAAAGCTAAGACATCATCGAGATCATCATCGTCGGTTATCATCTCAGGGTTGGTCTCGAAGTCAGACGTGAAAATCTCTGGAGGTGAAGCAATCTCGTCGTCAGAGACAATCATCATCGGGTCACTTCCTTCAGATAGGCCACTGCTTTCAGACGAAGACATGTGTACTTGTAATATTTTATTCATAGTATATGTGTATATTAATTATTACTTAATTAATATACAAATAATTATACACATTGTTGCAAGTGATTCTCAGTCAAAGATATGTGCTACTCCAGTGCACCCTAAGTCTCGTAGTGTCCTTACTTGACTCTTTGAAAACAATTTCAGGTAGTGGATGTCGCGGAAATTTTTATGCAATGATACCAATCTTTCACACCCCTTTCTAAGGATTGTAGTCTAGACTCGAGAAGGAATCCTGGTTCACTACAATCGTGGCTCTGATACCAATCTATCACACCCCTTTCTAAGGCGGAAGCACGAGGTGTGATCCTAAAAGGTTCTCATTGCATACGAACGGAAAACATACTACATGCTCGTAAAATAACTCCAAAATGCCATTGTCATTACATAAATAAAAACATAACATAAGTTAAGTGTTTACATCACAAGATAACATAGTGTCTGAAAAGTTTACAACTTTATTTAAAGACGAACATCAATGTTTTGATTCTTATATCCCACACAAGATGGAATATAGTAACCAAATCCCACAAAAACAGGCATCGAAGTCTTGACACGACATGACTAAAACAAAAGCGACATCTTGGAGCAAGAGTAAGACCGCACGCACATCCACCTTAGTTACCTGAAATACATGTGAGTTTTGGAAAATCGTCAACATAATGTTGGTGTGAATTCATGCAGTTTTGTTTAAAACATTTAAGCATTCGTTGTAGAAAAATGGTATGTAATTGTATGTAATAAGTACTTCTGTAAATGTAAGGAATACGAGATCGCCAATGGTTAGCTAGGCCATTAACATGTGTAACGACATAGGAAGCATCCAAAACATAGGCATTTTTACTTGTCGATTCACGACTAGAGACACAAAAGCACTGCTTGGTAAAAGAGTGGCCAAGAGTGTGGTTGCTTGAAACCCATTAGATCTAACCTTTTGTTCCACGGTCTTGGTATCTAACTGATTAATGGTGCTTATGGCACCCTATACGTCACATGATCTATAGTATCATTCCTTAGTTTTTGTATTCAACATACCATAGCACATGTATTTTCCCCAAGTTTAGAAAACAAGTAAAAGTTTAAAAGTGGGGACATGTGTAGGACCGGTTTTCAACTCCCGAACGATTGCGAACCGAACGTGTGTAGTGCGGAATCCTTACACGAACGTGACCGAATACAAGATCGTAAAATAAACGTGATTCTATTGATCGTATGACAATTACAAAGCACCATGAATCACCTTCGAGCACTTTCTCTCTCTAGACTTTCTCTCCCTAAGCACCAAGCTCCAAGATCACAAAATGTCAAAAGTTCTAAAAATGTAACTCTATTGCTCCTATTTATAGGCCAAGGTATAAGGGATTTCCCCATATTTACAAGTTTGCCACCTTTCCTTTTTCCCTACTTAAAATACAGTAAAAACACGTTTTCTACTCTTTTCTGCTACGAACTAGATTGACGGAGGTGATAGACATTAATGCACTAACAACATGAACTCACAACTTTGCGTATCCTGCGCCGTAAACTTCACTGGTTGGTTTTGTAGCGTCGTGACCTATACGTGTTCTATTAATGTTAGTCACTAGACTTGTATCACACAAGTACAAGTCACCATCTTTTGTTTATGTATATGTTCTTTATATGTTCATTCTTAGTGAGGGTCGTGCCCTTGTTTGTCGGATCTTCCCGTTGAGTATATATTGTTTATTTGTAAATAAATATTTCCCTTCTCAAATATATATTCATTTATAAAGTCTTTTTGTCAAGGTAATAAGTTGTTAAAAATAATTTATATTTTTAACTTTTCAAGTATGTTACTTATATTATTTTCCCAAAAATAAATATAAGTATTTTGTGAAATAATATTTTCAATATTATTTTGGTACAAGTATTCTTAGGAAAGTATACTTGTATTTTATGTAAATACTTGTGTATTTTGTATTTTTCACCAAAAATCAATACTTTGATTTTTATTACTTTCCGGAATTATATTTCTTAAAAATAATGTATTTTTAAGACTTGTATGAAATATATATATTTTGTCATGCTGTAAAATATATATATGGTTATTCTTGATATCCACCCGATTTTTGTATAAATTCCAATACTTGGTATAGGTTATATATTTTATGTCCAAAAATATATATTTAAGTCCATAGCTTGTCCAAGTTTAATAATGTGTTAAGGAATATATTTTCATAAATATATTTTTTTGTATTTGTCCATGTATTTCCTTGTGAGGAATTTTGTATACTTGTATACTTTAGTATTCTCATGTATTTGTATGTGTATTTTTGTATTCATACTCCTTGGGAGTATTTAGTGTATTTTCAAGTTCCTAATACACTAGTATATATAATACACATAATATACACTTAGCATAAAATTTGGTGATCACTAAATATATATATTTTCCCTAAAAATATACATACTTCATATTAATTTTAACTTGAAGAAATCACCATTTCTTGACTTGTAATTTTACACAAAAATTAGGGAAACCTTGGTAAATATTTTTAGGTGAATTTTTAGGGAATAAGTTTCACCACAACTTATACTTTCTAAGTGTCAAAATTTTATAAAAATTTTGACATAGTTTCCCCTAAAAATGGAGGTTTCCCATGTTTTCAAAACATGTGTTTATTTTCTTTTTAATCACCAGAACAATTTTCAACAATAATCATCAACAACATATACTAATTTCTTCATATGAAACATCATGGTGAACTTGATTCTTGTTAAAAATGTGTAGTCTTTTAGATCAACACTTTACATAAGTTGATCTTTCCAAAAATAAGTGTTCTTGAGTATTTTAACAAACTTTTATGAAACTGTATTTCATTAACCAACTCATCCATGAGTTTAATGATCTTTAAAGTTTGTAATTCATGTTCTAAAACCACTTTTATGTTTATTAGAAAGATCATTATTTTTAACATCATGTTTAACCATGGATCTTTCATGATCCATGCTTAATAACTTTAGATCTTTCAAAAACAAGCTTTATGTTAAATTTTTATCAAACTTTCCATGAGTTTTATTTTCAAAAATTAGTTCTACACACACTTTATTACTTCAAGATTACAAGTTTATGCATAAAAAATTCATATTTCAAGTTCACATCATGCTTCATATGTTCATCTTCAAGTTTAACCATGGATCCTTCAAGATCCATGCTTAAACTTGTTAGATCTAAGCTTTAACATACTTGATCTAAACATAAACACAAGATATAACATCAACAACATCATTACATACATCAAAAATTCATGTAATCACTTGATTTCTTCATAAATATG
Source organism: Helianthus tuberosus (assembly GCA_030545235.1). Taxonomy (NCBI): domain Eukaryota; kingdom Viridiplantae; phylum Streptophyta; class Magnoliopsida; order Asterales; family Asteraceae; genus Helianthus; species Helianthus tuberosus. The sequence continues at coordinate 82,435,592 of CM060416.1, read as the reverse complement.
TTAGATCTTCTCATTTTTATCATTAAAAGTTAACTTGTTTAGATGGTGGAACTTGTACATAACATAAACATGACTTATTTTAGTGATCAAGAAGCTTACTACTAGCTCTAATGGCTAGGGAAGTGGCACAAAAATGAAGATGATGATCAAGGAAGAAAATGAGAGGTTAAAAGCTCCACAAAGAGGTCCTTTAAGTTCTAGCACCTTACACCTTCTTAGATGAGCTTCTTACACCTTCTAGTGGCCTTGGATCATGAGATTGAAGCTTGAAAATGGATGTGTGTTTGTGTGTGGGTTGAGCCGAGACCAAAGGAGAAGAGGGGAGGAAGAAGATGGTGAATGATGGATAATGGTGAATACTTATGGTCTTTATAATAACAAATCCAACACATGATTTTCTTTAAGATTTATTTGTATTCTAGTTAGGAGACATGGTTATATAAAATAATAATAGTCATGTGGGGCCCATAGGGGCCGGCCATGGTGAAGGGGGGGGGGGGTAAAGTGTAAAATTTTGGTATTTGGGGGTTTAAAGTGCAAACGAGGGGGTTTAAGTTAGTTTGAGTGTGTTTAGGTGTTTTTATGATTTTTAAGGTGTTCTAGCACCAATACTAGTTTAATATCATAAAAACATTACTTCTAGTCAAATTTTGATGTCCCGGTTATTGTCCGGTTGTTCGGTTCGTTACGGTTCGTTAAAGTGCAGAATTGCGTAGTTTCACTAGGTATGAAGCACCTTTTGTGGCAGTTTCAATTCCCGACACTTTGTAAGGTATTTTGGACAATAAAACATAAATTTTGCATGATATTATTGTGTTAAATAGCTGATTATAGCTGAATTAGTGCTGATTTGTGCAGAATTCTGCATTTTAAGTGTGTTTCGGGTGCTTTTTAGTGCATAATTTAGCTTCCGGAAAGTTTATATGTTAATCCTTGTATCCACACTTGGGTTTTAATGTATTTTATATGTTGGACCTATTCCTAGGCCCTAATTCTATTATATGACTGCTTTCTGCAGAGTTGCTGACACAGCGTGTCTTACCGGTGAGTTTACTAGTCTTTCTGATGCAACGCTTAAAGTAATGCATAAAGCAATATTTGAAGTATAAAACGTGCATGAATTCACATATATATATAGCTTGTAATTAGATAATGTTGACATTTAAGCAAATAATTGCAGATAATAAATAATAATTAAAACTGTACGGAAATTACCGGTTTTGTGCCAGTTGTCACAGTCTCCCCCCGTTAAAAGAATTTCATCCCGAAATTCAGGCTGGGTTATCTTCCGCATGAGCTTTCTCGAGCAGATGGGGGTACTTGGCTTTGAACCGGTCTTCACGTTCCCATGTGTACTCGGGTCCATGCTTAGAGTTCCAATGTACTTTGACAAGATTAATGCGACTTCTCCTTGTTTTATGGATCTTCCAATCCGTCACCTCAATAGGTTGTTCTATAAATCGGAGTGTGTCGTCGATATGCACCTCATCTGCAGGGATGATAACTGTTTCTTGGGTTGGACTCTTTTTGAGGTTGGACACATGGAACGTATCATGTACTCCGTTAAGTTCTTCCGGTAACTCTAATTTGTATGCCACGGTACCAATTCTTTCCAAGATCTTGAATGGTCCGATGTATCGTGGATTCAGCTTCCCACGTTTTCCGAATCTTGCTACACCTTTCCAAGGTGAGACTTTCAGCAAAACTTTGTCTCCCACCTCAAATTCTAAAGGTTTTCGTCTTCGATCAGCGTAGCTCTTTTATCGATCATGAGCCGTCTTAATGCGCTCTCGGATCTACATAATCTTGTCGTTCGTCTCTTGAACAAGTTCAGGGCCAATCAACTGCTTGTCTCCAGCGTCTGCCAACACAAAGGTGAAAGACACTTGCGGCCATATAGAGCTTCGAACGGTGTGCATTTTATGCTCGTATGGTAGCTGTTATTGTAGGAAAACTCAACAAAAGGTAGATAAGTATCCCAGCTGCCGTCTAGATCCATAACACATGCGTGAAGCATATCTTCTAGTGCTTTTTAGTGCATAGTTTAGCTTCCAGAAAGTTTATATGTTAATCCTTGTATCCACACTTGGGTTTTAATTTATTTTAGATGTTGGACCTATTCCTAGGCCCTAATTCTATCCCTAATTCTATTATCTGACTGCTTTCTACAGAATTGCTGACACAACGTGTCTTACCGGTGAGTTTACTAGTCTTTCTGACGCAACGCTTAAAGTAATGCATAAAGCAATATTTGAAGTATAAAACGTGCATGAATTCACATATATAGCATGTAATCAGACAATGTTGACATTTAAGCACATAATTACAGATAATAAATAATAATTAAAATTGTACGGAAATTACCGGTTTTGTGCCAGTTGTCACAAAAGTGAATAAACTACACCAAGTCTCCAACCATACAATATTGGATGCACTTGTCTAGTTATACTCACTTGGTTACTTAGTAAATTAGATAGACTATCTTATGTTTATCATACTTGTATTCATGACCATCCGAATCAACCATGTGATGATTTATGCATTGGTGAATTCTTGAGGTTAAATGATTATTCCTACCTCTACTGCTTGACAATGCTTAACAAATTCATTAATATAACTAATAATATTTATAAGCCTATATAATACATACTCCAAAAACCAAATTACTATATCAACCAAACCATGGTTGAACATTACGTTGAGGTGGAGAATATCCAAAGTCTTGGATTTCTTGCTTCGGATTTTTAATGAGTAATCGAACTCATGAAAAAACTCAAACACATAATAGTGTCCGAATAAGTGTCTAAGACGGGTGATATACACTAAATTATACATGTTTTAGTCCCCCCATTTTACTCCCATTTTACGCGTTTTTTAATACAAATTTGATGTTTAGTGATGTGCTTAAAATACAACATATAAATTATATCAAATACAGCGTAAAATCAACCCTTTTTCAGTACTAATGTTGGAAAAAAAAAAACTTGTTTTTCTGTTCCTTTTTAATCTACAGGGTCAAAAGAGCTTAAATGTGCAAAAGGAGCAAAAAGACAGCAAAAACAAACATAAATACAAAGAAGGAGGAATTGACGCAACTCGCCAAGCCCCAATTCACATCCAAACCACAAGAATAGCAAGATCAGAAGACTTGACACGGGACTGTGTCCACCAAACACGGGCCATGTCCGAGGGTGGATGCTGTGCAGAAGAAAAGACAACAACAAAGGACAAAACTGGCAGCCAACACGGGGCCGTGCTAAGCCAACACGCGGCATGGTCAACTCAAAGATTTTCAGAATCTGCGATAGTATAGCAAGTACATTGGCCATGGGCCGTGCCATTGATACACGGGGTCGTGTTAGTACAAGACCTGACAAGCAGTTAATGAGGAAGAGAGAGAGATGACCACGGGGCCATGCCAGGCGGGTACGGGCCGTGGTGGAGCTTCTGATTTCAGCTATAAATAGATGTGCTTGGTTCCATTCCAAACCATCCCTTGGCAAACCACTTCTCTCTCACTTGCCACTGTGAAAACCCTCATAAATCCAGGTATCCGTACAATTAATTAATACTGATTAGTGCTTAATGACTGTGCTGAATTACTTAATTGCTTTCCGATTACTACATCATACTTACATGTGCATCACATATTACATAATGTCACCTTATTATCATCTGCAAACTTTATTGACATACATGATGCACAAAACACAGTTAGCACAGTTAGCGGATAAAGCAGGAATATGCTGACAGGATTCAGTACATAGACAGACAGTGTTTTGAGACCCAGTATGGGCCCGGGACGAGGTACTACACTTGTATGGTGTGTAGAGAAGTAAGGACCATAAAACTGTATCACTAGGTGATAGTTTAAGTGCCGAAAAGTGCCTAAAACCCACATAAAGTGCAGAATTCTGCATATTTCGGCAAAAATTCAGCTTTTTAACAAGCTAGATATGTGCAAAAATTTGACTAATTGGTCCTGAATGCTTTCCTAAGTGTCAGGAATTAAAAGTGTCACAAAAAGTAACATAAAGATCATTAAACGTAATAGCTTGACACTTTAACGAACCGGTATCTAACCGAACAACCGGACACTACCCGAAACACCAAAACTATACTAGAAACATTGTTTTATTATTTTTGAACTAGTTATGATCCCCGAACACCCTAACGCACTATATAATGCATCATATACTTAAAACTTACATGATCTAATTTTTGCTAGATTGAATTATGTTATAAATCACAAGAACCCTAAAAGACATGAACATAAAGCTTACATATGATGAAATCTTGTTGAAATAGTGTTGTTTAAGTGTATGTATGATACTTGTTGTTGTTAGTTGAGATTATGATGTTGATCATCATACGAATGCTTGCTAGATTGTGATTAACTAAGTCTACTAAACATACTACCAAGTTACTACAAGTTTTTGTGAAAGATCAAGTTCATGTTGTTATGTAAATTGTATAGTTTTTGCACTTGAGAAGTGTAAGTTGTTTAAGGATTAATTGTTGATTGTTGTGATGATTTTTGAAAAGAAAATGATATGCTTTAATAGCATGGACACCTCTATTTTTAGGGGAAACTATGGCAAAATTTTCTAAAAATATAAACACTTAAAAAATATTTTCTAAAAAGTATTTACAAGTGTATTTAACTATGGTTTTCAATATAAACTTTGCCATAGGATTTATTACAAAAATTCAAGTATTGGAGGTTGGTTTTTATAAATAAAAATGGGTAAACATATATATATATATATTAAGACACTTGTGTGAATATTTGTATACTTGGTGAAATAATTATATTATTTTATGGTAAAATAATATAACTTATCAAAGTACCATGAAATTTACAATCCAAAATAATACCAAAAATAACAAGGAATAAATATATAAGTTACACACATAATGTCGTGAAACCGGACGCAAGAACGTAACTTATAAAATATTCTGGAAAATACCGTTACATATATATTCTTGGTAAATATTATTTTCGATACAAGAAATGAAAATATGATTTTATTCATTATTACCAAAGTATATCATATTTTTGACAAAAAGAAAATATATTGTTTTTGTAAGTAAAAATATATTTTCTTAGCATATTTAGAAGATATATGATTTTTGGGAAAAATATATATTTTCTGGACAATACATTATTTTTGGACAAAATAAGTTTAAATATATTTTCTAAAGTGAGACTTGGAAATATATTATTTCGGAAATTACAAATACAATAATACAGATATACATGTATAAGATACCTCATCCTTGGGAAGGAAATACGAAGTTAAATACTTGAGAAGTATTAATACAGAAATATTGTTTAAACAATTATTCCAAAACCAAATATAATTTAAGTTGAAATATTAATTATTTTGACAAGTAATTATAACTTGGAATAATATAAGAAACGTAACTCAAAAACGTAAATACTAAGCAAAGGCACGACCCGTTCGTCTAATAGACGTTAGTACACTGTAGGTGGTCGTGTTTGCTGAGGAGTTTTGAGTGCCAGTACTGAAGACGCATTACAGTGAGTTCATGTCCCCCTTTTTCTTTAAACGGTTTTGTTTATTTACTTCGGGGGTGAAATACATGTTACAAAAGGATTACATACAAATACAATTGGCATGGTTAGCCTAGGAAAGAACCATAGATCATGTGAATGGGTAGGCGTATACTTGAGGCCATCAATCCTCTTGTAGGACCGAGGGGCATGAGCGATAGATCTATTTAGGTGTAACGAACCCACACCCATGAGGCCAGGGTGGCCCATAGTGGTGACTATGTCTTCCAGCCGGAAGCCCGATACAACTTTGCTAGGTTTGAGTCTTCCTACACCGTCACACATATCGGTGGCCTTGCAAACCATTGGTGATATTTTCCTTGTTTGCTATCATACTGGGACTTTCATACTTACACAGTTTACAAAGGTTTATACATACTCACGAACACATGAACTCACTCAACTTTTGTTGATATTTTTAAACTACATGTAATTCAGGGAACTAAGTGGATCTGGCAGGTGTATGCATATGTTTTCAAGCTACGTTTAAATAAAAGATGTCATCCGGGGTAGTAGAGTTTAGAAGATGTGTCCTACTCCTGGACGGGATACATGTTTCTAAACCTGGTTTTATTTACGATCTTTTGTCGAGTCTTGATGAACTCATTTGAACATGTTGTGGTTTGTAACTTAAGTTTGGTGTCGATGTTTCAAACAAGTATGTTGTGGTACTTTCAAACTTAACTTTTATGGATAAATATCTTTTGGTTTTATCATTTAGCATTGTTATGATTGAATGCTATGGTATTAAGAAGTCACACCAATAACCACGCTTCCGCAAAAGTCAGGGTGTGACAGCTTGGTATCAGAGCTTCGATCGTAGCGAACTAGGATTCTTTCTCGAGTCTAGACTACGATCATTAGGGATCTCACGAAAATGTTTTCACAAACATGTTTTCATTGCATACACAAAATGTCCAGATCCAGGAAACAAATATTTTTACAAATAAAAGACACAAAGTACATTTCAAAGAATTCATTTATATTTCAGTCTGAGAGACTGGGGAGTTAGTCTGAGAGACTAGCTGGGTAGTGTAGTCTGAGAGACTGGGGAGTTAGTCTAAGAGACTAGCTAGGTAGTGCAGTCTGAGAGACTGGGGAGTTAGTTTGAGAGACTAGTTGGGTAATTCAGTCTAAGAGACTGGGGAGTTGGTCTGAGAGACTAACTGGGTAGTTCAGTCTAAGAGACTGGGTAGTCTGAGAGACTAGTTGAGGCAGTGTGAGAGGCTGGGAGGTTTAGCCTGAGAGGCTGGGTAGTTCAGTTTGAGAAACTGGGAGGTTTAGCCTGAGAGGCTAGGTAGTTCAGTTTGAGAAACTTGTGACAACCCTCATTAAACCAGGTATTCGTACAATTAATTAATATTAATTAAGTGCTTAATGACTGTGCTGAATTACTTAATTGCTTTCTGATTACTGCATCATACTTACATGTGCATCACATATTATATAATGTCACATCATTATCACAGACAAACTTTATTGACATACATGATGCACAAAGCACAGTTAGCACAGTTAACGGATAGAACGGGAATATGCTGACAGGGTTCAGTAAATAGACAGACAGTGTTTTGAGACCCAGTATGGGCCAGGGACAAGGTACTACACTAATATGGTGTGTAGGGAAGTGAGGACCATAAAACTGCGTCACTAGGTGATAGTTTGAGTGCCGGAAAGTGCCTAAAACTCACTTTAAGTGCAGAATTCTGCATTTTTCAGCAAAATTCAGCTTTTTAACATACTAGTTTATTGCAGAAAATTGACTAAATGGTCCTGAATGCTTTCCTAAGTGTTGGGAATAAATAGTGTCATAAAAAGTTACATAAAAGACACTATACGGTACAACTTAGCACTTTAACGAACCGGTATCTAACCGAACAACCGGACATTACCCGGGACACCAAAATTTTGCCAGAAACATTGCTTTATTATTTTTGAACTAGTTATGGTCCCCGAATACCCCAACACACTATAAAATATGTCATACACATAATACACTAGATATTACACTTAACCTCCAACTATTTACCTACTATCATTCAAAATTTGCAAATAACCCCCCCCCCCATATATATTTACGGTCCAAAGTGGAGGACCCCACACCATATCCCACTAGATTTTAATTCTATATTTTAATATGATCTTGCTTGATATCTTGGACATAATATTGAGAGATGATTATAAGTATGGTTCATGTGATCTCCAAATCATTTCATATCTCACACCTCACTTCACCACTCCACTCCCTCAAACTCTCTCTATCCCTCTAGGCCTAGGAGTGCTGCCACCACCACCACCACTTACAACCACCATTAACCCATTTTCAAGCTCATTTCAAGTATTAGAAGGTGTCTTGTGAAGCTTGAATCTTGTGGATCATCAAGGAGCTCTCTTACTTGCTTTTACACACCATTTTCTTCATCTTTTCTCTAGTGATCTTCCCTAGCCTTGGAGCTAGTTGTAAGCTTCTTGCTACTAGTTTTTATTTCTTATTTTGTTGGTTAAAAAGATATATATTGTTATGAATCACAAGAACGCTAAAAGACTTAAACAAGAATCATGAACATGAAGCTTAAAAGTGATGAAATCTTGTTGGATTAATGTTGTTAAATACATGCATGGCACTTGATTATTATTTACTTGAATTTATGATGTTGATCATCATAAGGAGCTTGCTAAATTGTGACTAAACACATGATTTAGCAAGTTAGAGGATGATTATATGTTAACCCAAGAAGATCATCCTCTCTTACAAACGTGAACTTGAAAATAAAATTATTTCTTGAAAAATAATAAATAAAGTGAGCTAGTAATTTTGTGAAGCTAAGATTTATGAATAATTTTCCAAGAAAACCAAGTTCAAAATATGATTTTTAGTAGAACTTGATTCTTACATAAATGTACATTGGTTTTGGTGATAAAATAAGTGTAAGAACACTTTATTTACAAGAAGATTTCAAAAGAATAATTTTTGTAGAATATGTTTACAAGTTGTAAACATCAAAAATTTTCAAGAAGAAAGTTTATTAAGAAATAAACACACTTTAAGGGGTAACTAAGTCTACTAAACATGTTACCAAGTTACTACGAGTTTTTGTGAAAGTTCATGTTCATGTTCATGTTGTTATATATATTGTATAATTTTTGCACATGGGAAGTGTAGTTTGATTATTGATTGTTGGGTTGATTTTTGAAAAGAAAATGATATGCTTTAATAGCATGGACACCTCCATTTTTAGGGGAAACTATGGCAAAATTTTCTAAAAATATAAACACTTAGAAAAATATTTTCTAACAAATATTTACAAGTATATTTTGATCATAAGTGTTCGATATAAACTTTGCCATAATTTTTGTAACGAAAATACAAATACTGGAGGTTGGTTTTTGTAAATAAAAATGGATAAATATATATTTAGAATATATATTTTATATTTAAGACACTTGTGTGATTATTTGCATACTCGGTGAAATGGTTATATTATATAACTTAACAAAGTACCGTGAAATTTATTATACAAAAACAATACCGTTACTTATATATTTTTTGTATATATTATTTTTGGACAAGGAGAAATATATTATTTTTGGGAAATAAAAATATATTTTCCTAGTATTAGAAGATATATGAGAAAAATATATATTTTCTGGGTAATACGTTATTTTTGGGACAAAATGAGTTTACAAATATATTTTCTAAAGTGAGACTTGGGAATATATAATTTCAGAAATTACAAGTACAATAATACAAATATACATGTATAAGATACCCCATCCTTGGGAAGGAAATACGAAAGTTAAATACTTGAGAAGTATTAATACAGAAATATTGTTTAAACAATTATTCCAAAACCAAATATATTTTAAGTTGAAATATTAATTATTTTGACAAATAATTATAACTCGGCATAATATAAGAAACTTAACTCAAAACATTAATACTAAGCAAAGGCACGGCCCGTTCGTCTAATAGACGTTAGTACACTGTAGGTAGTCGCGTTTGCTGACAGAGTTGAGTTACGAGCTGAGAACGCAATACAGTGAGTTCATGTCCCCCTTTTCTTTTACCGTTTTAAGTTTTATACTTCGGGGGTGGAATACATGTTACAATTATTACAGACACTTTTATACATGGTATGGTTAGCCTAAGGAGGGTTTACTACTAGATCATGTGAAGGGTGGGCACAACACTTAAGGCCATTAATCCTCGTCGTAGGACTGAGGGACATGAGTGATAGATCTATTTGGGTGTAGCGAGCCCACACCCATGAGGCCAGGGCGGCCCATAGTGGTGACTATGTCTTCCAGCCGGAAGCCCGGTACAAATTTGCTAGGTTTGAGTTTTCCTGCACCTTTTCACACATACCATTGGCTTTGCAACCCAGTGGTGATCTCTTTTTCCTTATTGCTACATACCAGGGACCTTTATACATACAAGACATACTTTAAAGGTTTATACATACTCACATACACATGAACCCGCTCAACTTTTTGTTGATATTTTTAAACTACATGTATTTTAGGAAACTAGTGGATCTGGCAAGGGTTTGCATGTGTCTTCAAGCTGCATTTTAATAAGAGATGTTATCCATGGTCGTTGAGTTTAGGGGGTGTATCCTATTCCTGGACGGGATACATGTTTCCAAACTCAGGTTTTATTTAAAGCCGTTTGTGGAGTCTTTATGAACTCATTTAAACATATCATGGTTGTAACTCAATTTGGTATCGATGTATGCAAGACAAGTTCTTATGGTATTTCTAAACTTTATTAATGGATAAACATCTCGTGTTTTTATCATATAGCATTGTTATGATTGTTGCTATGGTATTAAGAAGTCGCACCAAATAACCACGCTTCCGCAAAAGTCAGGGTGTGACAGCTTGGTATCAGAGCTTTGATCGTAGCGAACTAGGATTCTTCTCGAGTCTAGACTGGGGAAATTTGGTCTTAGAGACCAGGGAGTCAGTCTTAGAGACTGGGGAAATTTGGTCTTAGAGACCAGGGAGTCAGTCTTAGAGACTGGGGAAAATTTGGTCTTAGAGACCACGGAGTCAGTCTGAGAGACTGGGGAGTTAGCCTGAGGGGCTGGGTAGTCTGAGAGACTAGGTAGTCTGAGAGACTAGTTGAGGCAGTCTGAGAGACTGGGAGGTTTAGCCTGAGAGGCTGGGTAGTTCAGTCTGAGAGGCTGGGTGGGATAGTCTTGGGAAGGCTAGGATGCATACATGATTACATTGTTATTACTTACATGCTTATTTGATGATTGTTGATATATGTGCATACTTGTGATTGTTTTGTCACAGACATCATGTCATCTTCCTTCGAGAGTGGAGTGTCAGACACTATAGACCCGATAGCCATAGCATCAGATGACGAGATCCTTCTAGAGGACGAGGTTTTCACTTCAGATACTACGAGTAGTGACGACGATTACTTTCAGCCCTTTGCCTTACCGAATTTCAGAGATGATTTACCTTTAGCTGATGGTTTTCTTGACGGGGATCTACCTATTGCTCAGATCCCTGCACCCATTCCTCTTGCTGCTTTTCCTGTTGAGGATCTACCTCTCGACGATATGCCGGACGATGACGTCGATCTCTTCATCGAGGGTCCCCCTGAAGATGACAAGGATGGCGGGGCTCCGATTGATGAAGATGTCGCTATTCCACTTGCTGATATTCCGGTTGATGACCTTGTTGTCCCTGTTGATGAGATTCCTGTTACCGATGCCATTGTTTTGCCACCTGTCGAGGTTCCTGTTTTATCTGACCAGTCTTGTCCCGACTCGTTTGAGTCCGTGTCGTCTTCTACTCTTCATGCACTGGGATTACAGCGATATCCCACAGACACTGATTCCGATACTGCTATGTCTGAAGTGCCCGTTCCGCAGCTGGGTTTTGGGTTCATCCCTGACTTCCCACATGATTTTGATCCAGACCATGAGATGGAGTTTATCCCTGAGGAGCAGCCTTTTGAGGCGCCTGCTGATCTTGACTTCCATCTTGAGCAGGAGATTGATTTTATTCCTGCTGAGCAGCCCATTGAGGCACATGTTTTTCCCGATGATCAGCTCCCTGATATACCTGCTGATCATAAGCTTGCTCCAGCTGACCCAGAGCCGGAGGTTGCACCTTAGCCCATTCTTGCTCATGATTTTCCACCTTTGCACGACCCTATCCCTGTTGATGTTCCAGTTATGGCACCACCCTTGCCCGACCCGGTCCCTGTGTTTGTTGACCATGCTCCATTCGCTACCCACATTGATCCCAGATATGCTCACACCCGTAATGGGTGGATTGAGGATGACTACGACTATCCTCCTTTGGTCAGACCAGTTACTCCCCCTGTTGCACCTGTCCAGGCACCCGTTGATGTCCCACAGTTTCACCCTCACGTGTCAGACGTTCATCGCATGGATTTACCCGTCACTTTTCTTCAGGACATTCCTCCTCCCCGTCCAGGGGAAGGACCTTCTATTCAGCAGCACACTCACATACCTTTTGTGTCAGGAGCCGATCAGTTCATGCCACAGTTTCCTCACCCTGCTTCTTCTTCAGCACCTACGGGCGAGCCATTTATGTGGTCTTCACCCAACGTCATGCCTTTATCTGATCCGTACCATCCTTTTCATGTTGGGTATTCGACGGATGATCTGGTTTTATCCCTGCAGCTCCAGCAGGATATGTTCAGCCGTAGAGTCGCTGAGCTCGAGAGGATCCCACGTCCTCCACCTGGTGCTGGTCCGTCACATTTTGTTCCACCTGCTCCCCTATTTCCTTATCCGGATTTTGATATCCGTTTTCTCATGATGGAGCAGCAGATTGCTTGTTTGTTGCAGCTTGTTCATACGCTTGAGGAGGAGTTAGCGAGTATGCGCCGTTTGCTTTTCATTCCTCCACCTCCTCCTCCTCCCCCATCAGCTTGAGTTTTTTTTATTTGTTGCAGATATCATGCTTTTGATGAGAGCGCAGCTATTGAGCCTGATTGCACAGCATTTTGAAGACCACATGATGACTTATGACTTTTGACAGTTGACTTTTGGTTGTTGCATATTGTTAGACGATTTAGGCAAGGGTGATGTGACCCTTGGTCTCTTTTGATGTACGATACATTTGTAAAACTTGTAAACTGTACTTGTGGTCTTGTTATATGATAGCTCAATCGCAATGTTCATATTACATGCGTTGTTGGATTATTTGTTTTATGTTATGACATGGGATGTTATGTGTTATTGTGTTGATGGATGTTATTACATACGCATATTAGTTACTTAGTATACTTACTATGACCTGACCGATATGATCTTCTTTTAGAAGATGCCTCCATGACGAGACACACGTTTGCCCACTACTGAGACTGAGTTACAGGAGTGAATTACCGCAGCAATAGCACAGTATGAGGCCTCACATGCGGAAACTAGCGGAGGTACCTCAAGAAACAGCAACCCACCCAATGGTAATGTCCAAGTCGCTTGAGACACATTACGTTACATTTGGATATTTCTTACGCATCCGCTAATGCTTTCTGTAAATGATATTTCCTGTACAGGCTGTACCTACAAACAATTTCTGGATTGTAAGCCCTTAAATTACGACGGCACTGGAGGTGCTGTTGCTTTCGTCAGATGGACGGAAAAGACGGATTCCGTTTTAAGGATGACCAAGTGTGCTCCTAAACACCAAGTTACTTACATCTCAGGGCTTTTTCTTGATGGTGCTTTATCTTGGTGGAATCTTCAAGTCCAGACCCTGGGGGAGGCGGCGACATATGCACTGACATGGGCTAAACTGAAGGAGCTCATGCGGAAGAAATACTGCTCACGGGCCGAAATACAGAAGCTGGAAACGGAATTCTGGAACCTCAAAATGGACGGCCCAAAAATTGCTGAATATGTGCAAAGATTCCATGACTTGTCACGCGTTGTGCCTTATATGGTGGATCCTGAATTCAAGCGCATTGAGCGTTTCATATGGGGATTGGCACCCCAGATCATGAGTATGGTAACAACATCCAAGCCGCCAACAATTACTGAAGCTATCGACTTGAGCGTGTCACTGACTGAAGAAGCTATTCGGTTAAACAAGTTTTCAATCTCTGACCCAAAAAAGAAGGAAGCACACGTTAAATCATCGAGTGAGAATAAGAGGAAGTTCTCAAACTTCAAAAAGGGTACCAGCAGTGTCAGCAAGAAAGAAGAGGGAAGCGCACCAGCCAGGGCCAGAACTGGTGCCGAAAACAAAGGAAGAGGGTACATGGGTGCTCTGCCCAAATGTGATGTATGCCAATATCATCACCCCGGCCATTGCAGATTCAGGAAATGTGAGTCTTGTGGGAAGACTGGCCACTCAAAAGAAACATGCTGGGCTGGTACTGGTGTTGGTCGTGGTAACCAAAGGGGTTATGGAGGTGGCAATGGAAACCGCCAGCAGGGAGTAAATGGCGGGAACGGAAATCGTGGAAATGCTGGGAATCAAGATGGTAACCGGGGAGCGAACATCAATCGAGGCAGTAATGCTAATGGGAATGGTCGAGGACCAGGGTGTTTCAATTGTGGAGACATGGGGCACTTTAAGCGGGAATGCCCGAAACTCAATCAAGCACAAGGAAGAGTCTTTAATATCGGTGCGAGGGAGGCACGCCAAGATCCTAATGTGGTTACTGGTACGTTCCCTATTAATCAACGCTTTGCATCATTTCTATTTGACACTGGTGCCGACTATAGTTTTGTATCGCTTGAATTTAAAAGTATGCTTGGGTTAACTGCTAGTAAGTTAGACATTCCGTACTCAATTGAACTGGCTAATGGAAAGCTAGTTGAAACGAATGAAGTCATCAGAGGATGCGTAATAGAGCTGGGAGAGCACGAGTTTACACTGGATCTACTGCCAGTCGAGTTGGGAAGCTTTGACGTGGTAGTAGGAATGGATTGGTTATCAAGCAACAAAGCCAAAATTGTATGTCACGAGAAAACCATTCGCATCCCAATTGCGGATGGAGAAACGATTGTGGTACACGAGGAGAAGCGTGATACGCCCTTAAGGATCATTAGTTACTTGAAGGCTAGAAAATGTTTGAAGAAGGGATGTGTTGCCTTCTTGGCGCACATCGTGGATAAGGAAGCTGCTGAGCCAAAGATAGAAGATATTCCAGTCGTGAAAGAGTATCCTGAAGTCTTTCCAGAAGACTTGCCAGGATTGCCGCCACAGCAACAAGTCGAGTTCCGCATTGACTTAGTTCCAGGTGCTGCACCTGTGGCTAAGGCACCTTATCGACTTGCGCCCTTCGAAATGCAATAACTGTCAACGCAACTTCAGGAGCTATTGGATAAAGGATTTATCAGGCCAAGCTTCTCGTCTTGGGGAGCTCCAGTGCTGTTTGTAAAGAAGAAGGACGGTAGTTTTCGCACGTGCATCGACTACCGGGAGCTTAACAAGTTGACTATCAAGAATAGATATCCTTTGCCAAGGATTGATGACCTGTTCGATCAACTACAAGGTTCGAGTTGTTACTCCAAGATTAATCTTCGATCGGGTTATCACCAGTTATGTATACAAGAAGAGAGTATCCCGAAGACTGCCTTCAGGACTCGATGTTGGTGCACGATGTCTATCGCCTACGTCAACAGTCTAGGTCATGTAGGTAGCTTGTAATAGGGTTAAATGTGTCAAAATGTAATTTTGTGTGTGTTTGTAAGTCATTTCGCACGAAATGGTATTTGGCCATTTCGTACGAAGTGAGGTTTTGCTATTTCGTACGAAATGGCATGTTGCCATTTCGTGCGAAATCAGTTCCCTATAAATAGGGCAGTTTGGTTTTTCATTTGGTACGAAATAGAGAAGTGTGTAACAAAGTGCTGCCAGTTTCTCTCTGTGTATTGACATTGAATATCAATGAAAAACATGTTTTAAGTATAAATCTTTGTGTCTACACCTTTCTATCACTGATTCTCAGTTGTTAGACTGTTTCCGCCTCTCTAACAGCTTAGATTTGACTCTGAATGACTCATTCAGGTCGTATATCGATCCTACAAGTGGTATCATAGCTCAGGATGAGTCAATTCGGTTGAATCAGTGCTTAGAACTTTCTATTTCTACTCATTTCTGGATTTTTGAACAATTCCACAGACAAAATGGACTGATCTTTTGATATAACGTGTAAAACACCTGTTTAATCAATCCTTGAAAGTTTCAGAACTAAATTCGGACTAAAATTGATAAAAATGGGCCAAAAACTTCATTTCGTGTGAATGTACAACATTTCGTTTGAAATCTTGAGTTCATTCCGTACGAAATGAACTATTTCGTGTGAAAGGTTATCATTTCGCTTGAAACACGTGTTCATTTCGCACGAAATGAGCTATTTTGTTTGAAACATTATCTTTTCGCACGAAAAGGAGATTTTTACTGATTTCGTACGAAATGACACTTCATTTCGCTTGAAAGTGTCATTTCGCTTGAAAAGTTGATTTCACATAAACTGTTTTCGCGTGAAAGTCCATTTCGTTTGTGAGTTCATTCCGTTTGAGAATCCATTTCGTGTGAAAGTGTTTTCGTGTGAAAAAGTGATTTTTCATAAACTTTGAAAATTCTGATTTCATTTTAAAATGGATAACCAAGAGTTTTATAACATGTTTTCCGGAGGGGGAATGACAGCAGTTCAAACTCCAGCAAGTATTATTCAGAACGCAAACATGGAAAACGAGCTCGATATAATGCAAAAGCCACCAAAGTTAATGAACATTGATGAGTATTCAGGGTGGTCAGAGAGGTTTAAAACCTGGGTCCAGGCAAATCATTTTGAGTGCTGGATGAAAATTGTTAGGGTATGAACCTCCGAAGACTGGAGCGGGTGTTGAGAAAGCACTTCATCAGTTTACTCCACTTGAACAAGATAGCCTTAAAGCTGAAAGAAAATGATGAGTATCTTGCAGCAAGGAATCAAAGAAGATATTTTAGTTTTGTTACAACATCAAGGTGACTCGCAGTCTGTCTGGAATGCACTAAAAGTAAAGTTTCTTGGAAGTGTTTCGATGATAAAGAGCAAAATGGCATTGATGAAAAAGGAATTTGATATTTTTACCGGAATCAAAGGTGAATCAACAAAGCAGTTGATCGAGAGATATTGTCATCTGGTTGTAGAGATGAAGCGTTTAAGCATTGAAAAAACAAATGAAGAATGGGTTGACAAGCTGGCAGATGCTTTACCATATGATGAGTGGGGAACATATTTGTTGGTTTTGAAAAATAAAGCAGAGTATGTTGGGATGAATCTTAGCACATTTATCGAGAAAATCGAATCGCATGAGCTTGAACTTACAATGATTAGAAAAATGAAAGCTTCTAGTGTACAACAAGATCTTTCATTGTACTACAAAGGAAGCTCATCAGCAACATCTAATCTAAGTCCAAAAATTCAGACAACATTTAGTGCTGAAACTACATCTGGAGTTTCTCAAAGCACACCAAGCAACAATTATTCACCATTCACAAGTTATGAACCAAATCCGAAGGTTCAAGAACAAGTGTCTCCTCAAAGTTCATCAAGTTCAAATAATCAAAGTCATGGTCAAGGAATTTTGTGCAATATAGCTGTGAACATCAAGAATGGTCAAGAGTTTACAAAATCAGCAGCAAAACAGCATATATCACTACTTGCTTCAGTACTTGAGTCCTATGAAAGTCTTGTTGCCGGGAGAATTGGAAATCCTGATATGACAAAAGAAGACTACGATCAGATCGATCCAGAAGAGCTGGAACTCATAGATATCAAGTGGGGTATGGCAAGCTTAGTGAGAAGAGCACAAAGATTTATGGAAATAACCGGACGAAACAGTCTCTTAGGACCTGATCAAAAGCTTGGATTTGATAAAGCGAAAGTTACATGTTTCAAATGCAAAGAAAAAGGGCATTTCAAACGCGAGTGTCCAAACAGGGAAGTAAACAATCATCAGAATCCGTTCACAAATGACTACTACCGACAACCAATTTATCACAAAACTAGTCAGCAACCATTCAACCAAAGACCTCAAATTGAAAACAAACCTGAAAAGGCTCTTTTGGTCAATCAGGATGATGAGAAAGTTGCGGAAGGGTTTAGTTGGGATAAATATATTCCTGGTGAGGGTTTGGCTATGATGGCAGAGATTATTGAAGAGCCAGAGTGTGTTGTTGAAGCTGAGGAAGTTGGTGAAGTTATGAGTGAAGAGAGTTTGGCAGAACTGAAAGAGGCAGCTGCAGTAGTTTATTACTATCAATCCGAACAGGAGATTATTGCTAGTTCTTTCAAATCGATAATGCCTCCTAACATGTTTGAGTCTTTTGCAGGTTTCTTCAGTGAGCCAACTACCGGTTTCTGTCCACAATATGACGAAGAAAAAGCTTCAGTTGAAGAAATCATAGATGTTTCTAAAGAGATGAATGAAGAAACTCTGAAGGAGATAGCTGACAAGGCGCTGATGGTCAAGCTGAAAGAGGTAGAGAAAACTCAAGAGTCAGTGTCTGTTGAAAAGGAGTCTGTGGATACGGAGTTTGTCAAAACGGAGTGTGTCAAAACGGAGTCTGTCGAAACAAAGTCAATCGAAAAGTAGACAGTCGAAACAGAGTCCGAGTTCAAATCAAAAAATCTGGATATCAAATCAGGAGAAAAATCAGAGTTTGAGTCTGACGGGTTTGGTAAAACAGAAATTAAAACTAATCAAGAAGAAAAGGTTTTTGAAAAGATTGATCCAATTCTTGAAACACCATGCAAAAACTGTTTAAAACCCTGCATGGATTGTTTTAAAAAAGATAAACAGTATCAAGAATTGAAAAATTTACTGACGAAGTAAAATATGATCTTAATGATGTGAAAGAAGGTTATGACACATTAGCACGTTCAATAAAAATGATTAAAAAAGAAAGTATTGAAAATGGTAAAGCTACTAATTTGTTCAAAGAAACTGTTATGGAAAAACAGATGGAAATTAACATTCATCTGGACACAATCGCATCTTTGAAAACGGAACTTGAATTGATGCGTATTGAAAAGGAAAGAGTTAAAAAGAAATTGATCAGTTATATTGCTTCATCTTATGTGATTGATCAAATTGTTCCGAAATTACCTGATGATAAACCTGTTTTTAAAAATGTTCCACCCCCAATATGGAATCATTATACACAGAAATATCCAGATAGGGTGGAAGCCGCTTTGAATCTTAAGTTTAGAACTGTGGAGAATGAGTTACCTGAAAGCATTGATGTTATATTTTCTCCATCTGACACTGACAACGAGTCACAAGTGATTAAAATTATTGTTGACCAAGTGTTGGATGAAGAAAGTGATAACTCTGATTTCGGAACGGTTAAAACTCATTTGGAGACTTCCAATTCTGATTCTGAAGATGATGGAAATTTTCTGGACAAATTTATACCAAAATCAGATACAGTTGTAGATGATGATTCGATCACTGTGGTTTACACAATGACCGGAACTGACAAACTCTATACTGATTTTGAGTATCCAATTCAGAATGCAAAATTGGAAAATGTTGAAAAAGTATTCAAACTTGTGGAAATTGACATTTCAGAGGTTAACAACAATGCATTTATTTCAAACCGAAAAAATCTTTTGTGAAACAACAATCAAACAACCCAGGAAAGAAAGAATGGGTGGGTAACAATGGTCATAACAAACGACATGGTAACAATTTCAAAAAGAAAGGTGTCGGTTTTGAGAAAAAAATGGTTAAAAAGGAGGTTAAGCCAAAAGAAAAGTTGAGTGATGTATTTGTTGCGGGAAAGAACACAGTTGCTGAAAAAAGATTATATCTTTAGTCAGAAAGCAGTTGACGATTTCAATGCAGCGCAAAAGTTGAAAAATGAGACCAACAGATCCACTTTTGTCGAATATGACAAACGAATCTGTTATCGCTGCAATGAAATTGGTCACATGGCCAAACAGTGTGTTAAAAAGATTGAAAAACCAGTTTTTCAAAAACCAAAACCAAAAGTTTCAAAGGATGTTAAAGGAAAAACACCGATGGTTTCCCCGTGCGTATTCTGAAACGCGGTGAATCTTTGAAGTTCGAAGACAAGCCAAAATCAACCTTTGAGATTGGTGAATCTTCAAAATCTCCAAAGACTTCAAAAATTTATCCCAAAATGAAGATTTTACAAAATCAATCATGGGTGGAAAAACCTAAACAATCATTTGAAGAAAAGAAAATGGAAAAGGTTTTGAAATCAGAACAAACAGTTGTTGTCACTAACAATGAAAAACTTGAGTTTGAATTGGACAAACTGATTGAGGAATTCCCACCAATCAAGGAGGGAGATCTAAAATCAAAAGTTGTACCTGTTGTTCCAAACGTTATCTTCAACATTCCAAAAGTTGATGTAGCTTGTGATCTTGTATTTGGAAGTGTTCCAAATGTGAAGAAATCTTAGGCATCGTTGTTTGAATGAATGTCTTTGATGTGTGCAGGAGCTTCCACATTCTATAATCTCCAAGTGGATCATGGATAGCGGCTCCTCAAGGCATATGACTGGGATGTTAGCATTGCTCTATGATGTCAAATCAATCAACGGAGGATATGTTGGATTTGCAGGAAATCAGGGAGGAAGAATCGTTTGTGAAGGAACTCTTACCAATGGAGTTGTATCTTTTGATAAAGTGAATTACATCATTGAACTTGAAAACAATCTGTTGAGCATATCACAAATTTGTGACAAGTCGTTCATAGTTCATTTCACAAAAAATTAGTGTATGATCATTAAACCTGGTTTTAAAATTCCAGAAGATATGGTGTTGATGCGAGCTCCACGTGAAAACGATTTGTATGTCCTAGACATGAGCGTTGCAACAACATCAGACCAAAAACCAAAATGTTTTGTAACTAAAACAAAAGCAACTGAAAAAGAATCAAGGATGTGGCATCGTAAGATGGGTCACATTCATGTGAAAAAAATGAATTTCTTAGTTCACAATGATCTTGTTGAAGGAGTTAATTTGAAAAAATTCCATCTGAATGATGATTGTGTAGAATGCAAAAAGGGAAATCTGTGACACTCTGGGTTTTCCCGAGCAACCATCTTGTATTGAAATTGCGTGTACATAATATTAAATGAAAGTTGTGAATTATCTTGATGTGCTATGTGTTGATAATGTGTACGTATAATGTATAAGTTATGTATATATATATGAATAAGAGTACTGGTGAGCCGAGACCCCTCCCTTGCACGCTATGGGCTGCCAACCTACCCACTCGGCCCAACAACACAAGGACCCGACTCGAGACCATTCGGTCTCGAGTAAACAGTGACAGATGGGCCGCAACCTCCCTTAGCCCACTCGGAAACCCACTTAGGGTGCATCACCTCCTATATAAACCTAAAGCCTTCACACACACTCTCCTTTACACTCTCTCTCTCTCTCTTCATCTTCATCCACACACTCTCTCTCTCTCACTCAAACCCTAGCAACACCACCCTATCCTCTTGTCTCGGATCAAGGGTAGCAAACCAAGCTCTCGGATTAGCTTGTGTTCTTCACTCGGAGACTATCGGACAACAAACCTACTCACCTTCACACATTCTTTATCAACCGGTTAGTGTTTTAAATATTCACTAGGTGTTTTTGTGTATAATGATGTGACTTACTTTGAATGATTAAATGATGGATGACATATGTGAACTCTTGCATGACTAAGATATTTGAATGATGAATGTATGGGATGCTTATGGTCATTCGATTTATGCTAGAAGTTATAGGACAAATGTTGTTTTGATAATGATATCCAAGGTTGTCATGACACATAGATTATATGTATACATGTTCCTGTTTTGGGTAAAATGCATGCTAGAGTTAGGATTTAAATATTCATGTTTGGTATGATGATATGTGAACGGTTTGGTAGAAGTATGGTAATAAAGGTGATGTGTTAAAGTTGTTAATAAGGCTTGATTCATGACTAGAGTGTTATATGAGGCAAACATGATTTATGAATTAGTGATGGTAAATAATTGCTGAAAATGCTTCCAAAGTTGCAAATATAGATCTAGGATGACATGTTTCGGGTCAGTTGGAATGATTATGCATAATGAATAATTTGAATTTATGATGAACAACATGAATATGAGTTAGAGGTGCCTTGAATATTTGAAAAACTTGTTGTTTAATCCGATTTGGTTAATTGTTAGACAAAGAAACATGTTTGTGCATTATCATTGGATAGTACATGGGATCATGAAATTGAAATTCTATTGGTTAGTACAAAGCTGGCACATGTTCTAGAATCCGCAGGTAATGCGAGTCGAGACCCCCGGTTTCGACTCGAGACCGTTAAGCCACAACTCGAGACCGCGGTGTTTGCGACTCGAGACCATCAAGTGACAACTCAAGACGGACATCAGGGACTCAAGACCTCATAATCTCGACTCGAGACTGAACTCGAGACCTATGAGGTTGCGACTCATGCCTGCACCACTCGAGACCAGCCATTTACAACTCGAGATCTCCTGGTTGCGACTCGAGATCGCATAATCTCGAGTCGAGACCACCTGGTCTCGACTGGGCTACTTGTCTACGTTATTGGGCCGAATTGTATGGACTGTTCATGTTTGTTACTGTTTAAATGGATTATGTGTTACTGAATATGTGATAGGACTGGCCCAATGACCTTATGTGATATGTTTGCTATGTGTTAGATACGTGTAGAATATACGTGGCTTCTTGGTACCCAAACCTGACCTATACTGGTAACCATATTAGGACAAGGTGACCAGCATACTTGACTAAGTAAACTAAACTGTCGAGCAACCCAAGGTGAGTTCACAACTATTAAAGCATGCGTTCCCGGTGGTTTTGGGAAACGGAAACTTAAACAACGCTATCCCCTCGTAAGGGATACAAACCTACTTTCTTCCCCTTAAATGGGACTCTTAGTTAATTATTGTTTATACGGTAATGCAACAAGCAACACTAAACGAAACTCTATCACTTAAGTCCCTACCATTTAATACCGATTAGTCGCCGGGGCTTGGCGAACGGGTTATTAGTTAATAGCGCTATTTAGGAGTAACCAGCCTCACACCGACCCTTGTTACTGGGAACGGGAGTGAACTAATGTACTCTGGCAAACCGTCAATGATGATAGAACATTGACAAATGGGGCACTGCGGAAACGTACGGTTAAGTAAGTATTCGGTATTGGAAAAACAGTTTAGTCGCTTACCTATGGGGTAGCTCCCCATCGCATGTATAAACGGATAAATTAACTGGTGAAACAAGTTTTTGGTAATTAAAAACTGGACAGCTCGTGAACTCGCCAACATTTTTGTTGATACCCTACTGCATGCTTTGCAGGTACCCAGTGACTCAGGAGCTTGCAGCTTCGGAATGTGTAGTGGTCGTCTAGCCCATGTGTTGGGTTTTAAATAATCTTGAACTATGAACTTTGTTTTGAAACTGTTTGGTTGATGCTTCCGCTGTTTACTTAAACTGTTATTTGAACTTAAACTTTTAAAACTTTGAACTATAATGTTTACTAACTGTTGTGCTTGGTGAACATCTTTACTATTGACCAATGCTTAGTATAATTGGTGGCTGGATCCTGGTCAGTCACGCCTCCAAGCGGTGGTACTCCGCATGTGGATTTGGGGGTGTGACAAATTGGTATCAGAGCCATTGGTTATAGTGAACTTGGTTTTAAAAAGGAAGTCTTTTTGGGAAAAACCAGACTATAACCCGTGACTCGTGACGACACTACACTCCCAGTGCAAGACTCAACGCATTAGACCTCATAGCTCTCACTTATGTTTACTTGCTGTTTGTTTAAGTGCTTATGTGCTAATATACATATTAGTGTGCCTAGCTAGATGTATACACACTCCTCCCCCACATTCTTGTTTCACTATGTCACACCCCGACCACGTAAAACAACAAGACGTGGCGGAAATGTCGGGGAGTGTTGTAACAGAATCATTGTTTCATAACACATGTGAATTGAAATATTGTTTTATTGATTTAAAAGAGTTACAATGTCTTGACAAACAAAGAAACATAACATAAATAATGAGTCTTGCATCTTTTATTGTCACTAAGGCCCAAGTCCGCCTATGTGTATCTTGATAAGTCCTATGCATCATCTCCTGAAAACACATGTGAAAATAGGTACGTCAGCATAAAAATGCCTGTGAGATACATAGGTTTTGTGAAAACAGAATTCATGACTTATGTTTGAGAAAATGTTTAGTCATGAACCTTGTAATTTGCTTTGTCTTGTAAATCATTTGAAAAACGATAAGATCAGATGATATGTATAAATAAGAGAATAATGTATGGTTAAATGAATAACCATGTAAAATGAGTTTGTATAAAATAAGTTGTTTGTAAATTAATGTCTTGTGAAAAGTATGTTATTTGTATAAAATGTTATATGTCCAAATTGAAATGATTCAAATAATGCTACGATATGTAATACCATACAATCACTTATATATAGGAAGTACCAGCGGCGTATCCACCATGCTTGTATCATATTACGCACGCCTCGTTACTTAAATCACTTGCTCAAACCAAACCAATCAACGTAGAATGTTTATGTTTAAACCAATTGCCAAATGTACTGAATAATATGTCAAAATGTTTATGTGAAGATGTAAGTCATGTAATGTATAACCAATGTCAATAATGTTTATGTGTCAAATGTAAATCATGTAATGTGTAACCAATGTCAATAATGTTTATGTGTCAAATGTAAATCATGTAATGTGTAACCAATGTCAATAATGTTTATGTGTCAAATGTAAATCATGTAATGTGTAACCAAAATGATATGTATGGCTAGTGAAATATATCAACTAAACCATATGCACAAAAACAAAGTATTGAAGTAAAACATGGTTTAAATCAAAGCTATGTTTTGTGGAACAAATGCATGCTATACTGATATAAACATCTATGCGGTATTGTGAGGATGCATACATCCAAGCCTTGAGACTGTGGCGATAAACCCTTAAACAAATTAAAGGTTTATCTGTGCTTATGTATATCGAATTCGGTCATTCCTTCTAATCCAAACAAACCCAGGATTTCAGGAACGGGAGTTGTCAATTCCTATGGTACCACTACCTACTAACGAACGGCGTGATCGGTGTTAATGAATGTATATTGATCCATCAAAACAAACCAAATGTCATACCAAAATGTAAGCATGTGATGAAAACAACTGTACTAAGTATGCAACAAATGGACATACATAGCATGTGAACTGTACTAAGTATGCAACAATAGACATACATAGCATGTGATGTGAAACAACTGTACTAAGTATGCAACAATAGACATACATAGCATGTGACCTGAAACAACTGTACTAAGTATGCAACAATAGACATACATAGCATGTGATGTGAAACAACTGTACTAAGTATGCAACAATAGACATACATAGCATGTGACCTGAAACAACTGTACTAAGTATGCAACAATGAACATACATAGCATGAAATGTAATGTAAAACAATGTACTAAGTATGCACACAATGGACATACATAGCATGAAATCAATGAAATCATGTACTATAAGCGTACTACTGAACATAACAAGCATATGATATGAAAACATGGATAGCATGAAAGTAACAAGTAGGCACATGTGTTCCACCCCAAAACAGTTTGAAAACAGTAAAAGAGGGGTCTATGTACTCACTTGAGATTGCTTAGTAGTCCTTGAGTAACAACCAAACAATGCTAGAGATCACGGATATCAAACGGCACCTAATATAGGTAACTATGTTAATAAACCGGACCTAAATCAGAGGATCGGATAGAATGATGGTTCGTAAACCAAACGAGTATGGAGACTCGTGTAATATGGTTTAACAAAGCCTACATACTAAATGAAACCTAACCTAAGTGCTTTCGACCCATCGCGACCCATTAAGGTAGCTTATGCTACTTTAACACGTCGTGCGCGCAAAAGCGCACTCGAGACGTCTAACTAGCCCTATGACAAGTGTTATATGCCTAAACATGTTACAAAATCAGTTATGTGACAAAAGTTTAGGTTACATATTCTTAATTCCCAATTTTACATGAAAAGGGTATTCTGGTAATTTACCTAAGGCATATAAACTACCTATCATACAACTACTTAACGAAGCGACCATAAGGTATAACCTCGGAAGGTTATTCCCTATATACTATGGTCACCTAATGTATTTGGTAGGATCCTAATGATCGACCAAATGGGTTGGGTTCGAAGGTATAAGCGATTTATTAGATCGCTTACCCTTACGACCCTATACAACGTGGTAATCAGTAGGCATAGTCACAAGGGACTATAACCATCGTGATTACAATCACGTTGCGAAGTTCAAACGAACTTCGCATTGACCATAAACTGGTCAACGCAGAAAGTCAAACAAAGTTTGACTTTCAGACTCGAAAAGCAATAAAAGAACGAAAGAATACTTACGAAGGGTCCCCGAATGCTAATCTCGATCCAAGTAACTCAGGTATGAAACAATGGTTTCAACTTAGAGTTTCTCAAATCAAAATTCTTGTGGGTTTTGCAAATGAAGGCATGGGGTATTTATAGGATTTCCCGAACCGTTAGGATCGTTTCTTGGAAAACGTGCTTCAATCTTGGCCATACACTTGCACCCATGGTATTGTAATACCATGTGCACATCAAAACCAGCCCATAGATTCCCCAAAACCATGTGCAACAAGTGGAACGGACCGGATTCGATGTTTCTGCACATTCTGCTGTCTGGGACCCTGACGCGGGCCGCGTAAGGATACACCAGGGTTTTACGCGGGCCGCCTGGCCTGCCTGATCAGCCAACAACTTTCAGAAATGATAGTTTTGGTCCCTGTTGTGTTTTAAGGCCATTTCCGACACGTTTAAGGCCCGTTAACCACATTTCAAAGCTCTAAAATGAAGTTAAAGTATAGGGAACTTAAATTGTGTTCAAAAATATCTCGGATGTCGGTTCGTTTGGCCGTACGGTTGCGTTGTTCGGTTAATTACGACGGAATGCGCACAAGCGCGAAAAACGATCCAAATGACGCGACGAATGGATTTTTCTTATGCCAAACACTAAAATAAAATGTTTTAGTGCTTACATAAATTTTTGGATGTCCGTATGTATTCAGAACGTAAGTTATGCGCGAAAGTGCAAACTTGTGCAATTTTTGACGCTTTTAGTCCCTGAATGACCCAAAAGTTTATTTTAGCATACCGAACCCCTCAAAGCCTATTTCTAAGCTATGTAAAGGATATTTATGGTATGTTTAACTTATGATCATGTTCCGGAATGTTCGTTACAGTTCAAATTGGCATACTTTCGCAGTTTGTCAAGTTTAGTCCCTGTAAGCGAATTAACTTGTTTTTGCCATACCAAAGCCTTTAAAACTTATTTCTAAGTTATATAAAGGTTATTTAAGGTATGTTAAGTATATGTTGATGTTCTGGAGTATTTTTCGCGTTAAACTAAGTACGTTTACGCACCAGTTTGCGTATAACTCTCCAGAAAGTGATATAGAGTTTGAAATTGAATAAAAGTCGAAACATGAAAAATGTAAAACACAATCAAACAAACATTGGGATCAAATAACATTCTTTTATTGATGAAAGAACTGTTCACAATGATTACAAGCACAGATGTTACACACTACGACGTCTTTTCTCACTCTGTGTCTTCTGAACATCAAGATAATGACCGGACTCGATGGAGACAACATAACCCTGACAAGGGACCAGCTGGCGGCCCTGATAGACGCTTGGGTCGCTGAAGCCTTGGCAACCAACCCAGAAGGACCATCCAAATACACCCAACCCCGAGTTGGCACCCTCAGGGCGTTCTTGGAATGCAAACCACTCCCCTTCGATGGCACAGAAGGAGCAGTAGGCATTTTACATTGGTTCAGGAGGATCGAGTCTGCGTTCGAAGAAGGTGAAAGCCCATGTAGCAAACAAGTAGCAATACGCCACTAGCACGTTTCAAGGAAAAGCGTTTTCGTGGTGGAACGCGCAAGTCTAGATGCTCGGATTGGCAGATGCAAATGCCACCCCCTGGGATGATTTCAAGGATCTAATCAGGGAAGAATTCTGTCACAGGGATGACATGCAGAAGCTGGAAATGGAATACTATGGGTTAAAGATGGTTGGCTCGGAAATCGAAGCGTACACGAAAAGGTCCAATGACTTGGCTGCCTTGTGTCCTAACTTATCGCAGCCTCCCTACAAACGAATCGCACTCTACCTTAGGGGCTTAGTCCCAGAAGTCCAGGGTTCAGTGATCGCAACCAAACCCCCTACAATCCAAAAAGCCATCCGTCTAGCACACCATTTCACAAACCAAGCGGTGGAAGAGGGCCGGTTGCCCAGGCGTTTAACTACTACAGCTAATGCTTTCGATTTTAGCAAATGCAAGTGGAATGCCTACCAAAGTGGGAGTCCCAACACTATGCCACCTCAAGCTCAACAAAGGAGGGTCGTTGGGAGCGAGGGCCCTGGCCCGCGAACGAGTGGTTACCAAAGAAAACTACCCAAGTGTAACAAGTGTGGCCGACATCACAACGAGCCCTGTGCGAAGAACAAGTGTCAGCGATGCAACAAGATGGGGCATGAGGTCAAGGATTGTAGGAGCCCTCATCCCGCAAGGCAGAATCAACCGCGGCAGCAGCAGCAGCATCATGGGAACAGCAAGGGTTGCTACCAGTGCGGAGCCGAGGGGCACATTAAGAAGAATTGTCCCCAGTTGAACCAGAACAACAACCAGGATAAGGGGAATAACAACAACACCAACAACGCTGGAAATGGTGCAAGAGAAAGAGTTTTTGTGTTTGGAGCTGGAGAAGCGAGGAATGACCCCAACGTCGTAGCGGGTAAGTTTCTACTCGATGATCGTTATGTTTCCATACTATTTGATTCTGGAGCCGATGCTAGTTATGTATCCCTACGTATTAGTAAGAAGCTTAAGACTACTCCTACGCCGTTAAGCTCTAAGCGTATCGTTGAAATAGCTAATGGTAGAAACCTCGAGGCCTCACATGTTATTCGTAACTGCAAACTAGAATTGTCTGGGCAGACCTTCCGTATCGATCTCTTCCCCGTCGCTTTCGAAAGTTTCGACGTCGTCATTGGTATGGATTGGTTATCCAAACTTCGGGCTGAAATTCTCTGTCAAGGGAAAATGGTTCGTATTCCCCACCGATCTGGCAAACCCCTTATCATTCAAGGTGACAAAGGCGGAGAAGTCACAGGCATCATTTCATTCTTAAAAGCCCAGAAGTGTTTACGGAAGGGGCACACCGCTATCTTAGCACTTGTCACCAACACACAGTGAAAGGAAAGGAGGACCGAAGACTTCCCAGTTGTACGCGACTATCCCGAGATGTTTCCTGAAAAGCTACCTGGACTCCCTCCTCACCGTCAGGTCGAATTCCAAATCGAACTAGCCCCCGGAGCAGCACCTATAGCTCGCA
Source organism: Helianthus tuberosus (assembly GCA_030545235.1). Classification (NCBI taxonomy): domain Eukaryota; kingdom Viridiplantae; phylum Streptophyta; class Magnoliopsida; order Asterales; family Asteraceae; genus Helianthus; species Helianthus tuberosus. The sequence continues at coordinate 82,406,544 of CM060416.1, read as the reverse complement.
CACTTTACCCACTAGCTCCCGTAGAACTGAAGGAACTTTCTACGCAGCTACGAGAATTGTTGGAAAAAGGATTTATCCATCCTAGTTCGTCACCCTAGGGGAAGCACCATCGTTCTTTGTTAAGAAGAAGGATGGCACATTCCGTATGTGCATCGACCATCGTGAGCAGAACAAGGTTACCATCAAGAACCGTTACCCACTCCCACGTATCGACGACCTATTCGATCAGTTGCAAGGATCAAGCTACTACCCTAAGATTGACCTGCGATCAGGTTATCATCAGCCGAGAGTCTGTGACGAAGACATCTCCAAAACCGCGTTCAGAACTCGTCACTATGAATTCCTCGTCATGACTTTTGGAATGACCAACGCGCCTGCGATTTTTATGGATCTCATGAACCGAGTGTGCAAGCCCTACCTCGACAAGTTCGTGATTGTCGACGACATCTTAATCTACTCGAAAAGCCAAGAGGAGCATGAACGACACTTGCGTCTTATTCTCGAGCTCATTCGCAATGAACAACTGTACGCCAAGTCCTCGAAATGCGACTTCTGGCCTCGAGAAGTCCACTTCCTTGGACACATGGCCAATAAGGACGGAATTCACGACGATCTAGCTAAGATCGACTCTATAAAGAATTGTCCTACCCCTAAGACAACTACCGAAGTTCGCCAATTCTTGGGATTGGCAGGATACTATCGTAGATTCATCAAGGGACTTTCGAAGATCGCTCAACCCCTCACGACTCTCACCCAGAAGGGGCATTGCTTACAACTGGAATGATGCTCAAGAGTCTGCCTTTCAGAAGCTAAAGGAAAACCCTTGTAGTGCTCCTATCCTTTCATTACCTAAAGGTATGGACGACTTTGTGGTTTATTGTGACGCGTCTATTCATGGGCTCGGTTGCGTGTTGATGAAACGCGAGAAAGTTATCGCCTATGCTTCTCGATAACTTAAGAGTCACGAAAGGAACTACACGACGCATGACTTGGAACTCGAAGCAGTCGTCTTTACACTCAAGATATGGAGACATTACTTGTACGGTATCAAGTGCACGATTTACACCGATCACAAGAGTCTCCAGCATATCTTGGATCAGAAGGAGTCGAACATGAGGCAATATAGATGGGTAGGACTCCTTAACGACTACGAATGCGCAATTAAGTATCATCCTGGCAAGGCCAATGTGGTGGCCGATGCCCTCAACAGGAAGGGAACCAAACCTAAGCGTGTTCGTGCTTTACAGCTCACTATCCACTCGAACCTCCCTGATTGGATTTGAAATGCTCATGTTGAAGCATTGAAAGAAGAAAACATCAGGGCTGAGACCCTACGAGGATCAAGGAAACGTTTAGAACAAAAAGGAAGACGACGCTTTCTACGTGACAGGGCGTATACGGGTCCCATTTTATGGAAATCTGCGTGAACTTATGATGGACGAATCACACCAATCTCGTTACTCGGTACATCCTGGTTCGGATAGGATGTACCACGATCTCAAGACTACGTATGGGTGGCCTGCTATGAAGGCCAGCATAGCCACCTACCGTCAGGCTTGTTGCAACAACCAGAACTGCCAAAATGGTAGTGGGAGCGCATCCCTATGAATTTTGTCACAGGCTTACCAAGATCTCAGAACGGGAACGACACTTACCATTGGTGGAGTTCTCCTACAACAATGGTTACCTCACCAGCGTTCAGGCGGCACCCTTTGAGGCATTATATGGTCGTAAATGCCGACCACCCTTATGTCGGACGGAAGTTGGCAAAAGCCAAATTACCGGCACGGAACTTGTAGTCGAGACTACGGAAAGGATCGCCCAAATCAGACAACGCATGGTGGCAACTCGTGACCATCAGAAAAGTTACGCCGATAAGCGTAGGAAAAACCGCAAGAATTCCAGGTCGGCGACCGGGTCCTACATAAAGTCTCACCATGGAAGGGTGTGGTTCGTTTTGGTAAACGGGGCAAGCTAAATCCGTGATATGTTGGACTATTCAAAATTACCGAGAAGAACGGTAAGGTTGCTTATAGACTGAATCTTCCTGAAGAACTGAGTGCGGTACACAACGTATTTCATGTGTCTAATCTGAATAAGTGTCTGTTAGATGAAACACCCATAATTCCTTTCAAGGAACTCCCTATTGACGAATAGCTATACTTTACTGAGGAACCGATTGAGATCACGGATCGAGAGATCAAAACCCTCAAACGTAGCTAGATACCTCTCGTGCGAGTCATTTGGAACTCGCGACGTGGCCTAGAGTTTACCTGGGGGCGGGAAGACCAGATGGAGCGCAAGTATCCCCAGTCGTTCCCAAATAAAACTCCCAGCACTGAAGCTACAACCGAATTTCGGGACGAAATTCCAAACTAACGGGGGGATGATGTGACCCCCCGTCGAAACGTTCTCACTTATACTAGCTTGACAGTGACTGCCTTAACTTTCGGGACGAAAGTTCTAAAAACTTGGGGATAATGTGACACTCTGGGTTTTCCCGAGCAACCATCTTGTATTGAAATTGCGTGTACATAATATTAAATGAAAGTTGTGAATTATCTTGATGTGCTATGTGTCGATAATGTGTACGTATAATGTATAAGTTATGTATATATATATGAATAAGAGTACTGGTGAGCCGAGACCCCTCCCTTGCACGCTATGGGCTGCCAACCTACCCACTCGGCCCAACAACACAAGGATCCGACTCGAGACCATTCGGTCTCGAGTAAACTGTGACAGATGGGCCGCAACCTCCCTTAGCCCACTCGGAAACCCACTTAGGGTGCATCACCTCCTATATAAACCTAAAACCTTCACACACACTCTCCTTTACACACTCTCTCTCTCTCTCTCTTCATCTTCATCCACACACACTCTCTCTCACTCAAACCCTAGCAACACCACCCTATCCTCTTGTCTCGGATCAAGGGTAGCAAACCAAGCTCTCGGATTAGCTTGTGTTCTTCACTCGTAGACTATCGGACAACAAACCTACTCGCCTTCACACACTCTTTATCAACCGGTTAGTGTTTTAAATATTCACTAGGTGTTTTTGTGTATAATGATGTGACTTGCTTTGAATGATTAAATTATGGATGACATATGTGAACTCTTGCATGACTAAGATATTTGAATGATGAATGTATGGGATGCTTATGGTCATTCGATTTATGCTAGAAGTTATAGGACAAATGTTGTTTTGATAATGATATCCAAGGTTGTCATGACACATAGATTATATGTATACATGTTCCTGTTTTGGGTAAAATGCATGCTAGAGTTAGGATTTAAATATTCATGTTTGGTATGATGATATGTGAACGGTTTGGTAGAAGTATGGTAATAAAGGTGATGTGTTAAAGTTGTTAATAAGGCTTGATTCATGACTAGAGTGTTATATGAGGCAAACATGATTTATGAATTAGTGATGGTAAATAATTGCTGAAAATGCTTCCAAAGTTGCAAATATAGATCTAGGATGACATGTTTCGGGTCAGTTGGAATGATTATGCATAATGAATAATTTGAATGTATGATGAACAACATGAATATGAGTTAGAGGTGCCTTGAATATTTGAAAAACTTGTTGTTTGATCCGATTTGGTTAATTGTTAGACAAAGAAACATGTTTGTGCATTATCATTGGATAGTACATGGGATCATGAAATTGAAATTCTATTGGTTAGTACAAAGCTGGCACATGTTCTAGAATCCGCAGGTAATGCGAGTCGAGACCCCCGGTTTCGACTCGAGACCGTTAAGCCACAACTCGAGACCGCGGTGTTTGCGACTCGAGACCATCAAGTGACAACTCAAGACGGACATCAGGGACTCGAGACCTCATAATCTCGACTCGAGACTGAACTCGAGACCTATGAGGTTGCGACTCATGCCTGCACCACTCGAGACCAGCCATTTACAACTCGAGATCTCCTGGTTGCGACTCGAGATCGCATAATCTCGAGTCGAGACCACCTGGTCTCGACTGGGCTACTTGTCTACGTTATTGGGCCGAATTGTATGGACTGTTCATGTTTGTTACTGTTTAAATGGATTATGTGTTACTGAACATATGATAGGACTGGCCCAATAACCTTATGTGATATGTATGCTATGTGTTAGATACGTGTAGAATATACGTGGCTTCTTGGTACCCAAACCTGACCTATACTGGTAACCATATTAGGACATGGTGACCAGCATACTTGACCAAGTAAACTAAACTGCCGAGCAACCCAAGGTGAGTTCACAACTATTAAAGCATGCGTTCCTGGTGGTTTTGGGAAACAGAAACTTAAACAACGCTATCCCCTCGTAAGGGATACAAACCTACTTTCTTCCCCTTAAATGGGACTCTTAGTTAATTATTGTTTATACGGTAATGCAACAAGCAACACTAAACGAAACTCTATCACTTAAACAACGCTATCCCCTCGTGAACTCGCCAACATTTTTGTTGATACCCTACTGCATGCTTTGCAGGTACCCAGTGACTCAGGAGCTTGCAGCTTGGGAATGTGTAGTGGTCGTCTAGCCCATGTGTTGGGTTTTAAATAATCTTGAACTATGAACTTTGTTTTGAAACTGTTTGTTTGATGCTTCCGCTATTTACTTAAACTGTTATTTGAACTTAAACTTTTAAAACTTCAAACTATAATGTTTACTAACTGTTGTGGTTGGTGAACATCTTTACTATTGACCAATGCTCAGTATAATTGGTGGCTGGATCCTGGTCAGTCACGCCTCCAAGCGGTGGTACTCCGCATATGGATTTGGGGGTGTGACAAAATCAAACGAAGAAGTCACATCCAAAGAAGCTCTTGAACTTCATCAGAGTACCGCTCGAAAGGCTCCACATGGATCTTTTCAGACCGGTAAATGTGAAGAGCGTAAGTGGAGATTTGTATTGTCTTGTGGTCACTTATGACTTTACAAGATTTTCTTGGGTGATGTGTCTTGAAAAAAAGATCAAACGTTTGATTCGTTGATGATTTTGTTCAAAAAGATGGAGACGCTGTACAAACTGCCGATCAGAAGAATTCGAAGCGATAACGGAACAGAGTTCAAAAACAACCGTATGGAAGAATTCTGCAATGTCAAAGGCATTCTTCATGAATTCAGCACACCGTATACTCCACAGCAAAACGGTGTCGCGGAACGAAAGAATCGCACACTGATCAAAACGGCTCGAACTATGCTAGCTGATTCCAAATTGCCAATATACTTTTGGAGTGAAGCAGTTGCTACAGCGTGTTACACGTTAAATCGTGTTCTGATAGTAAAGAAGTACAAGAAAACCTGCTTCAAATTACTTCATCGCTATAAACCAAATCTGAAATTCTTAGAACCGTTTGGATCACCTTGTACATTTATTGATCCAAATGGTAAATTTGGTGCAAAAGTTAACGAAGGTTTCTTTGTAGGTTATGCGAGTCCGCTGAAGAGAGTATTTGTTCCATGCTTGGGAAAGATTATTCAAGTTCAGCATGTTGATTGTCAGAAGTTTACAGCTCCGGCACAACTTCCCGGAAAAAGATTGTTGTTTGACTACGACAAACTCTGGGAGTCATTCCAATTGCCGACTGAGCCAAGTGAGGAGGAACTAGCATTATTATACCAATATCAGCAATCTATGCCACAAGATCAAGTGCCAAGACCATTGGTAGTTTCTCAGCCCACCGTGGGTACAAATGATCACGAGGCCGGTCCAAGTGGAACTGTACAAGAACCCCCAGAAAAACCTGCTCCAACATTTGATCATTCTGACGACTCAGAATCGGAATCCGATCCGATTTTTGACGAGGAACAAAATGTTGCAACTTCAGAAGCTGTGGATCACATGGGTGATCAGAACATTACAAATTTGCAATCGGAAGTGAGCGTACCTGACACAGTCATGCCTAGAACTTTATCTTATCATCCATCGGAACAAATCATCGGAGATCTTCACAGTGGAGTGAAAACGCGGGATCAAATCAACAAAGCTCTTACATGTTTTTATTCATCTGTAGCTCCTTTACAGGAAGAATTCTCATTGAAATGTTTTATCTCGCAGGTTGAGCCAAAGACATATAAAGAAACTTTGACTGAGGAAAGATGGGTAAATGCAATGCAGGAAGAGCTGCTACAGTTTGAAAAACTGGGAGTATGGAGATTGGTTGATTTACCAGAAAATCAAAAGCTGATAAAGACCAAGTGGGTCTTCAAGTGTAAGCGGGATGATAGAGGGGTCATTGTTCGAAACAAAGCACGTTTGGTAGTACAAGGTTTTAGTCAGCAATAAGGCATCGATTTCACCGAAGTGTATGCTCCAATTGCTAGACTCGAGGCAATTAGAATCTTCCTGGCATTCGCGTCTTGGAAAGGATTCAAAGTCTACCAATTAGATGTTAAATCTGCATTCCTTTATGGAAAAATCAAAGAAGAAGTGTACGTCGGACAACCACCGGGGTTTACCGATCCAGTGCACAAAGACAAGGTCTATCTTCTCGACAAAGCGCTTTACGGATTACACCAGGCCCCGAGAGCCTGGTATGAGACGCTTTCCCAACATATGCTGGCCAACGGGTTCATCAGAGGGACATTCGATAGCACTTTGTTTACAAAAGAGGTTGCAGGGCATCTACTCATCATGCAGATTGACGTTGATGACATAATCTTCGGATCGATGAATGATGATTTGTGCAAAGAGTTTGAGAAGGTTATGAAGAAAAAGTTTGAAATGAGTTCGATGGGGGAGATGAAGTTCTTCCTAGGGCTTCAGGTTGAGCAAATGCCCGAAGGAATCTTCATTCATCAGACAAAATATGTGAATGATGTGCTGGATAAATTCAACATGTCTGAATCATCTCCAATTTCAACCCCCTTAGCTCAAAATCATGGGATTTGTCCGGATGAAAGCGGTGAAAAAGTGGATGAGACGCACTATCGGTCGATCATTGGTTCATTAATGTATTTGACAGCGTCACGCCCGGACATCATGTATCCAACTTGTCTATGCGCCCGATATCAGTCCAGCCCGAGACAGTCACACATGATGATTGTGAAGAGAATTTTACGGTATCTTAAAGGCTGCCCAAGCACCGGCTTGTGGTATCCTAAGTCTGATGACTTTTCTCTTACTGGTTATGCTGATTCTGATTTTGGAATCTGTAAGCAGAATGCAAAGTCCACAACTGCTGGGTGCCAGTTCTTTGGAACTCGGCTTGTCACTTGGCAGTGCAAGAAACAAACCACAGTCGCTCTCTTGACCTGTGAGGCTGAATATGTTTCGGCTTCCAGCTGTTGCTCTCAGATCCTCTGGATCCAGCAGTAGATGAGGGACTATGGTTTGCAATTCTTGGATACACCAATTTTTGTGGACAATGAGGCAGCTATAAACATCACTAAAAATCCGGTTCATCACTCTAAAACAAAACATATTGAAATTCGACATCATTTCATCCGTGATTGCTACAAGAAGAAATTGATTCGAATTGATCATATACACACCGATGATCAGAGAGCTGATTTTTACACAAAACCTTTTGATAAAAAGAGATTTAACTATCTTTTGAAATTAAACGGGTTGAAAAATTTGTTTTCTGGGAGGGTTGTTGAGTGTGAAGCCAAAGAGGACGGCGATCAGAAGTGATCCACGTCTTGTTGTCAAGTTTCTATACAGTTTATTTTCTACTTTTGATAAAACCAAAAACACAAAAAATATGTTTTTGATTTTAGGGGGAGAAAATTTTCAGAAAATACAAAAACATGATAAAATTTCAAAATCCAAACACAGTAAAAAAATTCAAAAAGAGTTTGTGTAAAAAAGGGAAATGATAGTACATCAGCTAGACAATTGCAGTACGCTAAAGAAATGTAAAGTTTAAATGTGATAAGCAGTCTTGCAGATGATATGCTGATAGGTTTTTACACATTTAGTAAGTTTGTTCGGGATATAAACATAAATCATTACTTGCTTTTATGTGGGGAACATCTCTCGGATATATAGGTAACCCCTGAAATCCTGTTTGAAAGGCTCTATTTCTGACATACTAGGTCTTTGTACGTCTTGATATTTGGGGTATTATACCAGGACTTCTGATTTTGCGGGAGCAATAGCCTAGTCCTCGTATAATACTTTGCATTGCTTTATTCATAAAGCCTCCCCTCAGCATAAAAAATGATGAATCATTGAAAAATGTTAATCATGTGTTGTTGTAAAGAAGATCCCCAAGGGGGACCCACCTTAAAGTCAAGCCATCATCTCTCTGATTTTGTGGAAGCAATAGCCTGAGCTCTCATGGCCTCGCAGTTAACCCAATTACAGATATCATTAGTGTGCACTCACCTGTAAGACTGAATATAGTGGTCTGGATACGGGAGTATATTCTGAGGTGGTACACACGTATTAGTTAAGCTTTAAAACACTAATTCGTATCCTGAACAGATTGAAATTTGTGTGAAAATTTAAGTGGATCAGTATATCGGCAATCACTGTGAATTGTTTAATGCTTAGTATGAAATCAAAGCTTAATGGTATTTGTAGCTTGTCGGCAGCTGATATGATCCCCTAACACGCTCACCAAAAATATGTGTGTACAGTTTACTGTCTCTTAAATCCAAAATTTCAAAAAGATGTTCTGTTTGTTTAGCAAAATGTTATAAAATCCAAAAAGATTTGATTTTTCATCTTATTTTCGACAACGGACGTTGGGGATCTGATGATCAAAGTCTTAAAGTGCTAAACAAGTTTGGATCATGAGGGTTGGATAAGCAAAAGTTTGTGAAAAGATGTTGGTAATTGCTTGAAAGTTTAAAAGTTCATTAACTTGAACTTAAATTGTTTCAGAAAGTCAGCAAAATTCATAATTTGGTCAGCCAGGGTCATTAACTTGGACTTGGTTAACTGGGTGTGATGGTAAAAATTCAAAAAGTTAAAAAGTTGAAAATTTTTGAAAAATTGTGATTTCAAACGAAATGACTATTTCGTACGAAATAGCCATTTCGCTTAAAACTTGATTCCGCTTGAAACTGCTTCATAGTTCATTTCGTACGAAATGAGCTCATCTATAAATAGGGACGGCATTTCGCTTGAACGGTTCATTATTGTATTTCGCTTCAAAGTCTTGTCTCAGGTGATTTCAAATGAAACACAAAGTTTCATCGATTTCTAGCCAAACTCTTACCCGTTTGTTGATCATAATCTGATTTTAAGTTGGTTTACTCAACTTATAATCATGGGAAAGGTGAGATTCATGTTGATTTGAACTGAATCGACTGTTTTGTCGATGAACAGGACTTGAAACTTAGATCTAGGGTTTATTTGTGATTTAAAATGAACGATAATCACACCTATGAACTCGGAATGTGTTGTAGATCTAGTTTAGGGTTTCAATTTGGTCGATTCTGTAGGATCGATTTGACCGATCTAGTGAGTCAATCAGAACCAAAATACCACTGTTTATATGGCGGAAACACACAAACAGTTCGAATCAAAGAGAATGGAGTAGAAAATAGAAGAATATCACTTTAAACACAGTTTCTCATTAGCTGATCACAGAAAAATCCGGCAGCAGTTCGGTTACAACTTGAAGGATCGGTGCCAAATGAGAAACCAAACACTACTATATATAGGGGGCTGATTCCGCTCCAAATGACAAAATGTCATTAGGATCGGAATCAGAACATTACAACACAAACTTTACAAACAGCCCCCTATACAATACATAATTAACATTCCTGATCCCTAGACCCTATACAAGCTTGACTAAAACTAAGACGCAGGCTTTAGACATTCGTGCATCAACAAACTCCCCCTTGGATATAGCCGGAGTCTTCAGTCTTGGTCTTCAGATCTCTTCACAGGGACTTGAACTTCTCTTCACGAGGCTTAGGCTTCTTCAGTAACGTTTTCCTAAGCTTCTCATTCTCGTCAACTCTCTTCTTTTCCTCTGCAGCCATTCTCTGATTTAACGTGTACCTCATGACCTTATCTTTATCTTCTTGCTTCTTCCGAGCTTTCTCAGCTTTCAATCTTTCCTCTTCCTCAATCTTTCGCCATTTGTAATTCCATTTGTTTTCAGAATTTATACCTTTCTGAAAACAAACAGATACTACACGTTGAAACTGCATGCCTTGTTCTTTATCTTCAGGTTTAAACCAGATCTTGTTAATGAATAGACATTCAATATCCTTTGCAGAGCAATTCATCAGCCACAGAGGATCATATACAAAGATATGTCTGATCTCATTTCCAGCACGATATGTGATGATAGCCTCAGTCGTCAAACAACTGTACACCCATCCCATAAAACCTTTGTAAAACTCTTATTCCATCTTCGGTACTGGAATGTTCTTCATAGTTCGTGGCTTCTTTATATTCAAAATAGTTTCTTCATTTCCGGTTTCAGGATTCACTCTTCTAACTTTCTTTGGGTAATGTGGTTGCCAGTGCCTGAAATTCTTCAATGCTTCAAACTTTATACAGCCCCACATTCGAATATCGTTCTTTCTCACTGGATAGGCTAATGTTCTGACTTGAGCTAACTCATCAACATCCCACCAGGGTAATGACATAACATCACATAAGCGTTCAAAGTACTGAACCCCATACTCTCTCCGAATTGCATAGGCATTGACCTGCGGTAAGAATCCCCAGCTAATAATATCACCCAGAGACACATCTCTGTCTCTCTTGTAGAACTTTAAAGGCCTCTTAAACTTTCTTTCATTACTCTGTCTGAACCACTTTTTATGTTCTTCTTCCAGAGAATCCTTTGTAGTACCATCAAAGTTTTTGTCTTTGAGACTTTCTTCAACTTTTCGTCTCAACTCGTCTCTGTTCTCTTCAGTAAATAACTCCGTCAGAGTTGGAAATTCTGAAGTATCAACATTAACATTTTCTTCATCTGTGCAGTCTTCTACTTCAACACGATCATAGAGATCTGCATCTTCCACATACTTATACTGATATTCAACCTCTTGATTCACATCAAACGCATTCAACTCTTCTTCAAAATCAAATTTGAAATTATCTTCTTTCACATTGAACATCTTTAAAACTTCATCCAATGTGTAAGTATGTTTGATCTCCCCCTCTTCAACATCAGGTTCAATATGAAGATTCATCTTTTCGACTACATCAACATTCTGATCTTCTACATGCTCCCCCTCTCCAGTTGCATTATCTGGTTCTTCATTCACAGAGTCATTCATAAGATCATCAACTGTTGATTCTTTTGATGCTTCAGAAACTTTAACACCTGAAGTGCCTTGATCATCATCATTGTCATCATTACTTAACTACTTGCAGAGAATACTTTCTCATCATCATCATCCTCTTCATCATCATCCTCTGCATCATCATTATCATCTTCATCTTCAACATGAAGAGCATATTCTAATAACACTTCATCATCAAAAACAACAGGAATACTAGAAAGAGGAACATGCTTCTCATAAACTGGTTCAGGAGCTTTTGATAACACAATTGCCCTTTCTTCTGAAGAACCTTCAGGCTCTTTACCTTTCTTTTTTATTTCAGCATCAATAGCAGCTTGTTTCTGAGCTCTGATCTCTTCAATCTTTAATTCATCAAATTTCTGCTCCACTGGCTTTCCAAGTATACTTTCCAACACTTTGTTAAACATATACATTTCATGCTCTTTTTGTGCTTTTGCAGCTTCAAGCTCTTTGTTCTTTAACTCATAATACTTGAGCTGATCATCTCTGCGTTTCTTTTCTTCCAACAATTCAGAAATATGAACTTTCATCACATCTATTTCTGCTTCATCACCTTCAATCTTCTTTAATAAAATCTTGTTGTCAGATTCTAATCTTTTTACCCGCATTTCAAGAATCTTATCATGATCAGCTACTCTCTTGCTATCAGCTGCAACTATTTTGCTTTCATTCAAAACTTCATCCATTTTCTTCTCTAACCTTTTCACCTGTTCATCATTAGCAAAACCAAAATATCCAATATCTTCAAGATTATGTGGAGGAGTATGAAGACCTTTGTGACCAGAAGAACCAGGAGTTAGTTGAATTTGAGTGAGTGGTGGTGTTTTGAAGATTTCTTGGGATGTAAGAAACTGTTGTTCATGAGGTGGTGAAAGATGTAATGGTGATGGTTGTCTAGGTGGTGTTGATTTTTGTGGAGGTGTTTGATGTGGTGGTGATAGTATTGGTGATTGATGTGGTGTTGGTTCAGGTGGTGGTGTTGATGGTTTACTTGGTTCTTTGGACGTTTTCTTCTTCAGAACAAACTTTGGCTTTGTGATCTTTGGAGTAACTTTCTTTATTTTCGGAGACACAATCTTTTTCTTTGCTCCTGATTTCTTTCTACAACCCGAAGGAGACGATTGAGATCCAGAAACATTTTGTGGTGATGGGACATATGGAGCATCCTCCTTTTCCTGCCTCTTTCTCTTCCTCAACAATTTCTCTTTAACAGTCTCTTCTTGAATTCTTTTCAAACGTTCTGTTTCATCTATCTCCTATTCAGAAGAACTTGAAGAACTTGTAGAACTCTTATCAACCTCATCACCTTCTACATCATCAATTACTTTCTCTTTCTCAACTTCTATGTTAGCTGCTTGATCTGACTCTAAATCAGCAATGTTTATCATCACATCATCAATATCAACATCCTGATTTTCTTCAGCAGTTACAACCGGCTCTTCAACCTCAGGCTCATCAATCAATAATGTTTTTGCCACTTTCTTTTGTTTCTTCTTTGGCTGCGATGATGACCCCTCACCCTCCTGTGCTTTAGGAGTAGCCTTTTTGCTTCTCTTCCTTGGTTCTTTGACATACCAGTCATTTCGGGTGGTTTTAAACTCTTCAAGAGACTTTAGCTCATCAACATAAGCTGCTTCCTTCATTTCTTCTTCATTTCTCCAGTGTTGGTGATTTACTGGATCAGGATCAACGTAGTTCACATCTTTGATATATCCGAAAAATTCAGCAACGATTTTTGGTTCAGGATGGTTTGCATGATATCTTGCAAGCTGCTTGAGAGAATCATTGCTCATGTGTGACTGAACTAACAAATCATTTTTCAAATCACGTTCAATCTCTGGATATGCATGATCGATCAGCATCTGCACAAATCTTGGATACATCCAAGTCTTACTCTTTGTTGTGATATTCTCGACCATATAGTGAAAAACAATATGCGAGAAGTTATATTTCTTGTTCAAAACTAATGCAGTGACCATGTTCATCTGGTAATCATGCATGGTATCATACCCTACTTTGCAATGACTAAGTGACATTAATACACAATGAATAATAAACTTGTAAGGTTTCTGAAACTTTGATTTCAAGTAATTTCCAACATTTAGGGCACCAGCATAACCCATCCTGAGCATACACCCCTTTACCATTCTATTCGGAAACCTTGTTGGCGAGTTTTCATCATCAGGAAAGTTCAAAACTTCACGAATCAGTGCCTCAGAAACAACAATTGTTTTCTTTTCATTTTGTAACTTCACAACTGAGTTTATCACTTTGTTTGTTTCATCGTATTTTGCATGCTCCCAAAATCGTTTAATGTGTGACTTGTATACTGGACGTTGATCTGTAAGAGCTTTTTGAATAGGTACTCGACTCATGAACTCCAGGATACTGCTGAATTTTGCCAACTCTAAATTCTTTTGCACATCAAAATCACAACAACTGTTGTGAAGTGGATCAAAGATGACATTCGAACCCTGTACCACAACACAAACTGAATCAGTACTTAGAAAATTTTTAGCATCAATCAATTTTAGAGCGAAAACACATGATATGATAACATTCTGTGCAGAATCAACAAGTTTCTGATTTCGCTCCTAATGATAGAGTGTCATATTGAGCAGAATCAGATATACCACTCAGAGGCGGAATCAGTTCTATGTGCCATTAGGAGCGGAATCAACATCCAACCCTTCTAAACAAATCAGATGATTAAATTGAACATGTGGGTTTGTTTATCAGTAGATTCCGAGCATATGGGTGTATTTTTTATACTTTAAAAGCATCACAAGCAACCTAGATCTAAGTTCAAACTATCTGCTACTATCCAAACATGAACAAACCCTAGATCTGGTTCAATCAAAACTCACGCGCATGATCTACACAATATTCCGACAACACTAACAAGATTTATATTCATTTTACACAACAATCAAACCCTAAATCTAAGATTTAAAACATGAACAGCACCGACAAACAAAATCAGATGGATTTGCATCAAATACGAACGATTTTTTACCTTTCCCATGTTAATAGTTGAGCAAACCAACTAATAACAACAATCAAACAAAAATCGGGCAGCAATTCGACTTAAAAATTGATGATTTTGGGGTTTCGCTCTTTATCGCCGGTGACAGGAACTTAGGGGCGAAATAAAAAAAAATGATTAGGAGCGGAATCAGACAACTATTTATAGCCAGTCCGATTTCGCTCCAAATGACCTTCGAAGCATTACGAGCGGAATCACCTATGAACCTTAGGAGCGGAATCAGCCATTTAAATGTGAACAATGTGTTTATGAGCGAAATCAGTTTCAATTTTTCAAAATTTATAACTTTTTAACTTTTTCAGATTATGTACCGACACACCCAGTTAACCAAGTCCAAGTTAATGACCTTGGTCAACTGTTTAGCCTACCAAGTCCAACTTAATGACCTTGGTTGACCAGATTATGAAGTATGCTGACTTTTTGAAACTGAAAACAATTCAAATTAATGAACTGTTAAACTTTTTGAACTTTCAAACACTTTTCCAATCTTTCAAACATGTACCAGTCACTTTCCAGAATCTCCTGCTTACCCAAACCTTATGAAACAGACATGTTCTGCACAAGACTTTGATCATCAGTTCCCTAACGTCCGTTGTCGAAAATAATGAAGAAAATAAAATCTTTTTGGTTTATAGAAACAAAATAAGCAGAAATATGTACACACAATCTTTTTGTGAGCGTGTTAAGGGATCATATCAGGTGCCGACGAGATACAAGTACCGTTAAGCTTAGATTTCATTTTAAGCATTAAACAATTTGCAATGATTGTCGATATACTGGTCCACTTTAAATTTTCACACAAAGTTCAATCTGTTCAGGATACGAATTTAGTATTTTAGAAACTTAAACTTATACGTGTGTCCCACCTCTTGAATATACTCCCGTATCCAGATCCCAATATTCAGTCTTACAGGTGAGAATACTACAAATGATATCTGTAAGGGGTAATAAATTATGAAAAATCATGAGAGCTCAGGTCAGAACTACCGTTCAGCAGAGAGATCATGACTCAACTTGTAGGTGTGTCCCCTTTAGAGGATCTTTTTTACAACAGTATTGCTAAGCAATTTTATTGTCTTATCATTGATGCTGAGGGTGATGCTATGTTTCAAGCATTTGCAGAAAGTATTATTCGGGGACTAGGTCAGAACTACCGTTCAGCAGAAGTCCCGGAATAATTCCCCAGATATCACTTAGTATAAAGACCTAGTATATCAGAAAAAGGAATCTTTCAAACGAGATTTCAGGGGTTACCTATATATCCAAGTAGTGTTACCCACGAAATAAGCAAGTAAGAATTTAGGTTTATATACCGAACAAACCTACTAAATGTGTAAAAACCTATCGGCATATCATTTACAAGACTGCTTAACACATTTTTCGTTACACTTCTTTAGCGTACTTCACTGTCTAGCTGATGTACTATCATTTCCCTTTTTTACACAAACTCATTTTTACTATTTCAAATGTTTTTGGTTTTTGAAATTTTATCATGTTTTTGTATTTTTCTGCAAACTTTCTCCCCCTAAAAAGAAAAACATATTTTTGTGTTTTTGATTCAGGTATTTTAGCTCATAACTGGCTCTGATACCAAATGTAGGATCGATTTGACCGATCTAGTGAGTCAATCAGAACCAAAATACCACTGTTTATATGGCGGAAACACACAAACAGTTCGAATCAAAGAGAATGGAGTAGAAAATAGAAGAATATCACTTTAAACACAGTTTCTCATTAATTGATCACAGAAAAATCCGGCAGCAGTTCGGTTACAACTTGAAGGATCGGTGCCAAATGAGAAACCAAACACTACTGTATATAGGGGGCTTATTCCGCTCCTAATGACATCTTGTCATTTCGGGCGGAATCACCTTGTTGTGATTTCGCTCCAAACGACAAAATGTCATTAGGAGCGGAATCAGAACATTACAACACAAACTTTACAAACAGCCCCCTATACAATACCTAATTAACATTCCTGATCCCTAGACCCTATACAAGCTTGACTAAAACTAAGACGCGGGCTTTAGACATTCGTGCATCAACAGATTCACATGAACACGGTAGATCTGAAATTTCGAACTTAGATCTAGGATGTGTATTTGGTCAAAAATGAAAATAAAATAAACCCATGTGCTCGGAATTTGCTAAAGAACAAACCCAGGAGATCAATTTCATCATCAGTTCAGTTGTTGATCATGTTAAAAATCACTGTTCATAAATCTGTTTTTTCAAACGAAATGACAAGCTATTTCGTACGAAATAGCACACTATTGAAAGTTTCAAATTCACACGAAATGGTCATTCCGTTTGAAAAGTCATTCCGCTTGAAAAAATCATTTCGTTTGAAACCAGTCATTCCGTTTGAAAACACCATTCCGCATGAAGATGTCTTTTCGTTTGAAGTGTTATTTTGTTTGAATATGTTCATTTCGCTTGAATAAGTCATTTCGTGTGAATGTAGTATGTAATGTTTTTTAAAGTAATTCGAAGTGTTAACTTGTGTTTCTGTTGGATCTTTCAGGCTTTGAATGTTCAATTTGATCCATTACACAACATCTGTTGTGTTTACGATGAAAAGTTTCCGAAGATGGCGGTATTCAAAGAGATTCTGGAATTCATGAAGAGGTTACCTATTCAGAAGGCCTTAACGAATCAACATCTTGTTTTTCAGTCTCACATTGAGCGTTTCTGGAAGAATGCAAAGTATGACGAAGAAAGCAAAACAATAAATTCGATTGGAAGCTTGAATGGCAAAGATAAACTGATCATCATTACAGAACAACTTGTTCGAGAAGTGTTGAACTTTTCGGACGATGAAAATTCTCCGACAAAGTTTCCTGAAAGAATGGTGAAGGGATGTATGCTAAGAATGGGGTATAGTGGTCCACTGAACAAAGAAAACTATTTAAAAGCAAATATCTCAAGGCCTTACAAGTTTTTCATTCATTCAATTCTTCACGCTCTAAGTCACAGAAAGGGTGGTGATGACGTAATGCGAGATTATCAGATGAATATGGTGACGGCACTTGTGTTGAACAAGAAGTATAATTTTTCAAAAATCATTTTTCATTACATGAAGGAGAACATTACATCAAAAAGCAAAACAAGGATCTATCCAAGATTTGTACAGATGATACTTGATCATGCCTCTCCAGATTTAGAAAAAGATGAAAAAAATGATTTGTTGGCATTATTCCACGTGGATAATGAGACGCTGGAAGTATTGGCCAGATATCACAAAAATCATCCAGATTCAAAGACAAAGACAGAATTCTTTGGATTTATCAAGGATAAAAACTATCAAGATCCAGATCCAGTTGATCATTTGAAATGGAGGAATGATGAAGAAATGAAAGAAAAGAGTGCTGTGGATGAGTTAACAAAGCTGGAAGATTTCAAAAACACAAGAAGTGAATGGTTCTTGAAGGAAGAAAAAGAAAAGAAGAAAAGAGGAGGCAAGATAACTCCAAAAGTTCAAGTAGAAGAAGGATCATCTTCACAACCAAAACAAAAACGTCAAAAGAAAAGTGTTGAGACATTACTGGTCGATGAACCAGAGGATGAAGATCCAGAAACTGTTGCTGAAAAAGAACAAGATCCAGTATCTCCTGATATTGAACAAGTGTTGAAAGATATTGATTATGGGTTGGAAATAGAGAAGGTAGCTGGTGAAGAAGGTGACAAAGAAGATAAAAGTTCATCAAGCACATCTGAATCAGAGATTTATGAAACTGAACGTTTGAAAAGAATTCAGGCTGATATAGAAAAAGAAAAACAGTTAAAGAGAAAAAGGAGAGAGTAAAATGTTGGTGCATATTTGTGACAACAGCTTAGATTTGGTCTTTGGATATCTTGTAATTAGTTAAACGATAAACAGTTAGCGGGTTTAGCTTTGTAATAGTTTGGTTATAGAATTTGGGCTAAACAAAACCCAGTTGGGACAAGGGTGGACGAAATGGGCCTTGCCCATGTAGGAAACTCTAGCCCATGTAGCAACCTTGTGTTATATAAACAAGGTTAGGCTTTAGGGTTTAGGTTAATCAGCCAAAACAGTTGTTAGTGAGATTTTCGTGAGAGCTTTACTGCTTGGACGAAATAGAGAGAGTTAGGGTTTTGATTGATTGTAATACTTTGGTTTGATAATCAATAGAAAACCCAGTTTGAAAGTGAATTGTTGATTTCTGTTTCTACTCATTCTGCTATATTATGATCAAGAGGATTCCGCACTCTTGATTGGATTGACAATTCTGTGAAAGATCCATACATCAAGAGGACCTACAATTGGTATCAGAGCATTAGGCTCTTGAAGGCTCGGTTCAGAATTGTGATGGCAGAAACAGGGAGTATTTTCGAAAATCTTGAAACCTGAAAAACTAGGGTTTCGAAATTTTTTGTGTTTTTGATAAATTTTCAAAATTCTTTGGCTGTTTTGATCTTCTGCTTTGTTTTATTGCTGTTTTGCAGGATTTCTGGAAAGAATTAGTTGATTCTGGAAAAGTTTTCGGCTGATAGACATGAAGATTCGAAGACTGTTCTTCGTGTTCTTCACGTTGTTCATCTGTTCTTCGCTGTTTTTCGTAAATTACTGATTTGTTTGCTGTTTCGATTCTGCAGGAAGGTGTTAGGAGATCCAGAAAATCATCAAAATTTTCGAGAAGATTGAATTTCCAAATTTACAGACCTGCGAAATTAACTGAATCTGCGAAATTAATTGTCCTGCGAAATTAACTGTTCAGCATATTTGTCGGCGAAATAAATCCAAAGGCGACTTTGGTAACCGTGAAATTGTCCACAGCGAAATTATCACGGTTTCAGCGACTTTCTCAGTCGTCGTTATAGCGAAATTACACAGCGAATTTGACCTTTCAGCGAACTAGATCAGCGAACTAGATCAGCGAACTTGACCAGCGAAATACTACATTAATCTGATTAGCGAAATTAAGGTTGACTGGCTAGCGAAATTAGCATAATTAAAAAGGTGGAGTGTTTTCTGGCAAGCGTAACAAAAAATTCACATTTTCGAAAATAGAAATTGATCCGTGGCTCGTTTGACAGAACCGCCTGCACCGTTGCATTCCTCGCATTTTTAGGGCAAAAAAAAAAACCTCTGGAAAATCCCGAATTCGGTTTTCGACATTAGATATCATTGGATTCGTCTTTTCAAGACGATTCTAACGGTGTAATTTGGTAACCACTGTTTTCGGAGATATTTTGTACGGTTTTAACAGTCTGCAACGTTTAAAATGTCGAACATGTCTACTTTGAATGAGCTTTTGAAGATGGAGCATGAGGTTGGCACTACCAACAAACCACCTAAGATGATGAAGGTGGAAAATTACTTGACATGGAAGGATCGTTTTCAATCCTTCATTGAATATCATGACACTCGCATGTGGATATGCATTGAAGATGGGTACACAAACCCAACACACGACTTTGAGGGCAGACCACGTAGAACTGCCTATGTGAACATGGAAGATGCTGATAAAAAGATGTATGAGGGTGAAAAGAGAGCCTTGGCTGCAATCAAAATGTCCTTACCTGATAGCATCAAGCATACTTTCAAGAAGTACATAAACTCAAAGGATATGTGGGATGCATTAGAGAAAAGATATGCGGGAAATGCAGATGTCAAGAAAAACAAAGTTGATCTTCTGAAGAAGCACTTTGCTGTTTTCAAATACATGAAACATGAGTCACTTGAAGACATCATCACTCGTTACTACCATCTGATGTCAGAAATGGAGAATTATGAGATCGGTTGCTTTTCTGACGTAGAGAAGAATGACAAGCTGCTCGATGCCTTACCTACCAAGTGGGATATTTACACTCTCATGATCAAGGAAGAAGCAGATTATGAGACAAAAGAGCTTGAAGAAGTAGTTGGCAAGCTGAGAGCTTATGAGCTCAGTATGAAGAAGAAAGACACTGGATATGATCAGG
Source organism: Helianthus tuberosus (assembly GCA_030545235.1). Lineage (NCBI taxonomy): Eukaryota > Viridiplantae > Streptophyta > Magnoliopsida > Asterales > Asteraceae > Helianthus > Helianthus tuberosus. The sequence goes on along the minus strand of CM060416.1, from coordinate 82,386,323 downwards.
TTCAAGATCCAGCAATTTACAATGGGCTTACATCTTCTTCATCTAACAACGCTTCTAGCGACTCTGCTACTGCGTTTCTATCGTGTGAGAATGAGCAGGTCACAGTGAATGAGGATGGTGATGTGTGTTTTGTAGCTGCTTCAGGAGGATCATCAGGAGCCAAGAGAACATCAGGTTCTAAGCAGGGTAGTGGTGTTAAGTCGATGCCAATGAGTGTGAAGTCTGCTGAAGAGCATCTTGCTCTACTTGCTTCATTCGTTGCTTCTTATGAGAACTACATTCAGGGGAAGCTATCTGATCCTGCCACTTTAGATGAAGATTACGATCAGATTGACCCTGATGATCTTGAAGATATGGATTTGCAGTGGCAAATGGCCATGATTACTAGACGAGTGAAGAGGTTTATGAACCGAACGGGAAGGAAGTTTATAGGAAAGACTGTTGGTTTCGATAAGACCAAAGTGAGATGCCTCAACTGTCAAAGTTATGGGCATTTTTCTAGGGAATGTCAGAAACAAAAGCAGGAGACTTCGAGTCAGAGTTCAAACAATAGGAATGCTTCAAACAACTCTAACTCGAGAGCACTGATCTCTACTGCTAGAGAAGGTTCATATGACTGGAGTGTTCACTTGGAAAATGATGACAATGTCACTCAGGCATTCATGGCAGAGATAACGCCAGTTGATGGTGGTGAAGCTACAGTACATGATGCTGAAGTTGAGAAGAAAAGTGAAGCTATAGTAGATGATGCTAAAGTTGAGAAGAAGAGTAAAGCTGAGGTAGACAAGGCTGATCAGACAACAGATGCTGAAGATGAAAAGCAAAAGTCTGACCATGAAAAGGAAGCTGAAGAAAAGGAAGCTGAATACAAAAGAGTGAAAGCTCAGCTTGCGGCTCGCATGGCCAACCTTGATAAACAAACAGGAGAGGTAAAGTAAAATTTTGTGTGTTTAAAATGTCGTGAACTACAGGGTGAGGTTGACAGGTTGTCAACACAAAACCAAAGTCTGGTGAGTGAGATGTCTAACATAAAAGAAGCAAACTTTTTTGCTAAAAGAAATGAATCCTCATACTTAAAGAAGATAAAAGGTTATGAAAGTAAAATTGACTCTTTAACCTGCAAACTAAACGAAAAACTTCAAGTCGTAGACTTAGCTCATGAAATGATGGCTGAGAAATAAAAAGAGATTTCTGACAAATGCAAGGAGTTGTCAGATGCACAACTCAAAATTGTTGAACTTGAAAAGAAATTAGGTCAGTTCAGGGACTCTACTTTTGTTATGAAACATATGATGGGTGGCTTGAAGAAAAGTAATGACAAAACCAATGTGGGATTCCATGGTTTCAATGAAGTTCCACCTCCTGTTAGTCATGACTATTCTTTCTTGCCTGATGAAGATGACCTCATGGACTTTGTGTCAACATCACCAAGTAGTTCCACATCAAGCCAAGGAAATGTGTTTGAGAGTGCTGATGCTCAGAAGGATAATAACAGCACACCTGTTTTGAAAAAGAAAACTTCACATCCTAAGAATAACAATCCAACTTTTGTTAAAAAGGTTAATTTTGTTCAAGGAAGTGACATGAAAAACGAAACAGCTGTTATTGAAAACGAATCTAATGTAGAGTTTGCTAAAAACAAGAACAAAGAAAATTCTGAAACTAAGCAAACTGAACCAAATCCTTCTAACGCATCATCAGCAAAACCCGAATCTAGTTCAAAGGCTTCAGATAAGAAGTCTTCGAAAAAGAGACCGTGCTTCAAATGTCACACCAAAGGACATGTAGCTAGCTGTTGTCCTAACAAAAAGAGTGAAGCACAAGTGAGTGAGAAAAAGAGAGGGAAATCACCTGAGAAGAAAGGTGATAATGAGGAGAAAGTTGCAAATTCTCCAAAGAACTCTGCTCCTAAGCAATCAGAAAATGTTGCTGTTGGTGAAGATAAGGCTGAAAAAGGAACTCCACAAGTTCCTCGTTTTCAAAGAAATCAACCAAGATTTCAGCCTAGATCTCCACCAGGCAGATACGAGAGACCTAGAAGCAGTTCACCAAGAATGAACAATAATAATTCAAATAATTTCAGAAGTCAAGGTCAATATCAAAATCGATACCAAAATAATGGTGGTCGAACTTTTTATAACAATGGCTTTAGAAATTATGATAATCAAGCTTCTTGGAATCAAAATTCAAGATATCAAAATCAAAATTTTCAAAGGTCAAATAGTCCAAACACATATAGGAACCCTCAGGACCAAAGACCTAGTGGAAATCAAAATCAAATTCCATCAACAGGTCTAAGATCCAAGACTCCAGTTAGGAGTAATGGATATTGGATGGATGTTCCAGTAGTTGGTGAATTTGGACGACCCAAGACCATTAAGGCTTGGGTCCCCCAATCTAACTAATTTCTTGGTTGGTGTGTGCAGGAGCTGCTAAGGAGGATTATCAACTTATGGTATGTTGATAGTGGCTGCTCCAGGCACATGACGGGGGATGCGAGATTGTTGACTGAATTTGAAGATTATGATGGTGGAAATGTAAATTTTGCGGGTGCTAAAGGTGGTAGAATTACAGGCCGAGGAAAAGTGACCAATGGGAAGATCACACTGGACAAAGTGAACTATGTGGAGCAGCTTAAACATAATCTGATGAGCGTGTCACAAGTCTGCCACAAGGGTCACTCGGTCCATTTTACCAAGAATGAAGCAATAGTGTTGAAACCAGGTTTGAAGATTCCGGACGATTGGATAGTGATGCGAGCGCCAAGGAGAAATGACACTTATGTCATGGACATGGGTGCTAAGGATCCAAATGCTGTGTTGGCGTCTTTACTATCAAAAGCATCTGAAGCTGAATCGATGTTGTGGCACAGACGCATGGCCCATATTCACTGTCGAAAAATGAATTACCTTGTTAAAAATGAACTAGTGAAAGGGGTTCCAATGCAGAGGTTTCAAGTGGAAGATAAATGTCTTCCATGTCAAAAGGGAAAACAACATAAGAAACCTCACAAATCTAAAACAGTAAATTCCATAGATGCCCCTTATGAATTACTTCACATGGATTTATTCGGTCCAGTGAACGTGAGGAGCATAGGTGGAAAGTACTACTGTCTAGTTGTCACAGATGATTACTCACGTTATTAATGGGTTTTCTTTTTAGGTACAAAAGATGAGACGGCAGAAATGCTGATAGATCTTTTTACGAAATTGGAAAACGTTCATGATGCAAGGATCAAGAGGATAAGGAGTGATAATGGCACGGAGTTCAAGAATCGAATTCTGGATCTCTACTGTCTTCGAAAGGGAATTGAACATCAATATTCTGCTCCTTATACACCTCAACAAAATGGAGTTGCTGAGAGGAAAAACAGGACGTTGATTGAAGCCGCTAGGACGATGCTTTTAGATTCAAAGCTACCAGTTCTTTTCTGGGGAGAAGCTGTGAATACAGCTTGCTACGTCCTAAACAAAGTTTTGACTGTTAAACGTTTTAATAAAACTTTTCATGAATTAATGTTTAACAAGAAACCAAACTTGGAAGGCTTTGAACCATTTGGATTACCCTGCACCATTGTGCGAAATAAAGATAAACAAAAATTCGGTGAGGTGGCTGACGATGGCTACTTTCTAGGTTATGTGCCTGGCACACCGAATAAAAGGGTTTTTAATCTAAGAACTGGTAAAATTGAGGTTGTTTACAATGTTGAAATTAATACATACAAACCTCAACAATCAACGAGTGGTCCTGCTATATTATATGATTATGAAAGCACTTTTAAATCATTTAATATTCCTGAGTTTCTAAATGCAGATGATTCTCAGTTGATTCAAGCAGTGATTGGTGGAGACGATGAAGGCGAGTTCATGCCTAGATCGAATGTTGATATGACAGATGCTCCAGAAACTTCCCAAGGTGCTGCTAATACTGATTCAAGCGATAGTAACTCTGAACCCATTGAGGGGGAGGATTTCATTAATCCGTTTGCAAATCAGAATATTCAGGGGGAGGTTGGATCAAACCTCGGTGACAATCTAGAAGTCGATGTTGTTGCTACTACACGAGCAAATAGAGATCATCCAGTTGACATGATACTTGGGGATCCTAATGCAGGTGTTTAGACGAGAAGAAGCATAACAGCGAATTCTGGGTTATTTGTCTCGATTGAAAAGACTGGAATTATGAACGAATGTTTGTATAGTTGTTTTATTTCCCCAGAGGAGCCGAAGAACATTCATATGGCTCTTAAAGACAATTCATGGGTTGAAGCTATGCAAGAGGAATTGGCACAATTTGCAAAGTTGAAGGTTTGGGAGTTGGTTGACCTTCCTAAAGGTGAAAGAGAGATAGGCACTAAATGGGTATTTAGGTGCAAGAAAGATGAAAGAGGGATAGTGACGCGAAACAAGGCTCGATTGGTGGTGAACAAGGCGCGAAACAAAGCAAGAAGGGATTGATTACAATGAAGTGTTTGCACCAGTGGCAAGGTTGGAGGCAATTCGTTTGTTTCTGGCTTTCGCAACATTCAAGGGCTTCAAAGTTTACCAACTAGACGTGAAGAGTGCGTTTCTTTACGGGAAAGTCCAAGAAGTGGTGTATGTCTCACAACCAGATGGGTTCGTTGATCCAGATTATCCAGATCGAGTGTACAAACTTGATAAGGCTTTGTATGGATTACATCAAGCTCCCAGGGCGTGGTACGAGACACTGTCTACACATCTGATCAAGAATGGTTTTGAAAGAGGTCAGATTGACAGTACACTGTTCATCAAGAGGAAGAAGGTAGATTTTCTACTAGTACAGGTGCACGTGGATAACATCATCTTTGGGTTATCAGATGAGAGCATGTGTAAAGAGTTCGAGCAGGTGATGAAGAGCAAGTTCGAAATGAGCGCTATAGGTGAGCTGTCTTACTTTCTAGGATTACAAGTTGAACAGAAGGAGGATGGGATGTTTATTCATCAAACGAAGTATGTGTATGACATTTTAGATCGGTTCAAAATGAATGATTGCTCTACTTTCAACACACCCATTTGTGAAAATCACAATCTTGGCCCAGATCATGAAAGTACTGAAGATGTTGATCCTACTCAATACAGGGCGATGATTGGTTCTCTAATGTACTTGACGGCTTCAAGACCTGACATTATGTTTGCAGTATGCTTGTGTGCTAGATATCAGGCGAATCCAAAAGAGTCACACATGAAAGCAGTGAAGCGTATTCTTCGTTACTTGAAGGGGAAACCTAAACTTGGGTTGTGGTATCCAGCTGACAGTGATATGAATTTTGTTGCTTACACTGACTCAGACTTTGGGGGATGCAAGTCGAACAGAAAGTCTACAACAGGTGGTTGTCAGTTCTTAGGAGGCAGGATTGTGTCTTGGCAATGCAAGAAGCAATCTTGTGTGTCTACATCTACGTGTGAAGCTGAATATATTGATGCGGGTAGCTGCTGCTCTCAGGTTCTCTGGATACAACAGCAAATGCGCGATTACGGTTTGGATTTCACTCGTACTCCTATTATGATAGACAATAATGCCACAATTTCAATAACAAATAATCCCGTGAAACACAGTCGCACAAAACATATTGATATACGTCATCATTTTATACGGGATTGTGCTGAAAAGAGACTAATTGAATTACATCGAGTCGACACACTAGATAACCTGGCAGATCTTTATACTAAAGCTTTTGACAGGGCTCGCTTTGAACATTTAGTCGAACTCAACGGGATGAGGAATCCTGAATAACTGGTTTTTCATAAGAATTTTGTAAATAGTTTACTGTTTTCTTAAAAATCAAAAATACAAAAACATTGAAAAATAAAAAATATAAAAAAAATTGAAAATTGAAAATGAGTTATCACTGTGTGAAAAAGGAGAAATGATAGTACATCAGCAAGTTAGACTGTCACACTGAAATTGAAATTAAATTGCTTAAGTGTGATAGCAGCTTCATCATATGATGTACCAGTAGGCAAAAAGAATGAAATAATCAACTTACCAATGTGATATAAACTTAAATGAACTGAATATGAGTGGGGAACACATCAGTGGTGTATGGTTTAATAACCTTAAATCTTGCGTTGATAGATTGCCAAAATCTGAGGTTTTGGGTCTTTATACTGTTATTTCATCTGGGGATATCAGGGGTGTCCTTCTGCTGCATCCAGATACATACTGACCTAGACACACCCAGGATATCTTAAAAGAGCTAAAAATGCCAAAACCCATAAATGAAGAAGCTCTCATAGAGAGTTATTCAAATGTGCAAAATGCATAAATCGTACCAAAAAATGGTATTTGTCATAGCCCTCGTTAGATATTTTGGTCTCTTTGCTGTACGGAAGTACTGACCTGTTCACCAATTATCTAAACGTTGAAATACAAAACGGATGAATTCAGTATACTCACCTACTACGATGAATCTTTGTGCATACCTTGATCGCGGGGGTATATCCTGAAGTGGGACACACTAGTATATCAGAAATAAAATTACCTTAACGTATCATACGATAATGGTACTTGAAATGTTCATGCATTTTGTTTAAGTGGACAAACATACTGGTAATCGTCTTGAACTGCTTTTCACGAAAAATTAAATAAAGAATTATCTAATTGTGTGAAACAGTTTGATTGTGCTAATATGATCTTCTTACCAGTGATTCTCACAAAAATAGAGTGTTTATTGCTTTTGTTATTTACTTGCTTTCAGAAAATATAAAAATCCAAAAATAGTGTCTTTTTCTGTTTAAAATTCTTAACGTACGAAAAACTGTTATTCTTGGAGGAATTGTTACTGATAGGGGGAGACGGTGTTGGAAAGTGAGTTCAAAATTTTAATCATGCGGGTTATAGGGTGTGTGATTAAAAAGTTTTGCGTGTTGGTGATAAAATTGAAAATGCTTAATTTGTGATACAGTTTAACTATCTCTTGAAAAATAATAATTTATTTAACTTTGTTGAAAAAATCTTATGGTTTCTCGAGATGTTTGTTTTATAGTATACAGATTGAAGCAGTGTGTTGCTGAGAAGTTAAAGTGATGAGTTGCTGTGAAGATGAGAGTTTGATTGGATGCATGGTAGAACCTCCTTTCTACATTGCAGACAAAGTTGAAGAGATTGAAGATTGCTTTACAAATGCTGAACTAGAGTTTACTCAAACACTAAAGTTTTTGAAGATTTGGTGATTGGATGCATCAGCTTAGGGGGAGTCTGTTGCTGACAGAGCTATTGAAGCTGAAGCTATCCAAAGACCAAAGACAGTGCAAGATTACATGAAGATTGCAAGATGACTGAAGACAAAGTTATTTTATGAAGCTATTGTCAAGGGGGAGTTTGTTGGTGCATATTTGTGACAACAGCTTAGATTTGGTCTTTGGATATCTTGTAATTAGTTAAACGATAAACAGTTAGCGGGTTTAGCTTTGTAATAGTTTGGGCTAAACAAAACCCAGTTGGGACAAGGGTGGACGAAATGGGCCTTGCCCATGTAGGAAACTCTAGCCCATGTAGCAACCTTGTGTTATATAAACAAGGTTAGGCTTTAGGGTTTAGGTTAATCAGCCCAAACAGTTGTTAGTGAGATTTTCGTGAGAGCTTTACTGCTTGGAAGAAATAGAGAGAGTTGGGGTTTTGATTGATTGTAATACTTTGGTTTGATAATCAATAGAAAACCCAGTTTGAAAGTGAATTGCTGATTTCTGTTTCTACTCATTCTGCTATATTATGATCAAGAGGATTCCGCACTCTTGATTGGATTGACAATTCTGTATAAGATCCATACATCAAGGGGACCTACAGAAAAAGATGATGATTTGTACGTTCCATCTCCTGAACATGTTCAAGAGATTCAAACACCACCGTCTGAGGGTAGAAAGTAGTCAAATGCAAGAAAACAGACTAAAACCCCTACAGCTCGAAGGTTGAAAATCTTGCTGAAGAATAAACCAATCCATGAACCAAGCAAACCACCATCACCACCACCACAACAATCACCACCACAACAATCATCACCACCACAACAACCACCACAATCACCACCACAACAATCACCTATCCTTGAACAACCTCAAATTACTTCACAACATATCTTACAAACACCACCATCTACACAACCACAAATTTAAACCACTCTTGGATCTTCTGGTTTCAAAAATTTTCCTCACATACCAGATAATATTCCTCTTGAAGACATTGGAGATTTTAATTTTGTGCCTGATGATGTTGTGAAAAAGTTACAACAGAAAGTGGATGAAGTGTTAGTGGAGAATAAGAAGTTGAAGAAGGATGTCAAATCTGTCAAAGCTGAAAATTCATCTTTGCTAAAGAAAGTTGAAGCCGATCAAGCTGAGATTGATATTCTGAAGGTTTGAATAGCTGAGTTGGAAGAAGAAAAGTCTAGAAGAGATGAACAGAACAAGTATTTTGAGCTGAAAAACAAAGAACTGGAGGCAAATAATGCTAGAATGGAACATGAGGATTATATGTTGAGAAAAGTAATAGAAGATTTGCTTGGCAAGCCAGTTGAACAGAGGTTTGAGGAGATTCAGCTAGAGGAAGTTAGAGCGAAAAGAAAAGTTGAAATGGAAGCTGACATGAAAGACAAGGGTAAAGGTCTTGAAGGTGAAAAAGTTGTTGACGTGTTAGAAAGGGCAATGGTTATGTCTGAGCCTATAGAAGAGCCAATATCGCCTGTTCTGCCTATATCTTCAGTATCTGGTGTAAATGATGAAGATGACGATGATGCTTTGATAGATGATGCAGATGATGTATATTTTGCAAGTAGTAGTGATGATGGAAACGATGACGATCAAGGTACTTCAGGTATTAAAGTTACTGAAGCATCTTAAGAAGAAAATGTTGATGATTATCTTCGAGATGATGCAAATGAAGAACCTGAAAATGCTGAAGGTGAGGGGGAGCATGTTAATGATAAAGATGTTGATGAAAGTGAAAAATTGATTCTACGTCTTGAACCTGATGTAGAAGAAGGTGAATACAGGCACTCATATACTATGGCTGATATCATCAAAATGACACATATTGAAGATGTTAACTTCAAGTTTGATTTTGAAGAAGAACTGAATCAGTTTGATATCAATCAGCAGCCCGATTATCAGTATAAGTACGTTGAAGAAGCTGATAATTACGACAGGGTTGAAGTTGAGGATTGCAGTGATGAAGAATTGTCTGAGAATGTTGATACTTCAAACTTTCCAACGCTGGTTGAATTTTTCAGTCAAGAGAACATAGATGAGCTGAGAAGGAAAGTTGAAGAATGTTTAAATAATAAGAATTTTGATGGGACGACGAAAGATGAACATCATGAAGAAAGAAAGAAGTGGTTTAGAAAAGACACTGAAAGAAAATTCAAACGACCGCTAAAGTTTTACAAGAGAGACAGAGCAGTTTCGCTTGGTGATATTATCAGCTGGGGTTATTTGCCGCAGGTTAATGCTTATGCTATCAGACGAGAGTATGGTGTTCAATATTTTGCATACATTCAGGATATCATGTCTTTACCATGGTGGGATGTTGAAGAACTTCCAAAAGTTAGAACGTTGAATTATCCTGTCAGAGAACGTGATATGCCGACTTGGGGTCTGATGAAATTTGAAGCATTCAAATATTTCAAACACTGGAAACCTCACTATCCAAAGAAAGTGAAGAGGATAGATCCAGTAACAGGTGTTGAAGAGACGATCTTGCACATCAAAAAGCCCAGGGTGATAAAAAATATTCCGTTGCCAAAAATGGAGCAAGTTTTTTACAATGGGTTCGTATGTTGGGTATATAGTTGCATATCAACGGAAGCTGTGATAACATACAAAGTGGAGAATGAAGTAAGACACATCTACTTGTATGATCCATTGTGGATTGTGAACTGCTCGGCAAAAGATATAGAATGCTTGTTTGTGAATAAGATCGGGTACAGGAAAGAAGACAAAGATCAGGCAATGCAGTTTCAGAAAGTTGTATCTATCTGCTTTCAGAAAGGAATTAACTCTGAGAATGCATGGTCAACTAAGTGGAGAAAGATTGAGAAAGAAGAAGCTTTGAAAGCTGAGAAAGAAAAGAAGAAACTTGAAGGGAATAGAGGTAAATTGATGAGGTTACAAGCTGAAGAAAAGATGAAAGCGGCTAAAGAAAACGAAAAGCTGAAGAGTGCGTTGAAAAGAAAGCCGAAGCAGAGGGAAGAAAAGTTTAAGTCCTTGTAAAGAAAGTGCTGAAGACAACCTGACTGAAGACTCCGGCAATATCCAAGGGGGAGTTTGTTGGTGCACGATGTCTATCGCCTACGTCAACAGTCTAGGTCATGTCGGTAGCTTGTAAGGGTTAAACGTGTCAAAATGTAATTTTATGTGTGTTTGTAAGTCATTTCGCACGAAATGGTATTTGGCCATTTCGTACGAAATGAGGTTTTGCTATTTCGTACGAAATGGCATGTTGCCATTTCATACGAAATCAGTTCCCTATAAATAGGGCAGTTTGGTTTTTCATTTGGTACGAAATAGAGAAGTGTGTAACGAAGTGCTGCCAGTTTCTCTCTGTGTATTGACATTAAATATCAATGAAAAACATGTTTTAAGTATAAATCTCTGTTTCTACACCTTTCTATCACTGATTCTCAGTTGTTAGACTGTTTCCGCCTCTCTAACAGCTTAGATTTGACTCTGAACGACTCATTCAGGTCGTATATCGATCCTACACTCGATATGGACATTACGAGTTCCTGGTTATGCCGTTTGGTCTGACAAACACGCCAGCAGTATTCATGGATTTGATGAACAGAGTTTGTAAGCCGTATCTTGATAAGTTTGTGATCGTGTTCATTGACGACATTTTGATCTACTCAAAGATGAAGGAAGAACATGAGCAACATCTAAGGACTATCTTAGAGCTGCTCAAGAGAGAGAAGTTGTACGCGAAGTTCTCAAAGTGCGAATTTTGGTTACGCGAGGTTCAGTTCCTTGGTCACGTGGTTAATGGAAATGGAATCCATGTGGATCCTACAAAGATCGAGGCAATCAAGAATTGGGAGACTCCAAAGATGCCAACCGAGATTCGACAGTTTCTAGGTTTGGCAGGTTATTATCACAGATTTATTGAGGATTTCTCGAAAATCACTCAACCATTGACCTCCCTCACACAGAAAGACAAGAAATACGAATGGGGAGACAAGCAAGAATAAGCATTTCAGTTATTGAAAAACAAGCTTTGCGATGCACCAATTTTATCTCTACCCGAAGGCACTGACGACTTCGAGGTATATTGCGACGCTTCGCGTCAAGGTTTAGGCTGCGTGCTGATGCAACGACAGAAGGTTATAGCCTATGCTTCACGTCAACTGAAGGTTCACGAGAAGAACTACACCACACATGATTTGGAACTAGGCGCAGTGGTGTTTGCATTAAAGATTTGGCAACATTACTTGTATGGCACGAGATGCACAATCTTCACTGATCACAAGAGCCTGCAGCATATATTTAATCAGAAAGAGCTCAACATGAGACAAAGACGATGGGTAGAGTTGTTGAACGACTATGATTGTGAAATCAAGTATCACCCAGGGAAGGCGAATGTAGTCGCCGATGCCTTAAGTGGGAAGGAAAGAATCAAGCCCATAAGGGTTAGGGCTTTGGAAATGATTGTTCAGACAGACCTCACGTTGCGCATTCGTGCTGCGCAGAGGGAAGTTCTTAAAAGGGAAAATCTTGAAAATGAATATATCCGGGGGATGGAGAAGCAATTGGTACCAAAGGAGGATGGAACATTGTGTTTCTTGGGAAGAATTTGGGTTCCTTTCTTTGGTGGTCTGAGAGACGTTATTTTTTATGAGGCTCACAAGTCACGGTACTCGATCCATCCAGGATCGGATAAAATGTACCAGGATTTAAAGGATTTCTATTGGTGGCCGAGATTAAAGGGCGATGTTGCAACATATGTTGGCAAATGTTTGACTTGCGCCAAGGTGAAGGCCGAATACCTGTAGGATCGGTTTCGGACCCGAACGAGTCGTTCAGAAGAGTTCTTTGACTATACGAAAGGCGGAAACAGACGTATAGACTCGAAACAGCTTGAATATCACTTTAACCTTCTTGTATATTGATTTAACAGAGATTACGGTTACAAGAAAATACCGGCAGCACTTCGGTACCAATTTCTGATTCCCCCCCCCCAAATGACAACACAACTAGGGTATTTATAGTGGAGCTGATTCCCCACGAAAGTGCAACTTTCTGATTCCCCACGAAAGTGCAACTTTCTGATTCCCCACGAAAATGTCATGACCATTTCGTGGGAAATCACCATTTCGTGGGAAATCAAACCTAAATCAACCTATTTTCTCGTACAACGTGCCCTGATTTAACATTCTAATACTAGACTCGATACAAGACGAAGTCGACAGATGTATGCACCAACAGACTCCCCTCAGATGTTGACGAGTCTTCAGTGTCGAGTCTTCTCATCTTCAGTCTTTATCAGTCTTCGGGCTTCCATAATCTCTATCTGGATCTTGTCACACTCTTTCTCTCTTGAATATCAGCACCAACAGATAGTCTCCCCTCGGATGAAGCTTTAATACTCTTTTCATCTTCAAACTTTCTCTAACAGACTCCCCCTCAAAACATGCTGGGATCGTAGTCTGACTTTTACAGAATCAGGATCGCAACTTGGCTCGCTACTCTCAATCAGAATCCAGGCTTTCCTGCAAATCCTCTACCCAAAACATAAGTTTCATAAAAGATAAGATATAACAAATTTAGAAACTTTGCTAATCACTTGAAAACACAACCCTGAATACATCATTTTTAAGTATCAAACAAAATGATTTATCATGTCAATTTCTGATGAACCACTTGAATATATATCATTTTTACATCTTCAAACAAATTTTCCCAAACCTGTTCGTCATGTTTAGCACTCGGAATTTTGAAAATCAGCTTTTCAACATCAGTTGTCTAAAATCTTTTTGAATTTTCAAAAATTTATGCTAAAACACACCGAAAATCTTTTTGGATTTTTGAAATAACAGAAATGAAATGCAGTAAGGAAATATTTACATACAATATTTTTGTGAGTTTGTGTAAGAGGATCATATCAGTTTTTGAGACAAATCACCAACACCGTTAAGCTTTAATCATTTTAAGTTCTAAACGATTCACCTAGATTCTCAGTATACTGGTCCACTTAAATTTTCACACAAAGTTCAACTGTTTCGAGATACGAGATTAATGTTTTAAGCACTTAAACTTAATCGCGTGTCCCACCTCAGAATATACTCCCGTATCCAGATCCCAATATTCAGTCTTACAGGTAAATATGACACAAATGATATCTGTAGGGGAATAAATTATGATCGAAATCGTGAGAGCTCAGGTCAGAACTACCGTTCAGCAGAGAGATCACGAATCGACTTTTGGGTGTGTCCCCTTTAGAGGATCTTTTTTTTACAACAGCATTGCTAAACAATTTTATTGTCTTATCATATATGCTGAGGGTGATGCTAGGTTTCAAGCATTGCGGAAAGTATTATTCGAGGACTAGGTCAGAACTTCCATTCAGCAGAAGTCCAGGAATAATACCCCAGATATCACTGAGTATAAAGACCTAGTATGTCAGAAAAAGAAATCTTTCAAACGAGATTTCGGGGGTTACCCATATATCCAAGAGATGTTACCCACGATATAAGCAAGTTTGAATTTAGGTTTATATCTCGTCACAATCTACTAAATGTGCAAAAACCTACTCACACATCCACAGTGAGATCGTTTATCACATTTGACTTTCCAATTCTTTAGCATGTTGTGATAGTCCACTGATGTACTATCATTTCCTCTTTTGTACAACAAAACTCATTTTTTATTTTTTTTTACTGTTTTTTTTTATTTTGCCAGTAGGTTTTATCATGTTTTTTCTTTTTCAAATTTTCTAATGTTTTTGGATTTTCTGAAAATTTTTACTCCCCCTAAAATGCAAACACATTTTAGGAAATTTGAAAACAAACTATAAAATAAAGTGACAACTAATATCGAATTACTTCACATCGCCATCCACTCGGCATAAACCATCAGAACTCCCCTTCACAACAAACTATTTTCCCATTGTGATTTCAAAACACTTAAGTTTATTTTAATCAAATGGTTTTTCCGGAAAATTAGTTTTGTTGATTTTCAAACCATTTGTAGGTTAGGGGTTCATCACATTGTTCTCCAAAATACCACTTGTAAGTATGGTCCAATCAAGTTCAACTTAATGACCTTGATTAACCACTTGTCAATGAAAGCCTCTTTCACCCACTTACAGGTTCATTTCACCAACCATAACCACTTGTAAATCAAAATATAACAATTTAAATATACCACCTGTACTTTACCAATTGTACCACTTGTAGGATCATTTGCTAAGAAAGATGCCGATACCTGCTCCAGTCTTACCAACCTGGGAGCTCCGGCAAGTCAGGTTTTTAGTTAGGAAAAACTTTCCCCCAAGCCTGACCAGCCTTGGGAGATTCTGGGACACATCTATCCCACCAACATTTTGATTTATAAAAATCTTTTGCAGTTTGAACCTTCCCATCAACCATCTTCCCAAAAATATGTTTCACTTTTCCATTGAAAGCCTTCTCAACATCAAATTCTCCCTTATCAGCGAAGAATTGATTTGAGATCTCTACCTTTCCCACTTTCTTCATCAAATTTTCCTTTGACAATGGAGGAAAATCTTCATCGTTCACCTCTGGAACGGAATTCACAACCATTTTCTCAACCAAAGACTCCTCTGATTTTATGGAATCAGATTCATTGTCAGAACAACTATCTGTTTTAACAACCCACTTTTGTTTACTTAAATCACCTCTTCTTTTGTAAAACCTTTTTGAACTTTCTCCTTCCTCAGAAGTAGAATTTTCAAACTTTTTAACATTTTTCACAGGTTCTTCTTTCTTATCAACACAAGTCTTTGTCAAAACAGATTTAGAAGAAACTCCCTGTTTTTGGTAGTTGGTCTTGGGGCAATTCCAAGCTATGTGTCCAACTTCCTGGCATTTGACACAGGTTCTTCTGTCAACTCTTTGAGCAAACTTTCTCACATTCTTCTTCACTTCAGCAAGAAACTCCTGATTTGACTGCTTCCAAAACGGTTTCTTCTGTCCATCCTCTGAACTTCCTCCTGAAACAAATTTTGTTTTTGGTTTATAAGTTTTCTGATTTTTATAATTTTCTGATCAAATAAAACCAAGATCTTTCTTTTTGAGATTATCATTATGGTTTGATTTCTTTTGGAAATTATAACCATAACCGTAACCCATTTTCTTGTTAACTCTTTGTTTAATCCTTGAAGTGTAAGGTTTAGGTTTTGCAGAAAGATTTGAATCTTTTTTTTAGAAATATTAATTTCTATTAATTTGAAAACCTTTTTGATCATTTCAGTTTTAACACTTCTTATTGGGAATTCATTATCAGAATATAATTTGTCTGAATCATTCAAAATATAAGCCAAATTGATTGATTCATCATTCAAATTAGATTTTGATAATAAAAATTCCTTGTTGTAAACCCTCTTAACCGGTGAACTCGGACTCTTCTCATACAAACTCGAACTATCTGACTTAGACTCCAACTTTGACTCTTCATCCATATCCAACACCTGATCGACAACTCTCTTAACTAACTCAGACTCATGATCAGTGTCAGACGCTGTGAATGTGACATCAATATTGTCTGGTAATTCATCAATGATTTCAGACTTTAACTTGATGTTGACTGCCTTTTAAACGCTCCTCGTTAGGATTCCTTGAAGAATAAGTTTCATGGATCGGGGGCGGACATCTGTTATACTTGACACTTGGTTTCTTACCAGTATCAGTATCTTCAGTCTTTTTATCCATGAACGCTTCCAGACCTGCAACAGTAGGATAAACACGATCAATCAAATAATCACAAGTAGTGTAACTCAACAATAATCGTTTAATCCTTTCACTTTCGATCTTCTCAAGTTCCACTTCCTGTTTTAGCTTCGCACAATCTTCGATGTACTCATTTATAACGCTCTGCTTTGTCATTAATGTTGCGCTCATCTTTTCCATTGCTTTTTCAATCTCTGAATTCGTCCTTTTCAGACTATCAACTGTCCTGTTCAGCACATCGTACGACTCCTTCACGTACTTCACATTAGACAGTAAATCTTCTTTAATCTTCTCAAGTTCAACAATCTTCTTATCTTTCTCCTCACAAACTTGGCAAGGCTCCTCACATTTCAAACACGGTTTAACGACCTCGACTATCTTATCAACTTCAACAACTTTCTCAATTTCAACAATCTTTTCAATTTCAACAACTTTCTCTACAATCTTTTCAACCACTGGTTCTTTAGATTCTATTTCAACTTTCTGTCCCTTAGTTTCCTTTGTTAAACTTTCTTCAACTTCTTCTTTCTCAGTTTCTACTTTTGCTTCCAACTCATGTTCTTCAATTTTCTGAATAAACTGTGCCAGATTCATACTCTCTGATTTCCTCATGAGTTTCACAATCATCAAATATGTTCCCCACTTGTGCTGTGGTAAAGCTTCAGCTAGTTTATCAATCCATTCATCATCATCTTTCTTAATGTTCAATCTTTCCATTTCCACGACTAAATGACAATATCTATCAATGGTCATCTTTGTTGTTTCATGGTCAAAAGCTACAAACATGTCAAATGACTTCTTCAACAACGCCTTTTCCATGTTTCTGTTTCACAAAATTCTCAAACACAAACTTTCTTGTGTCAAAAATACTGGTCTCAAATGAGTTGTATCACTTTGTAAAACACCTGAAAACAAACGAACAAACTGTCACACCCCGAAATATCAGAGCATTGGCGTGACTGGACTAGTATCTTCATTGCACAGCGGAAGCAAATAAGCTAAGACTTTTAGTATGTGAACGCCCACTAAGTACTCGACTCCAGATGGTTCTCCTATTCCAACCGTGCCTTGTCTTAGAAATGCAACCTGAGAAAGAAACATGCGAAAAAGTCAACATAAAGTTGAGCGAGTTCATAGTTTGTTTGTAAAAGATTTGAAATAAATCTCTTTGAATAACCGGTTTTTGAAGTATTGTTGTGAAAACGAATTTAAAATCATTTTCATATATAAATCAAGTTTTCATGTGTACCCCACGTACTTCATGTATAATTCAAGTTTTTCTTGAGTACCCCACGTACTTCAAGTATAATTCCTGTTTTCTTGAGTACCCCACGTACTCAAGTATAATTCCCGTTTTCTTGAGTACCCCACGTACTTCAAGTATTAATCAAGTTTTTGTATGGTATGAATTTTATGTAAATAAAGTATTCCTGTAAGTATCAGGATTGTTAATGGGTTGCAAAGCCATTAACATGTGACACGACATAGGAAGTCACCAAACCTTAGGCATTTAATTGGTATATTCTGAGACACAAAAGCACTACTCGATTCTCGCCCTCACCGAGAGTGTGGCTGCCCGGCACCCGTTAGATCTAACCTTTTGTTCTGCAGTCTAGGTATATTGTTGATTAATGGTGCTTCTGTACCCTATTCGTGACACGATTTCTCGCATCATTTCTCATAACGCCTCATACTTGGTTCTCGTCCTCACCAAGTGCGTTTCTCGTATTCTTATATCTCGTCACACTTGGTTCTCGTCCTCACCAAGTGTGCTTCTTGTATTTTTATCATACCATTTGTATACATTTTAACATTTGTATTTTGTAAACTCTTGTATTTGTATTTTCCCGTAGTTTATAAAACTAGAATCTCGTGTGTATGCATATTTCAAAAAATACGCTTGTTTGAAAAACCGGTATAAAACATAAGCTTTTCGTAAACCATTTATGTCATTTAAACTTGCTTGTAAAATGGTTTAGAAATATGTAATTCTTGTATGCTTTGCAAAAAGTGCATGTCTTTCCACCCCGAAAACATTTAGAAAAATGTAAAAATGTGGGGTTATGAACTCACCTGAATATTCCTGTGCAAAGCTAGCTATATACGACTTTGTGATGTCGTTTCCAAGACTTGACTCACTAGCGTGCATTCTACAATATTCCTAACACGGAACATCTTATAAGTTTCTAATTAATGCGGTAACAAATCTACGTGTTACCGAGCTCTACCGAATCGTTAACTGGACGATTTGACGATAAGTTGTTAACTTAATAAAAATGATTAAGTTAAACTTATTAAGTTCCTAGAAGTCGTTTGTGTATATCGGAAGATTCATATGAAAGTAATATATAATAAACTTGTATTATATATGTTGCGTC
Organism: Helianthus tuberosus; assembly: GCA_030545235.1. NCBI lineage: Eukaryota > Viridiplantae > Streptophyta > Magnoliopsida > Asterales > Asteraceae > Helianthus > Helianthus tuberosus. The sequence goes on along the minus strand of CM060416.1, from coordinate 82,368,032 downwards.
TTGTATATATTTGCCAAAATATACGTATATGCCGTTTCGGCGCTTGTAATAAATATAAAAGTTGTATTTATTTTGCGAAAGTATCATCGAGTCGTTGAATAGATAAACTATATGTAGTTTGTAAAGGAATTCGTGCTACGCGATGTTTGAAATAAATATATATACTATATTTATTTATAAAAGAATTCGAGTTTACGTTTGAAATAAATATATAAATTATATTTATTTTTATAAAGGATTCCTCGAATTTCCGAAGTTCAAAACAAAATAGTTTCCGAATCGTTGTAAGTTGTAAAGTGCCGTTGTAATAATTATTTATTCGTGTTTAAGGTTTCTCGGATACAAAAAGTTGCGTCTTTTAATAAAATGCGTTAGTTTTAAAGGATTTTCTCGAAAATCGGGCAGAGTTTCCTCTGTTTTTGGACGCCCCTGACAACACAAGTTGTCGTTATTTATTCAAAATTCAAACAATATGTATATATAACTTTGTCAACTATATCAAAACGCCAAATATTTCATAAAGTGTAAACTATAACTAAATCGTTTCGAGCTCAATTGTCACGTAAGTAATAAAAATAAATCAACGTAAATTATGTTCGCGTGCTAAATTCTTTACCAAGTCTTCATGCCGAAAAGTCGAACCGCCTGACTGAGTTGACCGGGTCAACTGAGTTGACCGAGTCAGCTCTTGTTGAACCGAGTCGAGCCGAGTTGGACCGAGTCAAGCTGAGTCGGACCGAGTTTGACCCGGATTCACCCGAAATCTGCTGAAATCCTTGAACCATACTTGACCCGCACCATAATCTGACCCGAAAAGCTTAAACCATAAATCAAATCAGAGTCAAGCCTCAAGCCATGACCCGACCCCAAGTTTGAAATGGAACCGAGCCACCTGTCGGACCACCTTCATTCCGCCGCCACAGCAATATTTCATCATTATTCGGAAGTAAAACAACGGAGAAAAGGAATGGGGGGGGTATTTACCGGAAATCTGTCGGGTAATGATAAGAACCGCCGGTCCAAGTTACAGACCGCCGGGCCGAGACACGAACCACCGGTCCGTGAGACAAACCGTCGGACTGAGATGTCGACTGCCAGTCCGAGATGTCTACCACCGGTCCGAGACGCAGATTGCCGATCTGAGTCTCCGACCTCCGCCGCCTGACTCCGTCAACACAACCGCCGTCTCTCACCACCACAACCACTTCTCTCTCTCTCTCTCCTCTCCTCCCTTCTGTTTCTCTCTCTTTGTCTTCGTCGCCACACCACCACCGGACTGTGGTGGTGGTGGTGGTCGTTCCTGTTGTACGAAGGAGGGGGGCTGCTTGTCGGGTGCGATCGGGGAAGAAAGGGGGGAGCGAGAGGGGAGTGGAGATCGAATGGGGTGGGTGTTTGGCTGTGACTTTTGTTTGAGAAGATGAACTTCTGTGTGTGTGTATGTGATATCGAGAGAGAGAGGACAGACTATAAGTCTGTGTTGTGTTTGTGTGTATTAACTCTTGCACCACTAAAAGATTAGCATGCCCCCTATTTATAAACTCACATATGGATTTTGTCTTGTGGTTAAGATCATTATTTTCCAGCAATTTATTAACCATAAGTTTTTATGTTCCAAACTTTAGAGACCAAAAATCTTTTAGAGATTTTGTAAAGATTTTTCAGAGATTTGATGAGATTTTATAAGTTTTGCATAGAGATTTTGTATGTTATGTGCGGGTTGAGGCTTGTGGGTTTTGGGCTTGGGCCCAGGGCCCACAAGCCCATCTCACGTGTGAGTGGCCCGTAATCCCTACGAGACCTGATATCGTGACCCATACTCCATAAGCACAAAATATTCATGTAGCATCCATATTTGGCGGTGTCGTCAGTATTTCGTACGGTTTCAGTCCGTTGTCATTTGATGTTTCGCAGATTCCACGCGAATCTTCATACGTGTACTGTATAGCTGAACAAACGTTCCTGGGCACTCCAAGGGCCTGGTTAAGTTTATTTTGCGCTGTAAACACTATTTATTATCGCGTTAATCACCTATTAATCACGTAATTAAGGGCGTAAATTACCGGTTGTCACATTCTCCCCCTGTTAATAAAATTTCGTCCTCAAAATTTAGAATACGTTAACTCCTTAGAGTTACGTTATGCGTAGAAAATACGAATAGTACCAAAGTGAACGATCATGAAATCGAATCAAGACTTATTCGAATGATGTGAGTTCAAAGATGTATCCCAAGATACAAATGAATTCTAGAAATGATTGCATTCAATAAATGAATTTAGGTTTCAACAAGCTCAAATGTAATAGTTTGCATGAAACGCTCAATCATGATCAGCCCAAGCTGCAAGTTCTACCGACGCCACAAGGTGTCGTAGTGAATGAAACAATTCAAATATAGCGGTGATCGAACAAGTATCACCTGTGTTTTGCATAAAACGCTCAATCATGATTAGCCCAAGCTACAAGTCTGTACTGACACCACGAGGTGTCGAAATCAACAAACGACTTAATGGAGTCGTAGACCAAACAAATCTACTACGACTCAGAACAATGAAACGCTTGTTAAAATGAATTCGAATATGATGTTTCCAATACATCATATGATGTCTTGAATTGAATGTGTGTAATGAACAAGTTCAAACAATTGGGTTTGATTTCGGCGCAAGCCGACAATAAATACATGTATTGACAAGAAAGCTTTCGGCATGGTTACAACGAAAAACCATGTATGTAACTTGAAAAGAAAAGAAATTTCAAGAAAATGTGTTGACTTGATAACAAAGAAGCCATCAATTATAATAATGCGGGTCATTCGAGTCACAATTCAATAATTAGATTTAGCGAAATAATATTTGAACTTTAATGAAACGCTTTATTCGAAACGAAACCACATGCGTAACAAACGATGCATGCGTAACATATGAATTTTCAAGAAATGAAGCAAATGAGTATTCGCTAAAATGATAGAAACGATTGTGATACAATGACCATTAAGAGGAGTAGAGATGCGAAAATCTACTCACTAGATGCAAAAGTCAGAATTTCAATAAAGAAATTTAAGGACTTTACCTGGGGTTTCATGTGACGACCAGTTGTTAGGTGACTTTACCATGGAATGTCGAACATAGCGTATTCGTCGTTAACAAGATAGGGGGTATGCGGAGACATACGTCTTCTCCTTGGCGTGATTTGGTCGTTGCAGGATCGCGTGCCAAACCGCCGCTTCCTGATCGATAGTTTTCGTGCTGACAGGATCTAGCGTCGTCGCTGAATTGCGCCATCGTGTCTTTTCTAAGGCAGCGCCTTGATATTCGTATGTGACATACTTCAACCTCCGTTGATCGAGTTCTCGTGTACTTTTGCACGCTCATGCTTCGTTTTGCATAGGTTACCTGCTCGGCTAAATAGCATAGATGACATAAAAATGGCGTTTGTCCGAGTTAATAAACGTGGTACCTACGTGATGACCTTTAATGAACTTCAACATGAGTTTCCGAAGGTCTTAAATGCATGTTTCCTAAATTCTCAGAGTTTTGTGCACTGTATGCGACTGTTTTGTGTACCGTGTGTAAAACACAACTTTAGCGTATGTTTAAAAAGAAAATCTTGACAGTTTGTCTTTCGGCAACGGTTGGAGACCATATTCGAGTCTTAGGCGTTCTGTGTATTCGGGTTTTAATATTCTAAGTTCCCAGAGGAAATTGAGGTTAGAGCCTAAGTATCTCTAAAGACAACCCTATTCGCTGTAACCTATAGCTCTGATACCAATCTGTCACACCCCGAAATATCAGAGCATTGGCGTGACTGGACTGGTATCTTCATTGCACAGCGGAAGCAAATAAGCTAAGACTTTTAGTATGTGAACGCCCACTAAGTACTCGACTCCAGATGGTTCTCCTATTCCAACCGTGCCTTGTCTTAGAAATGCAACCTAAGAAAGAAACATGCGAAAAAGTCAACATAAAGTTGAGCGAGTTCATAGTTTATTTGTAAAAGATTTGAAATAAATCTCTTTGAATAACCGGTTTTTGAAGTATTGTTGTGAAAACGAATTTAAAATCATTTTCATATATAAATCAAGTTTTCATGTGTACCCCACGTACTTCATGTATAATTCAAGTTTTTCTTGAGTACCCCACGTACTTCAAGTATAATTCCCGTTTTCTTGAGTACCCCACGTACTTCAAGTATAATTCAAGTTTTTCTTGAGTACCCACGTACTCAAGTATAATTCCCGTTTTCTTGAGTACCCCACGTACTTCAAGTATTAATCAAGTTTTTGTATGGTATGAATTTTATGTAAATAAAGTATTCCTGTAAGTATCAGGATTGTTAATGGGTTGCAAAGCCATTAACATGTGACACGACATAGGAAGTCACCAAACCTTAGGCATTTAATTGGTATATTCTGAGACACAAAAGCACTACTCGATTCTCGCCCTCACCGAGAGTGTGGCTGCCCGGCACCCGTTAGATCTAACATTTTGTTCTGCGGTCTAGGTATATTGTTGATTAATGGTGCTTCTGTACCCTATTCGTGACACGATTTCTCGCATCATTTCTCATAACGCCTCATACTTGGTTCTCGTCCTCACCAAGTGCGTTTCTCGCATTCTTATATCTCGTCACACTTGGTTCTCATCCTCACCAAGTCTGCTTCTTGTATTTTTATCATACCATTTGTATACATTTTAACATTTGTATTTTGTAAACTCTTGTATTTGTATTTTCCCGTAGTTTATAAAACTAGAATCTCGTGTGTATGCATATTTCGAAAAATACGCTTGTTTGAAAAACCGGTATAAAACATAAGCTTTTCGTAAACCATTTGTGTCATTTAAACTTGCTTGTAAAATGGTTTAGAAATATGTAATTCTTGTATGCTTTGCAAAAAGTGCATGTCTTTCCACCCCGAAAACATTTAGAAAAATGTAAAAATGTGGGGTTATGAACTCACCTGAATATTCCTGTGCAAAGCTAGCTATATACGACTTTGTGATGTCGTTTCCAAGACTTGACTCGCTAGCGTGCATTCTACAATATTCCTAACACAGAACATCTTATAAGTTTCTAATTAATGCGGTAACAAATCTACGTGTTACCGAGCTCTACCGAATCGTTAACTGAACAATTTGACGATAAGTTGTTAACTTAATAAAAATGATTAAGTTAAACTTGTTAAGTTCCGAGAAGTCGTTTGTGTATATCGGAAGATTCGTATGAAAGTAATATATAATAAACTTGTATTATATATGTTGCGTCTTGTATATATTTGCCAAAATATACGTATATGCCGTTTCGGCGCTTGTAATAAATATAAAAGTTGTATTTATTTTGCGAAAGTATCATCGAATCGTTGAATAGATAAACTATATCTAGTTTGTAAAAGAATTCGTGCTACGCGATGTTTGAAATAAATATATATACTATATTTATTTATAAAAGAATTCGAGTTTACGTTTGAAATAAATATATAAATTATATTTATTTTTATAAAGGATTCCTCGAATTTCCGAAGTTCAAAACAAAATAGTTTCTGAATCGTTGTAAGTTGTAAAGTGCCGTTGTAATAATTATTTATTCGTGTTTAAAGTTTCTCGGATACAAAAAGTTGCGTCTTTTAATAAAATGCGTTAGTTTTAAAGGATTTTCTCGAAAATCGGGCAGAGTTTCCTCTGATTTTGGACGCCCCTGACAACACAAGTTGTCGTTATTTATTCAAAATTCAAACAATATGTATATATAACTTTGTCAACTATATCAAAACGCCAAATATTTCATAAAGTGTAAACTATAACTAAATCGTTTCGAGCTCGATTGTCACGTAAGTAATAAAAATTAATCAACGTAAATAATGTTCGCGTGCTAAATTCTTTACCATGTCTTCATGCCGAAAAGTCAAATCGCCTGATTGAGTTGACCGAGTCAGCTCTTGTTGAACCGAGTCGAGCCGAGTTGGACCGAGTCAAGCTGAGTCGGACCGAGTTTGACCCGGGTTCACCCGAAATCTGCTGAAATACTTGAACCATACTTGACCCGCACCATAATCTGACCCGAAAAGCTGAAACCATAAATCAAATCAGAGTCAAGCCTCTAGCCATGACCCGACCCCAAGTCTAAAATGGAACTGAGCCACCTGTCGGACCACCTTCATTCCGCCGCCACAGCAATATTTCATCATTATTCGGAAGTAAAACAACGGAGAAAAGGAATGGGGGGGTATTTACCGGAAATCTGTTGGGTAATGATAAGAACCGCCGGTCCAAGTTACAGACCGCCGGGCCGAGACACGAACCACCGGTCCGTGAGACAAACCGTCAGACTGAGATGTCGACTGCCGGTCCGAGATGTCTACCACCGGTCCGAGACGCAGATTGCCGATCTGAGTCTCTGACCTCCGCCGCCTGACTCCGTCGCCACCACCGCCGTCTCTCACCACCACAACCACTTCTCTCTCTCTCTCCTCTCCTCCCTTCTGTTTCTCTCTCTTTGTCTTCATCGCCACACCACCACCGGACTGTGGTGGTGGTGGTGGTCGTTCCTGTTGTACGAAGGGGGGGCTTCTTGTCGGGTGCGATCGGGGAAGAAAGAGGGGACCGAGATGGGAGTGGAGATCGAATGGGGTGGGTGTTTGGCTGTGACTTTTGTTTGAGAAGATGAACTTCTGTGTGTGTGTATGTGATATCGAGAGAGAGAGGACAGACTATAAGTCTGTGTTGTGTTTGTGTGTATTAACTCTTGCACCACTAAAAGATTAGCATGCCCCCTATTTATAAACTCACATATGGGTTTTGTCTAGTGGTTAAGATCATTATTTTCCAGCAATTTATTAACCATAAGTTTTTATGTTCCAAACTTTAGAGACCAAAAATCTTTTAGAGATTTTGTAAAGATTTTTCAGAGATTTGATGAGATTTTATAAGTTTTGCATAGAGATTTTGTATGTTATGTGCGGGTTTAGGCTTGTGGGTTTTGGGCTTGGGCCCAGGGCCCACAAGCCCATCTCACGTGTGAGTGGCCCGTAATCCCTACGAGACCTGATATCGCGACCCATACTCCATAAGCACAAAATATTCGTGTAACATCCATATTTGGCGGTGTCGTCAGTATTTCGTACGGTTTCAGTCCGTTGTCATTTGATGTTTCGCAGATTCCACGCGAATCTTCATACGTGTACTGTATAGCTGAACAAACGTTCCTGGGCACTCCAAGGGCCTGGTTAAGTTAATTTGCGCTGTAAACACTATTTATTATCGCGTTAATCACCTATTAATCATGTAATTAAGGGAGTAAATTACCGGTTGTCACACAAACAATCAGTTTAAACGTACTGAATACGTAAAAATGTGTCGGTGTAATCAATCTAAGACTCGTATCGAAGATTTGCGAACTCGTTCCAATGTTGTTCAAGTGAGATCTCTGAATGATTGGGCCTAGAATGATTTAGACCAAGAATCTTGTAACAATGAATGTGACCAACAACTCTCAAATGTTAAACAACTATGATTGGGCCGTCAATGATGGTGAACCTTGGGCCGATAACAAATGAAGTCACATGGGCTGCCTGTATGGATCTTATCAATTCAAAAACAAATCTAGCCGACAACAATATTGTCTCAACAAAACTGATTGGCTTAGCAACTCACTAAACCGAAATATGATTGGGCCGCAACTATTTGTAATAAAGTGATAATTCAAATAAAAACTAATTCTTATTAGGTCGATAAAGTCAAAGTCACATGCACTGACAATTTCAAATTTGCATTAAATCTGATTGGGCCACCCTTTAAGTCTGAATCATATTGTGATTGGGCCTCAAATATCAATTGTCAAACTAACAAGATTGGGCCGATTCTCATGTGCACATGCAAACTCTTAATGTCCTGACATATATGATAAACATGAGCCGTCAACTAAAATATCAATTGATTGCTGATTGGACCGATTATATGTCTTGGGTCGCAAAACGATGACAGTTCAAGTGAAATTAGTCAATAAAGTTCGAGCGGAATCAACATTTTTGATTAATTTCAAGCGGAATCTGATAAGACAACTTGGAGCGGAATCAGCACTAGTTTGTTATTCTGGAGCGGAATCAACAAACTTGGTAACTTTGGAGCGGAATCAAAAATATTTTGGAGCGGAATCAACAATTTCAAGCTGAATCAGTATATGTATTTTTGAGCGGAATCACTTCTCGAGTCCATTTCACCCACTTTAAGTCCGAATTTTAACTTGTAACTTTCAAGGGTTTGTTAACATGTATTTTTACACAAGCTGTAAAAAATTGGAACGATTTTGACCGTGAAATCTTCCTGAACTGATGAAAGAAGGTGTAGAAGATAGAAAATCAAATCAAATCCAGCTGTAATCTGCAGAACTCCTCCTCCTGAGCTCTGATACCACTTGTAGGATACGTTTCGGACCCGAACGAGTCGTTCAGAAGAGTTCTTTGACTATACGAAAGGCGGAAACAGACGTATAGACTCGAAATAGCTTGAATATCACTTTAACCTTCTTGTATATTGATTTAACAGAGATTACGGTTACAAGAAAATACCGGCAGCACTTCGGTACCAATTTCTGATTCCCCCCCAAATGACAACACAACTAGGGTATTTATAGTGGAGCTGATTCCCCACGAAAGTGCAACTTTCTGATTCCCCACGAAAGTGCAACTTTCTGATTCCCCACGAAAATGTCATGACCATTTCGTGGGAAATCACCATTTCGTGGGAAATCACCATTTCGTGGGAAATCAAACCTAAATCAACCTATTTTCTCGTACAACGTGCCCTGATTTAACATTCTAATACTAGACTCGATACAAGACGAAGTCAACAGATGTATGCACCAACAATACCAGAAGCCTTCAGGTCTTCTGCAACAACCCGAAATACCCATGTGGAAATTGGAGCAGATTTCAATGGACTTCATAACAAAATTGCCAAGAACACCCAGAGGTCACAATAAGATTTGGGTAATCGTAGACCGTCTGACCAAATCTGCACACTTTTTGCCAATCAAGGAGAAGGATATTACAAGCAAGCTTGCTGAGCTGTACCTGAGAGAGATTGTTGCACGACATGGAGTGCCTCTGTCAATTATTTCTGATAGAGATGGAAGACTCGTGTCAAGGATTTGGCAATCCTTCCAAGAATCTTTTGGTTCTCAATTGAATTTGAGTACTGCATTCCATCCACAGACAGATGGCCAGAGCGAGCGAATGATTCAAACATTGGAAGATATGTTACGAGCTTGCGTGATGGATTTGGGAGGTAGTTGGGACGCTCACTTACCCTCGGTAGAATTCTCATACAACAACAGCTACCATGCGAGTATCCAAGCAGCACCATTTGAAGCCCTTTATGGACGCAAGTGTCAATCACCGCTATGCTGGGCAGACGCGGGGGATAGGCAGCTTGTGGGTCCGGAATTGGTTCAAGAGACTACTGATGAGATTTGTTGGTGCATTTAGTATCTGTTAACTTCGTCTTAATCGAGTCTTATGTCTAGATAGGATAAACGAGCACACAACAGGATTGAATTTAGGGTTTTATATGTTAAAGAGGGTAATTCCGCTTGAAATGCGATATGGCAGTTTCAAGCGAAATCAACACATGTAATTCCGCTTGAAATGACCTGTGACATGTTCAAGCGGAATCTCCTCTCTATATATAGGTGTGTGTTGAGTTCATTTGGAGCGGAATTAGAGATCATTGTTTGAGAGCCGAGGTGCTGCCTAATTGTAATTAGATCTGTAAAAGCTCAGGAAATCAGTAATAGATAAAGATTAGAAAGGAACAAGCTGTGTTGATGTCATTTACATTGATTCCGCCTTTGTATTTGATGATGAACTACTCAGATTGACTTTTTAGGGTCACTCGACGATCCAACAAGTGGTATCAGAGCTCAGGACGAGGAGTTCATACCAATTCAGCTTGAATTCATCGGATTCTATCACTTCTACTCTTTCTTTTCTGATTTGAACGAGATTTAACGGTTGAAATGGCTTAAAACTCACACATATCAAGCGAAACATAGTTTTAACTATTCCTTAGAAGTATTGGATCTTAATTCGAATATGCTGACATCATCTTGATTCCGCTTGAACTTGCACGTGTAATTTCAAACGAAATTAGCTATTTTGTCTAATTCTGCTTGAAACTGTTGCCTGATTCCGCTTGAAATCAGATTTCGTTTGAAAGTTCAAGCGAAATAAGTGATTTCACTTCAAAACTTGATTCTGCTTGAAAGCTTATTCTGCTTGAAAGCTATCTCGCTTGAAAAGCTGATTTCGTTTGAGATAGTTCCGTTTGAAAATCATTTTTTTAAAATTCAAAAATTTCTCTAAGTGTTTGTTGATCGTTTCAGGTACTTGAAAGATGGATGATTTTATGAATCCTTTCTGTGATGTGTTTGCATTTACCGGTGGTTCGGGAGACGGCACATCAAATAACATGAATGAAACTACACCGACGTCAAGTGCAAAGAAAACTCTCAATGATGCTTTAAGTGTAGAGAGTGCCTATGGGACATACAACAAACCTCCAAAACTGTTGGCGATTGAAGATTACAATAGGTGGGCTACAAGATTTGACGAGTGGCTTCAAGCTTTTGCATATCCAAGCTGGAAAAGTTTAAAGAATGGTTACGTTAGAGGACGGTTTGTTGAAAGTTTGACAGATACTGATGAGATTGAAAGATATGTTGCTGAACAAAAGTGCATCGCATTGATTCATCAGTCTGTGAGAGATGATATAATTTCGTTGATTGAATATGAAAATTCAAAAGATCTTTGGGAGAAACTAAGGGTAAAATGTGTAGGTAGTGCTGAGATAGTCAAAAACAAAAAGAAACTGTTAAGAAAAGAGTTTTATTTATTTGGTTGTTTAAAGAACGAGTCTATTTCCAATATGATTGAGAGATTCGGGCATCTAAAATTGGAGCTGGCAAGACACAAAATTGTATATACTCAAGAAGAGTTGGTTGACAAACTGTTCGACTCGCTGCCGAATGAACAAGATTGGCAGTACTTTGCATTAATGCTGAAGAATACAATCAAGTCTGAAGAGTTGACAGTGGATCTGCTTATCGAAAGACTGGAGAGTCACGAGTTGGTGATCAAAAAATCTAGCAAAGTCAACAACTCATCTTATCAGCAGAATGTGGAGTTGTAATACATAGGAAATCTACCAAAGACTGGTTCTCCAAGAACAGCATTTTCTGCAGAGAGTTCAAATAATGTGAATCAAGAAATTCCTCACAGTGGTTTTCATAGTGGATCTTCTTCAACAACTTCAAGCCAATCTGCATCAAAGAATCTGTTCCAATGTAACATTGTTATGGATCTGAAGAACGCTCAAAATTTCAGTAAAGAGTCAGCAAAACAACAGATGGTGTTCTTAGCGTCTGTTTTAGAATCGTACGAGAGCCTCGTGGCAGGCAAGATTGGAAACACCAACCTGAGTAAGGAGGACTATGATCAAATAGATCCTGAAGAGATGGAACTGATTGATATCAGACGGTGTATGGCCAGTGTAGTCCGTAGAGCGCAACGTTTTATGGAAATTACTGGGAGACATTCTATCGGTGGTCCGTCCACAAAACTTGGCTTTGATAAATCAAAAGTCACGTGCTTCAGGTGTAAACAAAAAGGACATTTCAAACGTGAATGTCGTAATGCTCCTGCTGATGATACTGCAAATCCATTCCGCGAGGATTACTACAAAAGAGCGATCTATCATCAGAATAAATCAGAACCGCCCAGAATGAAGCAGCTTGAGGATACCCCCAAGGAAAAATCAAGAGCTCTTGCTGTTATTCATGATGACGAAGGTTTTGATTGGAGTGAATTGCTACCAGAGGAAGATGCAGTAGGATACGCTTTCGTAGCAGAAAAGATTGTTCCTTATAAAGACACCAGAACTGAAGAAGAAAAATACCTTAGTAGAAAGGGTAGATCAAAATTCAAGATGATGAGATTATCTAGGGTGTTCAGTGAAGCCAAGAGAGCAAAGATGTGACAACCCTCGTAATTCCATGTATCCGTACAATTTATTAATGATAATTAAAGTGCTTGATGATTGTGCAAAATTATTTAACTACTCTCTGATTACTGTGTTATACTTACATGTTCGTGTTAGCATACTAGTAGTATGCAGAAAACTTGACTAAATGGTCCTGAATATTTTCCTATGTGTTAGGAATTAATTGTGTTACAAAAATATATGTATAAGAGGCCTTACGGAACAATTAAACAACTTAACGGAACAGTATCCGACCGAACAACCGGACATTACCCGGGACACCAAATATTTGCCAAATACATTGTGTTATTATTATTGGCTAGTCTTGATCCCCGTTGGCCATAACACCCACTAAAAATGATCAAACCAACAAGTATAGGTTAGTTACTTACCATCTAACTATCACTTACCATTTTGTTGAAATTTTGCAAACAAGCCCCCCCCCCCCCAACCGAATTTTTGGTCCTTGTGGACCCACCAAATAAACTTCACCATGCTTCAAAATATCATCTCTAGATTTGCTTTCAATTTTATATTGGATCTTGCTTATTAGAGTAGACAAAATATTGGTAGGACATGATTATAAGAATGGCCAAGAAATCATTCATATCTTCCAACATCATTTCACAATCTTCACACCATCTCTCTCCCCACCCTCCTCCCTCCTCTCGGCTCACCTTACCACCGCCACCATCACCACCCTTCCACCACCCCATTCATCCATCTTCAAGTTTCATATAAGCTTCAAGGGTGATACAAGAAGGTTGCAACTTGTGGAAGCTTCAAAGGATCTTTGTTCTTGCTTGTTCATCATCATTTCTTATCATCTTCTTCCCTATATTTTTCCCTAGCTTTAAGCTAGTAGTAAGTCTCTATTTAACCCTTGTTCATGTCCATTTTGTGTAGAGAAAGATGTAATATGTTAAATCTACAAGAACACTAAAAAGGGTTTAAATAAGAAGATGAAACATGATGTATTTATGTTAGTATGAAGTTGTCCTGAGATGTACTGATTATTTCCTGAATTACTTGTTAATATTGATGTTTGATGATGTTGTGATCACTAAACATGTTAACGGAATCAATCGAACACACTTTAGAATGTTAAAAGCTGAAAACAGTTTGCTGTTTGATGATTACAGCCAACTTCAGTTGGCTGTAACCGAACCTTAATAAAGCAGAAAATGTATTTTCTAAAGTCTAGATTTATGTATTATGAAATACGGTTCTAATGGCCTTGGAATCATAATTTTTGGACTTCGTTTGCTATTTTTAAAGACCCTTTTAAAAACAGCAGCTAAAGCTGAGTTTTTGCTGCAGTAAATGGGTGATGTGTTTTTGGTCCTAACTGGAAATCTATGATGAATAAACTCATGAAATTTGTACAGTAGATGAAAACTGATGTATTTGTAATTACCCCACTGGAATTTCGTAAATCGGACTCTCTATTAATTTTAAATAAATTATTCCGTGGACTGCAGTCAGAAAAAGATAAATCTGAGTTCAGTCCGGAAAATGAATTTTTATAAAATATTGGTGATGAATTGGATCCCGAGATTTTTACAAAATAATATTTGGATCGTTTAAGATCTTCTGTAAAAAGTTGGGAATTTTTGGAACAAGTTAACTATTTTATTAAAAACCCCGAAACAGCCCAGTTTTGAAGAATAAAGCTGAAATGACAAAAGTAGTGATTTACGTGTCTAAATGTCGGGTATATTATCTGTGAATGATATAACATGTTATATGTGTTATGTGCAATGTTGTATGTTTGCTTATGAACGGGAATAGATGGGAAGTTTATATCGGCATGAACCGTTAAAGTGATGCATGTTATGTGATAGATACGTGTAGGAACTTTGTACTCTATTTGAAAAACACTAAATGACTAACTGGTAATCATAATAGGACGTGATTGACCGACCTTGACTGTTAGCTATTTTTGAGAGTCAAACCGAGCAACCGAGGTGAGTTCACACTCTTTCCAAGGCACGGGATTCCCAAGGGTTGGGAATGGGTTAATGATTTAAATGGTAACTACAACCATCCTCCGTGGATAGGATGCCAAGATTACACACTGGACCAAACCTCTATCATAAAGTCCCTCATTCATATCGACTTAATCGCCAAGGCATATGGCGAGCGGGTCATTAGTTAATAGCGCTATTAGGTTTAACAAACCTCACACCGTGCCAGTCGGACGGGCGTGTACTAATGGACTATGGGCAAAGGGTCAATGCTGATAGACATTGACTTAGGGCACCACTTATATTTTCATAGTAGTCGATACGCACGGTCTAGTAACACAAGGGAAGCCCCCACTAATCTTCGCAAACATGTCTGGGAGACCGCGATACGAATTAATACGATACATGGTTTACAAAACGAACATATGACTTACGAAACGAATGCTACAACTAAACAACCAACTGTGAACTCGCTCAACTTTGTTGTTGACTCGTTGTTACATGCCTTGCAGGTTGTTAGGTACTCATGGAGCTTGCACAGGGAGGCGTGGTCGTTGTGGGACATGGCAGTGTGTGCCATGATAAAAACATTACTTTATTTCGTACTTAATACTTACATTGGGTTTTACAATTATGCTTCCGCTAAACACTTAACTACGTTTTGGTTTGAAACACCTTTCTTATTGTGTGGTTGAATTTTACTTATTACTTGTTATGTTCAATATGATTGGTGGCTTGATCCTGGTCATGTCACGCCTCCAAGCGGTGATACTCCGCGTGTGGATTTTGGGGGTGTGACAAAAGAGATGGGATGCTGATAGAGAATGCTACCTTGATCCTCAAGGAAACATTGCTATTAATGCGAAAACTCTTAGTATAGAAGCTTTCATTGAGGAATTTGCTGAAGAAGAAGAAGAAGCTTTACAGAGAGAATGGTGGGGAGGTGGAGAAGAGAAAGAAAAGGAGAAAAAGAATGAGTCGCAGTCTAAGAAGATTGATGATGGGATTATTGATACTTCACAAGAATTCACCGCTGAAAACTTGGGGAAGATGGCTGACAAAGTGCTTGCTGCAAAGGAACTTGAGGTAGACTCTAAGTCTGAAACTGAGTCTAAAAGCAAGGTCAGTCCAAACATTTCAACAAGAGAGTCAGGTAAGAAAGTCAAAGGTGATAGTGACTGCAAAAGTTGCATGAAAAACTGCAAGTTTTGTAGTACACTCACTTACCTTAGTGATACAAAGGTTCAAGAACTGACAACAAGAGTAAGAAAGGTTGAAGATCAGATTCTAGACCGTGATAAAATGCTAAAAGCTTCAAATGATCGAGCTAAAAATTTAACTGAGAAAATTGAAAATGATAAAATTGAAGTAGAGAGAATTAGGAAAGAGAATGAAAAGCTGATTCTTGAAAATCGTCAAATCTCAGAAAATTTTGAGAAACTAAAACGAACGGTTAAAGATTCTGATGAAAGAAACGGTAAAACCAATAAAGAAAATGAGCATTTAACTGTAGTTCTTAGATACACAGAAGAGCAAATCAACCAACAACTGGATGAGATTGCTAAATTGAAGCTTCAGATTGAAGAAGCTAAGATTGAGAATGAGCGTATCAATCTGAAATTAACCAGTTACAACTCCGCAAGCTTTGTTTTACAACACATTGTTCCTAAACCCATCGGGAAAAACAAAGCAGGCGAAGATGTTTACTCGGATGGAACTGGGGTTGGGTATCATCAGGTTCCACCGCCAGTGTTAAACAATTTTTCAAAGAAAACATCCGGGTTGGTTAATGATGAAGATGAAACAAATGAATTAAAACTTCCAGAGTCAATTGATGTTACATTTTCTTCATCTGATGATAGTGTTCAAACTGAGATTGTGCAAGGCATGGCTGAAAGTGTTTTGAAGTCTGATAGTGATTCAGTTGAGGATGAAGAGTGTTTTCTGAACAATTACATTCCGAAACCAAAATCCAAAAACAACTTAAATGAAGAACCTACTCTTGTCATGTACAAGATGTCGGGATCGGATAAGTTGTATTCGGATTATGAGTTTCCTCTGGAGAATGTTAATGTGAACAAATTGAAAAATGTTTTCAAACTGGTTGAAATTGATTTGTCTAAAGTAGAAGGTTTGAATCAGACAAAGAAGCAAATGAATTTTGAAAAAGATAAAGCTTACTACAAGAAACCTGTTGTTCCACCACGTTTTTATAACAACAATCGAAATAGATGGTCAGGTGGTTATCAGGGTGGTAAGAATTATCAAAGAAGAGATGTTCAAAACAAAAGGTTTGCTGAGAAGAAAGTGTTTGTGTCAAGTTCGAGTTCACTTTCTAATGAAGAATCTAAGATTTTTTCGAAAACAAACAAAGAGTTCTTTGAGAAGAAAGCATCGCAGCCTCAGTCTAAAGGCACAAGTCGGGTAGTTGACACCCGAACATGCTTCAAATGTAATCAAGTTGGACATATTGCACGAAAGTGTACCAATTTGAAGCCTAAGACTGAAGTTGTGATGAATTCAAGAAAGAAAGATGATGTGAAGGGAAAAGATCCATTGGTTGTTGAGAAAAAGGTTTTGAAAAATGAAAACATCAAAGTCAAAGGTAAATCTGTTAAAAATGTGGTAACTAAAAATGACAAGTTTTACAAAAGGGTTGCGTCATCTCAACAAACATGGAAGCCAAAAGTTGTTGAAAAGAAAACAAGTTCTCCAAAACCAAAGGTTTCAGAATCAGAAAAACAATCGTCTTCTACCACTCCGGTAAAGATGAATGTTACTTTGGATTACTATGAGAAACTTGAAAAACAAGAGTCTGTTACTTCTAAGAAAAAGGTTGTTTCGAAAGACCAACCATCTGGTCAACCTCAAAAAGACGATTTTTTTCTTGTATAAAGAGGTTGAGGTTGGGTCTGCAGAGAGCTTAAAGATGAACGACAAGAATTTTCCGCCACTTTACATTGCAAAAACTCACCTTAATGTCAAGTTACCTGAGTCCAAAGAGGCTTGGGTAGCATCAAAATCTCACTAAGTGTTTTTGAAATGTGCAGGAGCTTCCAAGATCCGTTTCACGAATGGATTATGGATAGTGGAGCTTCTCGGCACATGACGGGGAAGAAAACCCTACTGTATGATGTTCGTGGGTTTAATGGAGGTTACGTAGGATTTGCGGGAAATCAAGGTGGTCGAATAGTTGGTGAAGGAACTCTATCGAATGGCATTGTTACGTTTGAAAGAGTTAACTACATCACCGCCCTGGAAAACAATCTTCTAAGTATCTCTCAGATTTGTGATCGTATGTATACAACGCACTTTACAGACAAAGAATGTTTGATCTTGAAACCAGGATTTGTTGTTCCCGAAGAGTGGATTATCATGAGGGCACCCAGAGTGAATGATCTGTACGTGTTGGACATGAGTGTAGCAACTACAACCACGGGTCAAGCTCACTGTTTTGTGTCAAGAGCAACAGAGAAGGAATCGCAATTGTGGCACCGGAAGATGGGTCATATACATCTTAGAAAAATGAATCACTTGGTGCACAATGATTTAGTAACATGTGTTCATGTGAAAGGATTTCATCTGGAAGGGGAGTGCATTAGCTGCATCAAAGGCAAGCAGAAAAAGAAATCACATCCTCAAAAGAAAGTCAATTCAGTCTCACGACCGTTAGAGAGACTTCATATGGACCTTTTTGGTCCAGTGAATGTTAAAAGCATAACTGGTGATCTCTACTGTCTCGTAGTAACTGATGATTATTCCAGATTTTCGTGGGTATCATTCTTGAAGTCAAAAGATGAGACGTTTGAAAGTTTGATGGCGTTATTCAGGAAAATTGAAAACTTGTACCAAACTCGAATCAGAAGAATCAGGAGTGACAACGGTACTGAGTTTAAGAACAACAAGATGGAAGAATATTGTGATAAGAGAGGTATATTGCATGAATTTAGCGCGCCTTACACTCCGCAGCAGAATGGGGTAGCTGAAAGAAAGAACAGGATGCTAATTGAAACGGCCAGGACGATTCTTGTTGATTCCAAACTACCTGTTAACTTTTGGGCAGAAGCTGTATCCGCCGCATGCTATACACTCAACCGGGTTCTCACTATCAAGAAATTCAACAAGACATGTTTTGAGTTGATCAATAACCGCAAACCGAATCTGAAGTATTTAGAACCATTTGGGTCACCCTGTACTGTTCTAGACCCTTTTGGAAAATTTGGTGCAAACAGCATTGAAGGAATATTTGTGGGATACTCAAGTCCTCAGAAACGAGTCTTTGTTCCAAGCTTGAAGCGGATTATTGAGGCACACAATGTTGAATGTCAAGGCTACACAATGCCACAGCAAAATCCCGGTGATTCATGGCGTTTTCACTATGATACTTTATGGGATTCGTTTGACATGGAAGAAGAAAAGGAAGAAGAAGAAGATTTCTTTAACGAGTTGGATATTCTGAGAGAGTATGAGTCTTCGCAGGAAAGGTTCCCAGCTGATTATTCAAGGCGACCACAACAAACTTCAAATAATGCTGAAGCAGGTCCAAGCAATGCTGGAGAACATGATGATATTCAACAAGATGAAGTTGTTCCTGAAAATCAGATGGCAGTCAATGATAATCAAGAATCTGATAATTTGCCTGTTTTTTATCATGGTGATTCAGATTCTGAGGGGGAGCAAATCCAGATTTCAAGTCAAACAAACCCAGTCAATGAAGAAGGTGCAAATCAGAATGTTACTAATCTGGAAGGTGAGGTAGATGTTCCAGGCGAGGTGATGCCAAGAACTCTTTCGTACCATCCAGAAGAGTTGATCATTGGAGAGTTACAATCAGGCGTTCACACTAGACGTCAAATTGACCAAGGACTTACATGTTTTTATTCTACAGTTGCGTCTTTACAAACTGAGTTTTCACTAAGTTGTTTTATTTCGCAGGTCGAACCGTGAACATATAAGGAGGCGCTAACTGAAGATTCTTGGGTCAATGCTATGCAAGAAGAATTGAGTTAATTTGAGAAGTTTGGAGTGTGGAAGTTAGTAGATTTGCCTGATGGTCAGAGGAAGATAAACACTAAGTGGGTGTTCAAGTGAAAGAGAGATGATCGAGGGGTTATTATTCGTAACAAAGCTCGACACGTTGTCCAGGGTTTCAGTCAGCAGGAGGGTATAGATTTCACCGAAGTGTATGCTCAAGTGGCTCGACTAGAAGCGATCAGAATCTTCCTGGCATTTGCATCTTGGAAAAATTTCAAAGTTTATCAGCTAGATGTTAAATCGGCGTTTCTCTACGGGAAGGTAAAAGAGGAGGTATATGTCGGACAGCCACCGGGCTTCACCGATCCAATCCACAAAGACAAGGTCTACTTGCTAGACAAAGCGCTGTATGGTTTACACCAGACCCCGAGAGCTTGGTACGAGACATTGTCTCAACACCTGCTAGACAACAGCTTCATTCGTGGAAAAGTGGATGCCACTCTATTCACCAAAGAGGTCGACGGACATCTTCTGATCGTTCAGATATACGTGGACGATATCATATTTGGGTCAAGAAATGAGAATATGTGCAACGATTTTGAACAAGTTATGAAGCAGAAATTCGAAATGTCATCGATAAGTGAGATGAAATTATTTTTGGGACTTCAAGTTGATCAACTGCCTAAAGGAATTTTCATACATCAAACGAAGTATGTTCATGATATCTTGGAGAAATTCGGGATGTCAGGTTCTACTCCAGCTTCCACCCCATTAGCGACGAACCATGGGATAAACCCTGATCTCACCGGAGAGAAGGTAGATGAAACGTTGTATCGTTCCATGATCGGATCGCTGATGTACTTGACTGCTTCAAGACCCGATATCATGTACCCAACGTTCCTCGCAGCAAGATTTCAATCTAACCCAAGAGGTTCGCACATGGTGATTGTGAAAAGGATATTACGCTACCTGAAAGGAACTCCATCATTGGGGTTGTGGTATCCAAGAGAAGGCGATTTTACGCTCGAAGGGTATTCCGATTCAGTTTTCGGATGCTGCAAAGTTAACGCAAAGTCAACAACAGCGGGATGTCAGTTTTCCGGACCACGCTTGGTCACCTGGCAATGTAAGAAGCAAACCTCTGTGGCTCTATCCACATGTGAAGCAGAGTATGTATCTGCTAGCAGTTGCTGCTCTCAGATCTTGTGGATCCAGCAACAGATGCGCGACTACGGTTTGCAATTTCTTAACACTCCTATCTTTGTTGATAATGAGGCAGCAATAAACATTACTAAAAATCATGTTCATCACGCTAAAACGAAACACATAGAAATTCGTCATCACTTCATCCGAGATTGTTTCGAGAAGAAGTTGATACGAATTGAGAAAATCCACACTGACGAACAAAAAGCTGATTTACATACCAAAGCATTTGATAAAACTCGTTTTCAATATTTGCTAAAACTGAATGGTATGATGTTTTTATCGGTGTTGGAGGAGATTATTGGCGTTGATGAAGGAGACATTGTAGATGATGTTGAGAAGCAATCTGCAATGGTTTGTCGTTTTTTTACCTGTTTTGGTATTTAGGGGGAGAGTATAGGGTAATATTTTCAGAAAATACAAAAATAGTAAAAATTTCAAAAATACAAAAACATGAGATATTTTCAAAATCCAAAAACAATAGAAAACCATAAAAGAGCTTGTGTAAAAAGGGAAAATAATAGTACATTGGTTTGACAGTTACGGAATGCTAAAGATATGTAAAGTATAAAGCGTTAAACAGTCTCACTGATGATATGCCGATAGGTTTTTGCACATTTAGTAGGTTTGTTCGGGATATAAACCTGAAATCCTTACTTGCTTATTTCATGGGGAACACTACTTGGGTATATAGGTAACCCCTGAAATCTTGTTTGAAGGATCCCTCTTTCTGAGATACTAGGTCTTTATACTCAGTGATATCTGGGGTATTATCCCGGGACTTCAGATTTTGCGGAAGCAATGGCCTAGTCCCCGTATAATACTTTACTGCTTGCTTGAAACATAGCATCGCCCTCAGCTAAAAAATGATAAAACATTGAAAAATGCTAATCATGGCTGTTGTAAAAAAGATCCTCTAAAGGGGACACACCTAAAGTCGAACCGTCATCTCTCTGCTGAACGGAAGTTCTGACCTGAGCTCTCACGGTTTCGCATCTAAACCCTTACAGATATCATCTGTGGTATACTCACCTGTAAGACTGAATATTGGGATTTGGATACGGGAGTATATTCAAGAGGTGGGACACATGAATGAGTTTAAGACTCTAAAACATTTAATCCGTATCCTGGACTGATTGAAATGTGTGTGAAAATTTAAGTGGATCAGTATATCGACAATCTAAGTGAATTGTTTAATTCTGAGTATGAAATTAAAGCTTAACGGTACTTGTGACTTGTCGAATAGCTTGATATGATTCCCTAACACGCTCATAAAAATATGTTTGTATATAGTTTACTTTTACTACAGTTTAGTTCTGTATTTCATTTCTAGTTTAGAAACATTATTTTAAAATCCAAAAAGATTTTTCATTTCTGTTTCATATCTGTTTTATTTTCCGACAAATCAAAGTGGAGAGTTGATCTTCAGATTCGAATTGAAGCAGATGCAGGAAGTTTCTAGGCTGGAGGATGAGTTTGGAGCTAATCATGTTAAAACTTGAGAAATTGGAAAGCCATAACAAGTTCATTAAGTTGAAACTTGTAAATTTCATAAAATTGTTTGAACTAGTTTGTTTTCAAAATGACAGTGTGATTTATCTCAGGTCAACCAAGGTCATTAAGTTGGACTTGGTAGACTAATTGAGTAATCAGGGTCATTAATTTGGACCAGAATACTTAAGTGGATTTCTAAATTCTGACATATTCACCAACTGAGATGAATGGTAAGTTTGGGATTGAAACTGTTATTGTCATATATCTTATAGTTAGGTAGAGATTGTGCAGGTAACAGGAATGAATTTGAGAAAGCAGCTAAGCAAAATCCCAGCCTACTGATAGGGGGAGTCTGAAGACTTAAAAGTCAGATGCAGTTCCTGGATCTACATTCAAGGGGGAGCTTGAAGATATTAAAGATTCAGTTTCTGTGATTCATGCTAGCTGTTGATAGAAGAGAAGAATTGAAGGAAGCTTTTACAATGTCAAGACAATTTGGAAAGAGACAAAGACTAAAGACTCGACGCCGAAGACTTCGTCAACATCCAAGGGGGAGTCTGTTGGTGCATTTAGTGTCTGTTAACTTCGTCTTAATCGAATCTTATGTCTTGATAGGATAAACGAGCACACAACAGGATTGAATTTAGGGTTTTATATGTTAAAGAGGGTAATTCCGCTTGAAATGGGATATGGCAGTTTCAAGCGAAATCAACACATGTAATTCCGCTTGAAACGACCTGTGACATGTTCAAGCGGAATCTCCTCTCTATATATAGGTGTGTGCTGAGTTCATTTGGAGCGGAATTAGAGATAATTGTTTGAGAGCCGAGGTGCTGCCGAATTGTAATTAGATTTGTAAAAGCTCAGGAAATCAGTAATAGATAAAGATTAGAAAGGAACAAGCTGTGTTGACGTCATTTACATTGATTCCGCCTTTGTATTTGATGATGAACTACTCAGATTGACTTTTTAGGGTCACTCGACGATCCAACAAGATTACACAGATCCGAGAGCACATAAAGGCGGCTCGTGATCGACAAAAGAGTTACGCGGACCAAAGGAGGAAACCTCTGGAATTTGAGGTAGGAGATATGGTTTTGTTAAAGGTTTCACCCTGGAAGGGTGTAGCACGCTTCGGGAAGCGTGGGAAGCTGAACCCGAGATACATTGGACCATTTAAAATCCTGGAAAGGATTGGTCTTGTAGCTTACAAGTTGGATCTACCCGCAGAACTAAATGGTGTTCATGATACATTTCATGTATCTAACCTGAAAAAGAGTCCAACTCAAGAAATAGTTATCATACCTGCCGGCGAAGTTCACATTGACGACACACTCCACTTTGTTGTAGAACCAGTTGAGGTTACTGATTGGAAGGTTAACAAGACGCGGCGGAGTAGTGTCAAACTCGTCAAGGTTCGTTGGAATGCACGTCACGGCCCAGAGTTCACTTGGGAGCGTGAGGATCGTATGAAGGAAAAATATCCACATTTGTTCCCTAAGACCCCTGCATCTAGTAGCAGAACTTAAATTTTGGGACGAAATTTTCTTAACGGGGGGAGAATGTGACAACCCTCATTAAACCAGGTATCCGTACAATTAATTAATATTAATTAAGTGCTTAATGACTATGCTGAATTACTTAATTGCTTTCTGATTACTGCATCATACTTACATGTGCATCACATATTATATAATGTCACATCATTATCACCGACAAACTTTATTGACATACATGATGCACAAAGCACAGTTAGCACAGTTAACGGATAGAACGGGAATATGCTGACAGGGTTCAGTAAATAGACAGACAGTGTTTTGAGACTCAGTATGGGCCAGGGACAATGTACTACACTAATATGGTGTATAGGGAAGTGAGGACCATAAAACTGCGTCACTAGGTGATAGTTTGAGTACCGGAAAGTGCCTAAAACTCACTTTGGGTGTAGCGAGGGACATGAGTGATAGATCTATTTGGGTGTAGCGAGCCCACACCCATGAGGCCGGGGCGGCCCATAGTGGTGACTATGTCTTCCAGCCGGAAGCCCGGTACAAATTTGCTAGGTTTGAGTTTTCCTGCACCTTTTCACACATACCATTGGCTTTGCAACCCAGTGGTGATCTCTTTTTCCTTATTGCTACATACCAGGGACATTTATACATACAAGACATACTTTAAAGGTTTATACATACTCACATACACATGAACTCGCTCAACTTTTTGTTGATATTTTTAAACTACATGTATTTCAGGAAACTAGTGGATCTGGCAAGGGTTTGCATGTGTCTTCAAGCTGCGTTTTAATAAGAGATGTTATCCATGTTTGTTGAGTTTAGGGGGTGTATCCTATTCCTGGACGGGATACATGTTTCCAAACTCATGTTTTATTTAAAGTCGTTTGGAGTCTTTATGAACTCATTTAAACATATCATGGTTGTAACTCAATTTGGTATCGATGTATTTAAGACAAGTTCTTATGGTATTTCTAAACTTTATTAATGGATAAACATCTCGTGTTTTTATCATATAGCTTTGTTATGATTGTTTCTATGGTATTAAGAAGTCACACCAAATAACCACGCTTCCGCAAAAGTCAGGGTGTGACAAAACTGGGAGGTTTAGTCTGAGAGACTAAGTAGTTCAGTCTGAGAGGCTGGGTGGGATAGTCTTGGGAAGGCTAGGATGCATACATGCTTACATTGTTATTACTTACATGCTTATTTGACGATTGTTGATATATGTGCATACTTGTGATTGTTTTGTTACAGACACCATGTCCTCTTCTGATAGCGGAGTATCAAATACCATAGACCCTATGGCCATGGTTTCAGATGACGAGATGGCCACAGACCCTGAGGTTCTTACATCTGACACTACGAGTAGCGATGATGATGACATTCAGCCGTTTGCTTTACCAGATTTTGGAGATGATATACCGCTAGCTGATGGTCTTCCTGGCGAGGATCTACCTCTTGTTCAGATCCCTACTCCTCTTCCTCTTGCTGCATTTCCTCTTGAGGATCTGCCTCTTGACGCCATGTCCGACGACGACATCGATCTTTTTATTGAGGGTCCCCCTGAGGATGCCCAGGATGGTGGGGCTTCAGTCGATGATGCCGTTGTCGCTCCGCTTGTGGAGATCCCAGTCGATGATGTCGATGCTATTCCACATGATGAGATTCCGGTTGTCGAGGCTCCTTCTGACCAGTCTGGTCCTGATTCATTCGAGTCCTTTTCATCTACTACTTTACGCGTACTGGGATTACAGCGTTATCTCGTCGATACTGATTCTGACACAGCTATGTCTGTTGCACCCGATTTTCCACACGGTGATGATCATGATTTTGAGTTTGATGATGAGTTTGATCCTGTCTTTCCTCACGACTTTGACCCTGATCATGAGATTGAGTTTGTCCCCGATGAGCAGCCTTTTGAGGCACCTGTTGTTCCTGACAATCAGCTCTTTGATATACCCGCTGATCTTGAGCTTGCTCCAGCTGAACCTGAGCCTTTGATTGCACCAGAGCCCATACCTGCTCATGATCCTCTACCGGAGCACGATCACGTTGACATACCAGTTGTTGCACCACCTTTGCCTGACCCTCTACCTGCACCCGTAGACCACGCTCCTTTTGCAGCCCAGGTTGACCCCAGATATGCATTCACCCACAATGGGTGGATCGAGGACGACGATGACTTACCTCCTTTTGTTAGACCCGTTACTCCCCCACCTGCACCTACACATGCACCAGTTGATATCGCCCCGTTTCACCCACACGTATCTGACATTCACCGCACAGATCTACCAGTCACATTCCTTCACGATATCCCTCCTCCCTGTCCAGGGGAAGGACCATCGAGTCAGCCGTCTGGTCATGTACCACATGTGTCAGCAGCCTTTCCTTTCATACCACCGTTTACACCTGCTACACATACTGCACCTTTTGCTACTACACCATCGAGCGAGCCACTTATCTGGTTTCCGCCCAACACGATGCCTATTTCTGATCCATACCATCCCTTCCACATTGGATACACGAGGGATGATTTGCTTTTGTCGCTGCAGCTCCAGCAGGAGATGTTGTGTAGGAGAGTCATGGAGTTAGAGAGGATCTCGCGTCCTCCGCCTTGTTCTTGTCAGTCACCATTCGCGACTCCGCCCGCTCCTCTCCTACCATACCCAGATTTTTACTTTCGTTTTCTTACTATGGAGCAGCAGGTTAGCTATCTGTTGCGTGTCGTCCATGCTCTTGAGGAGGATTTAGCACAATTGCGCAGGTTGCTTTTCGTTCCTCCACCTCCTCCTCCTCCACCATCAGCATAGCAGTTTTGGGTTTTATGCAGGTAGCATACTTTTGGTGAGAGTGCAGCTATTGAGCCAGATTCCACAGCCTTTTGAAGACCACACTTTGACTTTTGACTTTTGATTATCATAGTTGGTAGACGTTTTGGACAGGGGTGATGTGACCCTTTAGTCCCTTTTGATGTATTGTGGAACATGTAAAACTGTACTTGTGGTCTTGATATATGAAAGCTCAATCGCAACATTCTCATTATATACGTTGTTGGATTACTTGTTTGTGTAATGACATGGGATGTTATGTGTTTACTTGTATTGATGAATGTTATTACATACGAGTACTACATACTTATATGCATAAGACCTGACCTATACAATCTTATTATAGAAGATGCCTCCACGAAGAGAAACACGGTTGCCCACTACTGAGGCCGAGTTACAAGAACGAATTTCAAGAGCGATAGCAGAGCACGAGGCCTCACGCGCTGAAACTAGCGGGGGTACCTCGAGGAATAACCCACCCCATGGTAATGTTTAAGTCGCTTGAGACACATTACGTTACATTTGGATATTCCATGTGCGTTTGCTAATGCTTTCTGTGAATAACTTTACTTGTACAGGCTGTACCTTTAAACAGTTTTTAGACTGTAAACCGCTGAATTTTGACGGCACCGGGGGTGCTGTGGCTTTTGTTCGATGGACGGAGAAGACCGATTCAGTGATAAGAATGAGCAAATGAGCACCAGAACAACAAGTCACCTACATCTCCGAATTGTTCATAGATGGAGCGCTTTCATGGTGGAATCTCCAAGTCCAAACTCTGAGAGAGGCAGCAGCATACGCTTTCACTTGGAATGAGTTAAAGGAACTCTTGCGTAAAAAGTATTGCTCCAGGGCCGAAATTCAAAAATTGGAAACTGAATTCTGGAACTTCAAGATGGACGGCCCGAAGATCGCCGAATATGTGCAGAGATTTCATGATCTATCTCACGTGGTACCATACATGGTTAGTCCGGAATTCAAGCACGTTGAGCGTTTCATTTGGGGGTTGGCACCTCAGATTATGAGTATGGTAACAACATCGAAACCTGCTACGATCACCGAGGCTATCGATCTGAGCATAGCATTAATGAAAGGAGCTATCAGATTAAACAAGTTTTCGATCTCTGACCAGAAGAAGAAGGATACTCACGTTGAGTCATCCGGTGAGAACAAAAGGAAGTTCTCCAACTTTAAGAAATGTACCAGCAGTACAAACAAGAAGGATGAGACAAACGCACCGGCCAAGGCCAAAGGAAAGGGGTATGTGGGCACTTTGCCCAAATGTGATACGTGTCAGTTGCATCACAATAGACGATGCCGAACTGGAAAATGTGAATCTTGTGGAAGAGTTGGTCACTCGAAAGAAACAAGCTGGGTTGGTATTGGCCGTGGTGGTCAAAGGGGTTTTGGTTATGGCAACAATAACCATGGTGGGAATGGATACGGAAACCGCCCACAAGGAGGAAATGGCAGTAATGGAAATCGTGGTAACTTTGGGAATCAAGCTGGTAATGGAAACCGTGGAGCGAATAACAATCAAGGTGGTAATGGGAACGGTAATGGTCGAGGACCAGGTTGTTTTAATTGTGGAGACGTGGGGCATTTCAAGAGAGAGTGCCCAAAGCTCAATCAAGCTCATGGAAGGGTTTTCAACATCAGAGCGAGAGAAGCTCGCCAAGATCCAAATGTGGTCACTGGTACGTTCCCTATCAACCAACGCTTTGCATCTGTACTATTTGATACCGGTGCCGATTATAGTTTTGTATCGCTAGAATTTAAGAAAATGCTTGGGTTGGTAGCTAGTAAGCTAGATATTCCATATTCGATAGAACTAGCAAATGGGAAGCTAGTAGAAGCGAATGAAGTAATCAGGGGTTGCGTGATAGAACTGGGTGAGCACGAGTTTACACTTGATCTACTTCCAGTCGAATTGGGAAGCTTCGACGTGGTAGTAGGGATGGATTGGTTGTCAAGCAATCGAGCAGAGATAGTATGTCATGAGAAGATCATTCGCATTCCGATGACGAATGGAGAGACAATTGTGGTACATGGAGAGAAGCGCGATAAGCCCCTAAGAATCATCAGTTGTTTAAAGGCTCAAAAGTATTTGCAGAAACGATACGTCGCCTTCTTGGCACACATTGTGGATAAAGAGGCCGCTGAGCCAATGCTTGAAGACATTCCAGTCGTGAAGGAATATCCTGAAGTCTTTCCCGAAGACTTGCCAGAATTACCGCCGCAGCGACAAGTCGAGTTCCAAGTTGACTTAGTTCCAGGCGCTGCGCCTGTGGCTAAGGCACCTTATCAACTTGCGCCCTCCAAGATGCAAGAACTGTCAACATAACTTCAGGAGCTATTGGATAAGGGATTTATTAGACCAAGCTTCTCACCTTGGGGAGCTCCAGTGTTGTTTGTCAAGAAGAAGGACGGTAGTTTTCGCATGTGTATCAACTACCGGGAGCTTAACAAGTTGACTATCAAGAATAGATATCCTTTGCCAAGGATTGACGACCTGTTCGATCAACTACAAGGTTCGAGTTGTTACTCCAAGATCGATCTTCGATCAGGTTATCACCAGTTGAGAATCCAAGAGGAGAGTATTCCAAATGTAGGATCGTTGTCAGACCCGAGACGAGTCAATCAGAGGCGTTCTACTCAAAATGAAAGGCGGAAACAGACATGATGAGTTGAATTCAGCAAGATATTCACTAAAACTGTCTTGTATATTGATTCTGATATGATTACAGTTCTGAAGACACTTCGACAGAGCTTCACCGTCGGAAACACACACACACTAATTCCCTTCCAAATGACATGGACTGACTCCTATATATAAACATCTAATTCCGCTCCAAACACACTCAAAGAGAATAACATACAATAGGAATTACAACTCAAGCAGAATTAACTTGTTAATTCCGTGCGGTATTACAAGTTGTCATCTTCAAGCGGAATTAACCCTTCAAGCGGAATTACTCTTTGTCTTGATTTCTCGATCTTCGTGCCATGAACAATGTAAGACTCGATACAAGATGAAGTCGACAGGCGTATGCACCAACAGACTCCCCCTCGGATGTTGACGAGTCTTAAGTGTCGAGTCTTCAACGTCTTCAGACTTTATCAGTCTTCGGGCTTCTCTTCAAAGTATTTGACAATGAAATCTTCTCCTCTCCAGCATCAACAGACTCTCCTCGAACAATCTACCCTTGGATGTTGATCACAATTTGTCTATCACATGATCAGGATTGTGTCCTGGCTCTATACTCAGACTTCAGAATCCAGGCTATCCTACACTTCCTCTACCCAAAAGTAAATTTTCAAATTTAACAATTTACAAATTTATCTATCCAAACTTCCTCTCAAAATAAATCAGAATGATTTATCAATGATAATTTCAGATGAACCACTTGTAAACAAATTTTCAAAAAAATTTCTCATTTAGACACACACTCCCCCTTACCACATGCTCATCATGTTTAGCACTTGGAACTTTGAAAATCAGCTCTCCAACATCAGTTGTCGAAAATCTTTTTGGATTTTTCAAAAATAAAGCTAAAACACACTAAAATCTTTTTGGATTTTTGAATGAAATGAAATGCAGTAAAGAAATATTTATAGACAATATTTTTGTGAGTTTGTGTAAGAGGATCATATCAGTTTTTGACAAGACACGAGTACCGTTGAGCTTAGTTACACATTAAGAATTAAACAATTCACTTAGATTGTTGATATACTGATCCACTTAAATTTTCACACAAATTTCAACTGATTCAGGATATGAATTAGGTGAATTAAGAACTTAAACTCATTCATGTTGTGACAACTCGAGTTTCCGACTTTCACTTTCGCATTAAGTGCACGTTGACTTTGACTGTGTAGTTGTTTGACTTGTTTAACTTGTAACTGTACACGTTATTTTATAATGAACGCATTGTGGTTGCATGATTTTGTGTTTGGTTGTATAACATGAAACCTGTTGAAACTTAAACTGTTAACACATAAAAGGACTCGACGAAACAGACTGGACCCGACGAAACAGACTGTTTCGCCATAAGCATCTCGACGAAACAGAAGTCTGTTTCGCCAAGCCCAGTTTCGCCAAGCCCATTAAGGGCCCAGAACGGTAATTCGTTCATATTAACGTGAACTGACTTCCTGTTTCACACTTTAGAAAACAAGAAACCCTAGAACTCTCCACTTTGTAAAGGCGATAACTATCTCCCACCATCATCTTTCTCTCTCGAATCCTCCCGTGTTCATCCCGGATATCTCGGTTAGTGCGTGCTCGTCTAATCGGTTTCCCTTGTCCTTTGATTTCTTTATACATGTGGTGTTTATGTTTGATGATATTGTCTCATGATTGTTTGGATTTGTTTGTGATGATGATGATATGATCCTTGTTTCATTGATGGTTCGGTTGTGGTGCATAGATTAATGATTGGTAATATAAGACTCTTTAGGTTGAATGATTTCTGTAAACTGTTGATTCGGCGATTAGGGTTCTGCACGTAACTGATTCGCGACGAAACTGTTTTGGGGCACGAAATGGAATTTACGGCGAAACAGGGGTGTTTCGCCAAGGGTTAACGACGAAACAGGGGTGTTTCGCCAAGAATGTAATCGACGAAACAGAAGTGTTTCGTCGAAGGGTTTCACGGCGAAACAGGGGTGTTTCGCCGACTGGGTAAACTGTTTGGTAAATTGATTCTGTTAAGCTTAACTGAGTTAACTAACTGCTGTTAGATGCTACGCCTGATCATGTATACGTGCAATGTGCTACTTAATGATTTTTGATGCGTTGTCCACTATGATTATACTTATGTGCCAACTTCGTAAATACAAACTGATTATGTATACGTGCGTACTTTAGGACGTGATTGACTTACTTTGAGCACATACTTAGCATACCGAGCAAAACAAGGTGAGTTCACACTCTTACCAAGGCATGGGATTCCCGGGGTTGGGAATGGGATTGAATGATTACATGTACTTATTTCGCTACTAGAATACGTACCACTGTCCTCGGGTTGGAAAGGACACCTATAGATACAGCTAGACTAGTAACACATGGGAAGCCCCCACTACTCTTCGCACACATGCCTGGGTGGGCCGCGATACAAATATTAATCTTCGCAAACATGCCTGGGTTGGCCGCGATACAATTACTAAACTTCGCAAACATGCCTGGAGGGCCGCGATACAAATATAACTAGTCTAGAAAACATGGGAAACCCCCACTAAACTTCGCAAGCATGCCTAGAGGGCCGCGATACCATTATATACGTTACATGAATACCAAACGAACTTACGATTTAAGATACAAACCCTATAACTGAACTATTAATTGTGAACTCGCTCAACTAGTTGTTGACTCTCTGTTACATGCCTTGCAGGACCATAGGTACTCTTGGAGCTTGCACGGGAGGCGCCGTCGTTGTGGGCACGGATTTTTGGATGATATGATACACTCTTTTGTGACACTTCAACTTAATACTTTTGTTGGGTTTTTACCTTAGTGCTTCCGCTACACACTTGTATATGTTTGGTTCTGAAAACACCTATCGTATTGATGAATGACTTTTACTATTTACTTATATGTTCAATATGATTGGTGGCTTGATCCTGGTCATGTCACGCCTCCAAGCGGTGGTACTCCGCGTGTGGATTTTGGGGGTGTGACAGATTGGTATCAGAGCCATTGGTTATAGAGAACTCGGTTTTAAGAAGGGGAAAACGTTTTTATTAAAACCAGACTATAACCAGAACAGTGCTCAACGATCCACAACGACGCTTCGCTCCACGTGCAAGACTCAACATCCTAGGTAATATGGTATATGTTTTATTGCCTACTTGATAGAATTGCATAGAATTTTTGCTCAGGGTATGCTTGGATTAACGTAACACTATTGCTTGAGAATACTTGTGTGCTCACTTTCTTCTGCCATCGCACTATTCG
Organism: Helianthus tuberosus; assembly: GCA_030545235.1. Classification (NCBI taxonomy): domain Eukaryota; kingdom Viridiplantae; phylum Streptophyta; class Magnoliopsida; order Asterales; family Asteraceae; genus Helianthus; species Helianthus tuberosus. The sequence goes on along the minus strand of CM060416.1, from coordinate 82,336,073 downwards.
CGAACCACTCTCACTTATGTTATCTTTGCTATGAAGATCATGTCTGGACGTATCAACATGACACAAGCCCAACTGACGGCTCTCATTAACGAGCGAGTTGCTGCGGCACTTGCAGCCGCACAAGCAGGAGGTCAGCACGCTCAGCCACCTGTTTGCACCTTCAAAACTTTCATGGACTGTCGTCCTACTACTTTTAGTGGCACGGAAGGAGCGGTTGGACTCCTCCATTGGTTTGAAAAGCTTGAGTCGGTATTTGAAATGTGTGAATGCCCTGAGGCTCGCAGGGTGAAGTACGCCACTGGTACTCTAGAAGGCATTGCGCTGACTTGGTGGAATGCGCAAGTTCAGATGTTAGGATTAGCTGTTGCTAACGCTACACCCTGGAATGATTTTAAGGATTTGATCAAGGAGGAATATTGTAGCCGTGATGACATTCATAAGCTGGAGGTAGAGTTTTACCACTTGAAAATGACGGGGTCAGAAATCGAAGCGTACACCAGAAGATCGAATGAGTTGGCTATTCTGTGTCCTACTATGGTAGACCCTCCCATTAAGCGAATCGAACTGTATCTCAATGGTCTAGTGCCGGAGATTCAAAGCCACGTAACCTCAGCGAATCTTGGCACCATTCAACAGATCGTCAAGTTAGCTCATCGCCTCACCGATCAGGCAGTGGAACAGAACAGGCTGCCTAAACGTATCAGCGCTACTACTACCGCTACCACTCCAGTTACTCCTGCTACTCCCTGTGACAACAAGCGGAAATGGGAAGGGGATTCCAGTAAGGGTTCAGCTACCGTACAGTCTCAAGCACAGCAGCAGCGCAAGACTAGTGATTACCAGAGTCCGAGTCAGCAATCGTCTGGTGGTCAGGGGCAGAGTGGATATCGGGGAATTCATCCACTGTGTAACAGGTGCAACAGACACCACAGTGGTCAGTGTCGTAAAGGCCGCTGTCAGAGATGTCTAAGGGTAGGTCATGAAGCTAAAGATTGCAGGAGCTCAAGGCCTGCGAATCAGAACCAGCAACAACAGCCACCAGCTCCACGAAACCAGCCACAGCAACAACAACAAGGAAATAAGGCATGCTTTCAGTGTGGGGCTGAAGGTCACTTCAAGCGGAACTGCCCCCAGTTAAACCAGAATCAGAACAACAACAACAATAATCAGGGCAATGGGAACAACAATGGGGGAAACAACAACGACAATGGTGCTAGGGGTCGTGCATTTGTGATTGGTCAGGGTGATGCAAGGAACGATCCTAATGTGGTTATGGGTAAGTTTCTTCTCGACGACTTTTATGTTACTGTGTTATTTGATTCGGGTGCGGATACCAGTTATATGTCTCTGAAAGTTAGTAAAATGCTTAAACGCGCACCAACACTTTTGAACACCAAACATGTCGTAGAGCTAGCTAACGGTAAAAGTCTAGAGGCCACACACATAGTTTAGGGTTGTAATCTTATCCTCGCTGGTCAGACTTTCTCTATCGATCTCATTCCTATAACTCTGAGTAGTTTTGATATCGTCATTGGTATGGATTGGTTATCCCAACAACAAGCAGAGATCCTATGCAAGGAGAAGATTATTCGCATTTCCCGTACTGGAAAAGAACCTCTCGAAGTTCAAGGCGACAAGAGTGGTGTCGTGAGTGGCATCATCTCCTTCTTGAAGGCTCAGAAGTGTTTACGAAAGGGCCACACCGCTGTTTTAGCATTCGTTACTGATACATCGACGAAAGAGAAAAAGATTGAGGATATTCCTGTAGTACGCGATTTTCCTCAAGTGTTTCCTGAAGAGTTACCTGGGCTACCGCCTCATCGTCAGGTCGAATTTCAGATCGAGCTAGCCCCAGGAGCAGCACCTATAGCTCGAGCACCTTATCGCTTAGCACCAACTGAGCTGGAAGAACTGTTTAAGCAATTGCAAGAACTCTTGGAAAAGGGTTTCATACGTCCTAGCTCTTCGCCCTGGGGAGCTCCAGTATTATTTGTGAAGAAGAAAGACGGTACCTTTCGTATGTGCATAGACTATCGAGAACTGAACAAGGTGACCGTGAAGAATCGCTATCCTCTTCCATGCATCGACGACTTATTCGACCAGTTGCAAGGGTCGAGCTATTACTCGAAGATTGACCTGAGGTCAGGTTATCATCAATTGAGAGTCCGGGATGAGGACGTCTCCAAAACAGCATTCAGAACTCGCTACGGCCATTACGAGTTTTTGGTCATGCCATTCGGGCTAACGAACGCGCCTGCGGTTTTCATGGATCTTATGAACAGGGTGTGCAAACCTTATCTTGACAAGTTTGTTATTGTTTTCATTGATGACATCCTGATTTACTCGAAGAGTCGAGAGGAACACGAGCAACACTTACGACTTATTCTGGAACTTTTTCGAGCGGAACAATTGTATGCCAAGTTTTCAAAATGCGACTTCTGGCTTCGTGAAGTCCACTTTCTAGGCCACGTGGTAAACACGGATGGGATTCATGTCGATCCATCCAAGGTAGATTCGATCAAGAACTGGCCTGCACCTCGCACACCAACCGAAATACGCCAATTCTTGGGTTTGGCGGGTTATTACAGACGGTTCATCAAAGACTTCTCAAAGATTGCACAGCCGCTTACACTACTGACACAGAAAGGTGTTGCTTACCGTTGGGGTAATACACAGGAAATAGCGTTTCAGCACTTAAAGGATAGACTTTGTAGCGCACCTATTCTCTCATTGCCTGAAGGCACGGACGATTTTGTAGTCTACTGTGACGCATCCATCCAAGGTCTTGGATGTGTGTTGATGCAACGGGATAAAGTCATTGCTTATGCTTAACGCCAACTTAAGATTCACGAACGGAATTACACTACACATGATCTAGAGCTGGGAGTTGTTGTTTTTGCACTCAAGATATGGCGACATTATCTGTATGGCACTAAGTGCACCATCTACACCGATCACAGGAGTCTTGAGCATATATTCAAGCAGAAAGAATTGAACATGCGACAACGTAGATGGGTCGAACTACTGAACGATTACGAATGTGCTATAAAGTACCATCCGGGCAAAGCCAATGTGGTGGCCGACGCCCTCAGTCGAAAGGATACTACACCTAGGCGTGTACGAGCGTTGCAACTCACTATTCAGTCTAGTCTTCCTTCACAAATACGAGATGCTCAGGTAGAAGCATTGAAACCAGAAAACGTTAGGGCTGAAGCCCTACGCGGCTCAAGGCAAAGGTTAGAACAAAAGGCAGACGGAGCCTACTAAGTAACAGGACGCATCTGGGTCCCACTCTATGGCAACTTACGCGAGCTTGTTATGGAAGAAGCTCATAAGTCTCGCTACTCAGTACATCCTGGTTCGGATAAGATGTACCACGACCTCAGAACTACATATTGGTGGCCTAGCATGAAAGCTCACATAGCCACTTACGTTAGCAAGTGTTTAACTTGTGCGAGAGTCAAAGCGGAATATCAGAAACCATCAGGCCCACTCCAGCAACCTGAGATACCACAATGGAAATGGGAGCAAATTTCCATGGATTTTGTTACTGGCCTACCTAGATCTCAGCGCGGAAATGATACTATTTGGGTGATCGTGGATCGACTCACAAAGTCTGCTCACTTCTTGGCTATCAAGGAAACAGATAAGTTCTCCACTCTAGCAGACGTATACCTTAAGGAAGTTGTCTCGAGGCACGGGGTGCCCACCTCTATTATCTCTGATCGTGACGCACGTTTTACTTCAGAACTGTGGCAAGCAATGCACAAATCTTTTGGCTCTCGATTAGACATGAGCACAGCTTATCATCCTCAGACAGATGGGCAATCTGAGCGCACTATTCAAACTCTAGAAGACATGCTTCGGGCGTGCGTAATTGACTTTGGCAAGGGCTGGGAAAAACATCTGCCACTTGTGGAATTTTCGTACAACAACAGCTACCACACCAGCATAAAAGCTGCTCCGTTTGAGGCATTGTACGGGCGTAAATGCCGATCACCTCTTTGTTGGGCAGAGGTGGGTGACAGTCAGATCACAGGTCCAGAAATGGTAGTTGACACTACTGAAAAGATTACTCAAATACGACAACGCATGGCGGCAGCTCATGACCGTCAGAAAGCATACGCAGATAAAGACAGGAAACTACTCGAGTTCCAGGTTGGGGATCGAGTGCTACTCAAGGTTTCACCCTGGAAGGGTGTTGTTCGTTTTGGAAAACGAGGCAAGCTTAATCCACGATACATTGGACCATTCGAAGTCATAGAGAAAATAGGCAAAGTGGCCTACAGACTAAACTTACCAGCTGAACTCAGTGCGGTTCACAACGTTTTCCACGTGTCGAATCTGAAGAAGTGTCTGTCAGATGAGACCCACATAGTTCCTTTGAAGGAGCTCACTATCGACGAACGGTTGCATTTCGTCGAGGAACCAGTTGAAATCACGGACCGGGATGTTAAGGTCCTCAAGAACACTAGAATACCTCTTGTTCGAGTTCGTTGGAACTCCCGTCGTGGCCCAGAGTATACCTGGGAACGAGAAGACCAAATGGAACTCAAATATCCCCAGTTGTTCGAAAACAATGCAACTACTACTGAGGCTGAAGCTACTACGGAATTTCGGGACGAAATTCCAACTCAACGGGGGGATGATGTGACACCCCAGGAAAACTAGTAAACAATACAACTTACTTAGCTTCCTCAGTAACCGCATGCTAAATTTCGGGACGAAATTTCTTTCAAGTTGGGGATAATGTGACAACTCGAGTTTCCGACTTTCACTTTCGCATTAAGTGCACGTTGACTTTGTCTGTGTAGTTGTTTGACTTGTTTAACTTGTAACTGTACACGTTATTTTATAATGAACGCATTGTGGTTGCATGATTTTGTGTTTGGTTGTATAACATGAAACCTGTTGAAACTTAAACTGTTAACACATAAAAGGACTCGACGAAACAGACTGGACCCGACGAAACAGACTGTTTCGCCATAAGCATCTCGACGAAACAGAAGTCTGTTTCGCCAAGCCCAGTTTCGCCAAGCCCATTAAGGGCCCAGAACGGTAATTCGTTCATATTAACGTGAACTGGCTTCCTGTTTCACACTTTAGAAAACAAGAAACCCTAGAACTCTCCACTTTGTAAAGGCGATAACTATCTCCCACCATCATCTTTCTCTCTCGAATCCTCCCGTGTTCATCCCGGATATCTCGGTTAGTGCGTGCTCGTCTAATCGGTTTCCCTTGTCCTTTGATTTCTTTATACATGTGGTGTTTATGTTTGATGATATTGTCTCATGATTGTTTGGATTTGTTTGTGATGATGATGATATGATCCTTGTTTCATTGATGGTTCGGTTGTGGTGCATAGATTAATGATTGGTAATATAAGACTCTTTAGGTTGAATGATTTCTGTAAACTGTTGATTCGGCGATTAGGGTTCTGCACGTAACTGATTCGCGACGAAACTGTTTTGGGGCACGAAATGGAATTTACGGCGAAACAGGGGTGTTTCGCCAAGGGTTAACGACGAAACAGGGGTGTTTCGCCAAGAATGTAATCGACGAAACAGAAGTGTTTCGTCGAAGGGTTTCACGGCGAAACAGGGGTGTTTCGCCGACTGGGTAAACTGTTTGGTAAATTGATTCTGTTAAGCTTAACTGAGTTAACTAACTGCTGTTAGATGCTACGCCTGATCATGTATACGTGCAATGTGCTACTTAATGATTTTTGATGCGTTGTCCACTATGATTATACTTATGTGCCAACTTCGTAAATACAAACTGATTATGTATACGTGCGTACTTTAGGACGTGATTGACTTACTTTGAGCACATACTTAGCATACCGAGCAAAACAAGGTGAGTTCACACTCTTACCAAGGCATGGGATTCCCGGGGTTGGGAATGGGATTGAATGATTACATGTACTTATTTCGCTACTAGAATACGTACCACTGTCCTCGGGTTGGAAAGGACACCTATAGATACAGCTAGACTAGTAACACATGGGAAGCCCCCACTACTCTTCGCACACATGCCTGGGTGGGCCGCGATACAAATATTAATCTTCGCAAACATGCCTGGGTTGGCCGCGATACAATTACTAAACTTCGCAAACATGCCTGGAGGGCCGCGATACAAATATAACTAGTCTAGAAAACATGGGAAACCCCCACTAAACTTCGCAAACATGCCTAGAGGGCCGCGATACCATTATATATGTTACATGAATACCAAACGAACTTACGATTTAAGATACAAACCCTATAACTGAACTATTAATTGTGAACTCGCTCAACTAGTTGTTGACTCTCTGTTACATGCCTTGCAGGACCATAGGTACTCTTGGAGCTTGCACGGGAGGCGCCGTCGTTGTGGGCACGGATTTTTGGATGATATGATACACTCTTTTGTGACACTTCAACTTAATACTTTTGTTGGGTTTTTACCTTAGTGCTTCCGCTACACACTTGTATATGTTTGGTTCTGAAGACACCTATCGTATTGATGAATGACTTTTACTATTTACTTATATGTTCAATATGATTGGTGGCTTGATCCTGGTCATGTCACGCCTCCAAGCGGTGGTACTCCGCGTGTGGATTTTGGGGGTGTGACACATGTGTCCCATCTCTTGAATATACTCCTGTATCCAGATCCCAATATTCAGTCTTACAGGTGAGTATACCACAGATGATATCTGTAAGGGGTTAATTGTGAGGACCGTAAGAGCTCAGGTCAGAACTTCCGTTCAGCAGAGAGATGACGGCTTCGACTTTTGGTGGATCCCCTTTAGAGGATCTTTTTTTTTTACAACAGCACATGATTTGCATTTTTCAATGTTTCATCATTTTTTATGCTGAGGGTAGGCTTTTATTTCAAGCAAGCGTAAAGTATTCTCCGGGGACTAGGCCATTGCTTCCGCAAAATCAGAAGTCCAGGGATAATACCCCAGATATCACTGAGCATAAAGACCTAGTATCTCAGAAAGAGGGACCTTTCAAACCAAATTTCAGGGGTTACCTATATATCCAAGAAGTGTTCCCCACGAAATAAGCAAGTTTGAATTTAGGTTTATATCCCGAAAAAACTTACTAAATGTGTAAAAACCTATCGGCATATCATCAGTGAGACCGTTTAATGCTATTTAATCATTACATTTTTTAGCATACTGTAACTGTCTACTGAGGTACTATCATTTCCTCTTTTTTTGACACCAAAACTCATTTTGATTTTATCATGTTTTTGACTTTTTCAAATTTTCTAATGTTTTTGGATTTTCTGAAAATTCTACTCCCCCTAAATTGCAAACACATTTAAGGAAATTTGAAAACAAACTATACAAGTAAATTGACAACTGATATCAAATCACGTCACTTCTCCATCCACTTGGCATAAACAATCAGAACTCCCCCTTACAACAAACTATTTTCTCATTATGATTTCAAAACACTTAAGTTTGTTTTAACCAAAATGATTTTTCCGGAAAATAAGTTTTATTGATTTTATCACTTGTAGGTTAGGGGTAAGATCATATTGTTCTCCAAACATTTTGTATAAAAGTTACATCAAGTTCAACTTAATGACCGTGATTAACCATTTGTAAGTGAACAACTTCTTCTACCACATGTAGATTCACTTATCAACCAATACCACTTGTAAATCAAAATATAATAATTTCAAAGATTACCACTTGTAAATCAAACCTGTAGGTCGAAATATCACGAACGTGAATTTCTCAAGAAAGATGCCGATACCTGTGTCACGGCCCCCGGCCCGGTTTGACCCAGTTCAGGAGCCGCGGGACAGAAAATCCCGTGGTATTATTTAATTGAGTTGACAGCGGAAGATTTTTTAACAGGATCTTCTTAAAACTGAAAATGCCTGATTGTTTTATTTCATAATTAGGGATAAAACCCCGGTAATTTACAATCAGGTGATTTCACTGGGAAATCCCTGTTTTACAAAACATGTTTCTTTATTTATATTGAGCCACTTCCTTAAGCTTGTAGTGCTTCACGGCACTTTTCCTGGATCACAATAGATCACCTGAAACATGTTTGAAAAAGGTTTTGTCAGCAAGGAAATACTGGTGAATCATTCTTTTTACTAAAACGACACGTTGTTATAATTTACAGTATTAAGAGCGATTACAATGTTTCCATATATCAACCAACTACCCACAGTATTTGTCACTCGACCATCCATTGGTAACATCATTGTCCAATGGTGTCTGTGACTATGGTCATATCACCCCTTGGCTACCCCGTTGTCCAATGGTGACGGTTATCAAGTAATGTATACAAAACCCCACATATCGGCTGTAATTTGGTGACTACAAAGACTTAATCCCTGTAATTATAACTTTGAAAACATTTAAGAATTTATAAAGCACTTTGATAAAAAGAGAATGACTCACATTGCAGATTTAAACATTGGTAGAGTCTAGTCTATTGATTAGCCTAGTTAACCTAATTTAAATAACAATGCACACAAAACTAGGTTAGTAACTAATACAGCATTTACGATAACTCATGAGATTAAACCCTCACAACGAATGACAAAGTGCGATACTTAAACATCCATCGAATTCACGACGAATGACAAAGCATAACCCTAATGTGGGCAGCACTTAAACATCCATTGGAAAGTTTTAATCGATCGGACATTGAATCGTAACAGCGATCGAGTTATTACCCTGTTATAGCGGCATCGTTTCGTGTCTGTGTGTGTTTTTATAGTAAAGAGAGTGTAACTCAGTGTACGTTTTGAGTTTGAAGGTCGAACGAACGAAGAATTGCAATTGCCAACCCCCTCTATTTATACCTGAAATTGGGCTCCCTTGCGTGGCGCGAGGCCCTGTCGCGTGGCGCGAGGGACACCCTACTACCATAGGTTAGCCTCGTGTACGGGTAGCTTAGCTGAGTTGGTCTTGCGTTCAATTTCAATTTACACGTAAAACTGTCAAGATAATATCAACTAGGGTTTACCCCCCTTGAGTTTTAGGGGCCCTGATCCTGATTCCGATTGTTCTGAAAATTTTAGGGTTTATGCAGAATCACTTGGGGATCTTAATTAGGGTTTCCTATTGTACTAAATAAAATAATAATTAGGACTTTTGATGAGAGTTGTTACAACCTGCTCCACACTTACCAGCTTAGGAGCTCTGGCAAGTCATACTACTCACTTATGAAACACAGACATCCAAGTTTCACCAAACTTGGATGTTACCTCCTCATCTGCACTTGGGTAATAAGTTGCTTTCTTTGTGGCATAAAAATCTTTTATCCCTTTGGCCTTTCCCTCAACCATTTTCCCAAAAATATTTTTCACATTTCCATTAAATGCTTTCTCAACATCAAATTCTTTCTTTTCAGAATAGAATTAATTCGAGATCTCAACTTTACCAATTTTTGATTTAAAATTCTCAGGCCTCAATGGTGGAAAATTAACATCATCCATTAGCGCCACTGATGTTTCCAGTTTTATCTCAACTTGTGGCTCCTCTGACTTTGTGGAATCAGATTCATCGCCAGATTTTACATCTGATTTCTTAACAATCCAAGCTTGGTTGTCAAGATTTCCCCTTTTCTTGTAAAATCATTTAGAACACTCACCAACTTCATATGTAGAGTTTTTAAACACTTTAAATTTTTCAATTGGTGGTTCGGTTTTATCAACAACTATTTCTTTGAGTTTTTCTGAGACTCCCTGTTTTGTGTTGGTTGCTTTGGGACAGTTCCAGGCTATGTAACCAACTTCTTGACATCTGTAACAGGTTCTAGTCTCTTTTCTCTGATGAGCTTCAGTTTTCTTCTTTTCAGCAAGAAATTCCTGATTTGACTGTCTCCAGAATGAGCTCTTCTTTTCATCCTCAGCAGACATACCTGACACAAATTTTGTATTTTTAGAAATTTTCTCATTTTTATAATTTTCTGGTGGAATAAAACCAAGTCCTTTCTTTTTTAAATTACCGTTATGGTTTGGTTTCTTTTGAAAACCAGAACCAAAACTGTAACCCTTTTTCTTGTTTAAACGTTGTTGAACTCTTGAGGTGTAAATTTTAGATTTTCCAGTAAGATTTACATCTTTTATTTCAGAAATATTAATTTCTGTCAATTTGAAAACCTTTTTTATCATTTCAGTTTTAACACCTCTTATTGGAAATTCTTTATCAAAATATAATTTGTCAGAATCATTCAAAGTGTATGCCACTTCAAATGTTTCGTCATTCAAATTTGATTTTGACAACAAAAATTCTTTACCATAAATCCGTTTTCCCGACGATTTTGAACTCTTTTCAGATGAACTCGAACTCCCGACTGACAAACACGAACTTTCTGACTCGGACTTTGACTCTGACTCCTCATCCTTATCCAACACCTGATCAACCACCCTTTTTATTAATTCGGACTCATGGTCTGTGTCGGACGCTGTGAACGTGATGTCAATATTGTCTGGTAATACATCGGTTATCTCGGACTCTAACTTTATATTGACTGCCTTTTTTACTTGTTCCTCATCCGGTTTTCTAGGCGAATACCCTTCCCAAATCGGAGGCAGACACTTATTATAACAGACACTTTGTTTCTTACCAGTATCCTTTTTCTTTGACTTCTTATCTTCAAACACTTCAAAACCTGCAACAGTTGGATAAATTCTGTCAATTAAGTAATCAGAACTCGAATAACTTCTTAATAATCGTCTGATTCTTTCATTTTCAGCTTTCTCAGTTTCCAACTCTTGCTTCCATTTCGCACATTCTTCAATGTAAAAAATTTATCTCTTTCTGCTTCGACATCATTGTTGCATTCATCATTGTCAAAGCATCTTCTCTTTCTGAGTTAGTTTTCTAGCAAACTATTCACCGATCTGTTTAATACATCGTATGACTCTTTCACATTCTTGACATCAAACAGCAACTTTTCTTTCAACTTTTCTGATTCACTAAACCTCTCGTCTTTTTCTTCACATTGTTTGCAACATTCCAAACATGTAAGACATGGTTTTGTGACTTCAACAATCTTTTTGACTTCAACTACCTTCTCTACTTCAACTATCTTCTCCACTTCAACTATCTTTTCAACAATCTTGATTTCTTTCATTTCTTTTGCAGCTTTTCTCTCTTTAAGTTTCTTCAATTTTTCTGCAAAATAAAATTCAAAATTGTCAGAAGATAAATGAGTTTTTCCAATGTTTATTTGTTCAATATCTTCATCATCATCACTAGAATCTGTTGAACTATTTTCAGAAGAAACAGATTCTTCATCTTGACTTTTCTCTTCATCAGATAACACTGCTATCCATTCTTTCATCAATTCTGGTTTTTGAACAATTTGAGCAATGAAAGCTTTAAATTCCCCATTCTCATCCACAAACTTATCCCAGCTAAAACCTGGAGCCAATTTCTCATCATCTTGATCAATGATACCATAATAAGCTTTCTTATTTGCATATTCGATCATTTTCCCATGTGCAGTTTGTGATTCTTTTTGTTGATGCGGTTGATGAGTGATTTGTTGATATATAGCCTTCTGATAGTAATCATGGCCTCCAAACGGATTCTTTGCTCCATTTGCTTCTTGATTTTTACACTCTCTCTTGAAATGACCTTTCTCCCTGCATCGAAAACAAGTAACTTTAGATTTATCAAAACCTAAAGTAGAAACATGAGCATCCAGAAAATCATTTCTTCCTGTAATCATTTTGAACTTTTCAGCTCTTCTCAAGACACTAGCTAGACACCATTTGATGTCCATGAGCTCCAATTCTTCTGCATCGATCTGATCGTAATCTTCCTTTGTTAGCATAGGATTACCAATTCTTCCAGCAATCAATCCTTCATAAGATTCCAAAGCAGTAACCAGTAATGCCATATGACTTTTAACAACTTCATTACAAAAATTCTGACCATTTTGAAGATGCAAAGCAACATTGCACTAAATCATATGTTCATTACCAACATTTGAACTTTGAACACTTGGAGGATTGACATTTGAAAATTCACTAGTGTTGATTGAACTTTGACTGACTGATCCAGATGAATTTCCTGCACTAAAAGCGGTTTGGATCTTAGGACTTGCTTCAACAGTTTGAATATTTCCTTTATAGTACAATTCGATGTCTTGTTGATTGCTTGAGCTGTTCATTCTGGCAATCTTTTGTTGTTCAAGATCATGTGCCTCAAGCTTTTCAATAAACTGTCCAATTGACAATCTGCGAAATTCTCCAGAATTCTTTAAGATCATGAGATAAGTACCCCATTCTTTCTGCGGTAATGCATCAGCTAACTTTTCAACCCATTCTGCTGGAGTTTTAGTAATTTTCAACTGAGACATGGTACGCACAAGATGACAATATCTCTCAATAAGAGTCTTTGTAGTCTCCCCTGACATACTTGTAGACAACTCAAACTCCTTTTTCAGTAGAGATGCTTTACTCTTGAGCATCTCTGTACTTCCTTCAAACTTCTTCTCAAGTGCCTCCCAAATCGAAAATGCACTACCATCATGCTGAAGCAAAATAAAGATGTCTTCTTTGACAGCTTGTTGTAGAAGACTAATCATCATTTTCTCTCCTTTATAACTGTCTCTCTCATTGTCTGTGAATTCTGAAATGATTTTATCAACTTTCAAAGCAGTCTGTGGTCAAACATATTTTGTTTCAATGCTTTCCCAAGCTCTTAGATGGTTTGCCTGAACCCAATTCTCAAAACGATTTTTTCAGCCATGGTACTCTTCAATTCCCATAAGTTTCGGGGGTTTTTGCAAAGTTCCAGTTTCGTTTTCCAAGTTCATGTTATGAGCAATGGCAGCTGGAGTAGTCGGGGATGTAGCAAACGCGTTGTAAAATTCTTCGTCAGACATTTTCAAACGAAATTAGATTCTTAAAACGGGATCACTTCAAACGAGATTACCAACTTCAAACGAAATTAACCTGCACACAACTTTCAAACGAGATTAGAGATTTTCAAACAAAATCAGGTAATTCCGTGCGGAATTACTCAGTTTCACACGAGATTAGAATTAGAACGAAATTACTCAAACGATATTCTAATTCCGTGCGGAATTAGAAATATTTTCAAGCGAAATTAAGAGTGAAATGTGATTCCGTGCGAAATTAGTAAACAATTTCAAATGGAATTAGCTGATGTCATCATTTTCGAACAAAATTTCAAACGGAATTATCAATTTAAGCAGATTTAAATCGAATTAAGGTCCAATTTTCTCAAGGATTTGTTAAAGTTCTATTCCGCTTATGATATATGAAATTCATATTATTTTGACCGTGAAAAGTTGTTCAATTAAGAAAAGAAGGTGTATAAATGAGAAAAAGAGATGAAATCAGGCTGAAATCTGTAGAACTCCTCCTCCTGAGCTCTGATACCACATGTAGGATCGTTGTTAGACCCGAGACGAGTCAATCAGAGGCGTTCTACTTAAAATGAAAGGCGGAAACAGACATGATGAGTTGAATGCAGCAAGATATTCACTAAAACTGTCTTGTATATTGATTCTGATATGATTACAGTTCTGAAGACACTTCGACAAAGCTTCGTCGTCGGAAACACACACACTAATTCCCTTCCAAATGACATGGACTGACTCCTATATATAGACATCTAATTCCGCTCCAAACACACTCAAATGGAATAACATACAACCGGAATTACAACTCAAGCAGAATTAACTTGTTAAATCCGTGCGGAATTACAAGTTGTCATCTTCAAGCGGAATTAACCCTTCAAGCGGAATTACTCTTTGTCTTGATTTCTCGATCTTCGTGCCATGAACAATGTAAGACTCGATACAAGACGAAGTCGACAGACTTATGCACCAACACCAAAGACGGCCTTTAGGACTCGCTATGGGCACTACGAGTTCCTAGTAATGCCGTTTGGTTTGACAAACGCACCAGCAGTATTCATGGATTTGATGAACAGAGTTTGTAAGCCGTACCTCGATAAGTTTGTGATCATGTTTATTGATGATACTTTAATCTACTCAAAGACGAAGGAAGAACATGAGCAACATCTAAGAGCTATCTTAGAGCTGCTCAAGGAGGAGAAATTGTACGCGAAATTCTCGAAGTGCGAATTCTGGTTACGCGAGGTTCAGTTTCTTGGTCACGTGGTTAACGGAGATGGAATCCATGTGGATCCCACAAAGATCAAGGCGATCAAGAATTGGGAGACTCCAAAGACGCCAACCGAGATCCGTCAGTTCCTAGGTTTGGCAGGATATTATCGCAGATTTATTGAGGATTTCTCGAAAATCGCTCAACCTTTGACCTCCCTCACGCAGAAAGACAAGAAGTACGAATGGGGAGACAAGCAAGAATAAGCATTTCAGTTGTTGAAAAACAAACTTTGCGATGCACCGATCTTATCTTTACCCGAAGGCACTGACGACTTCGTGGTATATTGTGACGCCTCGGGTCAAGGTTTAGGCTGCGTGCTGATGCAGTGACAGAAAGTTATAGCCTATGCTTTACGCCAGTTGAAGATCCATGAGAAGAATTACACCATGCATGACTTGGAGTTAGGCGCTATGGTGTTTGCATTAAAGATATGGCGACATTATTTGTATGGCACGCATTGTACTATTTTTACCGATCACAAGAGCCTGCAGCATATTTTTTTATCAAAAAGAACTTAACATGAGACAGAGACGCTGGGTAGAGCTGTTAAATGATTATGATTGTGAAATCAAGTATCAACCAGGTTAGGCGAATGTGGTCGCAGATGCCTTGAGTCAGAAAGAAAGAAAGAATCAAGCCTATAAGTGTTCAAGCTTTGGAAATGATTGTTCAAACGGATCTCTCATTGCGCATTCGTGCCGCGCAGAGAGAAGCTCTTAAGAAAGAGAATCTTGAGAATGAAAATCTTCGTGGGATGGAGAAGCAGCTAGTACACAATGATGAAGGAACGTTGTGCTTCATGAAACGAATTTGGGTTCCTCTCTTCGGTGGTCTAAGAGAAGTAATTTTCGATGAAGCTCACAAGTCACGGTACTCGATCCACCCAGGATCGGATAAAATGTACCAAGATTTAAATGATTTCTATTGGTGGCCGAGATTAAAAGGTGATCTTGCAACGTATGTTGGCAAATGTTTGACTTGTGCCAAAGTAAAGGCCGAATATCAGAAGCCTTCAGGTCTTCTGCAACAACCCGAAATACCCATGTGGAAATGGAAGCAGATTTCAATGGACTTTATAACGAAGTTGCCAAGGACCCCAAAGGTCACGATATGATTTGGGTAATCGTGGACCGTCTGACCAAATCTGCACACTTTTTACCGATCAGAGAAAAAGACAACACTAGCAAGCTTGCTGAGCTATACCTGAGAGAGATTGTTGCACGACATGAAGTGCCTCTCTCAATTATCTCTGATAGAGACGAAAGGTTCATGTCAAGGATTTGGCAATCCTTCCAAGAAGCCTTTGGTTCTCAGTTGAATCTGAGTACTGCATTCCATCCGCAGACAGATGGCCAGAGCGAGCGAACGATTCAAACTTTGGAAGATATGTTACGAGCTTGCGTGATGGATTTGGGTGGCAGTTGGGACACTCACTTACCCTTGGTAGAATTCTCATACAACAACAGCTACCATGCGAGTATCCAAGCTGCACCATTTGAAGCTCTCTATGGACGCAAGTGTCGATCACCGTTATGTTGGGCAGACGCGGGGGATAGACAGCTTGTTGGTCCTGAATTGGTTCAAGAGACGACTGATAAGATTACACAGATCCGAGAGCGCATAAAGGCGGCTCGTGATCGACAAAAGAGTTACGTGGACCAAAGAAGGAAACCTCTGGAGTTTGAGGTAGGAGATATGGTTTTATTAAAGGTTTCACCCTGGAAGGGTGTAGCACGCTTTGGGAAGCATGGGAAGTTGAACCCGCGATACATTGGACCATTCAAAATCATGGAAAGGATTGGTCTTGTAGCTTACAAGTTGGATCTACCCGCAGAACTGAATGGAGTTCACGATACATTTCATGTATCTAACCTGAAAAAGAGTCCAACTCAAGAAACAGTTGTCATACCTGCCGACGAAGTCCATATTGACGACACACTCCACTTTACTGAAGAACCTGTTGAGGTTACTGATTGGAAGGTTAACAAGACGCGACGGAGTAGTGTTAAACTCGTCAAGGTTCATTGGAACGCGCGACACGGCCTAGAATTCACTTGGGAGCGTGAGGATCGCATGAAAGCAAAATACCCACATTTGTTCCCCAAGACCCCTGCAACTAGTAACAGAACTAAAATTTCGGGATGAAATTTTCGTAACAGGGGGAGAATGTGACAACCCTCATAAATCTAGGTATCCGTACAATTAATTAATACTGATTAGTGCTTAATGACTGTGCTGAATTACTTAATCGCTTTCCGATTACTGCATCATACTTACATGTGCATCACATATTACATAATGTCACCTTATTATCATCTGCAAACTTTATTGACATACATGATGCACAAAGCACAGTTAGCACAGTTAGCGGATAAAGCAGGAATATGCTGACGAGATTCAGTACATAGACAGACAGTGTTTTGATACCCAGTATGGGCCAAGGACAAGGTACTACACTAGTATGGTGTGTAGGGAAGTAAGGACCATAAAACTGCGTCACTAGGTGATAGTTTAAGTGCTAAAAAGTGCCTAAAACCCACATAAAGTGCAGAATTCTGCATATTTCAGCAAAAATTCAGCTTTTTAACAAGCTAGATATGTGCAAAAATTTGACTAAATGGTCCTGAATGCTTTCCTAAGTGTCGGGAATTAAAAGTGTCACAAAAAGTAACATAAAGATCATTAAACGGAATAGCTTGACACTTTAACGAACCGGTATCTAACCGAACAATCGGACACTACCCGAAACACCAAAATTGTACTAGAAACATTGTTTTATTATTTTTGAACTAGTTATGATCCCCGAACACCCTAACACACTATATAATGCATCATACACTTAAAACACTAGACATTACACTTAACCTCCAACTATTATCTAATTTACCATTCAAACTTACATTTACCCCCCCCCCCTTGGTATTTACGGTCACAAGGACCCCACCACCATACCCCAAAGATTTTATTCCATTTTATATTGGATCTTGCTTGATCTTGTGGACAAAATATTGAGAAGTAAGATTATAAGTATGGCACATGGATTCAAGAGATCATTACATTCCTCACACTTCACAACACCACACCACTCTCTTACTCTCTCCCTCTCCTCTCGGCCTAACATAGTGCCGCCACCACCACCACCTTACATCCATCATCCACTCATTCCATGTACTCTCAAGAGTGTAAGAAGGTGTCTTATGAAGCTTGGTGCTCTTGAATCTTGAAGAACCTCCATCAATTGCTTTCATCCACCATTTTCATCATCTTCTTCATCAAGTGTTCTTCCCTAGCGTAGAGCTAGTAGTAAGACTTTCTTGACCCTTTGTTACTTCTAATTTTGTTTGGTTAAAAGATGAATATGTTATAAATCACAAGAACCCTAAAAGACATGAACATGAATCATGAACATAAAGCTTACATGTGATGAAATCTTGTTGAAATAGTGTTGTTTAAGTATATGTATGATACTTGTTGTTGTTACTTGAGATTATGATGTTGATCATCATAAGGATGCTTGCTAGATTGTGATTAAACACATGATCTAGCAAGTGAGAGGATGATTATGTGATGAAAAGGGATGATCATCCTCATGTGTAAACATGAACTTGAAAATAAAATGATTTCTTGTAAAATGATAAACAAAGTAAGCTAGTAATCTTATGAATCTAAGATTCATGAATGATTTTCCAAGAAAACCAAGTTCAAAATATGATTTTTAGTAGAACTTGATTCTTACTTAAAACTACACTATTTTTGGTGATAAAACAAATGTAGGGATACTAGAGAAACAAGAAGATGTTATGAATAAACATTTTTGTAAAATGTGTTTACAAGTTGTAAACACCTAAACTCTTTAAGAATGAGATTTGTAAAGTAATAAACGCACTTTAAAGGGTAACTAAGTCTACTAAACATACTACCAAGTTACTACAAGTTTTTGTGAAAGATCAAGTTCATGTTGTTATGTAAATTGTATAGTTTTTACACTTGAGAAGTGTAAGTTGTTTAAGGATTAATTGTTGATTGTTGTGATGATTTTTGAAAAGAAAATGATATGCTTTAATAGCATGGACACCTCCATTTTTAGGGGAAACTATGGCAAAATTTTCTAAAAATATAAACACTTAGAAAAATATTTTCTAACAAGTATTTAAAAGTGTATTTAACTATGGTTTTCAATATAAACTTTGCCATAGGATTTATTACAAAAATACAAGTATTGGAGGTTGGTTTTTATAAATAAAAATGGGTAAACATATATATATTTAGAATATATATATATATATTAAGACACTTGTGTTAATATTTGTATACTTGGTGAAATAATTATATTATTTTAGGGTAAAATAATATAACTTATCAAAGTACCATGAAATTTACAATCCAAAATAATACCAAAAATAACAAGGAATAAATATATAAGTTACACACATAATGTCGTCAAAACCGGACGCAAGAACGTAACTTATAAAATATTCCGGAAAATACTGTTACATATATATTATTGGTAAATATTATTTTGGATACAAGAAATGAAAATATGATTTTATTCATTATTACCAAAGTATATCATATTTTCGACAAGAAGAAAATATATTGTTTTTGGAAGTAAAAATATATTTTCTTAGCATATTTAGAAGATATATGATTTTTGAGAAAAATATATATTTTCTGGACAATACATTATTTTTGGACAAAATAAGTTTAAATATATTTTCTAAAGTAAGACTTGGAAATATATTATTTCGGAAATTACAAATACTATAATACAGATATACATGTATAAGATACCCCATCCTTGGGAAGGAAATACGAAGTTAAATACTTGAGAAGTATTAATACAGAAATATTGTTTAAACAATTATTCCAAAACCAAATATAATTTAAGTTGAAATATTAATTATTTTGACAAGTAATTATAACTTGGAATAATATAAGAAACGTAACTCAAAAACGTAAATACTAAGCAAAGGCACGACCCGTTCGTCTAATAGACGTTAGTACACTGTAGGTAGTCGTGTTTGCTGAGGAGTTTTGAGTGCCAGTACTGAAGACGCATTACAGTGAGTTCATGTCCCCCTTTTTCTTTAAACGGATTTGTTTATTTACTTCGGGGGTGAAATACATGTTACAAAAGGATTACATACAAATACAATTGGTATGGTTAGCCTAGGAAAGAACCATAGATCCTGTGAATGGGTAGGCGTATACTTGAGGCCATCAATCCTCTTGTAGGACCGAAGGGCATGAGTGATAGATCTATTTGGGTGTAGCAAGCCCACACCCATGAGGCCATGGTGGCCCATAGTGGTGACTATGTCTTCCATCCAGAAGCCCGGTACAACTTTGCTAGGTTTGAGTCTTCCTACACCGTCACACATATCGGTGGCCTTGCAAACCATTGGTGATCTTTTTGTTGTTTGCTATCATACCGGGACTTTCATACTTACACAGTTTACAAAGGTTTATACATACTCACGAACACATGAACTCGCTCAACTTTTGTTGATATTTTTAAACTACATGTATTTCAGGGAACTAAGTGGATCTGGCAGGTGTATGCATATGTTTTCAAGCTGCGTTTAAATAAAAGATGTCATCTGGGGTAGTAGAGTTTAGAAGATGTGTCCTACTCCTGGACGGGATACATGTTTCTAAACCCGGTTTTATTTACGATCTTTTGTCGAGTCTTGATGAACTCATTTGAACATGTTGTGGTTTGTAACTTAAGTTTGGTGTCGATGTTTCAAACAAGTATGTTGTGGTACTTTCAAACTTAACTTTTATGGATGAATATCTTTTGGTTTTATCATTTGGCATTGTTATGATTGAATGCTATGGTATTAAGAAGTCACACCAATAACCACGCTTCCGCAAAAGTCAGGGTGTGACAGCCACCACTCCACCACCACTACAACACCATCGTCCACCACCATCATCCATTTTTCATCTTTTAGAGTGTGTGTAGTAGTCTTGGGATCCAAGATTGCTAGTAAGAGTCTTTGTCAAACAAAGGCTATGCTTGGCTAAACTCTTACATCACTTGGTAAAGACATATCTTTTATGTATTTTCTTTTAAGATTTCCAATCTTTGGAAACTTTTTAATTGGCTATGTATTAATGACTTTTATAACTAGTTTTCATATTGAAGACAAATTTATCTAATCATTCTTCATATGTCGTTGATTCACATACTCGTGTCTTTACGGTCTATATAAAGCGCGTTAATTGCCTAGAAGAGGGTTAGAAAGGTGGTTGGGTAAATTTTATGTCTCGTTCCGTGTATAGATCTTGCGAGAAACTGGTTCAAGCTTAGTAACACCTCACGAGTCGGAGCGGGCATTACCCACCACGGGAGAAGTGCAAAACGCTTGAATCCCTTATCTATAAACTACTATTAAAACTTTAAACCAACCCTGCGAGGACTGTATCCCTGCTGACTCAGACCAACGGGTTAAGGGTGATCGCTGCCTGGAAGGGGGCCCACCACTTTTTGCATTAATAACTTACTTAATTATCTTTCAATAATCCGACCTAGTGGAATTGTATCCTTGCTGACTCAAACCATTAGGTAGAGGGTAACGTCGCTTTCACAAGAGGGGCCTACTACTATAACTAAGATAATCTCTTAAAATGCCCAAAGTGCGGAAATCATCAAAAGGATACATGAAAGATAAGTCGGAACCAAGTGATTCTTTCTTGTCTATCTGTTTTTACTTTTATTTCATTTTCTATTTTTAGTTTATCATTTTATAGCTTTAAAAAAATTTTCTCAAAGTTTGGTTCGATTAAACGTTGATGATAAGCCGGTATTAAAAGCTCTTGTGTCCTTAGACGACCTCGGTATCTTGCCATCACCATACTAAATCCGCGATGGGTGCACTTGCCCTTGCGTGTGTGTAGAGTGATAGTAGAATATTGTGTTTTATAAATTTAAAACTTGAATTTGGCGAGTGAAAAGAGTTAAAAATATACTAAAAAATATACTCACACCGACACACACCAAGTTTTTGGCGCCGTTGCCGGGGACACAAGAATTTTAAGAAAGCTTAAAATTAACGGCCTAATCCTCTCTATTTTTTTTTTTAGGTTTTTCTTCTTTTTCTTTTAATTTTCCACTTTCTGCAGAATTGACACAGGGCCATGTCAACTCTCCAGTATATTAAAATCTATTTTTTTCCAGATACAGACTGCAGCACGGGGTCGTGTTGCCCTAACATGGGGCCGTGTCAAATCAACAGTTTGTAAGAAAATAGTGACCGCCTGATCCCGACGGTCTAAAAAATGGATTTCTTTGATTATTTCTATCCCCGCCACTCTTACGGTCTATGGTGCGATTATTGTGCGAGGAACATGAAGAATCGGAATGTGGCATTCTAAACTTCACTCCCCACTATTTAGCCCCATCATTTTCCTATAACGAAAACCTTGAGACGAGCGGGAGTAAAAATAATGATGAAATCCCTCCGCCTGAACTCCATCAACCATCTAACCTAGATGACTTAGAAGAATAAGTCAAATAGAAGACAGGATTCTCCTACAGATCAAAGAAATAGAATCCTTAGTGAAGGCGCGATATTCATCAAGGATTCCATCCGAAGGAGAATCAATGGAGGAAAAATCAGGTACATACAACAACACCAAGGTCAACCAACCCTGTACCATAGACGACCGCGAAAGCGATAGTCGTCCCTATTTCGATTTTGCAATGACGGTCCCCCTTACAGAGTGTGAATTTCACACCGACAGCATGGACGAGAGCGAATCGACTCATACCTTCTTTAACAAGAGCCCGGATAAGGTAAATAAGGGATGGTCTCGTTTTCCCATTTTTAAAGAAGTCTTCTACCTTTCCGATAACCTCTTGCGTTTTCGTTCCCCTTGCAAGAGTCTGAGGTGTATTCGGCAATACAGTGTTGTTCCAACCAGTAAGGAACCACCCGATGTCGGGTAATTCCTTAAAAACCTGGACAATCTTCATAAAAACCGTGAAACACGGGTCGTGTTCCTTGAACACGGGGCCGTGTACAACAATTTTCAAAAAACATGGGGTGTACCGGATTAACACGGGGTCGTGCCCCATGCATTTTTTCGGCACGGGGCCATGTCAGTGATGACGTAACCCGTGTTCAACTAATGGACAACATTCTCTGACACATGCAGACGGCACGGGGTCGTGCTGCCCAGGCACGGGGACGTGCCAGCCTGCTGTCATTGTCTATAAAGTCAGCCTTTGGGGAGAATGTTTGGAATCATTCCAAAAGGGCAGGATCCTGGATATTCTTCACACATGCCCCAAAAGGTATGTTCTTAAAAAGGTCTCATTTGACCTTCTTGTCGTTTCCTCTTTTGGTTCGTTCCCCTTCTTCATTCTTCCATGAACTCCATTGAAGCTTGAAGCTTCAAGCTTAAAAAGCTTCAATAGGAGGGTTATAAAATTGATTCTTATCTCAAAGTTTGGTAATTTTACTTTAGTAAAACATTAGTTTAAGTTATTTATGTTCAGAAAATTAAAAACTAATCAAATCTAACTTGAAATAAAATTTTTAGAGCTAAGAATCTGGAATAGTTGGAGCAGCATGGGGCCGTGCCACTCTAGCATGGGGCCATGCTGAATATTCTGATATTCCATATCTTTTTAACGGTTAGTCATTTTCTCTCAAGATGTCAAGCCAGCAAAGTGGAACGTCATTCAACAAGCTCCAGAAACCACAAAAGAGGGAGGAGACTCTCCATCGAGGCTACTCTTGTAAGATATGTGAGTGCCTTGAGAGAGAGTCTTGACGAGATGACCTTAGTGGAGGAAGTTCTAATAGACCACGTGAACTATCTCTCCATGGGGCTAAAAGATTGTTTCAGGGAAATCGACCTTTTACACCAAAGGTTGAACATCTTGGCCTTGCCTCCGATGGAGCCAATCTTCCCGCAAGAAGATTGGAACCTCGCTAATAAGGTCATACAACCTACGGGATGGGAAGATGAGATTCCAGAACCTATCAATGTTGCCTTCGAGATTTCGATAAATGTCGCTCCCCCTTAAGAAGAGGAACCCTACATCTTCCTTCCGAGGGAGATTGAAGAGATGCTCAATGACCTCTAGATTGAGTATTTCCCACAAAAGCTCTAGTCCTCCAATATCTAACTTTCGTAGATCTAGGAATGTAGCTTTAGGGTTGTTTAAAAATGATCTCGTAGAGGCATTCTCAAGATCCTATCTATTTATCTTAGTTTTATGAAGGTTTGTAATTTTTATTTTCTTGTAATTGTTTTTATTTTTAATGAAATGGAAGATTGGATGATGGTTATTTAAATAAATGGGTTAAAGAGAGCGGAAAAACCTGATAGATGATGAAAAATGGAACCAAGGCACGTAAATCAGAGGCCACCCGACTCATAAACTACAAAACAGTGGCTGCAGCACGGGGTCGTGCTCCCCCAGCATGCCCCCGTGCCCAACTTACTGTTGTCAAAAATTCTTTTGTCCAGAAGGTGGCACGGGCCGTGCTCACCCAGCACGCCCCCCTGTGGTCACCCCACTGTAAGTCTTCTGATTTCAATTTGTTAGTGGCACTTTGGACACGAGGTCGTGTCCCCATAGCAGGCCCCCGTGCTGCAAGTGCCAGTAACCAAAAAAAGTTTCTATTTTCACACTTTTTACACATTTTACCATAATAAATACTGTTTGGGACACATTGAGGGCAATGTGTAATTTAAGTGTGGGGGGAGATAATAAAAACCTTGAATCGTTTGTCCTAAATCTAGCCTTACACAAAACTCGCCTTGGAACCGCTAATCACCCGAAAATTTTTCAATTTTTTATTTTCTTTTACTTATCTTGGTTTAGTTGGGTAAAATAAGTTCTAAAAATTATGTTTTTACGAATTTACAATTGATAGCGTCATGATAAAAAGAACCAATTTAGAAAATTACGAAAACGGGCATGGCAAATCTTTGTAAAATTTGATTATATATACATTTTTACACTACAACCCTTTTTCCCACAAAAGTGAGTTTTGAGACATTACCGAGCATACAAATATACATCTATACTAATTGCTCAATTTTCGTTTCTTGTGTGAATAGCCCATTTGGTTCTCACGAATCTAGAACTTGACAATGCGATGCATTCCAAGTCCTTACCGACAAAAAATCCAAGTAAGTAAATGATGGAGGCATTAGGATCAACCCATTTTTCAAAAAAAAAAAAAAAAACCTTTATTTTTCTTTGCTTTACCCAAAAACATCCCCCTAGTTAAACCCTTTGAACCTTAAAAACCTTTTCATTTCCAAACCCACGAAAACACATATTTTCATTTTTCATCTTTCATTTTTGTAAACCTATCGGTTATGAAATTACGATTATGGCTCATTTTCAACTTTGGCAAAAAAAATCAGAAAAATCAAAAAAAATATGCCAAAGTATTTTTTTTTTTTTTTTTTGCTAAGCCACAAAGCAATAAAAAAACCGACATTTTACGTTTTTCACCCTTTTCAATAAAACATACCAAACCCGAACCACCACCTACCCTTCAAAAGCCCCTTGATATTTATAAGGATTTAACGTCAAAAGAAGGAGGTTTGATCGATTGTCAAGCCTATGGTAGGAGTAAGTTCCCAAAACGGGCACGAGCGTTTTCACTTAATGCGTTATCGGCCGAGCGTTGAGTGACCACTTGTGAGGAGTATAAATTTGTATATAAGTAAATAATTTCTTTACTTGTGTTTTAAATAAATCATGATAGAGTTTTGGGTGTGTAAGCCACATAATAGAGTTTTGCTTGAGGACAAGCAAAGATTCAACTGTGGAGCTATTTGATGTGCTTAAAATATAATATATAAATTATATCAAATACAGCGTAAAATCAACCCTTTTTCAATACTAATGTTGGAGAAAGCTTGTTTTTCTGTTCCTTTTTAATTTACAAGGTCAAAAGAGCTTAAATGTGCAAAAGGAGTAAAAAGACATCAAAAACCAACATAAATACAAAGAAGGAGGAATTGACGCAACTCGACATGCCCCAATTCACATCCAAACCATAAGAATAGCAAGATCAGAAGACTTGACACAGGGATGTCTCCACCAAACACTGGCCGTGTCCGAGGGTGGATGCTGTGCAGAAGAAAATACAACAGCAAAGGACAAAACTGGCAGCCAACATGGGGTCGCGCTAAGCCAACACAGGGCATGGTCAACTCAAAGATTTTCAAAATCTGGGATACTACAGCAACTACATTGGCCACGGGCCGTGCCATTGACACACGGGGCCGTGTTAGTACAAGACCTGACAAGGAATTAATGAGGAAGAGAGAGAGATGACCACGGGGTCGTTCCAGGCTGGCACGGGCCGTGGTGGAGCTTCTGATTTCAGCTATAAATAGATGTGCTTGGTTTCATTCCAAACCATCCCTTGGCAAACCACTTCTCTCTCACTTGCCACCACTACAACACGAACGTCCACCACCATCATCCATTTTCCATCTTTTAGAGTGTGTGTAGTAGTCTTGGGATCCAAGATTGATAGTAAGAGTCTTTGTCAAACGAATGCCATGTTTGGCTAAACTCTTACATCACTTGGTAAAGACATATCTTTTATGTATTTTCTGTTATGATTTCCAATCTTTAGCAACTTTTTAATTGGGTATGTACTAATGACTTTAATAACTAGTTTTTTATACTGAAGGCAAATTTATCTAATCATTCTTCATGTGTCGTTGATTCACATATTCGTGTCTTTACGGTCTATATAAAGCGTGTTAATTGCCTGGAAGGGGGTTAAAAGGGTGGTTGGGTAAATTTTATGTCTCGTTCAGTGTATAGATCCTGCGAGAACCTGGTTCAAGCTTAGTAACACCTCACGATTTGGAGCGGGCATTACCCCCCACGGGAGAGGTGCAAAATGTTTGAATCCCTTATCTATAAACTACTATTAAAACTTTAAACCAACCCTGCAAGGACTGTATCCCTGCTGACTCAGACCAACGGGTTGAGGGTGATCGCTGCCTGGAAGGGGGCACCACTTTTTGCATTAATAACTTACTTAATTATCTTTTAATAATCCGACCTAGTGGGATTGTATCCTTGTTGACTCAAACCATTAGGTTGAGGGTAACGTCGCTTTCACAAGAGGGGCCTACTACTATAACTAAGATAATCTCTTAAAATGCCCAAAGTGCGGAAATCATCAAAAGGATACATGAAAGATAAGTCGGAACCAAGTGATTCTTTCTTGTCTATCTGTTTTTACTTTTATTTCATTTTCTATTTTTTGTTTATCGTTTTATAGCTTTAAAAATCTTTTCTCAAAGTTTGGTTCGATTAGACGTTGATGATAAGCCAGTATTAAAAGCTCTTGTGTCCTTGGATGACCTCGGTATCTTGCCATCACCATACTACATCTGCGATGAGTGCACTTGCCCTAGCGTGTGTGTAGAGTGATAGTAGAATATTGTGTTTTATAAATTTAAAACTTAAAATCGGCGAGTGAAAAGAGTTAAAAATATACTAAAAATACACTCACACCGACACACGTCATTTAGGTATTTAATCGTGTACTTTTGGGTTTCCAGGTCTTAAACGGCATGCCAAAGACAAAGTTGGAGAAAATGAGGAGTTTCCAGGCATTTTTGGATAACAACTGCAGAATCTACTGAAGATACCGATGTTGGACGGCTATGTGATCCACGTGCACGACCGTGCAGGCTCATGATACTCGAAAGCACCGGCAATGCACAAGGCGGTGCAGTTGGTTTCTCGATCATGTAACCCCGTGAGTCTGATAGGCACTCCCGTGAGCCTGCATTTACTCGAAAGCACAACTAGTGCGACCAGGAGTGCAAGCATTTTCTCAAACACGCATGGTCGTGAACTTGATCCGCACGACCATGCGTTTTTAACTTTCCCGTCCAGTCTCCCACTTGCCTGCAAATGACGTCATGACAAGACATGAACAGTGCACGGGCCTGCACTTTATGGCGCACGGCCGTGCACTTTTGAAAAACTCTATAAACAGAACAGACACATTCTGCTCAACAATTGGATATTTTTGCTACTTTTTAGGCGACTTCTAGGCTCTGAAAACTAGCTGTTTGAGTCGATTTAAAGCCTCCAAGTTGCAAAGAAGCCTATTCATCATCCATTCCATCTAATCCTTGCTTGCTTATGGTTTGAATCCTTGTTCTTTCCATGAATTTGGTTACATTTAAAGTAGTGATTTAATATATTATGTATTTTTGTTGCCTTAGGGCAAAAACACTAGTTTACTTGTTTTATGAACAAACATTGGTATGTTAATCTTGTTTGTATGAAACTTTGGTACTTTTCATGTTTAAATTTTGATGATCATATGGAAAACATGTTTCATTGATGTTGGATTCTTGATTATATTTGGTTATCTTGGATGATTAATGGATGTTTAGTTAAGATATATTGAAAAAAAACCTTGATTAAACACTTATTAGTAAGCTATTAACTTATTAGTATGTTTACACCATGAAACAAGAAATGTGTATTGGTTTAATAAAAGGTAAATCGAATGTTAATCAAGAGTACTTTCTTGCACGTAAGAACCCTAACCGGTTTGATGGTGTTGTTACAAGTCCTTGACACGGTTCATGATCTTTGCTTAGGGATTTTAGTTAAAAATGCTATCTTACTAGATTTGTGTTCAAGGTTTGTGACATGCAATAGTTTCTTATATGATCTACTTTATGCTTGTCTCGGTGGTCGTATTGTGATTCGGTATTACTTTCCTTGATTAAGTGAGGCTAGAAAACTCTTAACGGATGACTAACTTATCTTTTAAGTTAAAAACTTTATGTTTTACGTTAAAAAATCACGTTTTACGTTAAAAAGTTTAAGGTTTTAGCTTTTTTTTCAAAAACTTTTTTACACAAAAACGAACGCACCCAGAAATCGTAACTCGGTAGGTGTCTCAGATAGATTGTTATCATCATCGACTGGGAAAAAAAATAAAAAAAATCAACAACAAAAATAAAAATAAAAAACAAAGTTTGAATTCTTGAAAAAAAACGGGGTTTGGCTCAGATTTTTTCGGATAATCAAAGGCTGCAAAATGGGGTTGCATGTTCAAAATCTACCATCCACCAACCGTTCCACGCCATCGTCATCAAAATATACGTTTTTTTTTTTTTTTTGCATCATCAGCGTCCAAATCCAAACGGATCACCTTTTTTTTTTGCATCATCTACCAAAAAGCAACAGATTCAGACATTCAAAAAGCACCAGATTCAACAGATTCAAACATTCAAAAGCACCATATTCAAACATTGAAAAGCACCGAGATTCAAAAACATTCAAAAAACCACTAGCAAAAACCACCAGCAAAACATTCAAAAGCACCAGCAAAAACATCCAGATTCAAACATTCAAAATCACCAGCAAAAGCAAGCAAAAAACCTTACCAACAAACACATGAACATCATCAGCCGTAAAACAAACCAACGAGGAAAGGGAGGCCAAAGATACTGCCACCAACCCCAACCCCAACACAACCAAACACCAGTCGCAGGGAGGCGGCAAAGAGGAAAGGGAGGCCAAAAACCCACCACTACCACCACCGTCTCCGTCAATCCTCACCACCACCGTCTCTGTCGCCATCAAAACCCACCACCACAGTCGACGTCGAAACCCACCACCACCGTCGTCGTCAAACCATGGAGAAAGACAGAGGGTCGCTGGAGAAGAAGGGGCTTGCCGGATAAGGAGGGGGTCAACAGAGAAGGAGGGGTGTGTAGGTGGAAAACATTTTAGAGTTTGGGTGGAGGTGGGAGACGGGGGTGTTCGATGGTCGCAGGTCTTCATCTTCATCACAGATGAAGAACAGAGAGAATAAGGGGAATTTTCAAAAGTTTAAATGAAGAGAGAGAGAGAGAGAGAGAGGAAACTGATGATATATGAGAGATGAGAAGAAAGTCAGATGACTTTAAATGAAGAGAGAGAGAGAGAGAGAGAGAGAGATTAGACATTTGAAGGTAATGACCAAATTGCCCCTTATTCTGATTAGTTGAGAGTGGTTCTCACGGTTCTTACAACAGGAGATGGTTTCTATTTTAGCGGCTCCCTATATATGTGTATATATATATATAGTATTTGGAGTCTTTTATCCGCCCGCGTCCATTGATCGAAATTTGATTCTTACCTATACTTTACTACATATATTATAGGGTACACTTGTCCTTTTGTGTGTGTTTTAATGTTAAGGTATAAATTATTTTTATAAATATTAAAACCGAGTTCATGTGTAAAATTCAATGTAAAATTATGTATATATACGCACAGGTCAACGTGATATATTTTTATGTAATCTCATACTTATAGCTTTCATTTACAATCCCAATCTCCAAGTCCAAATACTCATACACCTTTATTTACCATTTTAGGGCAACTTCGGTGTTCCATCCTTCAAAATTATGTATATATATACGCACAGGTCAACGTGATATATTTTTATGTAATCCCATACTTATAACTTTCATTTACAATCCCAATCTCCAAGTCCAAATACTCATACACCTTTGTTTACCATTTTAGGGTTACTTCAGTGTTCCATCCTTCAAAACTTCTTACTCGCCTTTTTTGGAATATCTTCGCAAACCATGAGTTCATTCTTAACCCATTTTACGCTTTAAACACTATTTGGGTTGTAACATGTATTTGTGTCACACCCCGATATTTCCACGTATTACCGGTGGGCCCGGTGGGGAGTATCGTGACGTAGTTGATATCATCATAGTCAATAATCACAGTTTAATGCACAGCGGGAGTCTAAAAGTAAAATAATATTACAAACCGAATGAAAGTAACATGAGTATTACAAACGAAATGTAAAAGGATCCATAGTCGGATCAAAACAAAGGAAAATATTATACAACAGATTTTAAAGTGATAAAGATTGCATAACTCTTTATTTAATTCACTCAGGAGTAGCCAGCCTATTCCGCCTAGTACCTGCACTTAGCCTTTTGGAAAATACGTCAGTTTACACTGGTAAATACAATTAACTGACACTTTTTTAAAATGTTTTAAGAAAATTGATTTAAATGCACAAGGCACAAATAATCTTTTATAACTGGGGATAATTATTTAAAAATAAACTTGTAAAAGAATTACATGTTCGTTATACGTTCAGTAGCCCGGGCTGAATACCGGGTTAAAGATTAATAGACACACCACATAATATATCCCACGGCGAGTTATTCTCGAACAGGCAGGTACATTATTTTTCATACGCACCGGCCGGTGTATGCCTACACCCCGTGCTTAAGTCGGGGCCATTTCAATGAATGAGCCGAGGATATCCAGGACATGGTCATTAACCCCCCAATGGCTTAAAACAAACAAAACTGATTAAACGGGTTATCTCAATGATTTAACCTTCATTTGATTAAAAATTCAATACTCGACCAAGCGGTATTTTATATACCGTACCCCAAGCCCGTATAAGGGAAAATAAGTTAAAAGTATTTACATGAGCAAATTATACAAATTTATCCCAGCAGTATACAATCAGCAAGTGCAAATATCTTTTACTAGGCTCCTAAATCTGTAACGAAGGTTTTAATAACCTATTAGATTCCTAACGGGTCTTACTTAAGTTTATACTTAGACCGGTTAGTTTTAAAGGAAGATATACGGTTCAAAACACAAGATTAAGTGAAGACCGGATTTGAATGTGGTTTAGACCTGACAAGTATGAATACTTGTATAATATGGGTAAACTAAACACATTCTGGATTTTGAAGCAAAAATGATAAGGTTTGACCCGTTTCGGTCAATTTATGCAAACTAGTCACATAAATCGTACCGAACGCAAAAAATGCATAACGGGTAACCAAATGAGTCATGTATAGGTTCCCTAAGTTAACATGCATAAAATGTGTTATGATATCAGTAGGATACCTTCCATTATGCCCAAAACGAATTTAAAATCAACTTATGCCCCGAAGGGGTATTTTGGACATTTTTAAGATTATAAAAGAGATTAAATATTAATCTGAGGTTCTGGCCTGAAATAATCAGTAAAAATATTTATTTTTGCAGGTCATATCAGTAGGGTATTGCATATATGTGAAATTTATCATTTATAACCAAACTATGTGCCGTAGGGGCATTTTGGTCATTTCACATAAGCTTTAAAGGTCGAATCTGGAAATCTGAGTTCAAAACTTTTACTTACTGTTAAAGTATGAAAATTTACTTAAAACATCACTAGGTATTGAGTCTTATGTGCCAAAAATAGTTTTAACCCATACTAAGCGTTTATAACGCGTAAACGTCGGTTTTAGGCGATTTTCGGGTTATATAAGAAAAGCTGAGATTTTTATCAGTCCAGAAGGCTTAAAATATTTTATTTATTATATAAAATCAGTAGCAAAAAGTTTGGTATCAAAATGTTATGTAAAACTCATTTTATTAGCAAAAAGGGTATAACCTGCAATTACTGAATCAAAGCAAGAACCCCATGTTATGATCAGTTTAAAAATTAATAAAAATCTTCAAAAATCCCAAAATATTATATTACATTAGTGGGTAAAAGGTTTGGTATCAAAATTTGGGTTTAAATAGACTTTATGCTAAATATGCCGTTTAATTAATAAAAAGTTTTCAAATTACGATATTGAGCATAACTCCTAATTTAGACCTCAAACTGGTGTCAAATTTTTAGGACAAGTTTATAAATCAGTAATAAAGGTTTTTGTCCTCACACATTTTCAAAAATCTCGTTTTAATGTCAAAAGGGCATAATGGTCAATATTTAAGCAATTAACGGAAACATGCAAATGAATCGGATAATTAAGGAACCATGTAGTATAACCTCAGAGGGTTTTACTAACTTATAATATGGTCCTAAAGAAACCTTAAGGCATATCTAAAGAAAGCTAAATCGGGTCAGAACTGAAAGTCAAAGCAAAAGTCTTCTTTTGCGAGTTTCGGTTCCGAACCGAGCCTAAACTCAGAATTGTCGGGTTGAACATGCTTAGACATGTTCTTACATTATTTACCAAGTTATTTTAGTGTTAAAACGGGTTCCACAACTTCTACATTACTAGTTATGAATTTATTTACAAAATAGCTTTCTGTTGACTTTTTAATATTAAGTTTGACCCGACAATTGACCAAGTTAGAGTGATAATCAGGGGGTGCCCTTTTAAGGACTTATTACCCACATAATTACCAACTCATAGCCACTTTCAATTCGAAAAATGACTGGACCATTAGTGATTAATCACTAAGTCAAAGCTTAATTACGACGGCTTTGACGTTTGGTCATTAAGCTAATGAAACTTGAACTAGAGAAGCTAAGAATGCTTACAAAGGCTCTTAACACGAATTAGGAACTTAAGAAAGCTTGCTTGAGCTCCAGGAAGTTCCAGAGAGAGAGTTGTGAATATATTTTGAATTGTGCAAATGAACTAGCAAACAATCAAGAGCTTATATAGGACATTACAACTCACAAGATCCTTCCACATAACTCTACAACTGATCTCTGATGAATTCCAGGTGTCCCTATGCATGAAAAACTATTGGCTTAGCTCCTGGATTCGAAAACTGGCATGCAAAGGCGGTGTAACCTGAATAACCTGCAGTTGTGCAGTGTTTTCTGCATCTGACACTCTTTCACGGCCCGCGTAAGAGTTGTCTTATGGCCTATGCGGCCCGTGCCAAGGTCAACCTCCGGTAACAAGTTTTCCAACTTTGTAGGTTTGGTCCCTGGTCCATATAATCTTTATTTTACGTTCGTTTATTGCACTTTTAACCCCCAAACTTGACTTTTAAGGGTCTTGAGTCTTTAAACATTTAACAATAGGCCTTTGGTTAGTTACGAGGTTACCCGAACGGTCTTGAAATGCAGTATTAACTCATTTAACCCTTATTACTTGCAATTAACACTTTGATTATTTATATGCGTCAAAACTCCATGAATTAATATCCAATATTCTTGCGGCTAAAAATATAATCATTACAATGTTTTTGGGATCGTTAATGGTCACTCAGAGGTAACTTTAACATGTTGACACTTTTAACCCCTATGTTTCATAAGATCCTTATTTTAAACACAAACGACTTCCAGTGTTGGACAATTTATTTGTTAAAGAATACGAACGTCGTGTGAGGTCAATCAGAGGCACAAGAATGGCATGTTGACACTTTGGATCCCTTTATTCACATATTTACATTGTTTGACGATTTTAGTCCCTCAGAATTAATCCTTTACACGATTAAAGTCCATGACGCGTGTCTTCATTATATTGGTCGCGTTTTTACGAGGTGTTACATCCTCACCCCCTTAAAAGAAATCTCGACCTCGAGATTTACTGAAATAAATGAGGGTACTTCTGTTTCATTGTGGATTCTACCTCCCACGTGTATTCGGGGACCTCTACGGGCATCCCATTTAACCTTCACATTCGGTACATGCTTCTTTCGAAGCTTCTTGACCTGTCGATCCTCGATCGACAAAGGTTTTTCAACAAACTTTAAGCTCTCATCAATATGCACATCCTTATGTGACATGACTAGCGATTCATCAGCTAGATATTTCTTCAGATTGCAGATGTGGAACACATTATGAATTCCACTGAGCTCTTTAGGCAGGTTTAACTTGTAAGCCATTATTCCGACACATTTGATGATCTCGAATGGCCCTATGTATCTTGGGCTTAACTTGCCTTTCTTGCCAAAACGCATTACCCCTTTCAAGGGTGATACCTTAAGTAACACTTTGTCACCTACCTCGAATTTCAGAGGTTTACGCCTTTTATCTACGTAGCTTTTCTGCCTATCCCTGGCAGTTTTGAGACGATCACGTATCTGTACAATCTTATATGTCGCCTCCAGGACTATATCCGGTCCTGTTAGTTGGACATCTCCAACTTCTGCCCAACAAACTAGCGTCCTGCACTTTCTTCCATACAAAGCTTCAAAAGGTGCAGCTTGAATACTGGAATGATAGCTATTTTTATTCGAGAATTCAATCAATGGAAGATGATCATCCCAACTTCCACTTAGATCAATAACAGAAGCTCGTAGCATATCCTCGAGCGTTTGAATTGTACGTTCGCTTTGACCATCCATCTGAGGATGATATGTAGTGCTGAAGTTTAATCGAGTACCTAATGATTGCTGAAAACTTTTCCAAAAATGCGATGTGTATCTTGTATCCCTATCAGAGATAATAGACACTGGTACTTCGTGGAGAGATACAATCTCATCCACGTATAACTGAGCTAACTTATCTGAGCTGTGTGTTTCCTTAATAGGTAAGAAGTGGGCTGACTTAGTCAACCTGTCAACTATAACCCAAATAGTATCATTTCCTCGCTTTGTCTTTGGTAACTTAGTGATAAAATCCATAGTTACCATTTCCCACTTCTAGGTGGGAAGTTCAGGCTGTTGTAGCAAACCTGATGGCTTCTGGTGTTCTGCCTTAACTTGAGCATACGTCAGACATTTAGCCACATAAGTGGCTATAGATTTCTTCAAACCTATCCACCAGTAATTTGCCTTTAAATCCTGGTACATCTTATCACTACCAGGGTGAACAAAATACTTGGAACTATGGGCTTCTTGGAGGATAACGTCTCGAAGTCCTCCATAGATTGGAACCCATATTCGTCCATTCAATCTTAGGATCCCATCCTTGCCATATGATAACTGTTCAGCAGTTATAGTTGGCTTCTAATACAACTTCCTTTTGTGCGGCTAACAACCTTTCATTCAAGTTGTTCTTCAATTCAATGCTCTTGCCATTGATTCTGATGGGCTTAACCCTTTCTTTCCTGCTCAAAGCATCGGCGATTACATTCGCCTTGCCTGGATGGTATCGGATTTCACAATCATAGTCATTCAGTGTCTCCATCCATCGACGCTGTCTCATGTTTAGATCCTTCTGGTTAAACAGATGTTGAAGGCTCTTGTGATCAGAATAGATCACACACTTGGTACCATATAAATAATGCCTCCAAAGTTTTAGTGCAAACATAACGGCACCCAATTCCAAGTCATGGGTGGTGTAATTCTTTTCGTGCACCTTTAATTGTCGGGAAGCATAGGCAATGACCTTGCCTCTTTGCATGAGTACACAACCCATTCCAGTGTGTGATGCGTCGCAGTAAACCACAAATTCTTCAATCCCTTCAGGCAATGTCAACACAGGTGCATTGCTTAGCTTCTGCTTGAGAATATCAAAGGATTCTTGTTGCTTAGGACCCCAGTCAAACTTGATATTCTTGCGAGTTAATGAAGTCAGGGGTGCTGCAATCCTTGAGAAATTTTCAATAAAACGCCTGTAATATCCTGCCAGACCCAAGAAGCTACGAATCTCTGTGGGCGTCTTCGGCTCTTGCCAATTCATGATAGCTTCAATCTTAGCTAGATCCACCTGGATACCACGCTCGCTAACCACATGTCTAAGAAATTGGACTTCACGAAGCCAAAACTCACATTTTGAAAACTTGGCGTAGAGCTTCTCTTGCTGAAGAAGTTTAAGAATACAACGAAGGTGCTTTTCATGGTCAGACTGATTCTTCGAATAAACAATAATGTCATCAATGAAGACGATGACAAACTTGTCCAAGTAGGGTTTGCAAACACGATTCATGAGATCCATGAATACTGCTGGTGCATTAGTGAGCCCAAAAGGCATCACCAAGAACTCGTAGTGACCATAACGAGTTCTGAATGCAGTCTTATACACATCTTCATCTCTGACCTTCAGCTGATGGTAGCCTGACCTTAAATCAATCTTGGAGAAGTAACTTGCCCCTTACAATTGATCGAACAGATCATCGATCCTGGGCAATGGATATTTGTTCTTGATTGTGACCTTGTTCAGCTCTCGATAATCAATGCATAATCGCATTGATCCATCCTTTTTCTTTACAAACAGAATCGGTGCTCCCCAAGGAGATGAACTAGGTCGAATAAAACCTTTGGCCAACAAGTCATCTAATTGAGTCCTCAACTCTTTCATCTCAGTTGGTGCTAACCTGTAAGGTGCTCTTGCAACAGGTGCTGCTCTAGGAATAATGTCGATCCTGAACTCCACTTGTCTATCTGGCGGTAACCCAGGTAGTTCTTCAGGGAATACTTCTGGATATTCAGAGATAACAGGGATGTCTTCAACCTTGGGTATTGGTTCATCAATAGTTACATGTGCCATGTAAATCACACAACCCTTCTTCAAACACCTTGACGCCTTAAGCATAGACACGTGCTTAGGCAGCCCATACTGAGTATCTCCCTGTATGGTAAGTAGCTCACCATACGGAGTCTTAATAACCACTTGTTTCTTATCACATACAATCTGTGCTTGGTTATGAGATAACCAATCCATGCCTATCACTATGTCGAAACCAGCTAATTTCAAGGGAAGCAAAGATAATGGAAAAGAATGGTTCCTAATGAATATAAAACATCCATCTAACACAGTTGAAGCAGTTTCTATGGTACCATCGGCCAATTCTACTTCATATTTTATGCTTAGGGTTTTAACAGGCAGATTTAATAACTTACAAAACTCATCATCAACAAACGACTTATCTGCACCCGAATAAAATAATACCCTTGCATAAACATCATTGATAAAAAGGTACCTGTTATCACGTTGTCATTCTGGATTGCTTCTTGAGCATTCATCTGAAAGACCCGAGCATTGGTCTTTTTACCTTCTTCAGGTTTCTTTGTATACTTTGGGCAGTTAGTCTTGATATGCCCCTTCTCGTTACAGTTGTAACAATTCGCATCCTTTATCTTCTTACACTCCAACGTCTTATGCTCATTGGATTTACAGATCCCACAAGCCCTAGGCTGCGATTGGGATTTTGATTCATACATGCACTTTCCCAGATGGTGTTTCTTGCAGGTCTTGCATTTGGGCTTTTCACCCGACTGTTGGTCATCCTTCTTGAACCCTGAACTCTTCTTGTGGTCAGATTTCCCTTTACGCTTCTTATCTGAACGGTGTGAGTTATTATCCTTACGTTTCCTCTTTCCCTCATCAGAATGCCTAAGCGATCTCTACCTGACCGCATCAAGGGTAAGAGATAATGACAAATCAGCTACAGACCTAAAGGTAGTAGGTCGAGATGCTTTCACACTAGCTTTGATCTCCGGGGCTAAACCCCCAACGAAACGGGCTATATGTTTTTATTCCGGTGTCACCAAGTAAGGAACCAATCGAGACATGGTGTTAAAACTTGTGAGATATGCCTGACAGTCCAAGTTCTTCATAACCAATGTCAGA
This sequence comes from Helianthus tuberosus, assembly GCA_030545235.1. Lineage (NCBI taxonomy): Eukaryota > Viridiplantae > Streptophyta > Magnoliopsida > Asterales > Asteraceae > Helianthus > Helianthus tuberosus. The sequence continues at coordinate 82,298,673 of CM060416.1, read as the reverse complement.
AGGTCAGTCTCGATCTTCTCAACTTCATGTTGAGGATATAAATTCTCTTTGATCAAAGCAACAAACTGATCCCAAGACAGATTGTACAATGGGATCTTCCCAGTTGTAACACCCCGTGTTCTGAAGTCAAAGTCAAAGTCAAGATTAAAGTCAAAGGAAGAAAAGATTGCTAATTGCGATCTGCCTCTTCTAACTCAATTCCTGTTTTGATTTCTTTGACTTGTAATTAGTCTATTTTATTTTCGCTTTAGTTGTATTATGTGGAGTAAGTGTCAATAATAACATCAATCGACGTGTGTTATTCGCTATTTAATCGACGTACGACTGTAAACTATAGGAAGTAACAATGCGATAAAGTCAATTAAACGCTAGTCAATCTAACTTAATCAACATCAAATCGCAATCGCACTCGCAACTCGAAATACGCATTCTGGTTATTGTTGTATACGTGTGTGTGTGCCTTATGTGTTACTTGTGCATGTTTAAATTATGTTATGTGTAATAATCAATTGAAACGCAAGCGAAACTCAAACGCAATCGAACTCAATCACAATCGAAATGGTATGATAATTGGTAGAGAAGGGATAGCGCAAGATATGAGTAGTTGGGATTAAAAGTAATTTGACTAGGAAAACTTATCGCATCGAAACGATCGCAATCGAAATCGAAACAGCAAAAATCCTCGCGCCAAACACCTGAACCAAGTGCCATCCGACCGGATTGCCATCCGACCGGGCTGCCACTTGATAGTGGTACCAGGTTGCCATCCGACCGAGATGACATCCGACCGGACAGTTATCCGGGTGAGATGCCATCCGACCGACCTACCCCTTTCCATTTTGGGAATCCTATAAATACCCCATGTCACTCTCATAGTTACCACTTTTGGCAACTGACGTCCGAACAGCCCATGCACCTCACCTCTTCTTCGATTTCTCCCAATTCCGGTAAGACCTCGTCCTAAATCTTGTACTTCCTTAATCTATACGCACTCCTACACCTTCTATCTTTTGAATCTTAACTTTTAACTGTGAAATCACTAGATTTAAGGTGTTCTAGGATGACGTCATCATGGTGTTCTTATAAACTTCATGTTTTGGCCTCAACCCACCAAGAACATCTTAGATCTAACCGATTTCCACACAAGTAAACAAAGATCTTGCATAGATCTAAACACATTCACGGTGAAAAAGGATTGAAAGATGGTTTCTAACTTTCTTTCAACTCTTTTACACTCAATGCACTCAAAACCGATAGAATCGGACCTTGTTCTAGTCTTCTACTCATTCGCGGTGTTGTGCTAGCTCAAGACCAGGATTCTACTCACGAGACCACCGACTTTGGGTTAACCAAGAACAACCGTCTTGAACCGGTTAACTGGTCGAACTCGGGTGATTCCAGTTTAATCGGGTCACTTGGGTTAAGATGGGGTTATGTTGATTAACACGTTGTCAAAACGTCTCGATAACACAACAAACAATCAAAACGACCAAGTGTAAGACGAACGGAACGACCAGGACGGAGTGCCATCCGACCGGACTACTGTCCGAACGGATAGCCATCCGAGCGGCCAGCTATCCGAACGACCTACATCATGGGTCCCACACTTAACCAATTTTATCTGAAGTCTGAGTATTGAACGAGTTACTATCCGATCGGACTACCATCCGACCGAATTACCCTTCGGATCATGAGATACTTGGACTTTAACACTTAAACAATTTTCAACATGTTCAACAATAGGGTTGCCACCCGCTCGGAGGGGCATCCGACCGAGTGACCGCCCTGCTGAGAATTTGTTCTCACTGAGTAACCTCGCCACTCGAGTCGCCGTCCGACCGGATAACCATCCGAGCGGATTGTCATCCGCACGACTGACCATCCGATCGACCGACTTGAAAGGTAGAGATACTTCAATGTTTTCAAAATGCTACAACGAAAACTTCAAAGGTCAAGCCATCATACACAAACACATCCTTCTCATAGGAAGAACCAATCCACTCGAATAGTCATCCGACCGGACTACCGTCCGTCCGGATAACCATCCGAACGGATTGTCATCCACACGAATTGGTTGTCCGATCGGATTACCATCCGACCGAACTGCTGTCCGAGCCACTTACACCTTGCATCGTTTTATGCGTCACTTATCATTATGCTATCATTCTGATCAGGCTAACCCTACTCTCTAGCGCTCCCTACAATCCATCATCGCTGTGAGAATACTCGATCCCTTTTTGCTTTATGCACTTTTGGGTGTTACATACGTTACTTATTCTAAATCACATCGAACACACTACGCAATACTTTTAACGCTAACCGTTACCGCATGTTATACGTGACTTAATGAATGCTTGTTTGTTATGTTTACACATGGAATGTTGTCTACCTGCCTTAGCAACGATAGTACTATTAGTTTGGACTCAGCACCCGTTCACTCGGGGGTTGTTAAGGACAATTATTTGCATGGATTACAGTGGTGATCATGTATTACGAACTGCCTTGGGCAGTCAACCCGCAGTCATTGGTATCGATAGGTCTATGTCGATAACTAACATGCCTCATTTCACTCTGAGTACGTGTTGGTTATGCGTAACGCTTTCGAACTCTATATGCTATATCAAACTTGTATGCTCACCTTTACACTATGTGTATTGACTTTTATTTTAACGTATGTGACAGGTGCTTAGGATGCTTATCTGCTAGGGAGTTGAGGCTAGAATAAGGTCTTAGAGGCCAACAAATAGTTGTCTGTACAAATGAAATCTGAGTTGTCGGAACAGAACTATTTGCCTATATTTTGTCTGTAATAATTTGTTTATCTTTTAAGACATGGTATGGGACATGTTACTTTAAATTAATTGGTAATGATAATTGTTATGTAAACTTCTGGACAATCTGTTTCGCTCAGTGCCATACTCCGATGTTTCCGCCATCGGTTGGGGTGTGACACCAGTAGCTTGGATTAATGACCTCCACCAAGCTAGAGCTTCTCCCTTGAACGATTGTGAACATACTTCACAACATCTTGCTCTGCACACCCGCTAATATCAACCACTGTATCCATCTCGTCTAGCCACGTCATACAATCAATGGCTCCTTTTTCCCCAGTGAAATCCCTGGGTTTGCAGGAGACGAAATATTTGTAAGAACAGGTTTTAACTCATGGCTCTTGATCAAATACAATCTTCTTAGACGGAATGATGTGCTAATTCGATGAGTGTTGGGAATAATCCTTCTTTGACTCATGAGTTTTTTAAGGTGGCTTGCTATGAGCCACAGAGTGAGTCTTAGGGTGTGATTTGGAATGGGGTACAGATAAGGTCTTGCTATGTGTACCACTTGATTCTCTAAACTGCCTGTCCACGGCTTTAGAAACAGCATTATCAATTAATGCTCGAAGTTCTTCCCCAGTTATGTTGATCCTGGTAGTATCATGATTCTCTATAGGATGACTGTTGACTTCTTTATATTATGCCGTGTAGCTTGATTGCTACATAAAATGATGATAATGATTTATTTGGAGGTTTATAACAGAATTGTCATCTTGATAATTTATTAACCATGGTATTAATAAACCATATTGGTTAATTTGTTAAGCATATATATTCAGGATTTTCATTATAATTATCCTCGGTTTAATTTATTAGAATATTATAATGGCACAAAAGGCCAAGTCACAAGGACAAATTTAAATTATAAGCCATGATCTTATAGGATCGAGGCATTAAGGCTTGAATCATAGTTCATCACCTTTTCTTGACAGAGAGTCATAGACTACAACCGTCTTTAGTCTCAAAGGACATTAATTATGGCCCGTAGGCACTTCATCACTAATGGATGATTAATGAAATAGAGAAAAGGAATTGGAAGAATCCAATATAAGGATGACTTATGCGATTTTATTGAATCACATTTGCCAAGAGTGTTAACATGTTTTCAGATGTTAACAAGGATCTGAATCTTAATAAGGAACTACCATCATGGCCCTGTCTTAAAATAACACATGGGCTAGGTTTTGCCTTCAAGATTTGTTTAATATATAATGGCAGATCTTACAACAGGAGTGATATTTTTTATTTATTTCACATTTTATATTTATGAATATAATAAAAAAAATGAAATTTTAAATTCAAACATTCCATTAAAATTAAAAAGGAGTACATATGTGCCCTAAATGGGACTTTTACATAAATAACTTGCCCACGCAGGGGCTAAACTGAAAATACAAGTCCTCGCAGGGACTAGGTACATAAATAGATGCCCACGCAGGGACTTAATTAGAATTAAAAATACAAAACAAACAAACAAACAAGGAATTCAAAAATCCCTCTTGCTCTTCCCCTTGATTAAATTTGCCAAACCCTTAAGAAATCCCCGGTGGCTTCTACGCTCCTCTCGAACCTCACGCTCCACCTGGCTCAACCTTTGAAGAATCTCCTGCTGCTGCGGTGGTTGGATCTACGGCGGCTGCGGCTGCTGTGGAGGTTGAGGAGGTGGCGGGTATTGGTACCCATAGGCCAGGTACCCAGTCTGATATGGGGCTCCGTAGGGCCCCTCGGGGGCATTGTAGTAATTGTAGTTTGCTGCTACCAGGTATGGATCAACATCGGGGGCATTGTAGTAATTGTAGCCAGAGTGGCCTGGCTGCTCAAAAGGGTTATACGTTGCTGCACCAGCGTAAGAAGGTATTGGGTTATCAAAACCCATATGTGGTGGTGATGGTGGTGCGACTGGCGCGGAGTTCACCTCGGAAACAGGGTTTGAAGGCCCTCCCATCTGCGGGTCTTCATACAGTGGCGGGTAGTGACTGCCACTGAAGGGTTCTGGGGTGCTGAAATGGAATCCCCCTCGCACGGACATCCGTACGTTTGATCTTCACCGCCTCGGTGGCTCCGGAGGTGGCGGTGGCGGTGGTGGGGTAACCGCCTGGAAACGAGAATCCTCAGAGGGATCCTGCTGCTGCTAAGGTGCTGGGTTAAAAGGGGGAGTGAACTCCCAAGGGTACGAGGCAAACCTTGCTTCATAGCTGTCTGGGCCCCGGTATGGCGAACCGTGAAAGGACGATCCGTCAGAAATCTCGATGGGATGCGTCGGCATCCCACTCAGTGGCATCTCCGGATTGGGGTCATCATCCATATCCATAGCGTGTTCACCGGAGAAATGATCTTCTGGTCCCAATGGGTTAAAACCCATTGGTTCTTGCACATGATTTGCCGGATTGAACCGGCTCTGAAATACGGGGTCGGGTCCTCAAAGGCGCGGTGTGAACCCGACCGCTGCAACGGCAAAAAGGAGTGGCGAGAATGATAGAACTCGTTGCCTTGATGGAGCCCGAAAGAATCATGGTACGAAGGTGAGGAGCTGAGCGAGACAGAACGCCTCGCAGGCTCTAAGTATGTCCTCCAGTCTTCTTGGGGACTCGGGCTCATCGTCACTGAAGGAGTTCGCCGGTGAGATGGCCCGGCTTCATGGTCATGGCTAGTGAAGATTGGGGTCTTACCACCTCGTCCTCTACCTCTAATACGCGAAGGCATCTTCTATTCCTGTCAAAACAAACAAAGGAAACAACCAAGAAAACAATAAAGGACAAATAAAAGATTAGGATTAGTCCTAAGTCCTTTGCCTAGACTCGGAAGTCAAGGAATGTGCAACTGTGTCATTGAGATTAAACACAAAAGGCTAGTGTTTAATTCACTCAATGTTGGCTCTGATACCAACCTGTCACACCCCGATATTTCCACGTATTACTGGTGGGCCCAGTGGGGAGTATCGTGACGTAGTTGATATCATCATAGTCAATAATCACAGTTTAATGCACAGCGGAAGTCTAAAAGTAATAATATTACAAACCGAATGAAAGTAACATGAGTATTACAAACGGAATGTAAAAGGATCCACATGCGGATCAAAACAAAGGAAAATATTGCTCAACAGATTTTAAAGTGATAAAGCTTGCATAACTCTTTATTTAATTCACTCAGGAGTAGCCAGCCTATTCCGCCTAGTACCTGCACTTAGCCTTTTGGAAAATACATCAGTTTACACTGGTAAATACAATTAACTGACACTTTTTGAAAATGTTTTAAGAAAATTGATTTAAATGCACAAGTCACAAATAATCTTTTATAACTTGGGATAATTATTTAAAAATAAACTTGTAAAAGAATTACATGTTCGTTATACGTTCAGCAGCCCGGGCTGAATACCAGGTTAAAGATTAATAGACACACCACATAATATATCCCACGGCGAGTTATTCTCGAACAGGCGGGTACATTATTTTTCATACGCACCGGCAGGTGTATGCCTACACCTCGTGCTTAAGTCGTGGCCATTTCAATGAATGAGCCGAGAATATCCAGGACATGATCATTAACCCCCCAAAGGCTTAAAACAAACAAAACAGATTAAACGGGTTATCTCAATGATTTAATCTTCATATGATTAAAAATTAAATACCCGACCAAGCGGTATTTTATATACCGTACCCCAAGCCCGTATAAGGGAAAATAAGTTAAAAGTATTTACCTGAGCAAATTATACAAATTTATCCCAGCCGTATACAATCAGCAAGTGCAAATATCTTTTACTGGGCTCCTAAATCTGGAACAAAGGTTTTAATATCCTATTAGATTCCTAACGGGTCTTACTTAAGTTTAAACTTAGACCGGTTAGTTTTAAAGGAAGATATACGGTTCAAAACGCAAGATTAAGCGAAGACCGGATTTGAATGTGGTTTAGACCCGACAAGTATGAAGACTTGTATAATATGGGTAAACTAAACACATTCTGGATTTTGAAGCAAAAATGATAAGGTTTGACCCGTTTCGGTCAATTTATGCAAACTAGTCACATAAACCGTACCGAACGCGAAAAATGCATAACGGGTAACCAAATGAGTCATGTACAGGTTCCCTAAGTTAATATGCTTAAAATGTGTTATGATATTAGTAGGATACCTTCCATTATGCCTAAAACGAATTTAAAATCAATTTATGCCCCGAAGGGGTATTTTGGTCATTTTTAAGATTATAAAAGAGATTAAATATTAATCTGAGGTTCTGGTCTAAAATGATCAGTAAAAATATTTATTTTTGCAGGTCATATCAGTAGGGTGTTGCATATATGTGAAATTTATCATTTATAACCAAACTATGTGTCGTAGGGGCATTTTGGTCATTTCACATAAGCTTTAAAGGTCGAATCTGGAAATCTGAGTTCAAAACTTTTACGTACTGTTAAAGTATGAAAATTTACTTAAAACATCAGTAGGTATTGAGTCTTATGTGCCAAAAATAGTTTTAACCCATACTATGCGTTTATAACACGTAAAAAGTCGGTTTTAGGCGATTTTTGGGTTATATAAGGAAAGCTGAGATTTTTATCAGTCCAGAAGGCTTAAAATATTTTATTTATTATATAAAATCAGTAGCAAAAAGTTTGGTATCAAAATGTTATGTAAAACTCATTTTATTAGCAAAAAGGGTATAACCGTCAATTACCGAATCAAAGCAAGAACCCCATGTTATGATCAGTTTAAAAATTAATAAAAATCTTAAAAAATCCCAAAATATTATATTACATCAGTGGGTAAAAGGTTTGGTGTCAAAATTTGGGTTTAAATAGACTTTATGCTAAATATGCCGTTTAATTAATAAAAAGCTTTCAAATTACGATATTGAGCATAACTCCTAATTTAGACCTCAAACTGATGTCAAATTTTTAGGACAAGTTTATAAATCAGTAATAAAGGTTTTTGTCCTCTCACATTTTCAAAAATCTCGTTTTAATGTCAAAAGGGCATAATGGTCAATATTTAAGCAATTAACGGAAACATGCAAATGAATCGGATAATTAAGGAACCATGTAGTATAACCTCAGAGGGTTTTACTAACTTATAATATGGTCCTAAAGAAACCTTAAGGCATATCTAAAACAAGCTAAATCGGGTCAGAACTGAAAGTCAAAGCAAAAGTCTTCTTTTGCGACTTTCGATTCCGAACCGAGCCTAAACTCAGAATTGTCGGATTGAACATGCTTAGACATGTTCTTACATTATTTACCAAGTTATTTTAGTGTTAAAACAGGTTCCACAACTTCTACATTACTAGTTATGAATTTATTTGCAAAATAGCATTCTGTTGACTTTTTAATATTAAGTTTGACCCGACAATTTACCAAGTTAGAGTGATAATCAGGGGGTGCCCTTTTAAGGACTTATTACCCACATAATTACCAACTCATAGCCACTTTCAATTCGAAAAATGATTGGACCATTAGTGATTAATCACTAAGTCAAAGCTTAATTACGACGGCTTTGACGTTTGGTCATTAAGCTAATGAAACTTGAACTAGAGAAGCTAAGAATGCTTACAAAGGCTCTTAGCACGAATTAGGAACTTAAGAAAGCTTGCTTGAGCTCCAGGAAGTTCCAGAGAGAGAGTTGTGAATATATTTTGAATTGTGCAAATGAACTAGCAAACAATCAAGAGCTTATAGAGGACATTTCAACTCCCAAGATCCTTCCACATAACTCAACAACTGATCTCTGATGAATTCCAGGTGTCCCTATGCATGAAAAACTGTTGGCTTAGCTCCTGGATTCGAAAAATGGCATGCAAAGGCGGTGTAACCTCAATAACCTGCAGATGTGCAGTGTTTTCTGCATCTGACACTCTTACGCGGCCCGCGTAAGAGTTGTCTTACGGCCTACGCGGCCCGCACCAAGGTCAACCTCCGGTAACAAGTTTTCCAACTTTGCAGTTTTGGTCCCTGGTCCATATAATCTTTATTTTACTTTCGTGTATTGCACTTTTAACCCCCAAACTTGACTTTTAAGGGTCTTGAGTCTTTAAACATTTAACAATAGGCCTTTGGTTAGTTACGAGGTTACCCGAACGGTCTTGAAATGCAGTATTAACGCATTTAACCCTTATTCCTTGCAATTAACACTTTGATTATTTATATGCATCAAAACTCCACGAATTAATATCCAATATTCTTGCAGCCAAAAATATAATCGTTACAATGTTTTTGGGATCGTTAAAGGTCACTCAGAGGTAACTTTAACATGTTGACACTTTTAACCCCTATGTTTCATAAGATCCTTATTTTAAACACAAACGACTTCCAGTGTTCGACAATTTATTCGTTAAAGAATACGAACGTCGTGTGAGGTCAATCAGAGGCACAAGAATGGCATGTTGACACTTTGGATCCCTTTATTCACATATTTACATTGTTTGACGATTTTAGTCCCTCGGAATTAATCCTTTACACGATTAAAGTCCATGACACGTGTCTTCATTATATTGGTCGCGTTTTTACGAGGTGTTACAATTTGTATTAAATTCATAGTCACACATACAATCAATCTTATGCAAACACTCAATTCTTAAGCATGCTTACTTGTTATGCTACTTGTTTGTACATACTAGGACAATCTTATGCATCCTATCTATCATTAACTTTAATAAGCCTCCCTTAACATATGGGTGAACATAAAACCGAATTAATCGAACCGTAACCAAAATAACTGAAACAACAGAAAAAACTGAACTGAAATAACTGAAGGGTCGGTTATTTAGATTTTTAATAACCGATTATTGCAGTTCGGTTATGGTTATTCTTATTTTCATAACCACAAATAACCGAACCGAATGTTTTAAACATGTCCAAATCCATAGGACCATAGGTTTTTAAGTTAGTGTTTAAGTATTTAACCATGTGGTAGTGAAATATAATTGATAATTCTAGCTTTAACTGTGTATATTTATTGTTTGCGCATTAATTTTGCATGACTCAAACATTTAAAGCCCGATTTTAAAAACAATGAAAAAACCGCTCAATAACCGAACCGAAACCGCATTAACCACCAATAACCGATTAACCGAAACCGCATTAACCAAAATCGAATGGTTGTATTTTTTTATAGCCGAAGCGTACGGTTATGGTTTCGGTTTTAGGCAATAACCTAACCGAACCGCACCATGCTCATCCCTACCTTAACATGTATAGCGCTATAGGATTAGCACACCGCCCCGTTTGTTGGTATATGTTAAGTATTCAATCTTTACAGTCTTATTCACTTCGGTGATAAGGTTACGCTAATGGAAACTTTTGGTTGATATTTAATCTTGCATGCTAGTATGATTATATGACTTAGTGTACAATTATCATGTGGATTTGAGACTTTATTTATACTTATGCTATGTAGACAGACTTGTATGCTCACCGGCATAATTTTTGTTGACGGATATTATACATATTGCAGGAAATATTTGATGATGATTTTGCAAGAAAAGACTTAGGGTGGATTTAGATACTCACCTAGTTTTAATTTATTTTGTAATATTGTTAGTTTTGAATTTCAATTGTCGTACTTTCCATTTTCATGAACAACGTAATGCTTGAGTTAGTAAAATGAAATGAAATTTTGAATTTTAATATATTGTCACAATTTTAGCGTTATGTTGTCTTTGAACAATCTATTACGTCTCGCATCGATGTTTCCGCCATCTATTGGGGTGTGACGGATTGGTATCAGAGCCATAACTATAGTGAATTAGGAAAAATCGCCATGTTTGACTTAGACTATAATTAAGAAACCCGCACGAGTGTTACTTGTGCTTATTTGACCATTCTCGCATCTTGCTTAAAAATACTTGATTCTCCCTAAATTTGCCTCTATTTCCTCTTTTGGTCTTAACACATTTCCTTTCCTAAGGCGAACTTATGCTATGACATGAAGACACTGATATTTCACAAATGAAACGACCTCACCAAAATAAGAGGGACTTCCTCACTTTGGTGACGACTATCAATCCGCTACTCTTTTTTTTTACGAAATTATACCATCGAGTTAGAAGTGAATTCCTTACCTTGATGGAAAATTTCACTTATCTCACTCTTGTGGGCCCTTATTAACGAGTTAGGATGAATTTCCTTACGTCGACGGATAAGTACCAACCACGTTTCAAAACGAGACCATCAAGTTAGGAGTGATATCTCCATCTTGATAGCTAGTCCCATTCCTCGATTTTTAAATCTCTACAAAGTCTCGAGCTTTCGATTAACAAGGGACATCTAGTAACCGGAAAGGGTGAATACTGTTAACCGAAATTTTGGCGAGAGTATTCTACCTATTAGGCCAAAGCTTGATTCCCGAACTCAAAAGAAAGTTTTGACTACTTTGGATTAGTCTTAGTTCCGTTCCAGAACATTCCAAGTTTTAATCGAACATCTTTTATGCTTGTATTTACTTTATGCATTTTATGTTTCAACCTTTCTCCTTTTCAATTTTGAATTTCTCGTGTTATGCTACTCTCGTAACCTAAAACGCTAATATTCAAGAACACACAAAAAAATTAAACTCTTTCATCGTTTGATTAGCTTTATACTCAGTGTGATTACATGCTTTGTCTGTGTGAAACTATTTGAAACTTATGTGCTATATGACATACTATCTTGCTCTAATTTGTGCAAAAAGATTTTTAAACCGTTGATCAAGTCTCACCATCCTCTATATCCGACCTTGTAGATGTCTTCCAACTACCGTTTTCACCAAAACTCAAAGAGGACCTCCAAACAAAGCTCCAACAAAAGCATGGTTGCTTTCATGGCCAAGCAAATAACCCTAGTCATACTTGACATCGTTAGAAAGATTAACGCCACCGCAAGCCCCAACAGTTCGGTGAAGTCCAAACCCGATACTACCAAACCCCTCGCCTTTTCCTACAATCAGTTTAAGTCGTGTAGTCCCGAACCCTTCACGGGCGATGACAGTGCCTCTAAGATGCTCGAATGGTTCGATAGCATCGAGCTTACGTTTATCTATAGTGAGTGTCCCGATCCCGAACCTTTCACGGGCAACGGCGGTGCCTCTAAATTAATTTAATTTTTCTTTAATTTTTTAGTAAAGTGAAATCCTCCCCCCCCCCCCCCCCCCCAATGGTTTGGTCCATATTGCACTATGACACCCTATCTTCCAGTTTTTGTTGTTCGACTCCCCATGCTTGTATTTCATAACACTCTGACCTCCTTTCGTCTGTTGACCATTAGTTGACTGTTACTTTAAAGGGTATCATGGTAAATTCGCTTCCCAATCTTCTCAACCACTCATAAACACCTCCCCATCCCTGTCCATATAACAATCTGCCTCCCTCACTTTACTCTTCACTTCACCCAACACCTACCACCATCACCATCACCACCACAACCCACCACCACCATCATCCATCATCCTTAGACTCTTGTTGCCACCACCTTCCTTGCATGCCAAGAATTATTATTTAACTCAACTACCATAATCTTGTCCAGTGACTTTTGGTTTCGAGAGAGTAGATATATTAATAATTTATATTGTCTTTAAAAGGATATATATATATATATATATTAGTAAGGGGTAAGATCAAATAAAAAGTTAATTTTCCCTAAGTAGGATGAGAAGTAATCTTAACCATTCATTTTTTAAATCAATGGTTAAGATGAAAGTGTAGGAGAAAGGAGGAGTGCAACGGTATGTTGGGAAAATCATATTTATAGACTTTCTCTCTCCACATGCATATTTCACCCCAATTTTTTAAACGTTCATAACTTTTTTATACGACATTATTTTTTCATAAAAATTTCACCATAAAATCAAGCGTCTTTTTATCTTTAATTTGAGTACCATATTGCTATATAAAATATGAAGACTAAAAAAACCCACTAAAATGTATTATATTTCTATGTTATATAACATTTTTTTGTGCTGGATTTTTGTACTATATTTTTGTGCTGGATTTTTTTGTCTTAATTTTTTTTCTCAAGTTTTTGTGCTATATTTTTTTGTACTACAATTTTTTGCGGAGTTTTTTGTGCTATATTTTTTTTACTAGATTTTTTTTGTGCTATTTTTTTTGTACTACATTTTTTGTGCTAAATTTTTTTGTACTAGATTTTTTGTGCTAGATTTTTTTTGTACTAGATTTTTTGTGCTAGATTTTTTTTCGTACTAGATTTTTTTTGTTGTATTTTTAAAAAATAGGGGTGACACATGTCATTTTCACTCATATTTATAAGGACCAAAATGCCCTACATTCCTACTTATTAGGAGTGTCACATATCATCATCACAATCCTTCTTAGACTACTTAAGCAAAATCTACTTTTTAATGGATCCTTCCCCATATTAGTAATTTAAAATCTTGCCTAGTGAAGAAACTGTACTTAGATATTTTAAATTATGGAAAAATGTATCAAATAAAATTTTTGTTGTGTATAAAACTTCGGTTTTTGTTATATATTTGCATGCTTTACTTTAGGGGATTTATTTTATATAATTACCTTAAAAAATACTGGCCGGAGCAGTGGCGGAACTAGAACATTAACTCAGGGGTATCCTAAATTTTTTTTTTCACCGTGCAATCGTACAATATTAAAAAAATGACAATAAATAAATAAATAAATAAAGTAAAACAAATACCTACTAGATTTGTCCTCTTCTTTTTTCATAGCTTGGAATCGTTCCATCACATCGTCATCTTTTACTTCACGTAAAAAATCCTTTTCGACCTCACAAACCATAGCGTTGTTCAAAAATTCTGGGCCCATTCGATTGCGTAAATCCGTCTTGACAAGCTTCAATTTCGAAAAACATCTTTCAACGGTTGCGGTTGCAACCGGTAAAAGCAAAGATAGCTTCACTACCCGATAAACTGAATGAAAAGAACTATGCATTCCCGTTTCAACCATAACACACGCAAGATCACTTATTCCATTCAAGTTTGCAAATTTATCACCGCCGGAGTGAGTACATATATACATTATGATTATCCTATTTATTATTTAACCTGAACCATATAAATACATAAGTAGTGAAACAATTAACCATATATTTACATTATTATTACAATCAATTGTAGTGTTTAAAAAACACGAATATGAGGCGCAACCTGTAATATCTCATCAGCTGCATGATCGTGGTCGATGGTGGAGAAGCGCAGTCTAAGTTTTTTTAGGGTAGTTGGGAGGCTTTTACTGATTGGTTTTCAATCCTATTAAGGATGAAATTTGTAAACGCTCCAAATGCAATGGTGGTGGGTGATTTATGGGGTCTGGAAGTTTGTTACATCGATTTGAACAAGGAAACGGACTGGTCGTCAACCAGGTATGATGCGGGTCGCAGGGTCACCTGTTAATTTATTGGGTCAACCAGGTATGGCAGTGGTGCATTGGTAGTGGATGATGGTTGTTGTGGTGGTGGGGGTGGATGTGGGTGGTAGTTAGACAGAAGAGGAACAGGAGGGGCAACGGTGGTGTTGTGGAGGTGATATGGTGATGAGGATGATGGTGGTGGTGGGGGATGATGATGGTGGTGGGTGGTGGATGATTGTAATAATAATGAAAGCATTGGGGCGTATACTATTATTATATTATATTATACATATTAAAACAACCTTCTGATGAACAGTACATAAATATTTTTATAATATTATTTATATTTTTTATTATTTCATTATTTTATTATTTAATTGATTTCATTAACTCTATAACATTGATTTCATTAACTCTATAATATTTATGAAATTTGGTGAAGAGTAGTTCACCTGCTTTAGGCCAAATCAAATTACGATTTTGTCCCCCCTTTAAAATTAAGATTTTGCCATCAGTTTAAAACTACGTTTTTACCTCCAGTTCAAAATAAAATTATGTTTTTGCCCCAGTTAAAAATTATAATTTTGCCCTCGGTTCAAAATTACGATTTTGCCCCATTTAAATTTAAAGTTTCGCCATTAGTTTTGTTTTGTTTCTCCCAGCTAAATTACCATTTTGCCCTCAATTTAAATTTACATTTTTGTCATCGTTTTTGTTTGCTTTGCCAGTAAAATTACGATTTTGCCCTCAGTGTATAAATACAGACACAAGATGGGGGAATAATGTCAGGAAGCTCCCTGACACTCCTCCATTGGCCCAACCAATTTACAATTTTATCCTCGCTTTAAAATTACGATTTTGTCATCAGTTTAAAATTACGTTTTTACACCCAGTTCAAAATAAAATTATGTTTTCGCCCCCAACTAAAATTTACCATTTTGCTCTCGATTAAAAATTACGATTTTGACCCGTTTAAATTTACAGTTTTGTCATTAGTTTTGTTTTTTCCCCACCCAGCCAAATTACAATTTTGCCCTCAATCTAAATTTACATTTTCGCCATCGTTTTCCTTTGTTTTACCAGTCAAATTACGATTTTGACCTTAGTGTAAAATTACAGTTATGCCATTGTTTTAGTTTTTTTTTTTTTTTACAAACTATAGTAGTGTTTTGTTTTAATTGTTTGACTCGGTGTAATTTTTATTTTTCCCCCAGTTTAAAATTATTGTTTTTCTATCGTTTTTGTTTTTCTTAAGTAAAAGTGTGATAGTGTTTTAATTTAATTGGTTGACTCAATATAATTTTTTTGAGATCGTGTTATGAGTAGTGTGTACAAGTAATCGAAAAACAGACGGACATGTTATGAGAGAGAAATATTCGGCTTAGTGCCCCGCAACGCGGGCGGGGCAAAATCTAGTATATATTGATTACGAAGGACGATGAATAGTAACTTTATTTTTATAATAATATATATGTTTTTATTATTCTTTATTTAATATAATAGTTTATTATTATATTTACTTTTAATAACCTATTTTTATTTTTTTCCTTTTTTAAAATCATATATTTCATTTACCCTTTTTTATAATTCTTTTTTTTCTTTTTTAGAACATGTATTAATAACTTTATTTTTATAATAATATACACGTTTTTATTGTTCTTTATTTAATATAATAGTTTATTATTATATTTACTTTTAATAGCCTATTTTTATTTTTTTCCCTTTTTTTAAAATCATATATTTCATTTGTCATTTTTTATAATTCTTTTTTCTTTTTTTAAAACATGTATTAATTTATCTATTAATTTGATACTTTTTAATAATTTACGCTTATAACTATTTTTTTTAAAACTTAACTACGTAGTTGTGCTTAATTTTTTCCCTGACATTCCGTTATAAATTTTGTTAAAAATGAAGTTGTACTCAAAATAAAGTATTTATTTGGTGTCATAACCGTATGATGATAAACTAAACCGCTCTAATGGTTTGACTTTCTAAACAAAATGCTTTATTTTTAAAACACGTTTATTTTACATTATCATTTGCTCGGTTTCGCCGTAACGCGCGACATCAAAAGAAACTAGTAATAGATAAAAATGGTAGTTAGTGTTTTGAGCTAATTACCAAAATAGCCAAGAAAAAGTTTGACTTACCAAAATAGTCACCTCATGAGTCCTTGGAGAGGGGCATCACGGATTCAAATGCGCGGGATGCCTCTTTCAAGACCCCTCATGCGTCTTTAAATATGGAACTGACACGTGTCTCAATGATTAGGTAGACTCCTCCAATGCCTCAGGCAGACTCTTCCAATGCCTCAGGCATACTCTTCCAATGTCTCAGGCAGACTCTTCCAAATATTTTAAGAAAATACTTTAAAATATTTAAAAAAATACTAAAAATATTTTTTAAATATATATTTTTTTAATTTAAAAAAAATAATTTATATACGTAAAGTACTTTAGATTTATATACGTATAGTATTTTTTAAGTATTTTAAAGATATCTTTACGTATATAAATTTAAAATATTTTTTTAATTTAAAAAAAAAATAATTTAAATATTTTATTAAAGTATTTTTTTAAATTTTTTATGTATTTTCTTAAAATTAGCCAAGATATCTTTACGTATATAAATTTAAAAAAGTAATTTTTTTTAAATTTAAAAAAAAAAATATTTTTAGTATTTTTTAAATATTTTAAAGTATTTTCTTAAAGTATTGGATGAGTCTGCTGAGGCATTGGAGGAGTCTGCCTGAGGCATTGGAGGAGTCTACCTAATCATTGTGACACGTGTCACTTCCATATTTAAAGACGCATGAGGGGTCTTGAAAGAGGCATCCTGCGCATTTGAATCCGTGATGCCCCTCTCCAAAGACTCATGAGGTGGCTATTTTGGTAAGTCAAACTTTTTCTTGGCTATTTTGGTAATTTTCTCTAGTATTTTCACCCAAAGTCAAATAGTCAACTAATGGGAGGGGGTCGGAGTGTTATGAAAGCAAAAACTAGAAGATAGGATGTAATTATGCAATATGAGCCAAACTACAGAGTAGGGATGAGCAAGTGGTATCCAATACCGATCCCATTCCGATCCCGATCCCGAGAATACCATACCGAAGGGGTTTCGGTACCGGTACCGGTATCGGTATCCACTTTTAGGTATTTGTCGGTATCGGTACGGTATGGTATCGGTATAATACCGCATTTTACCCTCAAAATACCGATACCGTACCAAACCGACGTATTTCGGTATCGGTATCGGTACCCATTTTTCACAAAAATCGGGATCGGGATTTGTCGGTATCGGGACGGTATGGTACCGGGATCGGTATTTGCCCATGCCTACTACAGAGGGGCAAATTATACTTTAGTCTTATTTTTTTTTAAACAAAAAGCTAATATGCAGTTACGTTTAATCGTTATTTTTATTAACATTTTGACATACGTTTTACTAAATGTAGAATTGTATTTAATATGAGGTGTTTTTTACATCATAAACTATATCGAGTATCACAACCATACCAATACCGTAATGCTACCTTATCGAACCGAAATAAAATTGATCGAACAATATCGGTGCCGGTATAGGTATTCATTCTTTTTATCAAATTTGGTTTTCATACAAGTTGGTTTTAGTATTTTCCAATATCTTTGTTGTACCGGTACTGCACCACCATAATTGATACGATATTATGTTTGTGTTTTTACTCTTTTGCAGTTTAAGTATTTTTTGGTATCAGTAACGGATAAATTTTTTTGTTAAATTCAGATGTAAATTTCTTTGGACTTGTATTCAAAATAAAGTACTTTTTGGTATTGTAAACCATAGCGAGTATGTGTACCGTTCCGAAACGTACCGTTACCAATGGAAGAAGATCGCTACCTGTATTTGTTTATATGATTTCAATCAATGTAAAACACGTGTCGATATCCTTTAAACATGTCCAGACTTTAACTTTTTGGTTAATTGAGACAAGTCTTATGTAACTAAACTTAATACCATTGTAAATTTTCTTCTTTTCTTTGTTTTGAAATATATACATGTGAATTTTTTTTAAAATTTTCACCTAAACTCGTTTTAGTAAAGAAGTTAGATGGGACATGATTTCTGGTATATGTCTCGTGACATAATACTACAAGTTCCATAAGTAGATATAGCTAGTCTTTTATTTAAGGTAGTGTGGTATGGAAGTGGGGAGGAGAATGGGGAGGTGAGGTGGGAGATTATCCGGTCGGGCAGTGGAGTACTCAGGATTTTTTTTCTAATGGACTCCATTTTTTCAGTGTTCAAAATTTTCATAACAGCGTTAAAATTTTTGGGTTGGTCCTCGTTCGGGTCGGGTTAGAACGAGGTTTGAACTAAAAACAGAAAAAACAAGCTATACAAGGATTGAATCCATGACCTCTTGTTAAAGAGAGAGGTTAACCACTACACCAACTTTCCTTTTCTTTCTATAGTGTCCATCTAATTTATTTATGGGGTCCTTATAAAATTTAATATATCAGATCTACTATTTTTTTTTAAAAACATTGGGGTCTGGGGACCCCGACCCGTTCAGTGTGGGTCCGCCCCTGCGGTCGGGGAACACCCCCTCCCCCACCCTTCTTCGGTGCAAATGTGGAATTCCCCCGATCTTCCCGAGCTCATTTTTTTCAAATGCTTGATGATGATCGGCTAGAAGGGGAAGGGGTACACCACCCCTCTTGATGCGGATGGAGGGAAAGGTGATGTGGAGGTGAAGGTGGTGATGTGAAGATAATGTGGATGTTGGGGGAGGGCTACACCACACCCCATAGCCTAAGACCATGCGTAATGGGCATTTTATGGGTATGAAAGGGTTTGATAACACCCTTAACACCGCCCTATTGGGCATTATGGGTATGAAGAGTGAGAGACATTTCTAGAATAGTGCCTAAATAGGAGAAAAAATGGAAAGTAATGAATCAAATGAGCATTAACCGTTACACATTTTTTAAGAGTCATCATGATGCTAATGTGGCGAAAAATAAGTTGATACGTTTTTACCTATCAACGCTATCAGTGTCAATGCTACTGATTTCTTTTTTAAATCAGTGGAGTTATATGGTCAGATTAAGGGGCTGTTTGGTAGCCTCTTAATGATCATTCAGATGCTACCTCTTAATGGTTTAAAACCTCTGAATGAATAAGAGGTAACCTCAAGTCTGAATGGTTAAGAGGTAACCTCTGAATGGTAAATCATCACATGTCACATTCTTCTACCTTCTCATTGGTAAAATTCTTAATGGTTCCATTAAGAGGTAGCCTCTTAATGACCATTCAGAGGCTACCAAACAGCCCCTAAGATTTCCATTCATAGACATCACTTTAAGTCCTAATCGGTCTTATCCCCCCATGTGATGCTGATAACGAGTAGTTTACCTGTTCTGGTTTCTAAAAAATCAACATCTTCAAAATTATATTAATAAAACATACACTATCCAAAGAATAAACGAAAGGTTGGCCACTTAATTTGACCAAAAACCCTTTAATTGTATTTTATAAAAAATATCTTTAGACTTTTTTTTCTAATTAAGAAACTACAACAACCATACCCGGTGTAATCTCATCTATAGCGAAGCTATTGATAGGGTCTGATACCCGGTGTAATCTCATCTATAGCGAAGCTATTGATAGGGTCTGAGGAGGGTAGGATTAATAGGGTCTAAGGAGGGTAGGATTGAAAACTTTTTTAAAGTCTTTTCTCAAATCCATTCGTCAAGATGGCAAAATCAAATGCATCAACACTCATTTGGGTTTTTGTTTTTTAGTTAAAAAAATTGTACAAATGACGAGATTGCCAAAAACAGGTAAACGGGGGCATAAATGTTCAAATGATTATGCAACGATCACATTGCATGTTCGAACGTTTACATATGAAAACCATATTTGATTACTAAAAGGCGGTGAAAATCTGAAGAGAACCGTTAAAATGTTTTTGTAAACCATATAAACGTCTCAAAAGTTTAACATGTTTTTCGCTACATATACAGAGTTTTATTCAACAGTCAAATATTTACAAGCCAAACTAAAATTACACATGTAAGTTGTAACCAAATATGACATATAATTTAGTCATAACTCCTAATAACACTTTGATCTTCATGTTGACCGCCAACACGAGCCTCCGGCAACCTAGATCTATCGACAATAAGCAAAAAAGAAGTAAAGGGTAATCCAGTGATTCACAACATAAAAATGAAGCATGTTTTGTCACATAATATTCATGCCAAAGCCACAAACCCATGACTACTAGAGATAGATGTGGCAATCTCAGCTCTTTTATTTATGAAACCGCACGTTAATTACTGATTAAAAAACTGACAAAGTGTTTGCAGGCCAACTCAACCTGGCCTGGCCCGTTTGAATTCATACTGAAAATTCCTATTTTAGTCCAACACGTTTCGAGTCTTTTGGCACGTTATACAACCGCCTACACCGCCCATCATGCCACCTCTATCTACATATATGTGTTATGGGTTACTAGAAGAAGGAAAACGATACATACCGTGATTGGTCAGGTGTGCAGATAATTAGCAGCCATCATAAGTTCCAGTGTCATTTCAGGTTCAATGTAGAATTCAGTCTCCTTCCCACTGCAATTTTAAGGTTGAATGATAAAACATTATTTACTAAAAGAGATTAGCTACCAAGAATATGGAAATGTCCTACATGATATAATTAATGAATAATAATCATAAAGCACAAAATAGTGAGCCTAAATACACCATCAAACAGTATGATAATGTGACAATATAGTATGTACATTTATATTTGTTTTAACAGACTATCATGCCAGATTATCTGATACTAAGTTTTATGATATGTGTAGTAGTGTCAAGGGTCCATTACTCTTTGAAAAAATATACAACTTTTCATGCTCCCCTAGATCACATATACGCATTGATATATATAACAAACCAAATGCCTCCTTCCATCTCAAAACAAATACAATACAACATCATGTGATTTAATAGAAGTGTTTTGACAATTAATATAAATAAATAATATATAGTTCAGTAGTCAATAAGAACAAAAAAGAGAAACTTGTGGACCAAAATGTCACCAATATTTTGTGATGAATACCTAAATGAAAGTCTTGATTTTTTTAAATGTTTAAAAGGGGAATAAGGGATTCCCAAAAATATCTCAAAACTTCTATTGGTTATGTTAAATGTTTAAATATAGAATCTAAAATATCAACACATGCCCATATGCCATATCTACCATGAACGTTGCTGTTAACGGAAATGTTTAAGCTTGTAATA
This sequence comes from Helianthus tuberosus, assembly GCA_030545235.1. Lineage (NCBI taxonomy): Eukaryota > Viridiplantae > Streptophyta > Magnoliopsida > Asterales > Asteraceae > Helianthus > Helianthus tuberosus. The sequence goes on along the minus strand of CM060416.1, from coordinate 82,277,252 downwards.
GAAGACTAAACATTCCACTCCCAAAATGAAATTGTAATCAATACATGCTCATATACACTTTTCATATTCACCTAGATTATAAATACACATTGTATATATCAGTGATATATCGGTTATCAGTCCCCTGCCGAGATATCGGAGCAAAATATTGGTCAGAATATTAATACCGATAATATCGGCGATATTGACCGGTATTTGATCGATATTAGACCGATATTTGATTGATATATCACCGATTTTCCAGATATCAGTACCTTTCTTCTTAGTTCTACCATCCGTCTTTCTTCTTATCGTTGTTATTAGTGTTTCAAGTCTTAATTGTTAGTTTTTAGTGTTAAATGTTAGTGTTTTAAGTCTTAGTCAGTTCCTACTTGCTACATATGTTAAGTGTTTTGTAAGTTGCAAAAGGTTAATTTGTTAATGATAGGAGAATATACTGAATTGTTAGTGTTAAATTGATATATATAAATTTAGCATGATATTAAAATACCGATATCCCACCAATATCCCACCGCGATAACCGATATTTTACCGCATTAACTACTTAGCTCCTGTCTCAAAATAGAGTTAATTGCTATTTTCGTCCCTGTAGTTTGTCCAATCATATCAGTTCAGACCAAATTTTAAATTTGTACCATTTCCGTCCCTAACATTCTTGAAACGTGCTAGTTCCGTCCAAAAAAACATGAGTTAACTGCCATTTCTGTCCCTGTGGTTTGTCCAATTATTCGATTCAACCTTAGTTTTTTGGACGAAATTGGCATGTTTAAAGAACGTCAGGGACGGAAATAGTACAAATTTGAAATCTGGCCTGAACTGGCATAACTAGACAAACAACAGGGACGAAAATGACAGTTAACTCCTCAAAATAAATACAGCACTTGAGTTGGCATGTAGTTTAATAGAAATGTTTGACAATTAATATATACTAGTATTGTGCCCACACGCGCTGCGGAGCGTTAACCGCAAAAGAATAACAGCCTTGAAAGCTTATAAAATAAAGCCAAACCCTATAGATAAACTTACCCAACGCGAGAAGAGCATATAAGATTTATGGCTATTAAATTCTTGAAAACAAACATTAGTGATGCAGTTATCTTTTGGTTAAACTCTGTTTTAAAGATCAAAGCGTAATTACGTAAATGTCGCTATGGTTTCTTAAACAATGTAAAAACCCTGTGCGTTGCGGTGAATTTTGCCACGAAAACTGTCTACACACAGAAAAGTAAGAAAAACCTTTACATGTTAGTTCATTACGGCTTGATATAAAATTTTAAAAAAAATATATATTTTTTTCAAGTCAAGCTGACGTAAGCTATTGAACAATAAAGATAAAAAAAGACAGAAACACAGCAGCTCACACTTGTACTTTGTGCAGTGCAAAGTGTGCAAACCGAAAAGTGTGATTGGTAGTGCACCGAAATTCACTAAATGTGCTTATGTTTAATATAATATAGCACTTATTAAGAGCAAAAAGAGAAGCTTGTGAGTCTTTATTTTCTTGTACAAGTAGCTTCATACATTATGTTCAGAACTACTCTAAATCTCCAATCATCAATAAATCTTTAATTTTCTTGAACGTCTACAAAGAACAAAAAGATTTCCAAAGAAACCCCAAACTTTTATTGATTCTGTTAAATATACAAGAATTTAACCTAAAATACCTTCTTTGGGGGCCATAACGGATTCTAAACTCGAGTCCCTTTTCTTATAAATATTTTTTTTTTTGCTTAGGATCCTAACACGTGGAAGGTCAATGACTCGCATTTTTTGTATACGATTTCTAAAAGGCACAAAATCACACAACTCAAACAGAAAATTCAAAGGACTGAATCTAACGCAAATCAAGCATAGTCAAAGCCTAAGAAAGATTGGGGGCACCTTAAATATGGAGGCAACATATGATGCCATATATAACATGAACCTACCACACACAGTGAAGACCAAAAACTTCACAGTTATCAAAAACGTTCAAACTTGTAAAATAGAAGATAAAACAAACAAACATCAAAGCAATGAAAGATAATAAATCAAAAAGCTCTCCACCCCAAAAATGAAATATTGTAATCAATCTGTAAAATCCCACCCCTCCTAAAGATTTTCTGACCGTGATCAATGCCCATTAATGTATACCTAGCACTCGCAATGGAGTCCCCATCCCCTTACCCATACTCAAATTATAAAAAAAAAATGTATATATGTATGAGATTTTCATTTTGTTCATTTCCACTCCAACATTAGAGTCCCCATCCCCATACCCCAAATTATATGGTCAACTAAAGTAAACCCCCATACATGGGGTTCACTATTCATCCCCTATCCTATATTTTAACGCAGTTGTAAGTGAAACAATGTATTATCTGATTAATTATGAATATATATGGGCATCCGATGTCAGTGTTTTTTGAAAAATGAACAAACCGTACACATAAATGTGCATTTTATCGACGGGGACAGGGATTCCATTGCAAATGCTACCATGAATTCATCCCTCAACATAAACATGTTATCTTCTAATTACCCCTTTTCACTTCATTCTCATTGTTTGAAACAAATTAACAATAATAAAACATGATAACAATTAACAAGCAAACCTTGCGTATTGAAGGGACCAATAAAAGTACTGACAGATCTTCTCCAAAATCGTAGTACTTATCTCCGGAAACGTCACTTCACGATGCTCAGTTTCCGCAAATCCCCCTAAATATCCACCAATCAAACAGTCAACAAATCTCAAATCAATCACATAAAACTACCAAATCCGTACAAAAACCTAAAATGTTCCTACTCAAATCTCATAATCTGAACAAATTGAAAACAATTAGGGTTAGGGTTAGGGTTTGTAAAACGAAAGAAGGACCGACCAACCAACACTCCATAAATCTCAAATTAAACACATAAAACTACCAAATCCGTCTAGAAAACCTGAAATTGTTCGATCTATATCGCTAATTTGGATCAAACTGAAAATATTTAGGGTTAGGGTTTGAAAAATGAAAAAAAAGGGGGGACCTGGAGATGTGAGCATGTTGCGGATGGTTTGAGAAACCATGGCGGCATTCTTGTCGATGACAAATTCGAATCCTTCAGCACTGATTAGCTTCACTGTGTCTTCTTTCTTCATCGTATGTTCGTTGAGATTTTGCAGAGGTTATGGGTTTGTTATCGGTTCATTTGGTTTTATAACTTGGTTTTGAAGATAATAATCTATCATCTATGGCCTATGGGTAATAATAATAAATGATTTTAAGTTAGTTGTGAAATGAAATTAAAAAGGGTTATCATATAATAGCAAGTTTTTTTTTTTTTTCTCGCTAATAAGTAATATTAACCATCCATTGATTTAATCGAAGGCTAATATTAAATGAGTGAAATTTAAGAGAAAAAAATTCTAATCAATCCAGGACAATAGTTTTTCTCTCCTCCAATTCCCCCCATTTTTTAAACGTTAATAACTTTTTCATACGACATTAATTTTTTATAAAAATTTCACCAAAAAACAAGCGTTTTTTATCTTTAAAACGAGTATACTATTGCTATATTTTCGAAAAAAAAATCGAGAACCCAGTTGCGTAAAACGCAATAGAAAAAAAAAACTTAAAAAATGATGCTTTTCTAAAACCCAATGCACCAAAAATACAAAGAAATGTCTTATTTCTAAAACGCAATAGCCAAAAAACACAAAGAAATGTTTTATTTCTAAAACGCAATAGCCAGAAAACACAAAGAAATGTCTTATTTCTAAAACGCAATAGCCTAAAAACACAAAAGAAAGTGTACTTTCTAAAACGCAATGGACTGAAAACACATAAAAATGTGTTTTACCTAAAACGCAATGCACAAAAAACACAATGAAATGTCTTATTTCCTACTCAAATCTCATAATCTGGACAAATTGAAAACAATTAGAGTTAGGGTTTGTAAAATGAGAAAAGGGACTAACCAACACTCCATAAATCTCAAATTACACATATAAAACTACCAAATCCGTCTAAAAAAACATAAAATTGTTCGATCTATATCGCTAATTTGGATCAAACTGAAAACATTTAGGGTTAGTGTAACACCCCAACCCGGAAGGGCTGACGTGTCACAATAACAGTATCATAAACAAAAGTCATAATTCCATTTATTTATTTCACAAGGATACAACCACACGACAATTAAACTTAAGGTTTATATACAAGCGACACATTCGACTTGATTAACTAACATCTTCAGATTTAGTCCTAGGCTTTATTCTTCTCTCTTTTACCCGCCCAAAGTAACCTGCATACCTGTATATACAAAAATTTATACGGAATGAGCCGAATGCTCAGTACGGAATATTAGGCTCAAATAACAATTAACGCTTTATTCGTATGATACTTATTTCGAAAATGATACGATGCAAGAACATAATTTCATAATCATATCTTACGGATGTACCCATGAGCAAACTTAAAACGTGACAATACACAGGTAGCTACTCCTGCATAATTATCACATGAGATGGCGAATTGGCATACCCGTTATCCACCTCCTTATACTTAAATCCTAGGATCGATCCATACGCCTCCTAATAGCCTTATGTACCACACTTGTACTTAAGAGACGCCGTGAACTAATCTCTCCGTCACGGGTGGAGCACATGATGTCGATGCCACAACAACATGCTCGTGGGACACTCCACGAGAAGCGATACTCAGGGTATCAGAGTACAAATGGTCTTATTCACATAACTTATAAAACTGATTTTCATAACAAAACGGAACATATATTGGAACATGCGATAATGAGTACAACTAACATAATACTATCGCATGACATGAAAGCTTAAATCAAATGATTAGAATAGAATTCGAACGGACTGTCAAATGAATCGATAATCAAAGACGTGAGGAGTTTTTTAAAAGATATTGTAATTTAATGGTTTATAACAATTTGAATATGAAGCAATAAGGAGTGGGGTAAGGATCCGTACCTTAATAATTCCAAAGTGATGCTACCTTATGATAATATTTCAGATTTATACGGGCAGAGTTTAGACTACTGATTAGTCTTTTAACCTAATTTAAATAACATGCACACAACTAGGTTAGTAACTTAATACAGCATTTACGATAACTCACGAGATCAACCCTCACAACGAATGACAAAGTGCTATGCTTAAACATTCATCGGATTCACAACGAAGGACAGAGTATTCCCCGTATTCGGGTGGCACTCAACATCCGGTCGGAATCACAATTAATGACAAAGCATCACCCTAATGTGGGCAGCACTTAAACATCCATTGAGTACATTGATCGATCGGACAATGAATCGTAATAGCGATCGAGTTAATACCCTGTTCTGCAGCACCCCGCTATATTAATTAGTGTTTTTGTGTGTGTTTTGAGAGTATTCAGACGAAATCTCAGCGTGTATTTTGAGTTTCTTCGTCGATTTTGTGCCCAGATTCAAGTGCCAATGTCCTCTATTTATAGTCGAAATTTCATCTTGCTTACGGACCGTAAGCCTTACAATGTTGCGGTCCGTAAGGATGCTTACGGACCGTAAGCCTAATATTGTTACGGTCCGTAAGGGACACCAAAGCACTATAGGGTTGCCACGCGTGGGACTAGGCCTGCTGAGTCAGTGGTTTCGTAAATTTTAAATTTGACAACGAGTTTTTAGGATAATCATCTAGTAGGGAATGCCCCCCCCCCCCTGAGTTTTAGGGGCCCTGATCCTGATTCTGAAAATTCTGAAAATTTTAGGGTTGGTGCATAATCACTTGGGTGTCTTAATTAGGGTTTCCTAGTGGGTAATTTATAAATAAAAATAATAGTTTTGGTTGATATACAGAAAGATGGATCATAAAATAATTGTTAATTTATTATTATTCTTTTATTTTTAGAATAATGATTTTTTAAATTTAGGGTTATTACAGTTAGGGTTTGAAAAATGAAAAAAAAGGGACCTGGAGATGTGAGCATGTTGCGGATGGTTTGGGAAACCATGGCGGCATTCTTGTCGATGACAAATTCGAATCCTTCAGCACTGATTAGCTTCACTGTGACTTCTTTCTTCATCGTATGTTCGTTGAGATTTTGCATAGGTTATGGGTTTGTTATCGGTTCTATGATTTTTTAAGTTAGTTGTGAAATGAAATTAATAGTAATTATTAGAGTAAATTACAAAAATCGTCCTTTACGTATGGCTTATAAATCCCATTTTACACTTATTCGACCCGTTTAGTTTTTAAGTTACAATACATGAATGTTATCAAGAATTGTTTCTAAACATTCCTACCCATCCCGGGCTTATCAAGCATTAGCGTTTTCGCTCCCATTACGGGGTTCACGTACGCATTTACATTCTCCGATTTATTTGTACCTTTCTAAACACTTAATCACAATTAACTTCTTAATTTATTTTGACCCGTTTAGAGGACTTTTAAGCATTTAGCATCAAACTCGCTCTTTCATTTTCGCACTTCGCATTCCCATATTAATTAACTACTTATCTTCCATCACAACTATTTTTGTGGTGGATTTAACATAAGGAACCCAAAATCCTAATTTTTACCCTTCGGCTAGTCATTTTACGTAAATGAGCGAATGTTTATGCCTACAATTTTTATACGTATCTAAGGGCTTCATAATCAATTTACAAATTCCTAAACAACCCATGAGGGTCGTTTGCCCGATTTACCCATCAAGGGCGCTTTGGTCAACTTAGTCCCCCATTTTACGACGAATGACTTTCGCTGCTATTTGACCAAAATTGTACGTTTAACTATAGTCATATTTATACGTACCTGGCTCGGGTCAAGATATTGACCCGTTTTAATACCTTGTCTCAAAATTGCTAATCCATAGTATCACTAATTCGTAAGCCGCCTTATCCTGTGAGCGTATAACTTAACAAACGCTTCTTAGTCGTTAATTGTCAAATGGTGTCAATGTTACCATTTGACCCGTTTGGTCTAAACGACCAAATATTTTGCGCTTATAATCGAATGGTATTTATTTAGCATTTCATTAAGTATCTCATTTCGGATTTTTCTTTTTTTACCAATTTGTTTAGGCTTCTTAAATCCGTTTCTTACGCGTTTACCCAACATGGCTTATGCCATTTGGTGTCGTTTTAAACTTTGACTTTGATTCATTTATGCTTGACTAAATCACCATTTTACCATTTTTATTCGTTTAGGCTTACTTAGAAAGTAGTCATTCAAAAACTCATTTTATTTATGTCATCTCATGACCAAATTACCATTTCACCCATTTTTACCATTAAATATGGTTTTTCATCTTTTGATACGTTCCGACCCGTATCATTTCGTGTTAAAATCATATTTTGATAATAACCTTGTCGTATTTATAATCTATAAATAAATATATATCTTACGATAAGGGTGTAAGCTTTACTTACCTTGCATCCGATTACGCTCTTTTTCCTCATACTCGATCCGTTTGACCCGCTTCTTTCCCAAGCCTCCACCTAGCTTGTCAAGCGTCAAACTATCATATAATATTCACAAGGTGGTTAGGTTAGTCGTTCTAGATCATAACCTTTACGCTTTATGAACCTTTATACTACTTTTCTTACCGAACTCTATCATAGGTTGGTTCGACTTTTAAAAGTCAAACCGCCTTATAGCATATGAAATTGAGCAACTAAGTTTGACAAACTCATGTTGGCGTTCCGCTATTTACTCGATAAGTTATATTCTTAGGCCACCATTTTAACTAATATTTAATCTAAGTACATGCTATTATTAACATTAAGTTAACTAAGCTCTCGATTATCAAAGACACAATATTATTTCATTACGCAAAATCTACGGGTTTTCATCTATAAGTGAAACTCGTTTCATCATGTTATTAGGCATTCATCCGAATACCTAATCTAATCAAGTTCTACATTCAAATGAGTAGACGCGCGATTTCACTTAGGCATTTTACCGAACACCTTGCGAGCAAGATTTTTATACATCTTTTGTCTAGTTCATGACTAACTTCTAACCAAGTTTCAATCATCAAAATCAAGCCCTTATGTCTAGCATTCATAAATAAAATTCAAGACTCGCATCATAACATTAGTTTTTCACAATCTAACAATCAAAATCATGTGTTTATCAAATTCCTAGTTTTCAACACTAATACATCAAGTTTTCAACTAGGGTTTGTTCCTAGACATGAATTTAACCCAATATCACTCATGCATACAACATTCATCACAGAATTTCGTTTTATGAATGTTAATCAGAATTTAAAAATATCACCAAATAACAAAATTCAACATACCTTGTGATCTCCTAGCTTGGGTGATCATGAAATTAGTTAAAGCCCCAATTTTTAGCTTGATTCCTCTTCAATTTTGTTGAATTTTGTGGGTTTTAAGGGTTTTTGAAAGAACCCTTTTTTTCTCCTGATGATGATCGACCAAAACACACAGTGTGTGTGTTTTGGTTTTAGTTTTTGTTTTAATTAAAATACTTTTTCACTTTTAACCCTTTTAGTCCCTCAATTTCCAAGGTTTAACTATTTCATGTTTCCTTTATTGATTTAACAATACTTAACTAACTAGGTTGATATTCCTAGTTACTTAGTGGGTTCGGGGAAGTCATAACGCGTTTTATTTTTAAGTTCAGTTAACTCGGGTCTCTTATGAGCTTTATTTCCTCAAAAGCTTTTATTCTCTTTTTATTTAATATTAGGTTTATTTATTTAAATTCTAATATTTACCGGATTAATTTTTACCTCTAACGGTATTTTACCCGTCATTAAAATTAACATGGTTTGATTACCAAACCCGTTTTTAGGGTGTTACAAGTCTACCCCCCTTAAAGAGGTTTCGTCCCCGAAACCTTATTTACGTAGTTCTTTGGTTTAATCAAACGAACCAAATTTCATTTTCAAGGCACCCGTTTCTTTCGGTCAAAAGTTTTCATTTATATTGACGTGCACGTCTTTCATGTGTAAGCCCTCGTGGGCCGTTACTTTCAGCTTGTATCTGTCATCTTTATTGATTATTTATTTTGGCGGTTAGACTTATTAGTCACCGGTTACCTTATACCCCATCGCTCGGGTATATCCATATCGCCATCTCCGGCCTTATGTGCGTTTATGATTTCATATCCCGCAACTCACGTTACATCATGATCATATTCTATATTACTTTTCTTGAACGTGAACGTGTCACGTAACGTTTAAGTTTATATCAACTTCTCTTTATCATGTTTCTTCTTTTTGAATGTATCGTCTTGCACCTATCGATGTTAAGACCTATATCCTTTAGTATTAATCATTTCCAATTTCCTCTCATAATATTCATATTTGTTAAAACGTTGTTTCTTAAAAAAACAGAATTTTCAGTTTAACGTTTTCTCTTTAATTTACGTCAATTACTCACATTAAGGAAATTGACAACCAATAATTTATTCTTTTCCGTTTTTGTTTTACACGGGAAATCGTAACCAGTACACTCGCTTTACGCTATTGACCCATAGGATCTTTCACTTAGCCTTATAGGCTATTTCTTTAGATTTTCACATTTTTAAGGTGAGACTCCAACAGTTCGTTTCTTTCTATTTATAATCCAAGGGTCTTCTTGGTCCCGTAGTCTATAATACTACTTTTAATCCCGTAGGTTATGATGATCCCGTAGATCATCTTTTATTTGTGTCTTTATTCAAATATGCCTATATATATATATATATATATGGTGTCAAGGCACCCTTGTTATTTTTGGAATCATTTATTTTCACTTTCGAATTTCATTTGACCTTGTCCATAGTCTAATGCTACATTCGTTTTCTTTTTAGACTATTCTTCCGACTCTATGACTTTTTACGTCATTTATACGTCGGTTCGTTCTACGCACCGTTACCCAGTTCATACTTATACTTCTTTACAACCCGTTATCAGGGTTCTTTTATCTAAATGTTTTTTTAACGCTCCCGTTGCTCGGTTTGCGTTTTCCCCGTTTTATATTCTCTCATGCCCCATAACATGGGTTTATTAATATTTTGCGCTCCCATTTATTCGGCGTGCGCTTACTTACATTACCAAGCGTTTATTCTTCTTCTTTTTTTTTATTATCAAACGTTATCTTTTTTTTCTACTTGTCTAACCTCAAAATAGTTAAACATAATTATCAAAGTTTCTGTCTGCAAAAACGTTATCGTCTCTTAGTCATAACTCACGACCCGAATCTTTTGACTTTCTAATCCGCATTCCTGTCTCTTGGTTTATGCATAAACTCAAAATCCTACCCGTCTATCGGGTATCTTTACCGAAGTCATCCTCAAGGTAACCATTCTGATGTGGTTTTAGACTTCGTTTTAACTTATTTGGTCGTCTTAGCGAAATCCATCGCTTTCGTTCAACCAAGTCTTCATTCTTTATTCATTCCGTTTGACTTGTTCGTGTGAATTTCATCACTTATGACAGTCAAACTTTATTCTTATGCCTTAGCATTCTCATTAGTCGGTCTGTATTTTCATTTACTTTGATTCTTGTCCCTTCCCTCGGGCTCGTTATACTAACGTAATACGCTTCCATCTTCAGGCTTGCGTTTACGTTTATTATCAAATATTTTACTTTTTTTGGTACCTTTTAGTTCGTCCCATTCACCCCGTCCTTACAACATTGGACGTAAATGTGTCCATCATAAGAAGTTCATGGTATAATGTGTTCACCACTTACTTAGCCAGAGTAAGCGATCAACATATGGTACACATGACCTTTTTATAATTTTCACATTACACCCCATTAAAGTAACGCCTCTATTCTTTCTACATTATTGATTTAAATTGGTAAAACTTTATTCAATGGCTATTTAACAATTTTTTTAGTTTTACCCGTTTCATTCTTGTACATATATAATGTTTTCCTTTTTATCGAACTATTATATAATCACATTCGTTAATGTGATCGCTACTTTTCTCAATAGCATTATATTGAGAGTTTTACACTTGGATAATTGCTCCCGTCCAAGTTTCCATATGAACTAATCCCGTTATTTCTTTGTTATTCATCATCGTGAACAACACATGTTTCTATTAAATTTCTTTTGGAAACATCATCCTGATTAGATATCCTATTCAGGTTTTCCAATTTTATCACATATACGCGACCGCCATTATCTACGTGTTTGTTGCATATTACTACTTGTGCGTTTAATTTTAAAAACGTGCACCTGGTAATGCTTGCCCTAGCGGGCCTTCCTTGCCATTAATCTTGTTCGCGATCGTTACGCGATTTAGGTCCTTGGTGAGCACACTCTGCTCGTCATACTTCAGATCGTTCCTCCGTCATATCCGCAATCTGTTCAACTCTCGTCATCTTTAGATGCGAGTGTCCTTCAATTAAAACATTCACAAAAGTTAGTAATGTCGACATCAATAACTGCCCGAATTATAATACGAGGCTTTCTGCTATACGTGCCAACGAACGTAATTTCGATAACTATATCGACCCTTCATCGATTTAATTGAGGTAACGTGTATTACACGATAATCCTATGTGTTATTCACAACACTTTAATCATACTAAACCATTAATATACATTTACGTACCAGATTTGCGATCAAGCCTCGAACCGAACACACTTTACTCTTTAACCATGAGCTCTAATTACCAACTTGTAAGACCCTTACTAATATTTAATGATTTCCGTATATTTGTCGATAATTAAATGTGTAATTAAGACTACACATACTTATAAAATACGAGTTTATTAAAACTTTTACAAATTTAAAATAATACAACATGATGTGATTGATTCCGTCGTTTTTTTACGACGAAACGATGTGCGGAAGCATGTATCTTGATCGTGTTCGGTTCTTCATCGAGCTTGATCTTCATCCGGGACATATTGGTATTCACTTATAATCAAAACCAACTTAAAAGTTAGTTTTGATAGTTAAATAACAAGTTTAAATAAGTTATATGGGTCAAACAAATAAAACAAAACTTTTTGCCAGCTACAAGGTCTCTCGCGGGCCGCGAGAGCCTTGGCTGATTTCCGTCGCGGGCCGCGACAAGTATCGCGTGGCGCGACAATGAATCTGAGTTGCTGTCGCGTAGTGCGACAACCATATTTCGACAGAATGCTTGGTTTTTGGTGCTGCAAATGCCCAACTCCATTTTTTTAACCAACTTTCAAACTTATAATTGCCATAACTTTTGATCTAGATGTCCGTTTTGCGTGATTCTTTTTCCTATGTGTACGTAATTAAAATACAGATAAATTTTTTTTTTTGCATCAAAATCTGATTTATAAACAAATGGCTTATAAATCCCATTTTACACTTATTCGACCCGTTTAGTTTTTAAGTTACAATACATGAATGTTATCAAGAATTGTTTCTAAACATTCCTACCCATCCCGGGCTTATCAAGCATTAGCGTTTTCGCTCCCATTACGGGGTTCACGTACGCATTTACATTCTCCGATTTATTTGTACCTTTCTAAACACTTAATCACAATTAACTTCTTAATTTATTTTGACCCGTTTAGAGGACTTTTAAGCATTTAGCATCAAACTCGCTCTTTCCTTTTCGCACTTCGCATTCCCATATTAATTAACTACTTATCTTCCACCACACCTATTTTTGTGGTGGATTTAACATAAGGAACCCAAAATCCTAATTTTTACCCTTCGGCTAGTCATTTTACGTAAATGAGCGAATGTTTATGCCTACAATTTTTATACGTATCTAAGGGCTTCATAATCAATTTACAAATTCCTAAACAACCCATGAGGGTCGTTTTCCCGATTTACCCATCAAGGGCGCTTTGGTCAACTTAGTCCCCCATTTTACGACGAATGACTTTCGCTGCTATTTGACCAAAATTGTACGTTTAACTATAGTCATATTTATACGTACCTGACTCGGGTCAAGATATTGACCCGTTTTAATACCTTGTCTCAAAATTGCTAATCCATAGTATCACTAATTCGTAAGCCGCCTTATCCTATGAGCGTATAACTTTACAAACGCTTATTAGTCGTTAATTGTCAAATGGTGTCAATGTTACCATTTGACCCGTTTGGTCTAAACGACCAAATATTTTGCGCTTATAATCGAATGGTATTTATTTACCATTTCATTAAGTATCTCATTTCGGATTTTTCTTTTTTTACCAATTTGTTTAGGCTTCTTAAATCCGTTTCTTACGCGTTTACCCGACATGGCTTATGCCATTTGGTGTCGTTTTAAACTTTGACTTTGATTCATTTATGCTTGACTAAATCACCATTTTACCATTTTTATTTGTTTAGGCTTACTTAGAAAGTAGCCATTCAAAAACTCATTTTATTTATGTCATCTCATGACCAAATTACCATTTCACCCATTTTTACCATTAAATATGGTTTTTCCTCTTTTGATACGTTCCGACCCGTATCATTTCGTGTCAAAATCATATTTTGAATATAACCTTGTCGTATTTATAATCTATAAATAAATATATATCTTACGATAAGGGTGTAAGCTTTACTTACCTTGCATCCAATTACGCTCTTTTTCCTCATACTCGATCTGTTTGACCCGCTTCTTTCCCAAGCCTCCACCTAGCTTGTCAAGCGTCAAACTATTATATAATATTCACAAGGTGGTTAGGTTAGTCGTTCTAGATCATAACCTTTACGCCTTATGAACCTTTATACTACTTTTCTTACCGAACTCTATCATAGGTCGGTTCGACTTTTAAAAGTCAAACCGCCTTATAGCATATGAAATTGAGCAACTAAGTTTGACAAACTCATGTTGGCATTCAGCCATTTACTCGATAAGCTATATTCTTAGGCTACCATTTTAACTAATATTTAATCTAAGTACATGTTATTATTAACATTAAGTTAACTAAGCTCTCGATTATCAAAGACACAATATTCTTTCATTACACAAAATCTACGGGTTTTCATCTATAAGTGAAACTCGTTTCATCATGTTATTAGGCATTCATCCGAATACCTAATCTAATCAAGTTCTACATTCAAACGAGTACACGAGCGATTTCACTTAGGCATTTTACCGAACACCTTGCGAGCAAGATTTTTATACATCTTTTGTCTAGTTCATGACTAACTTCTAACCAAGTTTCAATCATCAAAATCAATCCCTTATGTCTAGCATTCATAAACAAAATTCCAGACTCGCATCATAACATTAGTTTTTCACAATCTAACAATCAAAATCATGTGTTCATCACATTGTTATAAAAACCCACTTAACTCATATATGGGTGTTTATCAAATTCCTAGTTTTCAACACTAATACATCAAGTTTTCAACTAGGGTTTGTTCCTAGACATGAATTTAACCCAATATCACTCATGCATACAACATTCATCACAGAATTTCGTTTTATGAATGTTAATCAGAATTTCAAAATATCACCAAATAACAAAATTCAACATACCTTGTGATCTCCTAGCTTGGGTGATCACGAAATTAGTTAAAGCCCCAATTTTTAGCTTGATTCCTCTTCAATTTTGTTGAATTTTGTGGGTTTTAAGGGTTTTTGAAAGAACCCTTTTTTTCTCCTGATGATGATCGACCAAAAACACAGTGTGTGTGTTTTGGTTTTAGTTTTTGTTTTAATTAAATTACTTTTTCACTTTTAACCCTTTTAGTCCCTCAATTTCCAAGGTTTAACTATTTCATGTTTCCTTTATTGATATAACAATACTTAACTAACTAGGTTGATATTCCTAGTTACTTAGTGGGTTCGGGGAAGTCATAACCCGTTTTATTTTTAAGTTCAGTTAACTCGGGTCTCTTATGAACTTTATTTCCTCAAAAGTTTTTATTCTCTTTTTATTTAATATTAGGTTTATTTATTTAAATCCTAATATTTACCGGATTAATTTTGACCACTAACGGTATTTTACCCGTCATGAAAATTAACATGGTTTGATTACCAAACCCGTTTTTAGGGTGTTACAAGGAATCACTCACATTGCTAATTTAGGTATTTCCTTGTGACTTCCTGGTTATAATCTATTAAATTATACAATGCACACGCGTTAGTATAATAACCCAAATTTACATTAGCTATACCATCCCCCCGAGACAGAACTCCAACGACTGAGTCGGGCAGGGCCTAGACATGCGTTACGGAGCTCTAGATCAATCAGACATAGTAACTAATATGTAACCGGGGGTTATAATACTTACAACGAGGCAGAGCATCGCTAATTTAGTGGGTATTATGCCCGGGAATTACTTTAGCTATTCAGAGGATTTAGAGGTTTGAGAATTTTTTGAACGATTTCAACTGAACGTCGAAATCTCTATTTATAGGGCTGGAACAGGGGGCTCTCGCGCCCCGCGAGAGAGACACAAAGGGTCTTTGCAGCCCGCAAGCTAGGTGGAGTAGGGCCTAGCCTTGCTGAGTTGACCCACTAGCTTCGGCACGCAATATGACACGTGGCAGCAGGGGTGCGGGTGGGTGGCCAGCTGTCGCGGCCCTCTGTTGTCTGCGTCGCGCCCCGCGAGGGCCTATTAAACTTGATTTTATTTTATTTTTATTAAATTAAAGGTATTTTGGGCCTATTTTTCTTATACGGGGTGTATTTTAGGATATATAGGGGTGTTTTAAGAATTCTAGGAGGGTTGCTATATCCTCCCACCTTGTTTTAGAACTCGTACTCGAGGTCTACTGGAACAGGTGCGGATATTTCCTCTGCATCTCTTATTCGAGCTCCCAAGTGTACTCTGGTGCTCTCTTGGAATCCCATTTTACTTTAACTAGAACTAATCTCTTGTGTTTGAGATTCTTGATCTTTCTGTCTTCAATCTGTAGGGGTCTTTCTACAAACTTGAGTTTCTCATTCACCTCTATGTCCTTAAGAGGTACTACTAATGATTCATCTGCTAAACATTTCTTGAGATTACATACATGAAATACATCATGTATTCCTGCCATTTCCTCTGGCAGTTGTAGCTGGTAAGCTAAGGGTCCTATTCTTTTAATAATCTCAAAAGGTCCAACATACCTGGGGCTTAGTTTTCCTCTTTTGATGAATCTAACTATTCCCTTCCATGGAGAAACCTTTAATAATACCTTATCCCCTACTTGAAATTCCAATGGTTTTCGCCTGTTATCAGCATAACTCTTTTGTCGATCGCGTGCTGCTTTTAGTCTTTCTTTGACTTGAATAATCTTATCCGCTGTTTCTTGTACTATCTCTGGTCTAGACAATTGCTTTTCTCCAGTTTCAGCCCAACAAACTGGATTTCGGCACTTTCGTTCATAAAGTGCTTCGAGTGGTGCAGCATTGATACTGGTATGATAGCTGTTATTATACGAAAATTCTATTAATCGTAAATGATCGTCCCAATTTCCTCCGAAATCAAATACACAAGCTCTAAGTATATCTTCCATTGTCTGAATTGTCCTTTCGCTTTATCCATCCGTTTGAGGATGATAAGTTGTGCTTAGATTTAACTTGGTTCCCGTTGCTTTTTGGAAACTAGTCTAAAAATGAGAAGTAAAACGGCTATCTCTATCAGAAACAATAGATAAAGGAATTCCATGTAATGAAACTATTTCATTTACATATAGCTTAGCTAATTGTTCCATACTGAAAGTTTCCTTCATCGGTAAGAAATGAGCAGACTTTGTTAATCTATCTACAATCACCCAGATTGTATCATTACCTTTTCGTGTCTTGGGTAGTTTAGTAACAAAATCCATTGTTATCAATGCCAATTTCCATATTGGCATTTCTAGTTGCTGCAATAATCCTGAGGGTTTCTGATGTTCAGCTTTAACTTGGGAACAGGTTAGACACTTTGCAACATAAGCTGCTATATCATTTTTCATTCCTATCCACTAGAAATTTTTTCTTAAGTCTTGATACATCTTATCATTTCCAGGATGTATCATATACTTAGACTTATGGGCTTCTTCTAAAATTCGATGGCGTAGGCTTCCCTGTTTGGGTATCCAAATTCTTTTCTTATGGAATCTCCAAATTCCATCTGTTCCTTGTTCTAATTCCTTAATCATTCCTTTCAATTTTTCAGTATCGTCCTTGATTACTAATTCTTATATTTCTCTAATCTGTTCATTTAACTATATCTGCAGATTTAATTTGAGAGAACGTACTCTTTTTGGCTTTTCATGATACTTTCGACTTAAAGCATCAGCTACTACATTAGCTTTTCCTGCATGGTACTGGATACTACAATCGTAATCACTAAGAATTTCCATCCAGCGTCTCTGTCTCATATTTAACTCCTTTTGCCCGAAAACATGTGTTAAACTCTTATGATCGGTGAAAATGGTAAACTTACTACCGTAAAGATAATGTCTCCAAATTTTAAGGGCAAAAATTATGGCGCCTAATTCTAGATCATGGGTTGTATAATTCTCTTCATGACTCTTAAGTTGTCTAGAGGCATAGGCTATAACCTTTTGACGTTGCATCAACACACATCCATAACCTAATTTATACGCGTCACAATAGACTATAAAGTTTTCAGTTCCTTCTGGTAACGCTAGTATGGGTGCGTTGGTTAATCTTTGCTTAAGAATTCTAAAGGCTTCTTCCTGTTTTGGTCCCCATTCAAACTTAACTGATTTACATGTCAATTTTGTTAAAGGAATGGCTATTCTAGAAAAATCTCGGATAAACCGTCTATAATACCCTGCTAATCCAAGAAAACTTCTTACTTCTGTTGGTGACTCAGGGACTTTCCATTTAGTAATCGCCTCGATCTTTGTGGGATCCACATGAATTCCTTCATGATTAACTAAATGTCCAAGGAATTGCACTTCTTCTAACCAAAACTCACATTTTGATAATTTAGCGCAAAGCTTTTCTTTTCTCAGCAATGTAAGGAGTGCATGCAAATGCGCTGCATGTTCCTCTTTACTCTTAGAGTAAATGAGAATATCATCTATAAAGACAATTATGAATTTATCCAGATATGGTTTACATATTCTCTTCATCATGTCTATAAATGCGGCTGGGGCATTGGTTAGACCAAATGGCATGACGGTAAATTCATAATGGCCATACCTTGTCCTAAAAGCGGTTTTTGGAATGTCCTCTTCCTGTACCTTCAATTGATGATATCCCGAGCATAAGTCGATCTTGGAAAAGAATCGAGCTCCTTGCAGTTGATCAAACAGATCATCGATTCTCGGTAATGGGTACCGATTTTTAATCAATGCACATAAGCATTGATCCGTCTTTCTTCTTGACAAACAAGATTGGTGCTCCCCATGGCGATGAACTAGGCTGTATGAATCCTTTTTCCCGAAGTTCATCCAATTGTTTCTTCAATTCTTGCATCTCTGCGGGTGCCAAACGGTAAGGTGCCTTGGCAATCGGTGTTGTCCCTGGTAGTAGGTGAATTCTGAATTCAACTTCTCTATCTGGTGGTAGTCCAGGTTGAGTTTTCTAGTATTTCCCTTCTTCTGTTCAAAGTTGCCCAATCTCCTATCGATTATGTCTTGGGTCTGGGCATTCATCTCCCTATTTGCTGCTGCTAAAGCCTTTTGTTGTTGTAATTTCCTCATTCGCTTTCCACGCTCGTGTGCTCCCCGACTGAACCATCCACTCTTTTTGGTAGGGAATGGTTCTTTGGATTGCGCCTTAAATATGAAGATCCCCTCTTCTGTATTAGCTGAATACCCCGAAGGAGTAGGCTGGGAGGAAGTTCCTTCATCTCTAGGAGAACTAGACAATTGACGATATGCGTCCGATGGACCTTGATCACTCATACTGTAAACTAACAAATCGTCAAATAACACCAAACAATAATATACAGATATGCATGTAATCCCATGGATTATTTCCTAACATAATGGATAAAATTTTAGTGTCAGCAGAACACTTCTGTGGCTGAAATCAGTGGCTGTAGCTCTGATACCACCTTCTAACCCCCGACCCCTGCCCCAGGAGGTGGGCGACCGCGAGCTACTCAGAGCCGGTGGTATCGGTGTTTATTGTTAATTTGGCAGCGGAAATTTCATCAGGACCGTAGTTAGGAAATAGTTTATCAAATTAAAACACCACATTTTTATAATTAATAAATATATGGGAAATTCCCAAGTTTCCATTACAACATGTTTATAGGGATAAACCCTAATTTATTGGAATAACACTTCTTCTTTATTTAGGTAACTTTTATAGCCACTCTTCCAAGCCTTCAGTGCTCTCCAGCTGACTTCTAATTGGCTTTCACAATTTGTTACCTAAAACGCGTTTAAAAACATTTTATCAGCAAGAAATACTGGCGAGTGAATCCCAGTTTAATCAAAACAGGTTTTATCATTTTACAGCATTGAGGGTAATCCAGCAATTACATTTGTTTACATCTACTTTAATTACCACCCACGGTACTGCCAATCCTGACTTGTGGTAATGTTACTACTCACAATTTAGTAACAAATTTTGTATACAAAACCCCAACATACCGACAATAATTGTAGAATTACAAATACTCAATCACTGTTAATTATAAGATAAAAACAATTGAGGTTTTGTAAAAACACTTTGTGAAAAGAGGAATCACTCACATTGCTAATTTAGGTATTTCCTTGTGACTTCCTGGTTATAATCTATTAAATTAAACAATGCACACGCGTTAGTATAATAACCCAAATTTACATTAGCTATACCCTCCCCCCGAGACAGAACTCCAACGACTGAGTCGGGCAGAGCCTAGACATGCGTTACAGAGCTCTAGATCAATCGGGCAGAGTAACTAATACGTAACAGGGGGTTATAATACTTACAATGAGGCAGAGCTTCGCTAATTTAGTGTGTATTATGCCCGGAAATTACTTTAGCTATTCAGAGAATTTAGAGGTTTGAGAATTTTTTGAACGATTTCAACTAAACATCGAAATCTCTATTTATAGGGCTGGAACAGGGGGCTCTCGCGCCCCGCGAGAGAGACACAAAGGGTCTTCGCGGCCCGCGAGCTAGGTGGAGTAGGGCCTAGCCTTGCTGAGTTGACCCACTAGCTTCTACACGCAATATGACACGTGGCGGCAGGGGGTGCGGGCGGGTGGCCAGCTGTCGCGGGCGGCCCGCGACAGCCTTTGCTGTCTGCATCGCGCCCCGCGAGGGCCCATTAAACTTGATTTTATTTGATTTTTATTAAATTAAAGGTATTTCGGGCCTATTTTTCGTATACGGGGTGTATTTTAGGACATATAGGGGTGTTTTAAGAATTCTAGGAGGGTTGTTTTACAATCGATTCCGATTGGGACCTCACCCATAAACGCTTTGAAAATTGTTCTTCAATTGTGGCCATCGATGAAGTTGTTATAACGTTGAATTTGAGATTGAAATTGAAATTGAAATTGAGTGGGGTATGAATTTGTGTTCTTGGTTTGAAAATGTGTGGATTAAGTTGTAATGTTTTGTATCATTGCTAACTAGTTTAAGAACCCGCGAATTTCGTGGGTTGGTAAAAGAAAATTTCTTCATTAATACGATCAAAGTATAATTTAAATAAAATGATCAAGTTTTTACTACGATCAAAGTTGAGAATTACGAAACCAGAAGTGAAATACGAATGCGATACAGATATAAGTTTCCAAAGATAGGGATGTAAACAATCTTTCTAATTAAGGTAAGTTTCAAAAAGCGAGATGCTACAATTTTACCCCTTTTTATCATCAAATATGGTTTCTTATCATTTTCAGTTGTTCCGACCCGTATTATTACACGTCGGAACATCATATTTCAAATACTAATTTACCTAATTCATAACCAATACAATAAGTAGGTATTCTACTAAAAGGGTGTAAGCTTTACTTACCTTGTATCCAATTATGCTTTTCCGTGTATTTGATCTATTTGACCCGCTTCTTCCCAAGCTTCCACCTAGCATACCGTGCGTCAAACTATTATTTATCATTCGCAAGATGGTTAGATTCTTCATCATTTATCATGATTATCCCACCTTACGCATTTTACATCAAAATTACCATTTGATCTTATTATAGGTTAGTTTGAGTTTTAAAGGTCAACTGCCTATTAACATATACAATCCACAATTAAATTCAACAACTCATTTAGGCATCCCATCAATTACTCGGTTGGCGTTATTTCTGGGCCACCGTTTAACTAAGTTTCTCAACTGAGTTCACACAATTGTTAACATTGATTTAACATAATTTCAATCATTGTATGCTAATCTATCAATTTTGTAACACCCCAAAAATGGGTTTGGTAATTTAAACCGGGTTAATATAAAGGAACGGGTAAAATACTGTTAGGGGTAAAAGTGAACCCGTAAATAAAAATAACTAGGAATGTTTAACCCAGTTAATAAGAGGAAATATTATGAGAAATAAGTAGGTTGTAGCCTACTTAGTAACTAACTAAACTTGAGGGACCAAGCTTGCCAACAAGGGAACTTGTGTTATTAAAACATAAAGATCAACACATAACACACACTTAGTGTGTTTATATGTCGACGATCTGGAGAAGAGAACAAGGGTGCAAACCCTAGTTCATCAAGAATCATCAAATTGAAGGATGAATTAAGGCTCAAACTCATAAAGGAACATGAATTAACGATCACCCAAGCTAGGGGATCATAAGGTATGTAGAATTTTGATGTTTAATGAAGTTGAGAATCCTTGATGAACATCACGAGTAGTGATTCATGTATAAATCATAGAGGTTATGGCCAAATTAGTGATGTATGCTTGCTTAGGAACAAACCCTAAGTGAAGATTTTGAGTAAAATGCTATAATTTAGGTGTTTGGATGAATTACCACACTTAGTTAAGTGGGTTTATGTTTAATCCACGAAATGGTATGAACTTGATCATGAATATGTGTAGTATGTGATGTGTACTTGTATATAGATTGAGTATGGTATGGAATTGGTATGATGTTTACTTATGTTGATAAATGAAAGTGATAAGTAGGAAGAAAAAGCATGAAATACTTGTACATTATGCTTAGAAAGTAGTACGCAAACCAAGTGTTTGATGAAATGTCTAAATGACAATAATATGTGAAATTGTATGCAAGTAACGGGTAAACATGTATAAAATATAAAGATAATGTAATTGATAAGTAAGCTACCATGAGAAGTGTGTTTTAGATATAGTTCATGTGAAGATTACGTTGGAATGATGTTGGGTTGCTAAGCATGGGTCATGGTGCAAGTTGTAGAATTGTGATGAATTATATGAGTTAGAAAAAATGAGATTGTGGGAGTATGCCTTATGCTTGTTTGAATTGACTAATGAAAGTCAAATATGAAATATGAATTTGATATGATCGTTCCTATGTACAATCATTATATGCTAACAAGAATGTGAATGTAATGACATGAAAGTTTAGGGATCATGTCAATGTCAAGATGGATGGAAGCACGAAAGGCTACGGGTCAAGAGGACATAAGGAAGCGAATGCAAATACGGACGCGTAAGGTAAGTGAATTCCGGACTTACCCTTTAGTTTTTTAAATGTATTGTAGTATGATGATTATTGTGAGTCATGTAAGAAAGTATGAATCAATGGTAGTATTAAGGTAAGTTTTAGTAGAAATGAGTCGAAAGTGGTTAAGGAAGAGTTTCTAACAAGTGCGGGTAAGAAGGGAACTTACAAGATGGTGTCATGCATAAAGAGGAAATAAGTAGTTACAAATGTGGGCATGGGTTTGGTTGTATGTAAGTAATTGGAACTCGTAGGAGAGTATGACTATGAACACGTAAGTATGGAAAGTTATGTGTATGTGATTTACATGTATAGACGTGTGTGTTTAGGACTTGCATGTAATATTGTGTAAGATGTTGATTGTAAGTATGTGTACGGATAGAAAGGTATGTATGTATGAATTGGAATTTAGCTATATGCATGAACGAATGAGACTTCTTTATGTGTATATGATGTATGTAAAATGCAACATATAAATTACATCAAATAAGGCATAAAACTAACCCTTTTTAAGTACTAATATTGGAAAAAGAGTGTTTTTGTCTTCCTTTTGTATTTTCAGGATTAAATGAGCTCAAAAACGCAAAAGAAGCAAAAAGACAGCTAAATCCAACATAAATACAAGAAAAGGAATATTAGTGGACTGCCCGACCCCTCAACGGCACCTTCCAAAGCAAAGTAGAGAAATCAGAAGACTGAACACGCCCCGTGCTCAGCCAGCACGGGGCCGTGCCCAAGAAGCAGCAGAAAAGACAAACCTATAGAAGCTTCTATTGCCCACCACGGGCCGTGCTCAGCGGACACGGGGGCATGTCGAAAGTACAGCAAGCGCATTTATTGTAATTGTGAATTACAATTAATGAGGAGAGAGATTGTCAGACGGACCTGGGGCCGTGCCCAGCGGACACGGGGCCGTGCCCAGCTCTCTGTTCAGCCTATAAATAGGAGTGCTTGGATTCATTTCATCTCATCCCTTGGCACACCACCTCTCTCACACTTCATCCACCACCCACCATCATCACAACACCATCATCCACCACCATCATCCATTGTCCATCGTAGAGTGTGTGAGTCGTCTCGGGATCCAAGATTGATCGTAAGAGTTCTTGACAATCAAGGCCATGTTTGCCTAAGTCTCTTACATCACTTGGTGAAGACAAAGTGTCTAGTATAATACTTTTTATTTCTAATCTTTTGCACTTTTTATTTGGTTTTGTATTAATGACTTTAATAACTAGTTACTTATGTTGAAGGTGATCTTTCCTTATCGTTTGTCCGTGGTGTCTTGGCATTATTTTACTGTCTATATAAAATAAAGGATTTTCACCATTCATATCTCCACGGTCTATATGGAGATATGTTGGCTACCTGGTCGGGGGTTAAGGGAACGGTTTGGTAAAGGTCTTGCCATTGTTCAGCGTTTAGAGGTCCTGGAATGGACCTGGGTCAAATTTAGTAGGACCTCCTTCAATACTTCACGGTATTGGATGGCGGGGGTCCAAACTCTTTGATCCCCTCATAAGTTAACTACTATTAATACTATAACCCGGCTATTTAGGACTGTATCCCTGCTGACTCAGACTACTTAGCCGAGGGTAACGTCACCGCCAAAAGCGGGGCCTACCACAATACTGCATTAATAACTTAATTCATTATCTTCCAATAATCCACCCTTTTAGGATTGTATCCCTGCTGACTCAAACTACTGGGGTGAGGGTAACGTCACCTTCAAAAGAGGGGCCTACTACAATAACTAAGATAATCTCTTAATTATGTGCAAAAGTGCGGAAATGATCAAAGGTTATACTAGATACGAGTCGGAACCAAGTGATTCATCTTGTCTATCTGTTTTTCTTTTATTTTTATTTTTAGCATTTTAGTTAGTTTTTAATTTTCTTAGTTTAAAACATTTTTCTAAACTTTTATTTTGGTTAGACGTTGAGGATAAACCGGTACTAAAAGCTCTTGTGTCCTTGGACGACCTCGGTATCTTACCAACGCTATACTACACTCAACGATGGGTGCACTTGCCCATATGTGTGTTTAGTGTTAGTGAAATATCGTGTTTTATAAATTTAAAACTTGGCTAAAATAAGTGTTAAAAAGGGCTTAAAATACACACCTAAAATAAGTAACACTTCGCACGCATCAGTATACGTGAACCTACATATATGAATGAAGTCTAAAGATGCTAATCGTCTTTCTATTGAGAATGAAATGGAAGTGCAGGTATACTAATAATGGAAGTTGAAGGTTTGATGCCGAAATCCAACAATGGTGTTCGAATGGATGGAGGAATGGATTTACATAAGCGAAAGCATGGGATGTTGACGCCTGATTATGCATATTCAAAAGTTACGTATGATGTCATCGGTTGCTAATGATGTGATTGTATGTGGTGTCTGCATGTTGTATAGAATTATGGATTCTCATCATGGAGTGTAAGCGGTTGAAGATCGAGTCAAGACAAGGATTGTACGTGTGTGTGCGTGGTCACGTAATTTAATAAAAGTATGTCAGGTTTTATTTAATTTATAGAAAGGATTAATGTATTTAATGTAAAAGAATGAATATAATGAAAGAAATTTTTAGGTTCGTATTTTTCGCTGCATCATTTGGTTAAAATGTGTTTAGGGCGTTACAAATTTTATACAAGAACTTGGAATTGTTTTATCACTATAAAACAATCCATTGCATCATATATGTGGAATTTATCCGATCATCAAACTTAGCCAAATACTTTAAACACTCATAAACATATGATGATTTCAAACATCATTTAACGTGAATATATAATCATTTTCATCATATCATAAAAATAACCCATTTCATGGCAAGTATGAACATGTACTCAAACTCATAAATTGTTCAAGTATCTTCTTATTACTATCATGTATCATGATTCTAAACACAAATATATCATCAACTTCATCATATAATCAAAACCCACTTCATAATCTATTTGTTAATCACCTACAAGTAATCATACCCCAAATATTTCATAATCTCTTTATGTCTAACGAAATCAAGCACACATATACTTAATTTCATCTTTGGATTATAACCCAACAACCAAATTGCAAGTATTCTGCTTGTCTCAAATCATGACTTTCACCAATCTAGGTTTTTAAACATACCTTACGATCCCCTAGTCTAGGTGATCGATAATTCATGTTCATGCACGAGTTTGAGCTCCAATTTCCCTTTCAATTTGATGATTCTTGGATGAACTAGGGTTTCCCCTTATCTCAATATGTGTGTTGTTTCTTAATTCTAGTGTTTTAAAAAAACACAAGTTCTCTTTTTGGCAGCCTTAGTCCATCACGTTTAGTTTTGATTAAATAAGACTACAACTCCATGTTTATTAGCTATTTACGTGTTACTAACTAGGTTAATTAGTTCCTAGTTATTTTGTATCATATTAACTTTTATCACCAACGGTACTTTACCCGCCTTTAATATTAACGTGGTTTGATTCCCAAACCCGTTTTTGGGATGTTACACGAGCCAAGCTAGGTTCGCTTTCTAACTGAGCCGACTCGGCTTAATTTCAAACCGAGCCATATCGAGCGAGATTTTTCCGAGCTAAATCCGAGCGAACTTTAAGCTACGAGCTTTCTGGAAAGACCTAATTTCACCCCATGGTATGTTTTTAATTTTTTATAATTTTTTAAATGTTTTTATTTTGTTCGAAACATCTTTTTTCAAACAAAATTTATTTAAATGTTTTTATTTTGTTTGAAACATCATTTTTTAAACAAAAGCTAACAACGATATCTTTTTATTTTGTGTATTTTATTAAAATGTATCTTTTTATTATAAAGACTAAATATGCAGTTGCGTTAATTTTTTTTCTTCGATTCAATTTTGAAATGTTTATATTATTGGTAAAGTTGTTTAGAACTTTTCATTTAGGATATATATTAAATAATTTGGATTTTTTCTTTAGGTTGCTTTATCGAAATGTCACTACCATACCAATATCGTAAGAGTTAAATGCCCGGATAGTCCGTGTGGTTTGCCCTTTTTCACCTTTAGTCCCTAACTTTCTAAAATTACGGCTATAGTCCCCAACTTTTCAATTTTCGTTCCCAAATAGTCCCTGTGCCTAACATCAGTTAGTTTTCTCAGTTAAGAGGGTGTGAAATGACAAAAATACCCTTTCCTTAAGAAGGGCAAACCACGGGGACTATCCGAGCATTTAATAAATAAAAAAATAAAATCTAATTAATAAGTCAAATTTCAAGTGGGCCCCACAACCTACCCCACCCTCACCTTACCCCTATCTTCTTCTTCTTCTTCTTCTTCTTCTTCTTCTCTTCTCTTCACTTCTCTTCAGGTAATCAATTCACCCCCTTTCGATGTTTCTCATTTTCTATGGTTTATGTTCTATGCCACACGTCCGTATTTAAATTCTTCAATTTGCCTACAAGTCTCCCTAACTGTTTATAATAATACCGTTGCAGGTTCTACTAACTTCATGATCGTTATCTTTATTCACTAAATTGCAAAATCCTCTTTGTTTTGTTAAGTTATTCGAATCAGCCTACCATTCTTGATATCTCCAGTGTATTAATTACCAAAGATCTGCTAGAATTTGGGGAAACTATTGGATCTTGTGTTATTTAGTCTCATGAATTATAGATTTCAGAATCTCTGTTGCATCATATGCTATACATGTTATGTTGAAAAAATAGAGTTTTATCACCTGCGATGAGATTTGATTTTTGAACAGTTTGAAATCATTTTATCTAGATTTGATTTGCAGGTGGTAGGGTTGGTTTAATCTGATTTGCAGGTGGTGATGGACATCGAGAAGAAGAAGAAGAAGATGATGATATAGGTAGGGTGAGGGTGGGGTTGGTTGTGGGGCCCACTTGAAATTTGACTTATTAATTAGATTTTTATTTTTTTTTATTTATTAAATGTCCAGATAGTCCTTGTGGTTTGCCCTTTTTAAGGAAAAGGTATTTTTGTCATTTCACACCCTCTTAACTGAGAAAACTAACTGATGTTAGGAATCGGGACTATCCGAGAACGAAAATTGAAAAGTTAGAAACTATAGTTATAATTTTAGAAAGTTAGAGATTAAAAGTGAAAACAGAGCAAACCATATGGGACTATCCAGGCATTTAACTAATCTATACTTTCTATAAAAGGAGAAATCTCGATGACATAAGAAAAGCTGATGTGGCAGCCAGAGAGGCTGTCCAACAATGCTTTTCTTATGTCATTACTGCATCATAAAGCCTAATATATAAAATCACTTTAAAATCTATCTAAAACTCTGCCTCCCAAAACCTCTGCTCATATCCATCCATACTTTAAAAGCAGCAGCGGTTGAAGGTTCATATACTGCTATATCTCAGCAGATGTTTAGTTGCCGGTAATTTCAAATTCAAAATGCCTGGGAATACGTAATTTGCAATTAATTCATACCACTCACTCACTTCTGTCAATCATCGTCTTATATAAAGGTTTTTTTTTCTCATTTCCCTCTTCATATTTCCACTCTCTTGTTCTCTGCTTTTGTATTTTGAAATTTGAATTCATTCCGATTTCTAAATTAGAAGCAGGTCAGCATCAATTGAGATTAACAATTTTAGTTTACTTGACGATTTGAATCCTGGGAAAGATTTGTGGCACATGAGAGCGAGGTTTATCCGAAAATGGAATCAAGGTTATAGAATAGATCTCATCTTCATTGATGAAAAGGTATGGTGTATTTGTGTTTTTCCGTTCGTGTATAAGGATTCTATCGATGTATATCTGTGAATTCCTGTTTCTATGCTTTATAGGTTTCTATTATAAATGTTCCTGGGTAAGATTTGCGGCACATGAGAGCGAGGATCTTCCGAAAATGGAATTAAGGTTATAAAATGGATCTCATCTTCATTGATGAAAAGGTAATGTCTGTTTATATTTAAAATAGATGTATATGTGTGAATTCCTAATTCTATGCTTTGTAGGTTTGTAATATAAATGTTCCTAAGTTTTGTACGGTAGTTTATTAAGGATGCATGTTCTTTGATTTTTTCTTTTTATCACAAACTGTAGGTTTGTATGCTAAAAAAAATACTTTGTTTAAATGTTCTTCAGGTAGATGTTGCTGGATCTGTTATGTCACACCCGCTCATAGCGGAAGCACGAGGTGTGATCTGATCGGTTCTCATTGCATAACAATATAAGTGAACATACTAAATGAATAAAAACAAGCTCCAATGCCATTGTCATAATTGTTTCAAAAGAACGCAACATAAGTTGAATGTATTGGTTACAAACCATCAAATGAAAATAAGTTGTCATCGTTTTATACATCAAAATGTAAGTCTTAAAATGTCAAGGCTTTGACCATTATATCACCGCAAAGAGGCGGTATATAATGGGCAAACCCTTCAAATGGTGGCATGGAGTCTTGATACTTGCTTTCCTTGACTGAAATGTCTGCATGGTCCACTAATTTCCTGAAATACATGTTAAGTTTGAAAACATCAACAAAACTTGGCGAGTTCATGCAGTTTAGTTGTATGAGATGTATCTGTAAAATGTGAGTTGTATAAAATGTATCTGTAAAATGTGAGTTGTATAAAATGTATCCATAAAATGTGAGTTGTATAAGATGTATCTGTATGTAATGATGTAGTATGTAAAGCGTCAATGAAATCGTTGATCATTAATGTTTCGCGAGGACATTAATATGTGTGACGAATTAGGAAGCAATCCAAACCTAGACGATTTCCTGTCGACTACTATCGAATGGGACACAAACGCACTCTTCTGTATGGGTCCACGACCAAGAGTGGGGCTCGCCAATACCCATTAGATCTAACCCTCTGTACCTAGGTCCAAACTGGGTTAATGGTGCTTAGATGTATGACCCTAATCGCACATGATCTAAGGTGTTTCATTCCATGATTTAACATACAATTTGAACATGTATTTTCCCCGATAGTTGTAAAGTTGTAAAGCATTTAAAATGAATAGGGGACATGAACTCACAGAATCGCGTCCGTGAATAGAAGTAACTATGATCACACGTGCGGTCGTCCTGAACAGTGTTGCGACCTACAAATGTTCTTATATTTGTTAGACACTTCGGTCTTTATTGATGACTTGAGTACAAGTCTTGTGTCTTAAATATGTGTAAGACTTGTATGTCTTTATTGTTCGTTGAACTGCGTATTAGATGATTGAATTGTTAAACTGTTATATATATATTTCACCATATATATATATATATATATATATATATATATATATATACACATATGTGTAATCTTGTATCTTGTGAGTTGTATCATCGGGTCTTATCTTCTTGATTTCGTGCCTTGTATTAGTAAATTGTATAATTGTATTTTTATCAATTATATGTCATTGGGCTTAGCCCAAGAATTCATGTTATTGGGCTTAAATAGTATTAGGCCTAAATAGTATTGGGCCCAAATGTTATTGGGCTTAATGTTATTGGGCCTTGGCCCATATGTTTGGTTTTGGGCTTAGCCCATGAGTCTTGATATTGGGCTTAGCCCATGTATTTATGTTAAGCCCAATTAGGATGATAAGCCCATTTGTATTAAATAAGCCCATTTGTATAAAATAAGCCCATTTGTATAAAACAAGCCCATTTGTAAAGATATAAGCCCATTTAGTAAAAATAAGTCCATTTGTAAGTATAAGCCCATTTATAAAAATAAGCCCATTTGTAAATTATAAGCCCATTTATAAAACATCTTTCATTTTATAAAAATCACCATACATGGAGTTTTTAGTTAAATAAAAGACATATAAGTTTTTATAAGTTTCTAAAACTTCGACTTTTGTTAACGGTAATATATATATGTATCCGCGTCGAAAGATCGCCTAAGCGTCGTAGTAACTCCTCGGAATGGCGATATGTTTATAGATTCGCCCGTCGTCTGTTTTGACCATAAGTTGTGTCCGAAGGCTCGGAATGTCCGTAAGTTGTTTTTAAGGCGTATTTACATGTAGTCTTGTAAGACTTTAGTCGAAATGCACATTGTGTTTATTTGTATCATTGTATTCAAGTTCCTAGTTATCATACATATAACTAATACAAACAAATAACACATAGCACATAAGTTGTTAAGTTAACTAAATATATATTTTCTCAAAAATATATATTTATATCAAACTTTGCTTTTATAAAAACTATTCTTTAAAATCTTTTTAATCTAATAAAGATTTTGTCAAAATTAATAGTTTTTATAACTTATGATTTTTAAGAAAAATGGCCATATTTCCTTTGAAATATATACCTGCCATGTTTATACAAAATATATCTTTTTCTTATAAAATCACCAATAATCTTCTCATATTTTTCTTAATAAAAACATATGAGATTTATATCAAAATCTTAACAAGATGAAATCAATAACATGTAGGGTTTTGGTATGATCATTACATAAGTTAACTAGTTCAAAATCCATGCTTTACTTCTAGTTTTAACAAACTTTTTATAAAAACCCATCTTGTATGTTTCTTTTTATAACTTTGTAAAAGTATTATTTTTAGTGAAAAACCTTATATACTTTAACAAAATCAAAGATTATGATCATCCATCCAAACATTTATGTTTAACAAAACCCTTAAACATTTTCATGTACACTTGTTAGATTATGTTTTTAAACATCATCTAACAAGTTATTTGTATGCTAATCATCAAAACTAGATCAAATATGCAAGTATTCATCCTTAAATCACAACATAAACACACTTTTATATCATGATTATTATTTTGCTTCTTTGTATTTCCATATTATTTTGTATGATTATTTAGTTTATTACATGTTCTTTAACCAAATAATACATAAATAAGTATGAAAAAGGGATTTTAGAAGCTTACTTCTAGCACTAATGGCTAGGGATGATCTTAATGATGATTTAAAGAAAAGAAAAGTTGTTGATCTTGGGGTTTTGAAAGCTTTTGAATGGATGGAAAGGCTTCTCCAACTTGTTGTTGCTTTAGATCACTATAAGTATCTTCAAGCTCCATTTTGATCATCAAAGAAGTCTTGAAAGGTGAAATGTTTTTGATGGTGTTCTTGGATAATATATGAATATTGAGAGAGTTTTCTTATGTATATGAAAATGAAGGTGAAATGCTATGAAATGTGCTTAATGATTTGTGATCTAAGTTGTTATTACTTTTCACCAAGGTTCACCACTAGACCCACTTGTTTAACCAACTTGCAAGCTAGGTAAATATCAAAGATATTTGTGGAAACTAGTTGAAAAAAAGTGGGTCCCACAAGGGAGTTTATAACCGTGAATGGGGGGGGGGTACCCTTGCTTTGTGAACTTGTTTTCCTTAGGTAGAAGTGTTAGTTTTATTAGGAATTTGTTTAGGAAACTTATATGTATAAGTGTTTAAGTGTTTAAAAGGTGTTAAGTGACCATTACTAGTCCATAATGATCCAATTAACATTAGATGGTCACTAAAAAAAAGATCTGATATTGTTCGGATATTCATTCCGCTTTGTTTCCGTTAGTCGTTATTTGAACGCTAAGTTGTGTAACTTGTGTGAATTGATGTAGATATTGGTTCGGATGGTACCCGAAGGTATCCTCATATGAATTCTATGTTAAACTGCACTTTTACATGTTGTAAAAATATTAAATGGCTGATTTCTGCAGAATTTATGCGAAAAAGTGTTGAAATTGTCGCTTTTAGTGCTTTTCGGGCAGTTTTTAGTGTTATCAGACTTCGGGAAGGTTTTAAATCAAACCCTTGCATTCCTAGTTAGGGTTTAATATATATTAGATGTTGAACTTTCGTCTGAGTCCTAAAGATGTCGTTTAGATGGTTTCTGCGGATCCTGCGTTTTCGTCAGAATACTAGTTTACTAGGTGCTTTTCTAGTAGTTTCGATGCATTGTTTAAACTGTTTCAAATGTACTTAATAAAAATGGATCATATGCATCCTAAGTAAGTATTCCATGAGTATTCTAAGTGTATGTCACGAAATACGCAGTTTGAATGTTCAAAATGCATAAAAATGTAGCTAAAATGAGTACTTTAAGTGCAAGAAAGTTACCGAAAAGTGGCAGTTGTCACATGTTATTTGGTGTGGAGGTCTTGAATTCATTGGCCAACCTTCAAAAGAAACTAAAAGTATGAAAATCGATATTCAAGAGTTGGAGTAAGTGGTGGTTTACATGTTCAGTCATGTACAAATTATTGTTTATATTTACTGTGGAATGATCTTAAAAAATGAGATCAGGACTGTTGGTATTTAAAGGGGAATCAGGGTAATGCTAATAAATGAGACTAACAGCCTTTGTACCTAATGTGGAATCATGATAATAAATGAGATCAACAAATTTATTCTTTAGGTGAATATGTTAGTTAATTTGTTGCTCATTTACTACTTTAATAGATGGTCATAATTTTCGTTTGATTTTATGTTGTTATTCATTCAGTTTTAGTTTTGATTTTATAGATTCTAGAAAACTGGTCATAAATTAGTGTTTAGTTTATGGTTAAATGAATATTGTTTCCATCTAGGGTTACGGTTTTGCGATGTATTGTGGAATGATTATGCTTTGCAGTTTAACAAATTTATCTCTAAAATGACAGCTCATGAGCATGTGATGCCTGTTATACAACATGTAAAGTGTAAGGAAATGGAAAGGGAATTTTTGTTACTTTCTGCAAATCATAACTATACTCTTTATTGCTGGAAATATAATAACAGGTTGAATAAATATTCATTAGTTGTTTTGTGATATGTTGCAAGGATGTTGGTGATGTTATGGAAAACTTTTCAGCAGCAGAGGTTGAAAAGGATTCTGGATTAAGTCTGAATGGAAAGTAAAAACAACTTATTTTGAAGACTAAAATTGTGGGTTTTAGTTATGTTTGTTAACTTTTATTTTAACCTGGTGTGTTTGAAAGTTTGGTATGTGTAGGTGCAATATGTCTGTAGCTTCCGTCTGTATCGAGTCAATATTTTGTCCTGTATGTGTCTATGTATAGTTTTGTGTGTTTGTTATATTATAACTGGGAGAAACGGGAAGTAAACGTTGTTTGTAAATGTGATCTGGTCGGATGGCATAGGGTCATCCGGACGGATGACCCTCCGACCGGATGACATTAGTTCTCCCAGCTAGCTTTGCCTAAAAATAGAGACCTAGGGGCTCATATGTTAGGACTTTTGGCAGTTTGTCTCTGTGGTGAAGCTCTGTCCAGCTCTCACAGGACCCTTGTATCTTCACAATCTTTGAATGAGAATGGATGCGTTAATCGTTGATTTCGTTGTTGATTCATCTTTGACATTGCATAGGGATTCCGCACCACTGTAGTGATCGATCCGACCTGGGTTCTTCAATCGAGAACCGACCCTCCACAATGGTATCGGAGCACCAGGAGGTCGGATTCTGAGAGGATTACAGCGATTTCATGAAGATCTTGACCGATTCCAGCCGATTTCAGCCAATCTCACCGGAGATTTTGCCTGATTCTTCATCTATTCTTCTATTTCTATCTGTGTTCTACATTTCTTCACCTTAAACAGCGAAAAATCTAAAATTGACATAGAATTTACGGTTAAAATGGACTGAATTTGACATATATTGATCGCAATCTGTTGTAGATCATTCCTACAAATTTTCACGGCAAAATTCGAACTAAAAGACGTACAAATCAATCAAAAACATGAACTTTGAACCGAACGTTGCTGACGTCACTCGTCCGATCGGATAGTCATCCGGTCGGATTGGCTTTGTTATTGTTTCATACTTACCTGCTGACGTCATACTCATCCGATCAGATTGTCATCCGATCGGATCAGTATTTTAGGTTTTAAAAGTTCAAGATCATCAAGCGAATGACCATCCGAGCGGATTGTCATCCGACCGGTGGGCCATTCGTCACTTGACACACTTGTTACTATTTCATTGAGGTCATCCGTCCGGACAGTCATTCGGATGAACGACCATCCAATCAACTGTTTGTGTTTGTGTTTTGAAATTTGACCAAGTTTGATTTTTCAGGTACGTTAGTCATGGGAGACGAGTTCATGAATCCGTTTGGTGATATCTTTGCTTACAACACTGGAAATCTTCCAACACAAATCCCAAAACTGCTACTAAGGCGATATCCGGTTCGCTAAGTGTCGACAACACGCATGGCACTTACAACAAACCACCAAAACTCATGGCGATATAGGATTACAATCGCTGGGCAAAGCGGTTTGATAGATGGATGAGGGCGTTCTCCTATGACAGTTGGAAATGTATGAAGAATGGTTACACTGCTTCAAGAGAAGACTATGAGAATTTAGAAGATAATGAGCAAGAAGAGTTTGTAGCCGAACAAAAGGCCATTGCCTTGCTACATCAGTCTGTCAGAGACGATATCATCTCACTGACCGATTATGACAACTCGAAGGATTTGTGGGGAAAGCTTGAAAAGAAATGTACTGGTGGTGAAGAGATAGTGAAAAACAAGAAATATTTGTTAAAGAAAGAGTTCGATTTATTTACCTGTATGAAAAATGAAAATGTACGCCAAATGATTGAAAGATTCTGTCATTTAAAGGTAGAATTAGCAAGATTCAGAATCAAGAAAGATAAGGAAGAGATGGTTGATAAGATGTTTGAGGCATTGCTGAATGAACAGGATTGGCAATACTTTGGTATAGTGCTCAAAAACACAAAGCCAATGGCAGAAATGACACTAAACTGGTTGATTGAACGACTTGAGGGGCACGAGTTGGAAATCAAGAAGATGAATAAAGTGAGCAACACATAGTATCAACAAAATGTTGATCTGTATTACCGAGGCAGTATGGTTTCTAGAGCAACATCACCGAAAACTGCTTATAGTGCTGAAAGCTCAAATATTGTGACACAAGAGAAGTCCAACAACGGTTCTTCATCAAGCGGCCATGGGTATCATGGTACTGGTTCTAGTGCACCTTCATCATCTGCATCAAACAATCAGCAATCACAAAGTGCTTCAAAATCCAACGTCTTCCAGTGCAACATAGCCATCAATCTGAACAATGCATAGAATTTCAATGAAGAAATGGCTAAGCAGCAAATGGTGTTTCTCGCATCAATTCTGGAATCTTACGAGAGCCTAGTCGCAAGAAAGATTGGAAACACCAATCTCACCAAAGAAGATTAGGATCAAATAGATCCGGAAGAGATGGAGCTTATTGACATTCGCTGGTGTATGGCTAGCGTGATTCGCCGAGCTCAGAGATTCATGGAGATTACCGAGAGAAACTCGATTGGAGGATCTTTAACGAAGTTAGGTTTCGACAAGTCGAAGGTGACTTGCTTTAAATGCAAGCAAAAGGGCCACTTCAAAATAGAATGCCGGAATTCTACTGCTGACGAGACTACAAACCCGTTTCACGACGATTATTAAAGAAAGGCAGTCTATCACCGAAGTCGTGAGGAGCCCCCGAAAATGAAGCAGACTGAAGACAATACGAAAGAAAAGTCAAGAGCTTTGGCGGTGATCCAAGACGATGAGGGGTTTGAATGGAGTGAATTTCTTCCTGAAGAGGATGCTGTCGGTTATGCAAGTATGGCACATATTGAACCACCAGCACCACCTTCAACATACAACCGAGAAAGAAGTTTGGCACAAATAAAGAAGAAAAAGATCTACCTTGCTTACAAAGAAGCTAAAAAGGCGAAAAAATGGGATCCAGAGTGAGAGTGTTACTTGGATCCAAAGGGAAACATCTTTATTGATCCAGCAACCATTGATTTGGAAGCTCTTATTAAATCAATCCCGCCAGTAGAAGAACAAATCAAGATAGATGCAGCAAACAGAGCTGAGAGAGAAAGACTGAAACAGGAGAGACATGATAGATATCTGAAGTCCTTGGAGCCAAAGAAAGTGGACGAAGGGATTATCGATGTTGAGAAGGAGATGACAGCCGAAAACCTGACAAAGATGGCATATCAAGTCTTGATGGCGAAGGCCCTTGAGGTAGATTCCAAGTCTGCATCTAAGTCTGAGTCATCAGAAAAGGTCAGTAGTAGTGGTTCAGATATTGAACCAGGTAAGGCTGAAAGTGTTAAAACTGAAAGTGTTTGCAGAGGTTGCACGAAAGAGTGCAAAGTCTGTAACACACGCGATTATCTCTCAAAAACGAGAATCCAGGAGCTGACAGATAAAATTGGCATAATAGACAGAGAAGTACTTGGTCGAGATAAACTGATAAAAGGTTCTACAGAAAGAATCAAAGAATTAACTGAAAAAACTGAAAATGATAAAAATGATGTTGAACGATTCACAAAGAAAATGAAAATTTGATTCTTGAAAACAGAAAAATTTCTCAAAATTTTGACAAACTAAAAACAACAGTAATAGATTCAAATGAACGCAACTCAAAAACTCATAAAGAAAACACTCATTTATCAGGAGTTCTTCAAGCAAATGAAAAACTAATAAATCAGCAACTGGATGAGATTGCGAATCTCAAGCTTCAATTTCAGGAAGCTAAAATCAAAAATGAGAGAATCAATCTAAAGTTGAACAGCTATTCGTCTGCCAGCTTTGTTCTTCAGCATATTGTTCCTAAACCAATTGGGAAGAACAAAGCCGGTGAAGATGTTTATTCAGATGGAACAGGGTGGGTTATCACAATGTTCCACCACCCATGTGCAATAATTTCACAAAGAAACAATCTGGGTTGGTAAATGAATCTGAATCAAGTGAGAAAACTGATGTTGAAAAATTTCCAAAAAACATTGATGTCACATTCAATTTACAAACTGATGAAGAAAACATTGAATCTGAAGTTGTGAAAAATTTTGTTGAAAAAGTGCTAAAATCTGACAATGATTCCACAGTTGAGGATGATGAATGTTTTCTAAACAATTACATTCCGAAACTTATGTCCCAGGACAACTTAAGTGATGAACCGACTCTTGTCATGTACAAGATGAATGGTTTTGATAAGTTGTACTCAGATACAGAGTTTCCGATCAAAAACGTAAATGTGGATAAACTGAAAAAGGTTGTCAACTTAGTTGAGACCGATGTTTCTGAGATCGAAGGTTTGAAAAGTTCTAAGAGGTTTTTGAACTTTCAACGTGATAAATCTTACTACAAAAAACCAGTTGTGCCACCACGTTTTCATTAAAACAACCAAAACAGAGGGTTGGGTGGACATCAGGGTGGTAAGAATTACTAGAAAAAGAACTTTCAGAAACAAAAGTTTGTTGAAAAGAAAACATTTGTGAAGAGCTCAAGCTCAATTTCCAAACAAGAATCGGAAATTTTCTCAAAAACAAATGAAGAGTTCTTTGCTAAAAAGGCCTCACAAACGCAGACTGATGGTAAAAGTCGGGATGTTAACACCCGAACTTGCTTTAAATGCAACCAAATTGGTCACATTGCACGAAAATGTACCAATCTGAAACCTAAGTCTGTGATTGTTAAGAAACCAAAGAAGAAA
This sequence comes from Helianthus tuberosus, assembly GCA_030545235.1. Taxonomy (NCBI): domain Eukaryota; kingdom Viridiplantae; phylum Streptophyta; class Magnoliopsida; order Asterales; family Asteraceae; genus Helianthus; species Helianthus tuberosus. The sequence goes on along the minus strand of CM060416.1, from coordinate 82,239,403 downwards.
AATGATGCCAAAGGCAAAGTGCCTATGTTTGTTGAGAGGATGATTTCAAAATCTGAAAATGATAAAACCAAATCTAAACCTGTTGAACAACTTGTAAAGAAAAATAATCACTTTTACAAACGGGTTGCTCCTCCACAACAAACATGGATGCCGAAATCTCAAGCTAAGGCATCAAATGAAGCAAAACCAAAGGTTTCTGATAGTGCTGCAAAACATACATCTTCAACCAAACCGATTAAGATGGATGTACCTTTGGATTTTTATGAAAAGCTTGAGAAACAAACTTCTTCAACCCCACCAGGCAAGAAGTATTTACCAAAGAAGGTTCAACCATCTAGTCAACCTAAAAAGGATGAATTTTTCCTATATAAAGAGGTTGAGGTTGGAACCGAGAAAAGTTTGGAAATGAACGACAAAAACTTCCCACCACTGTACACAACGAAAATTCACATTAACGTCGAGCTACCCGAGTCAAACGAGGCTTGGGTTGCTTCAACTTCTAACTAAATTGCATATGAAATGTGCAGGAGCTCCCAAGATCTATTTCAAAGTGGATTATGGATAGTGGAGCGTCCCGGCACATGACATGGCGAAAGACCCTACTGTACGACGTTAGAGGTTTTAATGGTGGTTATGTTGGTTTCGCCGGAAACCAAGGTGGTCGAATTATTGGGGAGGGCACATTATATAACGGTGTTGTTACATTCAAACGATTCAACTACATACCAGAACTGGAGAACAATTTGCTCAGCATTTCTCAGATTTGTGACAGGATGTACACAACGCATTTTACCGACAAGGAGTGTCTGATTCTGAAGCCGGGGTTTGTCATCCCCGAGGAGTGGATCATTATGCGAGCACCAAGGGTAAATGATCTGTACGTGCTAGACATGAGCGTTGCTACAACTACTACGGGTCATCCTCAGTGTTTTGTATCGAAAGCTACCGAGAAGGAGTCAGTGCTGTGGCATCGGAAAATGGGCCACATCCACCTACGTAAGATGAATCACCTGGTGCATAACGATCTTGTTAAAGGTGTTCATCTGAAAAGTTTCCACCTGGAGGGAGAATGTATTAGATGTCTGAAAGGAAAGCAACACAAGAAATCTCATCCTAGAAAAATGGAGAACTCAATCTCGAAGCCACTTGAAAGACTTCACACGGATCTCTTTGGTCATGTGAATGCAAAAGCATCACTGGAGATCTTTACTATCTAGTGGTTACCGATGACTATTCGAAATTCTCGTGGGTGATGTTCCTGAAGTCAAAAGATGAATCATTCGAGAGTTTGCTGAAATTGTTCATAAAGATAGAGAACTTATACCAATCTAGCATTTGTCGATTACGAAGTGATAATGGTACGGAGTTCAAAAACAACAAAATGGAAGAATTCTGTGACAAATGAGGTATATTGGAAGAGTTCAGCGCGCCGTACACTCCGCAGCAGAATGGAGTTGCAGAAAGAAAGAATCGGACACTGATAGAAATGGCACGAACGATGTTGGCTGACTCAAAGCTTCCTATCAACTTTTGGGGAAAAGCCGTATCTACCGCTTGCTATACTCTCAACCGGGTGTTAACTGTGAAGAAGCATAATAAAACGTGTTTCGAGCTCCTCAACAAACGTAAGCCTAACTTGGAATACCTAGAGTCGTTCGGGTCTCCCTACACAGTTCTAGATCCTGATGGAAAGTTTGGTTCAAAGAGTTTGGAAGGAATCTTCATGGGCTATTCCAGTCCATTTAGACGAGTGTTCTTTCCAAGTCTCGGGAGGATCATTGAAGCTCAGCACGTGGAATTTCAAGGATACACTATGCCTCCACAGAAACCCGCAGACTCATGGCGATTCAATTATGATGCTTTATGGGATTCATTCGACTTACCATAAGAGCCAGAGTACTTTGATCAATTAGACATATTTCAGGAATATGAAGCTTCCCAGAGTAGATTGCCAGCAAAGTCTTCAAAACGTCAACAACCTTCCAATGATCATGAAGCTGGTCCAAGTCACAATGGTCAAAGTGATGATTTGCAGCAAACTCACACTTCAGAACAGGAGCCTGCTCCAGAAAATCAGACGACAGTTGATGATGATTCAGGGTCTGACTCAGATAGCCCGACCTTTGATCGCGGTGATTCAGAATCTGAGGGGGAGCTGATCCAATCTTCAGACCAGACAATTCATGTTGATGAACAAGTTGCGGACCAGAATGTCACAAATTTGGATAGCGAGGTGAACGTTCCCGGTGAAGTTATGCCGAGGACTCTATCTTATCACCCCGAGGAGTTGATTATTGGGGAACTACAATCAGGAGTTCGAACAAGAAGTCAAATTGACCATGGATTTACATGTTTTTACTCTAAAGTTGCTCCATTACAAACTAATTTCTCACTCAGTTGCTTTATTTCGCAGATTGAACCTCGAACATACAAAGAAGCACTGACGGAAGAATCGTGGGTGAATGCGATGCAAGAGGAGCTAGGTCAATTTGAAAAGCTCGGAGTTTGGAAGCTTGTAGATCTTCCTGATGGGCAAGAAAGATAAACACCAAGTGGGTGTTCAAATGCAAGAGAGACGATCGAGGAATGATAGTCAGAAACAAAGCTCGACTCGTTGTTCAGGGCTTTAGTCAGCAAGAAGGGATAGACTTCACAGAAGTTTGCGCTCTGGTTTCCAGACTCGAAGCCATCAGAATCTTTCTTGCGTTCGCTTCATGGAAAGGGTTTAAGGTTTACCAGTTAGATGTCAAGTCAGCGTTCCTTTATGGAAAGGTGAAAGAGGAGGTCTACGTCGGTCAGCCACCGGGCTTTACCGATCCGATTCATAAAGACAAGGTCTACCTCCTGGACAAAGCACTGTACGGATTGCATCAGGCGCCGAGAGCCTGGTATGAGACTCTCTCTCAACAATTGCTTTCCAACGGCTTTATCCGAGGAAAGGTGGATGCTACACTCTTCACTAAGGAGGTCGCTGGTCATCTGCTGATCGTTCAGATATATGTTGATGACATTATATTCGGGTTCACAAACGATGAACTCTTCAAAGAATTCAAACAAGTGATGGATCAGAAGTTCGAGATGTCGTCAATGGGTGAGATGAAGTTTTTCCTAGGGCTACAAGTTGATCAGATGCCAGAGGAAACCTTCATACATAAAAAAAATACGTCTACGACGTTCTGGACAAATTTGGGATGTCCGAGACTGCACCAATGGCCACCCCATTAGCAACTAATCACGATATCAACCCTGATCTCACCGGAGATAAGGTCGATGAGACGCTATACCATTCGATGATTGGTTCGCTGATGTACCTTACTGCATCCAGACCTGACATAATGTACCTGACATGCCTCGCGGCCCGTTATCAGTCGTGTCCTAGAGCCTCACACATGTGTATCGTCAAAAGGATTCTACGCTACCTGAAAGGAACCCCAAGCCTGGGGTTGTGGTATCCCAAATACGGTGATTTCAAGCTCAAAGGATACTCAACAACTGTAGCATGCCAATTCTTCGAACCTCGCTTGGTCACATGGCAGTGTAAGAAGCAAACATCTGTTGCTCTTTCAACGCGTGAAGCAGAGTACGTGTCAGCCAGCAGCTGCTGCTCGCAGATTCTGTGGATCCAACAACAAATGCGAGATTACGGTTTGCAATTTCTTACTTCTCCTATTTTTGTTGATAACGAGGCTGCAATCAACATAACAAAAAACCCGATACATCACGCTAAAACTAAACAAATAGAAATTCGATATCACTTCATCCGTGATTGCTACGAGAAGAAGTTGATTCGAATTGAAAAGATCCACACCGACGAACAAAAGGCAGATTTACATACTAAACCATTTGATAAGTCACGCTTTTAATACTTATTAAAATTGAATGGTATGAAACTTTTGTCGTCAGGGGGAGCTATAGTGGGCGTTGATGAGAAAACCACAGCAGAGGACGTCGAGAAGCAGACTGCTATGGTTTGTCGAATTTTTAGTTGTTTTGGTATTTAGGGGGAGATAGATAGTATCTTTTACAAAATACAAAAACACAAAAAAAATGCAAAAATACAAAAACAATAGAAAATTTTCAAAATGTAAAAAACATTAGAAAATCCTAAAAGAGTTTTGTGTAAAAAGAGGAAATGATAGTACATCAGCTAGACTGTCATGGTATGCTAAAGAAATGTAAAGTTTAAAAGCGTTAAACGGTCTCACTGATAATATGCCGATAGGTTTTTACACATTTAGTAGACTTTTTCTGGATATAAACATAAAAATTCACATCTTGCTTATTTCGTGGGGAACATCTCTCGGATATATAGGTAACCCCTGAAATCTTGTTTGAAAGATTACCTATTTCTGACATACTAGGTCTATATACTTAGTGATATCTGGGGTATTATACCAGGACTTCTGATTTTGCGGAAGCAATAGCCTAGTCCTCGTATAATACTCTGCACAGCTTTAATTCTTAAAGCCTCCCCTCAGCATAAAAATTGATAAACATTGAAAAATGTGAATCAAGTGCTGTTGAAGAAAAGATCCCTAAGTGGGACACACCTTAAAGACGAGCCATCATCTCTTTGTCTGAACGGAAGTTCTAACCTGAGCTCTCATGGTCTCGCACTACCCTTATACAAATATCATTTGAGTATGTTCACATGTAAGACTGAATATTGGAATTTGGATACGAGAGCATATTCTGAGGTGGGACACACGAATAAGTTAAGTACATTAAAACACCTAATCTGTATCCTGAATTAGTTGAAGTTTGTGTGAGAAGTTAAGTGGATCAGTATATCGACAATCTAGGTGAACTGCTTAAAACTTAGTGTGAAATTAAGCTCAACCGTACCTGTGACTAGTCGGCAGCTGATATGATCCTCTAACACGACTCACAAAAATATGTTTGTAAATAATTTACAGCATTTCATTTCAAATTTATTCCCAAAAAGATTTTAGTATGTTTTTGCATAAACTTTCTTAAAAATTCAAAAATTATTTTATTTTCTGCTTTAGCTTACGATAAACCATGGTGGAAAGCTGATCTTCAGAATCTCAGAAGCGAAGCAGAAAGTTTTTGGCTGAACAACTGGGTTGGGAGCTAATCTTAAATGTTTGAGAATTTCAAAGATAAACAAGTTCATTAATTTGACACTTGTTCATTTTCAGAAAAAGTTAAAAAGGTTTGGACAAAAATGTCAGTTAGTTCGTATCGGGTCAACCAAGGTCATTAACTTGGACTTGGTAGGCAAATCTGTGACAACTGTCAAAAATTCAGGTATCCGTACAATTAATTAACCATGATTAGTCCTTAATTACTGTGCTGAATTTGCAATTAACTACTTTCTGATTATTGCCATACACAAACATGTGCATCACATATTGCTTGATGTCATATCATTATTGCATGATAGCTTATTGACTCAAATGATGCACTAGACACAGTTAGCAAAGTTATCTGATAAATCAGGAAAATGCTGACAGAACTCAGCACATAGACAGACAGTGGATTGAGACACAGAATGACCCAGAAACCAAGTAGGACACTAGTATAGTGTGTAGGAAAGTAAGGATCACAAAATTGCCTTTCTAAGTGATAGTTTAAGTGCCGAAAAGTGTCTAAAACTCACATAGAGTGCTGAATTTAGCAAAATTCAGCATAAATCAGCATTTTAACAATCTAATTTTATGCAGAAAAATGGTTAAATGGTCTTGAATGCTTTCCTAACTGTCGAGAATCAAAAGCGTCACAAAAAGGTACATAAAGCACACTAAACTGCAAGGTTTAGCACTTTAACAAACCAGTAACCAACCGAATAACCGGACACCACCCGAAACATCAAATTTACACTAGAAGCACTGTTTTAACATTACCAAGCTAGTTATGGTCCTCGAACATCATAACACCCTATAAAATATCATGTAACCAAGTAACTAACTACATACTTGAAATTTTACCCTAAACTAACTAGATAATTAAACCTACTCTACATACCCCCCCCCCCCACCTAGTAATCGGCCCATGCCCACCTCCATACCTCAAGATTTTATTTCATTATTAAAATGGATATTGTTCCATCTCTAATGACACAATACATAAGAGATAGAATGTTGAGATGGTTTATAAAAGGATATGAAGGTTCATGAGTTCATTTTACACACACTAGAAAACACACATCTTCTCCCTTCCCCCTTGGAGCTCTCTGCCGAAACTCACCACACACACATCCACTATCATTCAATCTTCTTCATACATTCCAAGCTTATACAAAGGTGCAAGAGATCATACAAAGAAGCTAGGAGCTTGTGGAAGTTCATGAACCTCTCTTATTTGCATTTATCCATCTCATTTCTTCACTTGATCATCCCTAGCCTTGTGCTAGTAGTAAGAATCTTGATCTTACTAGTTTACTTCTATTTTAAGTGGTTAAAAGGAGAAACATAACCATAATCTTGAAGAACACTAAAGATTACAATATGTAAACATGAACATAAGCATGTTTAATAACGAAACTAAGTTGTTTATGTGAAGATTTGCTTGTTGAATGTTATTGGTTCATGTATATGATATAGATCATCATGTGATCTTGCTAGATCATGATTAAAAACATAATCTAGCAAGATGAGAAAGTAGAAATATTGTAGGATGATGGATCATCCACACAAAGATCATGAACTTGAAAGAATACATGGATTTCTTGAAAAATAGTGATCAAGGTAAGTTGTTAGTTACATAGATCTGAAGATTTATGGATGAGTTTTCAAAGAAACCAAGTTAAAAATATGAGTTTTACTAAATCTTGGTTCTTACATAAACAAACATTATTTTTGATGGTTAAACAAGTGTAGAAACACTTGTGTAACAAAAAGATTTCATAAAGAAGTATTTTTAGAAATGATGATCACAAGTTGTAAACATCCATATTCTTTAAAAATGAATTTTTGAAGAATCAAACACACTTTAAAGGATAACAAGTCTTACTAATAACACTAGTAAGTTACTAGAAATTTTTACAAATATTCAAGTTCATGAAGTAGTAGATTATGCATGATTTTGGCAAAATTAGTTAGTAAAGTTTGTTTATTGTTGATTGTGAATTGATTGTGATGATTTTTACAAAAGAAAATGATATGCTTGAAAGCATGGAAACCTCCATTTTTAGGGAAACTATGGAAAAAATTTTCTAAAAATTAAACACTTATAAAAATATTTATTAACCTACACTTACAAGTGAATTTTCAACAATAAATTGTTACAAGAACTTTGCAATGAATTTTGTTACAAAAATATAAATATTGGAGGTTGGTTTTTATAAATAAAAGTGACTAAATATGTATTTAGGAAATATATATTTAGAAGACACCATGTGTGTGATTATTTGTATATTTTGTGTATTAGTTATATAATTTTAGGACATGAAATAATATAACTCATCAAAAGACCAAGGATTACAATCCAAAATGTTTACCAAAATTCCAAGAGTATGAATATACAAGTTATACACAAAACGTTGGTGAAACCGAACTATGGAATAAGACTTACAAAAATATTTCGGAATTTATTCACAAAGTATGTTTTGGTAAATAATATCTTGGACACAAGGAAATGAAAATACGATTTTTACAAACACTACGAGAATATATCATATTTTGACAAGAGAAAAATATATTATTTTGGCAAGTATAAATATATATATTTTTCTTGAAATTTTTAGAAGATATATATTATTTTTTAGAAGTATATATTTTCCTACACAAACACGAAATACAATATTTTGAGATGAAAAATATGTTTTCTCAAAGGAATATGAAATACATCATTTTTGGAGAAAATGAGTATATATATATATATATATATATATATATATATATATTCCAAGATAGACATGGAAATATATAATTTTTGGAACTTATAAAAGGATACAAATATTTTTGCCAAAGAAAAATTTATAAATAATTTTTCTAAGAAATATTTCTTAAAATATATATTTTGAAAGTATATATTGGTGGACTTTTATTAAAGATATATTACAGGAAAATTAATACGAAATTAAGTATAAGAATACTTAATGAATACAATAAAAATACGTATTCTCGTACGTATAAATACACACCGGAATACGACCCCGATACATGACAAAAATATACAAGTATAAGAATACAAATACAAATACAAATACAAATACCCCCATCCTTGGGAAGGATATACAAGTATAAATACTTGGGAAGTATTAAGTGAAAATAATTGTTTAACAATTATTCCAAAATTAATAAATATAATTTAAGTTAAAATATTATTTATTTTAACAAATAATTATATAACTTGGAATAATATCGAAGATACGAAGAATCGTAACTCAAAGACAATAACACTAAGTCAAGGCACGACCCGCTCGTCTAATAGACATTAGTACGTTGTAGGTAGTCGTGTGTTACCCGAAGGAGCTTGAGTTACGGTGACTGAAGACGCAAGACTGTGAGTTTCATGTCCCCCTTTTTCCTCTAACTGTTTTCAGTTTTATAACTTCGGGGGTGAAATACATGTTTCAACTGTTTACAAACATTTTGATTTGGTATGGTTAGCTAAGGAAGGGTACTACTTTATCATGTGAGTGGTGGGTATAACACTTAAGGCCATTAATCCTCGTTGTAGGACCGAGGTACATGAGTGATAGATCTATTTGGGTGTAGCGAGCCCACACCCATGTGGACCAGGGTGGCCCATGAGGTGACTATGTCTTATTCCCGGAGACAAATCTGCTAGGTTTGAGTTTTCCTGCATCACTTCACACATATCAATGGCCTTGCAAACCGTTAGTGATCTGTTTTCCTTGTTTCTTTCATACCAGGAGTTTACAAACATACATACATACTTTCAAAGATATCAAAAGTTATTCATACACACAAACGAACACATGAACTCGCTCAACTTTTGTTGATGTTTTCAAACTACATGTGTTTTAGGGAATTAGTTGTGGATCTGGCGGGCGTTCGGAAGTTCCAAGTGTGGTTTAAGAATAAAAGATGTCATCCATGATCTTTGGTTTTGGTCAGTGTGTCTTATTCCTGGACTAGACGCGTCTTCCAAAACCTGGTTTTATTTAATGTCATCTGTCGAGTCTTTGTGAACTCTTAAACAAGTTGCATGGTTTGTACTCGAATTTGAATTTCTATGTTTTAAGACAATGTTGTTATGTTTTTAAACTTAATTAATGGGTGACCATCTATGGTTTATATCATATAGTTATTGTTATGATTGAATGCAATGGTATTAAGAAAGACACACCATAATCACGCTTCCGCAAAAGTCAGGGTGTGACAGCTTGGTATCAGAGCTTCGGTTGTAGCGAATTAGGATTCCTTCTCAAGTCTAGACTACAATCATTAGGGCTCTCATGAAAATATTTTTACAACATGTTTTCATTGCATACACAAACCCGCCCAGATCCTAGGAAAAACAAACATTTTTACAAACAAAAAGACACGAAACACATTTCAAGGGTTATGTTCAGTCTGAGAGACTGGGTGGTTCAGTCTGAGAGACTGGGTGGTTCAGTCTGAGAGGCTTGGTGGTTCAGTCTGAGAGGCTGGGAGGTTCAGTCTGAGAGACTGGGTGGTTCAGTTTGAGAAACTGGGAGGTTTAGTCTGAGAGACTAGGTGGGTTAGTCTGGGAGACTAGGAAGGGTACGTGATTACATTATCATTGACTGCATGTTTAATGGTTAGTAGATGATATATGTGCATATGTTGTGATTGTTTTGTTACAGACACTATGCCATCATCCGAGAGTGGACTGTCCGATACTGATGACCCTATGGCTGTAGTTTCTGACGATGAGATCGTCCCTGAGCCAGAGATCTTTACTTCTGATATCGAGAGTGACCCGGAGATGATTTCCGACGATGACGACGACTTTCAGCCCTTTGCGCTGCCCGATTTCGGAGATGATTTACCGATTGCTGATGGTATCCCAGACGAGGATCCTTTTGTTATTCCCATTCCAGTTCACGATCATCTTATCATCGGTCACCCCGATGGTGAGCATGTCGTGGCACCGATCCTCGCTCCTGTTCCTCTCATGGTCATTCCTCCTGAGGATTGGCCTTTTGACGATCTTTTTGACGATGATTTGCACTTGTTTGTTGATGGTCCTCCCGACGATGCCCATGGTGATGGAGAGCTCGATGAGGACGTTGTTGATGTTCCACTTCTGGGGATTCCCGTTATCGAGATTTCTTCTAATTCTAGTTTACATTCTGTCCCCGATTCCTTCGATTCTGTGTCTTCTTCCGCCTTACAGGCAGTTGGTTTATGACGTTATGCCACAGATTCTGGCGATGATACAGCTATGTCAGCTGCACCGATTCCTCCACATGACATTGAGCTTGGACTTGAGCTGGATTTTATCCCTGTTGATGCACCTGCTGACCCTGAGCCTATACCTGCTCCTGAGCCTTTGCCTGATCTTGATCCTATTCCATTTGGCATACCTGACATTGCACCTCTCATACCAGATCCGATTCCTGCACCCACTAACCCTCCTGTCATTGAGCCAGTCACTCCCCCACTAGCACCTGCACCTGCTGACGATGCTCCTTCTCACCCAGTTGAGTTGGATGTGCACCGTGTTGACCTACCTATTATTTTCTTGCAGGACATACCCACACCCCGTCCAGGGGAAGGCACTTCTAGCCAGCAGCCTAGCCATGACCCTCATGTATCAACAGCTTTCCTTCACATGCCACAGTCTGCACCTTCTGCTCATTTTACTTCTTCAACCCTAGATGAGCCACTTAGATGGTTCCCACCTTACACCATGCTGATTTCTGATCCCTACCATCCCTCACATTTCATCGGTTATACACGGGATGAGTTACTTCTATCATTGCAGCTTCAGTATGAGATCATGAGTCACAGGATCTTAGAGCTTGAGATGACACCGCGACCTTTGCCATGTCCGTGTCAGCCTGCATATGTTCCTCGTTCATCACCGTCCCCGTTTTCGCATCCTCCTACACCTTTTACTCCATTTCCCGAGTTTGACACTCGCTTTCTTACCATTGAGCAGCAGATCAGTTATCTGTTGCGTCATGTTTATGATCTTGAGGAGGAGCTTGCGGATGTGCGCAGCTTGCTTTTTGTTCCTCCACCTCCTCCTCCACCACCATCATCATAGACGGTTTTTGGTTTTGTGTAGGTAGCTTGCTTTTGATGAGAGCACCGCTATTGAGCCTAGCTAGTGAAGCCTTTTGGAGACCGCTTTTGACTGTATGACTTATGGTAGATTGATAGACAGTTTGGACAAGGGTAGTGTGACCCTGTGTTCCTTTTGATACGATACATTGTAAAACATGTAACTGTATTTGTGGTCGATGATTAATGGAAAGCTCAATCGCAATGTTCTCATTAAATACATTGTTAATTTACTTGCTTATGCTATGACTGCATGCTTACTTGATATGACAAACTCTATTATATACATATTATATACCTAAGACCTGACCTATACAATCTTCTTTTAGAAGATGCCTCCTCGAAGGAACAATCAGTTGCCCACAACAGAGGCAGAACTGCAAGAACGGATTTCACAAGCAATCGCACAACATGAGGCGTTACGCTCTGAACACAGCGGAGGTACCTCAGGAAATAACCCACCTCACGGTAATATTTAAGTCTTTTAAGACACATTACGATACGTTTGGACATTCCATGTGTGTTTGCTAATGCTTTCTGTGAATGATGTTGCCTGTACAGGTTGTACTTACAAGCAGTTCCTTGACTGCAAGCCTCTGAATTTTGAAGGCACTGAGGTGCTGTAGCTTTCGTTAGATGGGCGGAGAAAACAGATTTTGTGCTGTGGATGAGCATGTGTGCGCCAGAGCACCAGGTCACCTACATTTCTGGACTATTCCTAGACGGAGCTCTATCATGGTGGAACCTCCAGGTTCAGACTCTGGGAGAGGAGGCTGCGTATGCTATGACTTGGGATGAGATGAAAGAACTGATGCACAAGAAGTACTGCTCGAGAGCTGAGATTCAGAAGCTGGAAACTGAGTTCTGGAATCTAAAGATGGATGGTCCGAAGATTGCTGAGTATGTACAGAGATTTCATGACCTGTCTTGCGTTATTCCCTATATGGTAGAACCAGAGTTTAAGCGAATTGAACGTTTCATTTGGGGATTGGCACCCCAAATCATGACCATGGTGACGACATCCAAGCCTCCAACCATCACTAAGGCCATTGACTTGAGTGTGGCACTGACAGAGGAAGCGATTAGATTGAATAAGTTTTCGATCTCTGAGGGAAAGAAGAAGGAGACTCATGTTGAGTCATCAGGAGAGAACAAGAGGAAGTTCTCGAATTTCAAGAAGGGTACCCAAGGAAATAACGGTAGCAACAAGAAAAGAGATGCGAACCCACCAGCCGAGGTCAGGACTGGTGTTGCAAGTTCAGAGAATAAGGGGAAAGGATACATGGGCACCTTGCCCAAATGTGATGTATGCCAGTTCCACCATGCCGGCCAGTGCAGAGTTAGGAAGTGTGAAAACTGTGGAAAGAATGGTCATTCGAAGGAGACGTGCTGGGCTGGTACCGGTCGTGGAAATGGTGGTCAGAGAGGTAGTGGTAATGGAAATGGCAGTGGAAACCGTGGTGGAAACGGTAATGGGAGTAGGAATAATCAAGGAGGAAATGGAAATTTCGGTGGTAATGGAAATCGTGGTGGTTCTAGAAACCAAGCCGGTAATGGAAACCGCAACCAAAACAACAACCAGGGCGGTACTGGAAACAAGCAAGGGTGTTTTAGCTGCGGAGATGTCGGGAATTTCAAGAGAGATTGCCCAAAGAACAACCAAGCCCAGGGAAGAGTCTTTAACATTGGAGCTAGGGAAGCTCGCCAGGATCCGAACGTAGTCACCGGTACGTTCCATATCAACCAACACTTTGCATCTGTGTTATTTGATACTGGTGCCGATTATAGCTTCGTATCCCTAGAATTTAAGGAAATACTTGGGTTAGTTGCCAGTAAGTTAGATATCCCGTACTCGATAGAGCTAGCTAATAGAAAGCTAGTAGAGGCAAACGAAGTAATTAGACGTTGTGTAATAGAGCTCGAAGAGCATGATCTTCTGCCAGTTGAGTTGGGAAGTTTTAACGTAGTAGTCGGAATGGATTGGTTGTCGAGCAACCGATCTGACATCGTATGTCATGAGAAGATCATTCGCATCCCGATGACGAATGAAGAGACGATCATAGTGCATGGAGAGAAGCACGATATGCCTCTAAAGATTATCAGTTGTTTGAAGGCCCGAAAGCTTTTGCAGAATGGATGTGTTGCCTTCTTGGCTCACATTGTTGATAAGGAAGCCAAAGAGCCGAAGTTGGAAGAAATCTCTGTGGTAAGGGAATATCCTGAGGTCTTCCCCGAAGACTTGCCAGGATTGCCGCCGCAACGACAAGTCGAATTCCATATTGACTTGGTTCCAGGCGCCGCGCCTGTAGCCAAGGCACCTTATCGACTTGCGCCTTCCGAGATGCAAGAGCTGTCGACGCAACTTCAGGAACTTTTGGACAAGGGATTTATTCGACCAAGCTTCTCACCATGGGGAGCTCCAGTTCTGTTTGTCAAGAAGAAGGACGGTAGTTTCCGTATGTGCATTGACTACCGAGAACTGAACAAATTGACTATCAAGAATCGGTATCCCTTGCCGAGGATTGATGATCTCTTTGATCAACTTCAGGGTTCGAGTTACTACTCCAAGATCGATCTTCGATCAGGTTATCACCAGCTGAGGATTCAAGAAGAGAGTATACCGAAGACTGCCTTTAGAACTCGATATGGGCATTATGAGTTTCTAGTGATGCCGTTTGAGTTAACAAACGCACCGGCAGTATTTATGGATTTGATGAACCGCGTTTGCAAGCCATATCTCGATAAATTCGTGATTGTGTTTATCGATGATATTTTGATCTATTTAAGGACGAAGGAAGAGCATGAGCAACACCTTAGAGCTATTTTAGAGCTGCTCAAGAAGGAGAAACTGTATGCTAAGTTCTCGAAGTGCGAGTTCTGGCTACGTGAGGTACAATTCCTTGGTCATGTAGTGAATGAAGATGAAATCCATGTGGATCCCACCAAGATCGAGGCGATTAAGAATTGGGAAACTCCGAAGACGCCAACCGAGATTCGTCAGTTTTTATGTCTAGTCGGATACTATCGCCGATTCATTGAGGATTTTTCAAAAATCGCTCAACCGTTGACCTCCCTTACTCAAAAGTACAAGAAGTATGAATGGGGAGATAAACAAGAAGAAGCTTTTCAATTGCTGAAGAACAAGCTTTGCGATGCACCTATTTTATCCCTACCCGAAGGCACCAACGACTTCGTGGTATACTGTAACGCCTCGCGTCAGGGATTGGGCTGTGTGCTTATGCAGCGACAGAAGGTTATCGCTTATGCTTCGCGCCAATTGAAAGTTCATGAGAAGAATTACACCACGCATGACTTGGAATTAGGCGCAGTGGTGTTTGCTTTGAAGATCTGGCGACATTATTTGTATGGCACCCGATGTACGATCTTTACAGATCACAAGAGCCTTCAGCACATATTCGATCAAAAAGAGCTTAATATGAGACAGAGACGATGGGTTGAGTTATTAAAAGATTATGATTGTGAAATCAATTATCACCCAGGAAAGGCGAATGTGGTGGCAGACGCCTTGAGTCGAAAAGAGAGGATTAAGCCCATAAGGGTTAGGGCTTTGGAGATGATCATTCAGACAGACCTCTCGTTGCGCATTCGTGCTGCGCAGAGAGAAGCTCTCAAGAAAGAAAATCTTAAGGGAGAATATCTCCGTGGGATGGAGAAGAAGTTAGTACCCAATGAGGAAGGAACATTGTGTTTCATGGGACGAATTTGGGTTCCCCTCTTTGGTGGTCTTAGAGATGTGATCTTCGATGAAGCTCATAAATCGAGGTACTCGATCCACCCAGGATCGGATAAGATGTACCAAGATTTGAAAGATTTCTACTGGTGGCCGAGATTGAAAGGTGATGTTGCAACTTATGTTGGAAAATGCTTGACTTGTGCCAAGGTGAAGGCCGAGTATCAGAAGCCTTCAGGTCTTCTGCAGCAACCTGAGATACCCATGTGGAAGTGGGAGCAGACCTCGATGGATTTTGTAACAAAGTTGCCAAAGACACCCAGAGGTCATGATACAATTTGGGTAATCATAGACCGTCTGACAAAATCTGCGTACTTTTTTCCAATCAGGGAGAAGGATAACACAAGTAAGCTAGCTGAGCTGTACCTAAGGGAGATAGTTGCACATCATGGAGTGCCTATCTCAATTATATCTGACAGAGACGGAAGATTTGTGTCAAGGATTTGGCAATCCTTCTAAGAAGCGTTTGGTTCACAGTTGAATTTGAGCACCGCATTTCACCCACAGACGGACGGCCAAAGTGAGAGAACGATACAGACGCTTGAAGATATGTTATGAGCTTGCGTAATGGACTTGGGTGGCAGTTGGGACACTCACCTACCTTTGGTAGAGTTTTCCTATAACAACAGCTATCATACAAGCATTCAAGCTGCACCGTTTGAAGCTCTTTATGGACGGAAGTGTCGATCGCCGTTATGCTGGGCAGATGCAGGCGATAGACAGCTAGTTGGTCCCGAATTGGTCCAAGAGACGACAGATAAGATCATACAGATCCGAGAGCGCATTAAGGCAGCTCGTGATCGACAAAAGAGTTATGCGGACCAAAGAAGGAAATCTTTGGTATTCGAAGTGGGAGATATGGTGTTGTTAAAAGTCTCACCTTGGAAAGGTGTAGCACGCTTTGGGAAGCGTGGAAAGTTAAACTCGCGATTTATCAGACCGTTCAAAATCCTGGAAAGGATTGGCCCTGTAGCTTATAAGTTGGAGCTACCTGCAGAAATTAATGGTGTTCATGATACATTCCATGTATCTAATCTGAAGAAGAGTCCAACTCAAGAAATAGTGATCATACTTGCCGATGAAGTTCACATTGATGACACACTCTATTTTACCGAAGAACCTGTTGAGGTTACTGACTGGAAAGTTAACAAGACTCGGAGGAGTAGTGTTAAGCTTGTCAAGGTTAGATGGAACGCGCGTCACGGTCCAGAGGTTACTTGGGAGCGTGAGGACCGTATGAAAGCTAAGTACCCGCATTTATTCCCTAACACCCCTGCAGCTAGTAGTAGAGGTTAAAATTTCGGGTTGAAATTTTCTTAACAGGGGGAGAATGTGACAACTGTCAAAAATTCAGGTATCCGTACAATTAATTAACCATGATTAGTCCTTAATTACTGTGCTGAATTTGCAATTAACTACTTTCTGATTATTGATATACACAAACATGTGCATCATATATTGCTTGATGTCATATCATT
Source organism: Helianthus tuberosus (assembly GCA_030545235.1). Classification (NCBI taxonomy): domain Eukaryota; kingdom Viridiplantae; phylum Streptophyta; class Magnoliopsida; order Asterales; family Asteraceae; genus Helianthus; species Helianthus tuberosus. The sequence goes on along the minus strand of CM060416.1, from coordinate 82,222,988 downwards.
ATTGCATGATAGCTTATTGACTCAAATGATACACTAGACACAGTTAGCACAGTTATCTGATAAATCAGGAAAATGCTGACAGAACTTAGCACATAGACAGACAGTGCATTGAGACACAGAATGAGCCAGAAACCAAGTAGGACACTAGTATAGTGTATAGGAAAGTAAGGATCACAAAACTGCCTTTCTAAGAGATAGTTTAAGTGCCGGAAAGTGTCTAAAACTCACATAGAGTGCTGAATTCAGCAACATTCAGCATAAATCAGCATTTTAACAATCTAATTTTATGCAGAAACATGGTTAAATGGTCCTGAATGCTTTCCTAAGTGTCGGGAATCAAAAGCGTCACAAAAGGTACATAAAGCACACTAAATGCAAGGTTTAGCACTTTAACGAACCAGTAACCAACCGAACAACCGGACACTACCCGAAACATCAAATTTACACGAGAAGCACTGTTTTAACATTACCAAGCTAGTTATGGTCCCCGAACATCATAACACCCTATAAAATATCATGTAACCAAGTAACTAACTACATACTTGAAATTTTACCCTAAACTAACTAGATAATTAAACCTACTCTACATACCTCCCCCCCACCTAGTAATCGGCCCATGCCCACCTCCATACCTTAAGATTTTATTTCATTATTAAAATGGATATTGTTCCCTCTCTAATGACACAATTCATAAGAGATAGAATGTTGAGATGGTTTATAAAAGGATATCAAGGTTCATGAGTTCATTTTACACACACTTGAAAAACACACATCTTCTCCCTTCCCCCTTGGAGCTCTCGGCCAAAACTCACCACACACACATCCACTATCATTCAATCTTCTTCATACATTCCAAGCTTATACAAAGGTGCAAGAGATCATACAAAGAAGCTAGGAGCTTGTGGAAGTTCAAGAACCTCTCTTATTTGCATTTATCCATCTCATTTCTTCACTTGATCATCCCTAGCCTTGTGCTAGTGGTAAGAATCTTGATCTTACTAGTTTACTTCTATTTTAAGTGGTTAAAAGGAGAAACATAGCCATAATCTTGAAGAACATTAAAGATCACAATATGTAAACATGAACATAAGCATGTTTAATAATGAAACTAAGTTGTTTATGTGAAGATTTGCTTGTTGAATGTTGTTGGTTCATGTATATGATATAGATCATCATGTGATCTTGCTAGATCATGATTAAAAACATAATCTAGCAAGATGAGAAAGTAGAAATATTGTAGGATGATGGATCATCCACACAAAGATCATGAACTTGAAAGAATACATGGATTTCTTGAAAAATAGTGATCAAGGTAAGTTGTTAGTTACATAGATCTAAAGATTTATGGATGAGTTTTCAAAGAAACCAAGTTAAAAAATATGAGTTTTACTAAATCTTGGTTCTTACATAAACAAACATTATTTTTGATGGTTAAACAAGTGTAGAAACACTTGTGTAACAAAAAGATTTCATAAAGAAGTATTTTTAGAAATGATGATCACAAGTTGTAAACATCCATATTCTTTAAAAATGAAGTTTTTGAAGAATCAACCACACTTCAAAGGATAACAAGTCTTACTAATAACACTAGTAAGTTACTACAAATTTTTACAAATATTCAAGTTCATGAAGTAGTAGATTATGCATGATTTTGGCAAAACTAGTAAGTAAAGGTTGTTTATTGTTGATTGTGATGATTTTTACAAAAGAAAATGATATGCTTGAAAGCATGGAAACCTCCATTTTTAGGGGAAACTATGGCAAAATGTTTCTAAAAATTAAACACTTAGAAAAATATTTATTAACCTACACTTACAAGTGAATTTTCAACAATAAATTGTTACAAGAACTTTGCCATGAATTTTGTTACAAAAATATAAATATTGGAGGTTGGTTTTTATAAATAAAAGTGACTAAATATGTATTTTGGAAATATATATTTAGAAGACACCATGTGTGTGATTATTTGTATATTTTGTGTATTAGTTATATTAGTTTAGGACATGAAATAATATAACTCATCAAAATACCAAGGATTACAATCCAAAATGTTTACCAAAATTCCAAGAGTATGAATATACAAGTTATACACAAAACGTTGGTGAAACCGAACCATGGAATAAGACTTACAAAAATATTTCAGAATTTATTCACAAAGTATATTTTGGTAAATAATATTTTGGGCACAAGGAAATGAAAATATGATTTTTACAAACACTACGAGAATATATCATATTTTGACAAGAGAAAAATATATTATTTTGGCAAGTATAAATATATATATTTTTCTTGAAATTTTTAGAAGATATATATTATTTTTGGAAGTATATATTTTCCTACACAAACACGAAATACAATATTTTGAGATGAAAAATATGTTTTCTCAAAGGAATATGAAATATATCATTTTTGGAGAAAATGAGTATATATATATTTTCCAAGATAGACATGGAAATATATAATTTTTGGAACTTATAAAAGGATACAAATATTTTTGCCAAAGAAAAATTTATAAATAATTTTTCTAAGAAATATTTCTTAAAATATATATTTTGAAACCATATATTGGTGGACTTTTATTAAAGATAATATTCCGAGAAAATTAATACGAAATTAAGTATAAGAATACTTAGGGCATGTTTGGCAAAAGTAGCTAGTGGCTGGTAGCTGGAAGCTGGTGGCTGGTAGCTGGTGGCTGGAAGCTGGTAGTTGTAGCTGGTAGCTAGTAGCTGTAGCTTTTTAGATATATTTGGTGTTTGGTAGAGTAGCTGAAGCTTTTAATAAAATGTATAAAATGACCAAAATGGACATAACTAAAAATTTAGAAAGTTGGTGCATTAAAAAGTTCCTTATTTTTAGAGGTTAAAATAGTCATTTTTTCCCTAAAAGCTTGTAGCTCCTTCTAAACGCTACTAGTAGTAGCGTTCAACCAAAAGCTTCAAGCTCCTAACCTAAAAGCTTAAAGCTCCTTCAACCAAACAAGACTTTTTATTGAGTAGGAGCTTTTTCTTAAAAGCTTAAAGCTAGAAGCTCCTAAAAGCTTCTAAAAGCTCCATGCCAAACATACCCTTAATGAATACAATAAAAATACGTATTCTCGTACGTATAAATACACACCGGAATACGACCCCGATACATGGCAAAAATATACAAGTATAAGAATACAAATACAAATACAAATACCCCCATCCTTGGGAAGGATATACAAGTATAAATACTTGGGAAGTATTAAGTGAAAATAATTGTTTAACAATTATTCTAAAATTAATAAATATAATTTATGTTAAAATATTAATTATTTTAACAAATAATTATATAACTTGGAATAATATCGAAGATACGAAGAATCGTAACTCAAAGACAATAACACTAAGTCAAGGCACGACCCGCTCGTCTAATAGACATTAGTACGTTGTAGGTAGTCGTGTTTTACCCGAAGGAGCTTGAGTTACGGTGACTGAAGACGCAAGACTGTGAGTTTCATGTCCCCCTTTTTCCTCTAACTGTTTTCAGTTTTATAACTTCGGGGGTGAAATACATGTTTCAACTGTTTACAAACATTTTGATTTGGTATGGTTAGCTAAGGAAGGGTACTACTTGATCATGTGAGTGGTGGGTATAACACTTAAGGCCATTAATCCCCGTTGTAGGACCGAGGGACATGAGTGATAGATCTATTTGGGTGTAGCGAGCCCACACCCATGTGGACCAGGGTGGCCCATGAGGTGACTATGTCTTATTCCCGGAGACAAATCTGCTAGGTTTGAGTTTTCCCGCATCACTTCACATATATCAATGGCCTTGCAAACCATTGGTGATCTGTTTTCCTTGTTGCTTTCATACCAGGAGTTTACAAACATACATACATACTTTCAAAGATATCAAAGGTTATTCATACACACAAACAAACACATGAACTCGCTCAACTTTTGTTGATGTTTTCAAACTACATGTGTTTCAGGGAATTAGTTGTGGATCTGGCGGGCGTTCGGAAGTTCCAAGTGTGGTTTAAGAATAAAAGATGTCATCCATGATCTTTGGTTTTGGTCAGTGTGTCTTATTCCTGGACGAGACGCGTCTTCCAAAACCTAGTTTTATTTAATGTCATATGTCGAGTCTTTGTGAACTCTTAAACAAGTTGCATGGTTTGTACTCGAATTTGAATTTCTATGTTTTAAGACAATGTTGTTATGTTTTTAAACTTAATTAATGGGTGACCATCTATGGTTTATATCATATAGTTGTTGTTATGACTGAATGCAATGCTATTAAGAAAGTCACACCATAATCACGCTTCCACAAAAGTCAGGGTGTGACAAAATCAAGTAATCAAGGTCATTAACTTGAACTTGGGAACTTGAGTGGATATCTAAAACTGATCAAAACAAATAAAATTTGAAAAAGTTAAACATTTAAAAAATGTTGAGTTAGATCGAATGACCATTCGATCGGAGGACCCTCCGATCGGATGACCATCCGAGTGGAGGCATGACTATATAAGGTGATCAACATTCAGTCAACGTCATTCGTTCGAACTGTCCTCCGTCACACACCCTTATTCTCTCAACTGTTCTTGATTATTGTTCACATTCTTGCCATTCCAAACACATAGGATTGTTGGCATACTCATCATTCACTATGGGATAGGTAAGTTTCTCAAATTTCACCGCTCAGTTTCTTGTATTTGATGATTGTTTGGGTCGACAGATTGAATGGAGGGTATACCTTAGATCTAGGCTTGTTTAGGCATTGTTTATATGAATTGAACTTAGAATCTTGTTCATCGGCCTTAGAGTTAGGGATTCACCGTTCCAATTTCAATAAAAAACATCATAGATTTGAATCTAGGATCATTTTTGGTTGTCGGCTGCCAAGGTGAATAAACTCAAATTAAACCCAATCTAGGAAGTTTTGATAGAAAATGAACATAGGGTTTTGATTATCGGCAAGCTCTTTGAGAGAAATTTTGATCAATTTTGAAAAATGTTGAAATTTTTCATCTTGAATTGTTGATGTTCAAACTGTTCTTGATGCTTTAAACGAAGGGCAATCCGATCGGATGGGCCATCCGATCCATTACATATCATTGTTTGAATAATTCAAGTGTTTGTATGTTTGAGTGTTAATGAATTTTCATCTGATCTTCTTGTCTGATCAAATGGTGATCCGATCGGACGACCATCCGATCCCGTACACACTCATCTTTGAATGATCATTGTTAACTGTTCATCATGTTTGATCGAATGATCATTCGATCAGATGACCATCCGATCCAAATGCATTGACATGAATCATTCTTTGTTAAACTGTAATGTTTCACCCGAATGATCATCCGATCGGATGGTCATCCAATCGGATGACCATCCGATCCATGTCAATGTATTGTGTATTGAGTGATCAGTTCAGTTGTACTCGAATGACCATCCGATCTACAACAACACTTGCCTCGAAACCAATGAACTTAATAGTATAAGCTCATCCGATCGGATTACCATCGGGTCGGATGGCCTTCCGTCACTTCAGTACTGTATAGAGTATAGAGAGAAAAGTGTTAGAAAAATTTTGAACTTTTTTTTAAACTTTTCACTTCGTACTTTGTGTCTCGAAATGTGTGCATACTCTAATGATGATATTTTGAAATATGTGCAGGCAAGAGCATCTGACTTTCATCCTAGTCACAATATTTACTGCATTCTCGATGAAAATTATCCAAATATGGAGCCGTTCAAGGAGATAATACCATTTTTGAAGGAAAACAGAATATGTAAGGCGTTGACGGAAAAACATAAGTGTTACGAGTCAAACGTTAGATCATTCTGGAGAAGTGTAAGATATGAAGAGAAAGAAAAAACGATCTATTCGGCGGTTAGGATGAAAGATGAAAAGAAAAAGGATATTGATTTGGAAGTTAAGTTTACAGTTGATGACGTGAGGAGGGTGTTAGATTTGAAAGATAAGGACGAGGATCCTATCATTATCCCAGAAAGATTAAGCAAAGGTTTTTGGTTTAGAATGGGATATGCAGGGCACGAATGATAAAGGTTACATTAAGTCGAGATTCTGCAGGCCTTACAAGTTTATGGTACACTATGTTGTTCACGCACTTTCTCACAGGAAAGGTGCATACGATGAGACTTCCGATTACATCATGAATATTATAACATACTTAGTGTTGAACAGACCTTGCAATATCTCGCAAGTGATATTCAATCACATGGTGGATAACATTAGAGGCGAGAAGTATATCATGTACCCCAGATTCATCCAAATGTTGTTAGATGATCAAGTTCCTAACCTTCCTAAAGATCCAACAGATGAGTTTAAGTTGCACCATATGGATAGTGAAACTTTGAAGAGGTTGGATAAATATAAAGGATTGAAGCCTGAGCAGGAGCCTAAGTATAGAGCAAAGTTCGGAAAGATTAAGAAAGCAAATTATGTGGCACCTGAAGAAGATCAATGGAGACATGCTGAGAGTAATTCTGAAGATGAAACAGATCGTTTGAGGGATATGGTGGAAAAGAAGTTGAGGTTTTGGTATGAAAAGGACGAAAAGAAGAGAAAGAGAACCCCAAAGATATCACCAAAAGTGACTACACCGAAAGTTGTTATTAAGGGTAAAGTTGGAAAGCAGGAGTCACAAAAAGGTTGGTAGTTCATTCTTTTGAATATTGTACTAATATAGTTGATGTTTGTGTTGCAGAAACAGAAAAGAAGAAATCTCCACCAAGGTTGGTAGATGAAGCCGTGATTCCACCAACAGAGTTGATAAAGCAAGGCGTAGAACTCTTAAACATGTCACTTGAAGAATATCTAAAGCATATTGCTGCTGAAGCTGCTAAAGCTACTAAAGATGCTGAAAAGGAAGCTGAAACAACTGCAAAGAATGTTGAAGCTGAAGGTGTTAAGGAGACGTTAGTTGAAGGTGTTGTTCAGTCTGATTCCAGTGCTACAGAAAGTGATGAAGTTGATCCAACAAAGATTGCACCAACGTCATATGTTTCTGGAAAACAAAAGTACAAAGGATCACCGAAAAAGAAGAAGGCATCTAATGAGGAAGATGAAACATATGTGCCAACACCAAAGGAGAAAAAGAAAGGTCTAAAGAAAAGGAAAGCTCATCCAACAGGAGTTGTTCCTAGAAGTGTTAGAGCAAGAAAAGGAACATCAACAGCTCCTGAAGTAGAAACAACGAAAGCACCAGAAAGTCCTGTATATGAAAGAGTTGAGAAGGTTGTTGAAGATGTAGAGGTGGAGTTTATGGGAGAAAGACAGTCTACACCACCACCATCACCAAAGAATCCAACTATTCGCATTCCTTCTGATCATGAAAAGACACTAGAAAAGTCACCAAAGAAAGCTGAAGAGCCTCCATCTGCATCCAAGAAAGCCACTACTTTAAGCTCAAGCCACGGATTTCCAAAGGTTATTGGTGAATATCCAGAAGATCTTCTCGAATGTGATTTTGATATATTCAATGAAGGAAGGATCAATGTGCTTACGAAGAAAGTTAGTGTATTGGAGAAAGCTAAAGCCAAAGCTGAAGCAGAACGCGAAGAATTAAAAGAAAAACTTGAAGCGGCTAAAGCTGAGAACGTTGCATTGAAAAAGGATCTTGAAGATCATGCTGAAGTAATAGATCAATTGTCAGAAGATCTCGAAGCACATGCTAAAGTGATTGATCGAATCACAGAAGAGTTTGATGAAGTGAATGTTAAGTATGAAACTGTTAATGAAGCCAACAAGACGCTACACCAAATGATTGGAGAGCTGCATGAAACTACTTCAAACGAGAATGAGGTGTTGAGAAAAGAAATTGAAGCTTTAACGGCTGATAAAGTGGTGAAGGATGAGCAGTTGAATATGCTTTACACTGTCATTGAACATAAGCTTGGATTCAATGTTCAAGCTGTGTTTGATGAATTAGAGATTCAGAGAGTTGAAGCAAGAAGAGTTGAAAGAGAGAAACAATTGGCTGAAGAGGCTAAGCAAAAGAAGAAAGGTTTGGTGATACATAAAGAAGAGATTCTTGGATCTTCAAGCCAACCAAATTCATCACAAGCTGAAGGTATTGAAGTTGATGATACACTTGCTCTTGTTGCTATTGGTGATGTGAAAGACGTAACTCCTGAGGAGATTAAGCTTAGTAGAAGAAAGATTATTGAGAAACGTCGTGAAGAAGAAAAAGAAAAAGAAGAAGAGGATCAAGAGTTAAAAGATCTGCTTGATGCAATCGACAACTATGATGGTGATAATGATGACGATGATGATGATCAGGGGGCAACATGGTTGTTAATAGTGAAGCCTTCTAATCAGCATACGCTTGATGACTTCTTGAATGACCAGCTGAATGAACAACAAGAAGATCAACAACATGAAGCTTCTTCTTCTGGTAAAAAACATGATGGTGATCAGGTATACCTCACACTCCCTAAAGTTATTTACTTATGCTGAGGTTGAGGGAGAGTTAGAGGAAAACAGGACGAGAGAGTCCATGTTAGAGGAGTTGGGGATGGATGATGGGCATATGAAGTTCGATATTGAAGATGAGATACCACCCTCTCCTAAAAGAGAATATTCTTTCAAGTTTGCTAATGAAGCTGATAATTATAAAGATGTGATAATTGAAGAAGGATCTGATGTTTCTGATGAAGACACACCTTTTCATTATTCGGGTGTTGATGATACATTTCCTACGTTCAATGAATTATTCAAATCTCACAATGAAGACGAGGTTAGAAGGAAAGTAGTGGAAAGGATCTCTACTGAAGGAGTTCCTAAAATTGTTCCACAAGAAGAACTACTTGAAGGTAGAAAGCGATGGTTTAATGTGATGTCGAAGGAAAGAAAGTACAAGAGACCACTACAATACTTCACAGATCATCCAGAAAAATCTCTGGGTGATATTCTTTCTTGGGGCTATTTTGAAGACTTGAAGATGTATGCAATTCGAAGAGAGCATGGAGTGCAATATTTTGAGTTCTTATCTGATATTAAAACACTTCCATGGTGGGATGTGGAAGAGCTTGTACAGACAAAGAATATCAAACAGTTCTACTATGGTTTGGATGTGAAAATGCATGATCAGAAGCTGTGGAACTACATAAAGTTGCAAGCTAAGAACAAATTTCCAGATTGGAAGCCAGACTTTCCTGAACAAGTTGTCAAATATGATCCTATCACTGGTGAGAAAGACATAACTTTAAAGATAAAGCCTCGTAGATGTTTGAAGAACATGCCGCTTCGTGCAATGAAACAAGACTTCCATGAATATTTTAAAGGTTGGTTGTATAATCAAAGCATAGCACAAGCAGTAATCTCTCTATTTGATAAGAAGACAGGTGAAACAAGACGCATCAACTTACTAGATCCGATGTGGCTTGTCAATTGCTCAAAGAACGATATAGATTGCTTGTTCTTCAACAAAATTGTGTATAATGAGCCTGGCATAGTACAAGCGCAACAATATCAGAAAATGGTGAATTTGTGCTTTACAAAAGACATTAACTCTGGAAGGTACTAGCAGACGAAGTTCAGAGACTTAGAGTTGGAAGAATTCTTAAAGAAAGAGAAAAAAGGTGAAAGGTTCAGGAAGATCGCAGAAAGAGCAGCTGTGTTGGGTTGAAGAAAATTCGAAAGGCTGCCTCCAACATATCAAACACCTATAGAATCACAAGAGAACAAAATTCCGAGGTGGGAGAGATCAAGGGATGGAGATCCAGAATATAGAAAATATTGGAATGAAATAGGAAGGCCTTTGAGGCGTAAAATGTTAGAGGAAATGAGAGAGAAGAGGAGACAGAAAGCTCGTGCAAGCAGGCGTAGCAGGAAGACACGTTGAAGACTATACAGGAAGGAAGACTGCAGCTATATCCAAGGGGGAGTCTGTAGGTGCAATATGTCTGTAGCTTCCGTCTGTATCGAGTCTATATTTTGTCCTGTATATGTCTATCTATAGTTTTGTGTGTTTGTTATATTATAACTGGGAGAAATGGGAAGTAAACGTTATTTGTAAATGTGATCCGGTCGGATGGCATAGGGTCATCCGGACGGATGACCCTCCGACCGGATGACATTAGTTCTCCCAGCGAGCTTTGCCGATAAATAGAGACCTAGGGGCTCATATGTTAGGACTTTTGGCAGTTTGTCTCTGTGGTAAAGCTTTGTCCAGCTCTCACCAGAACCTTGTATTTTCACAATCTTTGAATGAGAATGGATGCGTTAATCGTTGATTTCGTTGTTGATTCATCTTTGACATTGCATAGGGATTCCGCACCTCTGTAGTGATCGATCCAACCTGAGTTCTTCAGTCGAGAACCGACCCTCCACAGTATGTTATGGCTACAATTTGAATCATCTAAACTGATGGATTTTGTATGTAATTGCTACAATTTGAATATTATTGTTATTATATTATTTTTAATATTCATTTTTTGCACAAGTAGTAGGGTTATATATTATTTTTAGTGAATGAGTACTTCTTTAATGAATTGGTTAGTAGGAAAACTGTTAGAATCTGTTGAACAGACTTTGATTCAACAGACCTTATCATCTGTTGATCATGGTCTATTAAAGCTCTTCTATTAAACATTCTCTGTTGAACTACATCATCTGTTAAGCCACAACAGAGGTTCTCTTTGGCAGACCTTAGCTTGAAGAGTCTCTGTGTTTATCAGCAGATGTTGTTTCGTTCAACAGACTTTGCTTTTACAGATTTTCTCTTCAACAGAGTTTTGGGTTTGGTAGACTTTATATAAGAAGATGTTGATTGTATTCCTTTTGTTACAGATTTTCAAAAGACTGTTATTTGTATTTAGAGGTTTTAGAGTATAATTCAAGTTAGATTATGACAATGATCTGCTATAAATTTGTTTCGCCTTTTAAATGTCGATCACCAACATGTTGTAATTTATCGTCAAGAGACAATTGAAATATAATGAATGTATAGCAAAAATGAGAATCATCTAAACTGATGGATTTATCATGTAATTGCTACAATTTGAATATTATTGTTATTATATTATATATTATATTATTGTTGATATTCTTGTTTTGCACAAGTAGTAGAGTTGTATATTATTGTCAGTGAATGAATGCAAATTTAATGAATTGGTTAGTAGGAAAACCGTTAGGATCTTATGTACATTAACATCTGTTAGAGACTAACCTCTGTTATAGATTGCTAACACCCGCTGTGACCTAGATGGAAAGGGACCTGAGCTATATTAGGATCTGTTGAACAGATTTTGATTCAACAGACCTTATCATCTGTTGATCATGATCTGTTAAATCTCAGATGTTGAAATCCTCTGTTGAACTGCATCATCTGTTAAGCCACAGCAGATGTTAGCTTCATCATACTTTTGTATTCATCAGCAGAGGTTGTCTTTGGCAGACCTTTGTGTTTATCAGCAGAGGATGTTTGGTTCAACAGACTTTGCTTCAACAGATGTTGTCTTCAAGAGAGCTTTGGGTTTGGCAGACTTTAGCAAAATAGATGTTAAGTGTATCCTTTTAGTTTCAGATGTTTAAAGTGTCACACCCTGACCGATGGCGGAAACATCGGGGCATGGCACTAGGCGAACCAGATTGCTCAAGAGATCCATAACAACTATTAATATTTAAATGGTTAATTGTCCCATACCAATCAACAATATCCCACAAACAATTATTACAGACAGAGAGTCTCAAGAACAAAACAAGTCTGACAACCTAGATTTTCTAATTGATGTAGTTTCTTGACTGCCTATCTTGATTCCACAAAAGATCAGCAAACATAGCATCCTAGACACCTGTCACATACGTTAAAATAAAGTCAATACATAAAGTGTAAAGGTGAGTACACAAGTTTAATAGCATATAGTATAGCGAAAGAGTTTACGCATAACCAACATGTAACACGTAGAAATGTGAATCAAGTAAGCTATCAAAAATGACATATGCAGCTGACATGACTGTGAGTGTAGAATGCGCAACACATTATCACCACTATGACCATGTGAAGTAAAACCCTTAACAACCCCTGTCCACAATAGGTGCTGAGTCCAAACTATAGTACTATCGTTGCTAAGGTGTCAGACAACAATCACTGTGTAAACATAACATACAAGCATTCATTGAAAACACGTATAACATGCGAGAGCGGTTAGCGATTAAAAGTTTTTGCATTATGTGTTGATGTGATTTGATATAGGTAACATATGTAACACCCAAAAGTGCGTTAAGCAAAAAGGGTTCGAGTATACTCACAGTTCGTGTTTAGAAACTAAACACAATCTTGGATTGAAGGGAGTGCGTGGGAGATTAGCTAGATCACAGAACGATAGCATAAGCGTTGAACAGCGTGAAAACAGTGCATCGAGTGATATGAGCGATCGGATGGTGGTTCGATCGGATGACCGTCCGGTCGGAAGGTCATCCGGACAGATGACCATTCGGTCGGTTGGTCATTCGATTGAGGAAGTGTATTTGTAAAAGGTTTGAACTTTTGAAGTTTTTGTTGTAGTATAAATAAAGTCATTTGATCGGATGGTCATCCGGACGGATGGCCATTCGATCGGATGGCTATTCGATTGAAAAGATGACATTCTTTGAAGTTTTGAAAAATTGTTTAAGTGTTGAACTTACAGGTCACCTGGTTGAATAGTCATTCGATCGGATGGTCATCCGATCGGATGGCTATTCGATCAGCAATCTGATGTTTTGCAAATTTGTAAAATCAGCTAAGTTGAAAAGTTTTGCGGTTTAACCGAGATGGTGTGACGACGTGTCAAACAATGGAAACCACTCCACGTTCAGCTCAGCCGATCGGATGGGAATCACCCCATTCGATCAGACTTAACTGTTCTTGACGGAGTTTCATGTTCAACCCGTGAATCGGTCGTCTCTTCGGTAGAAATCCGTGTCACACCCTGACTTTTGCGGAAGCGTGATTATGTGTGACTTGCTTAATATCATTGCATTCAATCATAACAACAACTATATGATAAAACTAAAGATGGTCATCCATTGAATAGTTTAAAAACATAACAACATTGTCTTGAAACATAGACTTCAAATTCGAATTACAAACCATACGAATTGTCTAGAGTTCCATAAGGACTCAACAAAATACTTTAAATAAAACCAGGTTTTGGAAGATATGTCTTGTCCAGGATAAGATACACTAACCAAACCCTAAGACCATGGATGACATCTTTTATTCTTAAACAACACTTTGAACTTCCAAACGCCGCCAGATCCATATTTAATTCCCTGAAATACATGTAGTTTGAAAACATCAACAAAAGTTGAGCGAGTTCATGTGTTTGTTTGTGTGTATGAATAAACCTTTGTAATCATTGAAAGTATGTATGTATGTAAACTCCTTGTATGAAAGCAACAAGGAAAACAGTTCATTAATGGTTTGCAAGGCCATTAATATGTATGACGTGATGCAGGAAGGCTCAAACCTAGCAGACTTTGCACCGGGCTTCCGGCTGTAAGACATAGTCATCCCATGGGCCAAACCCTGGTCCAACATGGGCGGGGCTCGCTACACCCAAATAGATCTATCACTCATGTCCCTCGGTCCTACAACGAGGATTAATGGTCTTAAGCGTTATACCCACCACTCACATGATCTAGCAGTACCCTTCCTTAGCTAACCATACCAAATAATAACATTTGTAAACAGTTTGTAACATGTACTTCACCCCCGAAGTTATAAAACCGAAAACAGTTAAAAGAAAAGGGGGGCATGAACTCACAGTCTTGCGTTCTTCGTAAACACCGTAACTCAAAGCTTCGCCTGGCGTACACGACTACCTACAACGTACTAAGGTCTATTAGACGAGCGGGTAGTGCCTTGACTTAGTATGGATTAGTGTCTTTGAGTTACGTTCTTTGTGTCTTCAATATTATTCCAAGTTATAATTATTTGTTAAAATAATAAATATTTTAACTTAAATTATATTTATTAAATTTTTGGAATAATTGTTAAAATAATATAATTTAACTTGATACATCTCAAGTGTTTATACGTGTATTTCCTTCCCAATGATGGGTGTATTTGTATTCGTACTATATTTTTGCCATGTATCGGTGTCGTATTCCGGAGTGTATTTATACGTACGAGAATACGTATTTTCTTGTAATTGTTAAGTTTTCTTATACTTAATGTTATATTAACTTTTCCAGAATAATATTTCTAGCAGAAATACATTAATATATATTTCCAAAATATATATTTTAAGAAATATTACTTAGAAAAATTATTTATAATTTTTCTTTTGGCAAAAATATTGGTATTTTCATATAAGTTCCAAAATAATATATTTTCAAGTCTAATTTGGAAAATATATACAAACTTATTTTTCTCTCAAAAATAATATATTTCATGTATGTTTGAGAAAATATATATTTCTTCCAAAAATAATATATCTTCTAATAATTTCAAGAATATATATATATATATATATATATATATATATATATATATATATATATATTTATTTGCCCAAAATAATATATTTTCTCTTTGTAAAAAATATGACATAAATTTGTAATAATTGTAAAAATCATATTTTCATTCCCTTGGTGTCCAAAATATTATTTACCCAAAAATATACTTGTGAATAAATTTTCCGGAATATTTTTGTGAGTTATATTCCTTTGTTCAGTTTCACCAATATTTTGTGTATTCTTTGTATATTTATATTCTTGGGATTTTGGTAATATTTTGGATTGTAATTTTTGGTATTTTGATGAGTTATATTATTTCAAGTCCTAAAATAATATAACTAATACATATAATATACAAATAACCACACACATGGTGACTTCTAAATATATATTTTCCTAAATACATATTTAGTCACTTATATTTATAAAAACCAACCTCCAATATTTATATTTTTGTAACAAAAATTATGGCAAACTTTATGTGGAAAATCCATGGTTTAAAATACACTTGTAAATATTTGTTTAGAAATATTTTTCTAAGTGTTTAAATTTTAGAAAAATTTTGCCATAGTTTCTCCTAAAATTGGAGGTTTCCATACCTTGAAGGTATATCATTTTCTTTTGTAAATCAACACAATCAATCCACATCCAACAATAACCAATCTACACTTACCAATTTTACCAAAAACAAGCATAATTTACTACTTCATGAACTTGAAAATTTATAAAAATATGTAGTAACTTACTAGTGTATTTAGTAAGTCTTGTTACCCTTTAAAGTGTGGTTGATTCTTTAAAAACTTCATTTTTAAAGAAAATAGATCTTCACAACTTGTAGTCACATTTTCTAAAAATGTTTCTTTATGAATTTTTCTTGTTACATAAGTGTTCCTACACTTGTTTAACCTTTAAAAATGAGGGTTATTTATTTAAGAAACAAGATTTAGTAAAACTTGTATTTTTAACTTGGTTTCTTGGAAAATCACTCTTGAAGTTTTAGATCTACAAGACTTACATTTGATTTTGATCATTATTTGACAAGAACACATTATATTCTTTCAAGCTCATGCTTTATGTGAGGATGATTCATTAAACTCTAACATGTTCATCCTCTCATCTTGCTAGATTATGTTTTTAATCATGATCTAGCAAGATCATATGATGATCTACATCATTTTCATAAGCAAACAATGATCAACAAGTAAATTAACACATAAACAACATAGTTTCTTCATGATTTAAGCTTATGTTCAAGTTTCATTCTTGTGATTCTTAGTGTTCATCAAGTTAATCATCATGTATCATATTTTAACCCCTTGAAATAGATGTAAAATAGAGTGTATGATGTTCTTACCACTAGCTCAAGGCTAGGGACGATCAAGAGAAGAAATAGAGTGGATAAAAGCAAATAGAGAAGGTCCTTGAACTTCCAAAAGCTCCTAGCCTCCTTATGCAACCTCTAACACCTTTGGATGTGCTTGGAATTGGTTGAAGATGATTGAAAGATGGTGGCGATAGTGGTTTCGGCCGAGAACAAGCAAGGAAGAGGGAGAGAAGAGTGTGTGTTTAGTGTGTGAAGTTATGAAGGTTATGTCTTGATGTGCATACTTATAATCCATTTCAAGTGTTTAACCCATGGTTCATGTGTTCTAAAAGCACCAACACTATCTAATATAAAATTGAAACAAATCTTGATGGTGGGTCCCTTGTTGGACTGTCCATAGGTGGGGGGGGGGGGGGTAGTAGGCTAGGTTAAAACTAATAGTTAGTTATTTAGTTAGAATTCAAGTATTCGGTTAAGGATCTAGTTATTAGATATTTATATAGTGTGTTATGATGTTCGGGGACCATAACTAGCTTGGTAATATTAAAACAGTGATTCTAGTGAAAATTTGGTGTTTCGGGTAGTGTCCGGTTGTTCGGTTGGCTACTGGTTCGTTAAGGTGCTAAACTATGCAGTTTAATGTGCTTTATGTACCCTTTTATGACAGTTTTGATTCCTGACACTTAGGAAAGCATTCAGGACCATTTAACCACATTTCTGCATGATATAAGAGTGTTAAAATGCTGAATTTGCTGATTTTCTGCATAATTCTGCAGTTTAGGTGAGTTTTAGGCACTTTCCGGCACTTAAACTATCATTAGGAAGGCAGTTTTGTGATCCTTACTTTCCTACACACTATACTAGTGTAATATTTGGTTTCTGGCTCATTCTGTGTCTCAACACACTGTCTGTCTATGTACTGAACTCTGTCAGCATTTTCCTGATTTCTCTGATAACTGTGCTAACTGTGTTTCATGCATCATTTGAGTCAAATAAGCTCTCATGCAATAATGATATGTCATTTGCAATATGTGATGCACATGTAAGTATAAAGCAGTAATCAGAAAGCAGTTCAAGTCATTAATTGAAATGCAGCACAGTCATTAAGCACTAATTATGGTTTAATAGTTGTACGGATACCTGGAATTTTGACAATTGTCACAATCCGTTCTCAGACCGGTTCTCTACTGGAGAATGGGTAGAGAGCCTGAACGAGTCCAGATTCTAACAGTTTTGAGTAAAAAGTGAAGAATGTTGAAGAAAAGTTTGAATTAGTTGGAAAATGTTTAGATCTAGTCGAGTTTTGTGTTAATTCTTATGGAAATCCTTTAGATATGAACTGTTCTTGGTGAGATGAGGTCACACTTCTGTGTTCATAAGAACCCGAGGTGACGTCACCCTAAAAGAGCCCAAATCAGGTGATTTCGCGGTGAAAAGTAGTGATTTGTTGGAGAAGATGGTGAGAAATTGTGTGCTGATGATAGAAGTACAAGATTTAAGATGAAACACTTACGGAATTGCGAGGAATCGAGAGAAAAGTGCTTGAGAGCGTGCTGGTCGGATAGGGCTGTCACATCAATGAACAGTTGATATGACAGGGGGTATTTATAGTGTGAGAGGGAGAAAGGCGGTGGAGGTTAAGTGGGTCGGATGGCCGTTCGATCAGATGGTCGTCCGATCGGATGGCCTTCCGATCGGATGGTCATCCGGTCGGATGATCATTCGATCGGTTGGTCATTCGTTCTGATGGTCTATGCGAGTTAGTTTTCCGACTTTCGTTTAGTGCGTTGAGCGTTGCGTTGCGTTTAAGCGAGTTATGAGTAAGCGATGCGATAGGATTAAACTATAGTTACACAAATAACATAAGACATAACAACCGTAAAAGTAAACCTGCGTTTAGAGTTTGCGATGGGATTGCGTTGCGATAGAGTTGCGATTGCGTTTGGGAATAACATCCCACAATATATATAAGACACACATAAGTAAGCACATAATATCATACACACATAGAACGATATCAATAACTGCGTTTCGAGTTGTGATGTGATAGCGATGTGATTGCGGTGTGATAGCGTTTAGTATAATAGCGTTTAGTTGCGTTTAGCGTATTGTTACTTCACATAATAATAAATCGTAGTCTAAAATAGCGTCAACCAATATATCAATTACTGAGAAAGGCTAAACTAATTATCGAGTATCGAGAGTACAAGCAATAATTAAGCAAGAAAAGACAGATCTGAATAACAACCTGACTTTTACTTTTACTTTTACTTTGACTTCGGAAAGTCGGGTTGTTACATAAAGACTGCATCATCTGTTAAGTAACAGCAGATGTTAGCTTCATGATACTTTTGTATTCATATTCATCAGTAGAGGTTCTCTTTTGGTAGACCTTTGCTACAACAGTCTTTGTGTTTATCAGCGGAGGTTGTTTTGAACAACAGACTTTGCTTCAACAGATTTTGTGTTCAACAGAGCTTTGGGTTTGGCAGACTTTATCTAAAGAGATGTTGAGTGTATCCCTTTAGTTGTAGATGTTAAAAAACTGTTATTTGTAATTAGAGGTTGCAAAGTATAATTCAAGTGAAGTTATGACAATGATCGCCCATAAATTTGTTAAAGCCTTTTAAATGTCGATGATTGGCCATAAATTTACAGAGTATAATTCAAGCTGTAATGTATCATGAAGAGCCAATTAAAATATAATGAATGTACAGCAAAAATTTAAGTTAATATAACTAACAAGATAAGCATACATGATTATAATTTAAATATTCTTAAGTTTGGAAAATACACAAGTTTCATACATCACAATCCCATAACTTCATCTCACATGAGATAATATCAACAACTATAACTATTTGTAGACTTTCTTTAAGATCAACTTGGCTTTTTCTGTAGAGTAGACAAATTTGCATTTCATATTTCTGTAGATACTATTGGGCTTGGTCAACTTCTTGGTCCATTGACAAGCCGCGTATCTAAATCCCTTGCCATGCTTCTCCCGTCAAAAGTAAATTACATTGTCAACTCCATTCAGATTTTGAACTGTCATCTTCAATGATCAATGAATCCTTGATAATAACGCCACTTTCACATTCAGACGCTTGAAATAAATATAAAATAACAATAATCAATAACAAATAAATAATGTATTTAAGCAAAGTAACAAATTTTTAATTATAACAAACATTTAACAATGAAAGTATGAGACATAATATATTAACAGAACAAACTTACAAAATGTTTACTGTAGTACCATACGAATTCTATGGGATATACATCAGGATCAGCTTCATAATCTGAGATAGCAGCATCAAAATCTGCATCGTCGCCATCATAGGATGATTCATCGGATACAACATAATCACTATAAGAATCTACGTCATTGGATTCTTCAACATCCGACTGATGATCCATATCTTCGGTAATTGGAGCAACTTCTAATTTGGGTGAGGAAGTGTCGCCTTTCGGACTGTCATTGGCTTTGGGTGCAACAATCTCACGTCCATTCAAATTGTCACACCCCCAAAAATACCACAAGCGGAAACCTCCGCGAGGTGTGTGACGTACCAGGATCTAGCCACTAATCATATTGAACCGTAAATAAAATAAACTTTCCATTAAACGAAATAGTATAATTCAAACACCAGTGTAGAAAATTAAACATGTTCAGCAGAAGCATAATAATTTGTTCAATAAGTTTAAATGAAAATGTTCAAAACAATGCAACAGCGAGAAGCGTTTCCAAATGTCTCGACCCATGACCACTCCAGCTTCCCAGACAGCAAGTTCCAAACAGTGTACCTAAGGACCTGCAAGCATGCAGAAAAGTGTATCAGACAACGCTGGTGAGTTCACAGTTTGTTACCAAGTATTGACTTATGTTATGTTGATAATAACTCGATACCGCAGACGGCTCCTTTTTGCCCTTCTCCAATGCTCTATCAAACATTGGTCATGATTTTAAAGTTATTAGTTCACGCCCGTCCTATCCAGGTACGTCGTGAGGGTGCCAAACCTAATAGCGCTATCAACTAATAACCCCGTTGCCCTACAAGCAACTAACCCGGTAGTATGATGGGACTTAAGTGATAGAAGTGAGTGTATTATCCAACATCAACATTTACTGAAAACTGTTTCATATCCCCTGCAAGGATATGGGTTTGTGAAATCCGCCTCACATCCCCTACAAGGATGTGGGTTTATGAAAATCCGTTTATTTTTTTGTCTGTTTGATTGTCCCCACCGGACGCATGCTTGTATTGAGAGAAGTGAACTCACCTTAGTTTTGCTCGGTTTGTTAAGTTACCCATTCCAAGTTAGTCAACCAAATCCTACCGTGGTTATCAATGAAATCAGTTACATAATCAATTGAGTTACGTATATTCACAGTGTGTATTCAAAGCAAAGAACACCGTATAACACATAGCAGTTATTCAAACTAATACAAGTCATAAACTATATAAATTCCGCCTATAACTACTCAAGAGCAAGCACACCATACTTCACATAACACTTTCGTTAACATATAACAAGTTGGATCATTATCAGATAACCTAACCGACATTTAGACACGCAAATCACTACTTATATTGTTTCAGCTTCAACATCCAAAACTGGGCTGTTTTTGGGTATTTTAAATAAATAGTTAACTTGTTCCAAAAATTTCCAAAGTTTTACAGAATGTTCTAAACGGTCCACATCACATTGTGTAAAAATCTCAGGGCTCAATTCGTTACCAATTATTTTATAAAAATCATTTACCGGGCTGCAGTCAGATTCGTCACTTTCTGACTGCAGTCCACGGAAAAAATCATTTAAAATTCATCATAAGTCCGATTGACAAAATTCCAGTTGGAGAATTACGGAGACACCCGTGGCCATCTATTGTACGAATTTCATAAACTAACACTATCCAGATTTCAAGTTATGACAAAGAACATAATACACATTTTCTGCAGAAAAACGCAGCTTCAGTTGCTGAAACAAAATAATTTATCTAAAATAGCAAACGATGTCCAAAAATCATGATTCTAGAGCCATTAGAAGCGTATTTCGAAATAGCACATTATAGACTCAAGAAAATCCAGATTTCATTAAATTATGACCCCATTACAGCCAACTGAAGTTGGCTGAATTCGCTGGACAGATTCCCTGTTTCAGCTCTTGGTGACATAAAACGAGTTTTCGAGTTTCGTTCTCATGTTTTTTTTTTTGGGTAAGGGTTACCCCGGTGAATTTTATAAAACCAAAAAGCACAATTGTGCAACTGAAATGTTACACACCAAAAAGCCTTGGCATACCAAGACTAGAACAATAATCAGCCAAACAAAACTAAAACAGCCAACTAAACAACCACAACAGAACGACCCAGCTCAACCTAAGCAACAAAAATAGAAAGAAAAACCGCACTCTAGCCCGGTTCGATCTCCATGTTGCCACTAGGAATCGGCCATTTATCAAGTAAACTTCCAAGGCCAGGTCTCCACTTGAATTTGAATGTCAAAAGGCGCAAACGAACAGTCCGAATGATCTCCTGAGAAATCACCAGCACCGTTCGCTGGTTCCGAGTGAAAAGCCTATTATTTCTCTCTTGCTAAACAAAATAAGAAGCAGCCGCAACCACCAACCTGCTGATAATATTTTCTGGTTTCTGCAAGTTAGTATTTTGATTCATCCAAGACATAACATCGGCCCATGTACCATTAACACCCTCTATGTTAGCCAACGCCTTAATATTATTCCAAACCTCTGAAGCAAACGTGCATTCAAAGAACAAATGATCTCTTGAGTCTCTGTCATAACTACATAGCGGACAACACATGAGATTTAAATTTGTAGCGCTTCCCGCCTCCCAAACAGACAATCTATCTTGCGTCTTCAATTTATTTCTAATGACCAGCCACAAGTGGAACGAGTGTGTTGGGATGCATTGTTTAAACCACACCATACTAACCCACGACACTAAATATATTCAATCATGTTTCCGATTTCATTATCATGTTTCCGCCATTACACGAATATATTCAATCATCCACAGCAGATTATCATCAAGTTCAGATTATTTATCACTAAAGCATCAAGAACCAACAAGATTCAACTTATACACAAAACCCCAGCGACCAACCAAAACTATAATCAATCATAACATCAACAACAATGATTTCTAGCAATCCTATATTACAAGTAATCATCAAAAACATCAAGGATCATTATCAAACCCAGAAATCGCAGCCAAGATAAGAACAATTAAACAAGAATCAGAACTATTACCAAGTTAAGAATGATATAGAACCAATCAAAGTCGACTCGGTGAACCGCGGCCTTGTGTGTCGCTGATCAAGAAGAAGCAGAGGGAGGGCAGGAGCCTGGAGGTCGCTTTAGGGTTTTGTTGTGTGGGGGCAAATGGTCTCAAGCAAATTGTACGTGAATAAAAGGGGATTAGAGGGTGGGGCGGTTTAGGGTTTTATTGGACTAGGGCTGTTTGGCGAGTTAGTGGGTTTCGGGTTATGTAAACAAACGACATATATATGTAACATTAGCTAATTTAATTCAATTTTTAAATAAGTTAATTATGCAAGTCGTGTGGCATGAGATAGTAAAACATAGTGAAACGTAATTTAAGAATCATGAAACTGAACGACGCTAACCTCGGAAATACGGGTTGTCACACAAATAAAAGACAGTAAGCTGAAAGATGTAATCCGCTGCGTATCTTAAAACAAGTACAACTCCTGTTTGCAGACCCATGTAGTGTACAACCTTTTCCCATCCATCAGTTATAAAGTAACAATTCCGAAGAGGATCCCGTTGAAGTACTACATCAAAAGAGTCTCACTGATTCATATAAATCTTAAATGTCTCTTTAAGTTTACCAACTCCAATACTGATGTTAACTAAGTCCTTGGGTATTAGCTGAACAAAAATATATAAACTTTATTATGAAATCAACAAAGGTACAGTACATTTTAAAGTATATCACTAATTAGTACAGTAATATTTAAGTATTGGATTAAAATACCAAAACTTACCAACACGTCCTTAGAAGCATCAGAAAAACTATGGAGAATGAATCCATACATCCAAAGTTCCTCTCAAATGATATTGATGTGAACATAGAAATCATTGGGAGTTTTGTTGGATAATGATGAACTTTTTCAAAAGGTGTCAGCAGATATGTATATGGTGCAGTTTTTTTTAAATACCAATAGATATCCTTCTTTCAATGAAAGGTCAGAGACAACTGAGGACCATCCTTCTTTTAGAGCAAAACTTCCACTGTGTTTTGAAAATCGGATCTCCCATCTCATACTGTCACTCTATAACGGAAATATTACTAGGAACTTCATTGACTAAATGATTGTTTGCAAAGATTTGTGGTATTACCTGTGGAGTTCAAGTATTTAAGTATTGTCAAGTGTTATATGTGAATTAATCGTTAACAATAAAACTGTAGAAAATGGTTTTAATGTAATAATCTTACCAAGATTTTGGAATTAAGATAGTCCAAATATTTATAAAAAGACATCTTCCACGATATGATGTTTATCTAAAAATCAAAGAAACAATGAAACAATTTATTTTATAAGATACTTCATTATTTATAAAGACTGTGATAACAAATATGAACCAACAATGTTTAACATATCTATGTCATTCAAATAACGCATTTAATATTTATCAATTTATTTAGAGCAAATCAATAAATAAAGATTCCTCGAAAAACTGTAGAACCGAGTAGGAAGGAAATAACATTTTTTAGAAGTCCATAAACAAAAGATTGGTCATTTGATCATATTATTTAATATCAAGTAAGAAAAATAACAAAATATACCTTATCGATTGCTTTCAAGAAACCAAATGCAGCACCATATTAAAGAAAACTTCGAATCGGAAACATGATAAAAAATAAAAAACTTGTAAAATGAAATTTATACATCATCTAAAACATGCAATACATGATCACAATCTTCATAACAGTTATTAATGATGTGCATATGAAACTCATGTGCATACAAATTTTAATAAATATTATTATACCTTGATCGAAGTTGTTGATGATGTCAAAAGTAAGAAGTATTCAAGTGGAATGATTGAATATTGAAATGGACATCGGTGATTAAAACTTGAAGCACTTTTTATGAGATCAGACAAACAATTTTGTAAAGGGATGTGTAGAGTCGTTAAAAAAGTAAAGTATGTTTTTATCTGCCTCTATGTAAAGATCGGAGTTTATCTGATTGGTCCACACAATACAATTAAACAGCCATTGGAATAATAAATTACATCTTACCGCCATTGAGATAAGTAAGTTACATTTTACCCCCTAATACAACTGTCATATTTTTATCCTTAAATATAAAATAGTATCAATTTCAAATCTGTATTATTAAATACTTCAAATCATTTTCACAATACTTTCTAAGTCCTTTTCTTGAGTGGTCAACAATCTTCTTCATTCAGGTATTTGAAATTTTGGATACAGATAACAGAATTTCAATTAAGTATGAACTGTTCCTTCAAGCAAGTCAAAGTCAAATCTGTGCTGAAGCAAGGAAAAAAAGGAAGCATGTTCTGCAACAAAAGAGAAACAACAGTGGTTGTCATCCTATATCAACATCCAATTCTGTTGAAATGATTCTATTATCAAATACTACAAATGGTATGTCTTATAGGTTTGCAAACAAATTTCAAAAGAAATATATATTTATATGTTACCTTTTGGGAATCCTTACATATGTCGTATTTTACAAGTTTCAACCACCAATGTTGAAAGAAGGAATGTATATCATTTTACTGTTTATGCTACTACAAATATTAGAGTAATTTGTGTCACTCATCTACAAAAGGAAAATGTATACTTACTGCAGATATATTTTTTTTTTTGTAATTTCAAATCATTTTCACAATAGTTTCAAAGTCCTTTTCTCGAATGGTCAACAATCTTCTTCATTCAGGTATTTAAAATTATAGATACAGATAACACAATTTCAAGTAAGTATGAAGTGTTCCTTCAAGCAAGTCAAAGTCAATGCTGTGCTGAAGAAAGGGAAAAAAGGAAGTGTGTTCTTCAACAAAAGAGAAACAACAGAGGTTGTCATCCTACATCAACATCTGCTTCTGTTGAAAGGATTCCATTATCAAATACTCCAAGTGGTATATATTATAGTTTTGCAAACAAAATTTAAAAGAAATATATATGTATATGTTATGTTTTGGGAATCCTTACATATGTTCTATTTTACAAGTTTCAACCACCAATGTCGAGAGAAGGAATGTGTATCACCTTCCTACTTATGCAACTCCAAATATTAGTAGTAATTTGTGTCACTCATCTACAAAAGAACAAGGTAAACTTACTGCATATTTTTTTTTTTGTAATTTAATTATGAATTGTAGTTTTGTTCATTTATTTTATATACTTTTGTCTTATAAGATTCATCAAGAAAAATCTCATCAAGGAATGTACATCACACTCCTTTTGGAAGTACTAAGAAAACATCCGATTTTGTTGAGAGGACTCTATTATCAAATATTACAAATTGTATGTTTTAAATGTTTGAAAACAAAATATTTGTTTAATCTTAGGTTTTATGAATTGTTATATATGTCTTATTTTACAAGCTTCAATATAGGTGGAATACCTAAAATTGAACTATCAATGAGTGATGAGATATTAGCAGATTCTATGGTTAAGAAGATTTATGGAATTTCTAAAGGTATAAGATACGAATGTAAATTCCGGTTAAGTTTTCAACATGTATATAACTTATATTGACTTATAAATTTGCTAATTCTATAGATTATATTGATCATGGAGATGCCATCTTTGTGTGTTCTAAATGTGATGCAATGTTATGGGAAGATGAAATGCTTAGGGGAAATCAAAATCGTAAGAAAACATCATATTCTCTTTGTTGTTCAAATGGAGATGTTGAGCTACCACCACCTCCACCTCCTCCATTACTACGTCATTTATATAAAAGTCATACCTCAGAGTCTCACAATTTCATGAATAATATTCGAGCATATAACATGATGTTTTCGTTCACATCTCTTGGTGGGAAGGTTGACAAAAGTCATCAGAGAGGCAAAGGTCCTTATGTATTTAGACTACAAGGTCAGAATTTTCATCGAATGGGTAGTCTACTTTCGGACGATGGGGAAGAACCCAAATTCTCATAGCTTTACATATATGATTCACAAAACGAGGTGGTAAATCGTCAAAAAGCAGTAAGGTAATTTCTTTATAAAATAGTGGCATTTATGAATATATATATATATATATATATCGCTTCCTAGTATATTCACATCCATGTTTCATTTGAAACGAATGTAAATTTTAACATTTTATATTTCTTGCAGTTCTCAGATAGAATCCAAAACTACAAGGAAATAACCAGCTTGATAGTACAACCATCAAAAGTCTTAAAAATATGTTGGATTCTTACAATCCTTTTGCCCAGTCCATCAGAATGGTAAGAGATTGTTTTCAAGAAAATGAGTGGCAAAATACTTTGAAGCTTATTGGAACAAGAGATAAGGATGGAAGAGTTCACAATTTGCCAACAGCATCAGAAATTGCTGCGTTAATAATTGGTGATTTTGATGGAATGTTTGATAAACGGGACATTGTTGTTAGAAAGAAGTCTGGTGGTCTTCAAAGAATTAGTGAGCTTCATCCCTCTTACCTTGCTTTACAATATCCACTTATTTTCCCATATGCAGAAGATGGTTATAGAGTTGGTATTAAACATAGAGGGATTGCGGTTGATAATGAGGTACTTAGAACCAACCTTACAATTAGAGAATTATTTTGTTACAAAATTCAAGATAGACAGAATCAGTTTTCATTGTTAGTTAATGCGAAAAAACTATTTCAACAGTTTTTGGTTGATGGATACACGATGATAGAATCTGCCAGGTTGAATTATATAAGGTCACAACAACCGAAACTTAGAACGCAAAGTCTTAAGAACTTGAATGCTACTGTTGAAAGTGGAGAGAATAATGCCTCAAGTTGTGGTAAACCTATACTTTTACCTTCATCATTTAATGATGGTTCTAGATATACGATGCAAAAGTACTTTGATGCTATGGCAATTTGCAAGTCTGTTGAATATCCTGATTTATTCATAACGACGACTTGTAATCCCAACTGGCCTGAGATTTATAGGTGTTTGCATGATAAAGCCCTTAATGCTGAAGACAAACCAGATATTATCTCTAGATTATTCAAGTGTAAATTGGATCATCTTATAAAAGATTTCAAGAAAGATAAATTCTTTGGTGATATACAAGCAGGTACCTTTTACTTATATTTTTTACTTTGAACATCTAATTATATTTATCTAACAACTCACTGTTGAAAAATTTCAGTTATGTATACAGTAGAACTTCAGAAGCGTGGACTGCCACATGCTCACGTATGTTTGTTCTTGAGTGCTAAAAGCAAATTTCCAACTGCATCTGATATTGATCGTGTTATTAGTACTGAGATACCAGATAAAGAAAGAGATCCTGAATTATATGAGCTTGTCAAGCAATTTATGATTCATGGACCATGTGGTACAGACAACCCACTTTGTCCATGTATGGTTCAACAAAAATGTTCTAAAAAATTTCCCAAAAAAATATGTAGATGAGACTTGTGTTGATTCTGAAGGATATCTCGTCTATCGTCGTCGTCAAACAAGTAATACAGTAGTAAAGAATGGAGTGGCACTTGATAATAGGTTTGTAGTTAGTTCCTTACAATACTCTCCTACTCAGAAAGTATCAGTGCCACATTAACGTTGAATGGTGCAACAAGTCATGTTCTATCAAATATTTGTTTAAATATATTAATAAGGGGCCTGATAGAGTCACATCTTCTGTTTTTCAATCCAATAGCACCAACATTGATACGCAACAAAATGTAGCTGTAGATGAGATAAAAGCATACCTTGATTGTAGATATATCTCTGCTTGTGAAGCTGCTTGGAGAATATTCATGTATGATATACATTATAGATATCCAGCTGTTGAAGTATTGCCTTTTTCATTGTGAAGATGGTCAGAGTATTGTGTATAACGATCATGATAATTTGTGTGATATTGTTACTGATCCAACTGTGAAAATGACAATGTTCACAGAGTGGATGAATTGTAACAAAGTCGATGAATTTTCCAGGACATTGAAGTATGTTCAGTTTCCGGGATATTATGTATGGAAAGCTAAAAATCGGAAATGGAATCGAAGAAAGCATCCGTATGGATTAGTTGGGAGGATACATTATGTCCCACCATCACTTGGTGATTGTTATTACCTAAGGATTTTACTGAATCATATTAAGGGACCAACCTGTTTTAAAGATATAAAAACAGTTGATGGACATGTTTTTGAAACATTTAAAGATGCAAGTTTTGCACGAGGACTGTTGGATGATGATAAGGAATATGTTAATGCCGTCAAAGAAGCTAGAACATGGTTAACCAGAGATTTCTTGAGGACTTTTTTGTAATGTTGTTGTTGTCAAATTCGATATCTCATCCTGGTGTTTTTTGATCGGAAACGAAGTCCCTGTTATGTGAAGACATTCTGTATCAGCAACGAAGATAACTGGTATTGCAGGTAATGTGATTATATCATTAAAGTTATATACAACTACATTAATATTATGCAATAGCTCCATTATTGGGAAAAAACTAATACTTTTTTCAACATTTGTTTTAGATTTGGTTCTTCAACAAGAAGAACTTGAAAATATTTGTCTATCTGAAATTGAAAAGTTTCTGCTTATCAATGGGAGTACAGTGAAAAATTTTGATGATATTCCAAGTGTTCCGGACAATTATGTTTCATCGTCGAACAATCGATTGATAATGAAAGAACTATCGTATGACATAGTAGCTTTTCAAAGGGAACATGATGGTTATGTAAAGTGTTTAACTACCGAACAGGAAAGAATTTATAAAATTGTTATGAAACCGATTGAAAAAGGTGATGGAGGTGTCTTTTTGTATATGGTTATGGTGGAACTAGAAAGACGTTTCTTTGGAAGACATTCGCAGCTACATTACGATCGAATGGTGAAGTTGTATTGAATGTTGCATCCAGTGGAATTGCTTCACTTTTGCTGGATAGTGGTAGAACTGCCCATTCAAGGTTTGTAATTCCAATCAACATTAATGAGGATTTAATATGTTCGATAGAGCCTAATACTGAATTAGGTAATTTAATTAAAAGAGCAACTTTGATTATTTGGGAAGCACCTATGACTCACAAGCATTGTTTCGAGGCTCTCGATAGAACAATGAGAGACATATCACGTTCCAGTCAACCGAACATGGAATGCAAGCCTTTTGGAGGAAAGGTCATTCTATTTGGTAGTGATTTTAGACAAATTCTTCCGGTCATCCCTAAAGGTACCAGAACAATGATAGTCAATGCGTCTTTGAATTCTTCTTATATATGGCGATACTGTCAAGTACTAAAGCTAACTGAGAATATGAGATTAAGAGTTAGATGTCAGGAAACAGATTTGAAAGAAATAAAGGAATTTGCAGAATGGATTTTTAAAGCTTGGTGATGGTCTGCTTGGTGAAGAAAATGATGGTGAGGTATATATTGAAATTACAGATGATTTACTTATTCATGACCACGTCAATCCTATTTCTTCTCTTATTTCATTTACGTATCCGGACATGAATAAGTTTTTGTGGGATTTAATGTATTTCCAACAAAGAACGATTCTTGCTCCAACTAATGAAGTAGTGGATTCAATAAATAAAGAGTTGTTAGAGAATCTGCCTGGTGAAGAGAAGATTTATTTTAGTTCAGATAGTTTATGTCAATCCGAGGAAGAATCAGAGCTTAACATGACATTGTTTCCTCCTGATGTGTTAAACAATCTTCGTTTTTCTGGTTTACCTAACCATAAATTAGTATTGAAACTTGGTGCTCCAGTGATGTTACTTAGAAACATTGATCAGGCAAATGGATTGTGTAATGGTACACGTTTACAAGTCACGAAACTCGAAAAAGTTGTGATTGAAGCAAAAATTATTACAGGGACTAATATAGGTCACCATACTTTGATTTCAAGACTGAAGATGACACCTTCTGATAAAAGAATACCAGTGAAGATTTCTTGAAGACAATTCCCACTTTCACTGTGTTTTGCTAGGACAATAAATAAAAGTTAAGGACAATCGTTGGAGCGTGTTGGTTTGTATCTTCCACGTCCAGTGTTTAGTCATGACCAGCTCTATGTTGCTGTATCTAGGGTAAAAGTAGGAAGGGGTTGAAACTTTTGATTTGTGATAAAGAAAAACGAGTTTGCACAACCACTACTAATGTAGTTTACAAAGAAGTTTTACAAAATCTATGATGATACTTAACATCTGTCAAGCTGGCAACGTCTGTTGGGTATAACGGAGGAACAGTTGTTAGGAAATGTTTGTTGGAAAGCAATAGAAGTTTCTGAAAGCATCTGATACTTGCTCTGCATGAATCCTATCATGAGAACTTATCCCAGGTCTCATTTTTAATGAGAGCATTAAATTCATTATTCATAACATTATTTTCTTAACATCTGTTCACTAACCCTTTTAACTTCTGTTGACTAACCTTTTTAACATGAGTTGACTAACATCTGATACTTATCATCTATCAATGTGGCAAACTCTGTTGGAGATAATGGATAATAGTTGTTAACAAACGTCTATTGGAAAGCAACAGATGTTTTTAACAGTCGATAGACAACAATGGTTTGGTTATCAACATAATGGAATTCCTGTTGACTAAACCTATTGACCATTAGTTTATGTCAATTTTGTAAGTCTGCACTAATTATTTTTTTACTTTCGATTAAAACGTGTTATGTATGGTTTTCTAAAAACCACCCGTATTTACACACGGGTAAATACGGGTTTTACCGCTAGTAAAATAATAAAACAAAGAGACATGGACCGTATTCATTGCTCATCCAAAGTTCCAAAGTAGAGTAAAAGATAAGGAAATGACACATGTCAAACCACAATTGCTCATCAGATTTCCACCTCATCATCCAGATAACATCCAAAACATCATCACCTTCCCCCTCCACACAACACACACAGAGCTAACAGCTCCTCGTCAATGGCGGTTTTCACAAACTAAATGGACCAAATCAACACTCAATCTTCAACAATGGCTCCATCTCTAACCGCCAAGTCATTCCTCTTAACCACCACGCCTCACACACATCTCACATCACTCAAAACCAGAAGATTCATCCTATGCGCGAAGAAATCCGATACCGATTCGGATACTCCCAATCCGAATTTGAATAATTTGAATTTGAATTTGAGTCAATTTCGGTTGAATTTTGAGTTTGCGAAGGTGAGTGATGTGAGGTCGTTGATACCGGTCGTTAGTAAAACGGCGTCGTCTGGTACGGTGTTTGGTAAGCGGAAGGATTCGAATACGGTGTTTGTTGCCGGAGGAACTGGACTGGCTGGAATTCGGATTGTTCAGAGCTTGCTCCGAGAAGGCTTTAGTGTTAGGGCGGGTGTGCCGGAGCTTGGAGCCGCTCAGGATTTGGCGCGGCTGGCGCTTGATTACAAGGTTGTTTATCTAACATTAATTAAAATTTTAATGTGAAACCATTGGGTTATTCTTAGGCAGCGTTCATGTAATGGAATAGGAATTGGAATTTAAGTGTGTTTGTTTCGCATAATGGAATGGTATCTGGATGGAATTGAAATATAGAACTCTTACTTATGTTGTTCAATTCCAAATCCATTTCGTGAAACAAACGCTACCTTAATGTCTATGATTATGCACGTTAGATTATGATATGCATATGATCCAAGAGTTAACTTAGGGGGTGTTTGGGATTGCTTATTTCCATCGACTTTTAACTTATTAACTTTTTGAAAAGTTAAAAAGTTGTTTGGGATTGCTTATCTTGCGAGGAGAATCTAATAGTAATAAAAAAGTATACATAATGCCACATGATATTCTCATACTATAGCAAGAGTCTACTTAATGTCACATGTCATTCTCTTCTTCAATTCACTATTATTAATTAATTAATACAAAACAATAAAAAATTCCTTAACAACTTAATACTAGTAAATATTTTATTGTTTACTTAAATGTTGATTATTTACATTTGAGTTATCTAAAATATATACTTAGTTATTACTAACATTCATAATAAACAATTTCAAATAATGTTAATGTGACAATACTTTCTTATTCTTTAAAAAGATTTTTTATTATATGTTTAAAACATCCATTAAATAAATTATTATTTTATATTATAATAATAAAAAAGGTAAAGAATAGGTTAATCTGATATTTGAAAAGCGGTTTACTTCCATGCTTTGAAAACACTTTTAATGTTATTAGACCCATGTAATAAACAGGTTTAAGGATAGAATATCTTCATAATAATTTTGATGTAGGTCTATACTCACCGGATGTCCTAAATGAAGTTATATTTTTAGGCTTGCCAAACCATTGATAATTAACAAAGGTTAGTGTTCCAGTGACGTTATCAAGAAATATTGATTGAAAAATGGTTTATGTAATGGAACTCGACTACAGGTCATATCACTGGGTGATCAGGTTATTGAGGCATTCATATTATCCGGAAGTAATACTAGCACTTGAACGTTTATCCCTAAAAGAATTGGTTTTTATACATGACCAAATGTTGCATCATCTATGGTAAAAAATCAATTATGTAAATTTATGAAGAGAATATATAATTAAATAATTTACAAATTTATATCTTTAAATCCGTATAGTACACGGGTCTAATAATCTAGTAAGTTAATAAGTCACAATTTCTGACTTGTTAACTTTAGAAAGAAGTCAAAAGGAGTTAAAAATAAGGAATCCCAAACACCCTCTTACTTGGAGTCTTGGACTATTTAGATACAAGAAAACAAGGCCCAAACATATAAATAACATTAATTGGGCTATGAGTGGAATTACAGGCCCATAGGTTTGGCCCAACTGGGCGATGAGTAGAGTTACAACTTACAGTCCATAGGCTGTTTGACCCAAGTGTGCATGGCCGACCGTGAAGGTGGACGGGGAGGACCACCGGTCAGGGCCCGATATTTCGAAGAGCACGTTATTTTATAAAAAACTCCGATATGTATATGTAAAAATAAATTAATTAATAGGTATACCCATACAAACACCAACATAGGCCACTTACAAAACTATTTTTATGGTTTAGATTAGTTATTAGCCCATTGGCATTAGGTTTAGACCTTTAGTGAACCCAATACCCAATTTCGTTAAGGCCTAAGGGCACATTTTTTCGAGCTCGAACAGGGTACAAGAATTCTCATGGCCGGCCCTGCAAGTGTGGGATTAAAATTTCATCAATTAGGGGTCTGATTTCGTCACCAATGATTTTTCCCATTTCTAGTGATTTTCAGTTTTACTCTTTGTAGTGGAAAACACAAAACTCGCTGATTGCCTTAGTTTATGTCTTTAATTTCAGTATTTATTTGACAATATACATTAGTAAACGCGTAAATTAAAGTAATTAGTGATTTACATGTTACTAAAAAAGACTCATAGATCCTTACAATTTGGGAAAATTCTTCATTGACGAAATCAGAGTCTTAATTGATGGAGTTCAGATCCAATAGTTGGGTCAAACAACTTATGTCTATTGCGACATGATCACCCATCAGCTCTGCTTATGAGCCCCATAATTCCACTCATAGCCCAAGTTATGCTCGTTAGTTTTGGCCATTTTCGCTAAGTTTCTTTATAAATAAGACTCCGCTAAATCTTTGATCTGCTTGGTAATTTATGCACTAACTAGATTCACAAATAATCGATATTGCATATTTGCAAACTCTGCAGGTCATCTCCACTGAAGAATCCAAACGTCTAAACGCAGTCGAATCCACATTCCAAGACCCTGAAGCTATTGCAAAAGCAATCGGAAACGCCACCAAAGCAGTAGTCACAATCGCTCCATCCGAAAACGGTCCAACCACAGAGGTCACCACATCAGAAGCCCTGCAGTTAATTCAAGGCGCTCAACTAGCCGGTGTGAGCCACGTCATCATAATCTATGAAACATCACCACCGTCTTTCACCTCAACCAACAATGTACTCGATGGGATCTCAATGTTCTTCAACAACTTGTTTTCAAAAACACAGCCGTTGACTTTCAAAGAGTTTGTAGATGGATTGATTGCAACTGATGTGAAGTACACTTTGATCAAGACTAAAATGAGCGATGATGATGGTTATGAGAGTTCGTATAACTTTGTTGTGTCGGCTGAAGGGATCACCAGGGAAAACGACTACAAAGTAATGTAATGTATGCCCTTCTTTTTTTATTCGAGTCGTTTTAGATCTTTGGATATGTTTTAGGAAACCATTAAAAGAGTTCAACTTTACTTTAATTTAAGACTGTTTTTTTTTTTCCGTATATGATTGAAATATGATCATGAAAACTGTAGGTAGCAAAGTCTAAGATTGCATCATTGGTGGCGGATGTTTTCTCCAATACAGAAGTAGCTGAGAATAAGGTACACTATCAGCTACAAGTATTTCAAATTCTCAAAAAACCATAAGAGATGGTAAAATGAAGGGGTTGACTAACGGGTCAAAACGAGGCTGGCTGAAAACAGTTATATATTGATCTTATAAACATTTCTGTGCCAAATATGATCGACCTTTTTTTCAAATATTAAGATTTAGTAGGTTGTATGAGTTAAGAATACACATTGGAAGATTGTGACCCCTTTCTTTATTAAGTATTTTTTTGTATTATTATATTATCCATCCGACCCTTTAAGAGATAAAACATAATCCAAACTGACACGTTTATAAACAAAAAGGTCGAAATTGCCACCTCTAGATGCTATTGACTCCGTTATTTTGGAAATATATTTTTAATTCTTTGATTATCCTATTATGTGATTAGATATGTATATAAAACAATTGTTGTGCTTTTTATATTAGTACCAAAGCTGTTTTTATGACTCGAACCTGTACGCAACCATCAAGCAAAAAATGTAGTTAATCTTCAGTTCGTTTCTTCGTGTTCTCTCAGAAAATGTATTTTTTTGCTCAAATTCATGACATATTCGTAGAAAACCGATTTGATTTAGTTGTTATCAATTTATTATTATACGACAAAATCAAGTTATTTTCTTTGTCAGGTTGTTGAAGTTGCTACAAGTCCTGATGCAGCTGCAAGGCCTGTGAGTGAACTTTTCAGGTAATCTTTGAAAATGCATATGCAAAAAAAGTAAAAGATAATAGCAATTTTCGTCCTCAGGTAATATTTCTGTTAGAAGTGGTGGTTTGCTGATATTGGCCCAGTTGCTAATGAATTTATATCTTAAATAGATCAAATTAAGGTAAAAAGGCAACGGGCTAAATTGGCTAAAAGTCGTCCAAAGTATACCTTTAGCATACAACACACTAACATCATTGTATTCAAAATGTAGTTTATTTTGAAATAATATAGTTTTTGGTAAGGGTGAAAATCATGTCAGTTTAGAGTTGGCGGGCCTGAATAACCCTGCTAGAGCACAACCCGACTACCTAAACGTTTCGAAAAGTTGAACATTAACCCAGACGGGTTCGGGGTTATATGGGTTGTAAATAAGTTGACCATTCTGTCACCTCTACTGTAACGTATTATTTTTTCAACTTCATTTCTTCCAGTGCCATTCCGGAGGACGGTAGAAGAAAAGCTTACGCAGAAGCCAATGCAAAGGCAAAAGCCGAAGAAGCCATGATAGCTGCTGAAAAAGCAACCGAATTAGCCGAGAACGAGGTTAATAATCTGGACCCCCTAGACGACATGCAAGAACGTGCCACAACAGCCCGAAAGCAATTCACAAACCTCGTTGACCGGTTCAAAACCGTCACCAATGCCACAGAGAAACCCGCACCCGAACTCACACCCAAAGGCAGCTCGGACCAAGAGTCAGACGGTGCACCAGGGTTAGCCTTGTCATGGGAAAAACTAAGCTCAAGGCTCGCAACAGCGGTTAAGAATAACCCGATTGAGCTACCGAAAGTACAGATTGCAACGGTTAGAGGTCAAGCCAAGGCTCAGTCCTTGACACCTAAGAAAGCCGTGGTCAAGAAGCCTGCGACGGCTAAAAAGGTGTCACCGCCGGTGCAGCCCAAATCCAAGGAGTCGAAAGCAGAGGTGAAGAAGATTTTTGGGGGCATGTTTCAGCAGGAAACCATTTATGTTGATGATTGATCAATTTTAGTAATATAGTTGAATCCTGGTCCCTTCAACTTATTCCATTAAATCACACGTTACATTTAGTTTCCTACTCATTGTGTAAAAGTTATTATTTTCAAAATTTTATATAAAAAAAAATAAAGATTGTATTTATTCAAGTATTGGATCAAGATTTTGAAATACTTGATTTAAGAATACTCGAGAGACAAGAATTGATAAATGGTTAACCGTTGTGATCATGGATGTCTCATATGATATGTAGTTTTGCCTTTATTATGTCAAGACTCACCATTCGTTACCTCCATGTTTTGTTTCTGTATAGGAAATACATGTGAAATATAAGTATTATTTATATGAACCAGATGCTAGACGATACTAGGCTATGTGCTATGGGGAGTGTCCGATCCGAGTGTCTGCCGTTGATATGAAATGAACTTTAGATTTTAATTTTCAAACAAACATTATGATAATGATGCATATACCGAACAAAGACATTTCAGACCAAACCACACAATAAAATGTATGGAGTAACATTGTTTTGGAGCATCAACATATACAATAGACCAAGAGTTATACGGATCAAAGAGTCTTCTAAACCAAGACGGCATGTCGTCATCAAGACCAAAAGTCATCTGAATCAAGAGTTATTATATACAGTCACCAACAATCAACAACACGAATACAACTTGAAGAAGTTTACAAAGATATCACTTGTTATCTAGGGGATTGATGACGTATCCCTTTAAAGTCAGGGAGGATATGAGTTCAACCCATTGGATTCACTCCATTTGTATCTATCTTAAAGCTAAAAGTCGGTGGATTTTTTATTGTCACCCACCGACTGTACAACATGGCCATTTTAGTCCTTAGTTTATTGCTTCATAATTCCATAGTTTATCCGCGATGGCCAAAATAATAAGTGAAAGTAATTACTGGGGTACAGTACATATATATAAAGAGCTTCAATCAATTTGTTGACTTTGGTTTATTTCCAATAAAACGTCACTTAAAATTTCCTTCGTAACTTTTCGTGAGTTTGTCATTATAAATTAAATCGAAAACAAGGTGATTATAATTTACGATGAGTTCCATACAATTGATCTTAGGTTAGGTTACCTTGTATTCTACTTAATCCTCGAAAAGAACATTGTTGAGTCAGCGGAATCTCAATGACAATGCCGGAACAGTCAGCGAAGAAGTGGCTTGAACGGAAACGATCAACAACAAGGTTCCAATTGCTTTGGCGACCGTGGCTCAACAAGAACAGATACCTGCCAAGGTGCAGAGTCGTCGGCTTCACTTATGGTGGTGCGTCGGATGTATTGGTCTTCCCGCGGTACAAACGGAGACGACTATCAGAATCTAGCAATGGTTAGTTAAACGCATGTGGGTTAAATTATGTAGATACTATACGAGCTATTGTCCAATGAATAAGGAAGCTTACCGAATGACCAATCAACGTTGTGGTAGTGCTCATCAGTTTACTTGCGCCCCCAAATAGACGAACCATAGGCGAACCTGACAGGCGATATCAGTTCAAACTGGTGGCTGGCGGTGGCGATTTCGCCAATACTTTTGAAGGTGTACAGAAAGGTTGAACGAGAGGAAACACTATCTTTTGAAAGGGTTGCGTAAGGAGTGAAACGATATGAATGAGTTTGATTAATAGGGATAATCTATTGTTCGAAAGGGATACAAAATCCGCAATGTACTTTTAGGATCAGAATACACACACGAACACAGAACTCACACACACACACAATTTTCTGTTGAAGAAACACAAAGATTTATAGTGGTTCGGTCGATTCTGACCTACATCCACTCTCGGTAACTAGGAATATTTGTATTAAGCTTTTGGTACAATTTTCAGATACATAACAATCTCATATATATAAGATTGAGGAAAGAGAAGAAGTCCCAAAACATGATCCGTGAAAGAAGGGTTCAGAGAAGATTGGATCATCTCAGCCCTTTATCTTCTTATCCTGTTTTGATCAGAAATCATTTTCTGATGTCCACTTGCTCAAGTGGCCTCCACACTCAACAATCTCCCACTTGAAGCCACGGAATAATCTTCACCTGTGCTTCAACTGTGCATCAGTATCTCTGAAAAAAAAACTTTGATCTTCATACATTCCTAGTTACCCGGCCTTCTCTTCAATTAACCTGAAGGCCAGTTGAAGCTATGCAAAGCTTCAACTTCTCTAAGGTGACAACCTTAGTCAACATATCAGATGGATTTTCACTTCCTTTGATATTCTTCAACTTCAGAGTGCCTTCACTAACTTGCTCTCTGATGAAGTGATATCTCAGTTGTATGTGCTTTGTCTTCGAATGGAAGACATGATTCTTTGCAAGATGAATTGCACTTTGATTGTCACAGAATAGTGCACAATCAACTTGTTCCTTGCCGAGCTCTTTGAGAAAATTCTTCAACCATATAAGCTCTTTGCTTGCTTCAGCAACTGCCATATACTCTGCTTCTGTGGTTGAAAGGGCAACACTTTTCCGCAGTCTGGACATCCAGCTTACTGCAGTGCCTCCCACTGTAAAGACATATCCGGTGGTGCTTTTGTAAGATTCTTTACAACCACCAAGGTCAGCATCCGCAAAACCCTTCAGAATAACATTTTTCCCCTTAAACTGTAATGCCACTTTTGAAGTCCCCTTCAAATATCTTCGCAGCCATTTAACTGCTTCCCAATGTTATCTCCCTGGATTGGACATAAACCGAGTAACAACTCCTACTGCATGAGCTATATCTGGTCTTGTGCATACCATTGCATACATGAGGCTACCAACTGCCGATGCATACGGAACTTTAGCCATTTCTGCTTTGTCTTCATCTGATCTGGGTGATTGAACTTTAGAAAGCTTAAAGTGACTTCCCAAAGGTGTGCTTCGAATCTTGGCGTCTTTAAGGCTGAATCTTTCTAACACTTTCTCAATGTACTTCTCTTGAGAAAGTGTCAAAGTGTCACACCCTGGCTTTGCGGAAGCGTGGTTAATTTGGTGTGACTTCTTAATACCATAGCTTAACCATAACAAAGCTATATGAAATAAAATCATGCAAGATCATCCATAGATTTAATGTTTTACAAACTGAAGTAACATAACATTGTCTTAACGGAAACACATCTTAACGACATAAACATTGTTCAACAACAAAACATAAGCATAGTTTAAGGACTGTGACTTGTCCAGGAAAGAGTCACATTCCCCAAACCCGGATGACCTCGTAACTAGTGCAGCGGGAAAACGGGACATACCGCGCCAGATCCTTTAATTCCCTGAAATACATGTAAGTTGAAAAATCAACAATAATGTTGAGCGAGTTCATGTGTAAGTGAGTAAGTAAACCTTTGTGAGTTTAAAAATAGTCTTGGTATGTAGCAAATAAGGGAATTGAGATCACCAATGGTTTGCAAGGCCACTGATATATGTGAAGTGCAAATAGGGAGACTCAAACCTAGCAGATTTCGCCACGGCATTTGTATGTGGACAAAGTCACCCCGAGGCCCGTTTCTAGTTTGGCCTGGGGCTGGGCTCGCTACACCCAGATAGATCTACCGCTCCTGTCCCTCGGTCCTGCCATGAGGACTAATGGCCTCATATTGCTCCTATCCACTCACATGATCTAAGTAGTAAACCTCCTTACGCTAACCATACCATGTATAAAGTACTTGTAATCAAAGTAACATGTATTTCACCCCCGCAGTTAAGAAAACTGAAAACAGTTAGAGAAAAGGGGGACATGAACTCACCGTGGTGCGTCTCTACCAAGTATGCCTCCAAATCAAACAGCTGTGTGACGACCTACACGTACTAATTCTATTAGACGGACGGCCGTGCCTTAGCTTTATGGTTTAAGTTTTTGGGAAATAGTTAGGCAACTATTTCGTGTTTACATTCTGTATATACTTGGTAGTCATTTTTCCCTTCCCAAGGATGGGGGATTTAATACATGTGCGTTCGTATAATTCGGATTACACTACTAAGTCTCACTTAATATATTT
The DNA here is from genome assembly GCA_030545235.1 of Helianthus tuberosus. Classification (NCBI taxonomy): domain Eukaryota; kingdom Viridiplantae; phylum Streptophyta; class Magnoliopsida; order Asterales; family Asteraceae; genus Helianthus; species Helianthus tuberosus. The sequence goes on along the minus strand of CM060416.1, from coordinate 82,182,984 downwards.
TATTCCTAGCTCCAAAATATAAATATTCTTCTCAAAAATATTATACTTTAATACATGTGATTTTCCCAAAATAATACTCAGTAATATTATTTTTACCCTAAAAATAATATTTACGTAGTTCACAAAATAATCATAAACACTTATACAAGTGATGTTGTGAAGAATATATACTAAATACATTTATGTATCACGTTTTATTTTGTGAAAATCCCACCTCCGATGTTTTGTAAATATAGTCGTAGCGAAACTTATATTTTGAAAACAAGTCAAAATGTATTTCTAACACTTATAGTGAAAATATTTCTAAGTGTTAGGTTTTTGGAAAAATTTCGCCAGAGTTTCCTCTGTAACTGGAGGTGGCCACGCTTTCAAGCGTATCATTTTCTTTTATAAATCAAACCAACAATCTTCTTATTCAATCAAAACAATGTTCAAATCACAAACTAGTCAAAATATGTATATAAATCGCATAAATTTCATGAACTTGTGATTTATTCAAACTATGAAGTAAATCCCATTACTTTTAGTGGATCTTTATATAAAACTATCCGATTTTGTAAAAACCTCGTTTTTATGAAAGTTCCATCTTTACAACTTCTCGTCATCCGTTTCAAAAATAGTTATTTTGTCGAAACTTTGTGTTACACAAGTGTTTACACACTTGTGAGTTCTAAAAACCATTCGTGTTAGTGTAAGATCCGTCTTTAAAAATATGTTTTCTCTTGACACGTGGTCCTTTGAAAGTACCGCTTGTAGATACGTAGATCTACTAGTTTTAAACACTATTGTACAAACAAAATCGCTTTTACACAAGTTCATGATATGTGTGTGGTAGAGTTTCGCCCTTTAACCCTTGTTACTTCCAAAACAACCTTATGTCGAGATCCAAGATCGTGACCAACCCGGGTTAAATGACGATCCGAGCTACCACAACATAGATCGGGTCCAAATAACCACACAATTTGATTACTACAACATTTACACAACTTATAAGTTTTTAACCATCTTTTTAAGTGCTTTTAGTAGACTTTAAAGCATTAACTTGTAAGATTTCGAGTTTTAACCGTTACACATCGTATTGACCACTTCAAAATAGTTCGAGTAGGTGATTTAAGTAACATACCACTAGCTCGAGGCCAGGGAAGATTCTAAGCGCAAATGGGGTGGATAAAAGCAATAGAATGAGGTCCTTCGCCTTCCGTTTGCACCAAGACTCCTTATACGAGATCCTTAACACTTGTAGATGATTGGAATGTGATGAACTAAACTCGAAAATGGTGGTGTGTTCAAGGGGGTGTTCGGCCGTAGCTTCTATAGAGAGAGGGAGAGAGTTTTGAGTTGTGTTGTGAGTTATGGTGTTATGTTGTGTTATGCATCTAACTTATAGACAATCACAAGATCATTAACCAATGGATACTATGTCTTAGAGATATTAAGCACACTTAATATAATAATCAACAAAAAGGACAAGTGTGTCCTCCTCACGGGGACGGTTTGGTTAAGGGGGGGGGGGGTCTAGTTCGAATCCAACCATTAGTTAGGATACTAGTTAGGTTAAGTAAGTTAGTTAGGTGCTTAACCCGGTTAGTTGTGTGTCACACGTTACAATGGGTGTTAGGGTATTCAGGGACCCTAACTGGCTCAGAAAAAGATGAATAATGAAAATAACAATATTTTCAGGTTTCGGGTACAGTCCGGTTGTTCGGTTGGATAGTAATCCGTTAAAGCGTTAACGAAGCTTTAAAGTGTTGTTAATACCATTTTTAGTGACACAACTTATTTCTGACACTTTGGAAAGTGTCTAGCAATATTTTTCTCATGTTTTGGCACTTTATTAGTTAGCTAAAAGCTGAATTATTATGTAAAGTGCTGAGTTTTGTGCTTAGAGCACGTTTTAGGCACATCCAGTCATTGAAACTTATTCCTAGAGACGCAGTTCTACAACCCTTGTATCCCTACACTCACCACTAGTGTAGCAAAATATTTCTGGCTCATACAGGCCTTAGAGGCAGTGTCTGCCTGATGCTGGCTTTATCAGCATGTTCAATAGGTTATCCGTTTATAGTGCTACTGTGCTTTTGTGCATCATGTTTGTCACTAAGGTTCAGCATGTAAACAATGTAGTGACGGTAAGTAAAGTATGATGCAAGTAAGTACATGTATCAGTATTCAAGTAGCAGTTTATTCACAAGTTCAAGCAAGCACAGTAATTAAGCAGTAATTAATTATTAATTAAGTCGTACGGATACCTGGTTTAGTGAGGGTTGTCACATTCTCCCCCCGTTAGAAAAATTTCGTCTCGAAATTTTAAGTTCTGCTTGAAGATGTAGGGTTCTTAGGAAATAGGTGGGGGTATTCCCCTTTCATCCGGTCCTCACGCTCCCAGGTGTATTCAGGACCATGTCTGGCATTCCAACGAACTTTGACGAGCTTGACACTGCTCCGGCGGGTCTTGTTTACTTTCCAATCCGTAACCTCAACCGGTTCTTCAACGAAATGGAGCGTGTCGTCAACATGGATCTCGTCGATGGGAATGGCAATGGTTTCTTGAGTTGGACTTTTCTTCAGGTTGGATACATGAAATGTATCGTGAACACCATTCAGTTCAGCAGGTAAATCCAACTTGTATGCTACTAGTCCTATTCTTTCCAAAATTCTGAAAGGACCAACGTAGCGCGGATTTAACTTTCCACGCTTTCCGAAGCGTGCCACACCCTTCCAGGGTGAAACTTTCAATAACACCATTTCTCCCACTTGAAATTCCAAGTGTTTCCGGTTTGGATCCGCATAGGCTTTCTGTCTGTGGCGAGCTGCTTCGATGCGTTTTAGAATCTGCGCAATCTTGTCCGTCGTCTCTTGGACGATTTCGGGACCAGCAAGCTGCCTATCACCTGCGTCAGCCCAGCATAGGGGTGATCGGCACTTACGTCCGTAAAGGGCTTCAAATGGTGCGACACCAATACTGGTGTGGTAGCTGTTGTTGTATGAAAATTCGACCAAGGGTAAATGCTTATCCCAGCTACCGCCCAAATCCATAACACACGCTCTCAGCATGTCTTCCAAAGTATGTATCGTTCGCTCGCTTTGACCGTCAGTTTGCGGATGAAACGCAGTGCTCAGATTTAATTGTGAGCCAAAAGCCTCTTGGAAGGATTGCCATATCCTTGACACAAACCTTCCGTCTCTATCAGAGATGATCGAGAGAGGCACTCCGTGACGTGCGACGATCTCTCTCATGTATATTTCGGCCAACTTGCTCGTATTATCCTTTTCTCTGATAGGTAAGAAGTGTGCTGACTTTGTTAATAGATCCACTATTACCCAAATAGTGTCATGGCCTCTCGGCGTTCTTGGCAACTTTGTAATAAAATCCATTGAGATTTGTTCCCATTTCCATTTGGGAATCTCAGGTTGTTGCAGAAGTCCTGAAGGCTTCTGGTATTCCGCTTTCACTTTAGCGCATGTTAAACATTTGCTCACATAAACAGCAACATCGCCTTTCATCCTAGGCCACCAATAATAATCTTTGAGATCTTGGTACATCTTATCCGCTCCCGGATGGATAGAGTACCGTGATTTGTGAGCTTCATCAAAAATAACCTTCCTTAAACCTCCAAACAAAGGAACCCAAATCCTTTTCTCAAAACATAACGTTCCTTCCTCGTTTGGTACCAGTAGCTTCTCCATCCCACGGAGATATTCTTCTTCAAGGTTTCCTTCCTTGAGAGCTTCTTTCTGCGCGGCACGAATGCGCAAGGAAAGATCGGTTCAGATAATCATTTCTAAAGCCCTAACCCTTATGGGCTTGATCCTCTCCTTCCGACTTAGGGCATCGGCGACCACATTCGCCTTCCCTGGATGGTACTTTATCTCGCAGTCGTAATCGTTCAGCAACTCAACCCATCGTCTCAGTCTCATATTCAGCTCCTTTTGGTTGAATATGTGTTGTAGGCTCTTGTGATCTGTAAAAATTTTACACTTTGTACCATAAAGGTAGTGTCTCCAGATCTTTAATGCAAAAACCACTGCGCCAAGTTCCAAATCATGTGTGGTATAGTTCTTTTCGTGCATTTTCAATTGACGCGATGCGTAAGCAATAACCTTTTGGCGTTGCATCAACACGCAACCCAATCCTTGGCGTGAGGCGTCACAGTATACCACAAAATCATTTGTACCTTCCGGTAGTGCTAAGATTGGCGCGTTGCAGAGCTTATCCTTTAATATCTGGAACGCTTCCTCCTGTTTGATTTCCCAATCAAACTTCTTATCTTTCTGCGTGAGGAGCGTCAATGGTTGAGCGATCTTCGAAAAATCCTCAATGAACCTTCGATAGTAGCCAGCCAAACCCAAGAATTGCCGAATTTCGGTTGACGTCTTTGGCGTTTCCCAATTCTTAATCGCTTCGATCTTGGTTGGATCCACATGGATTCCATCTCCATTCACCACGTGTCCAAGAAATTGTACTTCACGTAGCCAAAACTCGCACTTAGAGAACTTGGCATACAACTGTTCTTTCTTCAGCAACTCCAAAATAGCTCTTAGATGCTGCTCGTGCTCAGCCTTTGTCCTTGAATAAATCAAGATATCGTCGATAAACACAATCACGAACTTGTCCAAGTACGGCTTGCAAACTCTATTCATTAAGTCCATAAAGACTGCAGGTGCGTTTGTCAAACCAAACAGCATAACAAGGAACTCGTAGTGTCCATAACGAGTTCTGAAGGCTGTCTTCGGGATACTCTCCTCTTGTATCCTTAACTGATGGTATCCGGACCGCAAATCGATCTTTGAATAAAAACTTGTACCTTGCAGTTGGTCGAACAGATCATCAATTCTTGGCAGAGGATATCTATTCTTGATCGTCAGCTTGTTCAGCTCCCGGTAGTCGATGCACATACGAAAACTACCGTCCTTCTTCTTGACAAACAGGACCGGAGCTCCCCAAGGCGAGAAGCTTGGTCGGATAAAACCCTTGTCTAACAACTCTTGAAGTTGTGTCGACAGTTCCTGCATCTCAGACGGAGCAAGTCTATAAGGTGCCTTAGCCACAGGTGCGGCGCCTGGAACTAAGTCAATGCGGAACTCTACTTGTCTCTGAGGTGGCAGTCCAGGTAAGTCCTCTGGGAAGACTTCTGGATATTCCCTCACGACAGGGATGTCTTCTATTCTTGGCTCAGCAGTCTTCTTATCCACAATGTGTGCCAGGAAGGCAACACATCCCTTTTGCAAACACTTTCGCGCTTTCAGGCAGCTGATAATTCTCAACGGCGTATCACGCTTCTCCCCGTGAACCACAATTGTTTCGCCATCTTCGATTGGGATACGAACGACCTTTTCATGGCAAACTATCTCCGCCTTGTTGCCTGATAACCAATCCATTCCTACCACCACGTCGAAGCTTCCCAACTGGACTGGTAGTAGATCCAAAGCAAACTCACGCTCTCCTAATTCGATCACACAACCTCTGATAACTTCGTTGGCTTCTACTAACTTCCCATTGGCCAATTCGATGGAGTACGGAATATCTAACTTATTAGCGGCTAAACCAAGCATATTCTTAAATTCTAACGACACGAAGCTATAATCGGCACCAGTATCAAATAAAACGGATGCATAACGTTGATTTACAGGGAACGTACCAGTAACGACATTGGGGTCCTGGCGCGCTTCCCTTGCTTCGATTTGGAACACTCTTCCACGGGCTTGGTTTATCTCTGGGCAGTTCCTCTTAAAATGCCCAATATCACCGCAGTTAAAGCATCCAAGTCTTTGCCCGTTTCCACCTCCATTTCCAGCTTGGTTGTTGTTTTGGTTCGCATTACCAGCCTGATTCACAATGTTGCCTCGATTCCCGTTTCCTCCATTGTTTCCTTGTGGGCGATTTCCACCACGATTATTATTCCTATTCCCAAATCCTCCTTGGCCTCCCCGGCCGGCACTAGCCCAACAAGAATCCTTCAAGTGGCCCGGCTTTCCACATGCTTCGCATACTTTCACACTACAATGGCCAGTATGGTGGCGTTGACAGGTATTACACTTCGGCTGGGTGCCCTGATATCCTTTTCCTTTCTTTCCACTACCAGCTGTAACCTGAGCTGGCGTGCCTGATCCTCCTTTCTTAACCGCCACACTGGCGCCCTGCTTGAAGTTTGAGAACTTCCGTTTGTTACCTCCTGATGACTCGACGTGAGTCTCTTTCTTCTTAAGCTCAGCATCATCAAACTTGTTCAGGCGAATAGCCTCCTCTGTGAGAGCCACGCTCAAATCGATCGCCTCAGTAATGGTCGCAGGCTTGGATGAGGTCACCATGCTTATGATTTGAGGAGCTAATCCCCAAATGAAACGTTCAATCCGCTTGAACTCCGGAGTGACCATGTAGGGTACCACATGCGATAAGTCATGGAACCTTTGAACGTATTCTGCGATCTTTGGACCTTCCATTTTCAAGTGCCAGAACTCGGTTTCCAATCTTTGGATTTCCGCGCGAGAGCAGTACTTTTTGCGCATAAGTTCCTTCAGTTCGGTCCAGGTTAGCGCGTAGGCAGCAGCTTCACCAAGTGTCTGTACTTGCAAATTCCACCAAGAGAGGGCTCCATCCAAGAACAGCCCTGAGATATAGGTGACTTGCTAATCTAGTGCGCATTTGCTCATGCGAAGAACAGATTCAGTTTTCTCAGCCCAACGAACAAAGGCGACAGCACCTCCTGTGCCATCAAAGTTGACCGGTTTGCAGTCTAGAAACTGCTTGTAGGTGCATCCTGCACATACATTATAACATGTGAACGGTATTAGCATCTTTGCTATAGATATCCAATTAGGTCATGGTATGTCTAAATATCTTAGTATTACCATGAGGTGGATTATTGTTGTTGCCAGTGTTGCCAGAGTTGCTTCCACTAGTCCCTCCTTGAGAGGCGGCGTATTGTGCAATGGCAGCAGCGATAATTTGCTGGAGTTCTGCCTCATTGGTAGGCATGTGTGTCTCACGTCTCGGCGGCATCTTCTAAAAGATGGTTTACGTTGGTCAGGCCATAGTAAAGATCCCATGTTATAATATGTAAGTCAGGTCATAATGTAGCGTACGTATATAATGATAGTAATAGTACATAACATCTCATGTTATAATCACATCAATCACACAACATCCCATGTTATAGAATATAAATAATCAAATCAAGCATCAAGTATGATGAGAATACTGCGATTGCCATATATCGAGACCACATAGTAAGCGTACAAGTACATCACAACGTCATACAACATCAGTCGACTAAGGGCTGCATCACCCTAGTCCAAAAACTATATCAAATCTGTGTCAATACATCAAATACATGTCAACAAAAGTCAGAATCAAAATGTAGTCTCCAAAAATGTTGTGCAGTCAAAAGCATTCGCCGTCTTCTCACCAATGTTTACCTATACGGTACTGAAGAGCTCTACACGGATGGCGATGGAGGAGGGGGAAAGTGAGTGTAGAACAAACGGCGCAAATGGAGCCAGTCCTCCTCCATGGCTCTCTGGGTACGCAACCAAGAAGCAACCTGCTGCTCAAGTGCCAAAAGGCGTGCAGCATAGTCTGGTGGTAAAGGTCGAGAGGGCTGCAAAGGAGAGTGGGTCAGACCCTGGCACTGACACGGCGGCGGCTGGGCTCTCTCAAGCTCCTGGATGCGCTGTGTGTGTGCCTCGTGCTGGGCGACAAAAGACATCAGAACGTCCTCAATAGTATACCCCATGTGGAAAGAATGGTAGGGGTCAGTCGGTGGCATGGCAGAAGGTGACGCCCAGAGAAACGGCTCACTGGTGGGATCAAAAGGTGCCACATGAAATGGAGAAACAGGGGGAAAAGTAGCAGACGGTGGTATAGCAGGGATAGATACTGGTACATGTCCAAACGGGTGAGCCGAAGAGCCCTCTCCAGCTCGTGCTGGAGGTGTAAACCGAGGAAATGAAAAGGAGGTATCAATGTGACGGGTATCAGTGATCTGAGGGGGGATAGGTGGGACCTCGTCATCAGCAGGAATCCACCCACACTGGGCGTGCTCATCTCGTGGGTCCACCTGTGCCTCAAAAAGTGCACGATCAAACTGAACTGGCATAGGATCATGGTGAGGTGCAACAAGAGGGTCAACTGGTGCATCAGCAATAAGTGGGGGATCAACATGATCAGCATCAATGACATGATCGTCCTCCAACAATGGAGCATCTACAGGGTGATCATCGATAGGTGGGTCAGCAACGACAGGCTCAATAAACATGCCAGCATGAGTAGGGTCATGCTCAAGCACTGGGTCAGGAGCAGGGTCTAGTGGCTGCTCGGGCTCATCAAAGGCCATCTCAAAATCAAACTCGGGATCGATGGGGTCAACTGGGTCGACTGGATCCTCTATAGGCTGATCCATGGGTATAAACTCTATATCCTCATCTGGGTCGGATCCTGGGGGAAAGACAGGATCGGAATCCTCCACATCATCGTGGTCGAAAGTAAAACTAGGAATAGGGGCAATAGAGGATGCCTGGTCGGGATCTGATCCATGAGAAAAGTGCTGCGCACTCTGAGTATGTGAAGGTGCGGAGGCCACAGACTCGAAAGAGTCTGGGACCGGTGAGTGAGCAGGTGACTCCTCAGCGGGAGCATCTGCGATCAACAAAAGATCTCCAGCAGCAAGAAGAAGGGTCTCGCCCTGAACCTCATCCTCTAAGGGCTCGTCATCAAACAGATCGACGTCGCCATCATCGTCGGCGTCGAGAAGCAAATCGTAAGCAGGATATGAAGCAAGCGGTATGGGAGCAGGGATCTCCACTAACGGTAGGTCCCCGGCCAAAGGGCCATCAGCGAGCTCATCAGCACCATCAGGTAAAGCAAAGGGCTGGAAATCATCCTCGTCCGTGCTAGTAACGTCGGAGGTGTGGACCTCGTGCTCTGAAGGCTCTAGGTCATCTGAGACTATAGGTCTAGGTCCGGTGGTGTCTGAGTCACCTGTGCCAGAGGTGTCCATAGTGTCTGTAACATAAACACAAACATGCTCAAACAGTCAATCATACAATCAAATAATAACATAAGTCACCAAGTAAGCAATCAAATAATTCTCCTAGTCTCACTAGCCTCCCAGCCTCTCAGACTGCTCTTCCTAGTCCCACTAGCCAATTCTCCTAGTCCCACTAGCCAATTCTCCCAGCCTCTCAGACTGCTCTTCCTAGTCCCACTAGCCAAATTCTCCTAGTCCCACTAGCCAACTCTCCTAGTCCCACTAGCCAATTCTCCTAGTCCCACTAGCCAACTACCTCGATCTCTCAGATCGAGCCTCGGCCTCCAAGACCGAGCCTCAGCCTTCAAGACTGAGCCTAAAAACAATGAATAAAATGTGCTCAACATTTGTTTGTAAAAAGTTTTGGATCTGGACTTAAGTGGTATGCAGTAAAAATGTTTTCGTGAGAGCCCTAGTGATCATAGTCTAGACTCGAGAAGGAATCCTAGTTCTCTATGATCAGAGCTCTGATACCAAGCTGTCACACCCTGGTTTTGCGGAAGCGTGGTTAATTTGGTGTGACTTCTTAATACCGTAGCTTAACCATAACAAAGCTATATGAAATAAAATCATGCAAGATCATCCATAGATTTAATGTTTTACAAACTGAAGTAACATAACATTGTCTTAACGGAAACACATCTTAACGACATAAACATTGTTCAACAACAAAACATAAGCATAGTTTAAGGACTGTGACTTGTCCAGGAAAGAGTCACATTCCCCAAACCCGGATGACCTCGTAACTAGTGCAGCGGGAAAACGGGACATACCGCGCCAGATCCTTTAATTCCCTGAAATACATGTAAGTTGAAAAATCAACAATAATGTTGAGCGAGTTCATGTGTAAGTGAGTAAGTAAACCTTTGTGAGTTTAAAAATAGTCTTGGTATGTAGCAAATAAGGGAATTGAGATCACCAATGGTTTGCAAGGCCACTGATATATGTGAAGTGCAAATAGGGAGACTCAAACCTAGCAGATTTCGCCACGGCATTTGTATGTGGACAAAGTCACCCCGAGGCCCGTTTCTAGTTTGGCCTGGGGCTGGGCTCGCTACACCCAGATAGATCTACCGCTCCTGTCCCTCGGTCCTGCCATGAGGACTAATGGCCTCATATTGCTCCTATCCACTCACATGATCTAAGTAGTAAACCTCCTTACGCTAACCATACCATGTATAAAGTACTTGTAATCAAAGTAACATGTATTTCACCCCCGCAGTTAAGAAAACTGAAAACAGTTAGAGAAAAGGGGGACATGAACTCACCGTGGTGCGTCTCTACCAAGTATGCCTCCAAATCAAACAGCTGTGTGACGACCTACACGTACTAATTCTATTAGACGGACGGCCGTGCCTTAGCTTTATGGTTTAAGTTTTTGGGAAATAGTTAGGCAACTATTTCGTGTTTACATTCTGTATATACTTGGTAGTCATTTTTCCCTTCCCAAGGATGGGGGATTTAATACATGTGCGTTCGTATAATTCGGATTACACTACTAAGTCTCACTTAATATATTTTATTCCTAGCTCCAAAATATAAATATTCTTCTCAAAGATATTATACTTTAATACATGTGATTTTCCCAAAATAATACTCAGTAATATTATTTTTACCCTAAAAAAAATATTTACGTAGTTCACAAAATAATCATAAACACTTATACAAGTGATGTTGTGAAGAATATATACTAAATACATTTATGTATCACGTTTTATTTTGTGAAAATCCCACCTCCGATGTTTTGTAAATATAGTCGTAGCGAAACTTATATTTTGAAAACAAGTCAAAATGTATTTCTAACACTTATAGTGAAAATATTTCTAAGTGTTAGGTTTTTGGAAAAATTTCGCCAGAGTTTCCTCTGTAACTGGAGGTGGCCACGCTTTCAAGCGTATCATTTTCTTTTATAAATCAAACCAACAATCTTCTTATTCAATCAAAACAATGTTCAAATCACAAACTAGTCAAAATATGTATATAAATCGCATAAATTTCATGAACTTGTGATTTATTCAAACTATGAAGTAAATCCCATTACTTTTAGTGGATCTTTATATAAAACGATCCGATTTTGTAAAAACCTCGTTTTTATGAAAGTTCCATCTTTACAACTTCTCGTCATCCGTTTCAAAAATAGTTATTTTGTCGAAACTTTGTGTTACACAAGTGTTTACACACTTGTGTGTTCTAAAAACCATTTGTGTTAGTGTAAGATCCGTCTTTAAAAATATGTTTTCTCTTGACACGTGGTCCTTTGAAAGTACCGCTTGTAGATACGTAGATCTACTAGTTTTAAACACTATTGTACAAACAAAATCGCTTTTACACAAGTTCATGATATGTGTGTGGTAGAGTTTCGCCCTTTAACCCTTGTTACTTCCAAAACAACCTTATGTCGAGATCCAAGATCGTGACCAACCCGGGTTAAATGACGATCCGAGCTACCACAACATAGATCGGGTCCAAATAACCACACAATTTGATTACTACAACATTTACACAACTTATAAGTTTTTAACCATCTTTTTAAGTGCTTTTAGTAGACTTTAAAGCATTAACTTGTAAGATTTCGAGTTTTAACCGTTACACATCGTATTGACCACTTCAAAATAGTTCGAGTAGGTGATTTAAGTAACATACCACTAGCTCGAGGCTAGGGAAGATTCTAAGCGCAAATGGGGTGGATAAAAGCAATAGAATGAGGTCCTTCGCCTTCCGTTTGCACCAAGACTCCTTATACGAGATCCTTAACACTTGTAGATGATTGGAATGTGATGAACTAAACTCGAAAATGGTGGTGTGTTCAAGGGGGTGTTCGGCCGTAGCTTCTATAGAGAGAGGGAGAGAGTTTTGAGTTGTGTTGTGAGTTGTGGTGTTATGTTGTGTTATGCATCTAACTTATAGACAATCACAAGATCATTAACCAATGGATACTATGTCTTAGAGATATTAAGCACACTTAATATAATAATCAACAAAAAGGACAAGTGTGTCCCCCTCATGGGGACGGTTTGGTTAAGGGGGGGGGGTCTAGTTCGAATCCAACCATTAGTTAGGATACTAGTTAGGTTAAGTAAGTTAGTTAAGTGCTTAACCCGGTTAGTTGTGTGTCACACGTTACAATGGGTGTTAGGGTATTCAGGGACCCTAACTGGCTCAGAAAAAGATGAATAATGAAAATAACAATATTTTCAGGTTTCGGGTACAGTCCGGTTGTTCGGTTGGATAGTAATCTGTTAAAGCGTTAACGAAGCTTTAAAGTGTTGTTAATACCATTTTTAGTGACACAACTTATTTCTGACACTTTGGAAAGTGTCTAGCAATATTTTTCTCATGTTTTGGCACTTTATTAGTTAGCTAAAAGCTGAATTATTATGTAAAGTGCTGAGTTTTGTGCTTAGAGCACGTTTTAGGCACATCCAGTCATTGAAACTTATTCCTAGAGACCCAGTTCTACAACCCTTGTATCCCTACACTCACCACTAGTGTAGCAAAATATTTCTGGCTCATACAGGCCTTAGAGGCAGTGTCTGCCTGATGCTGGCTTTATCAGCATGTTCAATAGGTTATCCGTTTATAGTGCTACTGTGCTTTTGTGCATCATGTTTGTCACTAAGGTTCAGCATGTAAATAATGTAGTGACGGTAAGTAAAGTATGATGCAAGTAAGTACATGTATCAGTATTCAAGTAGCAGTTTATTCACAAGTTCAAGCAAGCACAGTAATTAAGCAGTAATTAATTATTAATTAAGTCGTACGGATACCTGGTTTAGTGAGGGTTGTCACACAAAGAACCATCTTCTTTGTTTCTGAAAATACTCATCCCGAGTATTTGGTTTGCAGCTCCCAAGTCTTTCATCTCAAACTCTTCAGACATCTGCTTCTTCAGCTTCTTGATCTCTGTCATGTCTGAACCTGCAATCAACATATCATCCACATATAGTAATTGAATGATATAAGAACCCTTAAACCTCTTGATGTAACAACAATGGTCATTGTCACATCTCTTGTATCCGACTCTTTCCATGAAGTTATCAAACTTCAAATACCATTGTCTGGGCGCTTGTTTCAGACCATACAAACTCTTCTTCAACTTACACACCAAGTTTTCTTTGCCTTTAACCTGAAAACCTTCTGGTTGTGTCATGTAGATATCTTCTTCTAGGTCACCATGTAGAAAAGTTGTCTTGACATCTAGCTGCTCTAGATGCAAGCCTTCTGCTGCTACAATACTGAGAACAAGTCTGATAGTAGTCATCTTCACCACTGGAGAAAATATTTCATTGAAATCAATTCCCTCTTTCTGCTGAAATCCCTTGACCACTAATCTTGCTTTGTACTGTTTGGTACCATCATGTTCATCTTTGACCCTGAAAACCCACTTGTTTTGAAGAGCCTTCTTCCCAGCTGGAAGCTTTGTTAAGTGCCAGGTCTTATTCTTCTCAAGCGACTTCATCTCATCTTTCATTGCTAACTCCCACTGCAATGAATCTTTCAACCCCATGGCTTCTGAATAACACTGGGGTTCACCATTTTCTGTCAAAAGTATGTAATTGACGGATGGTGAATATCTGTCTGGTGGTCTAACGACTCTGGAGGATCTTCTTGGTTGAAACTGAGGAGTTTCTGGGGATTCTGGAATTTGAGGAGCGACCTCTTCTTCTTCTTCTTCTTCTTCTTCTTCTTCTTCTTCTTCTGCTGCTGCTGCTGCAGAATCATTTCTAGAATCATCCCCTGAGCTCCCACTTTCGATTGACTCATTCCCATTTTCTGGAATGTCGACTGAAGCTTCTTTTCTTGTTTCACCACTTTCAAATTCAACACAGTCTTTCTGAACTTCTGGTCTTTTGGTGTTTCTATCTTTATACAATTCGTTTTCATTGAAGACGACATTTTTGCTTCTGATTACTTTTCTGCCTTTATTATCCCAAAGCCTGTAACCCATTTGTTCTGACCCATAACCAATGAATGTGCACTTCTTGGATTTTGAGTCTAACTTATCCCTGTCACCAGCTTCTAACAAAGCGTAAGCACTACAACCAAAGACTCGTAAGTGTTCGAGACTTACCTCCTTTCCTTGCCACATTTCTTTAGGCAACTTGAAATCTAAGGGACCGGTTGGTGAACGGTTGATCAAGTAGGCTGCAGTGCTAACTGCATCGGCCCAGAATGTCTTGGGCATCCCAGCATTTAGCATCATGCTTCTAGCCCTCTCATTTAGAGTTCTATTCATTCTCTCAGCTACACCATTCTGCTGAGGAGTTCCGGGAACTGTCTTGATCATCTTTATCCCTTCCTTGGCGCAATAGTCAGTGAACTGCTTGCTTATGTATTCACCACCATTATCAGACTTTAAGCACTTTACCTTCAAGTTAGTTTCATTTTCAACAGTAGATTTCCATATCTTAAAAGCATCAAATACGGCAGATTTATGCTTAAGAAAATATACCCATACCTTTCGTGTTGAATCATCGATGAAAGTAACATAGTATCTTGAGCCTTCTAGAGATAAAACTGAGGTTGGTCCATATACATCCGAGTGAACAAGCTCTAACTTCTGAGCTTTCGCTGTCTTCCCTGTCTTCACAAAAGCAACTCTCTTTTGTTTTCCAAGAACACAAGGTTCACATAATTCAGTTTCCACTTTCTTCAAGTCTGGAAACTTACCTTTCTGAGCCAAGATCTTCAATCCCTTTTCGCTCATGTGTCCGAGTCGGTTGTGCCATAAATTTGATGGACTCGGACCGGTGGTCATTGCATGAACACCTTCAGCAAAAACTTCTGCCATGTATAGAGTACCTTGCTTCTTTCCTGTTGGTGCATACGTCTGTCGACTTCGTCTTGTATCGAGTCTTGTATTGTATTATATTATATTAGATAGATCAGGACACGGTAAACGAGATATGTGTGTTTATAGGTATTTCGCACGAAATGATATCGAGTCTTGTATTGTATTATATTAGATAGATCAGGACACGGTAAACGAGATATGTGTGTTTATAGGTATTTCGCACGAAATGACATAGAAGTCATTTCGTATGAAATCATCAGGGTATTTCGTACGAAATAGTGTTTTCGTGTGAAACTGATTTCGCATGGGCTATTTCGCACGAAATAGCTGGGCCTATAAATACCTGTTATGCCATTTCGTTTGTAACTTTTCGATTCCAGAGCCGAAGTCCTGCTGAAGTGTCTACTCGCTGTAAAACATTGTCAAATCAATCAAAAAGACATTTAAAGTGAATATCTAGCTGAATCGAACTCAATACGTCTGTTTCCTCCTTTCGTATTGAGAAGAACACCTCTAAACGACTCGTTTCGGTCGTAAAAACGATCCTACAAGTGGTATCAGAGCTTAGGAGGAGGAGTTCTATCGAATTCAGCTTAATTTCATTGAATTTTCTGACTTCTACACCTTCATTTCAAAATTGAACAAGTTTTAACGGATAAAATGGATTGAATTTCTCACATTATAAGTGAAACTGTGTTTTAACAAAGCCTTGAAAGATTTGGACCTAAAATCATGCTAAAACCTGATCAATTTGACAAAATTTGGCCGAGATGATGACATCAGCAGTATTTCACACGAAATAGATCCTCTCATTTCGCACGAAATCATCGATATCTTCATTTCGTACGAAATCAAGGTTTGATTTCGCACGAAATCAGCATTTCAAATGAGATTTGAGTTGATTTCGCACGAACCCATCATTTGCTTGGTCATTTCGCACGAAATCACTCATTTCGTGTGAAAGATTCTATTTTGTGTGAACCTTTTCGTACGAAAGCATCTATTTCGCACGAAATCAAGTATTTCGTGTGAAAGAGGGTATTTCGTGAGAACATATTCCGTACGAAAGTCTATTTCGTATCAGAGTGTCATTTCGTGTGAATTTTGATTTCGTGTGTAATTGTATTTCGTTTGAAATCATTATTTCGTGTGAGATTTGTTTTTCAGGTCATTTCGTTTGAAAGCTGATTTTGTGAAACTTGTTACTGAATCATGGAAGAAGAATTCTATAACGCGTTTGCTACTGCCCCGACTACTCCGGCTACCATTGCTCAAAGCATGAACATGGAAAATGAGACTGGAACTTTGCAAAAACCCCCGAAGCTTATGGGAATTGAGGAGTATTATGGTTGGTAAGATCGATTTGAAAATTGGGTTCAAGCTAATCATTTGAGATCTTGGGAATGTATCGAGAAAAAGTATGTTAAGCCGCGTACAGATTTGGGAGTTATTAAAACAATTTTGAATTTACGGACAAAGAACGAGACATGTACAAAGCAGAAAAGATGATGATCAGTCTGCTACAGCAAGCTGTGAAAGAAGACATCTTCATTTTGCTTCAACATGATAACACTTCACGTTCAATTTGGGAAGCACTTCGAGTTAAATTTGAGGGAAGTGAAAAGATGATTAGGAGTAAGAAATCACTGCTAAAGAAAGAGTTTGATTTGTTTACAAGTTTACCGGGGGAATCTTCAAAGAAGCTGATTGAAAGATATTGTCACTTAGTACGATCTATGTCTTTGTTAGAAATTGTCAAAGATCAAGAAGAATGGGTTGACAAATTAGCTGATGCATTGCCTCAGAAAGAATGGGGTACCTATCTGATGATCTTGAAGAACACTGGAGAATATGACAAGTTGACAATCTCTCGGTTCATTGAAAAGATTGAAGGTCAAGATCTTGAACAGCAAAAGATTGCAAGGATGAACAATCCAAGTGGTCAACAAGACATCAAGATGTATTACAAAGGAAGTGTTCAGGATGTTGAAGCGAGTCCGAAAGTCCAAACTGCTTTCAGTGCTGAAAACTCATCTGGATCAGTCAATCAAAGTCCAAACAACAACAGTGGATTTTCTTCATATCTAAGTGTTAGTCCAAAGTCAACTTCAACTCATCAGTTCCAAAACTCAAACAGCAGTAACGGTCATGTTTTAAATTGCAACATCGCGTTGCATCTTCAGAATGGTCAAAATTTCTCTAAAGAGATTGCTAAAAGTCACATGTCATTACTTGCTACAGTGTTAGAATCATATGAGGGATTGGTCGCAGGAAAGATCGGAAATCCTATGCTGACGAAAGAGGATTACGATCAGATCGATTCTGAGGAGATGGAGCTTATGGACATTAAATGGTGTTTAGCTAGTGTTTTGAGGAGAGCTGAAAAATTTAAGATGATTACAGGAAGAGATGATTTCAGGGATGCTAATATTTCTACTTTGGGTTTTGATAAATCTAAAGTTACTTGTTTTCGATGCAGGGAGAAAGGTCATTTCAAGAGGGAATGTACCAATCGAGAAGCAAGTGGAGCAAAGAATCCGTTCGGTGGTAATGATTATTATCGGAAGGCCATATATCAACAAGTTGCTCATCAACCGTACCAACAAAAAGAACCACAAACTGCACATGCTAAAATGATCGAAGAAGCAAATAAGAAAGCTTATTTTGGTATAATTGATCAAGATGATGAAAAAGTAGCAGAAGGTTTTAGTTGGGACAAATACATTCCACCTGATTCAAAAGTAGTAGCTCTCACTGCACAAATCGTTCAAGAGCCAGATTTGATGAAGGAATGGATGAAAGGGATTGCTAGTGATGAGAAGAATCAAGATGGAGATTTTGTTTCTTCAGATGATAATTTAGAAAGTACTCAAGTGTTTGATAAATCATTATCTGATGATAGTGATGATGAAGAAGAAACACAAATAAATATTGGAAAATCTATGTTATCTCCTGAAAGTTTTCAATTTTATTTTGCAGATAGATTGGAAAAGCTGAAGGAAAGACGAGCAGCAAAAGAACAGAAGAAGATGAAATTTGAAAGTGTTGCTCAAGAAGTGAAGAATGAACAAAGTGAAGAAGTTAAAGTCACTGAGAAGATAGTTGAATCAGAGAAAGTGATTGAAGTTGAGAAAGTTGTTGAAGTTGAAAAAGTTGTTGAAGTTATCAAACCGTGTCTAAAGTGTTTGGAATCTTGCAAGCAGTGTGCAGAGAAAGATGAGAAGATGAATGAGCTTGAGAAAATGAAAGAGAAATTATTATTTGATCTCAATTATGTGAAAGAATCGTATGACGTTTTGAACAGAACAGTGAATGGTCTTCAGAAGACAAATTCTGAAAGAGAAGATGCGTTAACTATGATGAATGCAGTGATGATGACAAAGCAGAAAGCTATGAATTATTACATTGAAGAGTGTGCAAAGTGGAAGCAAGAGTTGGAGACAGAAAAAATAGAGAATGAAAGAATCAGACGGTTGTTACAGAGTTATTCTAGTTCTGATTATTTGATTGACAGAATTTATCCAACCGTTGCAGGACTTGAAGCCTTTCAAGATGAGAAGCCAAAAGAAAAGGATACTGGTAAGAAACAGAGTGTCAGTTATAACAAGTGTCCGCCTCCGATCTGGGAAGGATATTCTCCCAGAAAACCGAATGAGGAGCAAGTCAAAAAGGCTGTCAATATAAAGTTAAAATCCGAAACAACTGATGAGTTACCAGAAAACATTGACGTCACATTCACATCGTCTGACACTGATCATGAGTCTGAGTTAATAAAAAAGGTGGTCGATCAGGTGTTGGATAAAGATGAGGAGTCGGAGTCAAAGTCTGAGTCTGAAAGTTCGAGAACATCATCAGTTGACAGTCCAAAGTCGTCGGTTAAACGGGTTTACAATAAAGAATTCTTGTTATCAAAATCTAATTTGAATGACGAACCAATCAAAGTGGCATATACTTTGAATGATTCAGACAAATTATATTCTGATGAAGAATTTCCAATAAGAGGTGTTAAACCAGAAATGATAAAAAAGGTTTTCAAACTAACAGAAATTAATATTTCTGAAATAAAAAAATGAAATTTTTTCTGAAAAAACCCAATCCTTACACCTCAAGAGTTCAACAAAGATTAAACAAGAAAAAGGGTTACAGTTCTGGTTCTGGTTTTCAAAAGAAACAAAACTATAACGGTAATTTCAAAAAGAGAGGTTTAGGTTTTATTCCACCGAAAAATCATAAAAATGAGAAAACTTATAAACCAAAAACTGTATTTGTTTCAGGAGCAAGTTCAGAAGAGGAAGAAAAGAGCTCATTCTGGAAGCAAACAAACAGATAATTTCTTGCTAAGAAGCAAGAAGAAATGAAGAATGGAGCATATCCAAGAAAGGAAACAAGAACCTGTTACAGGTGTCAAGAAGTTGGTCATATTGCTTGGAATTGTCCTAAAGCAACCAACATCAAACAGGAAGTTGTTTCTAAACTTAAAGAAAAGATTGTTGAGAAAAATAAACCACCAACTGAAAAATTCAAAGTTTTTAAAAATTCAACATATGAAGTTGGTGAATGTTCGAAGAAAAGATTTTACAAAAGAAGAGTTAATCTTGACAACCAAATGTGGGTGGTTAAGAAATCTGAAGTAAAATCTGGCGATGAATCTGATTCCACAAAGTCAGAGGAGCCACAAGTTGAGGTAAAAGATGAAAATTCAGTTCCTCCAATGGATGATGTGAACTTTCCACCATTGAGGACTGAAAATTTCAAACAAAAGATTGGTAAAGTTGAGATTTCAAATCAATTCTATTCTGAAAAGAGAGAATTTGATGTTGAAAAAGTTTTTAATTGAAATGTTAAAAAGATTTTTGGAAAAATGGTCGATGGGAAGACTAAAGGGGTTAAAGAATTTTATGAATCAAAGAAGGCAACTTACACCCCAAGTGAAACTGAAGAGGTCACATCCAAGTTTAGTCAGGCTTGGATGTCTGTATTTCATATGTAAAATTCTGACTTGCCGGAGCTCCCAAGTGGGTAATCGTGGAGCATGAATCGACATCATTCTTGAAAAATTGTTTTTGTGAAACATTTAGAAATTGTTAAATTCTACAGGTTGTGGAATTGCCGGAGTTCCCAGGTTGGTAAGTGTGGAGCAGGTATCGGCATTTTTCTTGAGAAATTCACTTCGGTGATATTTCGAAATTCAAAGGATTAACCAAGGACATTAAGTTGTACTTGATTTATCTTTCCTACAAGTAGTAGTGTTGATTGAATCTAAAATTGTTAAATTTTTCCAAGATGAAAGAAGAAAACAGTGTGATGAGATCCCCTAACCTACAAATGGTTTGTATAAATCAAAAAAACTAATTTTCCGGAAAAACCATTTTGATTAAAACAAACTTAAGTGTTTTGAAATCATAATGGGAAAATAGTTTGTTGTAAGGGGAAGTTCTGATTGTTTATGCTAAGTGGATGTCGAATTGAAGCAATTCACAACAGTTGTCACTTTATGTGTACAGTTTGTTTTTAAATTTCTTTTAAATGGTTTTGAATTTTAGGGGGAGTAAGAAATTTCGGAAAATCCAAAAACATTATAAAATTTGAAAAAGTAAAAAACATGGTAAAATAAAATATGAGTTTTGTTGTAAAAAGAGGAAATGATAGTACATCAGTGGACTATCACAACACGCTAAAGAATTGGAAAGTCAAAATGTGATAAACGGTCTCACTGATGATATGCCAGTAGGTTTTTACACGCTTAGTAGATTGTGTCGAGATATAAACCTAAATTTCAAACTTACTTATCTCGTGGGGAACATCTCTCGGAGATATGGGTAACCACCGAAATCTTGTTTGAAAGACCCCTCTTTCTGGGGTATTATCCCGGGACTTCTGATTTTGCGGAAGCAATGGCCTAGTCCCCGTATAATAATTTTCGCTTGCTTGAAATATAGCGCCGCCCTCAGCATAAAAAATGATGAAACATTGGAAAATGCTAATCATGTGTTGTTGAAGAAAAGATTCTCTAAAGGGAACACACCTAAAAGTCGAAGCCATCATCTCTTTGATTTTGCGGAAGCAATAGCGTGAGCTCTCATGGCCCTCGCATTTAACCCTTTACATATATCATCTAGGTATACTCACCTGTAAGACTGAATATTGGGATCTGGATACGTGAGTATATTCTGAGGTGGGACACACGTATAAGTTTAAGTCTCTAAAACATTAATCTCGTATCTCGAAACAGTTGAACTTTGTGTGAAAATTTAAGTGGATCAGTATACTGACAATCTAAGTGAATCATTTAGAACTTAAAATGTCTAAAGCTTAACGGTGTTGGTGATTTGTCTCAGAAACTGATATGATCCTCTTACACAAACTCACAAAAATATTGTCTGTAAATATTTCTTTTCTACAATTTCTTTAATTTCAAAAATTCAAAAAGATTTTCAGTGTGTTTTAGCATAAATTTTGAAAAATCCAAAAAGATTTTTGACAACTGATGTTGAAGAGCTGATTTTCAAAATTCCGAGTGCTAAACATGATGAACATTTCGTGAGGGGGAGTCTGTTTATAATGAATAATCATAAATGTTTTGCTTTCAAGTGGTTCATCAGATATTAACATTGTGAAATCATTTATTGATTGATTAATACCTGCAATTGGTATATAAATTTGTCAAATTTTAAATTTGTGAAATTTATTGTGAGGTAGAGATGTGTGCAGGTTAGCCAGGTTCCTGATCCTGAGTGCGAAGTCAGGTTAAGATCTTGGTATTGATGAAGCTGATGAATTTAAGAAATCAAGAGATCTGATCAAGAGAAAATGGAGTCAGATTGAGATCCTGTTAGAGAGAAGAAGAAAGAAGACTGAGGATGTTTTACACTGTCAGATACTTCAGAGCAGAAAGACTGATAAAGATTGAAGATTGAAGACTCGACATCGAAGACTTCGTCAACATCCGAGGGGGAGTCTGTTGGTGCATACGTCTGTCGACTTCGTCTTGTATCGAGTCTTGTATTGTATTAGATAGATCAGGACACGGTAAACGAGATATGTGTGTTTATAGGTGTTTCGCACGAAATGACATAGAAGTTATTTCGTACGAAATCATCAGGGTATTTCGTATGAAATAGTGTTTTCGTGTGAAACTGATTTCGCATGGGCTATTTCGCACGAAATAGCTTGGCCTATAAATACATGTTGTGCCATTTCGTTTGTAACTTTTCGATTCCAGAGCCGAAGTGCTGCTAAAGTGTCTACTCGCTGTAAAACTTTGTCAAATCAATCAAAAAGACATTTAAAGTGAATATCTAGCTGAATCGAACTCAATACGTCTGTTTCCGCCTTTCGTATTGAGAAGAACACCTCTGAACGACTCGTTTCGGTTGTAAAAACGATCCTACATTTCCTTTGGCAATCACTAAATTGCCTTTGATCATTTTCCATTGTCCACCCCCAAAGTGAACATTAAACCCTTCATCATCCAGTTTACCAACTGAAATCAACTTTCTCCTCAAATTAAGGATAACCCTGACATTTTTCAATGTCCATATAGTTCCTAATGAGGTCTTCAAGTCTACATCTCCAATACCTGTGATATCAAGCATTTGATCATCTGCTAAACGAACTTTACCAAATTTACCTGTTCGTAGATTCTTGACCATATCTGGGCATGAGATAGCATGGAAAGAAGCACCCGAATCCATAATCCAAGATTCAACTGAATCTTCAACAGAACAGATGAGAACATCACCTAATTCTTCCGAGGATACACTGTTTACTTCTTTCTTTGAAGCGGGTTTTGTACATTGGCTTCTATAGTGACCTTTTTCTTTGCAATTCCAACATTCAACGTCTTTTCTGTTCTTTGACTGCCCCCTTCTTCTGGACTTGGACCTGCCTCGACTATGTCCTCTTTCGTTTCTTCTTCCTCTACTTTATGTATGCAATAAAGAACTAGAATTAGAAGTCTCACCACTGTTTCTCCGTTTGATATCTTCGTTTACTATCAAGTCATGAATACTATCGAAAGTAAGTTTGGTAGTGCCGGATGCACTACTAACAGCTGTGAATGTGCCTGACCAACTGTCGGGCAACGATGATAAAAGGAGTAGTGCTTGTACTTCATCTTCAAACTTTATTTCAACTGAGGCTAAACGAGAGATAATCGAGTTAAACTCATTTATGTGAGCGGTAACCGGCATGCCTTCCTTCATCTTGGTGTTAGCCAATTGTCGGATGAGGAATACTTTGTTTGAAGCGGATGGTTTTTCATACATGTTGGACAAAGCTTTCAATACACCATATGTGGTTGTTTCATTGACAATGTTGTAAGCAACACTCTTTGCCAAAGAAAGCCTAACCACACCCAAAGCTTGTCTATCCAATAACTTCCATTCTTCATCATACATGTCAACTGGTTGTTCACCCAACATAGGCAAATGCAAACTTTTCTGATACAACAGATCTTCAATTTGCATTTTCCAAAATCCATAATCACTTCCATCGAACTTATCAATCTTGATTTTACTATCTTCTGCCATTTAAAAAAGAATTACCAAGTTACTACTAACCAACCAGGTTCGTACTGTTGAGTGGTAATTTATACGAGCGAAAGCAATAATCAGAAACAAATAACTTATCTGTTTCAAGTTTTAAATGGCAGTGAACAAGTAGTAGTAGGTTGTGATGAATGTTTGTCAAAGTTGAGGGGCCATTCTGTTTAAATTGAGAAACTCAATTTCCAACACAAAATAAAACACGTTCAGTGTTTCTTCTTCCCCAATTCCACAGAACAAAAAAAATTAGGGTTCTTCTCTTTCTTCCCCTGCGATCTCCCAAGAGAACAGGCAGATGATAGTGCCGGCGGTGCTTGCGACAGCGAAGAGAGGCAGCGGCGGCGGCTAAGAGAGGCATCGACGGTTCTGATCGTTTCTGATCGGAACCCTAGTTCCGATTTCACACTATCAGGTATCTTCTTCCTTCACCCTTTCTGTTCGTGTGTCGATCGAGAGCCAACGGCTCTGATACCAGTTGTTAGGATCAGAATACACACACGAACACAGAACTCACACACACACATAATTTTCTGTTGAAGAAACACAAAGATTTATAGTGGTTCGGTCGATTCTGACCTACATCCACTCTCGGTAACTAGGAATATTTGTATTAAGCTTTTGGTACAATTTTCAGATACATAACAATCTCATATATATAAGATTGAGGAAAGAGAAGAAGTCCCAAAACATGATCCGTGAAAGAAGGGTTCAGAGAAGATTGGATCATCTCAGCCCTTTATCTTCTTATCCTGTTTTGATCAGAAATCCTTTTCTGATGTCCACTTGCTCAAGTGGCCTTCACACTCAACATGTACGTCGGTGAAGTTTTGGAAAGAAGAAAGATTGCGTAATTTTGTTCGGGTTGCATGTTTGAAATTGGGCTTTTCTCAGTCCGTATTTTGTGTTTTGTGTTTGTTGTTTGTGACATGTCTTACCTTGGTCCAACCCCACTTCTCAATGCACCCACGTTTGCAATTCAACCATGTATTTTATTTGATATTATTGTAGTTTTCTTTTAGTTGTTTACTAAGTTTGTTTATCTTAGGTTAGTGGGTGGTTGTTTACATCATGACCACGATCTTTATGTTATCTTTATTTTCTGTTTGTAAGCCTTTATAAATGGCTGGAGTTTTAGGAGTAAAGGATATGAATGAAAAATTAGAGAATTATCTCAAGTCTTTGCTTCTTGCTAATTTCTTTTGAGCTTAATCCACTCAACGGATTATTTATCAATCAATTGGTATCAGAGCGGTCTTGATCCCCTCATGGACGCTCACGAATGGAACGAGTCGTTGGATCGAATCATATCAACGATTGCTGAGATGATCGATCTTCTCAAAAACGAGTCTCGGAGATGGGCAACTTCACCCATTTTTTCTACACCGCTACCGTCACCCGCTGCCGCATCACCACCACCAACCGATGCACTCACACCACAAACTCCTACTTTACTGACAACCCTGAAACAGGCATCATCACCCACACCGTTTGTACCGACACCAGCCCCGAAACGGGTCCATTTACCCACAACGTCTATCCTAAATTTGGAATGCCAGTTCCAACACAACACCCTATGTCCTCTTGTTGTTCCTAAATCAACCCCACAGCAAGCTCCCACCATTGCTGAACTTTTACTAGGGCCTCCGACGGTCGAATGGCCTTACCGGACCTTGAAGGGAAACCACACAACTGGGAAACGTGATTGGCGTCCTTCGTGGTGTGTTACTAAGATTCGCTCGGATGCCCCTAGAAGAACCGTGTGGCGTCCACCATGGCACTTTGCCACGACTTCTCTGAATATCAGACGAACCGAGTGTCGGCCGCCATGACTCAACACCAAGTTCCTTTCGGGTTCATCCTTGAGGACAAGGATTTTTTAAGCAGGAGGGATTGTTACGTGTCTTACCTTGGTCCAACCCCACTTCTCAATGCACCCACGTTTGCAATTCAACCATGCATGTTATTTGATATTATTGTAGTTTTCTTTTAGTTGTTTACTAAGTTTGTTTATCTTAGGTTAGTGGGTGGTTGTTTACATCATGACCACGATCTTTATGTTATCTTTATTTTCTGTTTGTAAGCCTTTATAAATGGCTGGAGTTTTAGGAGTAAAGGATAAGAATGAAAAATTAGAGAATTATCTCAAGTCTTTGCTTCTTGCTAATTTCTTTTGAGCTTAATCCACTCAACGGATTATTTATCAATCAATTGGTTCTTATCATTGTTCATCCGTATTTGTATATTGTTGTTCATCCGTATTTGTATATTGGATTGTTGATTTTATTTCCATTGTCATCGCCTCGATGTCTCTCTTATTGAAAAAGGGCTATCTATTTTGGTTTATAAAACACAATACGTTACTAAAGCAATAATTTTTTTTATTACGAATAAGTTTAAGAATGTAAATACAAATAATGCAAATCACATAATCAGTGGCGAAGCTTGGATTTTTCGGCCGGGGGGGGGGGGGGGTGAAAACATATATACCCAAAAATTTCTATAGAACCGGAGGGGTGAAAATGTATATACCCACAAATTTCTATACGAAAACTACATATATAACACTACTGAGCGAAAAATCCCGGGGGGCGGACGTCCCCCCCCCCCCCCGCCCCCATTAAGCTTCGCCCCTGCACATAATTAGCTATGGTAGAATGTAAATACAAATAATGCAAATCACATAATTAGCTATGGTAGATAATCTGTATGAATTTATATTTGACTTGGTTTCATTACTAATAATTCGTATAATGCAATCAATCTAGCTCCATCAAAATCCCTTCGATTATTACACGTTTTTACCCGCGCGCACTTGCATTTTGTTTTACACTATTTTGTGATTGTCTTTTACGCATTGTGTTTTTACGAATCGTGTGTTGTCTTACTACACGTTTCCACCGGTCGCGCGCCGCCGCAACGCGCGGCGGCCAAAATACTAGTTATTTATAACTATGCATCCAGCATCCCATTAAAACTGATATTCTTTTATTCGTAAATGTTGTATATACTAATTAGCTGATTATGTTAAAACAAAATGGATTCAAATTGCTTGCGTGTTACACCTTATATCACTTGGGTAGGGTTTGATTTTTTTTTTTTTTTTTCACATTATTGAGGTTAATTATGTTTGATGACTTAAAAGTCTTAAATAATAATTTTCATTAGATAAGTTGATCTTACATCTTTTTTCAAGGGTATATAAAATGAAAAGTGAAATTAAAATTAATGTCTGAGCCCGGGTTCGAACCGGGGACCTCTAGTGTGTGAGACTAGCGTGATAACCGACTACACCACCCAGACAATATGTTTTGTTACATTTAACCCTCGCTGATATACCTATGGTTGAGAAAAGATCTGCTTTCATATCATATGATTATCATCCAGAGCTTTAGACATCTTGTCTGGGTGGTGTAGTCGGTTATCACGCTAGTCTCACACACTAGAGGTCCCCGGTTCGAACCCGGGCTCAGACATTTTTTTTTCACCCTTCATTTTGTCTGCCTTTAAAAAGATGTAAAGTGAACTTATTAAAAAAAATATTAAACCCGACCAAAAATGTTATCATGGTGTACAGTCCAGGCAATTTAAACCAGATTTTCGTCATGTGTGGTGTATGAACCTGGTAGAGTTACACTTTTACTTCTGAATTCTGATTAGGACTATATTTCAGGGGCTGTTTGGTAGCCTCTGAATAATCATTAAGAGACTACCTTTTAATGGAACTATTAAGAATTTTACTAATGAAAAGGTAGAAGAATGTGACATGTGATGATTTACCATTCAGAGGTTACCTCTTAACCATTCAGACTTGAGGTTACCTCTTATTCATTCAGAGGTTTTAAACTATTAAGAGGTAGCATCTGAATGGTCATTAAGAGGCTACCAAACAGCCTCAATCTTATAAACTTTATTTGATGAGTTAAATGCCATTTTAGTCCCTGTGGTTTGGGCCATTTTGCCAGTTTAGTCCAAAGGTTTCATTTTTAACATGTGGGTCCAAAAAGGTTTCACAGTTGCCATTTCAGTCCACTGGGTTAACTTCATCCCTTTTTTCTGTTAACGAGAAGGCCAATTTGGTCATTTTGTATGTAATTCTGTTAACTAAAATGGCAATTCAGTCATATAAAATGACCGAATTGGTCTTCTCGTTAACAGAAAAAACGGATGAAGTTAACCCAGTGGACTAAAATGGCAACTGTGAAACCTTTTTGGATCCACAGGTTAAAAATGAAACCTTTGGAATAAACTGGCAAAATAGCCCAAACCACAGGGACTAAAATGACATTTAACTCTTATTTGATAATAGTAGGAAGACAAAGAGACTGTACCTCTTAACTGGTAAAATGGGCAAAACAGATGTAGCAAGTCAGATGTCACCCAAAATACAAATCATTATTTATTTTTATTTAAAAAGTACCCTCACCTAAAAATCTAAAATAAGGATAACACAAACTAGAACAGTTATAATATAAAAAAATATATCACCTAAAATAACAAACATGTGTAGAAATAGTTAATAACATATACCGAGAGAAGTATAAGTGTATAACATAACTTTAGAACGTGGGATATGGTGGGGCGTGGGTTGGGGCATGGTGCGACACGTGGACTATGGGGCACCCAATACCAAAAGCCAATTTTAAAGGGGTATGGTGGGGCGTGGGTTGGGTGGCGTGGAAAAAAGGCAATTTCAAATGGTTATATTTTAAAATTTAAATGGCCCGCTATGCCCTAGCCAACAAGCCAATAAGAGCCGGCCACATAGGATCGCTAGCATGCCCCACGCCCGGCCTTAAACTCCCGCCCAAGGGGCCACGCCCAAACTCAAGCCCACCCGGGGTGGTGACTTTGGCGTTTCTCTCCAACCCACGCCCCATACCCCATAGTCTTACATGACTAGGTTGGAGTAGAATCAGAAAACTAATAACTCCACATGATAAGTGAGTACTGACAAATGATAGCTACTTAACTATTATATTGAAAAAAACACCAAGTTAATCCAGAGACTAGCTTGTGTTTTGTGTCTCATCCGAATAAGGTTAATCTTCTTTTGTTCTCGATAAACAGCTGCGATGATCTTGCAAAACAATCAACACACCGTAAAGCTCGTTACAAGGAGGAGAATAATGGGGTTTTCCTAGTAACCACCCTCCGGTGTGAAAATAAGAACTTACTTTGAGGATAAAAGTGTGTGTATTAAGTGAGAGAGCAAGAGAGCGATCCTTAAACCTGTAACCGAAGTTCTCTATTTATAGCCGAAGTGAGTAGTGAAGGAGGTGGGCTGATGGGCCTTGGGCCTGAGGCTAACAACAAGGAATATCCATTTACCTCCCCTGTTATGACCGTTAGTGTTTACAGGCGAGTGCCTAGTTGGCGCACTTAGAATTGATCCACGTGTCCTGGCGATTGTCCTTATTGTCTGGTCTGGCATCAGCAGTTAAGTGGAGATCATGGAGCAGTGGTCGGCGCACGCTGATTGGTGTCACATACATGTCATTGTGTACTTCTTGTCTCCTGCATGATTGCTCATCATGCAGCACGATAGAGTACAGCATGTCATGCGCTCATTGGTCTACTGCTCTGTCGACCGTACCTTATGTACTGTCCAACATTGTCTTGCGCTTCTTGGCCTTGCGCCAATTCGCTTGTAGATTGAACTAAGTGTTGGATCTAATCTATTCTGGACATGGTTTCGCTCGCGACCTGAGGTTAACTCATGTAGTCGGCGCAAGGTCAGGAATGCCAAATCTTTTGTAGAAAGAACTAAGTGTTAGATTTGATCTATTTTGGGTATGGCCTCGCGTGCGACCTGAGGTTAACTCGTGTGGTCGGCGTAAGATTTGGGACCATACCCCTTCATATACCATATACAATCCCTTGGACACATGCTCTCTCTCTTCTCTGATCTCTGTTTATATCTTGTTAGAGATAGTCGTTATGCCTAGGTCGTGAGTGAATTCCGGTCGAGTTAAGTCGCTAGCATTGTGAATGTCGTGAGTGGGTTTGACTCGAACCTTTCGGTTATTTTAGAAATTAACGCTAATAAACGTCAAGATAAAATTATCTTACCAATTTCGTTATAAAACATAGGATGTGAAAAATACTCAAATATAATTTTGATTAAACTATGTAGATGGTTCATATGTTAATTTTATATTAAAACCAGAAAAAAGCAAGTAATAGATTATTAGTAGAGAATATCAAGAGCACAAAGAGTGTTGTTTTGGATCTACAAATCTACATGGATGAATTATAGCTATGATATTGGCAAGAGGTGAGGTTAATTAACTCAAAACCCCGACTCCTAGTTAAGGTTCCCCACGGGTTTTTAATTACAAGATGTGACTTTAAAATTAAATAAAATTAGAGTCGATTAAAGATAATTCATTGCCCGATCTTAGAGAAATGTTCTTTTTAAGGAACAACCCCCTAATCTTGGGTTAGTTACATCCAACTACTCTTCATTCTTTTACATTGTTCCCATGGCTTGTGATCCTCTATGTGGCATACCTTTGTCTCACTTTAAAGGTAGCAAGGATATATAAAAGTGCTCCCCACGGGTACTAATAACACTTGTGATTAATTATGTCACACCCCGAAATTATCAGAGCTGGCGTGACTGGACTGGTATCTTCATTGCACAGCGGAAGCAGTTAAGCTAAGACTTCTAGAAAATTGAACGCCACTAAGTACTCGTATCTCCAATGGTTCTCCTATTCCAACCGTGCCATAGTTTCTGAAAGGTAACCTGAGAAAGAAACATGCGAAAAATCAACATAAAGTTGAGCGAGTTCATAGTTTGTTTGTAAAAGATTTGAAATAAATCTTCTGAATAACCGGTTTGTGAACTATTATTGAGAAAACGAATTTAGAGATCATTTTCTTGCCAAGTTATATGGAAACTTTGTATTTGTAACGCATTATGTTCGTAGAGCCATGTATTTGTAAACTCTCGTATTTGTAATGTTCGTATAACCGTCAATGCCCACCCTGACTTTGACCCCATGCCCGCACAATCCTATGCCTTGAATTTGTATAAAACCTTTGTAAACAATGTAAGTATGTATGTATGTAAATCCCGGTATGATTGCAAACAAGGAAAAGATCACCAATGGTTTGCAATGCCACTGATATGTGTGACGATGTAGGAAGACTCAAACCTAGCAAAGTTGTACCGGGCTCCCGGCTGGAAGACATAGTCACCACTATGGGCCGCCCCGGCTTCATGGGTGTGGGCTCGCTACACCCAAATAGATCTATCACTCATGCCCCTCGGTCCTGATACGAGGATTAATGGTCCCAAGTATCCGCCTACCCTATCACATGATCTATGGTTCTTTCCTAGGCTAATCATACCATGTATAAAAATGTCTGTATAATTGTAACATGTATTTTACCCCATCCTCTAAGGCTGAACCTCCCCAGCCTCTAAGGCTGAACCCCCCCAGCCTCTAAGGACAACTCCCCAGTCTCTCTATATTATCACCAGACGATCCCATCCCTAGTCATGAAAATCATTCACATTTCGATAATACGCATTTGTTTTGTAAAAACCGTTATATTTAGTATAATCCATTCGTAAACCATTTGAGTTCCTCGAAATCCATTCGTAATATGATTTAGAAATATGAGTTTTCGTTCATTCAAAAGCTTTGTATGTTTTTGCACAACGTGCTTTGTCTAAAAATATGCAGTCTTTGTTTATCGAAAACTTTGTATGTTTCTGAAAAACGTGCATATCTTTCCACCCCGAAAACATTCATAAAAATGTGAAACCGTAAAAGGTGGGGTTATGAACTCACCTGGATTTCCATGTGCAAAGCTAGCTATATACGACTTCGTGATGTCGTTTCCAAGACAAGACTCGCTAGCGTGCATTCTACAATATTCCTATCACGGGATATCTTATAAGTTTCTAAATAAAAGTGGTAACTAAACTACGTGTCATCGAGCTCTACCGAATCGTTAGCCGAATGATTCGACGGTAAGTTGTTAACTTGAGAGAAACGAATAGGTTATATTTGATAAGTGTCGTTTATCGTCGATAATAACTAATAGGTCTTGAAAAGACTTGATTCTCGAGATTTTTAATAATAAGTAAATATTTATATCAAAATATATAAATATATTGTTAAGGTCGCTTGTCGTCCCGAGAAGTCGTACGTTTATGTAACACACATTTATACGAAAATAACATATGGCAAATTTGCATCATATATTGTGTCTTGTATATATTCGTCAAAGTATATGTAGATGCCGTTTCGCCGTTTGAAATGAATATAAAAAGTTATATTCATTTTACAAAAGTATCATCGAGTTGAAAATAAATATCTAATTATATTTATTTTTATAATTGAATGCGAGTCGCTTGATGTTTGAAGTAAACATTAAACTATGTTTATTTTATAAAAGAATTCGTTATTGTTTGATACTTGAAATAAGCGTATAAACCATGTCTATTTTATAAAAACGAATTCGTGTTGTTGGATATTGGAAATAGTATCCAAACTATATTCAAGTTTTCAAAAGCACAGTCGTCTTGTTTGATGTTCAAAATAAATATGCAAACTATATTTATTTTATAAAATGAACGCGTGTTGTTTGTTAGCGGAAATAAATATATACTATATTTATATAAAACGAGTCCGTATTTTGATATTTGAAATAAATACATAACTTATATTTATTTTTATAAAAGAGTTGACGAGGTTTCAAAGTTTTAGAATAAATATAAGAACTATATTTATTGTCGCAAAAATTGTTCCGAATAGTTGTTTTTCGAAAGTTGTAAAGTATCGTTGGAAGTTATTACATATTTGTTATCGGCTTTCATAAAAGTTGTTTGTTACCGTTAGTTGTCGTTTTTCATTAAAACGCGTTTTGTTTTTAGATTTTCTCGAAAAACGGGAAGAGTTTCCTCTGTTTTTGGACGATCCCGACAATCACGTGTCAATATATTTTGCCAAACTCAACATTAATCCAATCAATGCAATCGAATATATAACTTTTGTCGCGTAACAAACTATCGACTAAATATAAAATCTTGTAACGAAATGTCGGTTCGAGCTCGGTTCGCGTATAAATATAAAGTTTATAACAAGATAACAAAATTTCGCGTAGATTAAATTTTACCGTTTCTTCGTGTCGTTTCGTCGAACCGCGCTGAATAACTTTGACCCGCTGTTGACTGTTTTGTGACAACCCGCACTAAACCAGGTATCCGTACGACTTAATTAATAATTAATTACTGCTTAATTACTGTGCTTACTTGAACTTGTGGATAAACTGCTACTTGATTACTGATTCATGTACTTACCTGCATCATACTTTACTTACCGTCACTACATTATTTACATGTTGAACCCTAGTGACAAACATGATGCACAAAAAGCACAGTAGCACTATAACGGATAACCTATAGAACATGCTGATAAAGCCGGCATCAGGCAGACACTGCCTCTAAGGCCTGTATGAGCCAGAAATATTTTGCTACACTAGTGGTGAGTGTAGGGATACAAGGGTTGTAGAACTGCGTCTCTAGGAATAAGTTTCAATGACTGGATGTGCCTAAAACGTGCTCTAAGCACAAAACTCAGCACTTTACATAATAATTCAGCTTTTAGCTAACTAATAAAGTGCCAAAACATGAGAAAATATTGCTAGACACTTTCCAAAGTGTCAGAAATAAGTTGTGTCACTAAAAATGGTATTAACAACACTTTAAAGCTTCGTTAACGCTTTAACGGATTACTATCCAACCGAACAACCGGACTGTACCCGAAACCTGAAAATATTGTTATTTTCATTATTCATCTTTTTCTGAGCCAGTTAGGGTCCCTGAATACCCTAACACCCATTGTAACGTGTGACACACAACTAACCGGGTTAAGCACTTAACTAACTTACTTAACCTAACTAGTATCCTAACTAATGGTTGGATTCGAACTAGACCCCCCCCTTAACCAAACCGTCCCCATGAGGGGGACCCACTTGTCCTTTTTGTTGATTATTATATTAAGTGTGCTTAATATCTCTAAGACATAGTATCCATTGGTTAATGATCTTGTGATTGTCTATAAGTTAGATGCATAACACAACATAACACCACAACTCACAACACAACTCAAAACTCTCTCCCTCTCTCTATAGAAGCTACGGCCGAACACCCCCTTGAACACACCACCATTTTCGAGTTTAGTTCATCACATTCCAATCATCTACAAGTGTTAAGGATCTCGTATAAGGAGTCTTGGTGCAAACGGAAGGCGAAGGACCTCATTCTATTGCTTTTATCCACCCCATTTGCGCTTAGAATCTTCCCTAGCCTCGAGCTAGTGGTATGTTACTTAAATCACCTACTCGAACTATTTTGAAGTGGTCAATACGATGTGTAACGGTTAAAACTCGAAATCTTACAAGTTAATGCTTTAAAGTCTACTAAAAGCACTTAAAAAGATGGTTAAAAGCTTATAAGTTGTGTAAATGTTGTAGTAATCAAATTGTGTGGTTATTTGGACCCGATCTATGTTGTGGTAGCTCGGATCGTCATTTAACCCGGGTTGGTCACGATCTTGGATCTCGACATAAGGTTGTTTTGGAAGTAACAAGGGTTAAAGGGCGAAACTCTACCACACACATATCATGAACTTGTGTAAAAGCGATTTTGTTTGTACAATAGTGTTTAAAACTAGTAGATCTACGTATCTACAAGCGGTACTTTCAAAGGACCACGTGTCAAGAGAAAACATATTTTTAAAGACGGATCTTACACTAACACGAATGGTTTTTAGAACACACAAGTGTGTAAACACTTGTGTAACACAAAGTTTCGACAAAATAACTATTTTTGAAACGGATGACGAGAAGTTGTAAAGATGGAACTTTCATAAAAACGAGGTTTTTACAAAATCGGATAGTTTTATATAAAGATCCACTAAAAGTAATGGGATTTACTTCATAGTTTGAATAAATCACAAGTTCATGAAATTTATGCGATTTATATACATATTTTGACTAGTTTGTGATTTGAACATTGTTTTGATTGAATAAGAAGATTGTTGGTTTGATTTATAAAAGAAAATGATACGCTTGAAAGCGTGGCCACCTCCAGTTACAGAGGAAACTCTGGCGAAATTTTTCCAAAAACCTAACACTTAGAAATATTTTCACTATAAGTGTTAGAAATACATTTTGACTTGTTTTCAAAATATAAGTTTCACTACGACTATATTTACAAAACATCGAAGGTGGGATTTTCACAAAATAAAACGTGATACATAAATGTATTTAGTATATATTTATCACAACATCACTTGAATAAGTGTTTATGATTATTTTGTGAACAACGTAAATATTATTTTTAGGGTAAAAATAATATTACTAAGTATTATTTTGGGAAAATCACATGTATTAAAATATAATATTTTTGGGAAGAATATTTATATTTTGGAGTTAGGAATAAAATGTATTAAGTGAGACTTAATAGTGTAATCCGAACTATACGAACGCACATGTATTAAATCCTCCATCCTTGGGAAGGAAAATGACTACCAAGTATATACAAAATGTAACCACGAAATAGTTGCCTAACTATTTCCCAAAAACTTAAACCATAAAGCTAAGGCACGGCCGTCCGTCTAATAGAATTAGTACGTGTAGGTCGTCACACAGCTGTTTGATTTGGAGGCATACTTGGTAGAGACGCACCACTGTGAGTTCATGTCCCCCTTTTCTCTAACTGTTTTCAGTTTTCTTAACTGCGGGGGTGAAATACATGTTACTTTGATTAAAAGTACTTTATACATGGTATGGTTAGCGTAAGGAGGTTTACTACTTAGATCATGTGAGTGGATAGGAGCAATATGAGGCCATTAGTCCTCATGGCAGGACCGAGGGACAGGAGCGGTAGATCTATCTGGGTGTAGCGAGCCCAGCCCCAGGCCAAACTAGAAACGGACCTCGGGGTGACTTTGTCCACATACAAATGCCGTGGCGAAATCTGCTAGGTTTGAGTCTCCCTATTTGCACTTCACATATATCAGTGGCCTTGCAAACCATTGGTGATCTCAATTCCCTTATTTGCTACATACCAAGACTATTTTTAAACTCACAAAGGTTTACTTACTCACTTACACATGAACTCGCTCAACATTATTGTTGATTTTTCAACTTACATGTATTTCAGGGAATTAAAGGATCTGGCGCGGTATGTCCCGTTTTCCCGCTGCACTAGTTACGAGGTCATCCGGGTTTGGGGAATGTGACTCTTTCCTGGACAAGTCACAGTCCTTAAACTATGCTTATGTTTTGTTGTTGAACAATGTTTATGTCGTTAAGATGTGTTTCCGTTAAGACAATGTTATGTTACTTCAGTTTGTAAAACATTAAATCTATGGATGATCTTGCATGATTTTATTTCATATAGCTTTGTTATGGTTAAGCTATGGTATTAAGAAGTCACACCAAATTAACCACGCTTCCGCAAAGCCAAGGTGTGACAGCTTGGTATCAGAGCTCTGATCATAGCAAACTAGGATTCCTTCTCGAGTCTAGACTATGATCACTAGGGCTCTCATGAAAACATTTTTACTGCATACCACTTAAGTCCAGATCCAAAACTTTTTACAAACAAATGTTGAACACATTTTATTCATTGTTTTTAGGCTCAGTCTTAGAGGCTGAGGCTCGGTCTTAGATGCCGAGGCTCGATCTAAGAAATCGAGGTAGATGGCTAGTGAGACTAGGAAGAGTAGGCTCAGTCTTGGAGGCTGAGGCTCGGTCTTAGAGGCCGAGGCTCGATCTAAGAGGTCGAAGTAGATGATAGAGCAGTCTTAGAGACTGGGAAGAATTTGGCTAGTGGGACTAGGAATGTCAGTCTAGGAGACTGGGAGACTAGTGGGACTAGGAGAATTATTTGGATGCTTACTTGGTGACTTATGTGATTATTTGATTGTATGATTGACTGTTTGTGCATGTTTGTGTTTATATTACAGACACCATGGACGCCTCTGGCACAGGTGACTCAGACACCACAGGACCTAGACCTATAGTCTCAGATGACCTAGATCCTTCAGAGCACGAGGTCCACACCTCCGACGTTACTAGAACAGACGAGGATGATTTTCAGCCCTTTGCTTTACCTGATGGTGCTGATGAGCTCGCTGATGGCCCTTTGGCCGGGGACCTACCGTTAGTGGAGATCCCTGCTCCCATACCCTTAGCTGTTTATCCTGCTTATGATTTGCTTCTCGACGCCGACGATGATGGCGACGTCGATCTGTTTGATGACGAGCCCTTAGAGGATGAGGTTCAGGGCGAGGCCCTTCTTCCTGCTGGAGATCTTTTGTTGATCGCAGATGCTCCCGCTGAGGAGTCACCTGCTCACTCACCGGTCCCAGACTCTTTCGAGTCTGTGGCCTCCGCACCTTCACATACTCAGAGTGCGCAGCACTTTTCTCATGGATCAGATCCCGACCAGGCATCCTATGTTGCCCCTATTCCTAGTTTTACTTTCGACCACGATGATGTGGAGGATTCCGATCCTGTCTTTCCCCCAGGATTCGACCCAGATGAGGATATAGAGTTTATACCCATGGATCAGCCTATGGAGGATCCAGTCGACCCAGTTGACCCCATCGATCCCGAGTTTGATTTTGAGATGGCCTTTGATGAGCCCGAGTAGCCACTAGACCCTGCTCCTGACCCAGTGCTTGAGCATGACCCTGCTCATGCTGGCATGTTTATTGAGCCTGTCGTTGCTGACCCACCTATTGATGATCACCCTGTAGATGCTCCGTTGTTGGAGGGCGATCATGTCATTGCTGCTGATCATGTTGATCCCCCACTTATTGCTGATGCACCAGTTGACCCTCTTGTTGCACCTCACCATGATCCTGTACCAGTTCAGTTTGATCGTGCGCTTTTTGAGGCACAGGTGTACCCACGAGATGAGCACGCCCAGTGTGGGTGGATTCCTGCTGATGACGAGGTCCCACCTATCCCCCCTCAGATCACTGATACCCGTCACATTGATACCTCCTTTTCATTTCCTCGGTTTACACCTCCAGCACGAGCTGGAGAGGGCTCTTCGGCTCACCCTTTTGGACATGTACCAGTATCTATCCCTGCTATACCACCGTCTGCTACTTTTCCCCCTGTTTCTCCATTTCATGTGGCACCTTTTGATCCCACCAGTGAGCCGTTTCTCTGGGCGTCACCTTCTGCCATGCCACCGACTGACCCCTACCATTCTTTCCACATGGGGTATACTATTGAGGACGTTCTGATGTCTTTTGTCGCCCAGCACGAGGCACACACACAGCGCATCCAGGAGCTTGAGAGAGCCCAGCCGCCGCCGTGTCAGTGCCAGGGTCTGACCCACTCTCCTTTGCAGCCCTCTCGACCTGTACCACCAGACTATGCTGCACGCCTTTTTGCCCTGGAGCAGCAGGTTGCTTCATTCTTGCGTACCCAGAGAGCCATGGAGGAGGGCTGGCTCCATTTGCGTCGCTTGTTTTACACTCACTTTCCCCCTCCTCCACCGCCATCCGTGTAGAGCTCTTCAGTACCGTATAGGTAGACATTGGTGAGAAGACGGCGAATGCTTTTGACTGCACAACATTTTTGGAGACTAAATTTTGATTCTGACTTTTGTTGACATGTATTTGATGTATTGACACAGATTTGATATAGTTTTTGGACTAGGGTGATGTAGCCCTTAGTCGACTGATGTTGTATGACGTTGTGATGTACTTGTACGCTTACTATGTGGTCTCGATATATGGCAATCGCAGTATTCTCATCATACTTGATGCTTGATTTGATTATTTATATTCTATAACATGGGATGTTGTGTGATTGATGTGATTATAACATGAGATGTTATGTACTATTACTATCATTATATACGTACGCTACATTATGACCTGACTTACGTATTATAACATGGGATCTTTACTATGGCCTGACCAACGTAAACCATCTTTTAGAAGATGCCGCCGAGACGTGAGACACACATGCCTACTAATGAGGCAGAACTCCAGCAAATTATCGCTGCTGCCATTGCACAATACGCCGCCTCTCAAGGAGGGACTAGTGGAAGCAACTCTGGCAACACTGGCAACAACAATAATCCACCTCATGGTAATACTAAGATATTTAGACATACCATGACCTAATTGGATATCTATAGCAAAGATGCTAATACCGTTCACATGTTATAACGTATGTGCAGGATGCACCTACAAGCAGTTTCTAGACTGCAAACCGGTCAACTTTGATGGCACAGGAGGTGCTGTCGCCTTTGTTCGTTGGGCTGAGAAAACTGAATCTGTTCTTCGCATGAGCAAATGCGCACTAGATCAGCAAGTCACCTATATCTCAGGGCTGTTCTTGGATGGAGCCCTCTCTTGGTGGAATTTGCAAGTACAGACACTTGGTGAAGCTGCTGCCTACGCGCTAACCTGGACCGAACTGAAGGAACTTATGCTTAAAAAGTACTGCTCTCGCGCGGAAATCCAAAGATTGGAAACCGAGTTCTGGCACTTGAAAATGGAAGGTCCAAAGATCGCAGAATACGTTCAAAGGTTCCATGACTTATCGCATGTGGTACCCTACATGGTCACTCCGGAGTTCAAGCGGATTGAACGTTTCATTTGGGGATTAGCTCCTCAAATCATAAGCATGGTGACCTCATCCAAGCCTGCGACCATTACTGAGGCGATCGATTTGAGCGTGGCTCTCACAGAGGAGGCTATTCGCCTGAACAAGTTTGATGATGCTGAGCTTAAGAAGAAAGAGACTCACGTCGAGTCATCAGGAGGTAACAAACGGAAGTTCTCAAACTTCAAGCAGGGCGCCAGTGTGGCGGTTAAGAAAGGAGGATCAGGCACGCCAGCTCAGGTTACAGCTGGTAGTGGAAAGAAAGGAAAAGGATATCAGGGCACCCAGCCCAAGTGTAATACCTGTCAACGCCACCATACTGGCCATTGTAGTGTGAAAGTATGCGAAGCATGTGGAAAGCCGGGCCACTTGAAGGATTCTTGTTGGGCTAGTGCCGGCCAGGGAGGCCAAGGAGGATTTGGGAATAGGAATAATAATCGTGGTGGAAATCGCCCACAAGGAAACAATGGAGGAAACGGGAATCGAGGCAACATTGTGAATCAGGCTGGTAATGCGAACCAAAACAACAACCAAGCTGGAAATGGAGGTGGAAACGGGCAAAGACTTGGATGCTTTAACTGCGGTGATATTGGGCATTTTAAGAGGAACTGCCCAGAGTTAAACCAAGCCCGTGGAAGAGTGTTCCAAATCGAAGCAAGGGAAGCGCGCCAGGACCCCAATGTCGTTACTGGTACGTTCCCTGTAAATCAATGTTATGCATCCGTTTTATTTGATACTGGTGCCGATTATAGCTTCGTGTCGTTAGAATTTAAGAATATGCTTGGTTTAGCCGCTAATAAGTTAGATATTCCATACTCCATCGAATTGGCCAATGGGAAGTTAGTAGAAGCCAACGAAGTTATCAGAGGTTGTGTGATCGAATTAGGAGAGCGTGAGTTTGCTTTGGATCTACTACCAGTCCAGTTGGGAAGCTTCGACGTGGTGCTAGGAATGGATTGGTTATCAGGCAACAAGGCGGAGATAGTTTGCCACGAAAAGGTCGTTCGTATCCCAATCGAAGATGGCGAAACAATTGTGGTTCACCGGGAGAAGCGTGATACGCCGTTGAGAATTATCAGCTGCCTGAAAGCGCGAAAGTGTTTGCAAAAGGGATGTGTTGCCTTCCTGGCACACATTGTGGATAAGAATATTGCTGAGCCAAGAATAGAAGACATCACTGTCGTGAGGGAATATCCAGAAGTCTTCCCAGAGGACTTACCTGGACTGCCACCTCAGAGACAAGTAGAGTTCCGCATTGACTTAGTTCCAGGCGCCGCACCTGTGGCTAAGGCACCTTATAGACTTGCTCCGTCTGAGATGCAGGAATTGTCGACACAACTTCAAGAGTTGTTAGACAAGGGTTTTATCCGACCAAGCTTCTCGCCTTGGGGAGCTCCGGTCCTGTTTGTCAAGAAGAAGGACGGTAGTTTTCGGATGTGCATCGACTACCGGGAGCTGAACAAGCTGACGATCAAGAATAGATATCCTCTGCCAAGAATTGATGATCTGTTCGACCAACTGCAAGGTACAAGTTTTTATTCAAAGATCGATTTGCGGTCCGGATACCATCAGTTAAGGATACAAGAGGAGAGTATCCCGAAGACAGCCTTCAGAACTCGTTATGGACACTACGAGTTCCTTGTTATGCCGTTTGGTTTGACAAATGCACCTGCAGTCTTTATGGACTTAATGAATAGAGTTTGCAAGCCGTACTTGGACAAGTTCGTGATTGTGTTTATCGACGATATCTTGATTTATTCAAGGACAAAGGCTGAGCACGAGCAGCATCTAAGAGCTATTTTGGAGTTGCTGAAGAAAGAACAGTTGTATGCCAAGTTCTCTAAGTGCGAGTTTTGGCTACGTGAAGTACAATTTCTTGGACACGTGGTGAATGGAAATGGAATCCATGTGGATCCAACCAAGATCGAAGCGATTAAGAATTGGGAAACGCCAAAGACGCCAACCGAAATTCGGCAATTCTTGGGTTTGGCTGGCTACTATCGAAGGTTCATTGAGGATTTTTTGAAGATCGCTCAACCATTGACGCTCCTCACGCAGAAAGATAAGAAGTTTGATTGGGAAATCAAACAGGAGGAAGCGTTCCAGATATTAAAGGATAAGCTCTGCAACGCGCCAATCTTAGCACTACCGGAAGGTACAGATGATTTTGTGGTATACTGTGACGCCTCACGCCAAGGATTGGGTTGCGTGTTGATGCAACGCCAAAAGGTTATTGCTTACGCATCGCGTCAATTGAAAATGCACGAAAAGAACTATACCACACATGATTTGGAACTTGGCGCAGTGGTTTTTGCATTAAAGATCTGGAGACACTACCTTTATGGTACAAAGTGTACAATTTTTACAGATCACAAGAGCCTACAACACATATTCAACCAAAAGGAGCTGAATATGAGACAGAGACGATGGGTTGAGTTGCTGAACGATTACGACTGCGAGATAAAGTACCATCCAGGGAAGGCGAATGTGGTCGCCGATGCCCTAAGTCGGAAGGAGAGGATCAAGCCCATAAGGGTTAGGGCTTTAGAAATGATTATCCGAACCGATCTTTCCTTGCGCATTCGTGCTGCGCAGAAAGAAGCTCTCAAGGAAGGAAACCTTGAAGAAGAATATCTCCGTGGGATGGAGAAGCTACTGGTACCAAACGAGGAAGGAACGTTATGTTTTGAGAAAAGGATTTGGGTTCCTTTGTTTGGAGGTTTAAGGAAGGTTATTTTTGATGAAGCTCACAAATCACGGTACTCTATCCATCCGGGAGCGGATAAGATGTACCAAGATCTCAAAGATTATTATTGGTGGCCTAGGATGAAAGGCGATGTTGCTGTTTATGTGAGCAAATGTTTAACATGCGCTAAAGTGAAAGCGGAATACCAGAAGCCTTCAGGACTTCTGCAACAACCTGAGATTCCCAAATGGAAATGGGAACAAATCTCAATGGATTTTATTACAAAGTTGCCAAGAACGCCGAGAGGCCATGACACTATTTGGGTAATAGTGGATCGATTAACAAAGTCAGCACACTTCTTACCTATCAGAGAAAAGGATAATACGAGCAAGTTGGCCAAAATATACATGAGAGAGATCGTCGCACGTCACGGAGTGCCTCTCTCGATCATCTCTGATAGAGACGGAAGGTTTGTGTCAAGGATATGGCAATCCTTCCAAGAGGCTTTTGGCTCACAATTAAATCTGAGCACTGCGTTTCATCCGCAAACTGACGGTCAAAGCGAGCGAACGATACAGACTTTGGAAGACATGCTGAGAGCGTGTGTTATGGATTTGGGCGGTAGCTGGGATAAGCATTTACCTTTGGTCGAATTTTAATACAACAACAGCTACCACACCAGTATTGGTGTCGCACCATTTGAAGCCCTTTACGGACGCAAGTGCCGATCACCCCTATGCTGGGCTGACGCAGGTGATAGGCAGCTTGCTGGTCCCGAAATCGTCCAAGAGACGACGGACAAGATTGCGCAGATTCTAAAACGCATCGAAGCAGCTCGCCACAGACAGAAAGCCTATGCGGATCCAAACCGGAAACACTTGGAATTTCAAGTGGGAGAAATGGTTTTATTGAAAGTTTCACCCTGGAAAGGGGTGGCACGCTTCGGAAAGCGTGGGAAGTTAAATCCGCGCTACATTGGTCCTTTCCGAATTTTGGAAAGAATAGGGCTAGTAGCATACAAGCTGGACTTACCTGCTGAACTCCATTCAATTCACGATACATTTCATGTATCCAACCTGAAGAAAAGTCCAACTCAAGATAACATTGCCATCCCCATCGACGAGATTCATGTTGACGACACGCTCCATTTCGTTGAAGAACCGGTTGAGGTTACTGATTGGAAAGTAAACAGGACCCGCCAGAGCAGTGTCAAGCTCGTCAAAGTTCGTTGGAATGCCAGACATGGTCCTGAATACACCAGGGAGCGTGAGGACCGGATGAAAGAGAAATACCCCCACCTATTTCCTAAGAACCCTGCATCTACAAGCAGAACTTAAAATTTCGGGATGAAATTCTTCTAACGGGGGGAGAATGTGACAACCCGCACTAAACCAGGTATCCGTACGACTTAATTAATAATTAATTACTGCTTAATTACTGTGCTTACTTGAACTTGTGGATAAACTGCTACTTGATTACTGATACATGTACTTACCTGCATCATACTTTACTTACCGTCACTACATTATTTACATGTTGAACCCTAGTGACAAACATGATGCACAAAAAGCACAGTAGCACTATAACGGATAACCTATAGAACATGCTGATAAAGCCGGCATCAGGCAGACACTGCCTCTAAGGCCTGTATGAGCCAGAAATATTTTGCTACACTAGTGGTGAGTGTAGGGATACAAGGGTTGTAGAACTGCGTCTCTAGGAATAAGTTTCAATGACTGGATGTGCCTAAAACGTGCTCTAAGCACAAAACTCAGCACTTTACATAATAATTCAGCTTTTAGCTAACTAATAAAGTGCCAAAACATGAGAAAATATTGCTAGACACTTTCCAAAGTGTCAGAAATAAGTTGTGTCACTAAAAATGGTATTAACAACACTTTAAAGCTTCGTTAACGCTTTAACGGATTACTATCCAACCGAACAACCGGACTGTACCCGAAACCTGAAAATATTGTTATTTTCATTATTCATCTTTTTCTGAGCA
Source organism: Helianthus tuberosus (assembly GCA_030545235.1). Taxonomy (NCBI): domain Eukaryota; kingdom Viridiplantae; phylum Streptophyta; class Magnoliopsida; order Asterales; family Asteraceae; genus Helianthus; species Helianthus tuberosus. The sequence continues at coordinate 82,139,267 of CM060416.1, read as the reverse complement.
TAGGTGGTTTAAAAAGTGAGCCGATGTTGTTTTTATCATCGTGAGATTGTGACGTCATTCTTGTTGTTTTACAGACACTGAGAAATCAACTTTAATGGTGATTAATCCTTGCTCTGTTTTTCAACGGACGAACAAACGATCAGTATCAACTGTTATGAGCTGAACTATTTACGTCAAAATAATTGTTAAATCAAATTTGACTGTCCAAGCTCTGATACCAATTGTTGGATCTGAGTTTCTTTTTGATTGTATTTTCGTTTGGAATTAAGATGGAAATGGAAGAGTTGTGCAGCGGAATTAAGATGAAAGCAAACTTTGCATACAATCAAACGAGAGTAATACTTTAATCAAACATCTTTACACAGAGAATCGAAAGATTGAATTTGTTTCAACAACGATTACAATGATTGATGAATGAATGCAAACTCCCCCTCAGCCAGAGCTCAGTAGTTTGTTCGTGCAAAGAAGACGATGTGGTGAAAGAGCTAATAGAACAGTACAAAGTACTGAACTATTTATAGGCACTTGCAAACCACTGAGGATCTTAGCTGACGTCACCATGAAAGTGACATCTAACCTCCTAACAAACTCTAACCTCTGATCTATAAACACTGATGTACTAAACTACTGCTATTACATTACATTATATAAAAGACACTTAAACAGCTGCTGCGTCCTTCCACTGCTGTGAACCCAGCAGTGCTTGTCCGGATCAGCAGTACTTGACTCAAGGCAGTAGATTGAGTCAGCAGAGCTTTGGTCTTCCATCAGTCTTTGACTTTGGGCAGTAGATGCAAGGCAGCAATTATAGGTCAGTACTTTAACAAGATCAGCAGATAAGAGGTCAGCAGATGTGAAACCACTTTCAAGGGGAGAGATTTGCATGAACCAACTGTAAACGTCTGCTTATTCTGGATCCACTGCTCTGATCCAGTTTTGGCTTTAATTATCTGTTCCTCTGATAGGGTTCAATCCCAACAATCTCCCCCTGGAACAGATAATGCCAAAACTCTTCATTATTTGTGGAATACTTTATTGCCTCATCAACAGCTCCCTTATCTGACCTTTAAATTGTAATTCAAAGTCTAGGGCATCTGTATCTTCATCATCCCTGCTAAGTGGAAGATCAAGGAGATCCTGCAAATCTTCAAGACTCAGGCCAAGAGCTTGTTCCCTTGATATTTTCTTCACTTCTCCACCAGACCTGAGCAAAGTCAATACGCAGGTCTGTTTGTCAGTTTCCCACTTTTGTATTTTTGAGCCTGGTGGGTTTCTTGGGAGATGTTTATTTGCAGAAGTATTTGGAGAGGCTGGCCTATTCATGACTGGCTGAGCAGTACTTGCAGTTTGATCCAAACCAAGAGTTTCCATGATCATTTTCTTTATACCCTCTTTTCCAAGGTCTTCACCTTCCATTAACTCTTTGATGGTTTCAGCAATCAGCTGTTTGTGTGGCCTTCTTTTGTAGATGGCAGCACCAACTGGAGCTGTGGATCTCCTGATTTGCAGCTTTGATGGTCTTTTTGAAACCGCTGCTTCAGGATAGTCAGGATTTTGAGGAACTGTGAGATATTTCTTTCTTAATTGTTCCAACTTTTTGTAAGTAGCCCTGACCGCATCTTCTTTCCATCTAGCAACTTGTCTTTTGTTACCATAATCAGCTGCTACCAGTTCCTCTTTCATTCTCTTCAGCTCTTCCTGTTTGTCAGGTACATTCTTTCTAAACTTTCCCCAGTTAGGAGGAGTGTGAGTGACTTTCCTGTTTATCATGTCTTAAATTCTTGCTGCCTCATTTTCAAGTTCAGGAATAGTCCACTCTTTGTACATGTATTTCTCTCCTTTGTACTTCTTGTGAGCCATAATGCTTTCAATGTAGTCTTTCTTCAGAGTTTCAGCAGCTCTTTCAGAAATTTGTTGACTAACATTTTTTGCAAATTGCTCTAGGGATCTGACTTGTGTGAGCAAATATTGACTTCTCTGTGCAATTTCTTTATCAGATTTCCCTTGTGTGTTTTTCTTTGAGATATCCTCTGCTTGCTTGGCCTTGATTTCCAAATATTCATCAACATTTTTAGGCCAGGGATATCCTTTTATTGATGGCAAACTCCTTTTGGCAGGGTCATCCTCAAAATAAAAAGATTTTATTTCTTCTCTAACAGCTGCTAATTCAAGAGGAAATTGAACACCTGCAGGAGGCAAGGGCTTGTACATTTTAACTGAAGAGAGAGGAACAGGTTTTGGAATTGTGACAAGAGCTAAGGATTTTGAAGATGTTTGTGGTGGTGAATAGTCATCATCTTTGAGAATTAGTCTTCTCCTTTTTGTAAGAGGGACTGATGATGTTTTGGATGGAACAGTGGTGGTAGATGTAGTGGCAGTGGATTGTGATTGACTAACAGCTGTTGAAACAACTGGTGTTTCAACCACTGTTGTCATTACAACAGATGTTATAACATCTGATGTCTTCTGCTGTGTGTCAGCAGGTGTTGTTTTTTGTGGTGATGATGGTAAAGCAGTGGATGTTGTGTGTGTTGAAGTGGTGTGTGTTGATGGAACAACTGTTTGGCAAGCAGTAGTTTTTGTAACTCCTGTTGCATCAGCTGTTTTGTATGGTGGTTTTTGAGCAGACTTTGAACGTCTGGTTGGAATGGATTTGGGTTGCCTCACTTTTCTAGTAGGCTTCTTCTTTTCCTCAACAGGATTTTCATGATCCTTTGACCCAGAAGTACCCTGATCTGGATGATCCATTCTTTCCATCCTGGCTTTCCTTTTGGCCTCTCTATCCCTTTTTACACTTGCAGCTGCTTCTGCTAGTGCATTTGTTGTCACATCAATTTTCTTGCTACCATCTGGCAAAGGGATCTTTTTGGTCATGTTTGAATTTTCTGGTTCAAGATAGAGACCATCCTCTATACCCTTCCTTTTCCACTCCTTAATTTTCTCCCCCTTTTTGGCATTATCATCTGGGAGTTGATAAATGTAGCAGACTTTTGGAGGAGCAGTGCCAGTGGTGTGTAAGATCTGAGTTTTGAGAGCCTTTAAATCAGCCCGAGTGTTCTTGAACCTTGACTCCATTACATTTCTCAGCTGTTGTACATGTTTTTCATGTTGCTGATTTGCTAACTGTGCTTGTTGTTGGAGAAAAGATTGAAATAGATTCCAGAGCTCATTTGTAGCAGGTGCCCTTTGTGGAGCAAGTGCTTGAGGTGGAACAGCAGTTGATTTTACCTTCTGAACTTGTAACACCTGTTGTAGCATATCTTTGAGTTCTGCAACAGAGTTATCAAGCTTTGCAATACGAGCCGTCAATTTTTGGTACTTTAAACCATCACCCAAGTTAATGGGATCATCTGATTTCCCACTAGCAGTGGTTTTATCAGTGGTAGATGTAGGGAATATACTCCAAACATTAACCACTGATGCCCCTTTTTCTTGGTACTGGGGTCTTCTTCCTTCAACACTTGACAACCTTTTGATGTTGCCAGTAGGATAAATAAATCCACTGGTGGTTGGCAGAGGTGCTATAAAAGGAATTGCCTCCAAGGAAGTCTTATGAATGTAACCACTGTCCAAATGTAACCCAGTGGGTGTAACAGTTGTAGTGGCTGCTTCACTTGGAATACCACCAAGAGTTACTTGTAACTCAAGGGGTGTAACCTCCTCAGGTTGTGTTGGTGGGTTAGCAAAGATTGAAACATCAGACCCAGTCAGTTGTTGAGGTATATTCTCATTAATAGGTGATTGAGAAGGACTGGATAATGCCTGGTTCAAATCAATTGCATCCAACAGTGGTTTTATTGGTGAGGGAATTGTGGATGTGATGGTTGGTGTAGAAATAGGATGTGTCCCGGGCATTGGACTTTGGATGATAGAAACGAGTGTTTCCAGAGCATCATGATGTGGAAGCCCTATTTGTACAACCTGTTCTTTTTGTGAAGAAACAGGAGGAGTTTCAGCTATGGGTTGAGATATTTGTACCAACTGCTGTGAGGAAGTAGCAGCAGTGGTTTCTTGTGACTTTTGTGTTGTCACTGGCAGGAGCTCTGGTATCTCATCCTCCAGAGATGCCTTTTTGATGGGTTTGGGGGGGTTTTTGTGTTTTTCTTTTTGTTGGCTTTTTGGTGATTTTAGGTGTGGGTTTCAAAACAGTTGTGCTGCTGCTTTGATCACCTTGAGCAGTGGGCTCAGCAGCAGATACCTGAGGAGCAGTTGTAACTGCTAAAATCTGCTCAGGCACCTCTGCTTGTGTTTTGCAAGGTGCTAACATCCTTGAAAAAGTTTCAGTAGTTAAACTGTTTATTTGAGTAGGATCACCTTGGTTTATTACAGCTAAATCATCCTTACTGAATTTCTTTGAAAAATAGTAACTTAAAAACCTTGGAAACAGTAAGAATGATTTTGTTTCAACATTATTAACCAAATCTTTAAAAATTTCCCGAGAATAGTTAAAATTTTCTCCTTGAAGAATAGCATATCCCAGATTTTGAATCTTTAAAGGGATTTCATTGAAAGAAGTGGTTTTGTTTGAAACACATAGTAGGAGGGTATGAAATAAAAATCTGGTTGCAGAAGGAAAATAACCTTTTTCTAAGGTAATTTTCTTCATCATTGTGGCTTCATACCCTCTCTCAATGAAGTCAGTTTGCAACTTGTTTTTAGTGAAAGAAATTTTACCTTCTTGATCATCGAGTTGAAAGACCTCTGAAATGGATTGTGGCGTGATTTGGACAGCTTTACCCTTTATAGAAGAGTGTATGGTGGTTGCAGTGTCTCCTTGTTTTTCAAGGGTTGCATTCTTCCAGAACTCCCTTTGGGTCGCCAAATAGATTGGTGCATCGGCGATGAACAAAGTTTTGTACTTTGATTTTGCCATGATGTCAATGATGGAATCGAACACTATGGTGGTTCCTGGTTTTGTGAGAAGACCCAGGAGATTGTGAGATGGTTTATGTGGAATTTCAGTGGAGATTGCCTTTTGAGAGGCTGTTTTCGATGAAGATTTGGATGAGGGTTTTGCAGATTTCTTTGATTTAGTCATTTTGAGGATGATTGATCGAAGAAATTTGTGGAAGATGAAATGAAAAACTGTTTTGAGAAGAGAATTTTTAAGAATTCAATTCGACAGTAAAACCCTGTTTTGGTGGTGAATGGGGGATTTTATAGGGAAGAAAGTGAAGGCTGAGGTGGCAGCCGTTACAAAAGGTCTGACCAATATGTACTGTCCACGTGACAACCCCTGTTGAAAGTGAAGGACAGTACTTTTGTGAAAGTGACTGATGAAGGCAGTGGTATGAAAGCAGTGGATGATTTTTACTATCAGTGGATAGCATATCAGTGGATAAGACACTGCTTTTGAACAACAGAGTTTATCAAAATAATGAGAGAGCAGGGGTTGACTTTCAGCAGTGGACAGACTTTTGAAGTATAGCAGACTTTTGATCAATCAGTGGTTAATGGCAGACTTTTAAGGACTTAATGAAAAAATTTCATTTTTAACTATTTTTAAGGATGGAGTTTTGATTTTCTGAAAACATTTTGTTGCTTTTATTCATAGAAAAACAAGATGTTGCTTGTTATTCCATGTTCAGCATCCCAATCCTAGAGACCAAACTTTCAAAAGTGGCTGTATCAAGTGCTTTTGTGAGCACATCAGCCAGCTGCTCTTTAGTTGGGACATGATGCAGAGAAATCAAACCTTTTTCATAGCAGTCCCTCACAAAGTGATGTCTGATGTCGATATGTTTGGTGGTTGAGTGGGAAACTGGATTTTTGATGATATTTTCTGCTGCCTGACTGTCCAACATGAGTGGTGTCTTTAAGGCAGTGATACCAAAATCCAGCAGCTGATTTTGAAGCCACAGGAGTTGGGCTGTACAGCTTGCAGCAGCAATGTATTCAGCTTCAGCAGTGGATGTTGAAACAGCTGCTTGCTTTTTGCTTTGCCATGAAACTAAGCAATCACCTAGAAACTGGCACCCTCCTGATGTGGACTTCCTTGTGGTGTGACATCCAGCAAAGTCGCTGTCTGAGAAACCTGAAAGCTTGATGTTCCCATTAGCTGGATACCAGATACCAAGTGTGGGAGCACCTTTTATGTATCTGAAGATCCTTTTTACAGCAATGAGATTTGATTTTCTGGGAGCTGATTGACTTCTTGCACAGACACATGTTGCAAACATGATGTCTGGTCTAGATGCAGTTAGGTACAATAAAGACCCAATCATGCTTCTATAAAGTGTTTGGTCAATCAGCTCATCTTTTTCATCAGACATGACCAGCTTATTTGTTGCCATGGGTGTGCTGCATGGTTTACAATCATTCATATCAAATTTGGTTAAAAGTTCTTTAGCATATTTGCTTTGATGAATGAAAGTTCCATTTTGCAATTGCTGGACTTGGAGACCAAGAAAGCATTGCAGCTCACCCATAGCACTCATTTCAAACTCAGCTGTCATGAGTTCTCTAAACTCTTCACACATTGAGTTACATGTGCTTCCAAAAATAATGTCATCCACATAAATCTGGACAATCATTAAATCCTTCCCTCTCCATTTTAAAAACAGTGTTTTATCAATGGTACCTCTTTTGAAACCATTTGAGAGTAGGAAGTTGGAAAGAGTTTCATACCAGGCCCTTGGTGCTTGTTTCAAGCCATACAAAGCTTTGTTTAACCTGTAGACATGATCTGGATAAAATGGATCCTCAAAACCTGGAGGTTGACAGACATACACCTCTTCTTGAATTGTACCATAGAGGAAAGCACTTTTGATATCCATTTGAAACACCTTCATATTGTGGTTGACAGCAAAGGCCAGGAACAGTCTAATGGCTTCCAATCTTGCAACAGGGGCAAATGTTTCATCATAGTCAATCCCCTCTTCCTGTCTGTAACCTTGAACCACAAGCCTGGCTTTATTCTTGACAACAATACCCCTTTCATCAGTTTTGTTCTTGAAGACCCACTTTGTGCCAATGGGACTAACCTCTTCTGGCAGTGGTACAAGCTCCCATACTTGTTGTCTTTTAAACTGTTGGAGTTCCTCTTGCATGGCTTCTACCCAGCTGTTGTCTTTCAGTGCCTCTTGGTACTTGACTGGCTGATGGAGTGATAGAAAACCAGCAAAAAGAAAAATGTTTTGGGTTTGGCTTCTTGTGAGCACCCCTTCATTTATGTTGCCAATGATTTGATCAGGTGGATGAGATCTCAAGAAGATTAAATCTCCTTGGTATGGTATGATGGCATTGGTTGGTGAAGGCTGCAAATGTGTATCATCTGAGCTAACCACTGCTGGGGACTTTGATGATCCAGCAGTGGCTTCAAAAGGTGGTGGTATAGGAGGTAATGAAGTGGACAACTGCTGACTTTTATCCACTGTTTGAGGACTTTTGTCAGCAGTGTTTGAGGATGTGGAAGCAGTGGTTGATGGGCTACTTTGGTCAACAACTGTTGAGGTAGCAGTGGTTGAGCTTTGACAACTGTTTTGAACAGCTGGTGCTTTTCCCTTTGTGGCAGACCTTTGAGGGATGATGATTTCATACCCATAGTCTGGTGTTGTATCCTCTGATGGACCTGCACTGTTAGTCTTGACAGCAGTATTTTCAAAAGTGAAATTTTCAAGATCAAACAGATCTGCAGGATTTGCTGGGATTTTCATTGATGAAAGTTCATTGAACTTAACATTCAAAGTCTCCTCCACTGCCTTGGTCCGTGTATTGAACACTTTGTAGGCCTTGGCAGTGGTTGAGTATCCCAGATGATAACCACAATCAATTTTGGCTGCAAATTTTGAAATGGAATCTTTTAAGTTCAAAATAAAACATGGGCAGCCAAACACTTTGAAATATGAGATCAGTGGTTTAATTTTATATAGAATTTCATAGGCAGTCTTTTTGTGCCTGGGGTTTATTAAAACTCTGTTCTGAACATAGCAAGCAGTGTTTACTGCCTCTGCCCAGAATGTTAATGGCAAACCTGAATCTGCAAGCATGGTTCTGGCAGCCTCAATCAGAGTTCTGTTCTTCCTTTCCACTACCCCATTCTGCTCTGGTGTTCTTGGGATGCTGTACTGCCTTACAATCCCTTTCTTCACACAGAAGGCATCCAACTCCCTATTTTTGAATTCTGTGCCATTGTCACTCCTGAAGCTTTTCACTGGAAGGTCAAATTGCTTTTCAACCTGTATTACAAAGTCTTGCAAAATGCCTGCAGTTTCATCTTTTGAGTGCAAAAAGAAAGTCCATGTGAACCTAGAAAAGTCATCAACAATAACCAAACAATATCTTTTCTTTTTAAGGCTCATCACTTGAACTGGGCCAAACAAATCCATGTGTAGCATTTGCAGACACTGGGTTGTTTTGGACTCTTCAATGGACTTGAAAGAACTTTTATGCTGTTTTCCTTTTAAACAGGAAATGCAATGTTCAGGACATGAAAACAATTTTTGTGGTAGGCCTCTCACCAAACCATTTTTTGAAATTTCTGTGATTGTCTTAAGATTTGTGTGTCCCAGCCTTCTGTGCCAAAGTTCTGTCTCTTTGTTAGAGGCAGCTGAGAACAGACAGGCATCAGCTCTGGGACACTCTTTTGACATGTCAACAACATAAACATTGCCACTTCTTTGAGCAACAAGTTTAGTTTGACCAGTTTTGATTATTGCTTCAATCTTTTTGACCATTTCTGGTCCAACAATCCTACAACAGTCTTTTGTGAAGAATGACCCAAATCCCTTGTCACTCATTTGGGACACACTCAGAAGGTTGAATTTTAGATTGTCTATTAGATTGACATTTTCAAATTTTACATTTCCAGATTGCACTGTACCAGACCCCAGAACCTTCCCTTTACTATTATTCCCAAAGGATATATCACCCCCTCCATGGATTTTAAAGTCTTTGAGGAGGGCTTTACATCCTGTCATGTGCCTGGAGCCTCCACTATCTATATACCAAAGACTATCAAAGCATGCAGAAGCTCCCTGCACATGAAGTAAAAGGATTAGTTCATTAAGGTCTCCAAAGCCAGCAGGGCTTTGGATGGGGTCTCAACAGTGTCTGGGATGGATGCAGAATGATGGACAGTGGTTAGGTCAGAGGTTTGAACTGTTTTAGGACACTGTTTCTCTAACCACTGTTGTGGGTCCTGACCAATCATCTGCTGGTAACCAAAAGGATGCCTGTTCACTTTGGGTTTAGAGGGCCTTTTGTAGGCCTCATAAACGTGTGGAATCCTTTGGTAAGACTGTTTTTCTCTGCCTTTTCTGAACTGATTGGCAGGGGGTGCATCAGTAACCTGAACATCTCTTTTGACAGATGTTTGGTTCAGCTGTTTTGTAACAGCTGTTTGAACTGGCACAAACAGTGGTTGTTTCTTGGTGAATTTGACAGATGATGAGGATGATGGTGGACTCAAGGATGTTTTAGCCATGTACTCATTCTCTTTCACATCAAAGTTTTTGAGGTACACACATGCTTGAGTTTTGTGGTTTGTCTTACCACAAACAATGCAGCTTTCTGCTGAAACAATGACACTTGTTTTGTTTAAATCATAAGCTTTCAAGTGGAAACAATCTTTTGTTAGATGATTCCTTTTTTCACAAAATTCACAAAACAAGTTATCAATTTTTTCTTTCTTCTTTCTCTTTTCAGACTCCTTTGTAGCAGAGGTTTTAACCACTGCTGGGATATCTTTGAGAGGTATGACTTTAGCTTTTGGAGCTTTAGCACCATCAATTGATGTAAAGTCCATTGGCTTGAAATTTTCAAGAATATCACACTCATCAGACCATTTTGGTTTAAACTGATGATCTTCAAGCTCCTTGAAAGTGGAGGATCCCATTGGTCTGTTAAGTGTGATTTTGTTACCAAGTTTGTCAGTGATTTTCACTTCTTGGCCATTCTTGTTTGTGGGGATAAGCTCAGTAGCTTCATCAGTGGTTTGAACAGAGTTTTCAAAAGCAGTGTTTTCATCATCATATTTTCTATACCCAACCCCAAACTTCACATTGCTTTTTCTCTGTTTTTCAAGCATAACCTCATATCCTTTGCAGGATTCCACCCATCTTTCACAAGTAATCTGGGCAGACTCCAACTCCTTTTTGCAAACTTGGTATTTTTCTACCATAGTTTGAAGTTGGGTTTTGGTTATACTTTGCTCTTCTTTTAAACAGCTGTTCTCTTTTTCTTTTTCAGTCAATTTGATTTTAAGTTCTTTTAAAGACCTTTCAAATTTGACCTCATCAGACAAAATTTTATCCCGAAGGTTTTCATTCACCTCTTTAATGTTAGCAAAAGCAATTATGCAATTGTCAGAACATAGTTTTTCAAGAACTTGAGGAGATACCTTGGCAGCTGCCATCATTGCACAATCACATTGATGATCTTCATCATCATCAGCTTTCACCTTCTTTTCACCAGCCTTTTCTTCTTTCTCTTCTTCTTTGTCCTCTATGGACCATGGATCTGTCATTGGTTCAATCAGGATACCTGAACTTTCTCCCAACAGTAGTTCACCAGCCACAGCAGTAACCACTGCTTCAGTCACCTCTTCCACTGTTTCAAAGCTCTGCTGTTCCTCCTCTGTTTCAACCCCCTCCTGTATTGACTCTAATGCCATCAAACAAAACTCATCATGAGAAGGTTCATTAAAAGCATAGAGTGCAAAATTTTCATCATTAAGGTCTTCAGGCATACTGCTCCAGTCAACAAACCCTTGAGTGAAAAAGCTTTGTTGATCTGGTTGTACTGCTGCTGGAGCAGTGGTTTGAGGTGCAACAGTTTGCACTTGTACCTGGGGAGCAGGGGTTTGAACATATTGGATTTGTGGAACAGTAGTTTGGACATAGTGTACTGGCACAGGGGCAGCAGCATAGTGAGCAGTATTCACTTGAGCTGCTGGGGCATATTGGGCATAGTGCACAGTGTTTTGGTTTTGAGGTCTAGGATTTGAGCTAGGGTGAGTAATTATGGGACCAGTAGTTTGACTCCTACATTCCCTAGCGAAATGTCCCAACCTATTACACTTATAGCACTTGATTTTCGATTTATCCAACCCAACCCTTAGATTCCCATGCAGACCTGGAAATTTTCGCCCTGTTCTTTTGTAGAATTTGCTAGTTCTAACACTTAGCAAAGCCAGTTGGTGCAGGATGTCCATTTCCTCTAAGTCAGTGGGATCAAAATGTTGTAAATCATTTAGTTCAAAGCTTAGATTATCTGACATCTGGTTTTCGTTTGTAGTGAATGCATAACTTGCAGAGTGAGGATCAGGGTTGTTAAAATTTGCACCAGCAGTTATGTCAATGAAATGATCATAACCCTGATCCTTACCACTGCTCCCAGATTCTTCTTGACCCAAAAGAGTAGTGTTACCGAATGTATAATCATCAACGGCTTTTCCTGACTCTTGTAACTTCCTTTTCTGGTTCAACTCCCTTTCGTAAGTCAGGAGTCGACCATGGAGTTGGGTCAAGGTCAGATCCTTGAACTCAGGTGAATTTCTGGTGACAAAGGCTACAGTGTCCCATTTTTCGGGCAGTGACCTGAGGAACCTGCTGTTTTGAGTCGAGTTTGTAAAGGTAGTATTAACAAGCCTCAGTTCACTGATGAGACAACTAAACCGCTCAAATTGTTGAGTCAGTGATTCACCTCTAACATGACAAAATGTTTCATACTGTTGGTTCAGGATTTCCCTATTGTTTTCTATGACTTCTTCAGTACCTCCAAACTGTTCCTTAAGTGCGTCCCATAATTCTTTGGCACTGTTACAGTGTAACAGTCCAGCATATATTTCATTGGGCAGCGCTGATGCTATGATGCTAAACGCTTTAGCATCTAGTTCGATCTTTTGAAAATCTGTTTCGGTGTAGTTTTCAACTGGTTTTGGAACGAACTTTTTAGCATCTTCAGCGCTTGGCACTGAAGGAACATGAGGACCAAAGGTGACAGACCTCCAACAACCTGTGCTTTGTTGAGCGAGGATGTGACCCATCCTCCTCTGCCAGATGTTGTACTCATTTCTTTTTAGCATAGGTGGTTTAAAAAGTGAGCCGATGTTGTTTTTATCATCCTGAGATTGTGATGTCATTCTTGTTGTTTTACAGACACTGAGAAATCAACTTTAATGGTGATTAATCCTTGCTCTGTTTTTCAACGGACGAACAAACGATCAGTATCAACTGTTATGAGCTGAACTATTTACGTCAAAATGATTGTTAAATCAAATTTGACTGTCCAAGCTCTGATACCAATTGTTGGATCTGAGTTTCTTTTTGATTGTATTTTCGTTTGGAATTAAGATGGAAATGGAAGAGTTATGCAGCGGAATTAAGATGAAAGCAAACTTTGCATACAATCAAACGAGAGTAATACTTTAATCAAACATCTTTACACAGAGAATCGAAAGATTGAATTTGTTTCAACAACGATTACAATGATTGATGAATGAATGCAAACTCCCCCTCAGCCAGAGCTCAGTAGTTTGTTCGTGCAAAGAAGACGATGTGGTGAAAGAGCTAATAGAACAGTACAAAGTACTGAACTATTTATAGGCACTTGCAAACCACTGAGCATCTTAGCTGACGTCACCATGAAAGTGACATCTAACCTCCTAACAAACTCTAACCTCTGATCTATAAACACTGATGCACTAAACTACTGCTATTACATTACATTATATAAAAGACACTTAAACAGCTGCTGCGTCCTTCCACTGCTGTGAACCCAGCAGTGCTTGTCCGGATCAGCAGTACTTGACTCAAGGCAGTAGATTGAGTCAGCAGAGCTTTGGTCTTCCATCAGTCTTTGACTTTGGGCAGTAGATGCAAGGCAGCAGTTATAGGTCAGTACTTTAACAAGATCAGCAGATAAGAGGTCAGCAGATGTGAAACCACTTTCAAGGGGAGAGATTTGCATGAACCAACTGTAAACGTCTGCTTATTCTGGATCCACTGCTCTGATCCAGTTTTGGCTTTAATTATCTGTTCCTCTGATAGGGTTCAATCCCAACATGTAGTAATCAAATTGTGTGGTTATTTGGACCCGATCTATGTTGTGGTAGCTCAGATCTTCATTTAACCCGGGTTGGTCACGATCTTGGATCTCGACATAAGGTTGTTTTGGAAGTAACAAGGGTTAAAGGGCGAAACTCTACCACACACATATCATGAACTTGTGTAAAAGCGATTTTGTTTGTACAATTGTGTTTAAAACTAGTAGATCTACGTATCTACAAGCGGTACTTTCAAAGGACCACGTGTCAAGAGAAAACATATTTTTAAAGACGGATCTTACACTAACACGAATGGTTTTTAGAACACACAAGTGTGTAAACACTTGTGTAACACAAAGTTTCGACAAAATAACTATTTTTGAAACGGATGACGAGAAGTTGTAAAGATGGAACTTTCATAAAAACGAGGTTTTTACAAAATCGGATAGTTTTATATAAAGATCCACTAAAAGTGATGGGATTTACTTCATAGTTTGAATAAATCACAAGTTCATGAAATTTATGCGATTTATATACATATTTTGACTAGTTTGTGATTTGAACATTGTTTTGATTGAATAAGAAGATTGTTGGTTTGATTTATAAAAGAAAATGATACGCTTGAAAGCGTGGCCACCTCCAGTTACAGAGGAAACTCTGGCGAAATTTTTCCAAAAACCTAACACTTAGAAATATTTTCACTATAAGTGTTAGAAATACATTTTGACTTGTTTTCAAAATATAAGTTTCGCTACGACTATATTTACAAAACATCGGAGGTGGGATTTTCACAAAATAAAACGTGATACATAAATGTATTTAGTATATATTTATCACAACATCACTTGTATAAGTGTTTATGATTATTTTGTGAAAAACGTAAATATTATTTTTAGGGTAAAAATAATATTACTAAGTATTATTTTGGGAAAATCACATGTATTAAAATATAATATTTTTGGGAAGAATATTTATATTTTGGAGTTAGGAATAAAATGTATTAAGTGAGACTTAATAGTGTAATCCGAACTATACGAACGCACATGTATTAAATCCCCCATCCTTGAGAAGGAAAATGACTACCAAGTATATACAAAATGTAACCACGAAATAGTTGCCTAACTATTTCCCAAAAACTTAAACCATAAAGCTAAGGCACGGCCGTCCGTCTAATAGAATTAGTACGTGTAGGTCGTCACACAGCTGTTTGATTTGGAGGCATACTTGGTAGAGACGCACCATTGTGAGTTCATGTCCCCCTTTTCTCTAACTGTTTTCAGTTTTCTTAACTGCGGGGGTGAAATACATGTTACTTTGATTACAAGTACTTTATACATGGTATGGTTAGCGTAAGGAGGTTTACTACTTAGATCATGTGAGTGGATAGGAGCAATATGAGGCCATTAGTCCTCATGGCAGGACCGAGGGACGGGAGCGGTAGATCTATCTGGGTGTAGCGAGCCCAGCCCCAGGCCAAACTAGAAACGGACCTCGGGGTGACTTTGTCCACATACAAATGCCGTGGCGCGCTCTGCTAGGTTTGAGTCTCCCTATTTGCACTTCACATATATCAGTGGCCTTGCAAACCATTGGTGATCTCAATTCCCTTATTTGCTACATACCAAGACTATTTTTAAACTCACAAAGGTTTACTTACTCACTTACACATGAACTCGCTCAACATTATTGTTGATTTTTCAACTTACATGTATTTCAGGGAATTAAAGGATCTGGCGTGGTATGTCCCGTTTTCCCGCTGCACTAGTTACGAGGTCATCCGGGTTTGGGGAATGTGACTCTTTCCTGGACAAGTCACAGTCCTTAAACTATGCTTATGTTTTGTTGTTGAACAATGTTTATGTCGTTAAGATGTGTTTCCGTTATGACAATGTTATGTTACTTCAGTTTGTAAAACATTAAATCTATGGATGATCTTGCATGATTTTATTTCATATAGCTTTGTTATGGTTAAGTTATGGTATTAAGAAGTCACACCAAATTAACCACGCTTCCGCAAAGCCAGGGTGTGACATGTTTTGACCAGAGTTGACTGCTGTTGACCGAGTTGACTCGGGTTTGACAGATTCGACTCGCTGAGTTGACCCGAATTGTTGACCGAACCCAAACCACGAAACGCGAGTCCCGAACATGACCATGTTGACTTGAACCCGCATCTGAACCAATGTCACACCCCGAAATATCAGAGCATTGGCATGACTGGACTGGTATCTTCATTGCACAGCGGAAGCAAAATAAACTAAGTCTTTTAGTAATTGAACGCCCACTATGTACTCGACTCTTCATGGTTCTCCTATTCCAACCGTGCCTTGTCTTAGAACTGTAACCTGAGAAAGAAACATGCGAAAAATCAACATAAAGTTGAGCGAGTTCATAGTTTGTTTGTAAAAGATTTGAAATAAATCTTTTGAATAACCGGTTTTTGAAGTATTGTTGAGAAAACGAATTTAAAATCATTTTCTTGTCATGTTATACAGAAACTTTGTATGAAAACATGGTATGTATCTTGTATAATTCGAGTATTTCTGTATGTATCATGTATTCTTGTATAAATCACGTATTCTTGTATGTATCATGTTTTCTTGTATAAATCAAGTATTCTGTATGTATCTTGTTGTTAATGGGTTGCAAGGCCATTAACATGTGACACGATATAGGAAGTCACCAAACCATAGGCATTTTTCTGTAGTCGATTCACGACTGAGACACAAAAACACTGCTTGGTAAAAGAGTGGCCAACAGTGGGGCTGCCCGGAACCCGTTAGATCTAACCTTTTGTTCTGCGGTCTAAGTATGTACACGATTAATGGTGCTTATGGTACCCTATTCGTGACACGATTTCTCGTATCATTCTTGTATCATTTCTCGTATCAATTCTTGTATCATTTCTCGTATCATATCAAGTATCAATTTCCAGTTCTTGTATTCTTTATGTCAAGTATCAATTCTCATGTGTTTGTATACTCTTGTATTTTCTCGTAGTTTAGAAAACTAGGATTCGTGTGTAAACGCTTGTTTGAAAAACTGGTATAAAACATAAGCTTTTCGTAAACCATTTGTGTCAGATAAATCTTGCTTGTAAAATGGTTTATAAATATGTAATTCTTGTATGCTTTGCAAAAAGTGCATGTCTTTCCACCCCGAAAACATTTAGAAAAATGTAAAATCGTAAAAAGGTGGGGTTATGAACTCACCTGAATATTCCTGTGCAAAGCTAGCTAATTACGACTTCGTGATGTCGTTTCCAAACCGAGGCTCGCTAGCGTGTATTCTACAATATTCCTAACACGGAATATCTAATAAGTTTCTAAATAAATGCGGTAACTACACTACGTGTCACCGAGCTCTACCGAGTCGTTAATCGAACGATTCAAAGGTAAGTTGTTAATTTAATGGAAAAGATTAAGTTATACGTGTTAAGTCTCGTTTAATGACAGTAGCAATCTAATAAGTCTTGAAAAAGACTTAGTTTCCGAGAGACTTAAAATGAATATATATTTATATATAAAAAAAATATATAAATATATCGTTGTAAGTGTGTTAGCCGTCTCGAGTAGTCATACGAGTATAAAAGAATATTTCTATGAAAATATCATATAACAAACTCGTATCATATATCGTGTTTCGTATGAAAAATAATATATAATAACTTGTATTATATATATCACGTCTTGTGTATATTTGCCAAAAATATACGTATATGCCGTTTCGGCGCTTGAAATAAATATAAAAACTTATATTTATTTAATGGAGTTTTCGGGTTGAAGTCGTTTAAAATAAATATAATAGTTATATTTATTTTATAAAAGAATGCGAGTTGTTTGGTGTTTGGAATAAATATATAAAATATATTTGTTTTTATAAAAGAACTCGTATTATACTATACGGTATTTGAAATAAATATATAAGCTATATTTATTTTTATAAAAGAATTACGTGTTCGGCTCTTGAAACAATATAAATAATTATATTGGTTTTATAAAAGAGTTGTTGAATTTCCGAAGTTTAAAATAAATATAATAAATATATTTATTTGTTGTAAATAATTTCCGAATCGTTGATCTCGAAAGTTGTAATGTGTCGTCGAAAGTAATTATATGTTTGTACTTGTTTCTATAAAAGTTTATTTGAAACCGATGGTTGGTTTGATAATAAAACGCTATTTGTTTTACGGGTTTTCTCAAAAAACGGGCAGAGTTTCCTCTGTTTTTGGACGTCCCCGACAACACAGTTGTCGTTATTTTATCAAGAATTCAACAATATTCAATCGATGTATGTATACTTTTATTTAATATATCAAACATAAGCTAGGATTTAACCGGTTCGAGCTCGATTTCGCGTATAATAATAACAATTGAACGTAAATAATAATCGTCATAAATCCTTTACCGAGTCTCTCGCGTCGAACCGCGGACCGCCTAACTGAGTTGACCAAGTCAGCTCACTGTTGACCTGAGTTGACCGGGTTTGACCAGTGTTGACTGACTTTGACCTGCTGACCACAGTTGACCCGAACCGCTCGAGCCAAAGTTGAACAGTCTTGAACCCATCCTGAACCAAGAGCGACCCGTTGACTTCCGTTGACCCGAACTGAAACTAAAACGAGCCACCACCCTATTTCTTTGTTGAACTGAAACTTGAAGCATAACAACTCGTAACAGCAAATCTTCATCATCGTAAATCTTCATCAGGAAAGTGATAGAATTGAGAGAACAGAGACGTGTGCTTACCGGGAGCCTGTCGGACAGAACCAAGGACCACTGCCATGCCGCCACTGCCGCTGTGACGGCGGCGCTGCCGCCTGTCTCTGTTGCCGCTCGCCGGAGCTCAACGGCACCTCCTCATCTTTCCGTCTCTCTCTCTCTCTTCTACTCACTTTCTCTCTCATCGCCTCTCTCTCTCTCTCTCTTCCTCCCGAACTCTCTCTCTCTCCTTTCGTCATTGCACCACCACCAAACGGTGGTGGTGGTGGTCAGCCGGTTACACACCACGAAGAAGGGGGTGGGGGGGGGGTACCGCTGGCGGGTTTCGTCGGAGAAAAAGGAGCCGGTGAGCGGCTCCGACCGTCAGACCGAGTGGTTCGAGAGGGAGAGGGGGGAACAAGAAGGTAGCAGGGTGTTGATTGAGTGTTTGGTTTGGGTTTCTTCCATAATCAGTGAGGAGATGAGGTCTTGCTATATAGATGGAGAGGAAGAGGGTAATAGAGATATCTTCTGTGTTTGCTTCAAGTATGTTGAGTTATGTCCATAAGGTTTGATATTTATTCTTCGTGCCTTTCTTCAAATTCTAATTCATCATTGAAACTCAACCAGAACTGTCGAGAGTTAACTAGATCAAATAAAATTGGGTTTTATTTGGAGGTTAATGTCTTTATTTTCCAACCACTTATTATCCATGAGAATTTATGTTCCCACTTTTGAGGCCAAATCTCTAGTATATATTTTGTAGGGATTTTGAACGGATTTGCTAAGATTTGCAAAAGATTTGTAGGGATATTTAGAGATCTTCAGAGATCTCATAAGATCTAATTTATTGTGCAGGTTTAGGCTAGTGGGTTTTGGGCTTGGGCCCAGGGCCTACAAGCCCATCTCATGTGTAAGTGGCCCGTGATTCTTACGAGACCCGATATCGTAACCTAAACTCCATAGAATAAAATTTTCGTGTAACATCCATATCTGTCGGTGTCGTCAGTATTTCATACGGTATCAGTCCGTTGTCGCGTCATATTTAGCAGATTTCCCATAAATCACCACACGCGCACTGTATAGCTGAACAAACGCTTCTGGGCACTCCAAGGGCCTGTTTAAGTTAATTAGCGTCGTAAGCACTATTTATTATCGCGTAATCACCTATTAATCACGTAATTAAGGGCGTAAATTACCGGTTGTCACAACCAAAACTTCGAACCGAAGTCGTTGACCACAGTTAACCGAGCCGTTGACCATGCCCGACCCGAACCCGAACTGAGCCACAAGATAATCTGAGCCAAACCTGATGTTGATGACCTGATTGAACCAAGTGTGAACCGAAACCAACTGAGCAAGAACATCGAAACACAGCAACCACCACCGCCGCCGTAGACGGCGGCGCTACCGTCTGTCGCCACCGCGACCCACCGCTATCTCTCTATCTCGTCTCTCTCTTCGTTCCACCGTCGCACCACCTGCCGCCGCCGCTCACGGCTGTGCTGCTCCATCTCCGTCGCTCTCTCTCTCTCTCCTCTTCGTAGTGCCACCGCACACCATCGCTCACCACCACCCGATGATGGTGGTGGTGGTCTGTTTTGTTATCGAGGAAAGGGGGGTTTGCGGTTGATTGTGGTGTGTAGGAGATGCAGGAGAGTCGAAGGGGGGTGTGGCCGGTCGGTCATCGACGCCGGCAGTCACCAAGCGCCGCCACCACAGTGGTGGCCGGCGGTTCGTTGTGGAGAGGGAGAGAGGGACTCGAGATGTGTGTTTGTGTGTTTTGTTATCTACTCAAAACAAAATGAAGATTAAAGGGGCTAGGGTTTGGAAAATGAAGGTGAAGGAGATGTCTGGTTGAAGTTATGAAGAAGAAGGGTTTGGCCTCTTATAGAGATGTTGAAGATCTCTTAAGATCCCTTGTGTGTACCATTTTGAAACAACAATCTTTTGCAATCTTTTGCAGGGATTTTTAGAGATTTAAAGAGATTTAGTGGGGATTTTGATAAGATCCTCAAATCTTGTACAGATTTAATAAGATTTTGTAGATCTTGACACGATTTTTAAGATCTAATATATTATATGTGCAGGTTTAGGCTTGTGGGTTTTGGGCTTGGGCCCAGGGCCCACAAGCCCACCTCATGTGTAAGTGGTCCGTAATTCCTACGAGACACGTTTTCGCAACCCGAACATGTTGTAACGTCAAATGATAAAATTTTAGTATTGAAATACATAAAATACGGTCGGTAGTCGTTGTTTGTGCGTTTAGTCGTCGGTTGCGTAAAAAAAAGCACGTAATTTCGCGAAAAAAAATATATCGTTGCCGTCTTTAATCCGTTTTTCGATCCGGTTTCGACTGTAGTCACTAAAATTTAATTATGAAGCTAAAGTATATCGTAAAAGTTTAATATTTGTCGGCGTTGTCAGTATTCTGTTCGGTATCAGTTCGTTGTCGCGTAATATTCAACAGATCCTTCCGTAAACCACCGTTCACGCCTTGTAAAGCCGGTTGAACATTCCTAGGCACTCCAAAGGCCCAATTAAGTTAATCTACGCTGTAAACACTATTTATTATCGCGTTAAACACCTGTTAATCATGTAATTAAGAGCCGTAAATCACCAGTTGTCACATTCTCCCCCTGTTACAGAAATTTCGTCCTCGAAATTTAGACTATGTTATCTCCTCAGAATTGTGTTGTTTGTAGGTAAGTCCGAATAATAACAAAGTGAATGACCATACAATCGGATCAAGACTTATTCAAATCATGTGAATTCAAGGACATTCCTTCACAATAGGAATCCCAATGGTTTAAAAGAAATGTGTTTCAAAAATTGATGTCAAAGGAAGCAAGACGTATAGGTACAGTCATTAATATGACTAATTTAACAGGGATCCATCAATGAACAGGAACTTCAACCAATCGAATTCCATATGCACGTTTACAATAAGTAAATGAGTTCTAGAAGCAATAACATCCACTGGATGAACTTAGAATTAACAATCTCAAATGTACTAGTTTGCATGAAACGCTCGATCGTGATCAGCACAAGCTGCAAGTTATACCGACGCCACAAGGTGTCGCAATGAATGAAACAATTCAATAATAGGGGTGATCGAACAAGTATCACCTGTGTTTTGCATGAAACGCTCGATCGTGATCAGCACAAGCTGCAAGTTATACCAACGCCACAAGGTGTCGCAATGAATGAAACAATTCAATAATAGGGGTGATCGAACAAGTATCACCTGTGTTTTGCATGAAACGCTCAATCATGATTAGCCCAAGCTACAAGTTTACACTGACACCACAAGGTGTCGTAGTGATTTAAATAATTCAATAATAGCGGTGATCAAACAAATTCACCGTGTTTGAAATCAAATGGAGGCGTAATAAAGGGAATCTGAAAGTTTGTTTCAAATAACATCATAGAATTTTCAATTGAAAGTGTAACATCAAAGAAATAATGTTTTCGATCGAAGATGGTGAAGCAATGAATTTTGCAAAACATTCGATCGATAATGAAAGAACCGTTAATAGGTACACCGGAATATAGAAATAAGTTTGTGTACCACTGTCTTAACACACGATTGTGTTAAGGCTGTTGTAATGTGATAAATCAAAGCGGATTTAATCTAAATCAATAAATAAATAATTAAATCCGTGCATAAGATATGTAAATGAGTTTAGCGCAAGGTTCAAATAAGTGAAAATACCACCACAAGGTGTCAAAATCAACAAACAATTTAATGGAGTCGAATGCCAAACAAGTTTACTTCGACTCGGAACAAATGAAACACTTGTTAAAACGAATTTTGAATATGATGCTCCCAATACATCATATGATGCTCTGAAGTGAATATGTGTAATGGACAAGTTCAAACAATTGAACTTGGTTTCGGCGCACGACGACAATAAATACATGTATCGACAAGAAAACTTTCGGCATGGTCACAACGAAAAACCATGTATGTAACTTTAAAGGAAGAGAAATTTCAAGAAAATGTGTTAACTTGATAACAAAGGAGTCAACAATCACAATAATGCGGGTCATTCGAATCACAAATCAATAATTAGGTTTAGCGAAACAATGTTTGAATTTTGATGAAACGCTTATCCGAAACGAAACCACATGCGTAACAAACGATGCATGCGTAACATATAAATTTTCAAGAAGTGGACCAAATAAGTATTCGCTATAATGAAAGAAACGATCATGATGCAATGACCATTAAGAGGAGTAGAGATGTGAAAATCTTTGTTGGACTCTGTATGCCCAAGACACATATTAAAATTGATGTGGCTAGTACGTTATGATCCAAGTCGAGTCATACCCAAATACAAGCTAGTCAAACACTTATAATATTTATTTGTGATATGATCAAACAAATAAATATTAACACTTACAATATTTAGAAATTGGTTTTCTAAATAATTGCACTTGACAAACCAATAAATTACATGGATAATTTCTTTTGAGAGAGTATTTTATTTTGTTATTTAATGGGTTAAATAACTTAATAAAAGTTGTATAAAGTCTTATAACATGTGATGTTATAATTTGATAAAAGTTATAAAATTAGGAAAGACTTAAATTATTTTTATAAAAGAATTTTTTTTATAAAATAAAGGGTGGGCCGCCCCCTGGTGTTCTTCCCCAAAAGTCTTGGCCAATCACAAACCATGCATTTGCATGTGTTAGTGACACCATGATTGGGCAAGAGATTGGTCCAATTAAAATACATGCATTTTTGCATGGTTAGAGGTTCATGCATTGGTCAAATGGGGAGGCAATTTCTCTCACTTGTTTTATATAATTTTGTATGACAAAATTAGTGAAAAAAAATGAACTTGAGAAGACTTAAAAACAATACTCTAAAAATCGGCCAAGAGGGTGCAATTTTAGGAGATGATTTTTCAAGTGAAGGACTTGTAAAAGTATCTCTAAAAATCGGCCAAGGTGTGGTTGATCAAGAGGGCTTTTCAAGTTTAACATTCAAGTGCAAGAACTCTCAAAATTCCCTAGATGATTTCGGCCAAGAGTTGGTTTTCATAAGGGTTTTTCAAGTGAGTTCATAAGTGTAGAAATCCTAGCTAAACATAAGGTGTTTGTTGGAAGGCTTGGGGTATACAAGCTTGAGGTCTTCTACACTTGAAGGCAACCATTCAAGAAGCATCATCTTCTTCATATCCATTACTCCATGGAAGGTAGTATTGTAAACACTCTATGGTTGTGTTTTAATTATTGATAGCATGCATATTCGTATATGGATCCGAGGATTGGGTATTCATATAAAATGGGATTTATATCTTGTAAGTAAGATGTTTTAAATAATAATTTTCCGCTGTGTTTTTATTTTATACGGATAAAATAGCTTTGATAAACATGTGAAAAATCCAACAGTAGTATCAGAGCCGCTTATATGAGTGCATGCTTCATAGGATATGAAATTTTCGGGTTTCGGGTTTGGTTAAACCCTATGGCCGAAATTTTTCATCATGGTTATCCATTTGTTTTTCAAGATTATATTATTACATGCATAAATGAATCTTGAAAAATTATTTCGTTTGGATGATTATTTTGTTTGGACAAAAAAACCCACATTTTTCGGTTTTTTCATTCTTGACCGAAATATTGTAGGTTGTAAAAGGGAACCATTTTGCTTCTTGAATTTTATATATTTGGATATATATATTTTTTGGTGTTCATAACCTAGCCATGACCTTGTGTGAATATGTTGAATGATTGTGTTTGTGATTTGTATTTAATTATTTCAAAGGGTTGTAATAATAATTATTTTTGTTCTTCCATGTGTAAAAATATGTAATTTATTTATTTTCATTTGGTATGTAAAATAAATAGATTAGGTGCATTTTATTTTACTAGAAAAATGTATTAGGATATTTTTTTGTAAAAGAAGATGCACACAAAAATGCGGTTTTGGTTTTGGCCAATTTCGGGCCTAAAGGACTTCATAGTTCTTAACGGGATTTTAGCCCAATAACCAAAACACATTTACGGAGCCCAAAGGAGTTTGGAGCTGAATTAAAGTACATTTTGGAAGCTCAAAGAAAGTGGAGAAATCACAACACAAAAGGGAGACTTGAAGCATTTGGATGCGGGATCAAGTGGGAGTTCAACGACACATCGCTTGTGTCATTTTTCACCCTTTAGGAATGACCTTTTGGCACACTTGTTTCGGCTAACAAGTGTGGTCAAAATAGTTGGCTATGGTTATGCACCTATTGTTATTTTTGCTTGTGTGGTTGTTTATTTATGTTGTTTGGATGATATGTCGAAATACATGCTTAACAAATTAATAATCAACAACAAGCTTAAAATTGGTTCTTTAAAGATCATTAAAAATGGTTAATAAAAGGTTATTAAAAATTAATGATTTTAAAATAAAATGGGTTTTATTAAAAAGAACCTTAAAAATTTGTTTTCACAAAAGTACCAAGGATTTGAATGCATGCAAATGTATGGTACACAAAGTTTTCTAAACTAGAATTTTTGAAAAACTCAAAAAAACCCTTTTATAAAACAAGTCAAACACCATCTTTTTATACAACACTCGAAACACTTGGGAACTCTTTTGTGGGATAAAGGTCATGATGTGCTCGAAACGGGTTAACTAAACTAACTAAATTACCCTAATCTAGACTCTCTAAGTTTTAAATTTATAAAACTAAGACTCTCTAAACCCTAAAACACACAACCGGCAAGTGTACCGATCGAATGTAGTATAGCCTAAGGAAGTCCGAGTATCGAACCCAAGAGACTCTACTGATTACGCTAATGACTCTATCTAGACTCAAACTGACACGACTTAACTAAATGTTTGTTGATTGGGGGGGGGGGGGGGTTTCTAAAAATCCTAAGAATGCAAATAACGACTAAACTAGATTAGCTAAAAGACTAACACGAACTTGGACGAAGACTCTGACCAGTGGGGAATGAAGACTACCTAGGCTAGACGCAAGCTAACTCAGAATGGATCTCTATTCAATGATTTTGTGGTGTGGAACCGGGATCTTAAAATGCTAAACCTATTAAGACACCACTAAGCCCCTCAAACACTCTCAAGGCGATTCTTGTGGCACTACCTAGGCTGTTATGCTTACCGGTTTGCTAGATTTCTTTTCCGTCCTCTAGTTTCTTGAAAGTGCTTATGTAAGACGCTCTACTTTGCCGCGCGAACGTCTAAAGCGACAATGGGTTCTAATCTTAGCTTAATAGACTATGGAATGTTAAGGACTTATAACCAAACCTAGACCTATTAATACCCTCGAGCCTTTCCGCGACGAGTTTAGCAGCACACTTGATTTTATTAAATTACCGAATATTACTTCTAAGGTTACTTAAGCTATTTTCACCCTAAAGGATTAATGATCTATTATGTGATAAAGACCGTCACCTAAATCAAGAACCCTAGCTCGATCCTATTCCGTGATAAAGACCGTCACCAAGAATCGAACGAAGCAACAAACAATAATAGAATAATCACAAGCACACATACGCACCAAGTTAGTAATCCATAGCTTTTACAGTACAAGAAAGATCCACAACCACGACAAAAACCGAATAAAGAAACAAACTTTATTAAGCTATTGTCATAACCTAGGTAGTACGGAAAGTTTAGCCAATAATCATAACAAACGAAGTCTCAAAAATAATCAAACAAGGTTCAAGTAATGAATTCATTGAATTAAAAACAAAAAGACTAGAAAATAAAAGAATCCGAATGGCAAAACCCGGTTATTCCTTGCTCTCCAAGCTTCTTGCTTCAACCCAACGATTCCGTGGCTCAAAACCTTGCCAAAGATGCTCTCAAAATTCGTCCCTTATGTCTTCTTCGTGAGTCTGATTGTGTGCGAGTCCAGCCGTATATGGTGTGCGGCTCTTCCCCTCTGCTTGCTGTTGACTTCGTGCGTCCCTAGCCGTATGTGTCTACTCCCAAGAAAGTGGCCTCTGATTTGATATTCTCTAGCCAATCGAATGATGTCTATCTTCAGAATGATGTCCCCCAAATTAATATACTTTTCGTCCAAGATTGTTTCATAGGCCCAAAATCATAAATGTCAATTATTTTCGCTGGGCTCTAATTAATCACGGCCCAATGTCATAAAGGTTCATGTCCAGAATGATTATTTTCTCTTGTCGTCCAACTCAACCCCAATAATACTTTTCTTTTTCAAATTGGCGGTATTCATATGTATATATACTCCATTATCATTAGCAGCCTTTTTCTTTATAATATATGGATTGGCAACAGCTTTTGATGGGTATCTTAGCAGTCCAAGCTTCATGCGGCAATTTTAATTCCGTTGCTGGCGGCTCACTCTACTCAACTGCCTGGTTATTTATTTATTACTCGTTTTCGCTCCATTTGCACCAGGACCTGCCAAAACACGATATAATATAATATAATTCTAAAACTAAAAATAATAGATAAAAACTAAACTAAAACTATACAATTTACACGGGACAAATATGTGTATTTTACCCTATATCAGGTCACCTAACCACATTTGAAGGAACTTGTATATTCGAGGTGAGTTTACCATGTTTGTGGGATAAAGGTCACCTAACCACTTATGTGAATAAACTCACACGTGTGTGTAAGTTGGACGACTTGATTTGGAAACCATGAACTTAGGGTCACCGAAGCATGGGGAACAAAAGGTGTTGATGGGATTAAACATGCCAACTAAACATAAAGATGTTTAACCGATCCCATATGGCTAGAAGTTGCAAAAGGTTGCAATTGTCAAACGTTGACTACCTTGTTAATTTAAATAAAGGGATAAAGGTCACCTAACCGATATTTAAATGTAACGTTGGATTCTAGATTTTAATTATTAATTGTCTATGAGACATAAAAGGGTATTAATAATTAAAATATAATAATATTGAAAATACTAAAATTTGAACCTTGTTAAATTTTGTAGATGGCCGCTAACAATATTACCCAAACCATCCGTAACCTATCACTAAAAACAATCCTTGACAAGGATCGTCTCAATCATAACACTTCATGGATTAATATCGAAACTTAAGAATCGTTCTCAAGTAAAAGATATTCTATGTGTTGAACGATCCTAATCCCGATGAACATCTTATGGAAGATAAGGATGCCTATAACGATTGACTAAGTATATCGAGGATACTACGCAAGCCTCTTGCCTCATGTGAGGAATTATGATTTCCGTAATTCAAAGGGATTTTAAACATCATGAGCATACGACGTGATTACCCAATTGAAGGAAATGTTCCTACAATATGCAAGGGTAGAACGCTTCGAAACGGTTCGAGCGCTTCATGCATGTCGAATGGAGGAAACCCAATCGGACTCATCTTATGTCTTTAAGATGAAAAGCCACATTGATCACCTCGAAAGGCTCAATATGGATTAAAGGGTTTTTATCCATTCTAACGATCAATGAGGGTGGCAACTAGAAAGGGCATCACCCCGACACCAAAGCAAATGTTGAAAATGGAAACGGGTAATTCAAAGGGAAATGATTAGAAAGACTAAAGCGAAACCACCGAAACCAAAAGAGAAGAAGGCAAAGGTTGCCATGAACAATCCATGCTTTGAGTGTGGTGAGATAGGACATTTAAATAGGAATTGTCCAACCTATCTCAAAGAGTTGAAAACTAAGAGGGATGCAGGGCAAACCTCAGGTACAATCTTAATGATACATATTGGCCTTAATGTTATTTCTTCTAACACATGGGTATTAGATACCGGATATGGAACTCATGTTTGCAATTTGTTGCAAAAGGTTCAAAAGAAATAAGACAATATGGTTTTGATTTAAAGTTTGTAAACAATGAAATTCATGTTTCGATGAATGACATGTTTTACTTTAAAGCTATGCTTTCAAATGATATTTATGAAATTGGTTCATAATAAATCATTTGACAGCTCAATGTACCAAGCAATCACCAAGAAACTCAAAATGGTTTTGAGTGAGACTAATCTTTGGCACTGTCGCCTTAGTCATATAAACAGAATCGCATACAAACACTTTTGGAAACAAATGAAATTGGTTTATTTGATATATGCGAATCATGTTTAAAAGGTAAAATGACTAAGAAACCCTTTAGTGGGAAAGGGCAAAAGATTTATTAGGTATCATACATTTGGATGTATGTGATCCTTTTAAGCCAATGACTAGGAATGATGAAAGATACTTCATTATTTTTACCGACAACTATAGTAGTTATGGTTATGTGTACTTGCTAAGACACAAAGTTGAAGTTTTGAAATGTTCAAAGTCTTCAAAAGGTGAAGTACAAAATTGACTCAATCAAAGTTCTTCGTTTCGATAGAGGAGGAATCAAACTCTATTTGGATATGGTTCGATCTATAATGGCTAGGAGCGCATTATCTCTATCATTTTGGGGTTACATTTTGCTCTCCGTGGTTCGCATATTAAAAATGGCCCAAACCAAGAAAGTGGATAAGACACCTTTTTGAAATATGGCATGGAAGGGTTCCATCATTATCATATTTAAAGGTGAGGGGTTGTAAGGCTTATGTTAAGCTATACACCTCAAATAAATTGAAAGTCCGATCCACTAAGTGTATCTTCGTAGGATATCCTAAAAGATGGTATAGGATATTAATTCTACGATCCAACAGAGTAAAAGGTATTTGTTGCTCGAAAGGCTAAGTTCTTGGAAGCTAAGTTCCTTATGGAAGGAGCTAGTAGAACAGTGGAACTTGATGAGGATCAAGAACCACAAGCCGATACACGTTTGGTTGATACTAGCGTTCAACAAGAGGTTGTTGAAAATGATCAAGTGGTTGATCATTACACACAAAACGTTCGCAGATCTGGTAGAATAAGTAGTCCACCTGAAAGATATGGATTTTTCATGGATGGATGCTACGTGGTAGATTCGGGTGAACCTACCACATACAATGATGCAATGTCAAAATCTGATTGCGACAAATGGCTTGAGGCCATGAACGTAAAGATGCAGTCCATGTATAACAACCAAGTATGGGAATTGGTTGTAGCACCTCTTAACTCCAAAGTAGTTGGAAGTAAGTGGGTTTTCAGGAAGGAAACCGATATGCATGGTAACTTGGATACTTATAAAGCGAGACTTAAAGCAAAAGGTTTCACTCAAACTCAAGGGGTTGATTATGATGAGACTTTTTCGCCTGTGGCGATGCTAGAGTCAATAAGGATATTATTTGCCATATATGCATAATATGATTATGAGATTTAGCAAATGGATGTCAAAATGGCTTTCCTCAATAGATATCTTAAGGAAGGTGTCTATATGATTAAGCCTAAGGGTTTTTTCGATCCAAAACATCCTAACAAAGTATGCAAGTTAAAGAAATCAATCTGTGGATTGAAACAAGCATCGAGAAGTTGGAATCACCGTTTTGATGAAGAAATTAGGAATTTTGATCCATCAAGAACGTCGATGAAGCTTGTGTGTATAAGAAGGCTAGTGGGAGCATCATCACTTTCTTAGCATTGTATGTCGATGACATTCTACAATTTGGAAAATGACATTCCAACCATGGAAGGTGTAAAAAAAACCTGGCTAGGAAGTTGTTTTTCCATTAAGGATTTGGTTAAGTCGCCTATATTTTGGGAATAAAGATCTATAAGGATAGATCAAGGCGCTTGATAGGTTTATACCAAAGTGCATACATTGACAAATTCTTGAAAAAGCTTCAAGATAGAGAACTTTATGAAAGGTTTGGTACCTGTTCAAAAGGGCACAATATTGAAAGAATTTCAATGTCCAAGCTCAAAGGATGAGCAGGAAAGAATGAAAGGAATTCCATATGCGTCAGCTATAGGATTCATTATGTATGTAATGATATGCACTAGACCGGACAAGTTATGCGCTTTAAGCATGACGAGAAGATACCAGCGAGTAACGGTCATTGGGTGACTGCTAAAAATATATTGAAATACCTTAGAAGGACTAAGGATATATTTCTAATATATGGATCTAGTGAAAAGAACTCGTTGTAAAAGGTTACAGGGATGCGGGTTTCGGAATTCGTTGTAAAGGGTTACATGGATACGAGTTTCCAAACTAATCAAGATGGTTCTCGATCACAATCAGGGTAGCATTGTTCACTACATAATCAGAATACATCGCCGCTTTATTAATTGAGATAATTCATATGGATCTGCCACTTGAATTATTGCCGATCTAGGGGTAGTCCCTGCCATTAAGGCCCCAAGAGATCTTTGTGATAACGATGGTGTGATTGATCAAATCAAGGAACCTCGAGTACATCAAAAAGACTAAACACATTAAGCGGAGTTTCAACTACATACGGGATGAAGTTGAAAAGGGAAAGATATGTATTCGCAGAGTTCACACTGATCAAAATATTGTGGATCCACTCACGAAGCTCCTTGAACAGGCAAAGCATGAAAGGGTCATACTTGTGCCTTAGGACTTCGATATTCTAGTGATTGGATTTGATCTATTTTGTATTTGGATATTGGAACAATTGTTATTATAACTCTTTATGGTATGTTGAGTTATGTTCCATTTTAGCATGTTTAAATCCATGAATAAGTTGCTTATTCTAAATGTCCGTAGTCGATCATACTTGTGGGAACAAATATGAATGTAAGACTATTATGAATTTGGATTGGTGGATATTCATTAGGTATGAATATAGAGCAAAGTGTTGCTGCCAAAGTTCATAGATATTTGTGGGATACAAATATTGGACTGACTTGCTCTCAAATATTATTGCATGGAATCATTTGTGATTGATCATAAGTAAATTTGAGTAAAGGAGAATATCATAGTATCCTCAGACCTGAGATACATATTGGGTCTTGATATTCACCAAATATTATACCTTGACTTTTTCTTCGCTGTTAGTAATATGACAGTACATAAGGCTAAGCTCAGGTGTGGTACAAGGTGATTGTGAGAGACGTATGTAGTCAAGATGGGATTTGTTCCTCTTATTCGTTGAGAGTAAGATGTCTAAGGCCTGCTAAAGTTAAATCAACAGAGAGTGATCACTCTATGTCTCTGGATTTAACATGACATCTGTAACGAAAGGATAAATGATAGATTCACCTAAATCATGTTCAAGTAAGGGACTTGAAGGGGATGATGTTATTGAAAGGGACATATAGTCATACGTATTAGGGGAAGTAAACTGTAGTTAGGCGTTATTTACTACTTGCATCAATCTTCTATGTATCTTGTGCAAGTGGGAGATTGTTGGACTCTGTATGCCCAAGACACATATTAAAATTGATGTGGCTAGTACGTTATGATCCAAGTCGAGTCATACCCAAATACAAGCTAGACAAACACTTAGAATATTTATTTGTGATATGATCAAACAAATAAATATTAACACTTACAATATTTAGAAATTGGTTTTCTAAATAATTGCACTTGACAAACCAATAAATTACATGGATAATTTATTTTGAGAGAGTATTTTATTTTGTTATTTAATGGGTTAAATAACTTAATAAAAGTTGTATAAAGTCTTATAACATGTGATGTTATAATTTTATAAAAGTTATAAAATTAGGAAAGACTTAAATTATTTTTATAAAAGAATTTTTTTTTATAAAATAAAGGGTGCCCCCCCCTGGTGTTCTTCCCCAAAAGTCTTGGCCAATCACAAACCATGCATTTGCATGTGTTAGTGACACCTTGATTGGGCAAGAGATTGGTCCAATTAAAATACATGCATTTTTGCATGGTTAGAGGTTCATGCATTGGTCAAATGGGGAGGCAATTTCTCTCACTTGTTTTATATAATTTTGTATGACAAAATTAGTGAAAAAAAATGAACTTGAGAAGACTTAAAAACAATACTCTAAAAATCAGCCAAGAGGGTGCAATTTTAGGAGATGATTTTTCAAGTGAAGGACTTGTAAAAGTATCTCTAAAAATCGGCCAAGGTGTGGTTGATCAAGAGGGCTTTTCAAGTGCAAGAACTCTCAAAATTCCCTAGATGATTTCGGCCAAGAGTTGGTTTTCATAAGGGTTTTTCAAGTGAGTTCATAAGTGTAGAAATCCTAGCTAAACATAAGGTGTTTGTTGGAAGGCTTGGGGTATACAAGCTTGAGGTCTTCTACACTTGAAGGCAACCGTTCAAGAAGCATCATCTTCTTCATATCCATTACTCCATGGAAGGTAGTATTCTAAACACTCTATGGTTGTGTTTTAATTATTGATAGCATGCATATTCGTATATGGATCCAGGGATTGGGTATTACATATAAAATGGGTTTTATATCTTGTAAGTAACATGTTTTAAATAATAATTTTCCGCTGCGTTTTTATTTTATACGGATAAAATAGCTTTCATAAACATGTGAAAAATCCAACAATCTTCTCACTAGATGCAAAAGTCAGAATTTCAATAAAAGAAATTTAAGGACTTTACCTGGGGTTTCATGTGATGACCGGTTGTTAGTTGACATTACCGTGGAACGTCGAACATAGCGTATTCGTCGTTATTGAGAAAGGGGGATACGAAGACATGCGTCTTCTCCTTAGCGTGACTCGTGTCGTTTGCAGGACCGCGTCCCAAACTGCCGCTTCCTGATCGATAGTTCTCCTGCTGACAGGAATCTAGCGTCGTCGAATTGCGCCATCGTGTCTTTCCAAAGGCCTCACCTCGATAGTCATATGTGTCGTACTTCAACTTCCGTTGATGTATAGCTTAAGTTTCACGTATACCTGTGCACTAGCGTTACGTTCCGCGTAGAATGTGATGTACTCCGACATTCGTTGACGTAAAATTTGAGTTTCATGTATTCTCGTGCACTAGCGTTTCGTTATGCGTAGGCTGCCTGCTCGGGAAGTTAAAATATCATAGACAATATGGATAATGGTGTGTGCCCGAGTTTATAATCGCGGTTCCTACGTGACGACCTTTAATGAACTTCAACATAAGTTTCCGAAGGTCTTAAATGCATGTTTCCTAAACTCTCAGAGTGTTGTGTACTGTATGTAACTGTTTTATGCACCGTGTACGAAACACCACAATAGCGTATGTTTGAAAACAAAATTTTGACTGTTTGTTTTTCGGCAACGGTTGGAGACCATATTCGAGTACTATGCGTTCTGTATGTATTAAAGTTTTAATATTCCAAGTTCCTAGAGAAAAGTGAGGTTAGAGCCTAGGTATCACAACAGAAACCTAATTCACTGTAACCTATAGCTCTGATACCAATCTGTCACACCCCGAAATTATCAGAGCTGGCGTGACTGGACTGGTATCTTCATTGTACAGCGGAAGCAGTTAAGCTAAGACTTCTAGAAAATTGAACGCCACTAAGTACTCGTATCTCCAATGGTTCTCCTATTCCAACCGTGCCATAGTTTCTGAAAGGTAACATGAGAAAGAAACATGCGAAAAATCAACATAAAGTTGAGCGAGTTCATAGTTTGTTTGTAAAAGATTTGAAATAAATCTTCTGAATAACCGGTTTGTGAACTATTATTGAGAAAACGAATTTAGAGATCATTTTCTTGCCAAGTTATATGGAAACTTTATATTTGTAACGCATTATGTTCGTAGAGCCATGTATTTGTAAACTCTCGTATTTGTAATGTTCGTATAACCGTCAATGCCCACCCTGACTTTGACTCCATGCCCGCACAATCCTATGCCTTGAATTTGTATAAAACCTTTGTAAACAATGTAAGTATGTATGTATGTAAATCCCGGTATGATTGCAAACAAGGAAAAGATCACCAATGCCCCTCGGTCCTGATACGAGGATTAATGGTCCCAAGTATCCGCCTACCCTATCACATGATCTATGGTTCTTCCCTAGGCTAATCATACCATGTATAAAAATGTCTGTATAATTGTAACATGTATTTTACCCCAGCCTCTAAGGCTGAACCTCCCCAGCCTCTAAGGCCAACTCCCCAGTCTCTCTATATTATCACCAGACGATCCCATCCCTAGTCATGAAAATCATTCACATTTCGATAATACGCATTTGTTTTGTAAAAACCGCTATATTTAGTATAATCCATTAGTAAACCATTTGAGTTCCTCGAAATCCATTCGTAATATGATTTAGAAATATGAGTTTTCGTTCGTTCAAAAGCTTTGTATGTTCTTGCACAACGTGCTTTGTCTAAAAATATGCAGTCTTTGTTTATCGAAAACTTTGTATGTTTCTGAAAAACGTGCATGTCTTTCCACCCCGAAAACATTCATAAAAATGTGAAACCGTAAAAAGGTGGAGTTATGAACTCACCTAGATTTCCATGTGCAAAGCTAGCTATATACGACTTCGTGATGTCGTTTCCAAGACAAGACTCGCTAGCGTGCATTCTACAATATTCCTATCACGGAATATCTTATAAGTTTCTAAATAAAAGCGGTAACTAAACTACGTGTCATCGAGCTCTACCGAATTGTTAGCCGAACGATTCGACGGTAAGTTGTTAACTTGAAAGAAACGAATAGGTTATATTTGATAAGTATCGTTTATCGTCGATAATAACTAATAGGTCTTGAAAAGACTTGATTCTCGAGATTTTTAATAATAAGTAAATATTTATACCAAAATATATAAATATATTGTTAAGGTCGCTTGTCGTCCCGAGAAGTCGTACGTTTATGTAACACACATTTATACGAAAATAACATATGGCAAATTTGCATCATATATTGTGTCTTGTATATATTCGTCAAAGTATATGTAGATGCCGTTTGAAATGAATATAAAAAGTTATATTCATTTTACAAAAGTATCATCGAGTTGAAAATAAATATCTAATTATATTTATTTTTATAATTGAATGCGAGTCGCTTGATGTTTGAAGTAAACATTAAACTATGTTTATTTTATAAAAGAATTCGTTATTGTTTGATACTTGAAATAAGCGTATAAACCATGTCTATTTTATAAAAACGAATTCGTGTTGTTGGATATTGGAAATAGTATCCAAACTATATTCAAGTTTTCAAAAGCACAGTCGTCTTGTTTGATGTTCAAAATAAATATGCAAACTATATTTATTTTATAAAATGAACGCGTGTTGTTTGTTAGAGGAAATAAATATATACTATATTTATATAAAACGAGCCCGTATTTTGATATTTGAAATAAATACATAACTTATATTTATTTTTATAAAAGAGTTGACGAGGTTTCAAAGTTTTAGAATAAATATAAGAACTATATTTATTGTCGCAAAAATTGTTCCGAATAGTTGTTTTTCGAAAGTTGTAAAGTATCGTTGGAAGTTATTACATATTTGTTATCGGCTTTCATAAAAGTTGTTTGTTACCGTTAGTTGTCGTTTTTCATTAAAACGCGTTTTGTTTTTAGATTTTCTCGAAAAACGGGCAGAGTTTCCGCTGTTTTTGGACGATCCCGACAATCACGTGTCGATATATTTTGCCAAACTCAACATTAATCCAATCAATGCAATCGAATATATAACTTTTGTCGCGTAATAAACTATCGACTAAATATAAAATCTTGTAACGAAATGTCGGTTTGAGCTCGGTTCGCGTATAAATATAAAGTTTATAACAAGATAACAAAATTTCGCGTAGATTAAAATTTTACCGATTCTTCGTGTCGTTTCGTCGAACCGCGTTGAATAACTTTGACCCGCTGTTGACTGTTTTGACCAGAGTTGACTGCTGTTGACCGAGTTGACTCGGGTTTGACCGAGTTGACTCGGGTTTGACCGAGTCAACTCGCTGAGTTGACCGAACCCAAACCACGAAACGCGAGTCCCGAACATGACCATGTTGACTTGAACCCGCATCTGAACCAAAACTTCGAACCGAAGTCGTTGACCACAGTTGATCGAGCCGTTGACCATGCCCGACCCGAACCCGAACCCGAACTGAGCCACAAGATAAACTGAGCCAAACCTGATGTTGCTGACCTGATTGAACCAAGTGTGAACCGAAACCAACTGAGCAAGAACATCGAAACACAGCAGCAACCACCACCACCGCCGCAGACGGCGGCGCTGCCGTCTGTCGCCACCGCGACCCACCGCCATCTCTCTGTCTCGTCTCTCTCTTCGTTCCACCGTCGCACCACCTGCCGCCGCCACTCACGGCTGTGCTGCTCCATCTCCGTCGCTCTCTCTCTCTCCTCTTCGTCTGTCTCTCTCTCCTCTTCGTAGTGCCGCCACACACCATCGCTCACCACCACCCGATGATGGTGGTGGTGGTCTGTTTTATTATCGAGGAAAGGGGGGTTTGCGGTTGATGGTGGTGTGTAGGAGATGCAGGAGAGTCGAAGGGGGTGTGGCCGGTCGGTCATCGACGCCGGCAGTCACCAAGCGCCGCCACCACAGTGGTGGCCGGCGGTTCGTTGTGGAGAGGGAGAGAGGGACTCGAGATGTGTGTTTGTGTGTTTTGTTGTCTGCTCAAAACAAAATGAAGATTTAATAAGATTTTGTAGATCTTGACATTATTTTTAAGATCTAATATATTATATGTGCAGGTTTAGGCTTGTGGGTTTTGGGCTTGGGCCAGGGCCCACAAGCCCACCTCATGTGTAAGTGGTCCGTAATTCCTACGAGACACGTTTTCGCAACCCGAACATGTTGTAACGTCAAATGATAAAATTTTAGTATTGAAATACGTAAAATACGGTCGGTAGTCGTTGTTTGTGCGTTTAGTCGTCGGTTGCGTAAAAAAAAAGCGCGTAATTTCGCGAAAAAAATTATATCGTTGCCGTCTTTAATCCGTTTTTCGATTTGGTTTTAACTGTAGTCACTAAAATTTAATTATGAAGCTAAAGTATATCGTAAAAGTTTAATATTTGTCGGTGTTGTCAGTATTCTGTTCGGTATCAGTTCGTTGTCGCGTAATATTCAACAGATCCTTCCGTAAACCACCGTTCACGCTCTGTAAAGCCGGTTGAACATTCCTAGGCACTCCAAAGGCCCAATTAAGTTAATCTACGCTGTAAACACTATTTATTATCGCGTTAAACACCTGTTAATCACGTAATTAAGAGCCGTAAATCACCGGTTGTCACAAATTAGGGTGATTGATCTTTATTTAACGGGTGACGTTATAATAATAAAATATATATACATACGTATAGTATTTTAACATGGGTTAACCAGGTCTTGGACCGTGCCAAGTCTAACATATAGACCGTGTTAGACGAGTCACAAAACCAAGTTTTAGCTAATCATTGAGGCCCAACGTATAGACCATGCAACCCAACAACGATATATTTGATAAACGAGGGTTGATCACAAAATGTGTTTCCACAAATGGGTCAGTCACTTCTCCAAGATCGAATTTCCCTTATTAGTATATGGATTTTTACATACCATGAGTGTACTAATAAGCTTCACCTTCTTTGGTTATCAAGAACTCCCACAAGATCAAAGACCAAAACAATCACAAGCTCATTACGTAAGGAAAAGAGTAGAAGGAATTATTAAAGACATAACACACCTCTTTTCCAAAGATTAAACATTTAATTCATACTGAGCTTCATCTTCAGTCTAAACAACACAAAGGGTTAAGCCAATAATGGCCATAACTTGTCCACAAAAAATGATCAGATAGTGGATCATGGTGGATCAACTATAATTTCTCTCTCTATTACAAGTGTTTTCTTGGAGTGGTCCCAAACTCCTTTTGGTCTCTCAAGATCAGAGAGTTTGTGTGTGAAAGGTGGAAGAGGAGTAGGTGAAATGGGATGGTGAAAATGGGTAGCCAAGGCCTCTTTCTATAGGCTGGAAGAGGCCAGGTGAGCACGAGTGTGCCTAGGGAGCATGACCGTGATTAGTGATTTCTATGATTTAGGAGAGTTATGCATATTCTAACTTACTTATAAATAAAAGAGGGATGAACATGTATTGACACTAAGGGTCGTATACTAGTATTGACCAGGGGTAAACCATTGAATGATAATTGTATGTTTTGGTTTGAAAACTTGTTTATTTAGGTTTAGATAACCTATTTCTTTTGGGTGAACATGTCAAAACAGAAGTAAGGTGTTTGGAAATTGAGCAAATAGATTTTACAAAGGTCAAAACAACATTCTAGTTCTAGAATTTCAAAAGGTCAAACCAGGTTACCAGATTTGAAGTTCAAACCTGGTTACATGTGTTTTTACGGGGTCTTGTAGTTGTTAATACCTTCATGTTGTAGATTAATTCAGGCTAATCAATGCTTAGTTGCAAGATTAGGAATTGTTTTGAATATGGAGGGAATATGTGATTTATACGTTCAGGGACTGAAATTGTAAGTAAAGTTATGTGGGTATTTTAGTCTTTTCACTGAATTACAAACGGTTAGTTAGTGGGAGGGACTTGATTGCTAGCAATCGACAACCACATGGATCAGACTATTGATTTTTTTTTTCAAATGAGTGCTGAAAGTGTGATTGGGTGTAAACCCCAGGGACTGAAACTGTACTTTACTCTTTTATAAATCTTTATATAGAACTAGTGGGTTACAGCCGCGCTTCGTGGCGGGGCGACCCGATTTTTGATCCGATATAGCAGTCGAAAGAGAAAACTTACAAAATAAAGCCGTTGTAAGTACAAAAGTATGTCAACACGTGTTTTACATCGACCAGAAAACTCGATTACAAAAGTACTTAGAAAGTTAAAGGGTTGTCAGTGTCAATGCTAAAAGTTGAGAAAATACACAAAAAAATTATGTCGAAATGTAAGTCAACTTAAGTTTATATCGACACGTAAATAAAAATAAAGACGTAAAAGTCGCTTAAAAAGTATTTAGAAAGTTAAGATGTTGTAAGAGTCAATGCTGAAAATTAAAGGTTAAAAGTAAAAAAAAAAAAATCACCAACTACAAAAGTATTTAGAAAGTTAAAGGGTTGTCAGTGTGAATACTGAAAGTTGAGAAAACAAAAAAAAAATTATGTCGAAACGTAAATCAACTTAAGTTTATATCGACACATAAATAAAAATAAAGACGTAAAACTCTGTTAAAAAGTATTTAGAAAGTTAAGGGGTCGTAAGAGTTAATACTGAAAGTTAAAGGTTAAAAGTAAAAAAAAGACAAAAAGACAAAGTCAAAGATCAAAAAAATAATAATTACTGTAGCACTATTCATCCATATGTTTCAAATTAATACATGAGTAAACTGCCATTTTGGTCCCTGTGGTTTGGCCAGTTTTGTCACTTTAGTCTAAATCTCAAACTTATTACATCTGGGGCCCTGTGGTTTGCATTTTGTTGCTATTTTAGTCCAAAACTCAAAATGTCTGATTTTTTACTGATTTACTGACCCTTTTTGTCCTGTTGTGGAGGGGTATTTTGGTCATTTTGGAATTATTATTAACATTTTTAATTAAACAATAAACATTAATCAATAAACCCAATAAACCCATTTTGACTTCCTACATTAATCAATAAACCCAATAAACTCAGATCCATTTCCCCCAAATTCATCCACCTTCACTACCGTCAACACCGTCAACCAACAACCACCGTCAACACCGTCGCAACCAGCACCACCACCGCCTCCTCCCCCTTCGCAACACCGTCGCAACACCACCCCCTCTCTCTCTCTTTCTCAGTCTCTCTCTCCTGAACTCTTCTTATTCCAGCGATGGCGGATAACAACCACCGTCAACACCGTCGCAACCACCACCACCACACATCCACCCCGCCCCGAGCCATTCGACCATCACCACCGCCACCTCCTCCCCTTTCTCACCACCACCGCCACCATAACCGTTCCCCAAAATCAACCAAACATCATCATCAAAACCCAGATCAAGAACATCATCAAAACCCAGACAAGAACATCATCAAAACATCATCAAAACCCAGACATCATCAAAACCCAGACATCATCAAAACCCAGACATCATCAGAACATCATCAAAACCCAGATCAAGAACATCATCAAAACATCATCAAATATCATATTTGCAATAAAACCCAGAAAAACAAGAACGAATTCAACATTGTATACAAACAAAACCTAGAAAATCAAGAACATCATCAAAACCGGCAGATCTGAACCACCATCTCTCACGGCGCACCACCATCATCTCTGATCACCTTCTCCAACATCATCTCCGATCACTACCTCCATCAACACACCTTCACCACAACCTTTATTATTCACCATCCATCACCGTAAATCCACCGTCAGTACAACCTCCATCAACACACTCACCACATAACTCTCTCTCTCTCTCATTCAGTTCCGGCGAAGACAAAGTTCCTCAGGCGGCGACGGTTGTTCCTCAGCGGAGACGGATGTTTTGTTGTTGTTGTTCATCGAATGAATATCGATCTGAATCAAAAACAAAAGTTGTGGTGGTGGATTTCCTGGATCTGGATCGAGTTATTGAGAGAGAGAAGAGAGAGAGTCAGATTTTGTTTAGAGAGAGAGAGAGAATGCAGATACTTTATAGAGAGATGTGTTTATTAGGTTATTTTTTATTTCTTATAATAACTTATAAATAGATAAAGATTTAATTAATATTTAGTTAAAAAAGACCAAAATGCCCCTGAGGAAAAGGACAAAAATTAGGGTTTTTTTTTTTTAAATCTGAC
This sequence comes from Helianthus tuberosus, assembly GCA_030545235.1. Classification (NCBI taxonomy): domain Eukaryota; kingdom Viridiplantae; phylum Streptophyta; class Magnoliopsida; order Asterales; family Asteraceae; genus Helianthus; species Helianthus tuberosus. The sequence continues at coordinate 82,099,043 of CM060416.1, read as the reverse complement.
CTGATTTGAGATTTGGACTAAAATGGCAACAAAATGCAAACCACAGGGGCCCAGATGTAATAAGTTTGAGATTTGGACTAAAGTGGCAAAACTGGCCAAACCACAGGGACCAAAATGGCAGTTTACTCTTAATACATTTATATGAATATGTGCATTATTGTATTAAGCCCAAATAAATAAAATAAAAACTATTTTATTTCAAGGCCCAACTAAATAACCAAATTTAAATAAAAGAGCCTAATTACAACTCTAAGCAATATGCAATTCGTATTTAATTTAGGCCACCATCATTATTCTCACTAACTTCAATGTTGCACATGCCCATTCGACTTAATGGTGTCGTTGATTGGGGGAAAATTTTAGGCGAAATTAGGGGAAATTAATGGTGTCGCAAGGATAATCCAGGTTGGTTAACGGCTATTTTTGTTATAGTAATCTCTATATATTGCGATTGACTTAATTACTATTTTCCCTAAATTCCTAATTGATACTTTGAATTTTGATATTGTACTTGCGATTGAGACTTAGAAGGACGAAAGCGGAACCGTTGTTTTATTTATAACCATTCAAAGGGCCTAGCCGTTTGAGTTTGCTTAGGGCATTCAAAAATGTTGGAACGACCCTGCACATGAACGGGTTTAATAAAAAAATTAACTGGGTTAGACACAAATGACATATCGTGAAAGGTTTTGAAACAATAAGTACAGAGTTCGTCAGCTTTAAAGACAAAGGATACCGCCAGAAAAAATATATAAAAATAAAGGACAAAACTTGTAATTCACTCCTAATTGTATTAATTAATAGTAATAATTACATATAAATATTTGTGTTCAAAGTTGATGAAAAATCATATATTTTTACTATTTATCTGCCAACTTGATTAAATGCCAGTTTTTTTTTCAAATGGGTGTTGGTGGAAAACTTATTTATCTAAATGAGTGATTTAAAAAGTATTTACCAAAATAGGTGTTTTCTAAAAATCCTCATTTTTCTTACTCCTAATCTTATTGGATAAACACAATTTCTACTTATAAATTGTTCTTTATAAAAAGTTAATGAAATTATAAGATATTTTGTTGAATCATGATATTTTATAAAAAGTTTTTAATTCTATTATAGCATATACTTTTTACTACTTGGTTAGTAAGTTATAAGTTATGACCTAACGTAGGTTGAAGATGCTGGTTTTTGTGTTCTTTGATTGAACATGTTAGGTCTTTTGCTTAAAAATAATTTATTTAATGTTTAGGTAGTTGATTTTTGAGTTTTTTATATTTATGATGATTACTATTTGGGGATGGTTCAAATGAAAACTACTTTTACTGTGAAAACTCGAAAACTAACTAAAAAAGCCTAAAAAACACACCAAGTTTTTTTTCAATTTTTTTATTCAAATGAAAACCACTTTTATAAAAAAATTGAAAAAAAAAATTTTGGTGTGTTTTTTAAGCTTTTTTTAGTTAGTTTTCGAATTTTCACAATAAAAGTGGTTTTCATTTGAACCATCCCCTTACTATTTGAATTGTTATCTTTTTTATGTTTTGAAGATTATTGTTGTTTTTTTTATGTTTTGATGATTATTGGTGATAGGGGAAGGTTCAAATGAAAACCACTAGTTATTGTGAAAACTCGAAAACTAATTAAAAAAGCCAAAAAAACATACCAATTTTTTTTTTTGCATACCAATTTTCGCCACTTTTAGTATATAAAAAAATTTTCAAAAAAAAAAAAAAAAATTTTTGTAGTGCACATGTGTAATAATACTACACATGTGTAGTACACATACACATGTATAATATCAAAAAAAAAATTTTGAAATTTTTTTTATATAAAAAAACCTGCGATTTTTTATAAAAAAATTGAAAAAAAAAATTTTTGGTGTGTTTTTAAGACTTTTTTAGTTAGTTTTCGAGTTTTCACAATAAAAGTGGTTTTCATTTGAACCATCCCCATTGGTGATATTTTCATATCTCTTATGTTTTTTAAATACTTTTTTTATTATTTTTTAAAATTTAAATAGATTATTATTTTTTAAATTTTAAATAGATTATACTATCATATGGTCTAGACCGATCTGATCAACGAAATGATATAATGGTCGTTTTTTATTTGATCCAGTTTATAAACATTCATATTAAATAAAAAACACTGATCAACGAAATGATATAATGGTCGGTTTTTTTATTTGATCCGGTTTATAAACATTCATCTTAAAAAAAAAAAGGGGTGGCGGCGCAGCTTGTTGCCCGTCTACTAACCCATGATTTGTAATTTGCTCTAACCTTCTATTATTCCTGATTGAATGCATTAGTGATGCATTAAAAAAAAAAAGTAAAGAATATAATGGCCTTGATCTGGTTTTCGAGACCTAACTGATTAACATAGAAATTGCATTTTATGTTTCATATATACAATCAAACATTTTCTTTTTAATTAGTTTCTATAAGTTCTCTTGTAGTTATTATTAAACATTACTTAACCAAGTCTCCACCAGTAAAAAATAGTTATAAAAGAATTAAAAAAAAAGCATTATTTTTTTTTATAAAATATCATCATTCAACAAAATACCTTTTTAATTTGTTAACTCTTTAACAAAACATTTTTTAAAGTATAAATTTTGTTTATCCAATAAAATTAGGAGTGAAAAAAGGGAGGATTAAAAAAACACTCATTATGATAAATATTTTTCAAAACACCCATTTTGATAAATAAGATTTTCATCGATACTCTTAGGCTATAGGGTGTAGTCATGACCCTCCACGTCAGTACCATGTCACCCACTTCTAATCCACAATCCAAAACCATTACCCTAATTGGTGTGGCCATGACCCAAACCACTACCCCGTTATTTATTATAATTTATCTTTGTCTAAAGAAAAAAAGAAATAATTACTTGAAAAAAGGAAAGGAGGACCATGGTTGCCATGGTTTATTCGATGCAAACCATCCATGGCAACCATGGTGGATTAGGGAAAGGGGGTGGTATAGTCTTCCATTCATGTTTCTACATGGCGAATCATGTCCCAACTATGACCCCACACCCTTTTGCCTTATGCCACTCGGTACGGGGGTCGTCCAGCCCCGGCGCTGGACCTCCAGATCATTTCCACAAGGACGTCGTCGTCCTCTCCGTCTTGGCCAAGACGTTGCAGCCGGACCGCCACGTCAGTCGCACACCCCGTTCCACCCCGCACACCATCACAGACTTGGGATCTATTTGCTCTATCTCGCCGGAGATGAAGATGAAGACTTGGGATCTGTAACCGACACCGACTAAAAAACCGCAAATGATTCCAGAGCCCGATATAATTATGCCCGGTTGGCAGTTTCCACTGCCGGAATTTGGGCTCCGGCGAGTCTCCGATTATCGAACATGCTTGAAATTGATTTGGGGGTTTGTAAATTGGGGTTTTTTGGGGTGAATTGGGTGAAGATATGAAAAAGGTTTGTGGGTTTTTTGGTGAGGAAGTTTGACGATGAGATGTATGAATTGGGGGAGTGATGAATTGGGGGAATGATTTATAAAGCGGAGAAGGTTTGTCAAAATTGCCAAAAATAAAAAAATAAAAATAAATTAAAGAGTAAATTGCCATTTAGTCCCTGAGTTTTTGTTTAAATTGTCATTTTAGTCTAAATAGTTTTTTTCTCCTCTAGGTCCCTGACTTTTCATTTTTCTTGTCATTTTGATCACATTACCTAACTTAGTCTAAAAACCAGGTTATAATCAGCGGTATTTTTGGCATTCAATTATTATGAGGTTTATAAATTATATTGTAAACTACCCCTGGTTATCACTACACAACAGTTATGCCAAAAATACCCCTGGTTATAACCAAATTTTTAGATTGAGTTAGGTAATGTGATTAAAATGGCAAGAAAATGGAAAAGTTAGGGACCCAGAGGAGAAAAAAAACTATCTGGACTAAAATTACAATTTGGACAAAACCTCAGGGACTAAAATAGCAATTTACTCTAAATTAAATAAGTGAGGTAGGGCCATCAAGAATTTTCTTGGTTTCATCCTTGGGGGCATCCTCCATCGACTGTGACGTGACAATGAAGTGGAGGGGCATCCTCCAAAGACTATCTTCCTCCTATACCGAGTATACTTATAGGAAAAAACTCTAATTGTGACAACCGGTGATTTACGGCTCCTAATTACGTGCAAAACAAACATTAGGACAATAATAAATAGTGATTAAGACGTAGATTAACTTAATTAGGCCTTTGGAGTGCCTAGGAACGTCTAACCGGCTTTACAGTGCGCGAATGATGGTCTGCGGGAAAATCTGCGAAACGTTGAACGGTAACGAACTGATACCGTACAAAATACTAACAATGCCAACAAGTACGAGTTTTATACGAATATTTTATATTTATAAATTTAGTTTCGCGAATTTATTGTGCTTCCGTACGTCACAAACGCAAACGTGAACGAAAAACGCGACTGCAGGAAACGCACCGACAACGAAACGAAGGCATTGGACACGCATAATACCTTTAAAACTGAAATTTTATGATATATTTAGTTTCGTAATTAAACTTTAACAACCGTAGTCGAAACCGGACCGAAAAACGATTTAAAACGGCAACGACGCGAATTTACGCGACTATTATCGTAAACGTCAAACAAACGTGCCAAACGCAACTACCGACTCTGATTTTCATAATTTGATACTAAAAGTTTGATTTACGACATTTCGCGGAGCTCGGGTTTGGAAAACGGGTCTTGTAAGAGATTTCCGGCCATTAGACACGGGGATTGGGCTTGTGGGCCTTGGGCCCAAGCCCAAAGATCTGTGCACACCACACCCTCAAAACCTTTGAATACTTCATCTCCTCCAAATACCTCTTGTCCTCCTTCTCGATTATACCTGCAAACACACATATGAGAATCTGAGAATTCCATCAAACATAACACCTCTCTGTCCTCCTTTGTTCGATCTCAGATACCGGCGACCGGTGTCGGCCGCAACTCAGGCCACCGGCGCCCCTCCTCCAATGCGACACACCTACTCCTACATACCCACCCTCCCTCGAACGAACAACCGGCGACAAACGCCGCACGCGGCGGCGGCTTGGTAGCAGAATCAGAGAGGCAGAGATGAGAGAGAGACAGAGGAGAGAGAGAGAATCGGTGGTGGTGGTGAGCGGATGTCGGCGTCTCGATCCGGCGATCGGCGTCTCGGTCCGGCGTCGGCGTCTCGGTCCGGCGGTCTTTGTCTTTATCCGATGGGTTTCAACCTCCGGTAAGTGGCTCTGTCGAAATCTTGTGTTATGAATTAGATCGATCTCATCTCAGTTTGGTTCTAACATTTAAGGGCTCGGTTTGGTCTGTTTAGGGTTAGTGAAGGGTGGTGATGACAGATGAAGCCGACGCGCGACGGCTGCTGGTTTGTTTCGGGTTCGCATCATTACGGGTTCGGGTTTTGGGTTCGGCTCGATGTTAGGGTCACGATTCAGGTGCGGTCAAGCGGATCGACTCGGGTCAGATGAGTTAACTCGGTTCAGCCCGGTCAACCCAGTCAACACAGCGGGTTGACTGGTCAAACGGGTCAGTTGGTCGATGGCTCGGGTGTCACACCCCTTTCTAAGGTGGAAGCACGAGGTGTGATCTTGAAAGGTTCTCATTGCATACGAAAGGTAAACATACTACATGCTCGTAAAATAACTCCAAATGCCATTAACATAACATAAGTTAAATGTTTACATCACAAAACAGCCTATTGTTTGAAAGGTTTACAACTTTATTTAAAAGACCAACATCGAGAACTTGGTTCTTATATCCCTCATAGGATGAAATATAATAACCAATTCCCACAAAAATCGGCATCGGAGTCTTGACACAAGATAACTAAAACATAAACAACATCCAAGAGCAAGAGTATGACCGCGCGCACATCCACTTTAGTTACCTGAAATACATGTGAGTTTTTGGAAAAAATGTCAACATAATGTTGGTGTGAATTCATGCAGTTTTTGTTTTGAACGTTTGTATACTTGAATGAAAATATGGTATGTAATTTATATGAAACAAGTATTTCTTTAAATGTAAGGAAATCGAGATCGCTAATGGTTTGCAAGGCCATTAACATGTGACACGACATAGGAAGCATCCAAACCATAGGCATTTTTCGTTGTCGATTCACGACTAGAGACACAAAAGCACTGCTTGGTACTAGTTATGACCAAGAGTGTGGTTGCCTGAAACCCATTAGATCTAACCTTTTGTTCCGCGGTCTTAGTATGTACACGATTAATGGTGCTTCTGGTACCCTATTCGTGACATGATCTAAAGTATCATCCCTTAGTTTTTGTATTCAACATACCATAACACATGTATTTTCCCCAAGTTTAGAAAGCATATAAAAGTTTAAAAGTGGGGACATGAACTCACAACTTTGCGTTTCCTGCGCCATAAACTTCACCGGGTTTGCTTATATAGCGTCGTGACCTATACGTGTTTTATTAACGTTAGTCACTAGACTTGTATCGCACAAGTACAAGTCACCATCTTTTATGCATGTGCTCTTTGTTGTTAAAAATAATTTATATTTTTAACTATTTGTCTTACTTATATTATTTTTCCAATAAATATAAGTATACTGTATTTTTCACCCGGGTTATATATTTTGGTCCAAAAATACATTTTAAGTTCATAACTTGTCCAACTTACATAATCTTTTAAGAAATATATTTTCATAAATACATGTTCTTGTATTTTTCTAAGCATGTTGTATGTGTATTTTTGTATTTTCACTCATTAGGAGTATTTAGTGTATATTCAAGTCCTAATACACTATTACATATAATACATACTACATACACTTAGCACAAAATTTGGTGATTAATAAATATATATATTTTCCTAAAAAATATACATACTTAATATCAATTTTTATCTTGAAGAAATCATCATTTCTTAACTTGAAGTTTACATAAAAATTAGGGAAACCTTGGTAAATATTTTTAGGTAAATTTTTAGGGAATAAGTTTCACCAAAACTTATATTTTTCTAAGTGTCAAAACTATTCCGTTTAGTGATCTTTAAGTACCCTTTTGTGACACTTTTAATTCCCGACACTTAGGAAAGCATTCAGGACCATTTAGTCATATTCTTGCATGGTACAAACTTGTTACAATGCTGAATTTTGTTGAAATATATAAAATTCAGCATTTAAAGTGTGTTTCGGGTGCTTTTTGGTGCATATTTTATCTTCCGGAAAGTCTATATGTTAACCCTTGTATACATTCTTGGGTTTCAATGTATTTTAGACGTTGGACCTACTCCTAGGCCCCAATTCTACTGTCTGACTGCTTTCTGCAGAATTGCTGACACAATGTGTCTTACCGGTGAGTTTCTAGTCTTTCTGACGCAACGCTAACATTAATGCATTAAGGCAATTTTTGAAGTACAAAACGTGCATGAATTCACAAGTATAGCATGTAATCAAACAATGTTGACATTTAAGCACATAACTGCAGATATTAAATAATAATTAAATTGTACGGAAATTACCGGTTTGGTGCCAGTTGTCACATCGGGTCAACATAAGTCAACAGTTTGGTGTTCGGGTCAAGGTTGGTTCAACTATGTTTGACTCAGTCAAACCGAGCCAACTCAGTCAACTCGGGACAATTGCAGATTAGTGGTGATCAAGACGGTTCGGTTCGTGGTACGGGTTGACTCGGTCAAACCGAGTCACCTCGGTCAAACCTGGTCAACTCAGCGAGTCAACTCGGTCAACCCGGTTGACTCGGTCAACTCAGCATTTCGACACGAAAGATTTGGTAAATAATTTTTTTAGTGACGCAAAGGATTATTTACGTTAATTATAAAGCTTTCATTTAATACGTGAACGAGCTCGAACCGATTTAAAAATAGTGTTTAGTTTATACTTTGCCGTCTTATGAAAATTATATATATTAATGTTTGAGTCTTGGTTGAATTTTGATAAAATAATGACAACTTGTGTTGTCGGAGGCGTCCAAAAACAGAGGAAACTCTGCCCGTTTGTCGAGAAATCCGTAAAATAAAACGAGAATTATTATGAAACGAACCCATCAAATTCAAGCGATTATTACGAAAACATACACAAATGTATTTTACCTTCGACGACACGTTACAACCTACGAAAACGACATTAACGCGAACCCTTTTTATAAAAACACCTATAATGAATTATACTTGTTTTAAAACGTTTAAAACTTGAGAACCTTTTTTATAAAAAAAATTATAAATACTTACGCTTATTTCAAACATCAAACAATTCGAACATCTTTTATAAAATAAATATACTTTATATATTTATTTCAAATATCAAACGACATGATTTCGTTTTATAAAATAAATATAGTTTTTATATTTATTCTAAACGTCAAACAACACGAATTCGTGTTCATAAAAATAAATATAGTTTGTATATTTATTTCAAGTATCAAACAATACGAATTCTTTTATAAAAATAAATATAGTTTTATATTTATTTCAAACATCAAGCGACTCGTACTCGTTTATAAAAATAAATACAGTGTACATTTATTTTAAACATCCAACAACTCGATGATAATTTTATAAAATAAATATAACTTTTTATATTTATTTCAAACGCCTAAACGGCATATACACATATATTGATACTTATCATACGAGATGTGATACACAACACGAGCTTGTTTTATATACTTTCATGTAAATATTCTTTACATACCCGTACGATTTCTCGAGACGACTAATGAGATTCTACAGATATATTTATATATTTTTATATAAATATTTATATATTTTAATCTCTCGAAAACTAAGGGTTTCTAGACCTAGTAAATTATCACCAATATTAAATGAAACTTAACGAGCATAACTTCTTCATTTCTTTCAAGTTAACAACTTACCGTTGAATCGTTCGGTTAACGATTTGGTAGAGCTCGGTGACACGTAGTTTAATTACCGCATTATTTAGAAACTTATAAGATATTCCGTGATTAGGGATATTATAGAATGCACGCTAGCGAGTCACGTCTTGGAAACGACATCATGAAGTCGTATTTAGCTAGCTTTGCACATGGAAATACAGGTGAGTTCATAACCTCCCATTTTTTACGGTTTTACATTTTTATAAATGTTTTCGGGGGTGGAAAGACATGCAAGTTTTACAAAAGTAAACAATTTTTCGATAAACGAAAACTCATATTTTTAAACCATGTTACGAATGGATTTCAAGGAACTCAATTGGTTTACAAATGATTTATACTGAATATACCGGTTTTACAAAACAAATGCGTATTTACGATGTATCATGGATTCAGCTTTCCACGTTTTCTGAATCTTACTGTTTCTTGGTTTGGACTCTTCTTGAGGTTGTACACATGAAACGTATCATGTACTCCGTTAAGTTCTTCCGGTAATTCCAACTTGTAAGCCACGGTACCAATTCTTTCCAAGATCTTGAATGGTCCGATGTATCATGGATTCAGCTTTCCACGTTTTCCGAATCTTACTATGCCCTTCCAAGGTGAGACCTTCAACAAAACTTTGTCTCCTACCTCGAACTCTAACGGTTTTCGTCTTCGATCAGCGTAGCTCTTTTGTCGATCTCGAGCCGCCTTAATGCGCTCTCAGATTTGCATAATCTTGTCGGTTGTCTCTTGAACAAGTTCAGGATCAACCATACGTTTGTCTCCAGCGTCTGCCCAACATAATGGCGAGCGACACTTGCGGCCATATAGAGCTTCGAACGGTGCGGCTTTTATACTCGTATGATAACTGTTATTGTAGGAAAACTCAACTAAGGGTAGATGAGTATCCCAGCTGCCGCCTAGGTCCATAACACATGCGCGAAGCATATCTTCCCGCGTTTGTATGGTTCGTTCGCTCTGGCCGTCTGTTTGCGGATGGAAGGCCGTGCTCAGATCTAGTTGAGATCCAAAGGCTTCCTGGAAGGATTGCTAGATGCTCGAGACAAAACGTCCATCTCTTAGGGTCTTAACCCTTTCTTTTCGACTTAACGCGTCTTCTACAACGTTTGACTTTCCAGGATGGTACTTAATCTCACAGTCATAATCGTTTAGCAGCTCGACCCAACGTCGCTGACGCATGTTTAATTCCTTCTAATCAAATATGTGTTGTAGGCTTTTGTGATCTGTGAATATTGTACATCGAGTACCATATAAATAGTGTCGCCAAACCTTCAAAGTGAATACCACTGCGCCTAGCTCTAGTTCGTGAGTGGTATAGTTCCTTTCATGCACTTTCAGCTGCCTTGAAGCGTAAGCGATGACCTTTTGGCGTTGCATGAGCACGCAACCCAAACCTTGACGCGAAGCATCACAGTATACCACGAAGTCTTCAGTGCCTTCGGGTAAGGATAGTAACGGTGCATCGCATAGCTTATTTTTGAGCAGTTGGAAGGCTTCTTCTTGCCTATCACCCCAGTTGTACTTCTTGTCTTTCTGCGTAAGGGTAGTTAGCGGTTGAGCTATCTTGGAGAAATTCTCGATAAATCGTCGGTAATAGCCCGCTAAGCCCAAAAATTGTCGAACTTCAGTTGGGGTTTTGGGGGCTTCCCAATTCTTTATTGCTTCCATCTTGGATGGGTCTACATGAATGCCCTTCTCGTTCACGACGTGACCAAGAAACTGTACTTCGTGAATCCAAAATTCGCACTTTGAGAACTTTTCATAAAGTTTATCTTTCTTCAGTAGTTCCAGAATGGTTCTGAGGTGTTGCTCGTGCTCTTCTCTCGTTTGCGAGTAAATCAGGATATCATCGATAAATACAATCACAAATTTATCGAGATATGGTTTGCATACGCGATTCATCAGATCCATAAATACCGCTGGCGCGTTCGTCAGTCCGAATGGCATCACAAGGAACTCGTAATGCCCATAACGCGTTCTGAATGCAGTCTTTGGTATGCTCTCCTCTTGGATTCTTAACTGATGGTACCCAGATCGAAGGTCGATCTTGGAATAGTAGCTCGATCCTTGCAATTGATCGAATAAGTCATCAATCCTCGGTAGTGGGTACCGATTATTGATAGTGAGCTTATTCAGTTCTCTATAATTGATACACATCCGCAGAGTTCCATCCTTCTTCTTCACGAACAATACTGGAGCTCCCCAAGGCGAGAAGCTTGGCCTTATGAATCCTTTATCCAACAACTCCTGGAGTTGTGTAGATAATTCTTGCATCTCGGATGGTGCAAGCCGATAGGGTGCCTTGGCTACAGGAGCGGCTCCTGGAACCAAGTCTATAAGAAATTCGACTTGTCATTGCGGAGGTAATCCTGGAAGATCTTTGGGAAAAACATCAGGGAATTCCTTCACCACAGGAATGTCTTCGAGTTTCGGCTCCTCAGCCTTCTTATCTACAACGTGTGCCAGGAAAGCAACACATCCTTTCCTTAAGCACTTCTGCGCTTTCATACAACTGATGATTCGCAGAGGTGCATCTCGTTTTTCTCCATGCACGATGAGAGTTTCATCATTCGCAAGAGGGATGCGAATGATTTTCTCGTGACAAACAACTTCAGCCTTGTTCTTGGACAACCAGTCCATTCCAATCACTACATCGAAGCTACCCAATTGAATAGGTAAGAGGTCGACGCTAAATCTTCGCTCACCAAGTTCTAATGAGCAACCCCTAACAACTTCGCCCGATTCGACAAGTTTACCATTGGCTAGTTCTATGGAATAAGGAATATCTAATCTACTAGATTCTATTCCAAGCATACATTTAAATTCCATAGACATGAAGCTATAATCGGCACCAGTGTCAAATAGTATGGATGCAAAGTGATTGTTAACGAGAAACATACCGGTGACCACATTAGGGTCCTCGCGTGCGTTCCTTGCTCCAATCACAAATGCTCGAGCCTGAGCATTGTTCTCCCTTGGGAAAAATTTCTTGAAATGATCTTTGCTTCCATAACCATAGCATCCTTAGTTCTGCCCAACTCCATTACCATTCCGGTTACCATTGCCATTGCCATTTCCACCACTGTTTCTATTACCAGCACCGTTGCGGTTTCCATTCCCGTTTCTATTACCATTTCCATTTCCTTTTCCCCAACAGTTCTCAGTATGGTGACCCAATATTCCACAGTTGTCGCATTTTGGGACGCGGCAAACTCCTTCGTGATGACGCTTGCACTGGTTGCAAATGGGCAGAGTGCCCAGGTATCCTCTGGCAGGAGCGTCATTCATGGTTGCAAGAGTTTTCGCCTCCTGAGGTGGGTTGGGGTCGCGCTTCTTGTTGTTGGAACCCTTGTTGTTACGTGTCGCTTAATTCAGGCTCACATGCTTCCTTTTTTTTGTCACCAGACGACTCAGCATGCGTCTCGGTCTTTTCAGTTGGGTTCAGTGATAACTTCTTCATACGAACAACATCTTCAGTAAGGCTGACAGCCAGAGTTACAGCCTGAGTGATCGTTGCAGGTTTAGCCGAAGTTACCATACTTCGAAATTCTTGAGCCAATCCCCATATGTAGCGTTCAACGAGCTTAAATTCGGGAGTCACCATATAGGGGATCACTCTTGACAAATCGTGGAACCTTCGGGTATAACCAGTAATGTCTGCACCTTCCATGGTCAAGTGCCAGAACTCAGTCTCCAATCTTTGAAGTTCAGCACGAGAGTAATACTTCTCTCTCATTCCATCCTTTAATTCATCCCATGTCATGCCGTACGCAGCATCATCACCCAGAGTCAGGACTTGCAAATTCCACCAAGTCAAAGCTTCATCAACAAACAACCCCATAACAAAAGTGACTTGCTGATCCGTGGTACACTTGCTCATACGGATAGTGGAATCGGTCTTCTCCGTCCAGCATACAAACGCCACTGCACCTCCAGTGCCATCGTAGTTCAGTGGCTTGCTGTCGAGAAACTGCTTGAAAGTGCAGCCTTGAGTTGTGTTTCCTCCAGATGTATCTCCCTGCCCATTATGTCTAGCATTGCTTGGTCCTCCACTTTGTTCAGTGCGGTTCGCCTCGTATTGAGTGATAGCTGCGGAGATCCTTTCTTCCAAAAGGGCGTTCAGTTCCTCAGCGGTCCTCGGCAGAAGAGGAGGAGGGGGTTGATCAGAATCCTGATTGCTCACAGCTCTCCTAGGTGCCATGTTCTGTCAGAACACAACACAATAGGGTTAGACATTTGTTTGATATCGTCCTACGAGACAGTAATAGTATATATACACAGACATATACCCACATAAGTGACATCAAACAATCCGCCCAACGTATAAATCAATTCATACAGCAACAAGCATGTATAAATAGATAAATACTGGCGTGTCATAAGATATTCACCGAGTCTTTACACATATCAGAACAACTTGTTACATCATTGTTTGCGAAGTAAACAAAATGCATAAGGGTTACATCTCCCCAAAGTACAAGTTTAATATATCTAAAGGACAAAATATCTTACTTCACATTGGCGGTTCTTGTCTTTATACCCTAAATTATTACTCCAACAGAGTAATTAATAGGCTGGGGGAGGGGTGATGGTATTCACGTTTGACCTTTTCTTGTATTGAAGGAATCTCGTTTGATACGTGACAAGACTTGACGTGGTTTCTGTGCACTGAATTCCATAATTATGTATGCATCCATAATTACGTAAGTCCTTGCACAGTCCGCACAGTTCGTTTCATCATCGGATCACTTCCTTCAGATAGGCCACTGTTTTCAGGTAAAGTGACGAGTACCTGAGATATTCTATTTCTAGTATATGTATATATCAATTATTACACATAGTTGCAAGTAATTTCTAGTCAAAGACAAGTGCTACCCCAGTGCACCCTAAGTCCCGTAGTGTCCTTACTTGTCTCTTTGAAAACAGTTTCAGGCAGTGGATGTCGCGGAAAGTTTTATGCAATGAAAACTTTTTGACAAATTGATTTCGTGAAAGGATCCTAAAGATTGTAGTCTAGACTCGAGAAGAAATCATGGTTCACTACAATCGCAACTCTGATACCAATCTGTCACACCCCTTTCTAAGGCGGAAGCACGAGGTATGATCTTGAAAGGTTCTAATTGCATACGAAAGGTAAACATACTACATGCTCGTAAAATAACTCCAAATGCCATTAACATAACATAAGTTAAATGTTTACATCACAAGACAACCTATTGTTTGAAAGGTTTACAACTTTATTTAAAAGACCAACATCGAGAACCTGGTTCTTATATCCCTCATAGGATGAAATATAATAACCAATTCCCACAAAAACCGGCATCAGAGTCTTGACACAAGATAGCTAAAACATAAACAACATCCAAGAGCAAGAGTATGACCGCGCGCACATCCACTTTAGTTACCTGAAATACATGTGAGTTTTTGGGAAAACGTCAACATAATGTTGGTGTGAATTCATGCAGTTTTTGTTTTGAACGTTTGTATACTTGAATGAAAACATGGTATGTAATTTATATGAAACAAGTATTTATGTAAATGTAAGGAAATCGAGATCGCTAATGGTTTCCAAGGCCATTAACATGTGACACGACATAGGAAGCATCCAAACCATAGGTATTTTTCGTTGTCGATTCACGACTAGAGACACAAAAGCACTGCTTGGTACTAGTTATGACCAAGAGTGTGGTTGCCTGAAACCCATTAGATCTAACCTTTTGTTCCGCGGTCTTAGTATGTACACGATTAATGGTGCTTCTGGTACCCTATTCGTGATATGATCTAAAGTATCATCCCTTAGTTTTTGTATTCAACATACCATAACACATGTATTTTCCCCAAGTTTAGAAAGCATATAAAAGTTTAAAAGTGGGGACATGAACTCACAACTTTGCGTTTCCTGCGCCGTAAACTTCACCGGGTTTGCTTATATAGCGTCGTGACCTATACGTGTTTTATTAACGTTAGTCACTAGACTTGTATCGCACAAGTACAAGTCACCATCTTTTATGCATGTGCTCTTTGTTGTTAAAAATAATTTATATTTTTAACTATGTGTCTTACTTATATTATTTTTCCAATAAATATAAGTATACTGTATTTTTCACCCGAGTTATATATTTTCGTCCAAAAATACATTTTAAGTTCATAACTTGTCCAAGTTACATAATCTTTTAATGAAATATATTTTCATAAATATATGTTCTTGTATTTTTCTAAGCATGTTGTATGTGTATTTTTGTATTTTCACTCCTTAGGAGTATTTAGTGTATTTTCAAGTCCTAATACACTATTACATATAACACATACTACATACACTTAGCACAAAATTTGGTGATCAATAAATATATATATTTTCCTCAAAAATATACATACTTAATATCAATTTTTATCTTGAAGAAATCATCATTTCTTAACTTGAAGTTTACATAAAAATTAGGGAAACCTTGGTAAATATTTTTAGGTAAATGTTTAGGGAATAAGTTTCACCAAAACTTATATTTTTCTAAGTGTCAAAATTCTATAGAAATTTTGACATAGTTTCCCCTAAAAATGGAGGTTTCCCATGTTTTCAAAACATGTGTTTATTTTCTTTTCAATCATAAAAACCAATTAATAACAATCAACAACTCATTCAACACTTACCGAGTGCCAAAATCAAGTAAATTACAGTACATCATGAACTTGAAGTTTTTGTAAAAACTTCTAGTAACTTACCACGTTATTTAGTAGGTTTAGTTACCCCTTAAAACATATTTACTTGTTTGTAAATCACATTATTAAAAGATTTGGTCATTTACAACTATTAAGATGATTTTTCTAAAAATATTTCTTTTGTATTTTTCTTGTTACACACACATTTCCAGTCTTGATTTATCACTAAAAATATGATTAGTTTACTTAGAAACCATGACTTTGTAAATCTTTTAAATAAACTTGGTTTCTTGAGAAATTTATTTTTGTAATCATCTATTTACAAGATTTGTATTTTGTTTAAATCATCTTTACATATGAAAACAAATTTCATCATTCAAGTTCATGTATATAAAGTATGATCATCTTGGTCTTTCACAAGATCATCACCTTCACTTACTAGATCATGTGTTTAATCACAATCTAGTAGGTTTCTTATGATGTCTAACATCACTAACACAAATCATCAATCATCAAGAAGCAAATCAACACAATCAACAAGTATTCTTATGTTATTAAGCTTATGTTAAAGTATCATGATCATGTTCTTTAGTGTTCTTCAAGATTAACAATGTTCATCATCATTTAATCATCAAAATATGAAGTAACAAGAGATCATGAGGGCCTCACCACTAGCACAAGGCAATGGAAGAACACTAGAAGTTGTAGATGACAAAAGTGTTGGATAAAAGCAATCGGGAGAGGTCCTTCAAGATCCACAAGCTCCAAGCTTCCTTAATCACCTTCTAGCACCTTGGGATGGTCTTGGATTGGATGATCTTGAATGAATAATGGTGTTGATTTGGGTGGTTGGCTACGGCTGTGAGGGGGAGCAAGGGAGGGAGAGAGAGTGGTGTGAAGTGTGGGTGAAGAATGATCTATCATGGTTATACTTATAACCATGTTTAAGGTGTATCCACTGGGTAAAGTGTTTCATTAGTACACAACATGATCTTGAGCATATCCAAGGAAGATCAAGAAGATCAAATAAAATTAAGGTGAATCAAGGGTGGGGGCCACCCTTGTGATCGTCCACAACCAAGGGGGGGGGGGTAAAGTGTAAGTTTGAATCACTAATTTCATAAATAAGTTAAGTTTCAAGTGTCTTGATTAGGGATTTAATGTGTTATTATGTTATAAGAGGTGTTATGGTGTTCGGGAATCATAACTAGCTCAGAAACATTAAAACAATGCTTCTAGTATAATTTTGGTGTTTCAGGTAGTGTCCGGTTGTTCGGTTAGACACCGGTTCGTTAAAGTGTCAAACTATTCCGTTTAGTGATCTTTAAGTACCCTTTTGTGACACTTTTAATTCCCGATACTTAGGAAAGCATTCAGGACCATTTAGTCATATTCTTGCATGGTACAAACTTGTTACAATGCTGAATTTTGCTGAAATATATAAAATTCAGCATTTAAAGTGTGTTTCGGGTGCTCTTTGGTGCATATTTTAGCTTCCGGAAAGTCTATATGTTAACCCTTGTATACATTCTTGGGTTTCAATGTATTTTAGACGTTGGACCTACTCCTAGGCCCCAATTCTACTGTCTGACTGCTTTCTGCAGAATTGCTGACACAATGTGTCTTACCGGTGAGTTTACTAGTCTTTCTGACGCAACGCTAACATTAAGGCAATTTTTGAAGTATAAAACGTGCATGAATTCACAAGTATAGCATGTAATCAAACAATGTTGACATTTAAGCACATAACTGCAGATATTAAATAATAATTAAATTGTACGAAAATTACCAGTTTGGTGCCAGTTGTCACATCGGGTCAACAGAAGTCAACAGTTTGGTGTTCGGGTCAAGGTTGGTTCAACTCGATTTGACTCGGTCAAACCGAGCCAACTCAGTCAACTCGGGACAACTACAGATTAGTGGTGATCAAGACGGTCCGGTTCGTGGTTCGGGTTGACTCGGTCAAACCTGGTTAACTCAGCGAGTCAACTCGGTCAACCCGGTTGACTCGGTCAACTTAGCATTTCGACACGAAAGATTTGGTAAATAATTTTTTTAGTGACGCGAAGGATTATTTACGTTAATTATAAAGCTTTCATTTAATACATGAACGAGCTCGAACCGATTTAAAAATAGTGTTTAGTTTATACTTTGCCGTCTTATGAAAATTATATAAATTAATGTTTGAGTCTTGGTTGAATTTTGATAAAATAACGACAACTTGTGTTGTCGGAGGCGTCCAAAAACAGAGGAAACTCTGCCCGTTTGTCGAGAAAATCCGTAAAATAAAACGAGATTTATTATGAAACGAAACCATCAAATTCAAGCGATTATTACGAAAACATACACAAATGTATTTTACCTTCGGCGACACGTTACAACCTACGAAAACGACATTAACGCGAACCCTTTTTATAAAAACACCTATAATGAATTATACTTGTTTTAAAACGTTTAAAACTTGAGAACCATTTTTATAAAAAAAAATTATAAATACTTACGCTTATTTCAAACATCAAACAATTCGATCATCTTTTATAAAATAAATATACTTTATATATTTATTTCAAATATCAAACGACATGATTTCGTTTTATAAAATAAATATAGTTTTTATATTTATTCTAAACGTCAAACAACACGAATTCGTGTTCATAAAAATAAATATAGTTTGTATATTTATTTCAAGTATCAAACAATACGAACTCTTTTATAAAAATAAATATAGTTTTATATTTATTTCAAACATCAAGCGACTCGT
This sequence comes from Helianthus tuberosus, assembly GCA_030545235.1. Lineage (NCBI taxonomy): Eukaryota > Viridiplantae > Streptophyta > Magnoliopsida > Asterales > Asteraceae > Helianthus > Helianthus tuberosus. Next base: position 82,080,712 of record CM060416.1, on the reverse strand, counting down.
ACTCGTTTATAAAAATAAATATAGTAGATATTTATTTTAAACATCCAACAACTCGATGATAATTTTATAAAATAAATATAACTTTTTATATTTATTTCAAACGCCTAAACGGCATATACACATATATTGATACTTATCATACGAGATGTGATACACAACACGAGCTTGTTTTATATACTTTCATGTAAATATTCTTTACATACCCGTACGATTTCTCGAGACGACTAATGAGATTCTACAGATATATTTATATATTTTTATATAAATATTTATATATTTTAATGTCTCGAAAACTAAGGGTTTCTAGACTTAGTAAATTATCACCAATATTAAATGAAACTTAACGAGCATAACTTCTTCGTTTCTTTCAAGTTAACAACTTACCGTTGAATCGTTCGGTTAACGATTTGGTGGAGCTCGGTGACACGTAGTATAGTTACCGCATTATTTAGAAACTTGTAAGATATTCCGTGATTAGGGGTATTATAGAATGCACGCTAGCGAATCACGTCTTGGAAACGACATCATGAAATCGTATTTAGCTAGCTTTGCACATGGAAATACAGGTGAGTTCATAACCTCCCCCTTTTTACGGTTTTACATTTTTATAAATGTTTTCGGGGGTGGAAAGACATGCAAGTTTTACAAAAGTAAACAATTTTTCGATAAACGAAAACTCATATTTCTAAACCATGTTACGAATGGATTTCAAGGAACTCAATTGGTTTACAAACGATTTATATTGAATATACCAGTTTTACCAAACAAATGCGTATTTACGAAACGTGCATGATTTTCATGACTAGGGAAGGGAATGTCCAACTTACAACAATAGGACTGGGTTGGTCTGCGTACGAAAAACGACACAACCCAGTGAGTTCATGTCCCCCATTTTCTTTTAACTGTTTTATGTTTTATAACTTCGGGGGTGGAATACATGTTACAAATGTTTACAAACGTTTACAAATGGTATGGTTAGCTAAGGAATGAACTGTTAGATCATGTGAATAGGTAGGCGCACACTTGAGACCACTAATCCTTATATAAGGACCGAGGGACATGAGTGATAGATCTATTTGGGTGTTGCGAGCCCCACCCATGAGGACCGGGATTTGGCCCATGAGGTGACTATGTTTTCCAGCCGGAAGCCCGGTACAAAATCCGTAAGATTTGAGCCTTCCTGCACCATTGCACACATATTAATATCTTAGCTACACATTAATTGATCTGTTCATAGACGCTTACATACCAGTTACCAAAGGAATACTTACAAATGTTTACAAGATTATTGGAGCTCACAGTTTACATATAACATGCCGAGAAAAATGATTTTACTATATCTTCACAACAACTTTTAAAAACCGGTTATTCAAAGGATTTATTTCAAATCTTTTACAAACAAACTATGAACTCGCTCAACTTTATGTTGATTTTTCGCATGTTTCTTTCTCAGGTTACTTTCTCAAAGCATGGCACGGTTGGAATAGGAGAATCACGTGGAGTCGAGTACTTAGTGGCGTTCGTTACCTAGAAGTCTTAGCTTATTTGCTTCCGCTGTGCAATGAAGATACCGGTCTAGTCACGCCAAGCTCTGATATTTCAGGGTGTGATAGATTGGTATCAGAGCCAGGTTACAGCGAATAGGGTTTTCTGTAGGAATACCTAGGCTCTAACCTCACTTTTCTCTGGGGACTTAGGTCACTAAGACTTTGAAAATATACCGAATGCCTAAGACTCTAATATGGTCTCCAACCGATGCCGAAAACAATGAGTCAAAATTTTGCTTTCAAGCATATACTAACTTGTGTTTTATACACGCTACACAAAACAATTGCATACAGTACACAAAACCTTGAGAGGTTAGGAAACATGCATTTAGGACCTTTGGAAACTTATTTCAAAGTTCATTAAGGGTCATCACGTAGGAACTACGTCTATTAACTCGGGAAAACGCCATTATTATGTCGTCTATGATATTTTAGTTAATCGAACAGGTAACCTACACAAAACGAAGCACAGGCGTGCAAGATTCCACGAAACTCAATCTATACATTTAAAAGAGGTTGAAGTACGTCACATACGACTTTTGAGGAAAGGTCTTTGAGAAGACACGATTGAGCACTTAAGCGACGATGCTAATCCTGTCAGCAGGAGAACTATCAATCAGGATGCGACAGCTTGTCACGCGATCCTGCAACGACACAACTCACGCCAAGGAGAAGACGTATGCCTCCGCATTCCCCCTGTCTCATTAACGACGAATACACTATGTTTGACATTCCATGGTAATGTCACCTACCAACCGGTAATCACATGAAACCCCAGGTAAAGTCCTTAAACTTCTTTTATTGAAATTCCGACTTTTGCATCTAGTGAGTAGATTTTCACATCTCTACTCATCTGAATGGTCACTGCATAACGATAATTTCTTTCATTATAGCGAACACTCATTTGCTTCATTTCTTGAAAAATTCATATGTTACACATGCATTGTTTGTTACGCATGTGGTTTCACTTCGAATGATCATTTTCACCAAAAATTTCTAATATTATTTCGCTATATCTAATTATTGCTTCGTGACCATGATGATCTGCATTCTTGTAAGTGTTGACACCTTGCTTTCGAGTCAATGAATTTCTTGAAAGCTTCTTTTCTTTTCAAGATACGTACATGGTTTTTCGCCGTAACCATGCCGAAATTTCCTTGTTGATACATGTATTTATTGTCGGATTGCGTTGAAACCAAGTTCGATTATTTGAACTTGTCCATTACACATGTTCAATTCAAAACACCATATGATGTATTGAAAACATCATATTCAAATTCGTTTTAACAAGCGTTTCATTTGTTCTGAGTCGTAGTAGAATTGTTTGGTCTACAACTCCATTAAGTTGTTTATTGATTTCGACACCTTGTGTAACACCCCGTGTTTCGAAAGTCAAAGTCAAGATTGAAGTCAAAGGGAGACAAGATTGCTAATTGTGATCTGTCACTCCTTGCTCAATTCCTGTTTTGACTTCTTTGACTTGTAGATAGACTTTATGCTTTTACGTTTGTTGTATTATGTGGAGTATTTGCTAATAACCGAGGTTTTATCGCTATTTATCGCTATTTATCGCATGTCTTATCGCAATCGCACTCGTAACTCGAATTACGCGTTCTGGTTATTGTTCTTATGTGTGTGCGCCCTTTATGTGTTACTTGTGCATGCTATTTATGTTTTATGATGTGGTGATCAATCGAAACGCAATCGCAACTCAATCGCAAACGCTAAACGAAGGTCAAATAAGGATGATTGTATGTTGATATAGTAGTTGGGATTAAAAGTAATTTGAATAGGAAACTCTATCGCATCGCAACGCTCAACACGAGAATCAAAATCGCAAAACTCATCACGCCGAGCACTCGAATCGAGTGGACAGCCGACCAAGTTGCCACCCGATCGGGCTGCCACCCGGTCGAAGTGCCACTCGATCAATCTGCCACCCGATCGAGGTGCCACTCGATCGAGCTGCCACCCGAGCGGGCTGCCACTCGATCGACCAGCCTCTTTCCTCCTTTCCATTTATGGAAACCCTATAAATACCCCCTACATGTCAACATCACTTGATGTTGACTGCTCTCTCCCTCTCCACTCGCTCCAGCCGCTATTTCTTCAGATCTCTCACGATTCTTGTAAGTTTTCCACCTAAATCTTGTACTTTCTTGATCTACACGCACTCCTACCCCTTTCTATCTTTTGAATCTTAACTTTTAACCGTGAAATCACTAGATTTGAGGTGTTTTAGGATGATGTCATCATGGTGTTCATAAGAACTTCGTGTTTTGGCTTCAATCCTTCAAAAACAACTTAGATCTGAACGATTTCCACATAAACAAACAAAGATCTTGCATAGATCTGAACATATTAATAGTGAAAAGGATTGAAAGATGGTTTTTCCAACTTTCTTTCAACCCTTTTACACTCAATGCACTCAAAACCGATGAAATCGGAGCTTGTTCTAATCTTCTACTCTTTCTTGTGGATGTGTTGGTTCAAGATCTGGATTCTATCCACGAGGTTACTGATTTCGGGTTAAACATGAAACATCGTCTCGAACAGTTAACTGGTCGGACGAGGGTGGTTCCTGTCCGATCGGGTCACTAAGGCTTGACGAGGTTTCTATTGTTTAGCACGTTATCAAACAGTCTCGAGAAAACGACAAACTACGAAAACAACCAAGGAAGAAGACGACCAGGTCATCTGGGACGGATTGCCACCCGACCGGATAGCCACCCGATCGGCTTGCACCTTGGGTCCCACACTTAACCTTTATTTCAACATTTAGGGTTTTGAACATTGAACGGATTGTCGTCCGATCGGATAGCCACCCGATCGGATTACCACCCGACCATGTAATGTTTGACTTTAAACACTTAAACAATTTTTCAACATGTTCAATCCGAACGGATTGCCACCCGATCGGATAGCCATCCGATCGAGTGACTGTCCTGCTGTGAACTTGTTCTCAACCTGAGAAGCCTCACCAATCGGATTGTTTTCCGATCGAACGGCCCTTCGATCGACCGACCTGAATGGTAGAGATACTTCTCTGTTTTCATAATGCTACAACGAAAACTTCAAAAGACAAGCCATCATACACAAACACATCCATTCCCAACGAGATGACAATCCAGTCGAGTGGCCACCCGATCGGGCGACCACCCGAACGGATTGTCATCCGATCGACCGGTCACCCGATCGGATAGCCACCCGATCGGATTGCCATCCGATCCACTGACACGTTGCTTCATTTTTACACGCCGCTTATCGTTTATGCTATCATTCTGATTAGGCTAACCTTACTCTCTAGCGCTCCCTTTAATCCATCAATTGCTGTGAGTATACTCGAACCCTTTTTGCTTTACGCACTTTTGGGTGTTACATACGTTACTTATTCTAAATCACATCGAACACACTACGCAATACTTTAACGCTAAACGCTACCGCATGTTATACGTGACTTAATGAATGCTTGTTTGTTATGTTTACACATGGAATGCTGTCTACCTGCCTTAGCAACGATAGTACTATAGTTTGGACTCAACACCTGTTCAATCAGGGGTTGTTAAAGACAATTTGTTACATGGCTCACAGTGGTGAGTGTGTATTACGAACTGCCTTGGGCAGTCAACCCGCAGTCATTGGTATCGATAGGTTCATGTCGATAACTAACGTGCTTCATTTCACACTGTGTACGTGCTGGTTATGCGTAAACGAATTTCGAACTCTATTATATCTATTAAACTTGTATGCTCACCTTTACACTATGTATATTGACTTTTACTTTAACGTATGTGGCAGGTGCTTAAGATGTTTAGATGCTTGGCTTGCTGTGAAATCGAGGCTAGGAAAGGTCTAGTAACATATAAACGAACTGTCTGTACTTGAAATCTGAGTCGTCAGAACAGAACAATTTGACTAGATTTTGTCTGTAATAATTATGTTACTTTTTATGTCATGGTATGGGACGTGATGCTTAAATAAGTGGTAATTATAGTTGTTATGGAAACTTCTGGACAATCTGTTTCGCTCAGTGCCACGCCCCGATGATTTCGCCATCAGTTGGGGTGTGACAGATTGGTATCAGAGCCATAATTATAGGGAATTAGGCAAGACTCGACCTAGTCCGGGTCGATGTCTTAGAAACGACCTAGTCTATAGTTAGGTACCAATAGACCGACTTGTGCACACCCTGTAGGGGTTATGTACGAGCTTATTTGCTATTTCTTGCTATTCTCGCATACACTACACTGTCACTGCACTCTAATTTTCAAAGATGAACGAGCGATTAGGTCGAGATTAGGTGTGAAATCCGCAAACTCTCGAATAAGTTGTTTGTTCGACCCGCATTTTATCTACAAACAGGAGAATTTGCGCCAAATCAGGAGTGAAATCCATACTTTGACGCATAATTTCTCTTTATTTTATCAAAAACAGGAACAAAATCGTTAAGTCAGGGGCGAAACCCGAATCTTGATGACTTGTTCCGATCTCTATTTTTGTTTTACAAAACTCTCACCAAAGTCTCGATGAATTCCAAGAACTCATTGCTTGCATAGCCGAAAGGACGGGTGCCATTCACCGCATGTCGGTGATAGAGCATAGTCTAATAGGTCAACAAGGACTTTTGGTGCATCCTTGTGAATAGTCGAACCACTTTGGTTAGGCGACGTCTAAATAGCCGCAGACAATCTATTCTCGATTTTTATGTGTTTCGATTTCGAGCTCGCTACTCCCGACTCTGATATTTCGACGTTTTATGTGAATTTTATGTGTTATTTGGTTTTATGTATTTGTGGTTACAATGTAAAAAGCGGAAAGTGAAAAGCCGGAAGTCACCAACTCCTCGTACCCCTTTTCGCTTTGATCAACACACACAACTCGCACTGCACATCTACCACAAAACGCTAACAAATCACTACTACCATGAGGAACCACCGTGTGCTATGTTGCTTGCTATGTTATTCGCTTATACTATACTACTCGCTATGCTATACGCGAACGCTATTCTCGAACGCTCGCGGACTTTGAATGATAGGTTTCTGTATTCTGACTACCTCTTGTGCGTATATGCTTCTGTGTTTCTGTGCTTCTGTGTTTTACGTGCTTATGTGCTTCTGTGCCCTATGTGTTTATGTGCTTCTGTGCTTATGTGAATCTGTGATTATGTGCCTATGAGTTTACGTGATCGTGTTCTTGAGCTTTAGTAGTATTAAACGTGTGAGGTGAGATTCGATTATATTGAGTTTGAGCCCTATGGCGATGTCTGTTGCAGACAATGTCGTCATCTGGACCCCGTCACCCCTAAATTACTCGTCAAGAACAGAGAGACAAACGCCTTGCCGCTCTCGTCGCTAAACAAGTGGCAAAGGTAGTTCCTCAGATCGTGAGTGAGCTATACGAGAATGTGAGCAAATCGTCTGAAGAATCCAGGACCGAAGCTCCTAAAGCTACTCCCAAACCTGCTTTTAGCTTCAAACACTTCAAAGCTTGTGGACCGAAAGAGTTCACTGTCGAAGATGGCCCTACGGCTTTGTTTCAATGGTTCGACTCAATCGAAGTCACCCTGCGTCAGAGTGGATGTCCTGACAATCTCCGCACTCTGAATGCTACCGGTGTCTTCCAGTCCCGCGCCTTAGACTGGTGGACGGCCGAGAGGAACAAACGCGGAAATGACGCAGCTTATGGTCTGTCATGGGATGAGTTGAAGAACGTTATGCTAGAAGAGTTTTGCCCTCCCCATGAGCGCCAAAAGTTGGAGGATGAATTCTGGCATCTGAAGCAGAAGGATGGTGACAACGCTGCTTTAACTACTCGCTTCAAGCAGCTCAGTATTATCTGTCCTAATCAAGTGAAGATCGCTGATATGACAATCAAGAAGTATATCCGCGCTCTGCCGAATTGTGTTGCAGATTTTGTGCATGCTTCAAAGCCAGCAACAATCGAGGAGACTTACCTGCTTGCCGCTGAGATCAACGACAAGCGAGTCAAAGTTGGATTTTAGGATAAAGCTACCAAGAACCTGCATCAAGCTACCGCCGCACCAACCGCTGAAACCACCACCGCTCAGAAATCGAAGTCCTCTCATCGCAAGAGGAAGAACAACAACAGCAGCTCCAGCAACAAGAACTGTGCTGTCACTACTACTGCTGCTCCGCTTCAAGCCGTACCAGCTCAGCACCAATCTCAGCACCAATCAACTCCAGCACCAGTTACCTATGCACCGCCTGCAAAGCGTGCATACACTGGCCCTCACCCTGCTTGCCCGACATATACTTATCATCATCCGGTGGGCATCGCCTGCAGATTTTGCGTGCATTGCAACAAGTACGGCCACTTCACTGCCAACTGCCGTACTTGTCCCCGACAAGCACCAACCCAAGCTACTGCTCATCAAGCTCTACTTCCGGCTCCTCAAGGCCAACAAGCGGCTCAGGCACCCGCGATCAACGCAAGAGTCTGCTTCGCGTGTGGTGATCCCAACCACTTCGCGAACATGTGCCCGAACAGGGTTATGAAACAAGAGCCCCAGCAGCAGCAGCAACAACAGCCTCAATAGCAACAGCAACAAGCCGCCCGCGCCAGAACATTCAACATCAATGCGCGCCAAGCCCAGGCTGACAACAATGTGGTCAATGGTAAAAAAAAGGGTAATTGCACGGTACCCCTGACCACGGGAGGGATCTCCCTCCCCAAGCTAGCGACCCGGCAACGCTGCCTGGCGGTGACTACCCAGCCGTTTCGAGGGGAGCGAAGAGCCTGCAAGCAGGATTCGAACCCGAGCACTTTAGGCCTCGAACCGGTTTAAGTTGGGTGCCGGTGGCCATTGGGCTGAATGGTACGTTCCTTGTGAATGGTATTTATGCTTCGTGTTTGTTTAATACTGGAGCCGATAACTGTTTTGTGTCGTTTGAATTCAAGAAGCTCCTTAATCATAAGCGCTCCCATCTCCCCTCGATGTTCGATGTCGAAGTCGCCACCGGAAGAACTGTCGCTGTTAATTCTGTTCTCCGTGATTGTACTCTTGAGCTCAACAATCACATCTTTCCGATTGACCTTATTCCGATGCAACTCGGAAGTTTTGACATCATAGTAGGCATGGGCTTTCTTCGTGAAAACCATGTTGAAGTTGTGTGCTTCGATAAGATGATTCGATTCTCGCTCGCGAATGGTGATGTATTATGTGTTTATGGTGAAACTCCCTCGAAAGGCCTTAAGCTCATGTCATGTGTCCAAGCTAGCAAGTATCTCCGCAAGGAATACAGAGCTTTCTTGGCTAATATTGTAGTAGCGGAAAAGGAAAAGAAAGGAAGGCCGGGTGTAAACGATGTTCCCGTGGTTCGAGAATTTCCTAACGTCTTTCCTGAGGATCTTCCCGGACTTCCGCCAAGTCGTGATATCGACTTTCGTATCGATCTCATTCCTAGAGCAAACCCTATTGCTAGAGCTCCTTATCGACTCGCTCTGTCCGAAATGCGTGAACTCTCGAGTCAGCTCCAGGAATTGCTTGATAAAGGCTTCATTCACCCGAGCACCTCTCCATGGGGTGCACCAGTCCTTTTCGTAAAAAAGAAGGATGGGTCGTTCAGGATGTGCATCGACTATCGAGAGTTGAATAAGTTGACAATCAAGAATCGCTATCCCCTGCCTCACATTGATGATTTGTTTGACCATCTACAAGGTGCTACGTGTTTCTCGAAGATCGATCTACGCTCAGGCTATCACCAACTACGCATCCAAGAGGAGGATATACCCAAAACCGCTTTTCGCACTCGATACGGCCATTATGAGTTCATTGTTATGCCTTTTGGTCTAACCAACGCACCCGCGGTTTTCATGGATCTGATGAATCGGGTGTGTAAACCATTTTTTGACCGCTTCGTCATCGTGTTCATCGATGATATCCTGATCTATTCGAAATCGAAAGCCGAACACGCACAGTATCTACGTTTGGTTCTCGAGCTACTCCAAGGGAATCGACTCTATGCCAAGTTCTCCAAGTGCGAATTTTGGCTGGAGGAGGTTCAATTCCTCGGTCACATTGTCAATAGTCAAGATTTTCACGTCGATCCCGTGAAGATTGAAGCAGTTAAGAGTTGGGTTACGCCGAAGAACCCGTCTGAAGTCCGTTCTTTTCTCGGACTAGCGGGCTATTATCGTCGATTTATCGAAGGGTTCTCAAAAATCGCTGTGCCGCTTACCGCCCTCACGCATAAAGGCAAACCTTTTGTTTGGGGAACTGAACAAGAGTTTTCTTTCCAAACCCTCAAGCACATGCTTTGAAATGCTCCTGTCCTCACTCTACCCGACGGAAACGACGACTTTATTGTCTATTGCGATGCCTCGAACCGTGGTCTTGGTTGTGTTCTAATGCAACGAGACAAGGTTATCGCTTACGCATCTCGTCAGCTCAAGATCCACGAGAAGAACTATACAACCCATGACCTCGAGCTAGGCGCCGTTGTTTTTGCGTTAAAGATTTGGCGACACTACCTGTATGGTACCAAGTGTACGATCTTCACCGATCATAGGAGCCTACAACATATCTTTGACCAGAAGGAACTTAATATGAGTCAACGCCGATGGGTAGAACTTCTCAACGATTACGACCGTGAGATCCGTTATCACCCTGGCAAAGCGAATGTCATTGCCGACGCCCTCAGCAGACGGAGCTATCTGCTCAGCATTCGTAATATCCAAGCCCAATACGATCTCGAAACCCTCATCCGCGAAGCCCAGCATGCTTGTTTTAATGAGCGCACATTGAAGAAGGAAAGGATCTATCACGATGGAGCCCAGCTTGTGAATAAGTCGAATGGGATATTCCACTATCTGGACCGAATTTGGATCCCTAAGCGGACCAATTTACGACATATTTTGATGGACGAAGCCCACAAGTCTCGATATTCTTTTCATCCCGGTGCCGATAAGATGTACCAGGACCTTCGCTACAAGTACTGGTGGCCGGGCATGAAGAGAGATATCGCCCTCTATGTTGGGAAGTACCTAACTTGCTCGAAAGTCAAGGCTAAACACCAAAGACCCTCTGGATTACTCGAACAACCCCCGATCCCTATGTGGAAGTGGGAAAGTATAGCTATGGATTTCATAACAAAACTTCCATGTACGCCATCAAGTCACGACAGCATCTGGGTTGTCGTTGACCGTTTGACCAAATCTGCTCATTTTCTGCCAATACGAGAAGACTACAAGGTAGAAAGATTAGCCCGAATCTACACCGATGAGATCATTTGTCGACATGGGACGCCTCGTGACATCATTTCTGACCGTGATGCTCGGTTTACCTCGCGTCTATGCGAAACGTTTCAAACGGCTCTCGGTACTACACTTAATCTAAGTACCGCATTCCACCCTCAAACCGACGGTCACACTGAAAGAACGATTCGTACCCTTGAAGACATGCTCCGTTCGTGTGTCATAGATTTTGGTGGTAATTGGGACGCTTACCTGCCGTTATTCGAATTCTCGTATAATAACAGTTATCATTCCAGCATTCAAATGGCACCGTTTGAGGCTTTATACGAAAGAAAATGTCGATCGCCAATTGTATGGCACGAGATCGGGCACTCACAATTAACCGGTCTTGAGCTATTGCAAGAAACGACTGACAAAGTTCTCCAAATTCGAGATAATCTGCTGAAAGCTCGGAGTCGTCAGAAAAGTTACGCCGATAGACGACGCAAGCCCCTTGAATTTGACGTTGGCGACTACGTACTCCTAAAGGTATCACCTTGGAAGGGTGTGGTCAGATTCGGCAAGAGAGGGAAACTAGCGCCTCGATATGTTAGACCTTTTAAGATTCTGGAAAGGATCGGAAAAGTCGCCTACAGACTCGAACTACCGGAGGAACTTAGCAACGTCCACCCGACTTTCCATGTGTCGAACCTCAAAAAGTGCCTGGCTGAGCATGATTTAATTGTACCTCTAGAAGATCTCCAAGTGAACGAAACACTACACTTCGTGGAGAAGCGTATCGAAATCATGAACCGCCAAACCAAGCAGCTCAGACGCTCGCGCATTCCCATTGTGAAGGTTCGATGGGAAGGCAACTAGGCACAGAGTTCACTTGGGAACTCGAAAGCGACATGAAGGCGAAGTACCCGCAGTTGTTTGTTACGGCTTCGGCCTAATTTCGGGACGAAATTCCCTCAACTAGGGGAGGCTGTAACACACCGTGTTTCGAAAGTCAAAGTCAAAGTCAAGATTGAAGACAAAGGGAGACAAGATTGCTAATTGTGATCTGTCACTCCTTGCTCAATTCCTGTTTTGACTTCTTTGACTTGTAGATAGACTTTATGCTTTTACGTTAGTTGTATTATGTGGAGTATTTGCTAATAACCGAGGTTTTATCGCTATTTATCGATATTTATCGCATGTCTTATCGCAATCGCACACGCAACTCGAATTACACGTTCTGGTTATTGTTCTTGTGTGTGTGTGCCCTTTATGTGTTACTTGTGCATGCTATTTATGTTTTATGATGTGGTGATTAATCGAAACGCAATCGCAACTCAATCGCAAATGCTAAACGAACGTCAAATAAGGATGATTGAATGTTGATATAGTAGTTGGGATTAAAAGTAATTTGAATAGAAAACTCTATTGCATCGCAACGCTCAACACGAGAATCGAAATCGCAAAACTCATCGCGCCGAGCGCTCGAATCGAGTGGCCAGCTGACCGAGTTGCCACCCGATCGGGCTGCCACCCGATCGAAGTGCCACTCGATCGAGCTGCCACCCGATCGAGGTGCCACTCGATCGAGCTGCCACCCAAGCGGGCTGCCACTCGATCGACCAGCCTCTTTCCTCCTTTCCATTTATGGAAACCCTATAAATACCCCCTACATGTCAACATCACTTGATGTTGACAACTCTCTCCCTCTCCACTCGCTCCAGCCGCCATTTCTTCAGATCTCTCGCGATTCTTGTAAGTTTTCCACCTAAATCTTATACTTTCTTGATCTACACGCACTCCTATCCCTTTCTATCTTTTGAATCTTAACTTTTAACCGTGAAATCACTAGATTTGAGGTTTTTTGGATGATGTCATCACGGTGTTCATAAGAACTTCGTGTTTTGGCTTCAATCCTTCAAAAATAACTTAGATCTGAATGATTTCCACATAAACAAACAAAGATCTTGCATAGATCTGAACATATTCATAGTGAAAAGGATTGAAAGATGGTTTTTCCAACTTTCTTTCAACCCTTTTACACTCAATGCACTCAAAACCGATGAAATCGGAGCTTGTTCTAATCTTCTACTCTTTCTTGTGGATGTGTTGGTTAAAGATCTGGATTCTATCCATGAGGTTACTGATTTCGGGTTAAACATGAAACACCGTCTCGAACAGTTAACTGGTCGGACGAGGGTGGTTCCTGTCCGATCGGGTCACTAAGGCTTGACGAGGTTTCTATTGTTTAGCACGTTATCAAACGGTCTCGAGAAAACGACAAACTACCAAAACAACCAAGGAAGAAGACGACCAGGTCATCTAGGACGGATTGCCGTCCGATCAGATTGCCACCTGACCGGACAGCCACCCGATCGGCTTGCACCTTGGGTCCTACACTTAACCTTTATTTCAACATTTGGGGTTTTGAACATTGAACGGATTGTCGTCCGATCGGATAGCCACCCGATCGGATTACCACCCGACCATGTAATGTTTGACTTTAAACACTTAAACAATTTTTCAACATGTTCAATCCGAACGGATTGCCACCCAATCGGATAGCCATCCGATCGAGTGACTGTCCTCCTGTGAACTTGTTCTCAACCTGAGAAGCCTCGCCAATCGGATTGTTGTCCGATCGAACGGCCGTTCGATCGACCGACCTGAATGGTAGAGATACTTCTCTGTTTTCAAAATGCTACAACGGAAACTTCAAAAGATAAGTCATCATACACAAACACATCCATTCCCAACGAGATGAAAATCCAGTCGAGTGTCCACCCGATCGGGCGACCACCCGAACGGATTGTCATCCGATCGACCGGTCACCCGATCGGATAGCTACCCGATCGGATTGCCATCCGATCCACTGACACGTTGCTTCATTTTTACGCGCCGCTTATCGTTTATGCAATCGTTCTGATTAGGCTAACCTTACTCTCTAGCGCTCCCTTCAATCCATCAATCGCTGTGAGTATACTCGAACCCTTTTTGCTTTACGCACTTTTGGGTGTTACATACGTTACTTATTCTAAATCACATCGAACACACTACGTAATACTTTAACGTTAACCGTTACCGCATGTGAGTATACTCGAACCCTTTTTGCTTTACGCGCTTGTTTGTTATGTTTACACATGGAATGCTGTCTACCTGCCTTAGCAACGATAGTACTATAGTTTGGACTCAGCACCTGTTCAATCGGGGGTTGTTAAGGACAATTTGTTACATGGCTCACAGTGGTGAGTGTGTATTACGAACTGCCTTGGGCAGTCAACCCGCAGTCATTGGTATCGATAGGTTCATGTCGATAACTAACGTGCTTCATTTCACACTGTGTACGTGCTGGTTATGCGTAAACGAATTTCGAACTCTATTATATCTATTAAACTTTTATGCTCACCTTTACACTATGTGTATTGACTTTTACTTTAACGTATGTGGCAGGTGCTTAAGATGTTTAGATGCTTGGCTTGCTGTGAAATCGAGGCTAGGAAAGGTCTAGAAACAAGTAAACGAACTGTCTATACTTGAAATCTGAGTCGTCGGAACAGAACAATTTGACTAGATTTTGTCTGTAATAATTATGTTACTTTTTATGTCATGGTATGGGACGTGATGCTTAAATAATTTGTCACACCCCTAAAATACCACATGCGGAATTACTGCGGGGCGTGTGACGTACCAGGATCCAAGCCACCAATCATGTTGAACTCATAACAATTATTCCAAATAAAACATTCATTTATTATTGATAGAAGTGTTACAAATCATTATTTAATGTGCAGCGGAAGCATAATACATTAATTAAGAAATTCATAAACCAAGTGTGTGAAGCCATTAAGTTCATCTCGCGTTTCCATGTATCTCGACCCATGACCACTCCAGCATCCCAGACAACAAGTTCCAACAGTATGTACCTAAAGGCCTGCAAGGCATGTAACAACGAGTCAACAACAAAGTTGAGCGAGTTCACAGTTGGTTGTCCGTTTTAAAGTTGTTTAAAAAACTATAAGTTCTTTTGAAAACCAGTAGTTATTCAGTTTCTTGTTTCCCAAACCATATCCATAAATAATGGGGGCTTCCCCATGTGAACCACTAGACCGTTACCATATCGACTACTGACGAAAGTAAGTTGGGCCCTAAGTCAATGTCTATCATCATTGACTGTTTGCCATGATCCATTAGTACACGCCCGTCTGACCGGCACGGTGTGAGGTTTGTCAAACCTAATAGCGCTATTAACTAATGACCCACTCGCCATCGGCCTCGGCGATTAAGGCGATATAAAATGAGGGACTTAATGATAGAGTTTTGTCTAGTAAGTTTAAGGTTGTTGTCCTACCCAAGGAGGACGAACGTACGTATTCTACCCAAGGAGAATACGCAGGATTAATATTGGCATCCTACCCATGGAGGATGGCGGTACATATCCTACCCAAGGAGGATATGCAGGTTCCGTTTTAGTTCTTTAACCCATTCCCAACCAACAGGAATCCCATGCCTTAGAAAGTGTGTGAACTCACCTTAGGTTTGCTCGGTAAGATTAGTTACTTGTTTAACAGTTGATTAAACACGTCCTAAAAGGGTTACCAATAACAGTCAGTCTTAGGTGCACATAACCCACAAGTTTCACATACGATCAATTCATGTATTCCTTGTTCATATATCACACAGTCAAGATACATGTAGCATACACATATAATTCAAATCATACCAGTTAATCTATCAATCCAATACCGTCAAGTAATCACTTAGCATGTATTATGTTAATAAGCAGGTTCGTTTCTTGACTTCATGCTTGTAAGACATACAATGTTTAGTCCTTCAACACACAAGTATGTAAATAATTCAAGTTAATGCTTCACTTAGGATTGGTTCGATCTACTAAAACTCTTCGGCCCAAATTAATCCATATGCATGTTACAAGTTCACAAATTCACTAAGTGGGTGTGCAGTTTACTCATGAGTGTGGCCCATCACTCCAAATCGGCCCAAGTGATGGTGTGGTCACATGTTGTTACCCGACCCAAGGAGTGTGCTCTATTTCTCCATCAAGTTATATATATAATACAACAGTTTCCATAATACCCTCATATGCTTTCTATTTATCAAATACCCATATTTCAATTGAGTGGATCACATAATTTATTTCAATAATCTGATTATTAGTTTATGCTATAATGATTTCCTTGTCATGAATCCATATTCCCCTAAACTAACCTACATGCCCATGATCCAATCAGGTTAACACCAAGCACGTACATTATCACATAATTTAGTTAAATAATTTCAAGCCCCATTCAATCATTTAATCACACGCCCACACCCCTCAGATTCTTGCACGTCAACCTAAATACCCATCTATTTAATATGTGACCCTCATGCACACAATGTTTTCTTATTTATAATAACCTGCCAATCTAGTTCCTCATTCAAACAGATTTTAATTCATTATACCCGACATCATGGCATGGTTTAGTACACACAATACCCCTTGTTCTCGCTGAATATCATTATTAAAGTGTGCAGCTTATCATAATCCTATGGGATCATCGAACAAACTGCAGATCATTCCTCTCTAATAAGTTCCGTTATTAGCAAACCACATGTGCAACAATCAATGCAACTAATCAGTAAGAAAGACACCTATCGAACCAACAAAATAACCCTTTGATTCCCCTATTAGTAACGATATCACTACACACATATATAATTAAATGAAACCGAGATGATTTTACTAACCAGATGATCGAAACGTGAAGATATAGATAGTTAACACACAAGAAAAGGGACGCGACGATCTCTTCCTTGTTGTCGTTCACAATATTAGGGTTTGGAAGTGTTTGTTTTTGTGTCAACAATTAATAAGGATCGCATATACGTGCATGCATCCAAGAGTTGGGCTGAGCTTGGGTTTCTTATGTGTATGTGGGCCGAGATCCAAGAATCTTTACAAGAGTTGGGCCGAGATCATGATGTACCAGGAGTGAGATCATACAAGTGTGTAACGGGCTCGGGCGACCCATGCTGTGGGCCGATACATTGTCGGGTTTTAAAGTGTGGAAGTTCGACCCAATCGATGTGCGGCCCAAATGCCAAAACATTAATTAATAACTTATTGTACAAATAAGTTTAACGAAGTTATACGAACAGAACGTTTTAACGCATTAGAGAAAGATAACGAGAAATAAAGATCAAAAGATAGAACGTTACTGACCTTGAAAGTTCGGGTTGTCACATCATCCCCAACTTGAAAGAAATTTCGTCCCGAAATTTAGCACGTAGTTACTGAGGGAGCTAGTTAGGTTACATGGTTTTTCCTGGTTTTCCTGGGCTGTCATATCATTCCCCCGTTGGTTTGGAATTTCGTCCTGAAATTCTGCAGTAGCTTCAGCCTCAGTAGTGGTATCATTGTTCTCAAACAATTGGGGATATTTGTGTTTCATTTGGTCTTCTCGTTCCCAGGTAAACTCTGGGCCACGACGGGAGTTCCAATGAACTCGAACAATAGGTATCCTGGTGCGTTTGAGAATCTTGACCTCCCGGTCCAAGATTCCCATTGGTTCTTCGACAAATCGCAACTGATCATCGATGGTGAGCTCCTTGAAAGGAACTGTGAGGGTTTCATCTGATAGACACCTCTTCAGATTCGACACATGGAATACGTTGTGAACTCCACTGAGTTCTTCGGGTAGATTCCACCTATAGGCCACCTTGCCAAATCTCTCAGTGATTTCGAAAGGTCCAACATATCGCGGGTTGAGTTTGCCTCATTTACCAAAATGAACTACACCTTTCCAAGGTAAGACTTTAAGTAGCACTCGATTCCCAACCTGGAACTCGAGTGGTTTCCAGCGCTTATCAGCGTAGCTTTTCTGATGGTCACGAGCTGCCGCCATTTGTTGTTGTATCTGCGCAATCTTCTCTGTTGTGTCTACGACGAGCTCTGGGCCAGTGATTTGGCTGTTTCCAACTTCTGCCCAACAAAGAGGTGATCGGCACTCACGTCCGCACAAGGCCTCAAACGGAGTAGCCTGGATGCTGGTGGGGTAACTGTTGATATACGAAAACTCCACTAAAGGTAGATGCCACTCCCAGCCGTTACCAAAGTCAATTACACATGCTCGAAGCATGTCTTCAAGAGTTGGGATGGTGCGTTCAGTCTGCCCAGCAGTCTGTGGATGGTATGCTATGCTCATGTCTAGACGTGAGCCAAAGGATTTGTGCATTGCTTGCCACAAGTCAGATGCAGATCGTGGGTCGCGATCAGGGATAATGGAGGTTAGCACCCCGTGCCTAGCAACCGCTTCTTTCAGTTAGATGACTGCAAGTGTAGAAAACTTATCCATTTCTTGATGGCTAGAAAGTGTGCTGGTTGCGTGAGACAATCAACGGTTATTCAGGCGATAATGTTTCCGTTTTGAGTTATAAGTAGACTGGCGACCAAATCCATGGCAGTCTGTTCTCATTTCCATGTGGGTATTGCTGGTTGCTGATACTTCACCTCGACTTTCCCATAAGTCAATTCATCATTAACATACTTAACTAGGTGAGCCTTCATGACCGATCACCAGTACAAGGTTTATAAATCCTAATGTCTCTCATCATAAACCAGACGATTAGAATATCGAGGCCGGTGCTTACTCAACATAAATTTCCTACAGTCACTATATAATGAGATCCACACTCATTCCATGAGGTAACGAGTATCGTCCAACCTGTCAAAGGTTGCTTCTCCATGCCCCGCATGGGTTCAACTTGAAAATCCTCTTCCTTTAGCTCTCCAGTTTGAACAGAGCGAGTCTGATCAGTTATGTTAGAGTCGATAGCGAGCTGCAGAGCTCGTGTATGTTTAGGTTTCACAGTCGTACTCATTTGGTAGTTCCATCCAGCGATGTCATTGCATGCTTTAGCTCTTTCGAACATCGATTCACGGGAGGCCCTTGTGATCGGTCTAGGTAACGCATTCGGTACCGTCCAAGTAATGCCTCCAAGTAAATCTAAAGACCACGGTTTCCACCGCCGATTGTGTCGTGCAGTTCCTCTGGTAACTCTATTACGTAAGTCATCACTCTCTTGTGTTGCGTCGACGTGTAACTGGGACTCTGATTTGAACCATAAGGATATACCACTAAATCACCCACACCCTCTGGTAAAGATGATGCTCAGTGCATTGCAGAGTTGGGATACGAAAGCTGAAAAGACGTCCTCATGTTCTGTCTTTCACGAACACAGCACCCTGCTGTGCTAGAGAGATTTAAGCTGCGCGACCTTCGAAAATCCTGCGATAGTATCAAGCGAAGCCAAGAAATTGTTGTATTCCTCGAAGGACTCTTTGGTGTCGATCAGTTCCCAACCAAGACGGGTCTTAGCGAGATCCACGTACATTCCCATTTTGTTGGTTATATGACCCAAAAGGTACCTCTCGAATCCAGAAGTTACCTTTATCAAGACCTCGCGCGGTGTGGCTCCTCCCTCAGGAGCTCTCAAATAAAATACAAAGCTGTCCATGATGTTCTTTTCTCCTATAAGGAATTCAAAACGTCATCCAATAGCATGGTCGGTTCACATGATCCATAAAGCTGCTGGTGTATTGATTACCCCAAGGGTCATGGAATACAAGGTCGTATGGCTAAATTGTGTCGGATAAGCCGCTTTAAAACATCCTCCCCTTGGACTTCCATCTGGAAATAGTCCGCTCGTAAATCAACCCTCGAATGGAAGCTCGTCCCTTGCAACTAGTTGACAGCTTGTCAGTACATGGTCGAGGCAAACGGTTCTCAAATGTCATCTTGATGAGTTCTTGATAATCAGTACACACACAAAAAGACTTATCTTCGTAGATATAACCGGGGCTTCCCAAAGCAAGAACTAGGTCCGCCGAAGCTCCTGTTCAACAGTCCCTGTTGTTGATTTGACAACTCTCGCAACCCTCCTGGTGCAAGACGGTAAGAGATACGAAGAATCAAGGCTGCCTCTGGCGTGAGATCAAACTGAGAGTCTGTTTAATAGTTATGGAAGTAAACCTGATAGTTCCTCCAGTAGCATGCTGGGTGGAATCACGAACAATTGGTGGATCCTCGATCCTCTTTTCCTTAGCCTTGACATCAGTAACGAGTGCTATCATAGCGGGATAATCCTTCCGTGGACACTTCTGGCCTTCACTGCTGAATTGATGCTAACCTCTGCACCACTCTGACGCGTTAGAACAGATAACAATCCTCCAATAGGAGAGGGATACGTAGAATCTTCTCTTCACAGGGTACATCTATCAAGAACAATAGAAGAAAGGTCGATGTCGAACACTTATCCCACAGGGTCGAGTTTGCATCCCAACGATCATATGAGGTTTCCATTGTCTTGCCATCAGCCGATTCCTCAACAGGTTCGGTTTCAAGAAGCATCAGGGTTAAGCAGAACAGTGGCGAAGTGATTAGTCACCAAGAACACGTAGGCCACCATGTTGTTATAATCTCGGCGTCCCCCACGCTAATCCCTAATGTCCCTCCATGAGCATCATTTCCCGTGTTGTTGTACTCGTTGCGAGGATTTCCAGTACGGCCGTCGTTCCCTTGGTTGTTGTCGTTGGATTTAACATCGGCCACTCCATGCCGTAGGCACCTTCACTTTCCATACTATTGGTTACCATTACAAATACCTTGTTGTTGCCGTGACTGTTGTCTCTAATGCTGTTGTTTGAAACAGAGCTCTACGACCTTTTACCGACAGGGTCCACCTCTTCACATTCCATGGTACGTGCTAAGGCACTACTCACTGTGCAGGGAGTTTCACATTCGATTCTACAGTCAGTTGTCATTGCTTATCTCCTGATTAATTCGTAAAAGTTGACTCCCATGAGTCGCTGGCTGGGGTTAAGGATTCGATTGGAGTCAACTCGCTGATGTTCATTGTTGGTAACTAGGGTCGTCAAAGTACCGAGGTCGGTAAAGTACTACGCTCATCCTCCGGTCTATCGATGTTGCAAGTTGTTTGAGCAATACACGGTATGTTACGAGAGTGTTGCAGAAGTGATCGCACTTCGGGATCCAAGGCGTCAATACATGAGTTCCAGCAAATGTAGGGGAGTAAGAAAGGTATCGATCAATCATTCGACACTGCGACATCCAACTCAGGGACGTTCGTATAAGCACCTAACATTCTACACGGTTCGCTAGGTGTTCAGATGGGTGTTAAGGTAATATTCGATAGCATCGAGATTCGAAAGGATCCAAAGATGAATGAAAAGTTCACGTTCGAGTAGGGGACAATTACTGCTTTGACCCCTATAGGTTTGTTATGTTTCACATCGATCAAATAATGGAACGGAACCCCTTTTCCACTTGTTAAGGCTCACTGGGACTCGCATGCACCCCACATTATTATTATGTGTGCACCCACAATAATATTGTGATTTGCATGTTCATCTCAGTTCCTCCTAACTCATGTCAAATGGTTCCTCAAACTCAGATGTCAAACGGAGGTCGTCAAGGTAATAAGATCACAAAAATCCAAGGACTATGGCATACTATCAACGCATCATAAGGTAAGCGAGCAATCCATGCCATCATGCTATAGTGACGAGTGTTTCGTCATAAACAAGTGTGTACTAGTTACGTAATGTATACGACAAGTAAGAGGGACGAACCTTGCAATCTGGAGCTGAGTGTCATGGTCGTATTCACGTTTTCAGAACTGTTCGGTTATAGTCTGGTTTTATAAAAACGTTTTTCCCCTTTTAAAACCAAGTTCACTATAACCAATGGCTCTGATACCAATCTGTCACACCCCCAAAATACCACATGCGGAATTACCGCGGGGCGTGTGACGTACCAGGATCCAAGCCACCAATCATGTTGAACTCATAACAATTATTCCAAATAAAACTTTCATTTATTATTGATAGAAGTGTTACTGTTGGTGCAAACATCTGTCGTCTTCGTCTTATATCGAGTCTCGGGTTCGTTGCGGTTCGGAACAAGGATTATGTCATCATCATTGATGATGACATCATATAGATGACATCATCATATGAATCATCACATGAAGACAAAACAAGATATAAGATGTAACCATGAGCATGACCGTTTGAAATAGGTTACGTTTGAACATGTGTAACCGTTTGAAAGTGGTAACCGTTTGAAGAGTGGTGTGTCACCTTCAAACGGTCAGGGTCTCTCCTATAAATACCCTTCAAACGTTCATCATTTGTAACTTTCCGGCTTGTGCAACGAAGTGCTGCCGAAGTGTTGTCAGGTTGTAAAACGTTACGAAATCAATCATACAACAGTTTAAAGAGTAAATCTAGCTGAATTGAACTCTACACGTCTGTTTTCGCCTTTCGTTTTCAGATAAACTCTTCTGATCGACTCGTTCGGGTCCGAAAACGATCCTACAAGTGGTATCAGAGCTCAGGAGGAAGAGTTCTATACGATTCAGCTTAAAAATTTCTGTTTTTCTACATCTTCTTTCAAAATTTCAAGTTTTCACGGTTAAAATTGGATCAATTTTTCACAGAATGTGTAAAAGTGCATTTTAACAAACCCTTGAAAGTTTCAGCTTAAAATTCGAAGTAAAAGTGGTAAAAATGGACTGAAAACTGGTGTCCGTTTGAACAAAGCAGCACCCTACAGTTTGAAACTGGACTGACCGTTTGAAATCTGCACCTTACCGTTTGAAACTGGACTGACCGTTTGAAACTGGACTGACCGTTTGAAATCTGCACCTGACCGTTTGAAACTGCCACCTTCCATTTGAAATTGGGCATGTCCGTTTGAAACATTGTGTCTATCCCATTTGAAAGTGTGTTCATCGAATATTGTGTAACATTTTACGAGGTGTCAGTAGTTGGAAAAGAAATCATGTTTGTGTCAGCTTGTATGTGACTCTCGAAAATTGTCCACACGTTTTGTTGGGTTGCATGTGAAAGTTGGTAAAGATGTGTAAGTTGGTCACAGGAGTGTTTTGGTCAAAGTTGCATGTGAGTTGGTCAGTTTTGCATGAGAACAAGAAGTGAGGCCCAATCAGATTTTGAGTAATATCAAATTAATCAGCCCAAGATTCATATTGTCGGCTCATTATTTGAAATCAGTGCATGTGATCATAAACTGAATTGTCGGCTCATTAAAGTTGGCATGTGATTCTCGTGAATTGATAGATTCTTATAATCGGTCCAATCATCAATTGAGTAATATCACGTTTGTCGATTCATGGATTAACAGACAACAGCATTGTGATAATCAAGACTGCACTGTTCAATAAAATTAGCGGTCCAATTGTATTCAATTAAAGTGGTTTGTTAAAAGATCCAAATTAATAGTTTGGCCCAATTTTATAACTGTGTAGTGATTGGGAGTTTTCGGCCCATGTGTTATTGTTAAAAGTGATCAAGTCATTTTTGTCGTATCGAGCTTACAATCAAGAAGTCTAGGTCATTTGGATTTAAGTTCAGGTCACACGGTTTGGAGTTCAAAGTGTTTAAAGGTTCATCAGGTCGTTTGAAAGTCCGCCAGTCTGCACGTAAAAGGGTCAGATCATTCGAATTTGATCCGGGTCATAGCTGTTCGCAAGTTTTGACATCAAACTCAATTCACATCAAAATGAGTCCGCACAAAATATTCACCAGTCCGAGTATCAGTTTGTTTCAGTTAAATTGATAAGTGTTTAAACTAATCATTTGTTTTTGTGTTGTCAGGTGCTTCACTAGGTAAACCAGTTCGTTTGAAAGCTTGTGTGAGAAATCTTTCGATACCGAATCATGGACAACGATTTTTACAACGCGTTTGCTACTCCGACTACTTCGGCTTCTATTGCTCAGAATATGAACTTGGAAAATGAAACCGGGACATCACAGAAACTGCCTAAGCTCTTGGATATTGATGATTATAACGGTTGGTCCGAACGTTTTGGAAATTGGGTTGAAGCTTATCACTTGGATGCATGGGATCACACTGAAGAACCATATGAAAAGCCCACAAGGAATGGTATTCAGTTAACAGTCATAGAAATGAGTGCTGATGAGAAAAAGAAATATAGGGATGAAAAATTGATGGTGAGTCTACTTCAGCAAGCAATTAAGGAGGACATTTTGATTTTACTTCAACATGATGGAAGTGCTTATTCGATCTGGACTGAATTGGAAGCAAAATCTGTAGGAAGCGATGATATGCTTAAAAATAAAATGTCACTCATGAAAAAAGAATTTGATCTGTTTCGGGGTTTGAAATCTGAAAACACCAAGCAAATTATTGAAATATATTGTAACTTGGTGAGAAATATGTCAAAACTTGGTATTAAAAAGGATATTGTTGAGCTGATTGAGAAACTTGCTGATGCGTTACCACATGAGACTTGGGGAACTTTCCTTATGATGTTGAGAAACAATCGAAAGGAATATAAAAAGTTAACATTGGGAGAGTTCATCAAACATCTAGAAGCTCAAGAGATGGAACAGAGGAAGATCGCCAGGATGAAGAACTACGATGGAGAACAAGACATTGGCTTGTACTTTAAGAGTGGTGTTAGTGAAAAGACGAATCTCTCTCCAAAGGTTGAAACAACTTATAATGCAAAAGGTTCTTCGGAAAAGTCAACTCAAGGATCAAGCAGCACATCCGGATTTTCTTCATTTCCGACATACGATCCTCAGTTCACTACAACAAAAAGTGGAAAAGTTCTTCAATGCAACATTGCCTTAAAGCTTGAGAATGATCAGAACTATACAGAGGAAGTTGCTAAAAGCCACATGTCGTTGTCGGTTACAGTGCTTGAGTCTTATGGTGGATTAGTTGTAGGGAGGATCGGTAACCCAATGCTCACGAAAGAGGATTACGATCAAATCGATGCCGAGGAAATGGAATTAATGGATATTAAATGGTGCATGGCTAGTGTGTTGAGACGGGCTGAAAAGATTAAACAAATCACAGGCAGAGATGATTTTCGTGAGGCACATGTTTCAACTTTAGGTTTTGATAAGTCTAAAGTTACGTGTTTTCGTTGCAGGGAAAAGGGGCATTTCCAGAGAGAGTGCACAAATCGAGAAGCAAGTGGAGCTCAAAATCCCTTCGGAAACAATGATTATCACAAAAAGGCGATTTATCATCAAGTCACACCACAACCATATCAACAACAACAAGCATCGCATCAAGCACAAACTGCACATGGAAGAATGGAGATTAAAGATTCAAAGAGAGCTTGTCTGGGGAAGGATAGTGGATTCAATTGGGATAATTACATTCCAACAAATAGTAGAGTGTGTCTGGCAGATCAAGATGATGAAAAGTTAGCTGAAGGTTTCAATTGGGACAATTTTTGCCCAGATCAAGAATTAATTGCCAAAGAGATGTCCAAAGACACGTCGAATTTTAAAGCTTTTATTGCTAATGCTTACGATCTAAAATGGCAGAAAAAATCAGAAAGGTCAGAGAAGCTGAAGAAGAAAAATGGAGGAAGATTGAAGAAGAGGAAGAAGAAGAAGAAAGGTTAAAAGTTGAAGCTGAAGCCAAGAAAAAGAAAAGAAATGAGTTTTTTCAATCAAACAGAACAGTCAAAGATGTTCCAGAATTTGAAATCAAAGTTGATACTGAAGCAGTCAAAATTCCTGAAAAGTGTTTGAATTGTGATTCGTTAATCATGCAAAACAATGAACTGTTGCACAACATTAACAAATTAAAATAATCGTATGATACAATGAACAGAGAAATCAACAAGTACACTGATTCAAACTGTGAACAAGCTGTAGCAATGAATACACTCAAAGGAGCTTATATAAGACAGCTTGATGATGTCAACTTCTACACAAAGAAATGTGCTGATCTGGAATTGAAGCTGGCAACACAAAGAATAGAAACCGAGAGAATTAAAAATTTATTAGAAAGTTACTCATGTTCTACTTTTGTTGTTGACAGGATTTATCCAATTGTGGAACAAATGAAGACGTTTGAAGAAGTGAAGACTTCAGAAGGAAAGAAGTCAGAGACAAGAAAAGATGATGAAGTGAAAATTTCTGGTGAGAAACCAAGTGTTGTCTATAACAAATGTCCACCCCAGGTCGAAAATGGATATTTGTCTCGAAATCCAAATTTTGAAAGAGTCGAAAAGGCAATTAATTTACAGTGGGAGTCTCTGGTAAATTGAAAGAAAAAGTTGTTGAGAAAACTGAACTTACAACCAGAAAATTTACAGGCTTTGAAAATTCAACCTTTGAGATTGGTGAATGTTCAAAGAATGTGGTAAAAAGAAAAGAAACTCTGAAAAATAAAAAATGGGTTGTTAAGGGTTCAGGAAACAGTTCTGGTGATGAATCTGATTCCACAAAATCAGAGGAGCCAAAAGTTGTTAAAGAAAAGGTTGAGAAATCAGTTCCGAATGTGGATGATGTGAATTTTCCACCTCTGCGGGCTGAAAATTTTAAAAAGAAAATTGGGAAAGTTGAAATTTCAAATCAATTTTATTCTGACAAGAAAAAATTTGATGTTGATAAGGCTTTCAACGGAACTGTGAAACACATTTTTGGAAAAATGGTCGATGGTAAGCCCAAAGGAGTGAAAGAATTTTATGCTTCCAAAAGAAATGTTCACAGGTCGGTTGAAAGTAAAGATGAAGAAGAGGTTGTTTCACCCAAGGAAGGTCAGGCTTGGGTGGATATATTTTTCAAACAGTAAAAACCTGACTTGCCGGAGCTCCCAAGTTGGTAATCGCGGAGCATGAATCGGCATCATTCATTGTGTATGAAAATTGTTTTTGTATAAGTGTGAATTGCCGGAACTCCCAGGTTGGTAAGTGTGGAGTAGGAATCGACACCTTGAGAATTCAACCAACAGATGATGTTTGGTTGAAAATGCTTGATTGAATTGATCTTACAAGTGGTAAATCAGGGACATTAAGTTGTATCTGATTTCCTACAAGTTGTTAAAAAAAACAATGTGATGAACCAAACCCCTAACCTACCAATGGTTTTACAAAATCAACAAAACTTATTTTCCAGAAAAACCATTTGATTAAAACAAACTTAAGTGTTTGGAAATCAATGGGAAAATAGTTTGTTGTAAGGGGGAGTTCTGATTGTTTATGCCAAGTGGATGGCGAATTGAAGCAATTCGGTATCAGTTGTCATTTTTCTTGTATAGTTTGTTTTCATATTTCCTTTAGATGTATTTGTATTTTAGGGGGAGTATAATTTCAGAAAATCCAAAAACATTAGAAAATTTGAAAAAGCCAAAAACATGATAAAATGAAAAATGAGTTTTTGTTGCATAAAAGAGGAAATGATAGTACATCAGTGGACTGTCACAACACGCTAAAGAAATGGAAAGATAAAATGTGATAAACGGTCTCACTAAGGATGTGACGGTAGGCTCAGCTAGACTAGTAGATTTGTGATAACGATACAAACTTAAATGAAAATGCCTAGTTCTAGTGGGAAACATGGTCAAAAGCATAGTACTTAGTTTTGTCCTTCTAGACTGTGTGCCTACTCAGTAATCGCTGATTGTCGAAAGACATAAAACTGGTTAAGTTTGTGAACTTTCACAACTTTGCTGAAAAGTCACTGTGATTGTGCATTTCATTTTGCAAAGATTTAAACTTGTTTTATTTCTTTATTTTGTTTAAGCATCGGACATCCTCTCCGTATACGTGAGTATCGACCTGGATGTTGTTGCCTAAACGTTCTGCTTTATTTTCTTTGGTGTTTCGTTTAAGCTTTGGACCTCCTCTGCGTATACGGAAGTATCGACCTGGTGGTTAAAGCCTAAACAACTTCAACTTGTTTTATTTTTCTTATTTTGTTTAAACATTGGACTTTCTCTGCGTATACGGAAGTATCGACCTGATTGTTAATGTTTAAACATTCTGCTTTGTTTTCGCACAAATCACAGTTGATAAAATTTTAAAGGCATTGCTTGAGATAGTGTATTACATGATGAGGGGATATGCTGAGATCGTGGGGTCCATAAGAACTTAGTGCAAAATTAATATACCTTAACGTATCGGTAAGCATTTCGAAAGTTTTTAGATTGAGTTTAAGTGGATAACAATATCGCCAATCTATGTGAATTGTTTAGAACTTAAAATGAAATCAAGCTTAACGGTGTTTAGTGATTGGTCTCATAAACTGATATGATCCTCTTGCACGAACTCACAAAAATATTGTCTGTAAATATTTCTTTATTGCATTTCATTACAGTCAAAAATCCAAAAAGATTTTAGTGTGTTTTAGTATAAATTTTGAAAAAAAAAATCCAAAAAGATTTTCGACAACTGATTTTGGAGAGCTGATTTTCAAAATTCCGAGTGCTAAACATGATGAACAAATGGTTTGGGTGAAAGTGTTTGAGGATTGTTGAAATGAAATGAGAAAAGGTTTTGAAATAAAAACGTTATTCCTGCAAGTGGTAAATTAAATTTGAAAATCTTATCCACAAATGGTTATCAGAAAATTTATTTTTGGGTAGAGTTTATGCAGGTTGGCCAGGTTTCGATCCAGAGCAGGATGAAAGCCAGGTTATGATCTTGTGAGTTCCAGACTACGATCCCAGCCTAGTGAAAGGGGGAGTCTGAAGACATCGAGAGGGAGTCTGAAGATAGTAGAGCCAGATTCGGATCCGGAAGATTACGAGAAAGAGTAAGAGATTGATTGAGGATGCTTACAATGGAGAATTTTGAAGAAAGTGAACAGACTGATAAAGACTGAAGATGCGAAGACTCGACACTTAAGACTCGTCAACATCTGAGGGGGAGTCTGTTGGTGCATACATCTGTCGTCTTCGTCTTATATCGAGTGTCGGGTTCGTTGCGGTTCGGAACAAGGATTATGTCATCATCATTGATGATGACATCATATAGATGACATCATCATATGAATCATCACATGAAGACAAAACAAGATATAAGGTGTAACCATGAGCATGACCGTTTGAAATAGGTTACGTTTGAACATGTGTAACCGTTTGAAAGTGGTAACCGTTTGAAGAGTGGTGTGTCACCTTCAAACGGTCAGGGTCTCTCCTATAAATACCCTTCAAACGTTCATCATTTGTAACTTTCCGGCTTGTGCAACGAAGTGCTGCCGAAGTGTTGTCAGGTTGTAAAACGTTACGAAATCAATCATACAACAGTTTAAAGAGTAAATCTAGCTGAATTGAACTCTACACGTCTGTTTTCGCCTTTCGTTTAGAGATAAACTCTTCTGATCGACTCGTTCGGGTCTGAAAACGATCCTACAGTTACAAATCATTATTTAATGTTCAGCGGAAGCTTAATACATTAATTAAGAAATTCATAAACCAAGTGTGTGAAGCCATTAAGTTCATCTCGCGTTTCCATGTATCTCGACCCATGACCACTCCAGCATCCCAGACAGCAAGTTCCAACAATATGTACCTAAAGGCCTGCAAGGCATGTAACAACGAGTCAACAACAAAGTTGAGCGAGTTCACAGTTGGTTGTCCGTTTTAAAGTTGTTTCAAAAACTATAAGTTCTTTCGAAAACCAGTAGTTATTCAGTTTCTTGTTTCCCAAACCATATCCATAATTAGTGGGGGCTTCCCCATGTGAACCACTAGACCGTTACCATATCGACTACTGACGAAAGTAAGTTGTGCCCTAAGTTAATGTCTATCATCATTGACTGTTTGCCATGATCCATTAGTACACGCTCGTCCGACCGGCACGATGTGAGGTTTGTCAAACCTAATAGCGCTATTAACTAATGACCCGCTCGCCATCGGCCTCGGCGATTAAGTCGATATAAAATGAGGGACTTAATGATAGAGTTTTGTCTAGTAAGTTTAAGGTTGTTGCCCTACCCAAGGAGGACGAACATACGTATTCTACCCAAGGAGAATACGCAGGATTAATATTGGCATCCTACCCATGGAGGATGGCGGTACATATCCTACCCAAGGAGGGTATGCAGGTTCCGTTTTAGTTCTTTAACCCATTCCCAACCACCGGGAATCCCATGCCTTAGAAAGTGTGTGAACTCACCTTAGGTTTGCTCGGTAAGATTAGTTACTTGTTTAACAGTTGATCAAACACGTCCTAAAAGGGCTACCAATAACAGTCAGTCTTAGGTGCACATAACCCACACGTTTCACATACGATCAATTCATGTATTCCTTGTTCACATATCACACAGTCATGATACATGTAGCATACACATATAATTCAAATCATACCAGTTAATCTATCAATCCAATACCGTCAAGTAATCACTTAGCATGTATTCTATTAATAAGCAGGTTCATTTCATGACTTCATGCTTGTAAGACATACAATGTTTAGTCCTTCAACACACAAGTATGTAAATAATTCAAGTTAATGCTTCACTTAGGATTGGTGCGATCTACTAAAACTCTTCGGCCCAAATTAATCCATATGCGTGTTACAAGTTCACAAATTCACTAAGTGTGTGTGCAGTTTACTCATGAGTGTGGCCCATCACTCCAAATCGGCCCAAGTGATGGTGTGGTCACATGCTGTTACCCGACCCAAGGAGTGTGCTCTATTTCTCCATCAAGTTATATATATAATACAACAGTTTCCATAATACCCTCATATGCTTTCTATTTATCAAATACCCATATTTCAATTGAGTGGATCACATAATTTATTTCAATAATCTGATTATTAGTTTATGCTATAATGATTTCCTTGTCATGAATCCATATACCCCTAAACTAACCTACATGCCCATGATCCAATCAAGTTAACACCAAGCACGTACATTATCACATAATTTAGTTAAATAATTTCAAGCCCCATTCAATCATTTAATCACACGCCCATACCCCTCAGATTCTTGCACGTCAACCTAAATACCCATCTATTTAATACGTGACCCTCATGCACACAATGTTTTCTTATTTATAATAACCTGCCAATCTAGTTCCTCATTCAAACAGATTTTAATTCATTATACCCGACATCATGGCATGGTTTAATACACACAATATCCCTTGTTCTCGCTGAATATCATTATTAAAGTGTGCAGCTTATCATAATCCTATGGGATCATCGAACAAACTGCAGATCATTCCTCTCTAATAAGTTCCGTTATTAGCGAACCACATGTGCAATAATCAATACAACTAATCAGTAAGAAAGACACCTATCGAACCAACAAAATAACCCTTTGATTCCCCTATTCGTAACGATATCACTACACACATATATAATTAAATGAAACCGAGATGATTTTACTAACCAGATGATCGAAACGTGAAGATATAGATAGTTAACACACAAAAAAAGGGCTGTGACGATCTCTTCCTTGTTGTCGTTCACAATATTAGGGTTTGGAAGTGTTTGTTTTTGTGTCAACAATTAATAAGGATCGCATATACGTGCATACGTCCAAGAGTTGGGCTGAACTTGGGTTTCTTATGTGTATGTGGGCCGAGATCCAAGAATCTTTACAAGAGTTGGGCCGAGATCAAGATGTACCAGGAGTGAGATCATACAAGTGTGTAACGGGCTCGGGCGACCCATGCTGTGGGCCGATACATTGTCGGGTTTTAAAGTGTGGAAGTTCGACCCAATTGATGTGCGGCCCAAATGCCAAAACATTAATTAATAACTTATTGTACAAATAAGTTTAACGAAGTTATACAAACAGAACGTTTTAACGCATTAGAGAAAGATAACGAGAAATAAAGATCAAAAGATAGAACGTTACTGACCTTGAAAGTTCGGGTTGTCACATAATTGGTAATTATAGTTGTTATGGAAACTTCTGGACAATCTGTTTCGCTCAGTGCCACACCCTGATGATTCCGCCATCGGTTGGGGTGTGACACCTTGTGGTGGTGTTTTCACTAAATTGAAGCTTCTGCTAATCTCGTTTACACATATCATGCACGGATTTAAGTATTTATTTATTGATTTGCTTTAAATCCGCTTTGATTTATCATATTACAACAGTCTTAACACAATCGTGTGTTAAGGCAATGGTACATGTGACACTTGTGCTCCGTAAACACCACACGATGTAGGAAAATATCATTTATCAAAGAAACAATGAGTTTTTGGTCTCAATGTTTGCTTTTTATGTTTGACAATTTCACAATTTAATTTTAAGTTCAATTTCAAGCTTTAAATCGCTTTCTAGAAAGTTATACGCAAACTGGTGCGTAAACGTAATCAGTTTAATGTGAAAAACACTCCAGAACAGTGACATAGGCTTAACATACCTTAAATAACTTTTATATAACCTACAAATAAGTTTTGAAGCCTTTGGTATGTCAAAATCAAGTTTATTCGATCACAGGGACTATTTGCGTCAAACTGCAAAAGTCTGCTGATTCGCATGGTAACGCACATTTCGGAACTTGATCATAAGCTAGACATACCCTAAATATCCTTTACATAGCTTATAAATAGGCTTTGATGGGTTCGGTATGCGAAAATACGCTTATTTGATCAATAGGGACTAAAAGCGTCAAAAAGCACATAAGTTTGCATTTCCTCGCATATCTTACGATCTGAACATACCCGGACATTCAAATTTTTTAATCATTAACATATTTTATTTTAGTGTTTGGAATGTTAAAATTTCATTCTTCGCGCAATTTGGATCGTTTTTCGTGTCCGTTCGTGTTTCGTCGTAATTGACCGAATAACGTGACCGTACGGCCAAACAAACCGACATCCAGGATATTTTCAATCATATTTCAAGTCCCCTATACTTTAACTTCATTGTTGAGCCTTGAAAATGGGTTAACAGGGCTGAAACGCGTCGGAAATCAAGTTTAGTGCTTATAGGGACCTGTTTTGCCATTTCCTGAAACTTGCTCGCGCCACGTGACGGCTCCAGCCATCTCTATCGTGCCACACGACGGCCCTATCTGGGCAGAAACATTGAACCTGCATCAGTAGCTGATTTCCATTGATTTTACCATTGTTTTGCAATACATGGAGCTTGTTTTAGAGCTCCCATGGTATCCTAAACTATATGCCACACTTGTATGGCTAGGATGAAAGCTCTAAACACTTGGAATGATCTCAATGGTTCGTGATTTCCTATATAAACCCACCAAATTTCACTTTCAAGTTGCTCATTCATTCCATTCTTCTCTAATCTGCTTTGGAGCTATCCCTTGATTGGTTGAAGGCTCCATTTCATCAGTTTTCTTGTTCTTGATCCAAGCTTAGACCCTTTGTAAGTTTCCTTCATGCTTGGTTATGCATTTCAAGCATGAAAGTCAAACAGTGTTGAATTTCTGCTTTGACCATGTTATGGTCAACACAAAGTTCGTTTGAATTGGTTGAATTTCTACGTGATTGGTTGGTTGAATTTCTACGTGAGCGTAATCACGATGGTTATAGTCCCTTGTGACTATACCTATTTATGCGTATTTTGCAACGAAAATATTTTCGGGTATCAAAACCCTTTGTTTTGATATCAAACTTGTTTTCTAACTTAGTTAAACATGTTTAACTCGTCACTTTTAGTCTAGTGCTTGTATAGGGTCGTAAGTCAAGCGGTCTTAACAATCACTTAGACTTTCGAACCCGACCCGTTTGGTCGATCATTAGGATCCGACCAAACATATTTTGTGACCATAGTTGTATAGGGAATAACCTTCAGAGGTTATACCTTATGGTCACTTAGTCTACTTAGTTGTATGATAGGTAGTTTATATGCCTTAGGAAAATGACCAAAATGTCCTTTTTGCGCATAATTTCATTTTAAGCATATGTAACGCATGTTTTGACATCTAAACTTATTATGCAACATAATTAAATATGTTAAGGCATATAATATTTGTTATAGGACCAGTTAGGCGTCTCGAACGCGCTTTTGCGCAAATGATGCGTTAAAGTAACGTAAGCTACCTAAACAGGTCATAATGGGTCATAAGCACTTAGGTTAGGTTCCATTTTAGAATGTAGGCTTTGTTAAACCATATCATATGAGTTCCAACACTCATTCGGTTTACAATACCTCATTCTATCTGTTTCCTCGATCCGTGTCCCGATACACTAACATAGTATCCGTTACACTAGGAACCACTTCGACACTTGAACATTTGATCCTTTGAGCTTTGTTATACCTTTTGAACAAAACCTACACGCAATCCCAGGAGAGTACATAGTTCCCCTCTTTTACCGTTTTCAAATATTTTGGGGTGATTCATATGTGTAACCGATCTGTTTTTCAAATGTATGGCATATATGTGTTTACTAAGTGCTTTTATGTGTACCATTCCGATTATGCAAATACGATGTTTATTCAGATCCTTACAGTTAGATTTTATAGGATGTTTGAAGTGCAGTCTTAGATCTTCCGATTATGCAAATACGATGTTTATCCTTAAAAGATCTATCTATCTTAACAGTTAGATTTTTATAGGATGTTTGAAGTGCAGTCTTAGATCTTCCTATCTTCATAGTGAGATTTTTAAGAAGTACTTTACAGGACGACGGTTATGGTTTATGTGTAGATTGTCGGTGATTTAGATAACGAAACTAGAGTAATACAATAAACACATGGTGGATATGCCGCTGGTACTTCCTATATATAAGTGTGTTTAATGTATTACCCTTCGTGGCGTTATCCCGAATCACCATTAGGATTAGAATGTTGTGATACAATGATTCAATGTGATCGAGACCGAATCCTTTTAGCATCAATTTATCCTTATAGATTGATACTTGTAGGATGTTTAGAGTGCTAATATTGGAGTCCTTGCTTGGATTCATTGAGTACTTTAATGCGTATGCGACTAGACAATATGACGAGAACCGGATCCCTGTAATATTTATCTATCTTCATAGCTAAACATACACGGGATGTTTAAAGTGCTAATATTGGAATCCTTATTTGGATTCATTGTGTACTTTTATGCATGTTTACAAGTTGTTGACAAATTGACGATTATGTGTTTATGTGGTAGTTGTGATTTAGATAACGAAACGGGTGTAATAAACTAAGAACATGGTGGATACGCCACTGGTATTTCCTATATATAAGTGTTCTTATTTTATTATTTTTGTAGCGTTATCCGAATCACTTTAGGATTTTGGGTACGATTGATTCAATGTTCGATTATCGAAATCCTTGTAGAATCTCCCATATCTTTATATGTTAGATTCTTAGAAGGATATCTAAAGTATTATTATGAATAATTGAGTTGATTTATATAATACTCACACAAGCTTTGATTTATTTCAAAACAGTTATTATTAATCCTTGATTGAATTTCTAATAACACATTAACGAGTTTTACGATGATTTAAAAGAGATTACGATGTACAATCTCAAATGGCATAAAAATGACTTAGTAATAATCATATTGCCATATACAAAACTATTTGCCACGAGTTTTCACAATCAAGATTATGTATTGCAATACTAAACTTTTGCCATTCTTTGGCTTCAAGATTTATTTTAAATTGACAGCTCTCGTAGTTGTCAAAGTATTGCAATATGAAATGTTTTGCCATTTATTTGGCTAACAAAACCTATGTATTCGCCGGAACTTTTATGCTGACTATTTTTCACATATGTTTCAGGTTTGCGATTATTCAAGCATGCAACGCATAGGACTGCATTCGGGCCTTAGACTTCATTAATCAAAAGACAATTACATGTATTATTTGTTTGTAAAACGATGTTAACTTTATTGAAACAATTTTAGTACCAGTAGTTGTGAGCAATTTGTAACGTGACTCCCCGATATTTCCGCCGCGTGTTGTTGTATTACGCGATTGGGGTGTTACAGATTGGTATCAGAGCACTGGTTATAGGGAATTAGGTTATTATCATGCCTTAAACCTAGTCTATAACCTTCCTAGGACCCAAACATGAGTAGACTTAGGAACTCTTTCCTAAATCCTCATCCTTAATCGTGCCACAACTACTCTATGATTTACAAATCATCTAGCCCTAGATGATTTACCCTAAACCTTAGGTATCATGACTTGAGGTGTTCCTCAAAATGTTTTTCTCAAAACATTTTCATTGAAATATTTCTCAAAATGTTTTCTTAAACGTTTTCGTCAAAATATTTCACAACATGTTTTATCTCAAACGATTTGTATCAAAAGATTTCCTAAATGTTTTCCTCAAACGTTTTTCATCGAAATCTTGGGTTTTAATAATGTGAACACATGCAATCTGGAAGGGTGGATGCCTGTACCCCGAGTTTTCTCTCTAAGGCTAGAGTGTTCGTACAAATCCACATTATTGGACCAGTCACTCTTACCTGGGAACTCTTAGGGTGAGTGTCCACTTATAGGCTAAAGCATGTCTTCGTGAAACATTATAAAAACCTATCCATCCTGACCATGTCAAACGATTTCTAAACGACCTTTGTAACACTACTCATTCATATTACCCTCGGTAATATGTTTGCTATTCACGACAATCGAGACAAATTTCCTTTCACAATACTATTTCGTCATATTACCTTCGGTGATATGTTTGATTCAAGACAATTGAAATGAATTCCATTTCATTTCACGACATTATGAGATCCAATTTCATTTTCAAAACACTACCTTTGCCTTTCAAAATTTCAAATTTTTACCATTTGGATGAGAATTTTTCAAAATTTCAAACACAAAGTTTCTTTATTTTAAAAATTTAATTTAAAACATTTTATATTAGATGCAATAAATTTTTAAAAGGTAACGAATTTATAACACAAACCATTAATTTGGTTTGTATTCTCTCATCCAAAAATATTACAAAAGTTTATTTTTCAAACAACTCATGTTTTAAAACAAAATTCACAACACTGTATTTTCTAAATACAAGAACGAGACTTATAAACAAGATTCTACTGAGTCAAAGTTAACATTAAATTCTCTAAGTACAAGAACGAGATCTAAGAACGCTGAAATGACAGCAATGATTTCTCAGCAACTAAATACTTTACTCCTAGGCATTGTGAGCCAAGTCAACCAAATACAAAACAATAACAACAACAATGTTTTATCGCTATGTAACTATAAACAATTCAACTCGGCTAAACCGCTCAGGTTTAATGGGTCTGAAGGAGCAACTGCGCTCCTACAATGGTTTGAAAGTATAGAAAGCACATTCCGCCATGTTCGGTGTCCCAATGAGCGCAAGATGGATTTCGCCTCGAGTGTCTTTCAAAGGAGAGCACTCACTTGGTGGAATGGTATTATGAGAGACCGAGGTGCCGATATGGCAATAGCACTGACGTGGGAAGAATTTAAAGATCTTATGAAGAAAGAATTATGCCCACGAAGTGAAATAAGTGCACTTGAAAACAAATTCTATCATCTAAAACAAGATAGTGGGGAAAACCATGCCTACACTGACCGATTTGAACAGCTAAGCCTACTTTGCCCCACTATGGTCACACCTTTGGATCGGGCCATTGAGAAATACATTCATGGCCTACCTGATCTTGTCCAAGACATTGTTACTGGCAGCCAACCTGCAATGCTTAGGGAGGCTAAGGAATTAGCCGCTATCTTAACCGACTCCCAGGTTAGAAAAGGGAAACTATTTAGAAAAGGAGACAAGAAACAAAACACCGAAACTACTAATGAGAATTCAAAACGAACAAAAGCCGAATCTTCTAAAAATTCTAAGAAGCGCAAGACTTCAAAGAATTTTGCAATTCCTGCACCAATCCCACTAAACTCAGTACCCTTTAAAGCATTCTATCGTGGAAAGCAACCTCGGTGCAATCATTGCAACTATCATCGCGCAACAAATTCTCCTTCTCGTCAGTGTACAATCTGTGGTCTATTTGGACATCTAGCTGTGACCTGTCGTATCCAGAACCGAGCAGCCCCTACTCAGACTCGCCCTCGAGCATGTTTCAATTGTGGTGATTTAAGTCATTTCAAGCGAAACTGTCCCAAGCTTGCCAATGCAAATGGACGAGTATTCAACGTCAATGAGGCTCAAGCTAATGATCA
Organism: Helianthus tuberosus; assembly: GCA_030545235.1. Lineage (NCBI taxonomy): Eukaryota > Viridiplantae > Streptophyta > Magnoliopsida > Asterales > Asteraceae > Helianthus > Helianthus tuberosus. The sequence continues at coordinate 82,043,066 of CM060416.1, read as the reverse complement.
AGCACTTATGATAATTTGAACCTCTATATTTTCCTTTTATTTTCGAAAACAATGTACATATTTCAACTATGTTTGTAATGACAATATAAATTTCAAGAAGTTCATCTTTATCCTTGTTATTCATTTTCCAATTACAAACTCTAATGTGATTACACTATGTGTGATTACAACTACATGCTGATTTTGAGGATTCCGTTCTTTAGGAACTAAATCTTGTAAATTAGCATACCATGATTGCACTCTAGTGTCACACCCCAAAAACGTCGCAGCGGAATATTAAGCGTAGTGGTGACGGAAGTTGGTGCCCATTTATGTCTTGTTGAACGATGCACTCATTTGTTGGACATTTCGACTTATTTTAAAACATAAGTTATTAAACATTACATTTTAAAAACCACGACACAACCACATAAGTTAAGTTGTCTTTGATCCTCGCGGATCTTATTACATACGTCCCAGAAAGTTTAAAAGTAGTCCAACATTTTTAAGTAACACAAAATGCATCATCAACCACAAGATACGCCATGATTCCTGAAGCCGAACTCAAGTACCTGTAGAACACGTTTAAAATCAAGTGTCAACACAAAGGAATGTGAGTTCACATATTCAAATCTAACAATTTGATGCAAAGTAAAACTTTCTAATTATGTGTTTATTTTAAAACATCTATATAATTTTTAGAAAGTCCATTTACTTCCTTAATAAAATCCATGGGTCATCCGTCGTAAGTTCAAAAACCCGACATTAAGGCTTTTCCCAAGTTTTGTATATTAAATTCATAGCGTCAATGTTCAGACTCGTATGTTAGCTAGACAATACGAACTATATATTTACCATGCAGGGATAATCAATGCTAGACAATAACCAGAATTTAAATTTGTCGCTTGACTTGACACGGGGCGACCGGTCACGACGGGGTTGTCAACCCGATAGATCTACCAACAATTCATCGCGTGCAATACTTAATCGATTAAACGACATCATTAGAAAAGGGTCCTTATTGAGACCATATATGATGTCTGCCTCATGTACAATATATATATCCTACTAATATGACAAATTTAATATACGATGTTGTACGAATCCCCTGAAATCCCCACCGAAATGTAAGCCTATGCTGTTACTTACTCTCTTGAGACCAAGCAATATTCGTTCCAACATCACGGTCGGTTTTTCCTCAGAAACACCGTACCATCCCAACCTCTCCTCCAAACATATATTCATCAAAAACGTTTTACCTCAAAACGTATGATTTATCAAACTCCAAATATTTTCAACGAAAATATATAATTTATATTAAAAGGTATGTTTTAATCCAAAAACATTATTAAACCCTTTTTGGCGTGTTCTACCCCAAAAATATATACAAAGCAGTAAAAGAGGGGTTTAGTGACACTCACCTTTGGGTGCGTATTTTAAATTGCGCAATCCCAGAGATTGATTTCTACACATCCTAATATATATAGGAACGGTTTTTAAATCAATATACATTACAAAAATCTTAAGTTTCTCCGTTTCTTAGAATTGTCACATAACTTTGAGATTTTTCTCGAAAAGTTCTCGTTTTTTATTATGTTGGCACGTTGATATATATATGAGTCCATATATATATATATATTTTTTTAATATTTTTGAGACTTGAACGATTTTATTGGTGACCGTTATCATGTAAATCCATTAACACTCCCGTTTATACGTAATATATCTACGATTTGCGCGTTGTAATATATATACATAAACGTTCACATAAATTATTATTGAAACACGCGAAATCTTGTTAATTTATCTATTTTGTCATTTTTAAGGCATGTATACATAAAATATCTTTTATGTATCAATTTTCATGCTCGACAACAAGTTACACATTTAACGCGATTTTTACCGTTTCTACCGCACAAAACGCACAAGTATACATGCATAAGCTAAATTCCCAATATCATATCAAAACTTAACATATTTTCACATTCACATGTTTAAATCACATAACACATCTTAACACATAAGGTTCACCCAAAAATTACCCATACTAGTGTTCATTGAAAAATGCGTATTTTAGCGATTCGGTAACATTTTCGGGCGTCGGAAGTCACGTATGACTAAACAATTACCAAGTAAACTTAAAATTAGTTAAAATACTTTTTTTTAAACTAAAAATATCATTTTACTTACTGATCTAAATCAGTTTTATAAAATCATTCGAAAAGCCAATTTTTGACCGTTTTAACGCATAGTTTTGCGTTAAACATTACTATAATCATCCCAACTTGAAACGACTTGATATTTTAACACAATACATGTTATTTATTGATTAAAATAGTGGTTATAATCAGATTAGTGCAGTTTTTGTGTAAGTCACATAAATCATGCGATTTCACGTATTTTACAACTTCTAAAGCACCAAGTACAACATGCAAGGCTAGTAAACATCATGACAAAGTTATATGTAACTAAACACTTTAAAATAACTTTATTTTAGTGTTTATAATCTGATTTTTATGAAATCATAATCATATGATTATTTCATGCCTTCACATATTCATATAAGTTCACATATGTGCATCTAATGTACTCACACAACATCATTACCATCACTTTTGATCTAATCATGCTTTAAAATTTACTAACATCATGTTCTTACAAATATTACACATATCACCATGATCATTCAATCATCCATATTTATTCATGCTTAGATCTTTCACATTTAAGATTGTATAACCACTTTTACATGCATGCATACATATATACACACATATATACCAAATATATACACACACATACTTCCAAAAATTTACTTTTCAATATATCACTTTAAAATCTCTAATCACTTTAGAACATTCTTTGTATGAAACTTAAAAGTTCTTTCATACTTCATACTTTTCAAGAAATCAAATAAATCAAGAACTTCTTTCACCAAGAATCAAAATACAACTTATACACATACATACACACACATTCGGCCATATATACATACATGCATACACCCATTTTTATTTTGTAATCTCATTCATTGTTAGTTTCAAGTTTGTGATTAATTCCAAGTTCAAGAGAAACCTTCAATCATCTCTATCATTACTAAAAATCAAGAATGTGGTTTGGAAAATAAGTTTATACCTTCAAGATTTCTTAGTGGGTTTTTGAAAAAGATGATGATATAAGGCCTTGTTCTTGCTTGAATCTACTTGAAATCACCTCTAAACCTCCTTACAAGTTTGAAATCACCATGTAAAGCCTTTGAATCTTCAAGATTTGAAGTTGAAAATGAAATGGTAGTGAGGTAAGGGGGTGTTCGGCCGAGAATATGCAAGAGGGAGAGAGAGAATATTTTGATCTTGGTGTATGGGTTGTTTAGTGTGTAAAGGAATGTTTAAATGATGGTTTGTCTTTCCAAGACAACACTTGGCAAAAGAGAAGAGTTTTTGAAAGAGTTGGGCTGCCATATCATTCCCCACACACACATATTATGTACATGTATACACTATATGTAAATTTGAGTTAAAACATGTATTTTACTGATTACCGGGTATTTTATCTAGCGTTTTAATCCCGTTTTAGTGCGATTTAAATTATTTTTATCATTCTATAAAAATAATCGCTTAAAATTATTACTGAAATAATTTCCAGTTGCCATGACTGGCTGCGTTGACAGTATTTTGTTTAATTCGCGCAGTATCGCGCAGTACGCGCTCAAACTCGAAAAATAGAGTTTCTTAGCGTTTTAATTTATTTTTTCTCACGGATATGATTAAAATTATTATTCTAATCATAAAAGACTATTTTTAGGATTTTAACACTGATCGGGTGGTCACCGACGTTCGTTTCGCATTTTAATTGTTACACGATAAGCGTTTGTTTTATCGTTGCCAACATAATTTTTATAAACATCTGAATTTACCAACACATCAAATATCATATATAAATATCACAATCAGTCACATACAGCCTTTTTACATGTTCACTACACATATTACTATCGTACGGTACGGCCTGAAAAGCCGGGTGTCACATCTAGTGCATTCATACGAACTTGACATCACGATCGATACGAATACTATGAACAAGTTAATACTATTTTGTGATCATGGCATTACATATACGATTTGTTTATTTAATATATATAGTACATGATTACAAATACAATTTGTTTCGTATGTTGACTTCCATTGATTTTACCATTGTTTTGCAATACATGGAGCTTGTTTTAGAGCTCCCATGGTATCCTAAACTATATGCCACACTTGTACGGCTAGGATGAAAGCTCTAAACACTTGGAATGATCTCAATGGTTCGTGATTTCCTATATAAACCCACCAAATTTCACTTTCAAGTTGCTCATTCATTCCATTCTTCTCTAATCTGCTTTGGAGTTATCCCTTGACTGGTTGAAGGCTCCATTTCATCAGTTTTCTTGTTCTTGATCCAAGCTTGGACCCTTTGTAAGTTTCCTTCATGCTTGGTTATGCATTTCAAGCATGAAAGTCAAACAGTGTTTGAATTTATGCTTTGACCATGTTATGGTCAACACAAAGTACGTTTGAACTTTGCAACGTGAGCATAATCACGATGGTTATAGTCCCTTGTGACTATACCTACTGATTACCACGTTGATTAGGCGTAGTGACGAGTCAAAGTTTCGGTCAAAATACGTATTTATGCGTATTTTGGAACGAAGCTATTTTCGGGTATCAAAACCCTTTGTTTTGATGTCAAACTTGTTTTCTAACTTAGTTAAACATGTTTTAACATGTTTAACTCGTCATTTTTAGTCTAGTGCTTGTATAGGGTCATAAGTCAAGCGGTCTTAACAACCGCTTAGACTTTCGAACCCGACCCGTTTGGTCGATCATTAGGATCCAACCAAACATATTTTGTGAGCATAGTTTTATAGGGAATAACCTTCTGAGGTTATACCTTATGGTCACTTAGTCTACTTAGTTGTATGATAGGTAGTTTATATGCCTTAGGAAATGACCAAAATGCCCTTTTAAGCATATGTAACGCATGTTTTAACATCTAAACTGATTATGTAACATAATTAAATATGTTAAGGCATATAATACTTGTCATAAGACTAGTTAGGTGTGTCGAACACGCTTTTGCGCAAATGACGCGTTAAAGTAGCGTAAGCTACCTAAACAGGTCATAATGGATCATAAGTACTTAGGCTAGGTTCCGTTTTAGAATGTAGGCTTTGTTAAACCATATCATATGAGTTCCAACACTCATTCGGTTTACAATACCTCATTCTATATGTTTCCTCGTTCGTGTCCCGATACACTAACATAGTATCCGTTACACTAGGAACCACTTCGACACTTGAACATTTGATCCTTTGAGCTTTGTTATACCTTTTGAACAAAACCTACACGCAATCCCAGGTGAGTACATAGTTCCCCTCTTTTACCGTTTTCAAATATTTTGGGGTGATTCATATGTGTAACCGATCTGTTTTTCAAATGTATGGCATACATGTGTTTACTAAGTGCTTTTATGTGTACCATTCCGATTATGCAAATGTGATGTTTATTCAAATCCTTAAAAGATCTATCTATCTTCACAGTTAGATTTTTATAGGATGTTTGAAGTGCAGTTTTAGATCTTCCTATCTTCATAGTGAGATTTTTAAGAAGTACTTTATAGGACGACGGTTATGGTTTATGTGTAGATTGTCGGTGGTTTAGATAACAAAACTTGAGTAATACAATAAACACATGGTGGATACACCGCTGGTACTTCCTATATATAAGTGTGTTTAATGTATTACGGTTCGTGGCGTTATCCCGAATGACCATTAAGATTAGAATGTTGTGATACAATGATTCAATGCGATCGAGACCGAATCCTTTTAGCATCAATTTATCCTTATAGATTGATACTTGTAGGATGTATAGAGTGCTAATATTGGAGTCCTTGTTTGCATTCATTGAGTACTTTAATGCGTATGCGACTAGACAATATGACGAGAACCGGATCCCTGTAATATTTATCTATCTTCATAGCTAAACATACACGGGATGTTTAAAGTGCTAATATTGGAATCCTTATTTGGATTCATTGTGTACTTTAATGCATGTTTACAAGTTGTTGACAAATTGACGATTATGTGTTTATGTGGTAGTTGTGATTTAGATAACGAAACGGGTGTAATAAAATAAGAACATGGTGGATACGCCGCTGGTACTTCCTATATATATAAGTGTTCTTATTTTATTATTCTTGTAGCGTTATCCGAATCACTTTAGGATTTTGTGTACGATTGATTCAATGTTCGATTATCGAAATCCTTGTAGAATCTCCCATATCTTTATATGTTAGATTCTTAGAAGGATATCTAAAGTATTATTATGAATCATTGACTTGATTTATATAATACTTACACAAGTTTTGATTTATTTCAAAACAGTTATTATTAATCATTGATTGAATTTCTAATAACACATTAACGAGTTTTACGATGATTTAAACGAGATTACGATGTACAATCTCAAATGGCATAAAAATGACTTAGTAATAATCATATTGCCATATATAAAACTATTTGCCACGAGTTTTCACAATCAAGATTATGTATTGCAATACTAAACTTTTGCCATTCTTTGGCTTCAAGATTTATTTTAATTTGACAGCTCTCTTAGTTGTCAAAGTATTGCAATATCAAATGTTTTGCCATTTATTTGGCTAACAAAACCTATGTATTCGCCGACATTTTTATGCAACTATTTTTCACATATGTTTTAGGTTTGCGATTATTCAAGCATGCAACGCATAGGACTGCATTCGGGCCTTAGACTTCTTTAATCAAAAGACAATTACATGTATTATTTGTTTTTAAAACGATGTTAACATTATTGAAACAATTTTAGTACCAGTAGTTGTGAGCAATTTGTAACGTGACTCCCCGATATTTCCGCCGCGTGTTGTTGTATTACGCGATTGGGGTGTTACAGTACACAAATTCATTTTTATATTCCGGTGTACCTACTAACGGTTCTTTCATTGTCGATCGAATGTTTCGTGATATTCATTGCTTCTTCATCTTCGATCGGAAACAATATTTCTTTGACGTTTCATTTTCAATTGAAAATCCTATGATGTCGTTTGAAACAAATTTTCAGATTTACTTCGTAGAACACTCATTTGATTTCAAACACGGTGAACTTGTTTGGTCACTGCTATTATTGAATTATCTCGATAACTACGACACCTTGTGGTGTCAGTATAACTTGCAGCTTGGGCTGATCATGATCGAGCGTTTCATGCAAAACACAGGTGATACTTGTTTGATCACCACTATATTTGAATTGTTTCATTCACTATGACACCTTGTGGCGTCGGTATAACTTGCAGCTTATGCTGATAACGATCGAGCGTTTCTAGCAAACTATTACATTTGAGTTTGATGATTCTAAGTTCATCTAGTGGATTTTATTGCTTCTAGAACTCATTTACATATTATGAATGTTCATATGGAATTCGATTGGTCGAACTTCCTGTTCTTTATTGTACCCCTTTTAACTTAGTCACACTAGTGACTGTATCTATACGTCTCGTTTCCCTTGACATCAGATTTTAAAACACATTCCTTTTAACCATTGGGTTCTAAATCGTTGTAATATGTCCTTGAATTCACATCATTCGAATAAGTCTTGACTCGATTTCATGATCATTCACTTTGGTATTATTCATATTTACCTACGCATAACATAACTCTAAGGAGTTAACGTAGTCTAAATTTCGAGGACGAAATTTTATTAACAGGGGGAGAATGTGACAAACGGTGGTTTACGGCTCCTAATTAAGCGCAAAACAAACATTAGGACGATAATAAATAGTGATTAAGACGTAGATTAACTTAATTAGGCCTTTGGAGTGCCTAGGAACGTCTAACCGGCTTTACAGTGCGCGAATGATGGTCTGCGGGAAAATCTGTGAAACGTTGAACGGTAACGAACTGGTACCGTACAAAATACTGACAACGCCGACAAGTACGAGTTTTATACGAATATTTTATATTTTTAAATTTAGTTTCGCAAATTTATTGTGCTTCCGTACGTCACAAACGCAAACGAGAACGAAAAACGCGACTGCAGGAAACGCACCGACAACGAAACGGAGGCATTGGACACGCACAATACATTTAAAACTGAAATTTTATGATATATTTAGTTTCGTAATTAAGCTTTAACAACCGTAGTCGAAACCGGATCGAAAAACGGTTTAAAACGACAATGATGCGAAATTACGCGACTATTATCGTAAACGTCAAACAAACGCGCCAAACGCAACTACCGACTCTGATTTTCATAATTTGATACTAAAAGTTTGATTTACGACATTTCGCGGAGCTCAGGTTTGGAAAACGGGTCTTGTAAGAGATTTCGGGCAATTAGACACGGGGATTGGGCTTGTGGGCCTTGGGCCCAAGCCCAAAGCCCATTAACTAAATAAACTCTATTATAAAAGACTAGCTAACCCTAACTTTACTCATTTTGAAACCACAGATCCAAAGATCTGTGCACAGCACACCCTCAAAACCTTTGAATACTTCGTCTCCTCCAAATACCTCTTGTCCTCCTTCTCGATTATACCTGCAAACACACATATGAGAATCTGAGAATTCCATCAAACATAACACCTCTCTGTCCTCTTTTGTTCGATCTCAGACACCGGCGATTGGTGTCGGCCACAACTCAGGCCGCCGGCGCCCCTCCTCCGACGCGACACACCCACCCTCCCTCGAACGAACAACCGGCGACAAACGCCGCACGCGGCGACGGTTTGGTAGCGGAATCGGAGAGGCAGAGATGAGAGAGAGACAGAGGAGAGAGAGAGAGAGAACCGGTGGTGGTGGTGAGTGGCGGTCGGCGTCTCGGTCTGGCGGTCGGCGTCTCGGTCCGGCGGTCTTTGCCTTTATCCGATGGGTTTCAACCTCCGGTAAGTGGCTCTGTCGAAATCTTGTGTTATGAATTAGATCGATCTCATCTCAGTTCGGTTCTAACATTTAAGGGCTCGGTTTGGTCTATTTAGGGTTAGTGAAGGGTGGTGATGACAGATGAAGCCGACGCGCGACGGCTGCCGGTGCCGGCGATGATGGCAGTGGGCGGCGGTAATGGTGGTTGTGGCTGCTCGAGCTTTGGCTCAGGTTTGGTTCGAGTTCGCATCATTACGGGTTCGGCTTTTGGGTTCGGCTCTATGTTAGGGTCCCGGTTCAGGTGCGGTCATGCGGGTCGACTCGGGTCAGACGAGTCAACTCGGTTCATCCCGGTCAACCCAGTCAACACAGCGGGTTGACTGGTTAAACGGGTCAGCTGGTCGATGGCTCGGGTCAACAGAAGTCAACAGTTTGGTGTTCGGGTCAAGGTTGGTTCAACTCAGTTTGACTCGGTCAAACCGAGTCAACTCAGTCAACTCGGGACAACAACAGATTAGCGGTGATCAAGACGGTTCGGTTCATGGCTCGGGTTGACTCGGTCTAACCGAGTCAACTCGGTCACACCTGGTCAACTCGGTCAACCCGGTTGACTCGGTCAACTCAGCATTTCGACACGAAAGATTTGGTAAAGAATTTTTTTTAGTGACGCAAAGGATTATTTACGTTAATTATAAAGCTTTCGTTTAATACGTGAACGAGCTCGAATCGATTTAAAAATAGTGTTTAGTTTATACTTTGCCGTCTTATGAAAATTATATATATTAATGTTTGAGTCTTGGTTGAATTTTGATAAAATAACGATAACTTGTGTTGTCGGAGGCGTCCAAAAACAGAGGAAACTCTGCCCGTTTGTCGAGAAAATCCGTAAAATAAAACGAGATTTATTATGAAACAAAACCATCAAATTCAAGCGATTATTACAAAAACATACACAAATGTATTTTACCTTCGACGACACGTTACAACCTACGAAAACGACATTAACGCGAACCCTTTTTATAAAAACACCTATAATGAATTATACTTGTTTTAAAACGTTTAAAACTTGAGAACCTTTTTTATAAAAAAAAATTATAAATACTTACACTTATTTCAAACATCAAACAATTCGAACATCTTTTATAAAATAAATATACTTTATATATTTATTTCAAATATCAAACGATATGATTTCGTTTTATAAAATAAATATAGTTTTTATATTTATTCCAAACGTCAAACAACACGAATTCGTGTTCATAAAAATAAATATAGTTTGTATATTTATTTCAAGTATCAAACAATACGAACTCTTTTATAAAAATAAATATAGTTTTATATTTATTTCAAACATCAAGCGACTCGTACTCGTTTATAAAAATAAATATAGTATATATTTATCTTAAACATCCAACAACTCGATGATAATTTTATAAAATAAATATAACTTTTTATATTTATTTCAAACGCCTAAACGACATATACACATATTGATACTTATCATACGAGATGTGATACACAACACGAGCTTGTTTTTTATACTTTCATGTAAATATTCTCTACATACCCGTACGATTTCTCGAGATGACTAACGAGATTCTACAGATTTATTTATATCTTTTTATATAAATATTTATATATTTTAATCTCTCGAAAACTAAGGGTTTCTAGACCTAGTAAATTATCACCAATATTAAACGAAACTTAACGAGCATAACTTCTTCGTTTCTTTCAAGTTAACAACTTACCTTTGGATCGTTCGGTTAACGATTTAGTAGAGCTCGGTGACATGTAGTTTAGTTAACGCATTATTTAGAAACTTATAAGATATTCCGTGATTAGGGATATTATAGAATGCACGCTAGCGAGTCACGTCTTGGAAACGACATCACGAAGTCGTATTTAGCTAGCTTTGCACATGGAAATACAGGTGAGTTCATAACCCCCCACTTTTTATGGTTTTACATTTTTATAAATGTTTTCGGGGGTGGAAAGACATGCAAGTTTTACAAAAGTAAACAATTTTTTCGATAAACGAAAACTCATATTTCTAAACCATGTTACGAATGGATTCAAGGAACTCAATTGGTTTACAAACGATTTATACTGAATATACCGGTTTTACAAAACAAATGCGTATTTACTAAATGTGCATGATTTTCATGACTAGGGACGGGAATGTCCAAGTTACAACAATAGGACTGGGTTGGTCTACGTACGAAAAACGAGACAACCCAGTGAGTTCATGTCCCCCTTTTCATTTAACTGTTTTCAGTTTTATAACTTTGGGGGTGGAATACATGTTACAAATGTTTACAAACATTTACAAATGGTATGGTTATCTAAGGAATGAACTGTTAGATCATGTGAATGGGTAGGCGCACACTTGAGACCATTAATCCTTGTATAAGGACCGAGGGACATGAGTGATAGATCTATTTGGGTGTTGCGAGCCCCACCCATGAGGACCGGGATTTGGCCCATTAGGTGACTATGTCTTCCAGCCGGAAGCCCGGTACAAAATCTGCAAGGTTTGAGCCTTCCTGCACCATTGCACACATATTAATGTCTTAGCTACACATTAATTGATCTGTTCAAAGACGCTTACATACCGGTTACCAAAGGAATACTTACAAATGTTTACAAGATTATTGGAGCTCACCGTTTACATATAACATGCCGATGTTGGTGCATGCGTCTGTCAACTTCGTCTTGTATCGAGTCTTGTACTTAGTATGATAGATTAAAGTGCGTTGTACGAGAAAATATGAGATTTTAGGGTGTTTAAGAGGTAATTTCGCTTGAAGGTGATGATTCCATTTGAAAGTGGCTTGGACAGTTTCAAGCGAAATCACATTACTTAAATTTCGGTTGAACTGTTTCCTTGGCACATTCAAGCGAAATCCTAACACTATATATATGTGTTCCAAGCGAAATCAGAACCATTCTTTCCGGTTTGTGCAACGAAGTGCTGCCGAAGTGTTGTCTCGCTGTAAAACATTGGATAATCAATAATACGACAGTTTTAAGTGATTATCTTGCTGAATTGACCTCAGAATGTCTGTTTCCGCCTTTCATTCTGAGTAAAACTCTTCTGATCGACTCATTCAGGTCTAAAAACGATCCTACAAGTGGTATCAGAGCTCAGGAAGAAGAGTTCTTACCAATTCAGCCGAAATTTCTAATTTCTACACTTTCTTTTTCAAAATTCAAAACTTTTCACGGTTAAAATCGGCTAAATTTCTCACAGAATGTGCGCATTAGTGTTTTAACAAAACCTTGAAAGTTTCAGAATCAAATTTGATCTAAAACTAAGAAATTTCTTAATTTCGCTTGAAAAGATGCGCGAGATGATGACGTCAGCAGCTCTTTAAGCGAAATCAGTCTCTTATTTCACTTGAAAATCGGCATTTCGCTTGAAAGATTTTGTTGATTCCGCTTGAACAGTACTGATTCAGTTTCTATGTGGTATTTCGCTTCAGTGATTCAGCTTGAATCCCTGATTTCGTTTCAAGAGTCTAATCCCGTTTGAATGTGTGTTTTTTCAAGCGAAATAGGGTATTTCACTTGAATTGGGTTATCTCGCTTCAACAGGGATTTCGCTTGAGAACTGTGTTTTAGCTTGAACTTTCAGTTTTGTGAACTTTGAAAATCCGAAATATGGACGAGGAATTTTTTAACGCATTCGCTACCCCGGTTACCCCGATTACTCTTGCTCAGAACACGATGTTAGAAAATGAAACGGGGACTATGCAAAAACCACCTAAGCTTTTGAACATCGAGGAGTATAAGGGTTGGGAAGGACGTTTCGAGAACTGGGTACAAGCAAATTATCTGGATGCTTGGGAATGTGTCGAGACGAAATACGTTAGACAGATGAATGATGACGAAGAGATTATTGCGATTAAAGATCTGAGTGCTGATAATAGAAAGAAATATAAAGATGAGAAAATGATGTTAAGTCTACTACAACAAGCTGTGAAAGAAGATATTTTGGTTTTATTGTAACACAATGGAACTTCTTATTCAATCTGGAAAGCATTAAGATTAAAGTTTGTTGGAAGTCAAGAGATGGTTAAAAACAAAAAGTCACTTATGAAGAAAGAGTTTGATCTGTTTAGAGGTTTGAAAAATGAAAGTACAAAGCAAATCATTGAGAGATACTGCAATTTGCTAGCTAACATGAAGAGGTTGAGCATCGAGAAAGATAATGAGGAGTTGATTGAAAAGCTAGCTGATGCATTGCCATATGAGACTTGGGGTACATATCTCATGATGTTGAGGAACAAGAAAGGGTTTAGCAGTTTAACACTGAGCAAATTCATCGAAAAGATTGAGGCTCAGGAGATGGAACAAAGAAAGATTTCAAGAATGAAAGATTTTGATGGTGAACAAGACATCGGACTTTATTACAAAGGTGGGGTCAGTGATAAAACCACCAACATGTCACCAAAAGTTCAGACAGCTTTCAATGCAAAAGATTCATCTGCTAGTTCATCCAAAGGATCAAACAGTAACACAAGTTTTTCATCATATCCGTCATTTGATCCAAACATCTCAACAACAAAGAATGGCAAAAAGCTACAATGCAACATTGTACTGAATCTGGAGAATGATGAAGATTATTCAGCAGAAATTGCCAAAAATCACATGTCTTTGTTGGGAACCGTGTTGGAATCATATGGTAGTTTTGTTGCAGGAAGGATTGGGAATCCAATGCTTACTAAAGAGGATTACGATCAGATTGATGCTGAAGAGATGGAATTGATGGACATAAAGTGGTGTTTGGCAAGTGTGTTGAGACGAGCTGAGAAATTTAAGCAGATCACAGGAAGAGATGATTTACGTGAAGCTAATATTTCTACTTTAGGTTTTGATAAATCTAAAGTCACTTGTTTTCGTTGCAGGGAAAAATGACACTTCAAGAGGGAGTGCAAAAACCGTGAAGCAAGTGGAGCTCAAAATCCATTCAACAACAACAATGATTACTACCGGAAGGCCATATATCATCAAGTTGCACAACAACAACAAGAACCACAAGTGGCACATGGAAGAAAAGTGATTGAAGAATCATCAAAGAGAGCTTGTATGGTGAATCAGGATGACCAAGAGTCAACAAAAGGATTCAGTTGGGATAAATATATTTCAGCTGATAGCAAAGCATGTCTGATAAACCAGGATGATGAAAAATTACCAGAAGGGTTTAACTGAGAAGGTTTTACTTGGGATGATTATGATCCAAACAAAACTTCACATCAAAAAGCGTTTGTTGCTCGATTTAAAGAAGATAGTGATGATGATAGAGAGTATCATGCAAGAAATTTGGCAGCTCATTTCAAAATGATGGCAGAAAGCGATAATGAAGATGAAAAAGTTAAAAAGAAAAAGAAAAAGGTCAAAACACCGGTCAGCAGTGATGATGAAGCTGTTCCAGTGATCAAGAAAAAGGTAAAGGAAGTTCAAAAGTTCAAAGTTAATGAAGAAGTTGATGCAAAGAAGAATCCGGTGATTTGTGAGAATTGTGAAGTTGTAAAGAAGCAAAACAGTGAGTTGATGAACAACATGAACAGACTGAAGGAGTCTTATGATGTTCTGAACAAAGCCATGAATCAGTATAATCAGTCAAGTGAAGAACAAGCAACAGCATTGAAGACACTTCAGGGAGCTTTCATGATATAGCAGAAAGTTGTGAACAATTACATTGAGAAGTGTGCTGTGCTAGAACAGAAACTTGAAACTCAAAGAATTGAAACTGAAAGAGTTAATCGTTTGTTGAACAGTTACTCATGTACTTCTTATGTCATTGACAGGATTTATCCAACAGTGGAGGGCATGAAGGAATTTGAAGATGATGAAGTAACTGAAGAACAAAAAGTTTCTAAAGAAAAGACTCCTGTGAAGAAAGAAAAGAAGAAGGATACTAAAGAAAAGACATCTGGTAAGAAACAAGGTGCAAATTACAACAAGTGTCCACCCCCGCTTGAAAATGGATATTCTCCGAGAAATCCAAATTCAGAAAGAGTCGAAAAGGCAACAAATTTACAGTGGGAGTCGGATTCTTCAGTTAACCTACCAGAAAATATTGATGTTGCGTTTACGTCGTCTGACACTGATCATGAGTCCGAGTTAATAAAGAAAGTGGTCGATTAGGTGTTAGATAAAGATGAATCCGAGGAGTCAAAGTCGGAATCTATGTCAGAGTCAAAGTCTGAGTCCAGCATACCGAGTCAATCCGACAAACAGGGCAAAAGGGTTTACAATAAAGAATTCCTGTTATCAAAATCTAATTTGAATGACGAAACGTTTAAAGTTGCATATACTTCGAATGATTCTGACAAATTATATTTTGATGAGGAATTTCCAATAAGAGGTGTTAAACCTGACATGATCAAAAAGGTTTTCAAACTAACAGAAATTAATATTTCTGAAATAAAAGATGTAAATTTTAATGATAAACCTAAAAAGTACACCTCAAGAGTTCAACAAAGAGAAAACAAGAAAAAGGGTTACAGTTCTGGTTCAGGTTTTCAAAAGAAACCAAACCATAACAGTAATTTCAAAAGAAAAGGTCTTGGTTTTATTCCACCGAAAAATTATAAAAATGAGAAAACTTATAAAACTAAAACTGTGTTTGTTTCAGGAACAAGTGCAGAGGAAGAACAAAAGAGTCCATTCTGGAAGCAATCTAACAAAGATTTCCTTGCGAAAAAGCAAAAAGAGATGAAGACTGCAGATCAGATGAAAGAAACGAGAACTTGTTTCCAATGCAACAATGTTGGTCATATTGCCAAAAACTGTTCAAAGGCAATTAAATCAAAACAGGGAGTTTCTCGTAAACTGAAAGATAAAAAAGTTGTGTTTGAACCACCAATTGATAGAACCAAACTTTTCAAAAATTCAACTTTTGAGATTGGTGAATGTTCAAACAGATTTTATAAGAAAAGGGCAAAACTTGACAGCCAAAAATGGGTTGTTAAGAAATCGGTTGATAGTTCTAGCAATGATTCTGATTCATCAAAATCGGAGGAGCTATCTTCTGGCGATGAATCTGATTCCACAAAGTCAGAGGAGCCACAGGTTGAAGTAAAAGGTGAAAAATCAGTGCCGACTATGGATGATGTGAATTTTCCACCACTTCGGGCTGAAAATTTTAAAAAGAAAGTTGGAAAAGTTGAGATTTCAAATCAATTCTTCTCTGAAAAGAAAGAATTTGATATTGAAAGAGCTTTTAACTCCAAAGTCCATAACATTTTTGGAAAAATGGTTGACAGGAAGGTCAAAGGAGTGAAGGAGTTTTACGAGAAGAAGACGAAGAAAGATAAAGTTGAACCATTCCTGGTTTGTGACTGGGATGGTACATATTACGAACAGTAAGTCTCTGGACTTGCCGGAGCTCCCAGGTTGGTAAGAGTGGAGCAGGAATCCGCATTCATCTTTATTGGTTGGTAATTTTACAAGTGGTAAAGATGGTAAATCTACAGGTGGTACCTTTAAATTGTTATATTTTTCAAGTGGACCATACTTACAAGATCATTAGGTTGAACTTGATTGGACCATACTTACAAGTGGTAGTTGAAGGACAATGTGATGAACCAAACCCCTAACCTACAAATGGTAAAATTAATCAACAAAACTTATTTTCCGGAAAAACCATTTGATTAAATCGTTTGTTTTCAAATTTCTTTAAATGTGTTTGCATTTTAGGGGGAGTAAGAATTTTTGAAAATCCAAAAACATTTGAAAATTTGAAAAAGACAAAAACATGATAAAATGAAAAATGAGTTTTGGTGTCTAGAAGAGGAAATGATAGTACATCAGTAGACAGTTTCAGTATGCTAAAGAAATGTAATGATTAAATAGCGTTAAACAGTCTCACTGATGATATGCCGATAGGTTTTTACACATTTAGTAAGCTTTTTCAGGATATAAACTTAAAATTCAAACTTGCTTATTAGTGGGGAACACTACTTGGATATATAGGTAACCCCTGAAATCTAGTTTGAAAGGTCCCTCTTTCTGAGATACTAGGTCTTTATGCTCAGTGATATCTGGGGTATTATCCCGGGACTTCTGATAATGCGGGAGCAATGGCCTAGTCCCCGGAGAATACTTTACTGCTTGCTTGAAATATAGCGCTGCCCTCAGCAAAAATGATGAAACAATAAAATTGAAAATCATTGCTGTTGTAAAAAAGATCCTCTAAAGGGGACCCACCCAAGTCGAACCGTCATCTCTCTGCTGAACGGAAGTTCTGACCTGAGCTCTCATGGTTTCGCATTTAACCCCTTACAGATATCATATGTGGTATACTCACCTGTAATACTGAATATTGGGATCTGGATACGGGAGTATATTCAAGAGGTGGGACACAAAAATGAGTTTAAGTTTTTAATACATCTAATTCGTATCCTGAATCAGTTGAAATTTGTGTGAAAATTTAAGTGGATCAGTATATCGGCAATCTAAGTGAATTGTTTAATTCTTAATGTGTAACTAAGCTCAACGGTACTTGTGACTTGTCAAAAACTAATATGATCCTCTTACACAAACTCACAAAAATATTGTTTGTAAATATTTCTTTACTGCATTTCATTCTTTGTTAAAAATTCAAAAAGATTTTAGTGTGTTTTAGCATAAATTTTGAAAAATACAAAAAGATTTTCGACAACTGGTGTTGGAGAGCAGATTTTCAAAATTCCGAGTGCTAGACATGATGAAAAAAAAAAAGGTTTGGGTAAAATTGTTTGAGATGTTTTGAAATGATATGAGAAAAGTTTTTGAAATAAAAACGTTATTCTTGCAAATGGTTCATCAGGGGCTAACATTGTAAAATCATTGTTTAAATTTCTTATCCATAAGTATTCATTAGTTGGTGAAATTGTTTTTACAAGTGGTCATCAGAAAATTTACTTTTGGGTAGATAATGTGCAGGATATCTGAGTGATAGAGAGCCAGGTTTCGATACCTGAGGACAAGCCAGGCTGCAATCCCAGCTTATTGAAAATGGGAGTCTGAAGATTGTAGAGCCAAGTTTTGATCCTGGAGTTCACGCAAACTGCTGATGCTGATGAACTTAAAGAATCAAGAGATCTGATAAAGAGAAGATAGAAGATTTGAGGATGCTTTACAGTGTCAAGATATTTTAGAGAGTTCGATAGGACTGATAAAGACTGTAGTTACGAAGACTCGACACTAAAGACTCGTCAACATTCGAGGGGGAGTCTGTTGGTGCATGCGTCTGTCGACTTCGTCTTGTATCGAGTCTTGTACTTAGTATGATAGATTAAAGTGCGTTGTACGAGAAAATATGAGATTTTAGGGTGTTTAAGAGGTAATTTCGCTTGAAGGTGATGATTCCGTTTGAAAGTGGCTTGGACAGTTTCAAGTGAAATCACATTACTTAAATTTCGCTTGAACTGTTTCCTTGGCACATTCAAGGGAAATCCTAACACTATATATATGTGTTCCAAGCGAAATCAGAACCATTCTTTCCGGTTTGTGCAACGAAGTGCTGCCGAAGTGTTGTCTCGCTGTAAAACATTGGATAATCAATAATACGACAGTTTTAAGTGATTATCTTGCTGAATTGACCTCAGAATGTCTGTTTCCGCCTTTCATTCTGAGTAAAACTCTTCTGATCGACTCATTCAGGTCTAAAAACGATCCTACAGCCGAGAAAAATGATTTTACTATATCTTCACAACAACTTTTAAAACCGGTTATTCAAAGGATTTATTTCAAATCTTTTACAAACAAACTATGAACTCGCTCAACTTTATGTTGATTTTTCGCATGTTTCTTTCTCAGGTAACTTTCTCAAAGCATGGCACGGTTGGAATAGGAGAATCACGTGGAGTCGAGTACTTAGTGGCGTTCGTTACCTAGAAGTCTTAGCTTATTTGCTTCCGCTGTGCAATGAAGATACCGGTCCAGTCACGCCAAGCTCTGATATTTCGGGGTGTGACACTAATGAACTGTGATCACCAGATCTGTCGTCACTGACCCAGGTAAACTTATTTTACCATTAATTAAAATTAAAACTGCTATTTTAGGAGCCGGAACTAGTCAATGTCTATTTATTATAACTAGTTGATTTTCCGCCCGCGCGTTGCGGCGGAGACCTAATGTCTGCAAAATGCTTGTCGATAACAGCAAGCAGATACCGAATATCAAAACATAAATAAAAATATCGTGAAAAGGATAGTCACTCCGTCCTAAAAAAGTGATTTTAAGAGGGTGTTTGGAATTACGTTTTGAAGTGATTATTTGATTATTGCGTTTGTAAAACATAAATAATCTAAAAAAATGGTTGAATGAAAAAATGATTATCTGCCTCCAAAACGCAGTTTTGGAGAAGCATGTACCTACATGCTTTTTGAAAACGCAAAATCTATTTTGAAAACGCATAATCTATTTTGAAAACGCAACACCAAACACCCCCTAAATAACCTAATATATAATAATAGGACCCACACGTCCTACACATTGGAAATTCGGTTGTTTTCAGTTCAGTTATTACAGTGCTAACACGTTAAAATATGGATGAGCTCGGTACCGATAACGACACTGAAAGTACCGATCCAGAAAATCATTGAAATTAGGTACCGGCACCGAAAATGCTCGGTACAATACGGTATGGTATTTGAAGGTAAAAATCAATAAATACTGGTATGGTGCTAGACCCGTGTCGAACCGAAAGTAATGATTCTGAAAACGCCAAAAGGTGGGTACCAAATTAGTACCAAAAATGATTTGGTATAGTAAATTTGGTACCGGTTTGATTACAGGATTTGATACGATTTGCTCATCAATAATCTAAATATCCAAGTTAATTTTACATGTTACAATTCATTCATTACAGAAAAATACAAAAAATAAAGCAAAATATGTTGTTGTGTATATAAAACCTCATTCAAACGAAATACGTTTTACTTATTGTGCGTATGAAAAGTAATCTAAACGGTGCAATTACTTGCATTGCTACGTTGCTACAGGATTTGATGAGCTCGGTACTAACCGGTACCGAAAATATCGTTACCGAAATCCCCAAAAGTGGGTACCAGTACCGAATAACCTGGTACGGTACCGGTCGGTACTGGTACGACACCGGTATTTGAGGGTAAAACCGATGAATACCGGTAGCAGACCGGTACCGAAAATACACCCGGTTTAGTAAATTTGATACCGGTACCGGTACCCGATACCATTCATTCAATTCTATTTTGTTACTATTCATTTCATTCGATTTTTCATATATAGGTAATTTTCATATATAGGTAATATGTTGATCACACAAGTGCCTGAAATTATGGCATAAAAATAATTTCATTCGATTTTTCATATATAGGTAATATGTTGATCACACAAGTGCCTGAAATTATGGCATAAAAATAGATTACTATCTGCTCCTAAATTTTATATTTAGATTTCTACATAAAACTAAAAAAAAACAGATATATGCTTTTGATGAATTCTTAGCAATGGCTCAACAAGATGATACAAAAAGAACGACAACCCAAACCTCCCCAAACGGTCAACATCTCCAAGGTAATCTGACGGTACCCGAATTTGGAATTAAGCTTCAAACATTACAAAGAATCTGTATATATGTACATAAGATATCGTGTACTTTTTGCTTATAAGGTTCTAAAAAAATCATACTTTGAACACAAAAGTTTTTTTTATTATGTTTTAACCACAAAACAATTTAAGTTGGGGATAATTTTACCTTCTTTTCAAATTTGGTGCAAATGATATCAAATTTAAAGTTGGTCATTTTACACAAGTTTCTCGTGTTTTTTCAACATGTATATGCTCATAAAATTAACAAGTTTACTTGTTTATGTTCATAGGTGGAGGCTCAAGTTGGTCACCTAAATCTTCCTCAAAGGCGAAACAGAACCACGACCACGGGAACCACCATCACAAGAAATCTGTGTTCACGAAGGTGAAAGAAAAGGCGCAAAAGTTAAAAAAATCGATGAGTGGGAGAAAGCGTCGAGAGGAGAATGGAAAGCATACTCCTCCGGGGAGCGCAGGCTCGAAAGATGATGACAAAGACCATCCCGAATACTTTGGAACTCCATGTAATAATATAATTTATGTCAATAAAATCTTGATTTATATAAATATACGTCGCTAGCTTTGTTGCTAAATTAGCAACGTCTATTGTTTACTGTTTTACCTGTTTATTTATGAATATCTCATATATTCCGTTTAAGGTGAATGGGTCTATTTTTTAATGTATAAAACTTCATAACTATTTTTATTAAAAGATTTAGATTGTTATCATGACAATATTGTTTTTGATAATCAAAATTAATTAATTATTAAAAAGTAAATGGAAAAATAAGTGTTTATGAGCCAACCTAAAGCGGTTTGGCCCGGCCTGTTAGGTCCTTTACTATAAAGAATATTTCAACTCAACCCGTTTTGACCCACTTTTTTTCAGCATATGAACCTCAGGTTGCACCCAACACCAACAAACAGCCCGAAAACGTGACAACATCAAATGATACAAATGTTGATTCGAAACAATCGGGCCTCACTATCACAGAAACCTCTAGTAGCATGCAGGACAAAGGTTTGTCTGTGAAGGAATATATTATGAATAAGTTTGAACCGGGAGAAGACGAACGGGCTCTTTCTCAAGCGATTACGCAAACAATAAGTCCTAAATGTGAAAAAGTGAAAGAAGCTGTGAACTCGCTTTTAGGAAATGAAGAAGCTCCCGAACTTGATGCTACGCCTTCGAGTTCATCAACTGAACCCAACGATAAAAAGTTGACCAATGATCCGAATCTAAGCAATATCCTTCAACCGAGTCTTTCTAATGCTTCAAATATAAGCCAGTGCTCCACGTCGACTTCTGCTTCACTGCAAAACCGAAATTCGTCAAATTTGAAACCAAATTCGGGTTAGAATTCAAACCCATGTACTGGTGATCAGGTCCGAGATCCAGCTTCTGCTAGTAGTAAAGAAGGTAGCCTTTTCTTGCTTTCAAAGATTTTATGCATTAGAAATATTTTTGGACAACTTTCAAGATGTTTGACAAGTTTGGTATGTTATAATTTTAATCTATATCTTTTATCTCTCTAATCCATTAGATGCAACTGAACCAAAATCTACCCAATTCCATGTAAATGTATTAAAAAAATCAAAGAGGTGATTGCCCGGATGGTCCTTGTAGTTTGACATTTTTTCACCTTTAGTCTTTATCTTTTCAAAATAGTATGTTTGTTCCCTGTGGTTTGCTCACTTGTTACTCGTGTAGTCCCTAAAATGGATGGATGTTAGTTTTTTCATTTAAGTCTATATAAAATGACTTAAATACTCATGTATATTATAAACGAAAAGTAAAATAAATAAACTAAAGAGTTAATTGCCCGGATAGTCCATGTGGTTTCTCATTTTTTCACCTTTAGTCCCCATATTTCCAAATAGCATGTTTTCTCCCTATGGTTTGTTCACATGTTACTTGGATAGTCCCTAAAGTGGATGGGCGTTAAGTTATTCAATTAAGTGTGTGCAAAATTACAAAAATAACCTTGTATGTTATAAAAGAAAAAATAAAAGATATATTTGATTGTAAAACGTTGAGTGGGCCCACCATAAAATAACCTCATATGGCAGCTACTGGCTCTTCAAACCACCATAAAATTCACCTCAACAAAAAACCCACCACCACTCTCCCCTTCTCCGGCGGAATCTTTTCCCCGATCGCCGGCGCCTGCTGGAAAATCTCAAATCTTGAAAAACTCGCCGGAAAATCAAGAAAATCTTGAAAACTCAACAATGGCGACTACTTACAACAATCAAGAAGCATTCCCATCTTCTTTTTCGAATTTCAACTATGCCTTGACCGCCGGACTGTTAAATCCGATGTCTCCGCAGCCGCCCGCCGCCGATAAGACCCACTCCAGCCCGAACCTTTTCGAAATGATGGCTAATGAGCCTGATTGCAAGACACCCACTAATTCAAACCCTTAAAAGTTCACTAATTTGAATCCAAATGGACCAAATCCAGTTGTAGTTGATAAACACGTTTTGATGCAACAGCGGTTGTTGGATCTCTTGGTATGTCGGAGCCTCGGGAGTGGGTTTAATGACCCGAATTCGAGTGATGTAAGGCTTACATTGAGTTGTAAAGATGTGTTGAGTGTTTGTATGACTGCTCATAGGCAGATCTTGGTGAGACATAGTCGGTTTTTCGCGGTTAAGTTGTCAGATTATCGGTCGAAAGGGGGCGGCAACAACCCTAGATTTGTAGGAACCATGCGGGCTATTCACACAAGAAATGAAGAATGAGCATTTAGTATAGATGTAATAGTGGATGCTCGTTAAAGGCTCAAAACTCACAAGTTTGTGGGAAAGGTTAAAAATGTGAAAACATATATGCAATCAAATTTTAAAACTTTGTCATGCCCTTTTTATAAATTTTTCTTGTATGGTTCATTTTTTATCACGGAGCTATCGGTTGTAAATAATTATAAAAATTTGAACTTTTTAAGAACTTGGTTTCTTAACTTAAACTGTAAAGAAGACAAAACAAAAAATAAAAAGAAGGTATTGGGGCTGTTTTAGCGGTTCCAAGTAGAGTTTTGTGTAAGGCTCGTTTTAGGACAAACAATTTTCAAGTTATTAAGTTTCCCCCACACTTCAATTACACATTGTCCTCAATGTGTCCAAAATAGGTTAAATTGATTAAATGTGTAAGATGTGTGTGTTAAAAATAACAAAGTTTTTGGAAAACAGGCATTTGACACGGCCCCATGTTTGGGAGCCACGACCCCATGTCAAAAGTGTCAGTACCAAATTTTCCTAGAAAGCAAACACGGGGGTGTGTCCATGGGACACAACCCCGTGCCAAGGTTCCAGAATCAAAAATGTTACTGCAGACATGGGGCACGGGGGCGTGCTTACCTGACACGACCCCGTGCTACACTTACAGAGTTGAAGATTTTTAGTCGGGAGCCGTCTTTTTCATGCATGGGGTGCTGGGTCAACGCCCTTTGGCTATCATCATCACTTTTACACTTATTTATTTACCACCATCAAAGATTCTTTCATTCATCTATTAAAAACAAAGGAGAATACAAGGAAAAAAAAGAAAAATTATGTTCCTAAGCTAGATAGATAGTAATCTTGATAGATGCCCTGCGAGATCTTATTTTAAACCCCGAATAGCTACTCCCTAGATTTAAGAATGTGTTGGTGCATATTTTGTATGTCCGCCACTGTGCGAATATGCTAGGTAGAGCGTGTGTTGAATATTGTATAGATTAGTGTGAAAACGGACAAGGTGTTGTAATGTAAATGTACATTCATACGGATGGAGTCAATCCGCGCGAATGGACATATCAGATCCGTTCATAGAAGTTCATTCGTATGAATGGACCTGATCCGTCCCTAATGGTGCATTCGTGATTAAGTCCATTCGCACATGTTGATCCTTGCGAATGGACTATGCCTATAAATAGGGATGGGGTCTTCTCACTTGGACAAGCTTTGGTTCTCAGAGGGGAGATGTTGTCCAATTGGTTTCGCGGGTATGTAACTTCAAATCATTGAATAGAAACCAGTTTAAATTAACATGTTCGGTGTCGATTCTTCTTCTACTCTTTTCTTATCAATAATACTCCACCGAATCGGTTATCTCGGGGCCGAAACTCCATCAAACCTGCTGGATCCTGTACTCTCAATTGGTATCAGAGATACGGTACCGATTCAATGGATCTAACAGTTGGTTGAATCACCTACGCTCATAAATTTTGGATTTTTTTGGAGGTTTTGACATTAAACATCAAATTTAAGGTCAATTCACGGATGTAATTTCAAACTGAAGACATCATTGTGTTCATGATTGATTTTCGCACAATCCTGTGAAGTTTCATCATGAAGTTCGCAGAAATAAAGATTTTGGATCGAAAAATGTAATTGGGAATGTTCTTGAGATGGCCAGACAGTTTCGAGCGGATGTGCAGGTTCACACAGATTGGGTATGTCAAATTTTATGAATGTGGATGTGCTCATTCGCACGGATCGACCTCTCGGTTCGCACGAATCGGGTTCTTGGTTCACACGATTCGGACATTGGTTGTTTAAAGTCAATTCGTTTCAAAACCAGTTCATTAGCACGGATGGTCCTACTCCATTCGCACGAATGAACAAATGCCTAAAAAAGACATTTTTTTGATCGCAATGACGAAATGAGTCTCCAGAAAAAAATTGGTGATTGAATTTTTTTTCGAGTTTCTAACGACCAAGCTGGGTTGTTCGGAGACACCGTCTAGCGCTTCAGAGTACAGATATGATGATCCGATCACAGTTTGTGGAAATTAGTGGGGTAGTCATGATAATGGTGCAGAATGTTTATCATCTGGGTTATCTGACTATTAATGGACCGTAACGTAAAATCCGCAATGATGAAAAACTGACGTTTGGGAGAAAAACTATCATATTCTTAGTATAGTCAAGTTTTTCAGAGATAAGAGAAGACGGAATTGCTCAATTTGAGTGGGAATTCAGTGATACGATGTCAGAATTTACAAAAATGAGGGGGAATAAAAATTTCATATTGAAATTGCAACATTTTTTTAAATTCGTGACGATGCAACAGTATTCGGGTGGTTCCGACTTTAGGATTGTCTGGAGATGCATAGGATCTGGATTTGTGAATTTGTGATCATAGGAAGTTCAGACTCTACAGTTCAGGGTCAGATTGACATCTTAGGGTTTGAGTCCCGGGTCTTCGTTAAGCCGGTCAGCAGGATTAGCATCAGGAGATGCATCTGTATTGTGGTTACTTATAAGATGTCACAGACGTGTGATAGTCTAAAGTGTCATAATGGTTAATCTTCGAGTAGATGAATTGTTTTTCGGACTAACCGCCGGGGAATGATGATGTTTGTTGGTTAAGTTGTTGTCGGAACTAGCAGAGAAGACTATATATCTGTCTTCGTGACTGAAGAGAAAGAATGTGAATCTGATCGTGGATGAATGTTTCTAGGAACTGAATGTGTTACCAGATGATGTGTTATCCGATGAAGATTTGCTGATTGTGTAGAATACCGTTTATACTGATCTATCATTCAGGAAGGTGCTTAAAGGTGATCATGGAAAACGGGATTTCAGATTTTTGTGGGTATTCATAAACTTGAAGGTTATTGGTGTAGTGTTCGAAGTTTCTATCAATTGCCAGTTGGGTTTTTGAACATTAAAAGATCAAGCAGGCAGAATGCGCGATCGATGGGGCTGAAATGGTAAATAAAAAACCGAGCACGGATGTGGTTAAAGCCGAAACAGAGATGCTGCATTGATAAAATTCAAGTTGGTGATTATTCGTGAAGATTGCAGTTGAGCAAATCAGAGGAGGGGTCGTGGACTGTGCAAACAAAGACCTGAAGATTCATTTCAGTGGGAATTTGTACATAACGAAGATAATGCAAACCCGATCATCAATCAAGGGGGAATCTATTGAAGATTTCAAGATGCCTGATTGAAGTTGTAGAATATTCAAAACACGGCTCTAAGTTTTCAAAGACACGATTCGATAGTGACGGCCAAGGGGGAATCTGTTGGTGCATATTTTGTATGTCCGCCACTGTGCGAATAGGCTAGATAGTGTGTGTGTGTGTGTGTTGAATATTGTATAGATTAGTGTGAAAATGAACAAGGTTTTGTAATGTAAATATACATTCGTACGGATGGAGTAAATCCGTACGAATGGACATATCAGATCCGTCCGTAGAAGTCCATTCGTACGAATGGACCTGATCCGTTCCTAATGGTGCATTCGTGATTAAGTCCATTCGCACATGTTGATCCTTGCTAATGGACTATGCCTATAAATAGGGATGAGGTCTTCTCATTTGGACAAGCTTTGGTTCCCAGAGGGGAGATGCTGTCCAATTGGTTTCGCGGGTATGTAACTTCTCATTGAATAAAAACCAGTTTAAATTAACCTGTTTGGTGTCGATTCTTCTTCTACTCTTTTCTTATCACTAATACTCCAACGAATCGGTTATCTCGGGGCCAAAACTCCATCAAACCTGTCGGATCCTGGACTGTCATGGCCCCCGACCCGTTTTGCCTGGTTCGGAAGCCACGAGACAGAAACCCGTGGTATTGGTATTTTAATTGGCAGCGGGAATTTTATAAGGACCGATTGTTAGAAAAATAATATCAGAGTTTTAAAAACACCGAATTATTTTATTATTAACTGCGGGACAGACCCCGTATTTACAAGAAAGGAATTTCACTGGGAAATCCTTTGATTACAGAAAAACATGTTTATTTCTATTTACTGAGCCACTTTATTTAAGCAGGACTGCTACACGGCACTTTTCCTTTTTCTATAATAGTAAATCACCTGAAACATGTTTCTAAAATATTTGATCAGCGAAAAATACTGGCGAGTGCATTCAATTTATACAAAAGACACATTGTTATAACATACAGTACTAAGAGTTTTCACATTTGCTTATATCTTATAATTATCTGACCAAGTTGTCAGTCGGCAAGACCTGTGACTGTGGTCATATCACTAGTGGGTCCGTTCACCCAAAAGTGACGCTTGTCAAGAATTGTATACAAAACCCCACGTACTAGCAGTAATATAAGATTACAAAGACTTAATCACTGTAAGTATAACTGGAAAACATTTAGGGTTTTGCAAACAGCTTGATAAAAACATAATTACTCACATTGCAGATTTAAATGGTCAGAGCTTGCCTACTGGTTAAGCTGGTAAACCTAATTCAATATACAATGCAAACGAAACTAGGTTAGTAACTTAATACAACATTTACGATAATCACGAGATTGAAACCCTCACGAAGAATGACAAAGTATAGCCCAATTTAGGCAACACTTAAACATCCATCGGATCGGTTTTAATCGATCAGATATAGTACCGTAGCAGTGATTGAGTTATTACCCTGTTATCGTAGCAGAGTGTTGGTACTTCGAGTGTATTATTTGGACAGAAGTATAGAGAATAGAAGTAAATTTTCGAGCAATTTGAAATGTCCCTGCATCGCTCAATTTATAGCCGTTTTACAGCTTTCTCGCGGCCCATGACGTACCGAAGGAAAGCCTTCGCGCCCCGCGAGGGCCAGCCTACCTACTGCTAGGGCTGCCGTGTCACCCCTAGCCTCGACACGTTGACGACACGTGTCCATCATCGTTATCCGGAAACCCAAGGGCTGTCGCGCCCTGTGAAGAACCTATCTAAATCTGTTGCGGCCAGCGACAGATAGAAAAATTCATTTTTCTTTTATTTTTATAAAAAGTAAAGTTATACGGGTTTGGGTTTTTACTTACGGAGTGTTTTAGGATGTGTTTGTGAGTTGTTACTTCCTCCCCACCTTGTTTAAAATCTCGTCCTTGAGATTTACTGGAATAAGTAATGATATTTTTGTTTCATCTCTGATTCTAGCTCCCACATATATTCAGGTCCTCTCTTTGAATCCCATTTTACTTTGACCAGAATCAATCTCTTGTGTTTGAGATTCTTGACTTTTCTGTCTTATATTTGCAGAGGTTTTTCAACAAACTTTAACTTTTCATTTACCTGTATGTCCCGAAGAGGTACTACCAGTGATTCCTCTGCTAAACATTTCTTAAGGTTACATACATGAAATACATCATGTACATCGGCTAATTCCTCTGGTAGTTGTAATTGATAGGCAATTGGTCCTATTGTTGGATAAATTTAAAAGGTACGACATATCTTGGACTTAACTTTCCTTTCTTACCAAATCGGACTACTCCTTTCCAAGGAGAAACTTTTAATAGCACATTG
The DNA here is from genome assembly GCA_030545235.1 of Helianthus tuberosus. Lineage (NCBI taxonomy): Eukaryota > Viridiplantae > Streptophyta > Magnoliopsida > Asterales > Asteraceae > Helianthus > Helianthus tuberosus. Next base: position 82,014,351 of record CM060416.1, on the reverse strand, counting down.
TCTCCAACTTGAAATTCTAGCGGCTTACGTCGATGGTCGGCATAACTCTTCTGGCGATTTCGAGCCGTTTTTAGCCTTTCCTTGATTTGGGTTATCTTATCGGTAGTTTCCTGTATAATTTCGGGACCTAATAACTGACTTTCTCCTATTTCTGCCCAACATACTGGAGTTCAGCACTTTCGTCCATAAAGTGCTTCAAATGGGGCACCATTGATGCTTGTGTGATAACTGTTGTTATAGGAGAATTCTGTTAGTGGCAAATGGTCGTCCCAATTTCCACCGAAATCTATAACACATGCCCTCAACATGTCTTCTAAGGTTTGGATCGTCCTTTCACTTTTTCCATCTGTTTGGGGATGGTATGTTGTACTTAAGTTTAATCGTGTCCCCATTGCTTGTTGGAAGATTTTCCAAAAATGTGAAATGAAACAACTATCTCTATCAGATACAATGGAGAGTGGTACTCCATGTAATGATACTATCTCATCCACATATAATTTAGCTAGTCGATCCATGCTAAAGGTTTCCTTCATTGGTAAGAAATGAGCTGATTTGGTTAATCGATCTACAATCACCCAGATTGCATCGTTACCTTTTCTTGTTTTGGGTAACTTAGTAACAAAATCCATTGTTATTAATTCCCATTTCCATACAGGCATTTCTAATTGTTGAAGTAAACCTGAAGGTTTCTGGTGTTCTGCTTTAACTTGTGAACATGTTAAACACTTAGAAACGTAACTAGCTATGTCCTTTTTCATTCCCATCCACCAATTATTCCTCAAATCTTGATACATCTTGTTGTTACCAGGATGCATCGTATACCTAGATTTATAGACTTCTTCTAATATTCTATCTCATAGATTCCTTGTCTAGGTACCCAAACTCTTTTCTTATGGAATCTCCAAATTCCATCAGTTCCCTATTCTAGTTCCTTTATCCTTCCTTTCATTCCTTCAGCATCATTCTTGATTGCTGTTTCTTGAATATTTTTCAGTTGTTCCATTAAATCTAACTGCAGATTTTACCTAAGAGCACGGACTCGTTTTTGTTTCTCATGATACTTACGACTTAACGCATCTGCTACTACATTTGCTTTTCCTTCGTGCTACTGAATATCACAGTCGTAGTCACTTAAGATTTCCATCCACCTTCTTTGCCTCATGTTCAATTCTTTTTGCCCAAAAATATATCTTAAGCTTTTATGATCTGTAAAAACGGTAAACTTACTACCATACAGATAATGTCTCCAAATTTTAAGGGCAAAAATTATTGCTCCTAATTCTAAGTCATGAGTTGTATAATTTTCCTCGTGCTTTTTCAATTGCCTTGACGCATACGCGATCACTTTCTTACATTGCATTAACACGCACCCTAATCCTAGCTTAGAAGCATCACAGTAAACTACACAATCTTCTGTTCCTTCTGGTAAGACAAGAATTGGGGCATTTGTTAATCTTTGCTTCAGAATTCTAAAGGCTTTTTCCTGCTTGGGTCCCCATTCAAACTTAACATCTATCTTAGAAAAGTCTTGGATAAAACGCCTATAGTATCCAGCTAATCCTAGGAAACTTCTGACTTCTGTAGCTGACTTCGGGACTTTCCAATTTGTGATAGCTTCTATCTTTGAAGGATCTACGTGAATGCGTTCATGATTAACCATGTGACCTAAGAATTGCACTTCTTGTAACCAAAATTCACACTTAGAAAATTTAGCATAAAGCTTTTCTTTTCTTAACCGGGTTAAGAGTGCATGTAAGTGTTCACAGTGTTCGTCCTTGCTTTTGGAATAAATAAGCATATCGTCAATAAAGACAATTACAAATTTATCCAAATACGGTTTGCAAATCCTATTCATCATGTCCATAAATGTTGTAGGAGCATTTGTTAATCCAAATGGCATGACTGTAAACTCGTAGTGCCCGTACCTAGTTCTGAAAGCAGTCTTAGGAATGTCCTCTTCCTGTACTTTCAGTTGATGGTATACGGAACACAAATCTATCTTAGAAAAATACCTAGCTCCTTGAAGTTGATAAAAAAGATCATCGATTCTAGGTAATGGGTATCGATTCTTAATGGTAACCTTATTTAGTTCTCTATAATCGATACACATTCGCATTGACCCGTCTTTCTTTTTCACGAACAACACGGGTGCTCCCTAAGGGGATGAACTGGTTTGTATGAATCCTTTTCCTAACAATTCATCTAATTGCTTTTTTAGTTCTAACATTTCCGTTGGTTCTAAACGATAAGGTGCCTTAGCTATTGGAACCGTTCCAGGTATTAGATGAATTCTAAATTCTACTTCCCTATTTAGTGGTAATCTGGGTAGATCTTCTGGAAATACATCTGGGTAATCTGACACTACCGGAACTTCTTTAATTTCTTTGCTCTTAGTGCTAATGATTACTGAAATCATATACACTATGCCTTTCTTTCGTTCGTAGTTAGCAACTTTCATTACTGAAATGAATTTTCATTGGCTTGCTTGGCTTATCCCCTGTAATCAGAATCATCTCTCCTGTTGGCGCACGAATTTCTACGGAATTCTAATAACATAGGATTCGAGCATGGTTGGCTACTAACCAATCCATTCCTAATACTACGTTGAATCCTGCTAAATTCATAGGTAGAAGGTTTGCTGAGAACTTATGCCCTAATAGTTCTATTTTTCCTTCTTGAAGTACGTCACGTATCTCGATAGGATTTCCTTTCAGTCGTTTATACCATGCAAGTTTGATGCAACTTAGTTAATGGTTGCCTAAGAGCTTGGCAAAATGCAATATTTATAAAACTTTAGTTTGCACCAGAGTCAAATAATACTTTTGCATAAAAGTCATGGATAAGAAACGTACTGGCGATCACGTCGGGGATCATGGCCGCCTCTTGCGTTGTAAGCTGAAAAGCTCTTGCACTTTTCTTGTTAGTTCCGTCGGCCGCTTTCGCTTTGTTTTCAGGTGTCTTGGCTAATTTAGGGCAATTTGGCTTGAAATGCCCTGCCTCCCCGCAATTGAAACAGATTGTAGATTTATTCCTACAATCTTCCTCCTTATGCCCAGGTATCTTACAGAAGTTGCAGTACTTATTACATTTTCCTGGGTGCCTTCTTTTGCATAATTTGCAGAGAGGTGGTGCAAAAGATTGCCCGACTCCTTTCTTGAAGTTATTACCCGAGCGAAAACCTTGGGTAATCTTTTGAGCCAACTCCTCTTTCCTATTCTCCTCTCTCGTACGAACCAATCCATCAGTCAAGGTATTGGCCAATTCGACTGCATCGTCGATAGTCCGAGGTCTAGCAGCCTTGACTATATCGCGGATTTCGCTAATCAATCCCCAAATATAGCGAGAAATAAGTACAGGTTCTAACGAGGCCAGAGTCGGCACTATTCTTGCATACTCGAAGAATTTCGATGTATACTCACGGCATTTAATATCCACCATCCTGTGGTTCAGGAACTGGTTTGCCATTTGTTCCTTTTCGTAGGAAGGACAAAACTTCCTTTCTATCAGTTCCTTAAACTCCTCCCAACTCATGGAATAAGCCATTTCGCTTCCTTTAGCTTGTAGCACCGTATTCCACCACTCTAATGCTTCCTCTTTAAAGAGGTTGGAAACATACATTACTTTGTCTTCTTCTGCGCACTTACTTATTTTGATAACAGCTTCTGTCTTTTCTAGCCATCGTAGTATTGAAGTAGCTCCTTCGCTACCCGTGAATTCAGTTGGTTTACAGGCGAGGAATTCTTTATAAGTGCAACCAGTTGTTATTACTTTCATCCTTTTTAGTAATGGGGCTTTGATAATACTATCATTGCCTCCATTTACGCTATGACTGAAGTTATCATCACGGGAGCGTTTGCTATTATCAGCTTTGGAAGGTTCGACTGGATTTTTAATAGCTGCTATGATTGCTGGGATAGCATTGGCTATACCCTGAGCAACTATATTTTCTATTTCTTCTCTATTTAAGGAGTTATCCTGTTCCGATTGATTTACTTCGTTTGCCGATTGATTTAATGCGTTTTCCATCTGAATTATAAACATAACACACTGATTATTATCACAAAATAGATAGCACATAAACAAAACATTGCAATCACAAACACAAACTGAGTCAGCACATATAGCCAAAATTGTCGATCACTACGACGTTAGATTTTTTATATATATAGATATGCATCCGTACAAACCACATATTTACAGATGTTTTATTTATTGATTAGGTGATATTTATATTATTATTATTATTATTATTATTATTATTATTATATTATACATTATATATATATATATTATTTTTTTTCATATATTATTATTACACAAAACAACTAATTTATAGTTAACCGTCTTCAAAAGTGGATTCCCGTTCATCATACTTCCTGTAACAACCCGTCTTTTTGAAGTCAATGTACAAGTCAAAGTCAAAGTCAAAGGAAGAAAAGATTGCTAATCAGATCTGTCATTCCTTGCTTAATTATTATTTGTACTCTCGAATCTCGCTAATCGACACTTTAGTTTACGCTATATTTGTTTTACGATTTATAATTTGTGAAGTAACAATGCGATAAACGTAATCAAACGCTATCTACTTAACGCTATCTCATCGCAGTCGCATCGCAACTTGAATCGCAGTTCTGGATATTGTTTTACGTGTGTGTGAAATTATGTGTTACTTGTGCATGTTTATTTATGTTAAAGGTGTTATTCGCAACATAATCACAACTCTATCGCAACGCAATCTAATCGCAAACGCTAAACGCAAGGTTACTTATGTTGTTGTATGTTAGTTATGTTATTTGTGTAACTATTATTTAAAACTATCGCATCGCTTATTCGACACTCGCTTAAACGCATCGCAACGCTCAACGGACGAAACGAAAGTCGGATAACCAACTCACTCGAGCCATCCGATCGGATGGCCGTCCGATCGAAAGGCCCTCCGATCGAATCACTCCACACCGCCTCTCATTCTCTTCACCTATAAATACTCACCTGTCATATCACTGTTCATGATGTGACAGCTCTCCTCTGACCCACGCACTCTCAGGCCACTTTTCCCACGATTTCTCGCGATTCTTGTAAGTTTTCATCTCAAATCTTGTACTTCCTTGATCTACACACACTTTCCCATCGATTTCACCAAAAAATCACAACTTTTAACCATGAAATCACCTGATTTCAGACTGTTCAATGATGATGTCATCACGGGTTTGTATGAGCTTCGGAGAATGACTTCATTCCAGCAAGAACGGTCCGCATCTAACCGATTTCTACAACATTTAAACACTGATTTCACCTAAACCTAAACATTTTTCAAGTGTTTCAAACTTTCTTCACTTTTCACTCTAAACCGAAAGAATCCGAGCTCGTTCAGGCCTCTTACTCATTCTTTAAGTGAAGCGCCGGTTTGAGGGGATTACTATCAAGGAGACAACCGACTTATGAGTTGAACATGAAAAATTCCGTCAAGAACAGTCACTGATCGGACGGGGTGATTCCCATCCGATCGGATGACTAGGACTTGATGTGGGTTCCGTTGTTTGACACATTGTCATACCGTCTCGGTCAAACCGCAACTTTCTAAACTTAACTGATTTTACAAATTCTCAAACAAAACAGGTTACTCGAACGAATCGCCGTCCGATCGGATCACCATCCGATCGAACGACGATCCGATCAGGTGACTTGAGGTTTTCAACACTTAAACTATTTTCCAAAATTCAAAGGAATACCAGTTTCCAACGAATAGTCATCCGATCGGACGACCATCCAATCGAATGACTATCCGGGTGGAAGAGGTAGATCTTTGTAACCCCCATAGAACAAATCACCATCCAATCGAACGGCCATCCGTCCGGATGATCATCCGACCGGATGGCTGGACAAATAAAGACACTTCTCACTTTTTATAATGCTAAAACGAAAACTTCAAAGTTCAAATCATACACAAACACATCCTTCCCAACGAATAACCTTCCGACCGAATGGTCATCCGTCCGGATGACCATCCGTTTGGACGGTCATCCGATCGGATCACCTTTCATCACTCATCCCACTGACACACTATTCCACGCACTGTTCAACGCTTATACTGTCGTTATCTGATCAGGCTAACTTTCCAGCGCTCCCTTCAATCCAAGCTTGTGTTATTTGTTTAACACGAACTGTGAGTATACTCGAACCCTTTTTGCTTTACGTACTTTTGGGTGTTACATACGTTACATATATCAAATCACTTCGACACACAATGAAACTACTTTTATACGCTAACTGCTTGCATGTTATACATGTTATTCGATGAATGCTTGTATGTTATGTTTACACAGTGAATGTTTGCCTGACACCTTAGCAACGATAGTACTATAGTTTGGACTCAGCACCTATCGTGGACGTGGGTTGTTAAGGGTATTTCTTCACGTATCACAGTGGTGATATGCGTTGCGCATTCTACAACTCGCAGTCATGTCTATGCATATTTCATTGTCGATAACCTGCTAAGCTTCGCATTTCTACGTGTTACATGCTGGTTATGCGTAAACCGCTTTTCGCTACTATTATACTATTAAACTTGTATGCTCATCTTTACACTATGTGTATTGACCTATTTTAGCGTATGTGACACGTGTTTAGGATGCTTTCTATGTTGCTGAATTTCTGTGGAATCGAGCTAGGGGAGTCTAGAAACGAATTAAATAATTTATGAGTAATCGGAACAATTTATGTCTTTGAGAACACCATGTCTGTAATAACTGTTTTTATTTGATATTTTATGGTATGGGACGTAACGTTAAATATTTGGTAATCATAGGTGTTATGGATTCTCTTGGACAATCTGTTTCGCTCAGTGCCTCACCCCGATGTTTCCGCCATCGGTTGGGGTGTGACAGATTGGTATCAGAGCCATAACTATAGGGAATTAGGCAAGACTCGACCTAGTCCGTGTCGATGTCTTAGAAATGACCTAGTCTATAGTCTAAGTACCAACAGACCGTCTTGTGCGAACCCAGTAGGGGTTCCACGCGAGCATATTTCTGTTATTTTCTCGAACTCATCCTTGCGTGAACACCGCATACTACAGCTTTGCGCAAACCAGCTTTTCCTAAGGCTAGAATACTATCACTTTGCCTTTCCTAAGGCGAGCACGACACGCACGACTTTCGAAAACAAACGAGTGATTGGATCGAGATTAGGTGTGAAAACCGCGAACTCTCAATTAAATCGCTCGTTCGACGCGCCTTTTTACTACAAACATGAGAATTTGCGTTGAATCAGGAGTGAAATCCATACTTCGATGCAAATCTCCCTCTTTATCTCGTGATTCTATCACACAAACAGGAATGTAGTTGTTAAGTTAGGGGTGAAACCCGCATCTTAACGACTTATTCCGCTCTCTATTTTTGGTTTTACAAAACTCTCACCAAAGTCTCGATGGGTTCCAAAGACTCGGGTTATGTGAATAACTGAAAGGATGAGTGCCATTCACCGTATGTCGGCGAAGAGAGCACAGTCTACTAGGCCAAAACATGTACTCGAAGTCCTTGAGAATAGTCGAATCACTTTGGATCGTCGATGTATATCACCTAAGACAATCTATTTTCAATTTCAAGCTGCAATCACTGATTTTATGTGATTCGATTCTGAGCTCGCTGCCGCTGACTCTGTGACTTATCGCTTTTACGTGTTTTCTATGTGTTTTATGTGGTTTTATATGTTTATGTGTTTCGATTTTGGAAATTTATACGCTTTTCGCTGTTCGCTTTGATAAACACCCACAACTCGCACTGCACATTTACCCCAAAACGCTAACAAATCGCATGCTATGTTACTCGCTACTCGCACTCGTTACTCTCGAATGCGCTCCCGAACTTGAATGATAGGAGAATACGTGCAATATATGAAGGTGAATACATGCAAAATATAGTTGATTATATGCTTCTGTGCTTTACGTGCTTATATGCCTATGTGTTTCTGTGCTTACGTGATTATGTGCTTGTGTGGATTACGTGCCTACGTGTTTATGTGCCTTATGCCGACGTGTTCCTGAGCTTTATCTCGTAGTAGTATGTTGTGAGGTGAGATTAGATTATATAGTGTCTGAATCCTATGACAATGTCTGTTGCAGACAATGTCATCATTTGGATCGCACACTTCCCGCGCTGCCCGCCGAAACCACGCTGACATGCGTATCGCTTCTTTAGTCGCAAAGCAAATGGCGAAGGTCATTCTGCAAATTTTTAGCGAACTTAATGAAAATGCTAGCAAGTCCTCTGAGGAATCTAGGACCGACTCTCCCCGCGCCACTTTTAACTTCAAGCAGTTTAAGGCATACGGCCCCAAAGACTTCACTAGAGAAGACGGGCCTACTTCCATGTTTCAATGGTTCGATTCAATTGAAGTCACCTTGCGCCAAAGCGGTTGTCTTGATAACCTCCGCATTGTCAACACAATTGGCGTTTTCCAGTCCAGGGCTCTGGATTGGTGGACCGCCGAAAGGAACAGGAGAGGGAATGATGCAGCCTATGGGCTTACATGGGAAGAGCTGAAAGAAATCATGATGAAAGAATTCTGCCCTCCCCATGAGCTTCAGAAGCTGGAGGACGAGTTTTGGAACATCAAGCAAGAGGGTGGCGACAATGCTGGTCTAAATGCCCGCTTTAAGCAGCTAAGTATTATCACACCCTGACTTTTGCGGAAGCGTGTTACGTGTGACTTGCTTGATATCATTGCATTCAACCATAACAAACAACTATATGATAGAAACCATGATGTTCATCTATTACTGAGTTTCAAAATATTACAACCAACATTGTAATAGTAGGAGTCAGAGGATAAATCGACAACTGGAATAGCAGGAAGTGGTACAACAACAACATCATCATCAATCTCCCCGCTGCCCTGGGCGTCAGCTGGGGGACCGTCCACAAATAAATCAACATCATCGCCAAACAAGTCATCGAAGGGCCAATCCTCGGGAGGAATGACCACAAGGGGAACGGCGTCAAGGATCGGTGCCACAATGTGCTTACCATCGGGGTGACCAATGATGAGGTGATCGTGGACAGGAGCAGGAATATCAAAAGGATCCTCAACGGGAACACCATCAGCTATAGGTAAATCATCGCCAAAATCTGGTAGTGCGAATGGCTGAAAGTCATCCTCATCCTCGGACAGCATCTCGGGATCACTCTCGGTGTCCGATGTGAGGCTCAGGCATGACCTCGTCGTCCAAAAGGACGGCCATCGGGTCGTGGGCGTCAGATAACCCACTCTCAGAGGATGACATGGGTGCCTGTAACATAACAATCATAACATGTGTACATATATTAACCACTAACACTCATTATATGCAAACAAAGACAATTATCACTTAATCATATATTCACATTATCCTTCATGAGACTTTTCCATCTCTCTAATCTACCTCATGCAAACTAAACCACCACTGTGACCTTGCATTGTGTTTCTTGTCTTTCCTTTTGTAAAATGTTTGTTCCATGGATCTTGGCGTTTTGTGTATGCAATGAAAAATATTTGTAAAAGTATTTTCGTGAGAGAGCCCTAATGATTGTAGTCTAGACTCGAGAAAGAATCCTAGTTCGCTACAATCGAAGCTCTGATACCAAACTGTCACACCCTAACTTTTGCGGAAGCGTGTTATGTGTGACTTGCTTAATATCATTGCATTCAACCATAATAAAGAACTATATGATAGAAACCATGATGTTCACCCATTACTGAGTTTCAAAATATTACAACCAACATTGTTTAACACAAAACCAAGACTTTAAGTTGAAAACACAAACTATCCAATTGTTTAAAGTTCCATAAAGGACTTGACAAATACATCGATAAAACAAGGCTTTGAAGTGTATGTCTTATCTAGGATAAGACATCCATTTCAAACCCTACAAAAGATGGGATGACATCATTTCTTGAAGACACGACTTGAAAATCCTTGAACGCCCGCCAGATCCATAATCAATTTCCTGAAATACATGTAGTTTGAAAACATCAACAAAAGTTGAGCGAGTTCATGTGTTTTGTATGTGAGCTCATAATAAACTTTGTAACCATAGTATGTATGTATTTGTAAACCGGTATGAAAGCGTCTATGAACAGATCAATTAATGTGTAGCTAATACATTAATATGTGTGCAACGGTGTAGGAAGGCTCAACCCTTTTATGCGTATTTCGTACCGGGCCATCCAGCGGGAACGACATAGTCACCACATGGTCCAACCCGCGGGCTCATGGGTGGGGCTCGCAACACCCAATAGATCTATCACTCATGCCCCTAGGTCCTTATACAAGGATTAATGGTCTTAAGTTAATCGCCTACCCATTCACATGATCTAACAGTTCATTCCTTAGCTAACCATACCATTTGTAATCATCGAAACATTTGTAACATGTATTTCACCCCCGAAGTTATAAAACTAAAAACAGTTAAAAGAAAAGGGGGACATGAACTCACAATCTTGCGTCTCGTAACTCGGTATAACTCAAAGCGTCTTCTCGGTCGCACGACTACCTACACACGTGCTACGGTTTATTAGACGGATGGGTCGTGCCTTGACTTTTAGTCTTATTTGTTATGACTTAGTATCTTTGAGTTATATTTCTTGGTGTCATCAATATTATTCCAAGTATATAATTATTTGTTAAAATAATAATATTTTAACTTAAATTATATTTATTATTTATTGGAATATTTGTTAAAATAATATAATCTAACTTGATACATTAGGTGTTTATACATGTATTCTTTCCCCAAGGATGGGAATACTTACACTTGTATTCTTAAACTTGTATATTTTTGCCAAGTATTGGTGGCGTATTCCGGTGTGTATTTATACATACGAGAATACGTATTCTTATTGTATTTATTAAGTATTCTTATACTTAATTTTTGTATTTATACTTTCCGGAATATTATTTTTAATAAAAAAAATTCACCAATATATATTCTTAAAATATATAAATATTTTAAGAAAACTTGTATAGAAAATTATTTATAATTCTTCCTTGGCAAAAATATTTATATTTTCATATAAACCTCAAAAATAATATATTTTCAAGTTTAACTTAGAAAATATTTATAAATCCATTTTTCACCCCAAAAATAATATATTCTAAATTTGTTTAAGAAAATATATATTTTCTTCAAAAATAATATACTCTCTAGTAATTCAAGAAAACATACATATTTTTCTTTACTAAAAAATATTATATATTTTCTTCTTGTAAAAAATATGATATATTTTTGTAACACTTATAGAAATCATATTTTCGTTCTCTTGGTTTCCAAAATACCGTTTAAGTTATTTGTCAGAATATATATATGAATTTAATTTCCAGAATATTTATGTAGTTCACATTCCTTGTTTGGTTTGTCCAAATTTTGGGTATAAATTATATATTTGTTTTTTTTGGAATTTTGGTAATATTTTGTATTATAATTCTTGATATTTTGGTGAGTTATATTATTTCAAGTCCTAAAATAATATAACTAATACACATAATATACAAGTAATCACACAAATTGTGACATCTAAATATATATATATATTTTCCTAAATACATATATAGTCACTTTTATTTATCATAAAAACAACCTCCAACATTTATAATTTTTGTAACAAAAATTATGGCAATTTTTATATGAAAAATCATGGTTAAAATATACTTGTAAACACTTGTTTAAAAATATTTTTCTAAGTGTTTAAATTCTAGAAAAATTTTGCCATAGTTTCCCTTTTAAAATGGAGGTTTCCATGCTTTCAAAGCATATCATTTTCTTTTAAAATCATCACAACTCAACAACAATTCATCCAATACTTACCAAGTGCCAAAATCATGCATTTTACACTACAACATGAACTTGAAATTTTGTAAAAACTTGTAGTAACTTAGCATGTTATTTAGTAGGCTTAGTTACCCTTTAAAGTGTGGTTATTTATTTATAAATCACATTCTTGATGATTTTAGACATTTACAACTTGTAAATTGATTTTTCTAAAAATCATTCTTTTGAACTTTTCTTGTTAATAACATGCTTCTACCCTTGTTTTAACACTTAAAATGTGATTAATTTCCTTAAAAGTCATGGTTATATAAATCTTGTAATTTAACTTGGTTTCTTGAGAAAATCATCTTTGAAATCATCCATGTTCAAGACTAATAACATGTTTCTTACTTCATCATTCAAGAAAAACACTTCATCTTTCAAGTTCATGTTCACATAAAAGGATGATCATCTTGATTCATCACAAAGTCATCCTCTCACTTGCTATATCATGTGTTTAATCACAATCTAGCAAGTTTCATATGATGTTTAACATCATAAACACAAATAATCAACAATCAAGAAGCATACATACACTAAAACAACAAAGATTATTATGATTTTCAACTTTATGTTAAGAGTTATGTTCTTGATCTTTGATGTTCTTCATGTTAGTTACTTATATCATCTTTTAACCAACATTATAAGAAGTAAAATGAGATTAGGAGAGTCTTACTACTAGCACAAGGCTAGGGAAGAGATTCAAGATGAAGATGTTGATAAACTTGGTGGTTAATAGCCTTTGAGAGAGGTCCTTCAATCTACAATGGCACCAAGCTCCTTAATCAAGCTCCTTACACCTTTGTATCACTTGAAAATGGAAGAACAAGACTTGAAGATGATGGTGATGATGGTGGTGCTCTCGGCCGAGACCAAGGAGAAGGAGGGGGAGAGTTTGAGTGTGTTATGTTGGTGAAAATGAAAGAGAATGAGGGACTAGTGGTTTATATTAACATGTCTCCTATATACCTTCATCCATTGTATAATGTGTTTCAAAAGATTGTATCAAGATCAAATAAACAAATCAAATAAAATCAAGGGTGGGGGCCACCCTTGTAACCGTATACTTGAGAGGGGGGGGGGGGTATGGTTAGTTTGTAAAGGTAAGTTAGAATTCTAGTTAGGTTATAATGAGATTAGTTAGTGTGTTTTGTGTATTATATGTTTATAGGATATGTTTTGATGTTCGGGGACCATAACTAGCTTGAAAATGTTAAAACAATGCTTCTAGTGAAAATTTGGTGTTTCGGATAGTGTCCGATTGTTCGGTTGGTTACCGGTTCGTTAAGGTGCTAAATTACGCAGTTTAGTGTGCTTTATGTTCTCTTTTGTGACAGTTTTGATTCCCGACACCTAGGAAGATATTCTGGACCATTAAACCATAATTCTGCATAATATTAAGTTGTTTAAATGCTGAATTTTGCTAAAAACTGCATAATTCTGCAGTTTGGGTGAGTTTTAGGCACTTTCCGGCACTTAAACTATCTCTAGGAAGACAATTTTATGATCCTTACTTTCCTACACACTATACTAGTGTAACTTTGGTTTCTGGCTCATTCTGTGTCTCAATACCATGTTTGTCTGAGTACTGAACTCCCGTCAGTACTTCTGATTTGTCTGATACTGTGCTAACTTTGTTTCGTGCATCATTTGAATCATTGGCCCATTTTTCGTCATTGAAGTATCTTGACTTGCAAGAGATAAAGTACTTTTAAGTATATCCTTTAGAGGAACGGGGCTCCTCACTATATATCATCTTGTTTGGTTTATTCCTCGCATTCTAAGTAAGAATAAAACTTTTCCCATGAGCAGAGGAATGTGTTTTAGAGCAAGTAGCATTCGGCTCTTTGAACCTTTTCACGACTTTTCTCATAGCCTTTCTAACATCTGTGTCAATTACAGCTTGGAGATTAACTCCATTAACCTTGAGGTTCACATTTGTTGCATCAATAGCATTTGTCGCATCATTAGTATCGCGACTGTTGTTTGTCTGATCCGAGTTTCTATACTCGAAGCTTGGTACTAAACATCCAATTAAACAATTGCTTAGTTGCATAACAATAGCTAGTCATCATCCTGACGACCTATCATACATTAGCCATGGTGTCATTAAACCATACAGGCTAATAGAGTATGAACATTCCTAATGAATGTTATTTGATTGTATATCATTTATATTTAGCCTAGGTCACAAAAGGACCCTCAATGGCATTTAGGGTTTGGACCGAGTCCATTACCTTTTTGATGGGGGATCAAAAATGTCACAATTGTCTTTGTCATATTGACGATTTTGGATAGCTCGAAAGCTCGCCACAAGGAATTTTAAATTATGAAACATAATTTCATCATGAAGGACATATAGATGCAGTACATAGGCTTGTTAAGAAGGACATTTATAGCCATAAGGCACGAAGGCCTTGTCGCAAAGGACACATAGCATATGGCACAAAAGGCCCGTCACAGAGGACATTAATATATAAACCGCAATCGTTTATGATCAGGGGTTGTAAGGTTTGAACCTAGTTCTTTACCTTCGGCAAAGAGTCATAGACTACATCTGGCATTGCTTTGAAAGACAATTTATTTTGCCACATAGGTCCATCAACGGACATCACAAATGGATGTTTATACATATATATAATTATCGTATTTGAGGATATTAGTCATGATCTTATCGATCTTATAGACTATAAGGCTTGGGCATTGCCCATCACCCTTGACGGTGAACCATAACGGTCACATTTGTCAATGTCACTAATGGACAGTATAGTATATAGCCCATAAACATCACTAAGGGATGTTAAATAATATGATCATCGTATCAGATGATATTAGTCATGATCGCATTGATCATATAGACTATTATGCTTGGACATAGTCCTATATCTTTAGACAAGGGGTCATAGACCACAACTGTCGTTGTCTTATTGGACAACAAGTTTAGCCCGTAGGCACTTCATCGCTAACGGATGTTTATATTTTGATCATCACATTGATGATACTTGTCATGATCTAATTCGATCATATAGGCTTTAAGGCTTGGACATAGTCCAAATACCTTGACGGCTAGTGTGGTCTCTCAAGTCACGCTGCCAGGAGTGTTAACATGTTCTTAGATGTTAACAAGGATTAATTTGTCTTAATGATTACATAATATTGCCATGATCGCATTGATCATTTAGGTTTGGAGGCTTAAACATAATTCACCACCTCTGGACAGAAGGGGTATCTCCCTTAACTATCATAGTAGAAGGAATAATTATCCTTAACTACCAAAAGTTTTGGCCAACTAATGTGGACTTGCCACTTGGCAGGAGTAAACCATTAAGAAGATCTTTTGAAAATATTTAGCAGATCGATAAAGTTCGAATAAAATTGATACTAGTGTTTGATAAAGGACGAAATGAATACCTATATAAAATTTTCAAAACTTCCCATAAATCATTAAGAAATCAACAATAATGCCTTAAACAGGACTTTTAGTATCTTATTTGTCCACGGAGGACTAAAAGGAAAATATAAGTCCGTATGGGGACTATCAAAGTATTATAAGTCCGTATAGGGACTATATTGAAACAATTCGCCCATGAAGGATCTATAATGAAATGTCATGTTCACTAAGGGACTATAGTGAAGTCTCATGTCCACAAGGGACTTTTTTGAAATCTCGTGTCCACGAAAGGACTATTCTGAAATAGTATCTTCCCAAAGGGATTTAAATAAAATACATGTCCATAAAAGGACTTATATTGATACAGCATGCGCACAAAAAGGGCTTTGCTGAACAGATGTCCTTATAGGGACTTAAATCAAAAGATGTGTTCATATAGGGATTATAATAAACAATTGTCCATACTGGGACTACATAGAAAAGATGGGTCCTCGTAGGGACTTTAAAGTAATAATAGTCTACGCGGGTACGGAAGGAGAAATATAAGTCCACATAAGGACTATAAGGTATTTCAACCTTGGGACAATAGTGAAACGATATGTCCTCGAAAGGACTTTGATGATTTATTATATTCGTCAGGAGGCTTTGATGAAATAACACGTCTACAAAATATTTTTAATGAAATAACATGTTTACAAAAAGATTTTATTGAAATAACACGTCCATGTAAGGACTATAATGGAGTATAATGTCCATGAAAGGACTATTTTGAAGTATGATGTCCTCGAAGGGACTATTATTGAAATATAATGCCCTTGAAAGGACTATTATTGAAATATAATGTCCATGAAGGGACTATATTGTAATATAATGCTCATGAAGAGACTATTTTGAAACATAACGTCCTCGAAGGGACTATGATAATTAAATGCCCATACAGGGAATTAGAGGTAAAACGAAATATAATGGAAGAAGGGTCTTCTAATGCCTTCCCTGCTTTATTCCGATGGTTTCTCTTCTATGTTTACCGTATGCGGTAGTGATACTGAAGATCTTAGTGAATAAAGAAAACGTTTGAATTCAGTGTCCGTTGCTAGAAGTAGGGTTCAAAGATTTAATGATTGAAAATTTTAAAAATCGGGTCACGGATTGGGTTTTGTCTGGTATAGTCCAAGTCTGGAATTTCAAAACTCGGAGGTAGGAAATAGGGATTAATAGCATCCACATGTATTATCTTTAATATGGGAGCCTCAGGGACCTTCTGGTATGGACTCCGATGTCTGGTTAAGAGTTTAAATAGGTTTGATTTTGGGAATAGGTCCATAAAGGTCTTTCCTCCAACTGGTTGAACGCTTATCCTAGCCGTGGTACGAGGCTTGGCATTTCTAGGCTTCGGATGTGGAGAATTTTTCATCAACGGCTTCTTTGCCTGGCGACATAATCAAAAAACATAAAATCGAGAACAATGTTTACTTAATAGGGATGAGAGCATTCCTATGTTAAGTCTAGACTCGGAAGGTCTAAGGAATATGCTACTGTGTCATTTGAGATTAAACACTAAAGGCTAGTGTTTAACTCACTCAAACGTTGGCTTTGATACCAACCTGTCACACCCCGATATTTCCACATATGACCGGTGGGCCCGGTGGGGAGTATCGTGACGTAGTTGATATCATCATAGTCAAATATACACAATTTAATGCACAGCGGAAGTCTAGCAAGAAAATATTAATACAAACCGAAATGCAAAGTATAATAAACTATTATACAAACGGTTGTGAGTGGATCCACAGGCGGATCTAAAGTAGAATACACATTATTGTTCAACAGACTTTAAGCACTAAGAATTTGCAAGATTCCTTAATTAGAGCTCAGGAGCTTCCAACCAATTTCGCGTAGTACCTACCACTTAGTCTTTTTGAGAATACGTCAGTTTACACTGGTAAATACAATTAACTGACTCTTTTGAAAAGTGTTTATAAAATTGATTTAAATGCACAAGGCATAAATATTCTTTTATAACTTGGGACAATTATTAAAATTAATCTTGTATACAGATTTATATGTTTGTCGTACGTTCAGGATCCGGGATAGAAGCTGGAACAAGATTAATAGACACACCACATAATATAAACCCACGGCGAGTTATCCTCAACAGGCGGGTATATCTTTTTACATACGCAATGTCAGGTGTATGCCTACACTCCGTGCTTATGTCGTGGCCATTTTAATGAATGAGCCAAGGATATCCAGGACACGGTCATTAACCCCCCAAAGGCTTAGATCAAATAAAATTGATTAAAACGGGTTATCTCAATTATTTAACCACTAATCGATTAAAGATTCAATACCCGACCAAGCGGTATTATTAAATACCGTATCCCAAGCCCGTATAAGGGAAAAATAAGTTAAAAGTATTTACCTGAGCTAAAATGTAATTTATTCTCAGCCGTATATTCTAATCAGCAAGTGTAGGTAGCTTTTAATGGGCTCCTAATCTGAAACAAATGTTTTAATATCCTATTAGCTTCCTAACGGGTCTCATTTAAGTTATAACTTAAACCGGTTAGTTTTTAAGGAAGGTTTACGGTACAAAACGCAAGATTAAGCGAAAACCGGATTAGAATGTGATTTAGACCCAACAAGTATGAAGACTTGTATAAAATGGGTAAACTAAATACATTCTGGATTTTGAAGTAAAAATGATAAGGTTTGACCCGTTTCGGTTAATTTATGAAAACTATTTACATAAACCGTACCGAACGCTTATATGCATAACAGGTAACCAAATGAGTCATGTACAAGTTCCATAAGTTATCATGCTTAAAATATGTTGTGATATCAGTAGGATATCTGCCATTATGCCCAAAACGAATTTAAAACCAATTTAAGCCCTGTAAGGGTATTTTGGTCATTTTATAGTTTATAAAAAGGTTAAATAGGAAACTGAGGTTCTGGTCTAAAATAATAAGTAAAAATATTTAGTTCATCAAGTTACATCAGTAAGATATCACACATATGTGAAATTTATCTTTTATGGCCAAACTATGCACCGTAGGGGCATTTTGGTCATTTCACATAAGCTTTAAGGTCAAATTTGGAAATCTGAGTTCAAGACTTATACTTACTGTTAAAGTATAAAAAAATATTTATAAAATCAGTAGGTAACAAGTCTTAGGCGTCGAATATGGTTTCAAACCATACTATGCGCCTAATTTGCGTAAAAGTTGGTATATTGACGATATTTGAGATGTTTATAAAATCTTGAAGTCCTGATCAGTTTCTAAAGCTCAAAATACTTTATTTAACATATGAAATCAGTAGGAAAAGGTTTGGTATCAAAATGATATGTAAAACTCATTTTATTAGCGAAAATGGCATTATCGTCAATACCGAATTTGCACTAGAACTCTATGTTATGATTAATATAAAATTTGACAAAAATTTCCAAAAATCCCTAAATATTATATCTTAACAGTAGGTAGCAAGTTTGGTGCCAAAAATTGGGTTTAAATGTGATTTATGCCAAAAATGCCATTAAATTAATAAAAAGCTTTAGTTTTACGATACCGTGCATAACTTTCATTCTAGACCAGAAATGTGACATCTGTGCTTGTCTTATCATTGTACAAACTCTGAACAATCCAATATTAATAAAAAAATGTGTTTTGATCCCAATGTTTGTTATTTATGTTTGACATTATGCACATTTTGATTTTTGATTTTTGTTCGATTTTAAACTCTATATCGCTTTCTGGGAAGTTATACGCAAACTGATGTGTAAACGCAATCAGTTTAATGCGAAAAACACTCCAAAACAGCAGCATAAGCTTAACATACCTTAAATAACCTTTACCTAACTTAAAATAAGTTTTAGAAGGCTTGGTATGGCAAAAACAAGTTTATTCGCTCACAAGGACTATTTGCGTCAACTTGCAAAAGTCTGCCGTTTCGTAAGGCAACGTACAGTACGGAACTTGATCATAATCTAAACATACCATATATAACCTAAACATAGCTTAGAAATAAGCTTTGGGTAGTTCGGTGTGCGAAAATATGCTTATTTGATCTTACAGGGACTAAAAGTGTCAAAAACGACGTAAGTTTGCATTTTCGCGCATATCTTACGTTCTGACCACATCTGGGCATCCAAAATTTTCGTACACACTAAAATATTTTTATTTTAGTGACCAGCATGCAAAAATACCGCTCGTCGCTTAATTTGGTTCGTTTTCGCGTCCGTTTGAGTTTCGTCGTAACTTAACGAATAACGTGACGGTACGACCAAACGAGCCGACATCTGAGAGTTTTCCGAGCATATTTTGAGTCCTCTAAACTTTATTGACCTTGTAGAGCCTTGAAAATGGCTTAACGGGGGTCAAAAGTGCCTAAAATGGGCTTAAAATAGTGCATGGACTAAAGCTGTAATATTCAAAACGTTGCTGAGCTGACATGGGACGCGAGCCGCGTAGCCCAGTCTCATCCTCTACGTGGGCCGCGTGGCCTGGTACTGGCAGAAAACGTGTTTTTTGAGCAGATCAGCTGTTTCCTTGTATTTTCTTGCAACTTTCTTGTGTAGTAACCAAGTTTAAGTGTTCCCCAACTCCCTCAATCATATCCTAACATGTGTAGGGCTGGGATCATTGCTTGATCACCACACAAAATGATCTTGATGGCTCTTGATTCCTATAAATTGCCATGCAATTTCCTCATTTCAACTCACACTTGATCTAAATTCTCTAAGTTGTTGTTTTATAACTTCATACCTGAGAATTATAAGATCAAGTTCAAGCAAGGACCTTTTGTAAGCATTCCTTCATTCTTTTATTGCTTTCTAGCTTAAAAAGTCAAACAGTGTTTGACTTTCAGTTTGACCAGTCATTGGTCAAAGCAAAGTTCGTTTGAACTTTGTAACGTGATTGTAATCAAGATGGTTATAATCCTTAGCGATTATACCTACTGATTACCACGTTAACTAGGCGTAGTGACGAGTCAAAGTTTCGGTCAAAATGCGTTTTAGCACGCATTTTGCCACGGAACTACTTTTAGGTATCAAAACATTTTGTTTTGATACCAAATCAGTTTTCTAAGTTAGTTAAACATGTTTAACTCATCACTATTAGTTTAGTGCTTGTTTAGGGTCGTAAGTTAAGCGGTCTAGACAACCGCTTAGACTTTCGAACCCGACCCGTTTGGTCGATCATTAGGATCCGACCAAGCATGTTTTGTGATCATAGTTGCATAGGGAATAACCTCTGAGGTTATACCTTATGATCACATAGGATTGGTTAGTCATTTGTTAGTTAGCTTATATGCCCATAGGAAATGACCAAAACGCCCTTTTAAAGCATAAATCCGTGTTTTGCATATGTGAACATATTTAGGGATAATTGGGCATGTAAGACTTGACATAGCACATAGTTAACCATTCGAACATAGTTTTACGCTAACGACGCATTATAGTAGCTTATACTACCATAATGGGTCGAAACGGGTCAAAAGCACATAGGTAGACTTTCAAATCAGAATGTAAGGTCTATTAAATCATGCCATATGAGTTCAAATCCTCATTTGATTTATAGAACCTCATTCTATCCTATCTCCCGATTTAGGATCCGATTATTAACATAGTTACCAATATTTGGTTCTGGTTGATTCATGATCCATGGAGCCTTATTTGGTCTTATTCTCAAGATTATTACGCAATCCCAAGTGAGTACATAGTTCCCCTCTTTTACCGCTTTCAAATATTTTGGGGTGAAACACTTGTGCTTACATGTTACTTTCATGCTTTCGTTGCTTTTATGACATAATCATGCTAGTTTCATCTAGTACACATATAGTACATGCTTTCAATTACGTTTTGCTATGTATGTTTACTTAGCATGCTAGCACATCGATTTCATAAACATCTTTGCTATGTATGTTTACTTAGCATGCTAGCACATTGATTTCATGAACATTTCTACTATGTATGTTTACTTAGCATACTTAGTACATGGTTTTCACATGCTACATTGGTTATGACATTTGGTATGTTTAATCGGAACAATAATACATTCATTAACATTAGCTACGCCGCTCGGTAGTATGTAATGGTACCATAGGAATTGACAACTCTCGTTTCCGACTTCCTAGGTTTGATTGGAAGTTGGAAATGACAGAATCCGATATACATAACTTAGATGAACCTTTAATTTGTTTAAAGGTTTGTCGCCACAGTCGCAATGCTTGAATGTATGCGAATAAACAATACTGCATAAATGTTTGTAATCATAAAGCATTGTTTTATGAAAAACATAACATTTGATTTAAACTTGGGTTTATTCAAAAGCATTGTTTTGTACATTTTCCTACGGGGTTGAGTAACTACTAGTTATTCACCGTACATAACATTGAGTTTCACATTAACATTTTCACGTAGTTAAGTAGATATTTTCTACTTGCTATGCATTACATTTGTTTATACATGACACATTTCACACATGACATTGTACATGGTTTATACATAAACATTTTAACATTAAACAAGACATTTTGGTTGGTTATTGATAAGTGACTTATGTAACGGGGCTATGTGTTATATGGTAAAAACATGGTGGATACGCCGCTGGTACTTCCTATATATAAGTGGTTTTATTGTATTTCACATTGTTGCGTTATCTAAGCCACTTGACAAAGACATAAAACATTTTTCACAAGGACATAACATTTTTATACAAAGTAAACATTTTATACAAATTCACTTTTACTTGGTTATTCATTTAACCATGCATATTTCTTTCATATCATTTGATTTTCATATCGATTTTCACATAATTTCATAAAAGAAAACATTTTACAAGGTTCATGACTACTTTTTGTTAAACCCTTCTTTAAACTACAAGTCATGAATCTTGCATAAACAAAACCTATGTATCTCACAAGCATTTTTATGCTGACGTACCTATTTTCACATGTGTTTCAGGTGCTAATGCATGATGATGCTTGTGCTACACTTAGGCAGGACTTGGGCCTTAGTGACTTAAAAGACAATTATTATGTTATGTTTTATTTAAATTCCAAGACAATGTAAACTTTAATTCTAATAATACATAAGTTTAATTACCATGGTTGTTGAAACAATAATTCTGTCGCATCACTCCCCGACGTTTTCGCTGCGGTTTGTTGTTTTAACGCGGTCGGGGTGTGACAGAAAAGTTGGTATCAGAGCCAATGGTTATAGGGAATTAGGTTATTAGTAATGCTTTGACCTAGACTATAACTTTCTAGGACTCTAACACAAGTTTACTTGTGTTTAGATCTTAAAACAATACACGTCACCTATCCTTAGGTGATTTCCAAAACATGAACATAAAATTCCAAAATGATTTTGAAATCAATCATCTATCCTTAGATGATTTCTTTTGGCCATATGCCTTCCAAAATTTCAAAATCTCGTCAAAGTTTGGGTCTAAATAATGTGAACACGTGCAAACTGGAAGAGTGAATGCCTGTACCCTGAGTTTTCTGTCTAAGGCTAGAGTGTTCGTACAAATCCGCAGTATCGGACCAGTCACTCTTACCTGGGAACTCTTGGGGTGAGTGTTCACTTATAGGCGAGCATGTCTTCGGTGATACATTATTATGACCTATTTACTTTGATTTGTCACTGTGTGTCAACTGTTTGTTATGAGGTAACGAACAAATGACCACCATCAACCACAAGTGCAATGCCTCATTTGCACAAACTGTGGCAAGTCTGGTCATCTTGCAAACACCTGCTGATTTGCTCCAAATCAAAATCAGGGAGCCCAAAACCAAGCTGCACAAAACCCTGCCCAGAATCCTGCACCACCTCACTATCCGCCTAGTTCATGTTTCAACTGTGGGGATCTGACCCACTACAGAAACAACTGCCCGAGGTTGGCAAACGCAAATCAGGCACAGGCTCGTGGTAGAGTTTTTAACCTGAATGCAAACGAGGCACGTGCGGATAACGAAGTGGTGAATGGTAAGTTCCTTGTTAACAACCATCCTGCTTCTGTTCTATTTGATTCGGGTGCCGATAAGAGTTTTGTGTCCTTAGCTTTTGAGCCTTTGCTTTCGATGACTAGAACAAAACTAGGAAAGCCCTTGACAGTAGAAGTAGCTAGTGGTGAACCTGTTGTACTCGAATCTGTTCTTCGAAATTGCCAGTTGAACCTTAATAACCATATTTTCCCTATTGACCTCACACCGATGCAACTCGGGAGCTTCGATGTAATAGTAGGAATGGATTGGTTATCCAAGTACCATGCAGAGGTGGTATGTTTTGAGAAGTTGGTCCGTATACCGCTTTCGACTGGTGAGATCTTAGAAGTTCGTGGGGAGAAACCTGTTAGTAGCCTTAAACTTATGTCTTGCACCCAAGCCCAAAAATACCTACGAAAGAAATATGTTGCTTTCTTGGCACATGTCGTAGAGGAAAAAGGCAAGGGTAAGACTATCCAAGATATCCCTGTTGTTCGGGATTATCCTGAGGTATTTCCTGAAGAATTACCTGGTTTACCCCTGTGTGCCAAGTTGAGTTTCGCATTGATCTTGTGCCTGGCGCAAATCCTATTGCTAAATCACCTTATCGTCTTGCACCGTCTGAGATGCAAGAGTTATCTAAACAGCTTCAGGAGCTTTCTGACAAAGGATTCATCCGTCTGAGCTTTTCCCCTTGGGGCGCTCCTGTCCTATTCGTGAAAAAGAAAGATGGATCTTTCAGGATGTGTATCGATTACCATAAGCTTAACAATCTTACCATCAAGCATCGATATCCCCTACCTCGCATTGACGATCTCTTTGATCACCTACAGGGTGCTACTTGCTTTTCAAAGATTGACCTATGTTCTGGGTATCATCAACTTCGAGTGATCGAAAAAGATATTCCCAAGACAGCTTTTCGTACGAGATATGGTCATTATGAGTTTCCTGTTATGCCTTTTGGTCTAACAAATGCTCCTGCTGTTTTCATGGACTTGATGAATAGGGTTTGTAAGCCTTATTTGGACAAGTTCATCATCGTTTTCATTGATGACATTTTGAGCTATTCTAAGACTCGAGCTGATCATGAGCAACATCTTCGTCTTACAATGGAGCTTCTAAAGAAAGAACAACTTTTCGCCAAATCCTCCAAGTGCGAATTCTGGCTTAAGGAAGTTCAATTTTGGGGCACATTGTCAACGAACAAGGTATTCATGTAGATCCCACCAAAATCAGCGTGATTAAGGATTGGGATACACCTACTACTCCTACCGAGGTTCGTCCATTTCTTGGTCTAGCGGGTTATTACCGCCGTTTCATTGAAAACTTCTCCAAGATTGTGGTCCCTCTCACTGCTCTAACTCAAAAGAATAAGCCTTTTGAGTGGGGATCCAAACAGGAAGAAGCTTTCCAGACCTTGAAACGGAAACTTTGTGATGCACCTATTCTATCTTTGCCTAAGGGTAACGACGATTTTGTCGTGTACTGTGATGCATCCAACTTAGGCCTTGGCTGCGTTCTTATGCAAAGAAACAAAGTCATAGCTTATGCATCAAGACAGTTGAAGGTACACGAGAAAAACTACACGACTCATGATCTTGAGTTAGGTGCAGTAGTTTTTGCTCTCAAAATCTGGAGACACTACCTTTATGGTACAAAGTGTGTAGTGTTTACTGACCACAAAAGTCTCCAGCATATCTTCAATCAGAAAGAACTTAACATGAGGCAACGACGTTGGGTTGAACTCCTAAACGACTACGATTGCGAAATTCGCTACCATCCTGGTAAGGCGAATGTCGTCGCTGACGCATTGAGTCGTAAGGGAACGTGTCAAGCTTCACTGTGTTCAGGTTCGATCTGACACTCAAACCCACATTTCTCAGGCTCAACATACTTGTGTTACACAAGACTTGATGGGTAAAGAATTACCATGTCACATCAAGCCTGAGCTTGAACTGAGAGACTTTGGGATATTCTATTTCATGGGCCGTTTGTGGGTCCCAAGCCCGTACAAGGGAAAAATAAGTTAAAAGTATTTACCTGAGCTAAAATGTAATTTATTCTCAGCCGTATATTCTAATCAGCAAGTGTAGGTAGCTTTTAATGGGCTCCTAATCTGGAACGAATGTTTTAATATCCTATTAGATTCCTAACGGGTCTCATTTAAGTTATAACTTAGACCGGTTAGTTTTTAAGAAAGGTTTACGGTATAAAACGCAAGATTAAGCAAAAACCGGATTAGAATGTGATTTAGACCCAACAAGTATGAAGACTTGTATAAAATGGGTAAACTAAATACATTCTGGATTTTGAAGTAAAAATGATAAGGTTTGACCCGTTTCGGTTAATTTATGCAAACTAGTTACATAAACCGTACCGAATGCGTATATGCATAACAGGTAACCAAATGAGTCATGTACAAGTTCCATAAGTTGTCATGCTTAAAATATGTTGTGATATCAGTAGGATATCTTCCATTATGCCCAAAACGAATTTAAAACCAATTTAAGCCCTGTAAGGGTATTTTGGTCATTTTATAGTTTATAAAAAGGTTAAATAGGAAACTGAGGTTCTGGTCTAAAATAATAAGTAAAAATATTTAGTTCATCAAGTTACATCAGTAAGATATCACACATATGTGAAATTTATCTTTTATGGCCAAACTATGCACCGTAGGGGCATTTTGGTCATTTCACATAAGCTTTAAGGTCAAATTTGGAAATCTGAGTTCAAGACTTATACTTACTGTTAAATTATAAAAAAATATTTATAAAATCAGTAGGTAACAAGTCTTAGGCGTCGAATATGGTTTCAAACCATACTATGCGCCTAATTTGCGTAAAAGTTGGTATATTGACGATATTTGAGATGTTTATAAAATCTTGAAGTCCTGATCAGTTTCTAAAGCTCAAAATACTTTATTTAACATATGAAATCAGTAGGAAAAGGTTTGGTATCAAAATGATATGTAAAACTCATTTTATTAGCGAAAATGGCATTATCGTCAATACCGAATTTGCACTAGAACTCTATGTTATGATTAATATAAAATTTGACAAAAATTTCCAAAAATCCCTAAATATTATATCTTAACAGTAGGTAGCAAGTTTGGTGCCAAAAATTGGGTTTAAATGTGATTTATTCCAAAAATGCCATTAAATTAATAAAAAGCTTTAGTTTTACGATATCGTGCATAACTTTCATTCTAGACCAGAAATGTGACATCTGTGCTTGTCTTATCATTGTACAAACTCTGAACAATCCAATATTAATAAAACAATGTGTTTTGATCCCAATGTTTGTTATTTATGTTTGACATTATGCACATTTTGATTTTTGTTCGATTTTAAACTCTATATCGCTTTCTGGGAAGTTATACGCAAACTGATGCGTAAACGCGATTAGTTTAACACGACAAACACTCCAAAACAGCAACATAAGCTTAACATACCTTAAATAACCTTTACCTAACTTATAAATAAGTTTTAGAAGGCTTGGTTTGGCAAAAACAAGTTTATTCGCTCACAAGGACTATTTGCGTCAACTTGCAAAAGTCTGCCGTTTCGTAAGGCAACGTACAGTCTGGAACTTGATCATAATCTAAACATACCATATATAACCTAAACATATCTTAGAAATAAGCTTTGGGTGGTTCGGTGTGCGAAAATATGCTTATTTGATCTTACAGGGACTAAAAGTGTCAAAAACGACGCAAGTTTGCATTTTCGCGCATATCTTACGTTCTGACCACATCTGGACATCCAAAATTTTCGTACACACTAAAATATTTTTATTTTAGTGATCGGCATGCAAAAATACCACTCGTCGCTTAATTTGGTTCGTTTTCGCGTCCGTTTGAGTTTCGTCGTAACTTAACGAATAACGTGACCGTACGACCAAACGAGCCGACATCCGAGAGTTTTCCGAGCATATTTTGAGTCCTTTAAACTTTATTGACCTTGTAGAGCCTTGAAAATGGCTTAACGGGGGTCAAAAGTGCCTAAAATGGGCTTAAAATAGTGCATGGACTAAAGCTGTAATATTCAAAACGTTGCTGAGCTGACATGGGACGCGGGACGCGTAGCCCAGTCTCATCCTCTACGCGGGCCGCGTGGCCTGGTACTGGCAGAAAACGTGTTTTTTGAGCAGATCAGTTGTTTCCTTGTATTTTCTTGCAACTTTCTTGTGTAGTAACCAAGTTTAAGTGTTCCCCAACTCCCTCAATCATATCCTAACATGTGTAGGGCTGGGATCATTGCTTGATCACCACACAAAATGATCTTGATGGCTCTTGATTCCTATAAATAGCCATGCAATTTCCTCATTTCAACTCACACTTGATCTAAATTCTCTAAGTTGTTGTTTTATAACTTCATACCTGAGAATTATAAGATCAAGTTCAAGTAAGGACCTTTTGTAAGCATTCCTTCATTCTTTTATTGCTTTCTAGCTTAAAAAGTCAAACAGTGTTTGACTTTCAGTTTGACCAGTCATTGGTCAAAGTAAAGTTCGTTTGAACTTTGTAACGTGATTGTAATCACGATGGTTATAATCCTTAGCGATTATACCTACTGATTACCACGTTAACTAGGCGTAGTGACGAGTCAAAGTTTCGGTCAAAATGCGTTTTAGCACGCATTTTGCCACGGAACTACTTTTAGGTATCAAAACATTTTGTTTTTATACCAAATCAGTTTTCTAAGTTAGTTAAACATGTTTAACTCGTCACTATTAGTTTAGTGCTTGTTTAGGGTCGTAAGTTAAGCGGTCTAGACAACCGCTTAGACTTTCGAACCCGACCCGTTTGGTCGATCTTTAGGATCCGACCAAGCATGTTTTGTGATCATAGTTTCATAGGGAATAACCTCTGAGGTTATACCTTATGATAACATAGGATTGGTTAGTCATTTGTTAGTTAGCTTATATGCCCATAGGAAATGACCAAAACGCCCTTTTAAAGCATAAATCCGTGTTTTGCATATGTGAACATATTTTTGACATGTAATCTGATTTAGTAACATATTTAGGGATAATTGGGCATGTAAGACTTGACATAGCACATAGTTAACCATCCGAACATAGTTTTACGCTAACGACGCATTATAGTAGCTTATACAACCATAATGGGTCGAAACGGGTCAAAAGCACATAGGTAGACTTTCAAATCAGAATGTAAGGTCTATTAAATCATGCCATATGAGTTCAAATCCTCATTTGATTTATAGAACCTCATTCTATCCTATCTCCCGATTTAGGATCCGATTATTAACATAGTTACCTATATTAGGTGCCGGTTGATTCGTGATCCTTGGAGCCTTATTTGGTCTTATTCTCAAGATTATTACGCAATCCCAAGTGAGTACATAGTTCCCCTCTTTTACCGCTTTCAAATATTTTGGGGTGAAACACTTGTGCTTACATGTTACTTTCATGCTTTCATTGCTTTTATGACATAATCATGCTAGTTTCATCTAGTACACATATAGTACATGCTTTCAATTACGTTTTGCTATGTATGTTTACTTAGCATGCTAGCACATCGATTTCATAAACATCTTTGCTATGTATGTTTACTTAGCATGCTAGCACATTGATTTCATGAACATTTCTACTATGTATGTTTACTTAGCATACTTAGTACATGGTTTTCACATGCTACATTGGTTATGACATTTGGTATGTTTAATCGGAACAATAATACATTCATTAACATTAGCTACGCCGCTCGGTAGTATGTAATGGTACCATAGGAATTGACAACTCCCGTTTCCGACTTCCTAGGTTTGTTTGGAAGTTGGAAATGACAGAATCCGATATACATAACTTAGATGAACCTTTAATTTGTTTAAAGGTTTGTCGCCACAGTCGCGAGGCTTGAATGTATGCGAATAAACAATACTGCATAAATGTTTGTAATCATAAAGCATTGTTTTCTGCAAAACATAACATTTGATTTAAACTTGGGTTTATTCAAAAGCATTGTTTTGTACGTTTTCCTACGGGTTGAGTAACTACTAGTTATTCACCGTACATAACATTGAGTTTCACATTAACATTTTCACGTAGTTAAGTAGATACTTTCTACTTGCTATGCATTACATTTGTTTATACATGACACATTTCACACATGACATTGTACATGGTTTATACATAAACATTTTAACATTAAACAAGACATTTTGGTTGGTTATTGATAAGTGACTTATGTAACGGGCTATGTGTTATATGGTAAAAGCATGGTGGATACGCCGCTGGTACTTCCTATATATAAGTGTTTTTATTGTATTACACATTGTTGCGTTATCTAAGCCACTTGACAAAGACATAAAACATTTTTCACAAGGACACAACATTTTTATACAAAGTAAACATTTTATACAAATTCACTTTTACTTGGTTATTCATTTAACCATGCATATTTCTTTCATATCATTTGATTTTCATATCGATTTTCACATAATTTCATAAAAGAAAACATTTTACAAGGTTCATGACTACTTTTTGTTAAACCCTTCTTTAAACTACAAGTCATGAATCTTACATAAACAAAACCTATGTATCTCACAGGCATTTTATGCTGACGTACCTATTTTCACATGTGTTTCAGGTGCTAATGCATGATGATGGTTGTGCTACACTTAGGCAGGACTTGGGCCTTAGTGACTTAAAAGACAATTATTATGTTATGTTTTATTTAAATTCCAAGACAATGTAAACTTTAATTCTAATAATACAAAAGTTTAATTACCATGGTTGTTGAAACAATAATTCTGTCGCATCACTCCCCGACGTTTCCGCCGCGGTTTGTTGTTTTAACGCGGTCGGGGTGTGACAAGAAACGGATGTCAAATTTTTAGGACATACTTATAATTCAGTAACGAAGATTTTTGTCCACTCACATTTCCAAAAATTTCGTTTTTGTATCAAAAGGGCATAATGGTCAACTTTTAAGCATTTAACGGAAACATGCAATGCACTAAGATTTCTAAGGGACCATGTAGTATGACCTCAAAGGGTTATACTAATATATAATAAGGTTCTAAAGGAACCCTAAGGCATAACTAAACTAAGCTAATTCGGGTCAGAACTAAAAGTCAAAGCAAAAGTCTACTTTTGCGACTTTCGGTTGCGAACCGAGCCTAAACTCAGAATTGTCGGGTTGAAGATGCCTAGACATATTCAATTAATATTTACCAAGTTATTAAAGTGACAAAACTGATTTTATAGCTTCTACATTACCGGTTATAAATTTTATTTAAAAACTGACCCGTTTGACTTTTATTTTAATTATTTTGACCCGACAATTAACTAAGTAAACGTGATAATTAGGAGGTGCCCTTTTGAGGGTTTAATACCTACCTAATTACGATCACGTAGCCATGTTCGTTGCAAACAATGGCTTGAACGTTTATGGTCTAACTAAAAGTCAAAGCGTTTATCGTAAACGCTTGACTTTTTGGCTTTAAACGCCAAATAAAACAAGCTAGTCATGAAAGGACACTTACAATGGTCCCATGGACTGAATAGAGGTTCCAAAAATGTTTAGGATCCCCTTTGGAATTGAGAGATAGCAGATTTGAATGAATTGGTGCAAGTGAAATGAAGAAATCTTGGCCTATTTATAGATTTTGGAGGGCTCTTGGATGATCAACAAGTGTTGAGGGAGTCCCTAGGATTGATACAGGTGTATACCAGATTTAGAAATCAGTATAACAGCCCATAGTTTCGATTTTTAATAGTTTGGAAATGGATATGAGTGGTGGCCAAGCAATAAAATGGAAAAGAAAAGAAAAAAAATAACATGTGCTGCTGTTGGGCAGCCTCGCGGCTAGGGGTGCAAACGATCCGAGCCGAGCCCGAGCTCGGCCAGGCTCGAGTTCGAGCTCGAGCTCGATTAACTTATGAGAGCTCGGGCTCGAGCTCAGCTCGATTCGAGCTTTGTTTTCAAAGCTCGAGCTCGGCTCGTTTGTATTTTATCAAGCTCAAGCTCGGCTCGGGCTCGGCTCGTTTATTATCTATTAATTAGTATATTAAATAAAAATAATATAAATAATATACTTTTTAGGCTTGCGAGCTCGATAAGTAAAGCTCGGGCTCGGGCTCGTTTACTAAATAAGCTTATTTTTAGGTTCGAGGTCGGCTTGTAAACAAGTTTAAATCAGCTCGGCTCGTTTACACTAAGGCTCGATAAGGCTCGACGAGCCTAACGAGCTTCACATGTGAGGCTTGAGCTCGGGCTCGATAAACAAACGAGCTTTGTTTTGAGGCTCAAGCTCGGCTCAGGCTCGATAAGGCTCGGCTCGTTTCGAGCTTTTTCTCGAGCCGATCTCGAGTAGCTCGCGAGTCGCTCGGCTTGTTTGCACCCCTACTCGCGGCCCGCGAAGGTGTGCGGCCCAGTGGGTCGCGGCCCGCCAGGGCGTAGTCCAACCCGGAAACAACTTTCAGAAAATGACAGATCAGTCCCTGCCTTCAAATACATGCTTTTAAACTTTCATAAACTACCAGAACAGTCCCTGTACTAGTTATAATCCCTTCTTGACTTTCAATTATGGCCAGATCAGTCCCTATTATGTTTTAAACATTAATTAACTTATATAAATGACATAAATGGCACAAAACTTATGTATCTGTTATATTATGTTAATATATGATACATAAACTTCTAATGGCCCTTCTGGCACATCCGGTAGTATGACCGGTCATCACGGAGTTCCCGGTTCTTTTAAAAGATCACCCTAAAGTGTAGATTTGCGCATTGACGCCTTTAACCCCTTTATTCGCGAATTCGCGCGCATCATCGCGAAACGGTATAGAATTCTTACATGGCCAATATTAAATACTTCCGAGGGTATGAATGAACATTGTGGAGTTTCTGGTTCGTTCAAAAGGCCTCTCTAAGGCGTAGTTTCGCTAGTCGTCGCTTTTAGTCCTTTAATCGCACAAAGTAGCGCGTAATACCGTTCGACGATATCTAAGCCTTTTGTGGCCCATATTGAGTATTCCCAAGCATGTAATTAAATATTACGACGTTCCCATTCTCTTAAATGGTCATCCAAATGCGTAGATTTAAAAGTTGACACTTTTGGTCCCTCTAACTTGCAAACTTGCACGCAACATCACTTATTCGCTTAAAAGCCTTATATGGCCGATATTTGGCATTCCCGAGAGTGTAATCAATTATTATGAAGCTCTCGGTTTGTTAAAAGGTCACTCAAAGGTAAGAATTAACATGTTGACGCTTTTAACCCTTCGTTGCGCAAACTTTCAAATAAATATGCAAATGGCTTCTCTCGACCAGCGAGCGGCTTAATTCTAAATTGAATACCGTATATTGTTATTCAGAGGCTTAGTTTAAGCATGTTAACACTTTTAGTCCTTCTATATTCAAAGTTTTTTACTTTTCGTAAAATTAGTCCTTTATAGTCAACGTTTGACTTCATTAGGGTCTAGTACACGTGTCAACTCATCATTGGTCGTGATTTTACGAGGTGATACATCAATATGCACTTCATCCACAGGGATGATAACTGTTTCCTGAGTTGGGCTTTTCTTCAGGTTTGATACATGAAATGTATCGTGAACGCCGTTTAGTTCCTCTGGTAATTCCAACTTATATGCTACAGTACCAACCCTTTCCAATATCCTGAATGGCCCAATGTAACGTGGGTTCAACTTGCCATGCTTCCCAAATCGTGCTACACCATTCCAAGGTGAGACTTTCAATAAAACCATGTCACCTACTTCGAATTCCAAAGGTTTTCGTCTTTGATCTGCGTAACTCTTTTGTCGATCACGAGCCGCCTTGATGCGTTCTCGGATCTGCATGATCTTATCAGTCGTTTCCTGGACCAGTTCGGGACCAACCGTCTGTCTGTCACCAAAATCTGCCCAACACAACAGTGAGCGGCATTTACGGCCATTGAGAGCTTCGAACGGTGCAACTTGAATACTTGTATGGTAGCTGTTGTTATAGGAAAACTCAACCAGAGGTAGATGAGTATCCCAACTGCCACCCAAATCCATTACACAAGCGCGGAGCATGTCTTCTAGTGTCTAAATAGTTCTTTCGCTCTGTCCATCAGTCTGCGGGTGAAAAGCTGTACTCAGATTCAACTGAGAACCAAAAGATTCTTGAAAGGTTTGCCAAATCCTTGACACAAACCGTCCATCTCTGACTGATATTATCGAGATAGGCACTCCATGACGTGCTACTATCTCTCTGAGGTAAAGCTTAGCTAGCTTCCCTGTGCTATCTTTCTCTCGAATCGGTAGGAAGTGCGCAAACTTTGTTAACCGATCTACTATTACCCATATCTTATCATGTCCTCTAGGAGTCCTGGGTAACTTTGTTATGGAGTCCATTGAAATATGTTCCCACTTCCACATGGGTATTTCCGGCTGTTGCAGAAGACCTGAGCGTTTCTGATACTCGGCCTTTACCTTGGCACATGTTAGGCACTTTCCAACGTAGATGGCAACATCACTCTTGAGTCTTGGCCACCAATAATAATCCTTTAGATCTTGGTACATCTTGTCCGATCCTGGATGGATCGAGTACCTCGACTTACGGGCCTCATAAAAAATAACCTCTCTAATACCACCATAAAGCGGAACCCAAATACGTCCCATAAAATACAAGGTTCCTTCATCGTTAGGCATCAACTTCTTCTCCATTCCTCAGAGACATTCAGCCTTAATGTTCTCTTTATTAAGAGCTTCTTTTTGCGTGGCACGAATACGCAAAGTGAGATCTGTCTGAATAATCATTTCTAAAGCCTGAACCCTTATGGGCTTAATTCTTTCCTTTCGGCTTAAGGCGTCTGCTACCACATTCGCCTTTCCAGGATGATACTTGATTTCGCAGTCATAATCATTTAGCAACTCAACCCAACGTCGTTGTCGCATATTAAGCTCTTTCTGATCAAATATGTGCTGTAGACTTGTGATCCGTGAAAATAGTACATCGAGTACCATACATATAATATCGCCAGATATTCAAAGCAAATAGCACTGCACCTAGCTCCAAATCGTGAGTGGTATAGTTCTTTTCATGGACCTTCAGTTGGTGAGATAAGCGATAACCTTTTGGCGTTGCAATAGCACACAACCCAATCCCTGACGCGAGGCGTCGCAATATACCATGAAGTCTTCCGTGCCTTCGGGTAGGGATAATATCGGTGCATCGCATAGCTTATTCTTGAGCAGCTGAAAGGCTTCTTCTTGCTTATCTCCCCATTCATACTTCTTATCCTTCTGAGTAAGGGAGGTCAACGGTTGAGCTATCTTGGAGAAATTCTCAATGAACCTGCGATAATACCCTGCTAAACCCAAAAACTGTCGGATTTCGGTCGGTGTATTCAGAGTTTCCCAGTTCTTGATTGTTTCAATCTTTGTGGGATCCACATGAATACCATTCTCGTTTACCACGTGACTGAGGAACTGTACTTCACGAATCCAAAACTCGCACTTCGAGAACTTAGCGTAGAGCTTTTCCTTCTTTAGCAGCTCTAGAATGGCTCTGAGGTGTTGCTCATGATCTTCCTTCGTCCACGAGTAAATCAAAATATCATCGATAAAAACGATCACGAATTTAGCGAGATATGGCTTGCACACTTGATTCATCAAATCCATAAATACTGCCGGCGCATTAGTCAATCTGAACGGCATTACCAGAAACTCGGAATGTCCATAACGAGTTCTAAAGGCAGTCTTTGGTATACTTTCCTCTTAAATCCGCAACTGATGATAACCCGATCGAAGATCAATCTTGGAATAGTAGCTTGATCCTTGCAGTTGGTCGAATAAATCATCAATCCTCGGCAAGGGATACCGATTCTTGATGGTTAACTTGTTCAGCTCCCGGTAGTCGATGCACATTCGAAAGCTACCATCCTTCTTCTTGACGAACAACACTGGAGCTCCCTAAGGCGAGAAGCTCAGCCTTATAAATCCCTTGTCCAATAACTCCTGAAGCTACGTGGATAACTCTTGCATCTCTGAAGGCGCAAGTCTATAAGGTGCCTTGGCCACAGGCGCGGCGCCTGGAACCAAGTCAATGCGGAACTCGACTTGTCGTTGCGGAGGTAATCTTGGAAAGTCTTCAGGGAAGACCTCAGGATATTCCCTTACTATAGGGATATCTTCAATCTTCGGCTCTTCAGCTTCCTTATCCATGATATGAGCTAAGAAGGCAACGCATCCTTTACGTAGACACTTCTGTGCTTTCATACAACTGATGATTCGCAAGGGCGTATCATGCTTCTCTCCGTGAATCATGATCGTTTCCTCATTCGCCATAGGAATGCGAATGATCTTCTCATGGCACACAATCTCTGCACGGATGCTAGATAACCAATCCATCCCAACTACAACATCAAAGCTTCCCAAATCAACCGGGAGAAGGTCTATCGAAAACTCACGCTCTCCGAGCTCTATAACACAACCTCTAATCACCTCATTAGCTTCTACTAGCTTTCCATTAGCCAGTTCTATCGAGTACGGGACGTCTAACTTACTTGCAACTAAACCAAGTATGTTCTTAAAGTCTAGGGACACGAAGCTAAAATCGGCACCAGTATCAAACAGCACATATATATAATGTTGATTAATAGGGAACGTACCAGTAACCACGTTCGGATCCTGGTGTGCTTCCCTAGCTCCAATGTTGAACACCCTTCCACGTGCCTGATTGTTTTTAGGGCAATCCTTCCTGAAATGCCCTATGTCACCACAGTTAAAACAACCTTGACCACGTCCTTGATCATTACCATTCCCACCCTGATAGTTGTTGTTGTTGTTTCCTCCACGATTTCCACTACTAGCTTGGTTCCCAAAACCACCACGATTCCCATTTCCACCAAGATTACCATTTCCTCCCTGGTTTCAATTTCCCGTCTGATTTCCATACCCACCACGGTTTCCATTACCACCTTGACCTCCATTTCCACGTCCAGCACCATGCCAACACGTCTCCTTGGCATGCCCCACTTCGCCACAGTTATCACATTTTCCATACCTGCATCGTCCGGTATGGTGGCATTGGTAATTGTCGCACTTAGGTAGAGTACCCATGTATCCTTTTCCTTTGTTTTCAGCATTTCCAGCGCCAGTCTGTGCCTCAGCTGGCTGATTAGTGTCCCTACGCTTGTTGGCATTGTTGTTGTTATGCACCCGAGTACCCTTCTTGAAATTTGTAAACTTTCTTTTGTTATCTCCAGACGACTCCACATGAGTCTCTTTCCTCTTTGTTTCAGAAAGCGAAAACTTTCCCAACCTAATCGCTTCTTCAGTAAGTGCCACACTTAAGTCAATAGCCTCGGTAATTGTGGGAGGCTTAGACGCTGTCACCATGCTCAGAATCTGAGGTGCCAATCCCCAGATGAAACGTTCTATCCTCTTAAATTCCGGTTCCACCAAATAAGGAACAACTCTAGACAAATCATGAAATCTCTGCACATACTCAGCCACCTTTGGACCTTCCATTTTCAAGTTCCAGAATTTCGTTTCCAACTTCTGGATTTATGCCCGAGAACAATACTTCTTATGCATCAACTCTTTCAGTTCATTCCATGTCAAAGCATACGCAGCAGCCTCACCCAAAGTTTGAACCTGAAGGTTCCACCATGACAACGATCCGTCTAGAAACAGTCCAGAAATGTACGTGACTTGTTGCTCTGGAGCACATTTACTCATCCTCAAAACAGAGTCCATCTTCTGCACCCATCGTATGAAGGCGACAGCACCCCCAATGCCATCGAAATTCAGGGGCTTGCAGTCCAAGAACTGCTTGTAGGTGCAGCCTGTAACACAAGCAACATCATTCACAGAAAGCATTAGCAAAGCACAATTAGAAATGTCCAAACATATTGTAATGTGTCTTAGGTGACTAAACATTACCGATTGTGGGTTATTCCCTGAGGTACCTCTTCTGTGTTCGAAGCGAAGGGCATCGTGCTGTGCGATGGCCTGTGAGATGCGCTCTTGTAATTCCGCCTCTGTCGTTGGCAGAGGGTTGTTGGTATTCGTGTTCCTTCGAGTCTGCATTCTTCTTCTAATAAGAAGATTCCGGTAGGTCAGGTCTTATTCGATAAATAAATATATATAATTGTCTAGGTGTCGTATGTACATATATATATATATATAAGCAATCATGAAACAACATAATCATAGCACAAACATGTAAATCAATAATGTATCTAATGAGAACATGACTATTGAGCTTTCATTAAAGACCACCCACAAGTTACATTGTTTCTACATCGTATCGTATCAAAAGAGATGTAGGGTCACATCACCCTTGTCAAATAAGTCTGTCAATGTACAAAGTAATGATCAAAATATGGTCTTTGTATCTTCACTATCTCGGCTCAATTGTAATGCTCTCACCAAAAGTAATGCATCTGCATAAGACCAAAAACCTACTGTACTGATGGCGGGGGAGGAGGAGGGAAGAAAAGCAAACGGCGGACATGTGCAAGCTCCTCCTCGAGCTCGTACACACGGCGAAGCAAATAACTAATCTGCTGCTCGATAGTAAGGAAACGAGCATCAAAACCCGGAAAAGGTGCAGGAGCAGCAGGTGGATGTGCAAAAGGAGACGACAATGAATATGGAGGAATAGAAGCAGTAGGTGGAGGTATGAACGAAGCTGACGGTGATGAGTATGGAGGGACAAAAGTAGAATGACAGGGACAAGGTGGAGGGTATGAAGGAGTCAGCTCGAGCTCCAGCACTCTGCGACTCAAGATCTCAAACTGTAACTGGAGTGACAAAAGCAACTCATCCCGCCTATAACCAACGAAATGGGAGGGATATGGGGGTCGGAAATGGGCATAGTATATGGCGGGAACCACCGAAATGGCTCATCAAGCGGTGTAGATGTAAAGGGAGTGAAAGATGTAGTATGTGGAATCGGAGGAAAAGCTGCTGAAGCAAATGGGTCATAACTCGTGCGCTGGCACGAGGTACCCTCCCCTGGTCGGGGTACAGGGATGTCCTGGAGGAAAACAATCGGTAAATCAGTACGGTGAACATCAGACTCAACAGGAGGTAGGGGAGCAACATCAGCGGGTGGAGGAATGAATGGCTCAGCAAGTGGGAGATCAAACGGAGCAGGAATCGGCTTCGAGATGAGAGGTGCGATATCTGGTAATCCAAATGGGACATGGTCAGGATCAGGAACCGGCTCAGGGTCAATAGGTGCAATATCAGGCTGGCCAAAAGGGACAGGTTCTGGCTCAGGTACAGGCTCTGGATCGTGTGGAGGTGTGAGGACACGAGCAGGAGATGGTGCAGCCGACATCGCTGTGTTGTCATCGGAATCGGTAGCATAAAGCTGCAGTCATGCCGCCTGCAGGGCTGAGGAAGTCACAGACTCAAAGGAGTCTGAAACCGAATGCAAACTGGAGTTGGAGGATAACCCGACAACTGGAATAGCAGGAGGTGGTACAAAACAACATCATCATCAATCTCCTCGTCGCCCTGGGTGTCAGCTGGGGGATCATCCACAAATAAATTGACATCATCGCCAAACAAGTCATCGAAGGGCCAATCCTCGGGAGGAATGACCACAAGGGGAACGGCGTCAAGGATCAGTGCCACAATGTGCTCACCATCGGGGTGACCAATGATGAGGTGATCGTGGACAGGAGCAGGAATATCAAAAGGATCCTCAACGGGAACGCCATCCGCTATAGGTAAATCATCGCCAAAATCTGGTTGTGCAAATGGCTGAAAGTCGCCCTCATCCTCGGACAACATCTCGGATCACTCTCGGTGTCCGATGTGAATATCTCTGGCTCGGGCATGACCTCGTCATCCGAAACGACGACCATCGAGTTGTGAGCGTCAAATAACCCACTCTTAGAGGATAACATGGGTGCTTGTAACATAACAATCATAACATGTGTACATATATTAACCACTAACACTCATTATATGCAAACAAAGACAATTATCACTTAATCATATATTCACATTATCCTTCATGAGACTTTTCCATCTCTCTAATCTACCTCATGCAAACTAAACCCCCATTGTGACCTTGCATTGTGTTTTTTGTCTTTCCTTTTGTAAAATGTTTGTTCTATGGATCTTCGCATTTTATGTATGCAATGAAAAATATTTGTAAAAGTATTTTCGTGAGAGAGCCCTAATGATTGTAGTCTAGACTCGAGAAGGAATCCTAGTTCGCTACAATCGAAGCTCTGATACCAAACTGTCACACCCTGACTTTTGCGGAAGCGTGTTACGTGTGACTTGCTTAATATCATTGCATTCAACCATAATAAACAACTATATGATAGAAACCATGATGTTCATCCATTACTGAGTTTCAAAATATTACAACCAACATTGTTTAACACAAAACCAAGACTTCAAGTTTAAAACACAAACCATCCAATTGTTTAAAGTTCCATAAAGGACTTGACAAATACATCGATAAAACAAGGCTTTGAAGTGTATGTCTTATCTAGGATAAGACACCCATTTCAAACCCTACAAAAGATGGGATGACATCATTTATTGAAGACACGACTTGAAAATCCTTGAACGCCCGCCAGGTCCATAATCAATTTCCTGAAACACATGTAGTTTGAAAACATCAACAAAAGTTGAGCGAGGTCATGTGTTTTGTATGTGAGCTCGTAATAAACTTTGTAACCATAGTATGTGTGACAACCCTCACTAAACCAGGTATCCGTACAATTAATTAATCTTAATTACGTGCTTAATGACTGTGCTTAATTACAACTGATGAATAAACTGCTTTCTTATTTCTGTAACCTGCATACATATGCATCACATTTCATCCTGTCACTCCACTCATTACATACAAACTTTAGTGACATACTTGATGCACAAAGCACAGTTAGCGGATAACTCAGAAATATACTAACAGTGCCAGTACATAGACAGACAGTGTTTTGAGACCCAGTATGGGCCAGGGACAAAGCACTACACTAGTATGGGTGTAGGGAAGTGAGGACCATAAGACTGTGTCACTAGGTGATAGTTTGAGTGCCGGAAAGTGCCTAAAACTCATTTTATGTGCAGAATTCTGCATTTTCAGCAAAATTCAGCTTTTAACACACTCGTATTATGCAGAGAATTGACTAAATGGTCCTGAATGCTTTCCTAAGTGTTGGAAATTAATTGTGTTACAAAAAGATACATAAAAGACACTATACGGTACAATTTAACACTTTAACGGAACGGTACCTAACCGAACAACCGGACATTACCCGGGACACCAAAATTTTGCCTGAAACATTGTTTATTTATTATTAACTAATTATGGTCTCCAAATACCCCAACACACTATAAAAATATGTCATGCACATAATACCTTAGATAATACACTTAACCTCCTAAATAATTACCCACTTATGATCAAAATTTACAATTAACCCCCCCCCCCCCTCTCAATATTTTCGGCTTCAAGGAGGGACCCACCACCATCATCACAAATATATTCCCTAGATTTGTTTTTGATATTACTTGATTTAGTTGCCAAAATATAAGATCATGATCACAAGGATGGCCAGTGGAATTCAAGGAAATCATTACATCTTCACACTCCCCAACCCTCACACACACTCTCTCTCTCTCTCTCTCTCGGCCTACATACACCCGCCACCACCACCCCATTTCAACATTCATCCATTCCATTTCCAAGTTCAAATCAAGTGCTAGAATAAGTCTTGTGGAGCTTGAAGCTTGGAGGTCTTGAAGGAACATCACTCATTGCTTTCTCACACCATCTTCATCATCATCCTTTGTTCATAAGTTCATCCCTAGCCTTTGTGCTAGTTGTAAGTCTTTGATTAAACTCTTGGTTACTTGTATGATGATTATTCGAAAGATTGTTGTTTGGTGTTTAACACAAGAACATAAAAAGAAAATGAACAAAGAACATGAGCATAAGTTTACATGAAGATGAAATCTTGTTGGGTTAAGTTTGGTTAAAGCATGCATGATA
Organism: Helianthus tuberosus; assembly: GCA_030545235.1. Classification (NCBI taxonomy): domain Eukaryota; kingdom Viridiplantae; phylum Streptophyta; class Magnoliopsida; order Asterales; family Asteraceae; genus Helianthus; species Helianthus tuberosus. The sequence continues at coordinate 81,973,145 of CM060416.1, read as the reverse complement.
TTTGATCGTTGATTTCTTGATAAACCCGTTGTTAGGACATTTGTTGATACGTTTTAGTAACATTTAAACAATAAAAAGCATGTTGATTAGCATTTTTCAGCCAACTTCAACTAGCTGTAACCGGATCATTATAAATCAAAAAACTGATTTTCTGAAGCCTAAATTATGTATTTTCGAAAAACGGATCAAATGGCGCTAGAATCGTAACTTTTTGAGGTAGTTTACTATTTTTAAAGGTCTGTTTTTGGACAGCAGCTCAAGCTGCGTTTTTACTGAAGAAAATGTGTGTCATGTTTTTCGTCATAACTTGAAACCTGAGTAGAACTACCTCATGAAATTTATATTGTAGATGATCACTGATGTCATGGTCATCCTCCAGCTGGAATTTCGTCAATCGGACTTACGATGAATTTTAAGTGAATTATTCCGGAGACTGCAGTCAGAAAGTGACGAATCTGATTGCAGTCCGGTAAATGATTTTCTATAAAATATTGGTAATGAACTGGACCCCGCTATTTTTACACAATAATATTTCGATCATATAAGACATTATGTAAAAATTTGGGAATTTTTAGAATAAGTTAACTATTTTATTAAAATGCCCGAAAACAGCCCAGTTTTGTATATTAAAACTGAAATGACATAAGTAGTATTTTGCATGTCTAAATGTCGGGTTGGTTATTTGAGAACGATCTAACGTGATATATGTTAAAGATAATGATATACTATTTAGCATGGACACCTCCATTTACAAAGGAGACTATGTCTAAATTTTCTGAAAATCCTAACACTTAGTAAATATTTTCTAGACAAGTGTTTACTGGTATATTTTAGACTATGTTTTTCAAACATAAAACTCGCCATAATTTTTGTAACAAAATACAAAGTATCGGAGGTTGGTTTTATACATGAAAATGGTTAAATATATATTATCTAAAAGGGACTTAAAAATATAATTCCAATACGAGCATACATGTGTAAAATATCCCATCCTTGGGAAGGAAACGCGTATATAAAATTACTTTAGAAGTATTAATACAAGAATATTGAATGAACAAATATTCCAACACGACATATGATTAAGTTGAAATATTAATTATTTTGGCGAATAATTATCACTCAGAATAATATAAGAAACGTAACTCAAAACCTTAAACTCTAAGCCAAGGCACGTCCCGTTCGTCTAATAGACATTAGTACGTTGTAGGTTATCGTGTAGCTGACAGAGTTTGAGATACGGTACAAGACGCACTACTGTGAGTTCATGTCCCCCTTTTCTCTTAACTACTTTAGTTTTATACTTGGGGGTGGAATACATGTTACAATTTATTACAGACATTTTTATACATGGTATGGTTAGCTTAAGGAGGGTTTTTACTGCGCGATCAAGTGAGTGGTGGGCATGACACTTAAGGCCATTAATCCTCATTGTAGGACCATGCGACATGAGTGATAGATCTATTTGGGTGTAGCGAGCCCACACCCATGAGGCTGGGGCGGCCCATAGTGGTGACTATGTCTTCATACCGGAGACAAATTTGCTTGGTTTGAGTCTTCCTGCATCATTTCACACATACCATTGGCTTTGCAACCCATTGGTGATCAGTTTTTCCTTATTGCTACATACCGAGGACATTTATACATACAAGAGATATTTTAAAGGCTTATACACACAGACTTATACATGAACTCGCTCAACTTTTTGTTGGTATTTTTAAACTACATGTATTTCAGGGAATTAATCGGATCTGGCAAAGTAATGCATGTTAGTCAACCTGCGTACTAAATAAAGATGTCATCCAGGGTCGTAGGGTTTGGGAAATGTAACTCCTTCCTGGACGGGTTGCATGTCTCTAATCCTCGTTTTGTTGGTAGTCTTCTGTTGAGTCTTATGAACTCATTTTAAACAAGTCATGGTTTGTAACACATTTTGGGATTGATGTTTTAAGACAATGTTGTTGTGCATTTTTCTAAACTATATTAATGGATGAACATCACGTATTTTTATCATATAGCATTGTTGTGATTGTTGCTATGGTATTAAGAAGTCACACCAAATAATCCACGCTTCCGCAAAAGCCAGGGTGTGACAGCTTGGTATCAGAGCCACGATCATAGCGAACTAGGATTCTTTCTCGAGTTTAGACTATGATCACTAGGGCTCTCACGAAAACGCTTTCAAACGCTTTTTTTTACATTGCATACACTAAATGTCCAGATCCCGGGAACAAACATTTTTACAAATAAAAGGCATAAATACACATTTCAAAAGGCTATGTATAAAATTCAGTCTTAGAGACTGAGGGAGTTTAGTCTTAGAGACTGAAAATTTTTGGTCTTAGAGACCAGGGAGTTGGTCTTAGAGGCCAGGGAGTAAGTCTTAGAGGCCAGGGAGTTAGTCTTAGAGGCCAGGGAGTTAGTCTGAGAGACTAGGGAGTTCAGTCTAAGAGACTGGGTGGGATAGCCTGGGAAGACTAGGATGCATACATGATTACACTGCTATTTGCTTACATGCTTATCTGATATATGTGCATATGTTGTGGTTGTGTTACAGACACCATGGCATCTTCTTCTGATAGTGGAGTGTCCGACACGATAGACCCTATGGCTATTACCTCGGACGACGAGATAGCCACGGACCCGGAGGTTTATACCTCAGACACCACGAGCACTGATGAGGATGATTTTCAGCCTTTCGCTCTACCAGACTTAGGAGACGACATGCCTATAGCTGATGGCTTACCGGGAAAGGATCTACCACTTGTCCAGATCCCTGCCCCTCTTCCACTTGCTGCAGTTCCTTTGGAGGAACAGCCTCTTGACGCGTTATCCGATGACGACATCGATCTACTTATCGAGGGTCCCCTGGAGGGAGACCAGGATGGCGGGGCCCCGATGGAGGATGATGTTCCACTAGCTGATATCCCAGTTGTTGACCCCGTTGTTCCTATGGTTGAGGTTCCTGCTGATGATGCTTTTGCTGTACCACCCGTCGAGGCTCCTGTTGTGGAGGCCTTACCCGATCCGTCTGGTTCCTACTCACTTGTGTCTGTATCATCCACCACTCTTCACGCTCAGGACGTACAACACTACTCCACCGACATTGATTCAGACATGGCGATGTCTGCTGCACCCGTTGTTCCCCATGACGTTGACCCGAATCCTGAGGTGGAGTTTGTACCTGCTGAGCCACCCATTGATGCACCAGTTGTTGCACCACCCGTTGATGCGCCAGCTGTTGCACCACCACTTGATGATGTTCCGGTCATTGCACCACCAGTTGTTGATATCCCAGTTTCTGCACCTATACCCGACCCTAATCCTGTGTTTGATGACCTTGCTCCTTTTGCCACACACATAGATCCCAGATATGCCGACACCCATAATGGGTGGATTGAGGATGATGATGACTATCCTCCATTCGTTCTACCCGTCACTCCACCTACTGCACCTATTTCTGCACCTGTTGATGTTCCACTGTTCCGCCCACCCGTATCCGACACCCACCGCACCGACTTACCCACTACCTTTCTTCAGGACATACCTCCTCCCCGTTCAGGGGAAGGACCTTGTACTGGGCCGCATGGTCACATGCCACCCTTGACAGCAGCTTTTCCATATATACCCCCTTTTGCACCGACTGCACACACGGCTTTTACTTCCTCCGCACCCACGGGCGAGCCCTTCATGTGGTTTTCGCCTAATGTTATGCCTTTATCAGACCCATACCACCCTTTCCATGTGGGATATACTGCGGATGATATACTCATATCCTTGCAGTTACAGCAGGATGCGTTGAGTCGACGAGTCCAGGCGCTGGAGAGGATTCCACGTCCTACCCCTTGTCATTGCCATTCTCCATTTGCGACACCACCAGCTCCTCTCGGACTACACCTTGATTCTGATGTCCGTTTCCTCACCACGGACCAGCAGATTGCTTACCTCATACGTGTTGTCCATGCTCTTGAGGAAGATTTGGCGCATTTGCGCAGATTAGTTCTCACTCCTCCTCCTCCTCCCCCACCATCAGCTTAGGGGTATTAGGTGTTCCAGGTCTCCTACAGACAGGCTACTTTTGGTGAGAAGACAGCTATCGAGCCATGATTATGAAGACTTTTGAAGACCACGTTTTTTATTTTTGATTTATTGGTTGTTATACTTGTTAGACGACTCAGACAAGGGTGAAGTGACCCTTAGTCTCTTTTATGCAAAACTCAATTGCAGCCTTCTCATTACATGCACTAGTGATTTATTTGCTTATGATTATGACATGGGATGTTATGTGTTATTGTGTTAATGGGTGTTATTACATACGCATATTACTTACTATACTTACTATGACCTGACTATTACAATCTTCTTATAAAAGATGCCTCCACGACGAGACACACGTTTGCCTACTACTGAGGCAGAATTACAGGAGCGTATTTCAAAAGCAATAGCTGATTATGAGGCCTCGCGTGCCGAAACAAGCAGGAATACCTCAAACAACAACAACAACCCGCCCAATGACTGTACCTACAAACAATTTCTGGATTGTAAGCCCTTGAACTATGACGGCACTGGGGGTGCTGTTGCTTTCGTCAAATGGACGGAAAAGACGGACTATGTTTTAAGGATGAGCAAGTGTGCTCCTGAACATCAAGTTACATACGTCTCAGGGCTCTTTCTTGATGGTGCCCTATCCTGGTGGAACCTTCAAGTACAGACCCTGGGGGAAGCGGCGGCATATGCTCTGACATGGACTGAGCTGAAGGAGCTCATGAGGAAGAAATACTGTTCACGGGCCGAGATACAGAAACTGGAAACTGAATTCTAGCACCTCAAAATGGACGGTCCAAAGATTGTTGAATATGTGCAAAGGTTCCACGACTTGTCACGCGTTGTGCCGTATATGGTTGATCCTGAGTTTAAACGCATTGAGTGTTTTATCTGGGGATTGGCACCCCAGATCATGAGCATGGTGACGACGTCCAAACCTCCAACGATTACCGAACCCATTGATCTCAGCATGGCACTTACAGAGGAAGCCATCAGATTGAACAAGTTTTCAATCTCCGAACTGAAAAAGAAGGAAACGCATGTTGAATCATCACCAAGTGAGAACAAGAGGAAGTTCTCAAACTTCAAAAAGGGTACCAGCAGTGTCACCAGGAAAGATGAGGGAAGTGCACCAGCCAGGGCCAGAACTGGTGCCGAAAACAAAGGAAGAGGATACATGGGCACCCTGCCCAAGTGTGATGCATGCCAATATCATCACCCCGGCCCATGCAAATTCAGAAAATGTGAGTCCTGTGGGAAGACTGGCCACTCAAAAGAAACATGCTGGGCTGGTAATGGTGTTGGTCGTGGAAATCAAATAAGTTATGGAGGAGCGAATGGAAACCGCCAACAGGGAGGAAATGGCGGGAATGGGAATCAAGCTGGTAGCCGGGGAGCTAACGCAAATCGTGGCGGAAATGGTAATGGTAACGGTCGAGGACCGGGATGTTTTAACTGCGGAGACATCGGGCACTTCAAGCGTGAATGCCCAAAACTCAATCAAGCTTAGGGAAGGGTATTCAACATTGGAGCAAGGGAAGCACGCCAGGACCCGAACGTTGTCACTGGTACGTTCCCTATAAATCAACGCTTTGCATCTGTTTTATTTGACACTGGTGCCGACTATAGCTTTGTATCGTTAGAATTTAAAAGTATGCTTGGGTTAACTGCTAGTAAGTTAGACATTCCGTACTCAATTGAACTGGCTAATGGAAAGCTAGTTGAAACGAATGAAGTCATCAGAGGATGTGTAATAGAGCTGGGAGAGCAGGAGTTTACATTGGATCTACTGCCAGTAGAGTTGGGAAGCTTCGACGTGGTAGTAGGAATGGACTGGTTGTCAAGCAGCAGAGCCAAAATTGTATGTCACGAAAAGACCATTCGCATCCCTACGGCGAATGGAGAAACAATTGTGGTACACGGAGAGAAGCGTGATACGCCCTTAAGGATCATTAGTTGCTTGAAGGCTAGGAAATGTTTGAAGAAGGGATGTGTTGCCTTCTTGGCACACGTCGTGAATAAGGAGGCCGCTGAGCCAAAGATAGAAGACATTCTTGTCGTAAGGGAATATCCTGAAGTCTTTCCAGAAGACTTGCCAGGATTGCCGCCACAAAGACAAGTTGAGTTTCACTTAGTCCCAGGCGTCGCGCCGGTGGCTAAGGCACCTTACAGACTTGCACCTTCGGAAATGCAGGAGTTGTCGACGCAACTTCAGGAGTTGCTAGACAAGGGATTTATCAGGCCAAGCTTCTCGCCTTGGGGAGCTCCAGTCTTGTTCGTTAAGAAGAAAGATGGTAGTTTTCGAATGTGCATCGACTACCGGGAGCTGAATAAGTTGACAATCAAGAACAGATATCCGTTGCCAAGGATTGATGACCTATTCGACCAGTTCCAAGGTTCAAGTTTCTACTCAAAGATCGATCTTCGATCAGGATATCATCAACTAAGGATACAAGAGGAAAGTATTCCCAAGACTGCCTTCAGGACTCGCTATGGACATTACGAGTTCCTGGTTATGCCGTTTGGTCTGACAAACGCGCCCGCAGTATTCATGGATTTAATGAATAGAGTCTGCAAGCCATACCTCGACAAGTTTGTGATTGTGTTCATTGACGACATTTTGATTTATTCAAAGACAAAAGAAGAGCACGAGCAACATCTAAGAGCTATTCTAGAGCTGCTTAAGAAGGAGAAGTTGTATGCGAAGTTCTCGAAGTGTGAATTCTGGTTACGCGAAGTTCAGTTCCTAGGTCATGTGGTAAATGGAAATGGAATCCATGTGGATCCCACAAAGGTCGAGGCGATCAAGAATTGGGAGTCTCTGAAAACGCCAACTGAGATTCGGCAATTCTTGGGTTTGGCTGGGTATTATCGCAGATTCATTGAGGATTTCTCGAAAATCGCTAAACCTTTGACCTCTCTCACGCAGAAAGAGAAGAAGTTTGATTGGGGAGACAAACAAGAAGAAGCATTCCAATTGTTGAAGAACAAACTTTGTGACGCACATATCTTATCTCTACCCGAAGGCGCGGATGACTTCGTGGTGTATTGCGATGCTTCACGTCAAGGTTTGGGCTGCGTGTTGATGCAGCGACAAAAAGTTATAGCCTATGCTTCGCGCCAGCTGAAGGTTCATGAGAAAAACTGCACCACACATGACTTGGAGTTAGGCATTGTGGTGTTTGCATTGAAGATCTGGCGACATTACTTATATGGCACACGGTGTACCATCTATACGGATCACAAGAGTCTGCAGTACATCTTCGATCAAAAGGAGCTTAACATGAGACAAAGACGCTGGGTAGAATTGTTGAACGACTACGATTGTGAGATCAAGTATCACCCAGGGAAGGCGAACGTAGTCGCCGATGCTTTAAGTCGGAAGGAAAGGATTAAGCCCATAAGGGTTAGGGCTTTGGAAATGATTGTTCAGACAAACCTCTCGTTGCGCATTCGTGCCACGTAGAGAGAAGCTCTCAAAGGGGAAAACCTTGTGAATGAATACCTCCGTGGAATGGAGAAGCAATTGGTACCAAGGGAGGATGGAACGTTATGTTTCTTGGGAAGAATTTGGGTTCCTTTCTTTGGTGGTCTGAGAGACGTTATCTTAGATGAGGCCCACAAGTCACGCTACTCGATCCATCCAGGATCGGATAAGATGTACCAAGATCTTAAGGATTTCTATTGGTGGCCAAGAATGAAAGGCGATGTAGCGGTATATGTCGGCAAGTGTTTAACTTGTGCCAAGATAAAGGTTGAATACCAGAAGCCTTCAGGTCTCCTACAACAACCTGAAATACCCCAATGGAAATGGGAACAGATTTCTATGGATTTCATAACGAAATTGCCAAGAACACCCAGAGGTCACGATACGATTTGGGTAATCGTGGACCGTCTGACCAAGTCTGCACACTTCTTAGCAATCAAGGAAAAAGACAACACGAGCAAGTTAGCTGAGCTATACCTAAGAGAGATTGTTGCACGTCATGGAGTGCCTCTCTCCATTATTTCTGATAGAGATGGAAGATTCGTATCAAGGATTTGGCAATCCTTCCAAGAAGCTTTTGGTTCTCAGTTGAACCTGAGTACTGCCTTTCACCCGCAGACTGATGGACAGAGCGAACGAACGACTCAGACGTTGGAAGACATGTTGCGAGCTTGCGTAATGGATTTAGGTGGAAGTTGGGACACTCACCTACCATTGGTCGAATTTTCATACAATAACAGTTATCATGCAAGCATTCAAGCCGCACCGTTCGAAGTTCTCTATGGACGCAAGTGTCGATCACCGATATGTTGGGCTGACGCAGGAGATAGACAGCTTGTCGGACCAGAATTGGTCCAGGAGACGACAGACAAGATCGCACAGATCCGAGAGCGCATCAAAGTGGCTCGTGATCGACAAAAGTGTTATGCGGACTGGAGAAGAAAACCTCTGGAATTTGAGGTAGGAGATATGGTTTTGTTGAAAATTTCACCCTGGAAGGGTGTGGCACGCTTCGGGAAGCGTGGGAAATTGAACCCGTGGTACATTGGACCATTTAAAATCCTGGAGAGGATTGGTTTGGTAGCATATAAGTTGGAACTACCCGCAGAACTAAATGGCGTTCATGATACATTCCATGTATCAAACCTGAAAAAGAGTCCAACCCAAGAGACAGTGGTCATTCCAGCCAACGAAATTCACATTGACGACACGCTACACTTTACTGAAGAACCAGTTAAGGTCACGGATTGGAAGATTAACAAAACACGCAGGAGTAGTATCAAACTCGTCAAGGTTCGATGGAATGCACGACATGGCCCGGAATTCACAAGGGAACGTGAGGATCGTATGAAGGCAAAGTACCCACATTTATTCCCCAATACCCCTGCAACTAGAAGCAGAACTTAAAATTTCGGGACGAAATTTTCTTAACGGGGAGAGAATGTGACAACCCTCACTAAACCAGGTATCCGTACAATTAATTAATCTTAATTACGTGCTTAATGACTGTGCTTAATTACAACTGATGAATAAACTGCTTTCTGATTTCTGTAACCTACATACATATGCATCACATTTCATCCTGTCACTCCACTCATTACATACAAACTTTAGTGACATACTTGATGCACAAAGCACAGTTAGCACAGTTAGCGGATAACTCAGAAATATACTGACAGAGCCAGTACATAGACAGACAGTGTTTTGAGACCCAGTATGGGCCAAGGACAAAGCACTACACTAGTATGGGTGTAGGGAAGTGAGGACCATAAGACTGTGTCACTAGGTGATAGTTTGAGTGCAGGAAAGTGCCTAAAACTCATTTTAAGTACAGAATTCTCTCGGCCTACATACACCCGCCACCACCACCCCATTTCAACATTCATCCATTCCATTTCCAAGTTCAAATCAAGTGCTAGAAGAAGTCTTGTGGAGCTTGAAGCTTGGAGGTCTTGAAGGAACATCACACATTGCTTTCTCACACCATCTTCATCATCATCCTTTGTTCATAAGTTCATCCCTAGCCTTTGTGCTAGTTGTAAGTCTTTGATTAAACTCTTGGTTACTTGTATGATGATTATTCGAAAGATTGTTGTTTGATGTTTAACACAAGAACATAAAAAGAAAATGAACAAAGAACATGAGCATAAGTTTACATGAAGATGAAATCTTGTTGGGTTAAGGTTGGTTAAAGCATGCATGATATTTGATCGTTGATTTCTTGATAAACCCGTTGTTAGGACATTTGTTGATACGTTTTAGTAACATTTAAGCAATAAAAAGCATGCTGATTAGCATTTTCAGCCAACTTCAACTGCCTATAAAAAGATCATTATAAATAGAAAAACTGATTTTCTAAAGCCTAAATTATGTATTTTCGAAAAACGGATCAAATGGCGATAGAATCGTAATTTTTCGAGGTCGTTTACTATTTTTAAAGGTCTGTTTTTGGACAGCAGCTCAAGCTGCGTTTTTACTGTAGAAAATGTGTGTCATGTTTTTCGTCATAACTTGAAACCTGTGTAGAACTAGCTTATGAAATTTATACTGTAGATGATCACTGATGTCGTGGTCATCCTCCACCTGGGATTTCGTCAATCGGACTTACGATGAATTTTAAGTGAATTATTCCGTAGACAGCAGTCAGAAAGTGACGAATCTGATTGCAGTCCGGTAAATGATTTTCTATAAAATATTGGTAATGAACTGGACCCCGCTATTTTTACAAAATAATATTTCGATCGTATAAGACATTCTGTAAACATTTGGGAATTTTTGGAATAAGTTAACTATTTTATTAAAATGCCCGAAAACAGCCCAGTTTTGTATATTAAAACTGAAATGACATAAGTAGTATTTTGCATGTCTAAATGTTGGGTTGGTTATTTGAGAACGATCTAACGTGATATATGTTAAAGATAATGATATGCTATTTAGCATGGACACCTCCATTTACAAAGGAGACTATGTCTAAATTTTCTGAAAATCCTAACACTTAGTAAATATTTTCTAGACAAGTGTTTACTGGTATATTTTAGACTATGTTTTTCAAACATAAAACTCACCATAATTTTTGTAACAAAATACAAAGTATCGGATGTTGGTTTTATACATGAAAATGGTTAAATATATATTCTCTAAAAGGGACTTAAAAATATAATTCCAATACGATCATACATGTGTAAAATATCCCATCCTTGGGAAGGAAACGCGTATATAAAATTACTTTAGAAGTATTAATACAAGAATATTGAATGAACAAATATTCCAACACGACATATGATTAAGTTGAAATATTAATTATTTTGGCAAATAATTATCACTCGGAATAATATAAGAAACGTAACTCAAAACCTTAAACTCTAAGCCAAGGCACGGCCCGTTCGTCTAATAGACATTAGTACGTTGTAGGTTGTCGTGTAGCTGACAGAGTTTGAGATACGGTACAAGACGCACTATTGTGAGTTCATGTCCCCCTTTTCTCTTAACTATTTTAGTTTTATACTTCGGGGGTGGAATACATGTTACAATTTATTACAGACATTTTTATACATGGTATGGTTAGCTTAAGGAGGGTTTTTACTGCGCGATCAAGTGAGTGGTGGGCATGACACTTAAGGCCATTAATCCTCAGTGTAGGACCACGGGACATGAGTGATAGATCTATTTGGGTGTAGCGAGCCCACACCCATGAGGCTGGGGCGGCCCATAGTGGTGACTATGTCTTCATACCGGAGACAAATTTGCTTGGTTTGAGTCTTCCTGCATCATTTCACACATACCATTGGCTTTGCAACCCATTGGTGATCAGTTTTTCCTTATTGCTACATACCAGGGACATTTATACATACACGACATATTTTAAAGGCTTATACACACAGACTTATACATGAACTTGCTCAACTTTTTGTTGATATTTTTAAACTACATGTATTTCAGGGAATTAATCGGATCTGGCAAAGTAATGCATGTTAGTGAAGTTGCGTACTAAATAAAGATGTCATCCAGGGTCGTAGGGTTTTGGAAGTGTAACTCCTTCCTGGACGGGTTGCATGTCTCTAATCCTCGTTTTGTTGGTAGTCTTCTGTTGAGTCTTATGAACTCATTTTAAACAAGTCATGGTTTGTAACACATTTTGGGATTGATATTTTAAGACAATGTTGTTGTGCATTTTTCTAAACTATATTAATGGATGAACATCACGTATTTTTATCATATAGCATTGTTGTGATTGTTGCTATGGTATTAAGAAGTCACACAAAATAATCCACGCTTCCGCAAAAGCCAGGGTATGACAGTATGTATGTATTTGTAAACCGGTATGAAAGCGTCTATGAACAATCAATTAATGTGTAGCTAATACATTAATATGTGTGCAACGGTGTAGGAAGGCTCAACCCTTTTATGCGTATTTCGTACCGGGCCATCCAGCGGGAATGACATAGTCACCACACGGTCCAACCCGCGGGCTCATGGGTGGGGCGCGCAACACCCAATAGATCTATCACCCATGCCCCTCGGTCCTTATACAAGGAGTAATGATCTTAAGTTAATCGCCTACCCATTCACATGATCTAACAATTCATTCCATAGCTAACCATACCATTTGTAATCATCGAAACATTTGTAACATGTATTTCACCCTCGAAGTTATAAAACTGAAAACGGTTAAAAGAAAAGGGGGACATGAACTCACAATCTTGTGTCTCGTAACTCGGTATAACTCAAAGCGTCTTCTCGATCGCACGGCTACCTACACACGTGCTACGGTTTATTAGACGGATGAGCCGTGTCTTGACTTTTAGTCTTATTTGTTATGACTTAGTATCTTTGAGTTATATCTCTTGGTGTCATCAATATTATTCCAAGTATATAATTATTTGTTAAGATAATAATATTTTAACTTAAATTATATTTATTATTTATTGGAATATTTGTTCAAATAATATATTCTAACTTGATACATTAGGTATTTATACATGTATTCTTTCCCCAAGGATGGGTATACTTACACTTGTATTCTTAAACTTGTGTATTTTTGCCAAGTATTGGTGGCGTATTCCGGTGTGTATTTATAGATACGAGAATACATATTCTTATTGTATTTATTAAGTATTCTTATACTTAATTTTTGTATTTATACTTGCCGGAATATTATTTTTAATAAAAAAAATTCACCAATATATATTCTTAAAATATATAAACATTTTAAGAAAACTTGTATAGAAAATTATTTATAATTCTTCCTTGGCAAAAATATTTATATTTTCATATAAACCTCAAAAATAATATATTTTCAAGTTTAACTTAGAAAATATTTATAAATCCATTTTTCACCCCAAAAATAATATATTCTAAATTTGTTTAAGAAAATATATATTTTCTTCAAAAAAAAATATATTCTCTAGTAATTCAAGAAAACATACATATTTTTCTTTACTCAAAAATAATATTTTTCTTCTTCTAAAAAATATGATATATGTTTGTAACACTTGTAGAAATCATATTTTCGTTCTCTTGGTTTCCAAAATACCGTTTAAGTTATTTGTCAGATATATATATGAATGTAATTTCTGGAATATTTATGTAGTTCACATTCCTTGTTTGGTTTGTCCAAATTTTGGGTATAAATTATATATTTGTTTGAGTTAATTACTGTTTTCGTCCCTATGGTTTGTCAAAAATCACTATTTCAGTCCATTAGTTTAAAAATTGTTATTTCAGTCCATGTGGTTTCACTTTCGTAACCATTTCAGTCCCTGTGGTTTCACTTTCATAACCATTTCAATCCATTATTATGTTAAGTACAAGGACTGAAATGGTTACGAGGTGGACTGAAATGGTTACGAAAGTGAAACCACAGGGACTGAAATCGCAATTTTTAAACTAATGGACTGAAATAGTGATTTTTGACAAACCACAGGGACGAAAACAGTAATTAACTCTATTTGTTTTCTTGGAATTTTGGTAATATTTTGTATTATAATTCTTGGTATTTTGGTGAGTTATATTATTTCAAGTCCTAAAATAATATAACTAATACACATAGTATACAAGTAATCACACAAATTGTGACATCTAATATATATTTTCCTAAATACATATTTAGTCACTTTTATTTATCACAAAAATAACCTCCAACATTTATAATATTTGTAACAAAAATTATGGCAATTTTTATATGAAAAATCATGGTTAAAATATACTTGTAAACACTTGTTTAAAAATATTTTTCTAAGTGTTTAAATTCTAGAACTTTTTTGCCATAGTTTCCCTTTAAAAATGGAGGTTTTCATGCTTTCAAAGCATATCTTTTTCTTTTAAAATCATCACAAATCAACAACAATTTATTCAATACTTACCAAGTGCCAAAATCATGCATTTTACGCTACAACATGAACTTGAAATTTTGTAAAAACTTGTAGTAACTTAGCATGTTATTTAGTAGGCTTAGTTACCCTTTAAAGTGTGGTTATTTATTTATAAATCACATTCTTGATGATTTTAGACATTTACAACTTGTAAATTGATTTTTCTAAAAATCATTCTTTTGAACTTTTCTTGTTAATAACATGCTTCTACACTTGTTTTACCACTAAAAATGTGATTAATTTCCTTAAAAGTCATGGTTATGTAAATCTTGTAATTTAACTTGGTTTCTTGAGAAAATCATCTTTGAAATCATCCATGTTCAAGACTAATAACATGTTTCTTACTTCATCATTCAAGAAAAACACTTCATCTTTCAAGTTCATGTTCACATAAAAGGATTATCATCTTGATTCATCACAAAATCATCCTCTCACTTGCTAGATCATGTGTTTAATCACAATCTAGCAAGTTTCATATAATGTTTAACATCATAAACACAAATAATCAACAATCAAGAAGCATACATACACTAAAACAACAAAGATTATTATGATTTTCAACTTTATGTTAAGAGTTATGTTCTTGATCTTTGATGTTCTTCATGTTAGTTACTTATATCATCTTTTAACCAACATTATAAGAAGTAAAATGAGATTAGGAGAGTCTTACTACTAGCACAAGGCTAGGGAAGAGATTCAAGATGAAGATGATGATAAACTTGGTGGTTAATAGCCTTTGAGAGAAGTCCTTTATTCTACAATGGCACCAAGCTCCTTACACCTTTGTATCACTTGAAAATGGAAGAACAAGACTTGAAGACGATGGTGATGATGGTGGTGCTCTCGGCCGAGACCAAGGAGAAGGAGGGAGAGAGTTTGAGTGTGTTATGTTGGTGAAAATGAAAGAGAATGAGGGACTAGTGGTTTATATTAACATGTCTCCTACATACCTTAATCCATTGTATAATGTGTTTCAAAAGATTGTATCAAGATCAAATAAATAAACAAATCAAATAAAATCAAGGGTGGGGGCCACCCTTGTAACCGTATACATGGGGGGGTATGGTTAGTTTGTAATGGTAAGTTAGAATTCTAGTTAGGTTATAATGAGATTTGTTAGTGTGTTATGTGTATTATATGTTTATAGGATATGTTTTGATGTACGGGGACCATAACTAGCTTGGAAATGATAAAACAATGCTTCTAGCGAAAATTTGGTGTTTCGGGTATTGTCCGGTTGTTCGGTTGGTTACAAGTTTGTTAAGGTGCTAAATTACGCAGTTTAGTGTGCTTTATGTTCTCTTTTGTGACAGTTTTGATTCCCGACACCTAGGAAGGTATTCTGGACCATTAAACCATAATTCTGCATAATATTAAGTTGTTTAAATGCTGAATTTTGCTGAAAACTGCAGAATTCTATAGTTTGGGTGAGTTTTAGGCACTTTTCGGCACTTAAACTTTCACTAGGAAGACAGTTTTATGATCCTTACTTTCCTACACACTATACTAGTGTAACTTTTGGTTTCTGGGTCATTCTGTGTCTCAATAGCATGTTTGTCTGAGTACTGAACTCCCGTCAGTACTTCTGATTTGTATGATACTGTGCTAACTTTGTTTCGTGTATCATTTGAATCATGAAGTGTTGCCTGCAATAATAATATGAGATCATGCAATATGTGATGCACTTGTATGTATATGACAATATTTAGAAAGCATTCATGTCATTAATTTAAATCAGCACAGTCATTAAAGCACTAATTACTATTTAATTAATGTACGGATACATGGAAATTTGACAATTGTCACAAGTATCGTCTGTCCCAGCCAAGTCTCTACTCCGGACATCACCATCAAGAAATACATCCGTGCTTTACCGGATTGTGTTGCTGATTTTGTGCAAGCCGCGAAGACAACCACCATCGAAGAGACTTATCTACTCGCTGCCGAGATCAATGACAAGCGAGTCAGGGCTGGTTACTTCAAGAATACCACCAAAAGTCTCCATCAAGTCACTGCTGCTCCCACCGCTGAAACTGCCGCACCTCAAGCTTCCAAGTCTTCACGTCGTAAGCACAAGAACAACAACAACAACAACAAGAACTGTGCTGTCACCATCGCTCCACTCAACGTTGTACCTGCCCAACCTCAACCCCAGAACCGCCAAGTAGCGGCACCAGTGACCAATGCACCACCAGCTAAGCATGCATATACTGGTCCATACCCGCTATGCCCTACTTCTACTTATCATCATCCTGTTGGGATCGTATGTCGATTTTGTGTTCACTGCAACCTGTACGGCCACTTCACTGCAAACTGCCGTACTGGTCCCTGCCGCTCATGCTAGAGCCTGCTTTGCATGTGGTAATCCGAACAACTTTGCAAATGTCTGCCCGAACAGAGTGGTGAAGCAAGAGCCACAACAGCAGCCAGCGCAGCAACAACATCAACAGCAACAGCCTCAGCAGCAACAACAGCCAGCAGCACGTGGACGTGCATTTAACATCAACGTCCGCCAAGCGCAGAATGACAACAATGTGGTAAATGGTACGTTTCTTGTCAACGGTATATATGTTTCATGTTTATTTGATACTGGAGCCGATAACTGTTTTGTATCGTTAGAATTCTAAAAGCTCCTAAAACGTAAACGCGCTAACCTCCCTTCGACGTAGAAGTTGCCACTAGAAGAATCGTCACCGTTCATTCTGTTCTCTGTGATTGTATGCTTGAACTCAACAATCACATCTTCCCTATCGACCTTATCCCGATGCGGCTTGGTAGTTTTGACATCATAGTAGGCATGGATTTTCTTCACGAAAATCGTGCTAAAGTCGTTTGCTTTGATAAAATTATTCGTTTCTCGCTCGCTAATGCTGATCAACTCTGTGTCTATGGCGAAGTCTCATCCAAGGATCTCAAACTCATGTCGTGTATCCAAGCAAGCAAGTATCTCCAAAAGGAATACAAAGCTTTCTTGGTACACATTGTAGTAGCGGAGTAAAAGGAAAAGAAGGTAATGGATAAGGTGCCTGTGGTTTGTGATTTTCCTGCTGTATTTCCTGATGATTTACCTGGTTTACCCCTGAGTCGTGATATTGATTTCCGTATCGACCTCATTCCTGGTGCTAATCCTGTTGCTAAAGCTCCCTATCGCCTCGCTCCGTCTGAAATGCGTGAATTCTCGATTCAACTCCTGGAATTGTTTGATAAAGGCTTTATTCGCCCTAGCACCTCTCCTTGGGGCGCACCTGTCCTTTTCGTCAAAAAGAAAGACGAATCGTTCCAGATGTGCATCGATTATAGGGAATTGAATAAGCTGACTATCAAGAATCGCTATCCCCTGCCCCGAATCGATGATTTGTTTGATCAATTACAAGGCGCAAGGTGTTTCTCGAAGATCGATTTACGCTCAGGTTACCACCAGATACGAATCCAGGAGGAAGATATACCTAAAACCGCTTTCCGAACCCGATACGGCCATTACGAATTCGTCGTAATGCCCTTTGGTTTAACCAACGCACCCGTGGTTTTCATGGATCTGATGAATCGCGTGTGTAAACCCTTTCTCGACCATTTCGTCATCGTGTTTATCGATGATATCCTTATCTATTCGAAATCGAAAGTTGAACATGCGCAACATCTACGTTTGCTTCTCGAATTACTCCAAGGGAATCAACTCTATGCCAAGTTCTCCAAGTGTGAATTTTGTCTAGAGGAGATTCAATTCCTCGGTCACAACGTCAATATTCAAGGTATACACGTCGACCCCGTGAAAATCAAAGCTGTCAAGAGTTAGGTTACACCAAAATCCCCATTCGAATTTCGTTCGTTCCTCGGATTGGCGGGTTACTATCGCCGATTCATCGGTGATTTCTCAAAACTCGCCGTGTCGCTTACTTCTCGGACATAAAGACAAGTCTTTTGTTTGGGGAACCGAACAAGAGCAAGCCTTTCAGACTCTCAAGCATATGCTCTGCAATGCTCCTATCCTTGCGTTACCTGGCGGAAACCATGACTTCGTAGTCTATTGCGATGCCTCGAACCTTCGTCTTGGTTGTGTTCTCATGCAACGGGACACGGTCATCGCGTGCGCCTCTCGACAGCTCAAGATCCATGAGAAGAACTATACAACCCATGACCTCGAGCTTGGTGCAGTTGTTTTTGCGTTAAAGATTTGGCGACACTACCTCTACGGTACCAAGTGTACGGTCTTCACCAACCATAAGAGCCTGCAACATATCTTGAATCAAAAGGAACTAAATATGCGCCAACGCCTGTGACACCTGTGCCTCTGCGACCATAAAAAAAGTACCAAATGAATGAAATATTGTGTTTCATACTTGGGATTTTGTAGGTCCCGTAATCTGAGGATCGATAACGAACCGAATCACTTGTTTATAGCAAACACGGTTACGCGTGCGGAATCCACGTAACTATGCCAAATCAAACACGTAAAGCAATAATAACAACGGATTAATCAATGATACACACTCGATTGATTAACGGGATGAGAACCGATTACAAACTGATACAAACACAGTTCAGACAGAATTTCGGCAGAGTTTTGTTACTATAGTCTATTTCTCATCTCTGAGTTCAAATGAACACAAAGTGTTGTTTATATAGTCCCTGGGCCACAGATATCGACGAAACACAGAAGTGTTTGACGAATCTGAACATGGGCCAGACATTGGGCCTGGAACAGCCCAATACACGACGAATCAAAGTCTGATTCGTCATGACCTTCAACGAAACAAAAGTCTGTTTCGCCATGAAGTGTTCCGACGAAACAGAAGTCTGTTTCGTCGAGGACTGCAACTGTTGTGTTTGTTCCTGTTATCAGACAGCAACAATCAGCAACACATAAACATAGTAATGACAAAACTACCCTTTAATGCAACATGCATTGTTCATAATACATTACATACCAAAAGAGACAAATAAGTTGTACACAAGTAGATAGGAGGATATCTGACTTGGTCAACATAACATACAGACTCGATAATTAATAAAAGACCATACAAATTACATCGTTAAAACAAGACTAGTTACAGACACTAAAAATGCATCAACAAACTCCCCCTTGTCTGTTACTCGTCTTTGGTCTTCTAATCTTCCATCAGTGTTGTTCGGACCACGAACTGCCCGAATGAATACCCCTATAGTAGCAAAAACAAGCTACTCGCTGAAACTTTAACGCTTGAACTTGGGCCTAAACTTTAGCCCATGACGAAACAGAATTGGGCTTCTGTGATTCGTCGTCTGTTATGACGAATCAGATTTGATTCGCCGATTAAGGTCTGATTCGTCGATGCTTGTGATTCGTCGACGAGTCTGTTTCACCAACAGATTTTTCAAAACAGCAACACCCAGGCTGGAAATATTTTGCAGTCAAAAATAGTAACATCAGGCTGGAAATATTTTGCAGTCAAAACAGATTATGAACACAATTCCATTCAGTTTGAATTTTCAAATGCAAGAACGTTTTTATGAAGAAGGTTTCAGGCTTCCGGTAGAAAACACCAAGCAACAACTTCGGCTTAATCAGAAACGAACTTTACACAAATATACTAAAAACAAATTTAAAGCAAGGTAAACTAAATGAAAATGCGGAAAACTGTTAAAAACACTAAACAACTGTACAAGTGCAACCTTTTTGCGAATCTCAAGGACAAGGAATCATACCAGCTTACGGTCTTAGTCAACATGATTTTGATTCTGTTTAAAGCTCTGGATAAGTATACTACCTAGATTATCGGTATTGTGGTCCACATAAGCTCAAACTGATCAGACGTAATCATAATTTAAGAGATACGATTAACGGTAAGGATTATACTTACAAGTCGATGTAAATCCACTCACGACACATTCCCGTATCAAGGTATGCACGAGAATTCATCTTACCGGTGAGTATACCGTTTATCATCTGTTTGACCGTATAAAAATGTGAGAGACTCACTTATTTGATTGAAAACAAGTCCTATGTGATAAAATCACTTATTGATGAGGAACTTGAATTTCAGATGCATGAAGGGCACAGGAGCAAGTCCGTGAACAGGTCAGTACTTTCGTACAGCAGAGAGACGAACTTGACTCCCGCAAAGAATCTGTGATAATTTATCACTTATTTTGTTTGGACATGTGATTGTTGATCACTTATTGAGGTCGAATGCAGTATGTACACGTATGTATAGTATCATGGAAGATCTTAGACTTCGTCTCCGTTATTTTTACGGTTTGATACAACCATGATACCCAGATGATAAGCAGCATAAAGACCGAATATTTCAGATCTCGGCAATCTCTCAAACGAGATTTCGGTACTAAGACCATATACCAATGAGCAGTTCCCACCTGACTTGAAGTCTGTTAGGTTTGTATCATCCTGCACATTTTAGTCTGATTGTGAGCCTACCGATACATCGTTAGTAGAGATACTTATCATTTTTCTTTTTTATTTTGCATTTTGAGCACATTGACCGACCACACCAGTGAACTTCATCATTTTCCTTTATCCAAGAAACTCATTTTTGGTTTTTCTATTGTTTTTGAATTTTTGAATATTTCAAACGAAAACGACAGAACGTAAAGACATCTTTTTGGATTTTGAACTTTTGCAATGTTTTTGTATTTTCTTGAAATATCTCCCCCTAAAATTCGCAAAGTTTACGAAAACTAAAATCTTTTTGAATTTTCAAAGTTTATAAAGAAAATATTTACAAAAACGATCAGCCAAAGAAGTTTACTCGTGTATCACCTTAATGCCATTGACCAAAAGTAGATAATCAAAACGTGATTTATCAAAAGCTTTTGTAAACAGGTCGGCACGTTGGTGATCAGTGGGGACATGAACGACATCGATTAACCTCTTATCAAAACAGTCACGGATAAAGTGATATTTAATGTCGATGTGTTTAGTCTTAGAATGTTGCACAGGATTTCTAGTGATTTGCAAGGCAGCATTATTATCAACAAAAATACGAGTAGATAGGAATTCTAAACCGTAGTCGCGCATTTGTTGTTGTATCCAAAGAACTTGGGAGCAACAACTCGAGGCAGCAATATATTCTGCTTCACATGTTGATGTAGCAACACACGTTTGCTTCTTGCACTGCCACGTGACCAGGCGATTTCCTAAGAACTGACATCCTGCTGTTGTCGATTTGCCATCGATTTTGCATCCACCAAAATCAGAATCACTGTATGCAATTAATTCAAAACTATCATCCCTAGGGTACCAAAGACCGAGGTCTGGGCATCCCTTCAAATAGCGTAGAATCCTTTTGACAGCTGACAGATGAGTGGCCTTCGGGTTTGCTTGATATCTTGCTAGTAAGCATGTTGGGTACATGATATCAGGCCTCGAAGCGGTAAGATACATGAGAGATCCGATTATGGCACGATAGTATGAGGAGTTGATGCTTTCACCCTTCAAATCTGGAGTAATCCCGTGATTCTGCGGAAGTGGGGTACCAATGGGCGTTGCATCTGACATTTGGAATCGGCTCAAAATGTCACCAACATATTTAGTCTGATGGATGAAAATCCCAGACTCTGTTTGTTGAACTTGAAGGCCCAAAAAGAAATTCATCTCTCCCATAGCACTCATTTTGAATTTTTCTTGCATAACTCGTTCGAATTGCCTGCACAAAGAATCATTAGTGGAACCAAATATTATATCATCAACATATACCTGCACCAGCAGAAGATCTCCATTTTGTTCCTTGATAAAGAGTGTGCAATCAATAAGACCTCGTCGAAATCCATTCTCCAGAAGATAGTTTGATAAGGTTGCGTACCAAGCCCTAGGTGCTTGATGTAGACCATAAAGAGCTTTGTTGAGCAACCAAACCCGATCGGGGTGAATAGGATCTTCAAAACCTGGAGGTTGTTCGACATGCACCTCTTCTTGAACAATACCATGAAGAAACGCACTTTTAACGTCCATCTGGTAAACTTTGAATCCTTTGAAAGAAGCATAAGCTAAGAAGATTCGAATAGCTTCCAGACGTGCAACAGGTGCATAAACTTCATTGTAGTCAATGCCTTCTATCTGGCGAAAACCCTGAACAACCAGTCTCGCCTTGTTGCGAATAACAATCCCACGGTCGTCCTTCTTGCATTTGTAAACCCATCGTGTGCCTATTTTCTTGTAATTATCCGGCTTTTCAACAAGCTTCCAAACACCAAGCTTTTGAAATTGTTGCAGTTCGTCCTGCATGGCTTCAACCCAAGAATTATCTTTTAAAGCATCCTTCCAAGACTTTGGTTCTTCTTGTGAAACGTAACAAGCAAAGGACCAATCGTTTTGAAGACCAGATTCTCTAATGGCTGAATATAAACCAGCATTTGGGTTATTTCTAAGCTGATTACGTGTCTGCACACCGCTTTGGACATCTCCTATAATGTTCTGCTGTGGATGGATATTGTGAATCCTCAATTCAGGATGTTCAGGAACACTTGTATCAATACCCAAATTGTTAAGATTAAGATCAGCAACCAACTCCGCACCGGGTATATGCGTGGAGGTGGAGTCATTCCCTTCAGCAGTATCATCATTCTGCACTTGAGGAGTTTCTAAAGAAGAACCTTGAACAGGAGCAACCGGGGCAGAAGTGCCTTCAGTCGCATCTAGATGTTCATCATCTTCCGATGACTCAGTAGCATCTTCAAATACCTCATTTTGAACTGTATTGTTAACTGAATTAGAACCTTCAGGGCTAACAATAACAGGTCTTACCAATGGCGAGCCAGTAGCGTTGTCACTATCAAATAACATTTGAACAGCTGCAGATTCTTCATCAAAGGAAGGCAGATTAAAGGAGTCGAATATCCCATCGTAATCGAACATCCAAGGATCACCCGGAGCTCTAACAGGACTTGTATACCTTTGAACCCTTACTTCATTCCAAAGCTCAATCTTTTTGGTGGTCAGATTCCATACACGACAATTTGGAGTTGCATATCCAAGGAAGAAACCTTCGATAGCTTTTGCGCCAAACTTACCATCTGGGTCAATCATGGTACATGGACCACCAAAGGGTTCAAGGAAAGAAAGATCCGGTTTCCTTTTCTGTAGAAGTTCGAAACATGTTTTGCCATGCCTCTTAACTGTAAGAACTCTGTTCAAAGTGTAGCAAGCAGTCGACAATTGTTGCAGTTCGTCCTGCATGGCTTCAACCCAAGAATTATCTTTTAAAGCATCCTTCCAAGACTTTGGTTCTTCTTGTGAAACGTAACAAGCAAAGGACCAATCGTTTTGAAGACCAGATTCTCTAATGGCTGAATATAAACCAGCATTTGGGTTATTTCTAAGCTGATTACGTGTCTGCACACCGCTTTGGACATCTCCTATAATGTTCTGCTGTGGATGGATATTGTGAATCCTCAATTCAGGATGTTCAGGAACACTTGTATCAATACCCAAATTGTTAAGATTAAGATCAGCAACCAACTCCGCACCGGGTATATGCGTGGAGGTGGAGTCATTCCCTTCAGCAGTATCATCATTCTGCACTTGAGGAGTTTCTAAAGAAGAACCTTGAACAGGAGCAACCGGGGCAGAAGTGCCTTCAGTCGCATCTAGATGTTCATCATCTTCCGATGACTCAGTAGCATCTTCAAATACCTCATTTTGAACTGTATTGTTAACTGAATTAGAACCTTCAGGGCTAACAATAACAGGTCTTACCAATGGCGAGCCAGCAGCGTTGTCACTATCAAATAACATTTGAACAGCTGCAGATTCTTCATCAAAGGAAGGCAGATTAAAGGAGTCGAATATCCCATCGTAATCGAACATCCAAGGATCACCCGGAGCTCTAACAGGACTTGTATACCTTTGAACCCTTACTTCATTCCAAAGCTCAATCTTTTTGGTGGTCAGATTCCATACACGACAATTTGGAGTTGCATATCCAAGGAAGAAACCTTCGATAGCTTTTGCGCCAAACTTACCATCTGGGTCAATCATGGTACATGGACCACCAAAGGGTTCAAGGAAAGAAAGATCCGGTTTCCTTTTCTGTAGAAGTTCGAAACATGTTTTGCCATGCCTCTTAACTGTAAGAACTCTGTTCAAAGTGTAGCAAGCAGTCGACAATTGTTGCAGTTCGTCCTGCATGGCTTCAACCCAAGAATTATCTTTTAAAGCATCCTTCCAAGACTTTGGTTCTTCTTGTGAAACGTAACAAGCAAAGGACCAATCGTTTTGAAGACCAGATTCTCTAATGGCTGAATATAAACCAGCATTTGGGTTATTTCTAAGCTGATTACGTGTCTGCACACCGCTTTGGACATCTCCTATAATGTTCTGCTGTGGATGGATATTGTGAATCCTCAATTCAGGATGTTCAGGAACACTTGTATCAATACCCAAATTGTTAAGATTAAGATCAGCAACCAACTCCGCACCGGGTATATGCGTGGAGGTGGAGTCATTCCCTTCAGCAGTATCATCATTCTGCACTTGAGGAGTTTCTAAAGAAGAACCTTGAACAGGAGCAACCGGGGCAGAAGTGCCTTCAGTCGCATCTAGATGTTCATCATCTTCCGATGACTCAGTAGCATCTTCAAATACCTCATTTTGAACTGTATTGTTAACTGAATTAGAACCTTCAGGGCTAACAATAACAGGTCTTACCAATGGCGAGCCAGCAGCGTTGTCACTATCAAATAACATTTGAACAGCTGCAGATTCTTCATCAAAGGAAGGCAGATTAAAGGAGTCGAATATCCCATCGTAATCGAACATCCAAGGATCACCCGGAGCTCTAACAGGACTTGTATACCTTTGAACCCTTACTTCATTCCAAAGCTCAATCTTTTTGGTGGTCAGATTCCATACACGACAATTTGGAGTTGCATATCCAAGGAAGAAACCTTCGATAGCTTTTGCGCCAAACTTACCATCTGGGTCAATCATGGTACATGGACCACCAAAGGGTTCAAGGAAAGAAAGATCCGGTTTCCTTTTCTGTAGAAGTTCGAAACATGTTTTGCCATGCCTCTTAACTATAAGAACTCTGTTCAAAGTGTAGCAAGCAGTCGACACAGCTTCTGCCCAGAATTGAACAGGAAGCTCCGACTCTACTAACATAGTTCTTGCAGTCTCAATAATCGTACGATTCTTCCTCTCAGCGACACCGTTTTGTTGTGGAGTATAGCGAGAACTGTATTCATGAAGAATGCCTTTAGAAGTACAGAACTCATCCATCACACGGTTCTTGAATTCAGTTCCATTGTCGCTTCGGATCCTCTTCACTTTCAAAGTGTATAAATTCTCCAACATTGTGAGAAGATCCTTGAGAATTCCAGGAGTATCACTCTTGTGTGCCATGAAAGCTACCCAAGAAAATCTAGAATAATCATCAGTAACAACCAGACAGTAAGCATCTCCGAATGTTGTCTTGTGCTTCATTGGTCCAAAGAGGTCCATATGAAGACGTTCGAGAGGCATGCTAACAGAATTGATTTTCTTCAGAGGGTGAGATTTCTTTGTTTGTTTCCCTTTCTGGCACGAAACACAGATATCTTGTAGATGAAAACTTCTCACAGGCACACCATTCACAAGATTGTTTTTCACCAAATGGTTCATTTTCCTCAAGTGAATGTGCCCCATTCTTCTGTGCCAAGAAATAGACTCCTTCTCTGTGGCTTTTGAGACAAAACATTGTACTTGCGCAGATGTCGTAATGGCTTGGCTCATGTCAAGAATATAAAGATCATTAATTCTTGGAGCCGATAAGAGAATCCATTCATCAGGAATCTTGAATCCAGGTTTAAGCACATAACAACCGGCATCATCAAAATGCACGGTGAACTTTTTATCGCAGATTTGCGACACACTGAGAAGATTATGATCAAGTTGACGAACATAATTAATCTTTTCGAAGCATACCACACCATTGGAGATCATTCCTTCTCCGGTGATATATCCGCCTTTGTCTCCTGCGAACGCGACATAGCCTCCTCTAATATTTCTCACATCGTACAGAAGCTGTAAGTCGCCCGTCATGTGCCTGGATGCCCCACTATCAACAATCCAATGACTACTAATAGTTCCTCCTGGAACATCCTGCACGAATCATCCAATGATTAGTTAAGGTTGGGGACCCAAGCCACAGTGGTCTTGGGTCGTCCCTGAGAATCACGAATAGTGATCTCGATCTGGTGATGATTTTCCAAACTAACAAATCCCCCTGAACCTTCACCCTTCCTAGGTTTCCAAGTTTGTTTTTGTTTACCAGATTGAGTTTTGAAAACAGATTTTGAAACTTCTGGTTTTAAAGGTGAACTTGGTTCCTTTGGAACAGATTTGACCTCAGATTTTAAAGCCTTTTCTATTTTCTTCACATTTTGATGTCGTTGTTTCGTTTCCTGTTCTTTAACCGTTCTTTTATCATGTTTTAACGAAACAGTACGACATTGAGGGTGAATCATTTCAGGTGGTACTTTCTCAACAAATTTATCTTTTGGAGTGTTAACACAATCTTTGATGATGTGTCCAAACTCTCCACATTTAAAACACGTTCTCCTCTCAACAAACTTAGGAGAAACGGATCGAGGCACATATGTCAAACCTGTAGAACCTGAGGTACTAGCCTTTTCATTACACCCGTTTGAATGTTGAGTGTAATTATTCTGATTGTTACGCTTTAAAATCTTGACTTTTTGTACAAAATCAGTGTTTGATTTGTTAGCAAAAATCTCAATTTTATCAGTACCCTCAGATGCCACAAATCTGACATCATTGTTTTTCTTTTGATAACGAGCTCCATTTGTTTCAGATTTTGATTTAGAAACATCTGGCCTTTGAGCTCGTTGATATGGTTGTTTACCCTTAGGAGCAATCGGTTGTTGCTTTGTTGGGAAGTTTTGATTTCCAAATTTATTTTTGATTTCAGCTTTAGGAATTTGATCACATTGAGTTACAGTAACTCCCGGAATCGATCTTCCCAAAAACTTACTTGTGTTATTTTCAAAAACGTTATCAATCGATGATGGATTGACATTTTTAATTGGGAAATCATTATCTGAATAGATTTTAGAATCACCAACCAAAGTATACAACACATTGTTACTCTTAACGGTAGACACAGGTTTCTTGTCATTTATGACAGGATTAATCACATTTTTGTCAACTTGTTGCACAAAAGGAATAGGAGGATCACAAAGAATATGATTCTCAATTGGAATTTCTATTCCCTTTTTCTTATCACGTGATTCATCCTGGTCATTTGCATCTGTTTCATCATCAGATGAATCATAATCCTCAACAATTGGAGGACTTTGGCTCACTGATGTTGAAGTTCCTGTTTCATCAGATAAAGTTCCCGAGGAGCTGTCTGGTTTGAACCCTAATCCAGTAGTAAATTCCTCATAATTGAGAGGCACACTGGGTTCAAAACGAGGCATATCCTCTTCATCAGGTGGTGCTGCATAATTGTGTCTCAAAGGGGGCGGACATTTCTTATACCCAACACCACTCTTGTTTTTCTTCAGTTGTTGAACGTCAATTATGTGATCGAGCACAAATCGGGAGTTAGAATAACTCTCCAATTTTTGCTTGATCGCATCGTGCGCCAATTTTGCAATGGCTAATTCCGTTCTGGTTTCCTCAACGAGATTTATGTACTTGTTAATACTAACTTGTTTGTGATAAACAACTTTAGTAGTTTCGGAAACACTTTTCTTTAAATTTTCAATTAAAGATTTAAAGTCCTTTTCATTTCTTGTTAAAGCCATATTTGCTTCTTTGCACTTTGACATATCAACAACCAAATGTTGATTGTGACTATGAATTGTGTCACATTCATGTTTCACTCTATCAAATTCCTGTTTCAAATAAGCACAGTCATTACAAATTCTAGGAGTTTCAGATGTTACCTGACTCGAAGAGGCTGAAACATTTGCCATGAAGGCAGTTTGAAAAGAAAAAGATCCGTCTTCAGAGAAGAACTTCTCCATTTCTTTAGATGCTATCCCAGCCTTCTTGATAAGAACAGATTTCTGAGACTTCAACTCCTCTGCTTTACTCAACAAATCATCAATAGAACTCGCTTCTTCTTTCACATCACCCGAAATAGAACTTTCTTCATCAGAACTCCCGGTATAACCCGAACTGTCGTCACTTTCAGAAAATTCTTCCCTACGAACGTGCTTGATGTGATTGATGATCTTTGCGTAGCATGCGGTTCCTCCTCCTTCATTATCACCTTCCCCCAATTGTAAAGACCAATTACACCCTTCATCTGTTTGAACAACCAATGCACGAGTGTTGTTTGATGGCCCAGACTGGTTCTGGTTGGTGGTGTTGTTCACAGCTACTATCCCTCTTCCACGATTTTCTTGATTGCCTTGATTGGCATTTGAAGAACCTGTCTGATTTCTGAAAGGGTTCTGATTGCCTTGCTTTGGTGGTCGAGTGCATTCACGTTTAAAGTGACCCTTCTCGCCACAATTGAAGCATGTAACGGTTTCTTTATCAAACCCGTACTTCGTATCCTGCTTACTTTCCAAGGAACTTCTTCCCGTTCGAGCCATGAAGTCCTTTGCCCTTCTAACTGCACTCGCAAACGCCCACTTTATATCCATCAACTCCATTTCATCACGGTCGATTTGTTGATAATCTTCGTTGGTCATACTGATGTTACCAATTTGACCTGCAACCAAACCGCAGTAAGCACTGACCATCGTATTAATGAGTTCCGAATGCTCCTTTGCAACCTCAATGCTAACTTTTGATAGGTTCGAAGTATCAACTTTGATAGTATTCGTGTCTTGGGATGGAGGATTGCTGGTATAATTTACTTGTTGTGGTGGTGGTTGTGCTTTTGATAAGGATTTCGAAAGATAAGCGCCTAAATCAAACTCTGGTTGAGTAGTAGTAACTTGCGGTGGAGATTGATCTTGAGATTTGAATTTTGATATTGATTGTGAAAGATAAGCTCCTAGATCAAACTCTGGTTGTGGTGGTGGTTTGAATGGAAACGGAGATGAGTTTGTGTTGGAAACAAACGCCGTTTGAAGCTTAGGCTGCTGACCAGAACTAGAACTTGCAGAAGGAGCGAAACCAGGCAAATAAATTTCTGTGTTTTGAGGAGCTCCAATCCGTTTAGCTTTCCGATTTTCTTCTTCGTACTTGTGCTCCAACTTCTGAACAAATCCATAGATAGTGACAGTTTCCCCATCCAGAGCACCAGTATGCTTTAGAAGTTCAATGAATGGACTCCATATAGGAGGTAGAGCATCAGCTAAACGTGCAATCATTTCCACATGACTTACAACATGTAACACCTCGAAAATTCACGTCCTATAATGTGTTGACACGTGTCATATGTTTGAACATGTGAAATAATGTTCTAGAAGGACTAAAGTTGACAAACATGGAAAGTATGTGTTTATACGGATTCTAAGTGTCAACTGTGAATAAATATAATGAACATTAACCCTACACAATGTTCATACCTTCAAACGAATGAATCATGGATCATACGAAGCTAAAAGTGAGAGATTACAAACTACAGGGGTTAAATGTGTCAACATGTTAAAGATATACCTCTGAGTGACCTTTTGACAAACCCGAAGCTTTGTAAATGTAAATTATGCTCACTAGAATGCACAATTAAAATTTCATAAAGTTTCGTTATCGTATGAGAAAGTTATGATCAAATTCGTGTGCGAGGGGTTAAAAGCGTCAACGTTGAAATTTATGACTTTTCGGGTAACCATAAAGTTACCCAAGGACTTAACAAAGTATGGTTATGTCTTAAGGCCCATAAAAGTCAAGTTAGAGGGCTCGAAGTGCTAGAAAGCATGTTAAGATCAAGTGTAGAAGGAGCAGGGACTAAAAGCGTCAAAAAGTGCACAAGTTTGCATTTTCGCGCATAACTTACGTTCTGAATACATCCGGACATCCAAAAATTTATGTAAGCATGACTATATTATGCTTTAGTGTTTGGCTTGCCAAAAATCCATTCGTCGCGTCATTTGGATCGTTTTTCGCGCATGTGCGCATTCCGTCGTAATTAACCGAACAACGCGATCGTACGGCCAAACGAACCGACATCCGACATATTTTTGAATACATTTTAAGTTCCCTATACTTTAACTTCATTTTAGAGCTTTGAAATGGGGTTAACGGGCCTTAAACGTGTCAAAAATGGCCTAAATACAGTTCAGGGACCAAAACTGTAATTCTGCCAAAGTTCACCCATACGATGCGTATGGTATATATACCATACGATGCGTATGGGGTCTCCAGACCAGGTGCAATGTTTAAACAGCCTGTTTTCAGCAGATTCAACCACAACCACATGTTCTTAGTAGCTTAGTCACTAAGATAAAGATGATATGTGGCTTCCATAACCTTTCAACAAGTGTACGGACTAGATCTTTTCCCCTTTTCCAAGAAACGATCTCAACGGTTACCCGAATACTATAAATACCCATGCCATCCAACCTCATTACTTACAAGAATCTGATCTATTTGACTCTAAGTTGGAACCATTGTTCCATACCTGAGTTATTGTGATCACGATTAGCATTCGGGGACCCTTCGTAAGTATTCTTTCGTTCTTTTATTGCTTTACGGGTCCGAAAGTCAAACTTTGCTTGACTTTCTGCATTGACCAGTTTATGGTCGATGCGAAGTTCGTTTGAACTTCATAACGTGAGCGTGATCACGATGGTTATAGTCCCTAGTGACTATACCTACTGATTACCACGTTATCTAGGCTCAGTGACGAGCCGTAGTTTCGGCCAGAATACGTATTCTTGCGTATTTTGTAACCAAACTACTTATGGGTATCAAAACTGTTTGTTTTGATACCAAACTTGTTTTCTAACTTAGTTAAGCATGTTTCAACATGCTTAGCTCGTCACTTTTAGTTTAGTGCTTATATAGGGTCGTAAAGGTAAGCAATCTAAACAATCGCTTATACTTTCGAACCCGACCCGTTTGGTCGATCATTAGGATCCGACCAAACACATTAAGTGACCTTATGGTCACATCGTTCGAGTAGTTGTATGACAGGTAGTATATATGCCTTAGGTAAATGACCAAAATACCCCTACGGGGCTTAAATTGAGATTAAACTCGTTTTGGGCATAATGGAAGGTATCCTACTGATACCACAACATATTTAAGGCATATTAACTAAGGAAACCTGTAAATGACTCTATGAATACCCGTTACGCGTTATTCGCGTTCGGATCGGTTTATATAACTAGTTTATATAAGTTAGCCGAAACGGGTCAAACCTTATCGGTTTTGTCTCAAAATTCAAAGTGTGTATTAAATACCCAAATTAAGCAAGTCTCCGAACTTGTCGGGTCTAAATCACATTCTATTTCGGTCTTCGCGTAATCGTGCGTACGAACCGTATCTTCCTGTAAGACTAACCGGTCTAAGCTTAAGACTAATTAAAGACCCGTTAGCATTCTAATTAATTATTTATACCATCATTCCAGACTAGAGCATTCACGGTAAATTGTACCTACGCTTGCTTAAGTGAATACGGCTGAGTTATAAATTTCTGCTATTTAAGACAGGAGCTAGCTCAGGTAAATACCCTTAACTTATTTTCCCTATATGGGCTTAAAATACGGTATAACGATACCGTAAATACTCTTAATCTATTTTCCCTATACGGGCTTGGGATACGGTATAATAATACCGCTTGGTCGGGTACTGAATCTTTAATCTTGTTATGGTTAAATCATTGAAGTAACCCGGTTTAATCTGTATTGTGTGAAATTAAGACCTTTAGGGGATTATTGACCATGTCCCGGATATCCTAGTGACATCATTGTATTGATCATGTCCCGGCTATCCTAGTGATATCATTGTATTATAAATTGGCCATGTCCCGGATAACCTAGTGACATCATTGTATTGATCATGTCCCGGCTATCCTAGTGACTTCATTGTATATTAAATTGACCATGTCCCGGATAACCTAGTGACATCATTGTATTGATCATGTCCCGGCTATACTAGTGACATCATTGTATTATAAATTGCCCATGTCCCGGATAACCTAGTGACATCATTGTATTGATCATGTCCCGGCTATCCTAGTGACCTCATAGTATTATAAATTGATCATGTCCCGGATAACCTAGTGACATCATTGTATTGATCATGTCCCGGCTATCCTAGTGACCTCATAATATTATAAATTGATCATGTCCCGGATAACCTAGTGACATCATTGTATTATAAAAGGGCCACGTCCTACACCTGACCGTTACCTAAGGGAAACGGTATCCCACTCTCTTGTGGGCCTATACTTGTGGCGTGTCTGTTAATCTGACTCGGTTTCTATATCGGGCCCTGAACGTACAACGAACATGTAAATCTGTATACAAGGTTATAACTATAATTGTTCCAAGTTAAAAAGATTAATTTTGCCTCTGTGCATTTTAATCAAAGTGTCAATATATTTTGTGCCAAGTGCATCCAAATCAATTTTCTTAAACCCATTTTAAAATGAGTCGGTTGAGTGTATTTACCAGTGAAAACTGACGTATTTTCCAAAAGGGTTAAGTGACAGGTACTGAACGTAATTGGCTGGAAGCTCAGGGCGCTAGTAAGGAATCTTGCAAGTTCTAGGTGTCTAAAGTCTGTTGAACAAATGATATGTTTAAAGATCCGCCTGTGGATCCTTTACCTTCCGTTGTAATACTGGATATTACTTTATATTCGGAATGTAATAATATTTATCTTTTGCTTCCGCTGTGCATTATATAATTGTGTTGTTTGACTATTATGTTGCCAACCATGACGTCACGATACTCCCCACCGGGCCCACCGGTGACACGTGGAAATCGGGGTGTGACAGGTTGGTATCAGAGCCAACACTGAGTGAATTAAACACTAGCCTTTTGTGTTTAATCTCAGTTACACAATTGCACATTCTTGAGTCTAGACAAGAACATAAGACAAATTTTGCTCTACGTTAAATATTAATAAGAATCTTAAGAGTGAAACCTAGCCTTCGGGACACTTTAAGGCCGGGCCATGATGGTAAGACCTGTTTAAAAGATTCGAATCACTGTTAACATCTGTAAATAGGTTAACGCTCCTGGCAGACGTGATCCATTAATAATCACACATGTCATTTTTATATAGGACTCTTTAGAAGATTCCTAACCCAGTTTAATGATCTCTAAATCCTGGGTTTACATCATCAATAAGATGATCATATTTTAACCAAAAGTGGTAATATAACGCCTACGGGCCTTGCTCATTTCCACATGAGCCAAAATACAGTAGTAGCAATGACTCCCTGTCAAGGTAATGAACTAGGTTCAAACCTCAACTGCTTTGATTCTCTGAAATCCTAGCATATAATTTAAAATCTGTCCATGTGACCAGGCCATTGGGTGCCACTAATAAAACTGTTAATGTTTTATAATTAGGGTAAATTATTATAGAAATCCTAAATAAATATGATAAATAAATTAACCAAATGTGGTCTCCGTTTACCATGGTTAACGAATTTACCCTAAGGGGCAATTCCATAATAAACTCCCAAATAAACTATTACCCTTGTTTTCTGCAGCAGTTAAATTGTAATGGCTAACTCAGGCGAGGGTAATAGTCATCCAGCGGAGGTTAATAATGACGCCCAAATAAATCTAACGGGTGCGGAATTGAAAGCAATCATAGACGGCGCGGTTACACAGGCTTTGAAAAGGCAGTACGAAGAGTATAGTAGGACCCTATCTACACAGCCTTCAAAGCCACCGCCCAAGAAGGATGATCCCAAGAAGGAAGATGATGAGCGTCACTCTTCTAACCATCACAGTGATCCGTCTCAACAGATCATACTGAATCAAGGACCCCCTAATAAGGGTTGCTCCTACAAGTACTTCGTTTCGTGTAAACCCCGGGATTTCACTGGGGAGGAAGGAGCTGTAGATTGTATGACATGGTTAGAAGAGATGGATACAGTGGTGGATATCAGCGGATGCGCTGAGAAGGATGTGGTCAAGTTTGTGTCACAATCATTTAAGGGTGAGGCCTTAGCCTGGTGGAGATCATTGATTCAAGCCACCGGGAAAATCCCTTTGTACAACATGACTTGGGAGCAGTTCGTTGCTCTTATCAAAGAAAATTACTGTCCTCAACATGAAGTTGAGAAGATTGAGACTGAATTCTTGACATTAGTTATGGAGAACTTAGATTGTCAAGCATACCTTACAAATTTCAATACCAAGTCTCGATTGGTTCCCTATTTGATCACACCGGAACCCAAGAGAATTGCTCGCTTCATTGGGGGTTTAGCCCCAGAAATAAAATCCAGTGTTAAGGCTTCAAGACCTGCTACATTCAGGTCAGCGGCAGATCTGTCGCTATCTCTTACCCTCGATGTAGTCAGAAACAAGGCTATCAAAGCCTCTGAAGAGGGAAAGCGAAAAAGGGAGGATGAGAATTCTCATCGCTCCGATAGGAAGAGGAATTCTGAAGATAAGAAGAGTTCCGGGTTTAAGAAAGACAGCCAGCAGCCGGGTGAGAAGAGCAGGTGCGAAACCTGTAGGAAATACCACCCCGGGAAATGTAGATTTGAATCTCAGCCTCGGCCGTGTGGAATTTGCAAGTCTAAGGAACATAAAACCCTGGATTGCAAGGAGTTGAAAGATGCAACCTGTTATGGTTGCAACGAGAAGGGGCATATCAAGACCAACTGCCCTAGGAATCAGATAAACGCTTAAGAGACGATGCAGAATAATAATAATAATATAATATGTACCTTTCCTTATCAAGCAGTTTATGTAAAAACTTATTTGATACTGGCACATATAAATATATTATGAATGATAAATATTTAGAACTGTTGTCTCAGCTTGATTAAGACTCCGGTCATTTAAAACAAGATGGAAAGTGACCGATGATACTTTAGGAAATGCTCCAACAAATCCTATATTGATATTTAATATCTATTAGAAATCACTCTTTCTTTGCATAGAGTGCGACAACACATGTTATTTTAATTATTTTCTTCATTGTTTTCTATCGCCTGCGAATGCCAAACTATGTTTGATAAAAGTGTCATATGAGGATTGGCGTATCCTAGTGTGTCCCATAGATTATTTCCATGTCTGATCAGCATGGAGGTTTAATACATGGAACCCCTGAGATATCCCAATGGTCATATTGTGCTAAAGTCGACTAGTAGTATTCAAAGAAGATATCCAAAAATGGAAAAAAAAAATTTCAAGTGAATGTTCCCGATTAAGGAATTCGTGGACTAGTAACATAAATATGTCATTTTTTTTTTCACAAGCAATGATGGATGAACGGGAGCTTGAGATATGGAAAATCTCTGTAACCTCCTTGTATGTTGGTCATCTTCTCCTAAGTTTACCTTGTTTACCTCCCTAGAGGTAAGTGGAGTTATGATTAACATCCCGCTTTGGGTTAAAATGTTGTAAGAACTCCATGTTGATTGTGGAGTAACCGAAAACCTTGATTAAGTAGGTTTTAAGACATAGGCTCATATAGCCAGACTCAATAGTCTAAGGGTGTTATATTACTAAATAAGAAAGACGGTTCATACTGCTTATGCATGCATGCCGCAACCCTATTTAGACAACGATTAAAAATCGCCATCAACTACCCAGGATCGTCGGATTTTTCGACTAGCTGTAAGGATTAGCTACTCCTTAAGATTAGTTAAACTGTGGTTGGAATAACCACCTTAAGATAAGCTTTTCATTAATAATTGATATGTAAGTATTAAGGCTACTCCTTTGGAGACCTTGTATAGATAAATGTTAAACGTTTATTGTTAGGACAATAGATTGGTAAGTCCAATTATAAGGATCTGAACGTTACCCAGGAAACAACAAATAAGATCATACAACTTCCTAATCATATGTAAGTTGCCATTATTAGGCAGAGAATACTTCCTTTATTTCGGTAAATCTCGGGCCGAGATTTATTTTAAGGGGGTGAGGATGTAACACCTCGAAAATTCACGTCCTATAATGTGTTGACACGTGTCATATGTTTGAACATGTGAAATAATGTTCTAGAAGGACTAAAGTTGACAAACATGGAAAGTATGTGTTTATACGGATTCTAAGTGTCAACTGTGAATAAATATAATGAACATTAACCCTACACAATGTTCATACCTTCAAACGAATGAATCATGGATCATACGAAGCTAAAAGTGAGAGATTACAAACTACAGGGGTTAAATGTGTCAACATGTTAAAGATATACCTCTGAGTGACCTTTTGACAAACCCGAAGCTTTTTAAATGTAAATTATGCTCACTAGAATGCACAATTAAAATTTCATAAAGTTTCGTTATCGTATGAGAAAGTTATGATCAAATTCGTGTGCGAGGGGTTAAAAGCGTCAACGTTGAAATTTATGACTTTTCGGGTAACCATAAAGTTACCCAAGGACTTAACAAAGTATGGTTATGTCTTAAGGCCCATAAAAGTCAAGTTAGAGGGCTCGAAGTGCTAGAAAGCATGTTAAGATCAAGTGTAGAAGGAGCAGGGACTAAAAGCGTCAAAAAGTGCACAAGTTTGCATTTTCGCGCATAACTTACGTTCTGAATACATCCGGACATCCAAAAATTTATGTAAGCATGACTATATTATGATTTAGTGTTTGGCTTGCCAAAAATCCATTCGTCGCGTCATTTGGATCGTTTTTCGCGCATGTGCGCATTCCGTCGTAATTAACCGAACAACGCGATCGTACGGCCAAACGAACCGACATCCGACATATTTTTGAATACATTTTAAGTTCCCTATACTTTAACTTCATTTTAGAGCTTTGAAATGGGGTTAACGGGCCTTAAACGTGTCAAAAATGGCCTAAATACAGTTCAGGGACCAAAACTGTAATTCTGCCAAAGTTCACCCATACGATGCGTATGGTATATATACCATACGATGCGTATGGGGTCTCCAGACCAGGTGCAATGTTTAAACAGCCTGTTTTCAGCAGATTCAACCACAACCACATGTTCTTAGTAGCTTAGTCACTAAGATAAAGATGATATGTGGCTTCCATAACCTTTCAACAAGTGTACGGACTAGATCTTTTCCCCTTTTCCAAGAAACGATCTCAACGGTTACCCGAATACTATAAATACCCATGCCATCCAACCTCATTACTTACAAGAATCTGATCTATTTGACTCTAAGTTGGAACCATTGTTCCATACCTGAGTTATTGTGATCACGATTAGCATTCGGGGACCCTTCGTAAGTATTCTTTCGTTCTTTTATTGCTTTACGGGTCCGAAAGTCAAACTTTGCTTGACTTTCTGCATTGACCAGTTTATGGTCGATGCGAAGTTCGTTTGAACTTCATAACGTGAGCGTGATCACGATGGTTATAGTCCCTAGTGACTATACCTACTGATTACCACGTTATCTAGGCTCAGTGACGAGCCGTAGTTTCGGCCAGAATACGTATTCTTGCGTATTTTGTAACCAAACTACTTATGGGTATCAAAACTGTTTGTTTTGATACCAAACTTGTTTTCTAACTTAGTTAAGCATGTTTCAACATGCTTAGCTCGTCACTTTTAGTTTAGTGCTTATATAGGGTCGTAAAGGTAAGCAATCTAAACAATCGCTTATACTTTCGAACCCGACCCGTTTGGTCGATCATTAGGATCCGACCAAACACATTAAGTGACCTTATGGTCACATCGTTCGAGTAGTTGTATGACAGGTAGTATATATGCCTTAGGTAAATGACCAAAATACCCCTACGGGGCTTAAATTGAGATTAAACTCGTTTTGGGCATAATGGAAGGTATCCTACTGATACCACAACATATTTAAGGCATATTAACTAAGGAAACCTGTAAATGACTCTATGAATACCCGTTACGCGTTATTCGCGTTCGGATCGGTTTATATAACTAGTTTATATAAGTTAGCCGAAACGGGTCAAACCTTATCGGTTTTGTCTCAAAATTCAAAGTGTGTATTAAATACCCAAATTAAGCAAGTCTCCGAACTTGTCGGGTCTAAATCACATTCTATTTCGGTCTTCGCGTAATCGTGCGTACGAACCGTATCTTCCTGTAAGACTAACCGGTCTAAGCTTAAGACTAATTAAAGACCCGTTAGCATTCTAATTAATTATTTATACCATCATTCCAGACTAGAGCATTCACGGTAAATTGTACCTACGCTTGCTTAAGTGAATACGGCTGAGTTATAAATTTCTGCTATTTAAGACAGGAGCTAGCTCAGGTAAATACCCTTAACTTATTTTCCCTATATGGGCTTAAAATACGGTATAACGATACCGTAAATACTCTTAATCTATTTTCCCTATATGGGCTTGGGATACGGTATAATAATACCGCTTGGTCGGGTACTGAATCTTTAATCTTGTTATGGTTAAATCATTGAAGTAACCCGGTTTAATCTGTATTGTGTGAAATTAAGACCTTTAGGGGATTATTGACCATGTCCCGGATATCCTAGTGACATCATTGTATTGATCATGTCCCGGCTATCCTAGTGATATCATTGTATTATAAATTGGCCATGTCCCGGATAACCTAGTGACATCATTGTATTGATCATGTCCCGGCTATCCTAGTGACTTCATTGTATATTAAATTGACCATGTCCCGGATAACCTAGTGACATCATTGTATTGATCATGTCCCGGCTATACTAGTGACATCATTGTATTATAAATTGCCCATGTCCCGGATAACCTAGTGACATCATTGTATTGATCATGTCCCGGCTATCCTAGTGACCTCATAGTATTATAAATTGATCATGTCCCGGATAACCTAGTGACATCATTGTATTGATCATGTCCCAGCTATCCTAGTGACCTCATAATATTATAAATTGATCATGTCCCGGATAACCTAGTGACATCATTGTATTATAAAAGGGCCACGTCCTACACCTGACCGTTACCTAAGGGAAACGGTATCCCACTCTCTTGTGGGCCTATACTTGTGGCGTGTCTGTTAATCTGACTCGGTTTCTATATCGGGCCCTGAACGTACAACGAACATGTAAATCTGTATACAAGGTTATAACTATAATTGTTCCAAGTTAAAAAGATTAATTTTGCCTCTGTGCATTTTAATCAAAGTGTCAATATATTTTGTGCCAAGTGCATCCAAACCAATTTTCTTAAACCCATTTTAAAATGAGTCGGTTGAGTGTATTTACCAGTGAAAACTGACGTATTTTCCAAAAGGGTTAAGTGACAGGTACTGAACGTAATTGGCTGGAAGCTCAGGGCGCTAGTAAGGAATCTTGCAAGTTCTAGGTGTCTAAAGTCTGTTGAACAAATGATATGTTTAAAGATCCGCCTGTGGATCCTTTACCTTCCGTTGTAATACTGGATATTACTTTATATTCGGAATGTAATAATATTTATCTTTTGCTTCCGCTGTGCATTATATAATTGTGTTGTTTGACTATTATGTTGCCAACCATGACGTCACGATACTCCCCACCGGGCCCACCGGTGACACGTGGAAATCGGGGTGTGACACAACAACCTTATAAGAACTCATTTCACTTATCAAATGATAGAAACGAGAAGTCAAATCATTTAGATTTTCATTTTCCAAAGATTGAAATGACTCAAATTCTTTCTTTAAAAGATCATGGCGAATTTTTCTAGAAGCTTCATTTCCTTCTCCTCTTGTTTCCAATGCATCCCATAAAGCTTTTGTGCTCTTACTATAAGAAAATTGATGATAGATGTCTTTATGCAGAGCTTGTGTTAGATAAGCAAACGCCTTCTTCTCTAATTCATAGGCTTTCTTATCTTCTTCAATCATATGAGAAATGCCAGCGGCAGTTGATGCTGCTGCTTCCAGTTCCGGACTACATTCAGTAGTGAAACATGTCCAAAGTTCAACGTTTTGCCCTTGAATGTATGTATGAAAACGACCCTTCCAAGTTGGATAGTCGTTCATATGATTTAGCTTTGGCGGGCGATTGTTGCTTCCCGTCTCACTTTCACTGAGCAATAGATTCTGTATGTTTTGATTTTGATTAGAGACCATTGCCCATTGACTTGCATTTGCTGCTTGTTGTTTTTGAGGCAATTGGTTCATCAAATCGGCAAGTGAAGGCTGATTTTCACTTGGTCTTGCTTCTGAACTCCAATCCCACAGACCTTTGCTACCCATGATTTGTGTATATATGTTAGTACCTGCACACACACTTGAAAACAAACAGTAAGCAAACTTTTACAAGTCCTCTGTGTAAATCAGATCTGTTCTCGATGAAACAGATTTCACGAAACAGGTTTGTTTCGTCTAAATGAATGATGACGAAACAGACTTGTGATAATTGTGATTTGTGGCGAAACAGAATTTGTTTCGTCAAAGATGTTGTGGCGAAACAGAATTTGTTTCGTCAAAGATGTTGCGGCGAAACAGATGTGATTCGTCGGCTGCTTGTTTCGTCAAAACTGAGTCTCAGACAGCTGTTTAAGATATTTACAGCTGTTTAAGATATTTAAAATATCTAAACTGACACAAGGTATGTTTTTCTGAGTTAGAGTTCCAATGTTACAAACACAAAAGTCCACTTAATGTATTTTAATGAGTAACACTTTGATTTAAACACAACAAGATCAAATGAACAATTTTATAATGAACTCTATGAAGATATGAAGAACACACACAAGAACAAAGAGTTTCCCGGTAAACTTATGAGTTTTCCGGTGACCGGACAAATTTCCGAAAACACGATAATGCACAAGACTTTCACTAAAAACCCGGTTCAAAGTATAAGCAATAAATCTAACAAGGTTTTTGATAAAACTCTTAGCAAATAACAACAAACAAACAGATTTTATGAATATTTTTCAGAAAAATG
This sequence comes from Helianthus tuberosus, assembly GCA_030545235.1. Taxonomy (NCBI): domain Eukaryota; kingdom Viridiplantae; phylum Streptophyta; class Magnoliopsida; order Asterales; family Asteraceae; genus Helianthus; species Helianthus tuberosus. The sequence goes on along the minus strand of CM060416.1, from coordinate 81,932,387 downwards.
ATTTTTCAAGAATAAATTTTCAGAAAAAACACACACAAAAACTTGATAAAAACTGAACAATGTTTGATTTTAAACAAGGATTAGAGCCAAACGCTCTGATACCAATTGTAGGTCCCGTAATCTGAGGATCGATAACGAACCGAATCACTTGTTTATAGCAAACACGGTTACGCGTGCGGAATCCACGTAACTATGCCAAATCAAACACGTAAAGCAATAATAACAACGGATTAATCAATGATACACACTCGATTGATTAACGGGATGAGAACCGATTACAAACTGATACAAACACAGTTCAGACAGAATTTCGGCAGAGTTTTGTTACTATAGTCTATTTCTCATCTCTGAGTTCAAATGAACACAAAGTGTTGTTTATATAGTCCCTGGGCCACAGATATCGACGAAACACAGAAGTGTTTGACGAATCTGAACATGGGCCAGACATTGGGCCTGGAACAGCCCAATACACGACGAATCAAAGTCTGATTCGTCATGACCTTCAACGAAACAAAAGTCTGTTTCGCCATGAAGTGTTCCGACGAAACAGAAGTCTGTTTCGTCGAGGACTGCAACTGTTGTGTTTGTTCCTGTTATCAGACAGCAACAATCAGCAACACATAAACATAGTAATGACAAAACTACCCTTTAATGCAACATGCATTGTTCATAATACATTACATACCAAAAGAGACAAATAAGTTGTACACAAGTAGATAGGAGGATATCTGACTTGGTCAACATAACATACAGACTCGATAATTAATAAAAGACCATACAAATTACATCGTTAAAACAAGACTAGTTACAGACACTAAAAATGCATCAACAGATTTGTATAAATATGTGTATCATGTGCATATATCAATTCATGTTCGATTTCGAGCTTTAAATCGCTTTCTTGAAGGTTATACGGGAACTGATGCGTAAATGTAACCAGTTTAATGCAACAAACACTCCGGAATAGTGAAATAGGCTTAAGATACCTTAAATAACCTTTACATAACTTAGAAATAAGTTTTGGAGGGATTGGTATGCCGAAATCAAGTTTATTCGCTTACAGTGACTAATTTTGACAAACTGCGAAAGTATGCCGATTCGTACTGTAACGAACATTATGAAACTTGATCATAAGTTAAATATGCCCTAAATATCCTTTACATAGCTTAGAAATAGGCTTTGAAGGGTTCAGTATGCTAAAAATAAACTTTATTGATCAATAGGGACTAAAAGCGTCAAAAAGTGCATAAGTTTGCATTTTCGCGCATATCTTACGTTCTGAATATATCCGGACATCCAAAAATTTATGTAATCATTAAAATATTTTATTTTAGTGATTGGCATGATAAAATTCCATTCGTCGCGTAATTTGGATCGTTTTTGCGTTCGTTACGATTTCCGTCGTAATTAACCGAACAACGCAATCGTACGACCAAATGAACCAACATCCGAGATATTTTTGAGCACATTTCAAGTTCCCTATACTTTAAATTTATTTTAGAGCCTTGAAATGGGGTTAACGGGGCTTAAAAGTGTCAAAAATCAAGTTTTACAAGTGCATGGACCATTTTTGAAATTTCTGGCAGATACATTGAACTTGGTCCATTTTTGAGGTTTTGATGGTTTTAACCCAAGGTTTTGCACTCTATGGGCTGGAATTTGATGGTTTTAAGTATTCCAATGGTTTTGAAAACCATGTGCCCACTTGTAAGGTCAAGATCAAAGCACGATTTGCGAGAAACGATCCTAACGGTTCTCTGAAATCTATAAATACCCAAGCTCTCATTCCATTTTCCTCACACCTTGATCTAATTTTATGCTCTAAGTTGAAGATTTATGCTTCATACCTGAGTATTTAGATCAAGTTCTTCTAGCTTGGACCCTTTGTAAGTATTCTTTTGTGTTTTTATGCGTTTTAAGTGTAAAAGTCAAACAATGTTTGACTTTCTGCTTTGACCAGTCTATGGTCAACACGAAGTTCGTTTAAACTTCGTAACGTGAGAGTAATCACGATGGTTATAGTCTCTTGTGACTATACCTACTGATTACCATGTTGATTAGGTGTAGTGACGAGTCATAGTTTCGGTCAAAATGCGTATTCTTGCGTATTTTGCAACCAAACTATTCTTGGGTATCAAGACCCTTTGTCTTGATATCAAACTTGTTTTCTAACTTTGTTAAACATGTTTTAACATGTTTAGCTCGTCACTTTAGGTTTAGTGCTTATATAGGGTCGTAAGATAAGCGGTCTAAACAACCGCTTAGACTTTCGAACCTGACCCGTTTGGTCGATCATTAGGATTCGACCAAGCATTTATTGTGACCATATTTGTATAGGGAATAACCTTCCGAGGTTATACCTTATGGTCACTTCGTTTAGTTAGTTGTATGATAGGTAGTTTATATGCCTTAGGAAAATGTCCAAAATGCCCTTTTAACGTATAAATTCATTTTAAGCATATGTAACATAAATTTTGGCATCGAAACTGATTAGGAAACATTATTAAACATGTTAAGGCATATAATACTTGTCATAGGACTAGTTAGGCGGTCTGAACGCGTTTTACGCGAACGACGCGTCAAAGTGGCGTAAGCTACCTTAACGAGTCGTAATGGGTCGTAAGCACTTAGGTTAGGTTTCGTTTTAGAATGTAGACTTTGTTAAACCATATTACATGAGTCCCTACACTCATTTGGTTTATGAAACCTCATTTTATCCGATCCTCCGATTTAGGTCTGTTTATTAACGTAGTTACCTATATTAGGTGCCGTTTGATTTCCATGATCCCTCTAGCTTTGCTTGGTTGTTAGTCAAGACTTCTAAGCATCCTCAAGTGAGTACATAGTCCCCTCTTTTACATTTTCAAATGTTTTGAGGTGATACACATGTGCCTACTTGTTACTTTCGTGTTTTTCATGATTTTATATCATATGCTTGTTATGTTCATTAGTACATATATAGTACATGATTTCATTATGTTTTGCTATGTATGTTCACTTAACATGCTAGCACATTGATTATTGTATATTATATTTTGTTGCATATGTTCACTTAGCATATGGACACATTGTTTTACATTTTGAACCGTTGGAACTGTTTGATTTATGTGAACCGTTAGTAATTGTCTGATTTATATGAACCGTTTGTAACTATTTGATTATGTGAACCGTTTGTAACTGTTTGATTATGCGAACCATTTGTAACTATTTAATTATGTGAACCGTTTGGTATTGTTTGAACCGTTTGGTTAGGGAATTGATTAGGTAACGGGGCGGGTGTAATGTGTTAAAAGCATGGTGGATACGCCGCTGGTACTTCCTATATATAAGTGCTTTTAATACATTATATATCGTTGCGTTATCTAGATCACTTGGGCAAGTTTATCAAAACAAAGTTATATTACAAGGTTTTTCTAACAATATAAAACATTCGAGTTTTATTTCAAAAACTATTTACAATTTGGGTTTATATAAACAAATGTTTTGGAGTTAAGATTCATGGTATCGAGGTTTTATAAAACAAATCTGTTTTGACTTAGTTATTTCAATTTACATTACAAACAGTTTACAAAACTTGGTTTTCTAATTATCAATTTACGAAGGAGTTTAAGTTATATTTTCAAAACATAAACGAGCCATGAATCTGACAATCTCATAAAATCCTATGTACTCACCGGAATTTTATGCTGACGTATTTTCACATGTGTTTCAGGTACCATAGTTGGTGATATTTGATGATGATATTGATGCATGCTCACATAGGAACGGACGAGGCCTTAGTGACTTAATAACAATGAAAGTCTATTTTTTCATGTTTTGTTTCTAATTTCGATATAATATAATACATTTAAGTTAATAAAACAGAACTTCAATCCATGTGTTATGAAACAATGATTTTGTTACAACACTCCCCGACGTTTCCGCCACGATTTGTTGTTTTTTGTGGTCGGGGTGTGACAACGCCGATGGGTTGAACTTCTTAACGATTACGACTGTGAGATTTGTAGGATCGTTTTCAGGACCTGAACGAGTCGATCAGAAGAGTTTATCTCTAAACGAAAGGCGGAAACAGACGTGTAGAGGTCAATTCAGCGAGATTTCCACTTAAAACTGTTGTATGATTGATTTGATAATGTTTTACAACCTGACAACACTTCGGCAGCACTTCGTTGCAAACCGGAAGACTTCTCCCAAAAGTTACAATAGGTTTAGCTTGAATGGTATTTATAGGTGAGGAGGTTTAGCTTGAAAGTGTCATGTCACTTTCAAGGGAAACCAGGTTTAGCTTGAAACTGTCACACGCCACTTTCAAGGGAAACCTCTCTTGTAGGTTTAGCTTGAAACTGTCATGTGTCACTTTCAAGGGAAACCTCTTCATTCAAGCTAAATTATCTTAAACAAACTATAACAATTATGCCCTGAACTAACAATTCTAATACAAGACTCGATACAAGACGAAGTCGACAGATGAATGCACTAACAGACTCCCCCTCAGATGTTGACGAGTCTTAAGTGTCGAGTCTTCTCAATCTTCAGTCTTTATCAGTCTTTGGGCTTCCTTCATGATCTTTATCTGGCTTTATCCTATCTTCAATTCTCTTTCAGGATCTCTGGCTCCTAGCTCTTGCATCTTCAGACTCTCATTCTCTAACAGACTCCCCCTCAACTTGTACTGGGATCGTAGTCTGGCTTTCACAGGTTCAGGTATCGTAACCTGACTTACCTGCATATTCTCTACCCAAAACATAAGTTTCATAAAAGATAAGATATAACAAATTTAGAATGTTTTTTAATCATTTAAAGATACAACCCTGAATACACCATTTTCAATTATCAAACAAAATGATTTATCTTGTCAATTTCTGATGAACCACTTGAATATATATATCATTTTCATTTCAAACATCTTCAAACACACTTTCCCAAACCTGTTCGTCATGTTTAGCACTCGGAATTTTGAAAATCAGCTTTTCAACATCAGTTGTCTAAAATCTTTTTGATTTTTTTTTTCAAAATTTATGCTAAAACACACCGAAAATCTTTTTGGATTTTTGAAATAACTGAAATGAAATGCAGCAAAGAAATATTTACATACAATATTTTTGTGAGTTTGTGTAAGAGGATCATATCAATTTTTGAGACAAATCACCAACACCGTTAAGCTTTAAACATTTTAAGTTCTAAACGATTCACTTAGATTGTCAGTATACTGGTCCACTTAAATTTTCACACAAACTTCAACTGCTTCGAGATACGATATTAATGTTTTAAGCACTTAAACTTAATCGCGTGTCCCACCTCAGAATATACTCCCGTATCCAGATCCCAATATTCAGTCTTACAGGTGAGTATACTACAATGATATCTGTACATAAATTAGGTAATGCGAGGGCCGAGGGATCTCAGGTCGATACTTCCGTATACGCAGAGAGATATCAGCTTCGACTTTTCGGTATGTCCCCTTTAGAGGATCTTTTAGCTACAACAGCAGCGACTATCAATTTTATTGTTTCATCAGCATGCTGAGGGTTTATGCTATGTTTCAAGCATTTGTGGAAAGTATTATCCAAGGACTAGGTCAGAACCATCGTTCAGCAGAAGTCCCGGAATAATACCCCAGACATCATTGAGTATAAAGACCTAGTATATCAGATTATGAGACCTTTCAAACGAGATTTCGGGGGTTACCCATATATCCGAGAGATGTATCCCCACGATATAAGCAAGTTTAAATTTAGGTTTATATCTCGTCACAATCTACTAAATGTGCAAAAACCTACTCACACATCCATAGTGAGATCGTTTATCACATTTGACTTTCCAATTCTTTAGCATGTTGTGATAGTCCACTGATGTACTATCATTTCCTCTTTTTGCACAACAAAACTCTTTTTCATTTTATCATGTTTTTGGCTTTTTCAAATTTTCAAATGTTTTTGGATTTTCTGAAAATTTTTACTCCCCCTAAAATGCAAACATATTTTAGGAAATTTGAAAACAAACTGTACAAGAAACATGACAACTAATATCGAATCACTTCAATTCGCCATCCACTTGGCATAAACAATCAGAACTCCCCCTCACAACAAACTATTTTCCCATTGTGATCTCAAAACACTTAAGTTTGTTTTAATCAAAATGGTTTTTTCGGAAAATAAGTTTTGTTGATTTTAAGAAACCATTTGTAGGTTAGGGGTTCATCACATTGTTCTCCAAAATATCACTTGTAAGCATGATCCAATCAAGTTCAACTTAATGACCTTGATTAACCACTTGTCAATGAAAACCTCTTTCAATCACTTACAGGTTCATTTCATCAACGATAACCACTTGTAAATCAACATATAACAATTTAAATATACCACATGTACTTTACCAACTGTACCACATGTAGGATCATTTGCTAAGAAAGATGCCGATACCTGCTCCACTCTTACCAACCTGGGAGCTCCGGCAAGTCAGATTTTTAGTTTGGAAATAATTTCCCCCAAGGCTGACCATCCTTGGGAGATTCTGGAACACATCTGTCCCACCAGCACTTTGATTTGTAGAATTATTTAGCACCTTTCACTTTTCCTGCAACCATCTTACCAAAAATATGTTTAACATTTCCATTAAACACCTTTTCAGCATCAAATTCTTTCTTATCAGCAAAGAATTGATCTGAAATCTCAACCCTACCTTTTGATTTCAAATAATCTTTTGTCAATGATGGAAAGTTTTCTTCGTTCATCTCAGGAACGGAATTATCAACCTTTTTCTCAACACATGACTCCTCTGATTTTATGGAATCAGATTCATTGTCAGAATTACTCTCAGATTTAACCACCCACTTTTGTTTAATCAAATCACCTTTTCTTTTGTAAAATCTTTTTGAACTTTCTCCTTCCTCAGAAGTAGAATTTTCAAACTTTTTAACATTTTTTTACAGATTGTTCTTTCTTATCAACACAAGTTTTTCTCAAAACAGAGTTAGAAGAAACTTCCTGTTTTTGATAGTTGGTCTTGGGACAATTCCAAGCTATATGTCCAACTTCTTGGCATTTGAAACAGGTTCTTCTGTCAACTCTTTCAGCAAACCTTCTCACATTCTTCTTTACTTCAGCAAGAAACTCTTGATTTGACTGCTTCCAGAACGGTTTCTTCTGTTCATCTTCTGAACTTCCTCCTGAAACAAATTTTGTTTTTGGTTTATAAGTTTTCTGATTTTTATAATTTTCTGAAGAATTGAAACCAAGACCTTTCTTTTTGAGATTACCATTATGGTTTGATTTCTTTTGAAAATCATAACAAGAACCGTAACCCTTTTTCTTGTTCAATCTCTGTTGAACTCTTGAAGTGTACTTTTTAGGTTTTTCATGAAGATTTAAATCTTTTATTTCAGAAATATTAATTTCTGTTAATTTGAAAACCTGTTTGACCATTTCAGTTTTAACACTTCTTATTGGAAATTCCTCATCAGAATATAATTTGTCTGAATCAAACAAAGTATATGCCACTTTGATTAATCCGTCATTCAAATTAGATTTTGATAACATGAATTCTCTATTGTAAACCCTGTTAACCGATGAACTCGGACTCTTTTCTGACAAACTCGGACTTTCAGACTCAGACTCCGGTTTTGACTCTTCATCCGTATCTAACACCTGATCGACAACTTTCTTTAATAACTCAGACTCATGATCAGTGTCAGACGCTGTGAATGTAACATCAATATTGTCTGGTAATTCATCAATGATTTCAGACTTTAACTTGATGTTGACTGCCTTTTTAGACGCTCCTCGTTAGGATTCCTTGGAGAATAAGTTTCATGGATCGGGGGCGGACATCTGTTATACTTGACACTTGGTTTCTTACCAGTATCAGTATCTTCAGTCTCTTTATCCTTGAATGCCTCAAGACCTGCAACAGTAGGATAAACACGATCAATCAAATAATCACAAGTAGTATCACTCAACAGTAATCGTTTAATCCTTTCACTTTCAATCTTTTCAAGCTCCACTTCTTTCTTCAGCTTAGCACAGTCTTCAATATATTCATTGATAACACTCTGCTTTGTCATTAATGTTGCACTCATTTTGTCATTCGCTTTTTCAATTTCTGAATTTGTTCTTTTCAAACTATCAACTGTCCTATTCAGCACATCGTACGACTCCTTCACATACTTCACATCAGACAGTAAATCTTCTTTCATCTTCTCTAAATCAACAATCTTCTTGTCTTTTTCTTCACAAGCTTTACAAGATTCTGAACACTTTGAACACGGTTTTTCAACTTCAATCATTTTTTCAACTATCTTTTCAATCTCAACAATCTTTTCTACTTCGACGATTTTCTCTATTTCGACAAGTTTCTCAACTTCGACTAGTTTTTCAACTTCAACTACTTTTTCAACTTCAACAATTTTCTCATTCTCGACAATCTTTTCAACAACTTTCTCTACTTCAACAATCACTTCTCCTGCTTCTGTCTTTTCAGCAGCTTGGATTTTTGCTGCTTCTAGCTCTTTTCTCAATCTTGCCATCTTCTTCTGGTACAACATCTCCATTTTATCTGCAAAAAACAAATTAAAACTAGTTAGATCAATGCCTTTTCTAGCTTTGTTGAGATGTTCTTCCTCATCATCGGTATCCACATCGCTTCCAAGATCTGGAAATATCGGGATTCTTTTCTGATTAGTCTCATCTTCACTCAGAACTCTAGCAACAAGACCTGAACCAGATGGAATATATTTATCCCAACTAAATCCCTCTGCAACTTTTTCATCATCTTGATGAATCAGTAACGCTTTCTTCTTTCCATCACCAGTAGTATGAGCATGTGTAATTTGAGGTTGTTGAGTAGTCTGATGGAAGATTGATTTCTGATAATAATTGTTTCTATCTTGATTCCCGGTAGCTTCTTTACTTTTGCACTCTCTTTTAAAATGACCTTTTCCTTTACAACGGAAACAGGTAACCTTTGATTTATCAAATCCCAATGGAGAGGTAGCCATTCCTCGAAATTCATCCCTACCAGTAATCTCTTGAAACTTTTCAGCTCTCCTCCAAGCACTTGCTAAGCACCATTTGATATCCATCACTTCAAGTTCTTCAGCATCAATTTGGTCGTAATCTTCTTTGGTAAGCATCGGATTGCCAATCTTCCCATCGATCAAACTCTCGTAAGATTCTAACATTGTAACCAATGATGCCATGTGCTGCTTGGCAACTTCTGGAGACAAATTCTGACCATTTTGAATGTTTAATGTAACATTGCACTGAAGATGTGTTGAATTTTGTCGTTGAGAAGTTGATGTTGCGCTATTTGGATCAAAACTTGAAAATGATGAAGAAAATCCACCACTTTGAGTCACATTACTAATCTTTGTTCCAGATGAGCTATCAGCACTAAAACCAGTTTGAATCTTTGGACTATGGCTGGGAGTGGCCTCAAACTTGTTACCTCTGTAATACAAACTAACATCTTGTTTTGCATTTGGATTCGTCATTATAGCAGTCTTTTGAATATCCAGCTCTTGTTCCTCAATCTTCTGGATAAACTGTGCCAAGTTCATACTCTCAGCCTTCCTCATGAGTTTCACAATCATCAGATAAGTTCCCCACTTCTGTTGGGGTAATGCCTCTGCTAACTTATCAACCCACTCATCATCTTCTTTCTGAATATCCAATCTTTTCATTTCTAGAACCAGATGACAGTATCTATCTATTGTTTCCTTTGTGGTTTCATGATCAAATGCAGTAAATATGTCAAACGACTTCTTCAATAAGGCCTTTTTGTTTTTGATCATATCAGCACTCCCTCGGAATTTCTGAAGTAAAGCTTCCCAGATTGATCTAGCAGTTCCATTATGTTGAAGTAAAACAAAGATGTCTTCTTTAACTGCTTGCTGTAAAATGCTGATCATCATCTTCTCACTAGTGTATTTCAACTTATCAGCTTCAGTAAAATCATTGAAACCCTTTTCCAACCCACGTTCATTCTTTGGTTTCTCGTAATCTTTCAATAAAGAACACCAAGCATCGAATCTGTAAGCCTGAACCCAGTTCTCAAATCGGTTTTTCCAACCCTGAAAATCTTCAATATACATCAACTTTGGCGGTTTTTTATGAGTTCCCGTTTCATTTTCACTGTATAAATTCTCTGCAGCAGTAACGGGAGCGACTGGTGTGGCAAAAGCATTGTAGAATTCCTCTTCCATGTCTTCAGAAAATTTGATATACTTTGGCAAAAACACCTGACAAATACCTGATTAACCTTCAATAGAAACCTGATTTACCTTCAAGAGAAACCTGATTAACCTTCAATAGAAACCTGATTAACCTTCAATAGAAACCTGATTAACCTTCAATAGAAACCTGCTTAACCTTCAATAGAAACCTGCTTAACCTTCAATAGAAACCTGCTTAACCTTCAATAGAAACCTGATTAACCTTCAATAGAAACCTGATTATTTCAAACGAAACCTGTCAATTTCAAACAAAGCCTGTAGAGTTCGTTCAATAGAAACCTAGTTTTTGTCCAATTTTGTCCATTTTTAGTCCGTATTTTAACATGAAACTTTCAAGGGTTTGTCTATGTCCAATTCCGAGTGCACTGTGAAAATTTGAACCAATTTGGACCGTGAAATCCTGTTCGAATGAAGAAACAAGGTGTAGAAACGAGAAATTTCAATGAAAATCAGCTGTAATCTGCAAAACTCTTCCAACTAGCTCTGATACCACTTGTAGGATCGTTTTCAGGACCTGAACGAGTCGATCAGAAGAGTTTATCTCTAAACGAAAGGCGGAAACAGACGTGTAGAGGTCAATTCAGCGAGATTTCCACTTAAAACTGTTGTATGATTGATTTGATAATGTTTTACAACCTGACAACACTTCGGCAGCACTTCGTTGCAAACCGGAAGACTTCTCCCAAAAGTTACAATAGGTTTAGCTTGAATGGTATTTATAGGTGAGGAGGTTTAGCTTGAAAGTGTCATGTCACTTTCAAGGGAAACCAGGTTTAGCTTGAAACTGTCACACACCACTTTCAAGGGAAACCTCTCTTGTAGGTTTAGCTTGAAACTGTCATGTGTCACTTTCAAGGGAAACCTCTTCATTCAAGCTAAATTATCTTAAACAAACTCTAACAATTATGCCCTAAACTAACAATTCTAATACAAGACTCGATACAAGACGAAGTCAACAGATGAATGCACTAACAAGATTCATTACCACCCTGGCAAAGCAAATGTCGTTATCGATGCTCTAAGTCGACGAAGCTATTTACATAGCGTTCGTAATACTCTCGCCCAGCACGACCTCGAAGCCTTAATTCGTGACGCTCAGCACGTCTGCTTCATTGAGAATACCTTGCGAGAGGAAATGAAGAAGTGTGGGGCTGAATCCCAATTTGTCACCAAATTGAACGGTATCTATTACTATCTCGATCGCATCTGGATTCCAAGTCGCAATAACCTTCGGGAAATATTGTTGACTGTCTCGATATACCATTCATCCCGGTGCTGAAAAGATGTACCATGACCTTCGTCTTCGGTATTGGTGGCCTGGAATGAAGAAGGATATCGCTATCTATGTTTCGAAGTGCCTGACTTGTTCGAAAGTCAAGGCTGAACAACAAAGACCCTCTGGCTTACTCGTGCAACACGAGATCCCTATGTGGAAATGGGAGAGTATAGCTATGGACTTTATAACGAAACTTCCCCACACGCTATCAGGTCACGATAGCACCTGGGTTATCATTTACCGTCTTACTAAATCTGCTCATTTTCTGCCGATACGAGAAGACTTTAAGGTAGAACGATTAGCACAGATCTACACCGATGAAATCATCTTTCGACACAGGATGCCTCGCTCGCCTTTGGGAAACGTTTCAATCTTCGCTGGGTACTACTCTTAATCTTAGTACCGCTTTCCATCCCCAAACCGACGGTCAGACTGAACGCACGATTCGTACCCTTGAAGACATGCTTCGCTCGTGTGTCATAGATTTCGGTGGTAATTGGGACGCGCACTTACCTTTGGTTGAATTCTCGTACAATAACAGTTATCATTCTAGAATTCAAATGGTACCATTTGAGGCATTGTATGGAAGAAAATGTCGATCGCCTATTGTATGGCACGAGATCAGAGATGCGCAAATTACCGGTCCTGAGCTGCTGCAAGAAACGACTGACAAGATCCGCCAAATTCAAGGCAATCTGCTGAATGCTCGAAGTCGTCAGAAGAGTTACGCCGATAGACACCGCAACCCCCTTGAATTTGACGTTGGCGATCACGTACTCCTAAAGGTTTCACCATGGAAGGGGGTGATTAGATTCGGCAAGAAAGGAAAGCTCGCTGATGTGCGCAAAATGCAACATATAAATTACATCAAATGTGGCATAAAACTAACCCTTTTTTAGTACTAATGTTGGAAAAAGTGTGTTTTTGTCTTCCTTTTGTATTTTCAGGATTAAAAGAGCTTAAATGAACAAAAGAAGCAAAAATGTAGCTAAAACTAACAATAATACAAGAAAAGGGAAGAAACGTGGCATGCCCAGCTCAACACGGGGGCTGCCCAGCTGAGCATGGGGCTGTGCCCAGCTCAACACGGGGCGTGCCCAGCGAACACGGCCCCGTGCCCAGCGGACACGGGGGCGTGTTCAGGTGTCTGCAGAAAAGACAAAGTTGTAGAAGCTTCTATTCCCGACACGGGGGCGTGCCCAGCTCAACACGGGGCCGTGGTCAACGCTAAGATTCGCAGAATCCTAGAAAATCTTGATAGTACAGATACGCTTCTGCACACGGGGCCGTGCCCAGCGGACATGGGGGCGTGGTCAACTAATGAAGACAAACTGCAATTATTGAAGAAAGAGAAGAAGGGTGGACACGGGGCCGTGTCCAGGCTTCTGTTCAGGCTATAAATAGGGGTGCTTGGCTCATTTGCAAACCATCCCTTGGCACACCACCTCTCTCACACTTCACCCACCACCCACCACCATCACAACACCATCATCCATTGTCCATCATAGAGTGTGTGAGTCGTCTCGGGATCCAAGATTGATAGTAAGAGTTCTTGACAATCAAAGGCCATGTTTGCCTAAGTCTCTTACATCATTTGGTGAAGACAAGTGTCTAGTGTAATACTTTTTATTTTTAATCTTTTCGCACTTTTTACTTGGTTATGTATTAATGACTTTAATAACTAGTTTCTTATGTTGAAGGTGATTCGAAATGGTGGAGGTTACTAAAGGAAACTTGAACCAACACCCCATGCACAAAAACAGAGCCTCCCGACATTTTTTCTTCATTACAGCAACTTCGGCACGGGCCGTGTCCAGCCAACACGGCCCCATGCTGAACAGTCTGCAGAAAATGCCCAGTTCAGGTAACTGCACACGGGGCCATGCTCACTGAACACACCCCCGTGCCCAGCCTTCTGTTTAAATTTGGTACTGGCAGTCTGACCACGGGGTCGTGCTCAGCAACAACACCCCGTGTTCAGCTACCCAGTAACATAAAATCTTGTTTTTAACACACTTTTACACATTTTAATCAACCGAAAAACTTATTTTTGGGACACATTGAGGACAATGTGTAATTTAAGTCTGGGGGGATGCTAAAACCTTGAATCTGGCAAGTATTAATTACAAGCCTTACACAAAACTCTATTGGAACCGCTAATCACCCCAAATTTTTTTCAAAAAAAAATTCATTTTTTTACTTGTCTAGGTTTAAAGTTCTAAAAAGGTTATATTTTTACAAATTTACAACCGATAGCGTCGTGATAAAAGAACTAACATAAGGAAATTATGAAACGGCATGACAAATCTAGTTAAAATTTGATTATATATACTTGATCACATAAAAACCCATTACCACAAAAAAGTGAGTTTTGAGCCTTTATTGGGCATACAAATATACATCCTTAAACTAAATGCTCATTTTTTCGTTTCTTGTGTTAATAGCCGCTTGGTTTCTTACGACTCTAGAACTTGCCACGACGATACATTCTCGGTCCTTACCAACTTAAACCCAAGTAAGTAAATGATGGAGACATTAGGACTAACCCTTTTTATTTCAACACCATTATTTTTCTTTTTTTTTTACCACCCACCCAAAATCCCCCTAGTTACCCTCTTTGAGCCTAAACCTTTTCATTTCTTAACCCAAAACAAACACCCTTTTACCCACCAAAACCCTTTTTCATTTTTAACCCTTTATTTTAGTACAAAACTCGGTTTTCATGTGACATTCCTTATGAAAAAAAAAACTAAAAAAAAATGTTGAAGCCAAAAAAATAAACAAACAAGTTCATCAAAAAGAACTTTGTTTGAAGAATTTCTTCATTAGAAAAAAAAATAATAACAAAAAGTCTTACGAAAACCGACGCTTTTTATGCCTTTCGCCCTTTTCTACTAACCACTAACCCAACCACCTACCTTTAACCCAAGCCTAACCCTTCCCCCAAAAAGTCCTCTTGATATTTACAAAGGTATATAGTTAAAAAGGAGGAGGATTGATTGCTTGGCAAGCTTATGGTTGGAGTAAGTTCCATGTCGCTCTCGATTGTTTCACAAAAATTCATCTTCGGCCGAGTGTTGAGTGATCCCCCGTGAGGTATGTGAACTTGTATATAAATGGAATTTTAAAAAGGCATGTTATGCCCTAATAAGTAATTTATTTTATGTAATGTTCTATATAAATCATGACGAATAGGATTGTAAATAAATAAAAATAAAACCTGATAAAGAATCTTGGAAGTCCCGACACTCTATGACAAGCCCTAAAACCTTCTCTTCTACCCATTCCATTTGGGAGTGTAAGCCACATTATAAAGAGTTTTGCTTGAGGACAATCAAAGATTCAAGTGTGGGGGTATTTGATGTGCACAAAATGCAACATATAAATTACATCAAATGTGGCATAAAACTAACCCTTTTTAGTACTAAAGTTGGAAAAAGTGTGTTTTTGTCTTCCTTTTGTATCTTCAGGATTAAAAGAGCTTAAATGAACAAAAGAAGCAAAAATGCAGCTAAATCTAAAAATAATACAAGAAAAGGGAAGAAACGTGGCACGCCCGACCCCTCGACAGCATCTCCCAAAGCAAAAAAACAAGAAGAAAGCTGAGCATGGGGTTGTGCCCAGCTGAGCATGGGGCTGTGCCCAGCTCAACACGGGGCGTGCCCAGCGAACACGGCCCCGTGCCCAGCGAACACGGGGGCGTGTTCAGGTGTCTGCAGAAAAGACAAAGTTGTAGAAGCTTCTATTCCCGACACGGGGGCGTGCCCAGCTCAACACGGGGCCGTGGTCAACGCTAAGATTCGCAGAATCCAAGCAAATCTTGATAGTACGGATACGCTTCTACACACGGGGCCGTGCCCAGCGGACACGGGGGCGTGGTCAACTAATGAAGACAAACTGCAATTAATGAAGAAAGAGAAGAAGGGTGGACACGGGGCCGTGTCCAGCGGACACGGGGCCGTGTCAGGGCTTCTGTTCAGGCTATAAATAGGGGTGCTTGGCTCATTTGCAAACCATCCCTTGGCACACCACACACCATCATCACAACACCATCATCCACCACCATCATCCATTGTCCATCATAGAGTGTGTGAGTCGTCTCGGGATCCAAGATTGATCGTAAGAGTTCTTGACAATCAAAGGCCATGTTTGCCTAAGTCTCTTAGATCACTTGGTGAAGACAAGTGTCTAGTGTAATACTTTTTATTTTTAATCTTTTCGCACTTTTTACTTGGTTATGTATTAATGACTTTAATAACTAGCTTCTTATGTTGAAGGTGATTCTTCCTTATCGTTTGTCCGTTGTGTCTTGGCATTATTTTACTGTCTATATAAAATAAAAGATTTTCACCATTCATATCTCCACGGTCTATATGGAGATATGTTGGCTACCTGGTCGGGGGTTAAGGGAACGGTTTGGTAAGAGTCTTGCCTTGTTCAGTGTATAGATCATGCAAGGACCTGGGTCAAATTTAGTAGGACCTCCTTCAATACCCACCGGTATTGGATGGCGAGGGTCCAAACTCTTTGATCCACTCATATGTAAGCTACTATTAATACTTTAACCCGTCTACTTAGGACTGTATCCCTGCTGACTCAGACTACTTAGCCGAGGGTAACGTCACCTTCAAAAGAGGGGCCTACCATAATATGCATTAATAACTTAATTAATATCTTTCAATAATCCGACCCTTTAGGATTGTATCCTTGCTGACTCAAACTACTGGGTTGAGGGTAACGTCACCTTCAAAAGAGGGGCCTACTATAATAACTAAGATAATCTCTTAAAAAGTGCAAAAGTGCGGAAATAATCAAATGTTACACTAAACACGAGTCGGAGCCAAGTGATTCATCTTGTCTATCTGTTTTTACTTTTATTTTATTTTTCAGTATTTTAGTTAGTTTTTATTTTTCCAATTTAAAAACCTTTTTCTAACCTTTTGATTTGATTAGACGTTGAGGATAAACCGGTACTAAAAGCTCTTGTGTCCTTGGATGACCTCGGTATCTTACCAACACTATACTACGCTCACGATGGGTGCACTTGCCCAGATGTGTGTTTAGTGTTAGTAAATATCGTGTTTTATAAATTTAAAACTTGACTAAAAAGTGTAAAAGGGCTTAAAATATACATTAAAAACCTATCATACTACACACGCATCAAGTTTTTAGCGCCGTTGGCGGGGACACAAGGATTTTAAGAAAGCTTAAAATCGACGGCCTAATCAGTTTTTCAAAACCTTTTCAAAACGCGCGCACATTTTTCTGCATTTTAGTTTAGTTTTGCATTTACAGTAACCTGAACATGGGCCGTGCTCACTGAACACGGGGCCGTGCTGCACAGTTTTCATAAAACACCCAGATACAGAGCCTGAACACGGGGTCGTGCTCACTGAACACGCCCCGTGCTCAACGAAACCAGTAACTTTTATTCAAACGCCCAGATACAGATCCTGAACACGGGGTCGTGTCCACTGAACACGGGGCCGTGTCCAGCCTCTGTTTCCGTCTTTATTTTTATTTTCTGGTCTCGAGACTCTGTTGTGGTCTACTGAGTGATTCTTATGGATCAATACTCAGGAGGTTACAACTACACCTATGAGGAGGATGATTATAGGGTAAACTATTGCACCAATTGCGGTAACACTCACTCGGTTCAATATTGTAACTTATTTCAACCATCCACTTCATACACCTACTATGAGGAGCCCAAGTACGAGCCATCAACTTCATACACATCCTATGAAGACCAAAGGTATGAACCTTCTCCCTCATACTCATATTTTGATGAACCAAGGTATGAGCCTTCATACTCATACTTTGAGGAACCAAGATATGAGCCACCACCTTCGTATACTTATTATGAGGAACCATGGCGTGAACAACCCACCTCATATGAGTATTATGAAGAACAAAATTACGACCCTTATCCATTATATACTTACAATGAAGGACAATGGTGTGAACCATCTACTTCCTATGAGTATTATGAGGAATAAAGGATCGAACAACCGGATTCAAGCTTTGAAAATCCCGATCCTTACTCTATCACCGAAGTGACCGATAGGATATTAGAACACCTTAAAACTATTGAACGCTATATAAAAGAATCTCGCGCAAGGGAAGAGGAGTCCCGCGCAAGAGAAGAATTAACTTGTAATAAAGAAGAGATAGTTTAAGAGGTAAAAATGGAAGAACAAATAAGTGAAAAACTGACACATGAGTTAAACAACGAAAAAGGTGAGTCCGACAATGTTAAAATTCAAAAAGAGTCTAATTTTGAAGAAACTAATCTCTTGTCACCTTCTTTTGAAAATCATTGTTTAGTACCCACTCATGCTAAGTTTTTAAAAGAGTTAAACATTAACACTAAAATTGATGAAACGGTAAGCATTAAGTTAACTAATGATCAAACTTCGCTAATAAAAGAAGACCCATTTGAAATTAACATTAAACCGGTTCCATGTTTTTTTTTTCAGAATTCATTTATTAGTAATGTCACAATTGATAAAGATCTTTGCGTTAACATAATGCCCAACTACATTTTCAAAAAATTAAGTATAGGTGATTTTTCCCCACTTCAAATACCCATTTTTCTATCCAATCGAAAAGTAATAAAATCAATCGGTATAGTTGAGGATGTCTTGGTCCAAACAAATCAAATGGTAATCCCAACCGACTTTGTCATCCTTGATGACGCTCCTCTAGTGTTGGGACGACCTTTTGTAAAAACCCACGAAGCTTTGAAAAACCGGAAGTACAACAATCTATCTATTCAATTAGGGGCATTTAAAAGAAGTGTCGATCTTGAGTGTTCAATGAAATATCCATTCGGCAATGACGACCCCCTAATTGAAGACGAGCCAGAACCACCTGATAAGGTGGGTCTAGCCAAGGACCCTTATAAACGTGGCGCACCACGGAGGCATTCCGCGGAACTATCCTTAGTTTTAGATTAGTTTAACTTTTATGTTTTCTTGTTTAGTTTGAATTTTCAGGAATAAAGCACACTCGAAATGGTGGAGGTTACTAAGGGAAACTTGAACCAACACCCCATGCACAAAAACAGAGCCTCCCGACATTTTTTCTTCATTACAGCAACTTCGGCACGGGCCGTGTCCAGCCAACACGGCCCCATGCTTAACAGTCTGCAGAAAATGCCCAGTTCAGGTAACTGGACACAGGGCTATGCTCACTGAACACACCCCCGTGCCCAGCCTTCGGTTTAAATTTGGTACTGGCAGTCTGACCACGGGGCCGTGCTCCGCCAACACACCCCGTGTTCAGCTACCCAGTAACATAAAATCTTGTTTTAACACACTTTTACACATTTTAATCAACCGAAAAACTTATTTTTGTGACACATTGAGGACAATGTGTAATTTAAGTGTGGGGGGGGGGGGGGGATGCTAAAACCTTGAATCTGGCAAGTCCTAATTACAAGCCTTACACAAAACCCTATTAGAACCGCTAATCACCCCAATTTTTTTTCAAAAAAATTTTCATTTTTTTACTTGTCTAGGTTTAAAGTTCTAAAAAGGTTATATTTTTACAAATTTACAACCGATAGCGTCGTGATAAAAAGAACAAACATAAGGAAATTATGAAACGGCATGACAAATCTAGTTAAAATATGATTATATATACTTGATCACATAAAAATCCATTCCCACAAAAAAGTGAGTTTTGAGCCTTTATTGAGCATACAAATATACATCCTTAAACTAAATGCTCATTTTTCGTTTTTTGTGTGAATAGCCGCATGGTTTCTTACGACTCTAGAACTTGCCACGACGACACATTCCCGATCCTTACCAACTTAAACCCAAGTAAGTAAATGATGGAGGCATTAGGACTAACCCTTTTTATTTCAACACCATTATGTTTCTTTTTTTTTACCACCTACCCAAAATCCCCCTAGTTACCCCCTTTGAGCCTAAACCTTTTCATTTCTTAACCCAAAACAAACACCCTTTTACCCACCAAAACCCTTTTTCATTTTTAACCCTTTATTTTAGTACAAAGCTCGGTTTTCATGTGACATTCCTTATTAAAAAAAACCAAAAAAAAAAAACTAAAAAAAAAATGTTGAAGCCAAAAAAATAAACAAACAAGTTCATCAAAAAGAACTTTGTTTGAAGAATTGCTTCATTAGAAAAAAAAAATAATAACAAAAAGTCTTACGAAAACCGACGCTTTTTACGTCTTTCGCCCTTTTCTACTAACCACTAACCCAACCACCTACCTTTAACCCAAGCCTAACCCTTCCCCCAAAAAGTCCTCTTGATATTTACAAAGGTATATAGTTAAAAAGGAGGAGGATTGATTGCTTAGCAAGCTTATGGTAGGAGTAAGTTCCATGCCGCTCTCGAGTGTTGAGTGATCCCCCGTGAGGTATGTGAACTTGTATATAAATGGAATTTTAAAAAGGCATGTTATGCCCTAATAAGTAAATTATTTTATGTAATGTTCTATATAAATCATGACGAATAGGATTGTAAATAAATAAAAATAAAACCTAATAAAGAATCTTGGAAGTCCCGACACTCTATAACAAGCCCTAAAACCTTCTCTTCTACCCATTCCATTTGGGAGTGTAAGCCACATTATAAAGAGTTTTGCTTGAGGACAAGCAAAGATTCAAGTGTGGTGGTATTTGATGTGCGCAAAATGCAACATATAAATTACATCAAATGTGGCATAAAACTAACCCTTTTTTAGTACTAATGTTGGAAAAAGTGTGTTTTTGTCTTCCTTTTGTATTTTCAGGATTAAAAGAGCTTAAATGAAAAAAAGAAGCAAAAATGCAGCTAAATCTAACAATAATACAAGAAAAGGGAAGAAACGTGGCATGCCCGACCCCTCGACAGCATCTCCCAAAGCAAAAAAACAAGAAGAAAGCTGAGCATGGGGCTGTGCCCAGCTCAACACGGGGCGTGCCCAGCGAACACGGCCCCGTGCCCAGCGGACACGGGGGCGTGTTCAGGTGTCTGCAGAAAAGACAAAGTTGTAGAAGCTTCTATTCCCGACACGGGGGCGTGCCCAGCTCAACACGGGGCCGTGGTCAACGCTAAGATTCGCAGAATCCAAGCAAATCTTGATAGTACAGATACGCTTCTGCACACGTGGTCGTGCCCAGCGGACACGAGGGCGTGGTCAACTAATGAAGACAAACTGCAATTAATGAAGAAAGAGAAGAAGGGTGGACACGGGGCCGTGTCCAGGCTTCTGTTCAGGCTATAAATAGGGGTGCTTGGCTCATTTGTAAACTTTCCCTTGGCACACCACCTCTCTCACACTTCACCCACCACCCACCACCATCATCCATTGTCCATCATAGAGTGTGTGAGTCGTCTCGGGATCCAAGATTGATCGTAAGAGTTCTTGACAATCAAAGGCCATGTTTGCCTAAGTCTCTTACATCACTTGGTGAAGACAAGTGTCTAGTGTAATACTTTTTATTTTTAATCTTTTAGCACTTTTTACTTGGTTATGTATTAATGACTTTAATAACTAGTTTCTTATGTTGAAGGTGATTCTTCCTTATCGTTTGTCCGTGGTGTCTTGGCATTATTTTACTGTCTATATAAAATAAAAGATTTTCACCATTCATATCTCCACGGTCTATATGGAGATATGTTGGCTACCTGGTCGGGGGTTAAGGGAACGGTTTGGTAAGAGTCTTGCCTTGTTCAGTGTATAGATCTTGCAAGGACCTGGGTCATATTTAGTACTACATCCTTCAATACCCACTGGTATTGGATGGCGGGGGTCCAATCTCTTTGATCCCCTCATATGTAAGCTACTATTAATACTTTAACCCGGCTACTTAGGACTGTATCCCTGCTGACTCAGACTACTTAGCCGAGGGTAACGTCGCCTTCAAAAGAGGGGCCTACCATAATATGCATTAATAACTTAATTAATTATCTTTCAATAATCCGACCCTTTAGGATTGTATCCTTGCTGACTCAAACTACTGGGTTGAGTGTAACGTCACCTTCAAAAGAGGGGCCTACTACAATAACTAAGATAATCTCTTAAAAAGTGAAAAAGTGCGGAAATAATCAAAGGTTACACTAAACACGAGTCAGAGCCAAGTGATTCATCTTGTCTATCTGTTTTTACTTTTATTTTATTTTTCAGCATTTTAGTTAGTTTTTATTTTTCTAGTTTAAAAACCTTTTTCTAACCTTTTGATTTGATTAGACGTTGAGGATAAACCGGTACTAAAAGCTCTTGTGTCCTTGGACGACCTCGGTATCTTACCAACACTATACTACGCTCACGATGGGTGCACTTGCCCATATGTGTGTTTAGTGTTAGTAAATATCGTGTTTTATAAATTTAAAAACTTGACTAAAAAGTGTAAAAGGGCTTAAAACATATATTAAAAACCTATCACACTACACACGCATCACTCGCGCCTCGATATGTTGGACCTTTAAAATTCTGGAAAGAATTGGCAAAGTGGCCTACAGACTCGAACTACCGGAGGAACTTAGCAACGTCCACCCGACTTTCCATGTTTCAAACCTCAAAAAGTGTCTTGCCGAGCAGAATTTACATGTACCACTTGAGGATCTAAAAGTCGACGAAACATTACACTTTGTTGAAAAGCCAGTCGAGATCATGGATCGAGAAACCAAGAAGCTCCGACGCTCACGCATTCCCATAGTGAAGGTTCGCTGGGAAGGCAAACGCGGCGCCGAGTTCACCTGGGAACTCGAAAGTGATATGAAGGCTAAGTATCCACAGCTTTTCGTTACGCCTGCGCCTTAATTTCGGGACGAAATTCCCTAAAGTAGGGGAGGCTGTAACAACCCGACTTTTTGAAGTCAAGGTACAAGTCAAAGTCAAAGTCAAAGGAAGAAAAGATTGCTAATCAGATCTGTCATTCCTTGCTTAATTATTACTTGTACTCTCGAATCTCGCTAATCGATACTTTAGTTTACACTATATTTGTTTTACGATTTATAATTTGTGAAGTAACAATGCGATAAACGCAATTAAATGCTAATCTACTTAACGCTATCTCATCGTTGTCGCATCGCAACTTGAATCGCAGTTCTGGATATTATTTTACGTGTGTGTGAAATTATGTGTTACTTGTGCATGTTTATTTATGTTAAAGGTGTTATTCGCAACGCAATCGCAACTCTATCGCAACGCAATCTAATCGCAAACGCTAAACGCAAGGTTACTTATGTTATTGTATGTTAGTTATTTATTTGTGTAACTATTATTTAAAACTATCGCATCGCTTATTCGACACTCGCTTAAACACATCGCAACGCTCAACGCACGAAATGAAAGTCGGATAACCAACTCACTTGAGCCATCCGATTGAATGACCCTTCGATCGAATGGTCATCTGACCGGATGACCATCCGATCGGATGGCCATCCGATTGAAAGGACCTCCAATCGAATCACTCCACACCACCTCTCCTTCTCTTCACCTATAAATACTCACACGTCACATCACTGTTCATGATGTGACAGCTCTCCTCTGACCCACGCACTCTTAAGCCACTTTTCCCTCGATTTCTCGCGATTCTTGTAAGTTTTCATCTCAAATCTTATACTTCCTTGATCTACACACACTTTCCCATCGATTTTACCTCGATTTCTCGGGCTGTTCAATGATGACATCATCACGGGTTTGTATGAGCTTCGGAGAATGACTTCATTCCAACAAGAACGGTCCGAATCTAACCGATTTCTACAATGTTTAAACACCGATTTCACCTAAACCTAAACATTTTTCAAGTGTTTCAAACTTTCTTCACTTTTCACTCTAAACCGATAGAATCCGAGCTCATTCAGGCCTCCTACTCATTCTCTGAGTGAAGCGCCGGTTTGAGGACGGATTACTATCAAGGAGACAACCGACTTACGAGTTGAATATGAAATATTCTGTCAAGAATAGTCACTAATCGGACGGGGTGATTCCCATCCGATCGGATGACTAGGACTTGATGTGGGTTATGTTGTTTGACACGTTGTCATACCGTCTTGGTTAAACCGTAACTTTCTAAACTTAACTGATTTTACAAATTCTCAAACAAAATAGGTTACTCGAACGAATCGCCATCCGATCGGATCACCATCCGATCGAACGACGATCCGATCAGGTGACTTGAGGTTTTCAACACTTGAACTATTTTCCAAAACTCAAAGGAATACCAGTTTCCAACGAATAGTCATCCGATCGGACGACCATCCAATCGAATGACTATCCGGGTGGAAGAGGCAGATCTTTGTAACTCCTATCGAATGAATCACCATCCGATCGAACGGCCATCCGTCCGGATGGCTGGACAAATAAAGACACTTCTCACTTTTTATAATGCTACAACGAAAACTTCAAAGTTCAAATCATACACAAACACATCCTTCCCAATGAATGACCTTCCGACCGAATGGTCATCCTCCGTCCGGACGGTCATCCGATTGGATCATCCTCCGTCACTCATCCCATCGACACGTTATCCACACACTGTTCAACGATTATACTGACGTTATCTGATCAGGCTAACTTTCCAGCGCTCCCTTCAATCCAAGCTTGTGTTATTTGTTTCTCACGAACTGTGAGTATACTCGAACCATTTTTGCTTTACGCACTTTTGGGTGTTACTGTGACAACTGTGCTCTGTAAACAATGTACGATGTAAAACAATATCAATAAAACGATGTGTTTTGGTGTTATTATGTGTGTATTTGTGTTTGATGATTTTACGATTTGATTCGAGTTCGATTTCAAGCTTTAAATCGCTTTCTGAAAAGTTATACGCAAACTGATGCGTAAACGTAATCAGATTAACACGACAAACACTCCGGAATAGTGACATAGGCTTAACATACCTTAGATAACCTTTACATAACTTAGAAATAAGTTTTGGAGGGTTTGGTGCGTCGAAAACAAGTTTATTCGTGTCAAACTGCGAAATTATGCCGATTTTACAGTAACGAACACTCCGGAACTTGATCATAAGTTAAACATACTTTAAATATCCTTTACATAGCTTAGAAATTGGCTTTGAGGGGTTTGGTATGCGAAAATAAACTTATTTTATCAACAGGGACTAAAAGCGTCAAAAAGTGCATAAGTTTGCATTTACGCGCATATCTCACGTTCTGAACATATCCGGACATCCAAAAAAAAATTTAATCATTAAAATATTTTATTTTGGTGATTGGAAGGAAAAATTTCACGACGAATCGAAATTTGGATCATTTTTGTGTCCGTTCAAGTTTTCGTCGTAATTAACCGAATAACGCAACCGTACGACCAAACGAACCGACATCCGAGATGTTTTCAAGCATATTTTAAGTTCCCTATACTTTAACTTCATTTTAGAGCCTTGAAATGGGGTTAACGGGGCTTAAACGTGTCAAAAATCAAGTTTTAAGCATGCAGGGACCTGTTTCGCCAAAAGCTGAAACTTAGAACTGACCTCCCCCGAGCCACGCGCCAAGCCCAGGTCACCATGGCGCGCCACGTGATAGGGACCAAAATTCAGCAGTCCAGTTTCAGCAACAGGCATCAATTCTAGGGTTAATTATGTAAAATTCTCAATACTTGGAGCTGGTTTTGGATCCCCATTGTATTTAGAAACCATGTGCACAAATGTAGGGCCAAGATTACAACTTCCTAACACTTGGATTGATCTCATTCATCCTAACTTCCTATAAATAGCAATGGGTTTCTCACTTGGTTCTTCACACTTGATCTCATTTCTGCTCTAAGTTGAAGCTCTCCCTTGTGAAGCTTCATACCTGAGTATTTTGAGATCAAATCTTCATTGCTTGGACCCTTTGTAAGTTTCTTTCATGCTTTTATGCTTTTCAAGCATGAAAGTCAAATAGTGTTTGACCTGTTTAACTTTCTGCTTTGACCAATCTTTGGTCAACCCAAAGTTCGTTTGAACTTTGCAACGTGAGCGTAATCACGATGGTTATAGTCCCTTGTGACTATACCTACTGATTACCACGTCGATTAGTCGAAGTGACGAGTCAAAGTTTTGGTCAAAGTACGTGTTTATGCGTATTTTGAGACGAAACTATTTTCGGGTATAAAAACACTTTGTTTTGATATCAAAACATGTTTTCTAACTTAGTTAAACATGTTTTAACATGTTTAACTCGTCACTTTTAGTCTAGTGCTTGTATAGGGTCGTAAGATAAGCGGTCTTAACAACCGCTTAGACTTCCGAACCCGACCTGTTTGGTCGATCATTAGGATCCGACCAAGCATGTTTCATGACCATAGTTGTATAGGGAATAACTTTCCAAGGTTATACCTTATGGTCACTTAGTTTAATTAGTTGTATGATAGGTAGTTTATATGCCTTAGGTAAATGACCAAAATGCCCTTTTCATGCATAATTGGAATTTAAGCATATGTAACCTAACTTTTTCCATCTAAATTGATTATGCAACATATTTAAACATGTTAGGGCATATAATACTTGTCATAGGACTAGTTAGGCATCTCGAACGCGCATTTGCGCGAACGACGCGTTAAAGTAGCGTAAGCTACCTTAATGGGTCGTAACGGGTCGTAAGCACTTAGGATAGGTTCCGATTTAGAATGTAGGCTTTGTTAAACCATATCACATGAGTTCCAATACTCATTTGGTTTACGAGACCTCATTCTACCCGATCTTCCGATTTAGGTGTCGATTTATTAACTTAGCGATCTGATTACTAGGTGCTACTTGATTTCCTTGGTTTGCTTGAGCTTTGTGAGTTCCCTTAATCAAGGATACTTTGCACTTCGATGTGAGTACATAGTTCCCCTATTTTACTGTTTTCAATGTTTTGGGGTGATTCATATGTGTTAAACGATTTCGATGCTTTCAACGATGATTTCAAAAACGAATACTATGGTTTATATTAAACAAGAATGATTTTCGATAATGTGAATGAACTTGTTGGACGTATTTACATAACGAATAACATTCATTAATTTTGGCCGAACCCACCAGTATTAGGTTATGGTACCATAGGATCTGACAAATCCCGTTATCGGACTGCACCCATGGTTATGTGTGGGGGTCATGTGGGTAACGACTGAACCTGTTATTTGTTAACTTACCCTTTGGTAGTTTGTTAATATGAGTTGAACGATGGACGAGTTACGATGGTTTGAATGTATTCCACGAGACGACCAAAAGTAGTTTTCGTAATTAAAACGAGAACGATTTGAACGATTGAACGATTTTGAAAGATTGAAACAATTAAACGATTGGAACGATTTAAACAAGTAAAACGATTTGAACGAACGATTGGTTTTTGGTTAGTGTTTAGATAACGGGACGGGTGTAATGTGATAAAAGCATGGTAGATACGCCGCTGGTAATTCTTATATATAAGTGTTTTTATCATATTATATTCCGTGGCATCATTTAGTTCACTTGGACGAATGATTTTCACACGAGACACGCAATGATGTTTACTAAACAATATAAACCATACGAGTTTTATTACGAGAACGATTTATGATTTGGTTTACTTAAACAAATGTTTTGAGTTGAGATTCATGGCATCGAGGTTTTATAAACTATAATCAATCAGTTTTGACTTGGTTATTCATTTTACAATACAAATGGTTTACAAAACAAGGTTTTCTAATATCGATTAACGAAGTTGTACAAGTTATTTAAACAAATAAACGAGCCATGAATCTGACACTCACACAAAACCTATGTGCTCGCCGGCATTTCTTTGCTGACTTTGTTTTTACATATGTTTCAGGTGGTGTTGAATGATGTTGATTGCTAATAGGATGCATGCTCACTTAGGACTGGACAAGGCCTTAGTGACTTAATAACGATGATAGACGATATGTAAACTTGTTTGTTTTGTTTCAAAGACAATGTTAATGTTTAATATTTAATAAAACGAAACTTTTGAATCCATGGTTGTGAAACAATAATTCTGCCACTCCACTCCCCGACGTTTCCGCCTCGATTTCGTTGTTTTAACGCGGTCGGGGTGTGACAGAAGAGTTGGTATCAGAGCCAATGGTTATAGGGAATTTGGTTATTAGTAATGCTTTGACCTAGACTATAACTTTTCTAGGACCCCAATGCAAGAAATTTGCGTTTAGATTTTAAAACAATATCGTCACCTATCTTTAGGTGATAACCACAACGAGAACACAATAACAAATCCGATTTTAAAATCAATCATCTATTCCTAGATGATTTGTTTTAAGGTTTTGAACCTTCAAAGTTTCCAAAATGATTTTGAAAATAATCACCCACCCTTTGGATGATTCATTTTTGGCTAATGTCGTCAAAATTTTCAAAATCTCATCAAAGTTTGGGTCTAGATAATGCGAACACGTGCAATCTGGAAGGGTGGATGCCAGTATCCTGAGTTTTCTGTCTAAGGCTAGAGTGTTCGTACAAATCCACATAATCGGACCAGTCACTCTTACCTGGGAACTCTTGGGATGAGTGTCCACTTATAGGCTAAAGCATGTCTTCGCGATACATTATATTAACCCATTTACTTTGATTAGTCACTGTGTGTCGTTTGTTTGTTCGAGGTAACGAACGAATGATCACCTTCCTTATATTTTGTCGATGTTTTCAATACCTCTTTTGTTTATCCAATTGTCGATCTCACTCATTTCTCATGTTTCCTTGTTCTTTTTAGAAAATGCCTCCTCGACGAGATGCACAACCTCAAACTAACGCCGAAATCGCAGCCCTTGTCGCTCAACAAATGGCTGCTGTGATTCCGAACCTAATAACTCAGATCAATCTAGCGAACAACAATAATAACAACAATGCTGAATGCAGTTTTAAGACTTTCAATTCAGCTAAACCATTAAAGTTTTTTGGGTCTCAAGGAGCAACTGCGCTCCTACAATGGTTCGAGAGTCTCGAAAGTACATTTAGACATGTCCAATGTCCGAACGAGTGTAAGGTTGAGTTTGCATCTAGTGTTTTTGAGAAGCGTGCTCTTACATGGTGGAACGGTGTGATGCGTGATAGGGTGCCGATGAGGCAATGGCACAAACTTGGGAAGAGCTACGGGCCCTCATGATGAAAGAGTTCTGTCCCCGTCACGAGATTAGGTCTTTGGAATGAGAATTTGACAATCTAAAACAAGATGGGGGAGAACACCATGCGTATACGGATCGTTATGAGGAGCTTAGTCTTTTGTGTCCTACTATGGTTACCCCGTTGGAGAAAGCGATTGAGAGGTATATCAATGGTTTGCCCGATTCCGTACAAGACATTGTCACTGGTAGTAATCCTACTACTGTGCGTCAGGCGATCGAATTGGCTGCTACTCTGATTGAGTCTCAAGTCAGAAAAGGAAAACTGACCCGCAAGGGTGATAAAAAGCAGTCAGCTGATGCAACTCAAGACAAGGGAAAAGGCAAGGGTAAGAAAGACGAGTCTTCTAGGATGTCGAGGAAGCGCAAGGCTTCCCAAAATTTTGCTGTCATGAATCAGAATGCTCAGAACCCACCGGCACAACCTCCTGCAACGAAGCAATATACTGGTACTGCACCTCACTGCCATGGGTGCAATGGTCATCATGCGACCCAACAGGCTTGTAAAAAGTGTACTACTTATGGTAAACTTGGGCACACAGCCAACATCTGTCGATTGGATCAGAACCAAGCTGCTCAGAATCCAGCACAGGTTCAAGGAAATGCTGCTAGATTCCCACCTGGTTCGTGTTACAACTGTGGTGAAATAGGTCATTTCCGCAACAATTGTCTGAGGCTTGCAAATGAGAATGCGAATGCTAATCCCGCTCGTGGACGAGCGTACAACTTAAATGCAAACGAGGTGAGGGCTGACAACGAGGTTGTTAATGGTACGTTCCTTGTTAACCATCAACCTGCATCTGTTCTTTTTTATTCTGGTGCTGATAGAAGTTTTGTTTCGTTATCATTTGAGCCTTTGCTTGCGATACCTAGAACTAAATTGAGGAAACCCTTATCTGTTGAAGTTGCTACTGGTAAACCTCTTATACTCGATTCCGTTATTCGCGATTGTCAATTGAATCTTGATAACCATCTTTTTCCTATTGACCTCACACCGATGCAACTTGGGAGTTTCGACATTATCGTGGGGATGGATTGGTTAACTAAACATCATGTTGAGGTGGTTTGTTTCGATAAGATTGTTCGAATTCCTCTTTCGTCTGGTGAAGTTTTAGAAGTTCGTGGCGAGAAACCTTCGAATGGTTTGAAACTAATGTCGTGTACGAAAGCTCAAAGTTATTTACGAAAAGGATATGTGGCATTTCTGGCACATGTCACTGAGGAAAAAGGCAAGAGCAAGTGTATTCGAGATATTCCGATTGTTCGCAATTATCCTGAGGTGTTTCCTGATGAAGTGCCTGGTTTGCCTCCAGTTCGTCAACTCGAATTTCATATTGATCTTGTACCCAATGCCAACCCGATTGTGAAAGCACCTTATTGTCTTGCACCGTCTGAGATGCAAGAGTTATCGAAACAGCTTCAAGAGTTATCTGACAAGGGATTCATCCGTCCGAGCTTTTCACCTTGGGGTGCTCCCGTTCTTTTTGTCAAGAAGAAAGATGGATCTTTTCGAATGTGTATCGATTATCGTGAGCTTAACAAGCTTACCATCAAGAATCGATATCCCCTACCACGAATTGATGATCTCTTTAATCAGCTGCAAGGTGCTACATGTTTTTCTAAGATCGATATGCGTTCTGGGTATCATCAGCTTCGTGTAGTCAAAGAAGATATTCCCAAAACTGCTTTCCGCATGAGATATGGTCACTACGAGTTCATTGTTATGCCTTTTGGTTTGACGAATGCCCCAGCTATTTTCATGGATTTAATGAATAGGGTTTGTAAACGTTATTTAGACAAGTTCATCATTGTGTTTATTGACGACATTCTCATTTATTCGAAGTCTCGAGACGAGCACGAACAACACCTTCGTTTGACGATGGAACTCCTGAAGAAGGAACACCTGTTTTCCAAATTCTCCAAGTGTGAATTCTGGCTTAAAGAAGTTCAGTTCTTGGGTCATATTGTTAACGAGCAGGGTATTCATGTGGATCCTTCCAAAATAGCTGCTATTAAGGATTGGAATACACCTACAACACCCACAGAAGTTCCATCTTTTCTTGGTCTTGCTGGTTACTATCGATGATTTATTTCAAACTTCTCAAAGATCACAGTTCCACTCACTTCTTTGACTCAGAAGAATAAGCCTTTTGAGTGGGGACCCAAACAAGAAGAAGCGTTCCAAACTTTGAAATGAAAACTCTATGATGCTCCTGTTTTGTCTTTGCCCGAGGGAAACGATGATTTTTTGTCTATTGTGATGCGTCGAATCTAGGCCTTGGTTGTGTTCTTATGCAATGAGGTAAAGTTATAGCTTAGGCGTCAAGACAAATGAAGGTACACGAGAAAAACTACATGACTCATGATCTTGAGTTGGGAGCTGTGGTTTTTGCTCTCAAAATCTGGAGACACTATCTTTATGGCACGAAATGTGTGGTTTTCACAGACCATAAAAGTCTCCAGCACATTCTTAATCAGAAGGAGCTGAACATGAGACAACGACGTTGGGTTGAGCTATTGAACGGTTACGATTACAAGATTCGCTACCATCCTGGTAAGGCGAATGTCGTAGCCGATGCGCTAAGTCGAAAGGAACGAGTTAAGCTTAATTTTGTTTGAACTCTATCTGATATTCAAACTTGTGTCTCTCAAGCTCAACGTACTTGTGTTACACAAAACTTGATGGGTAAGGAATTACCATGTCAACTTGAGCTTAAACTCGAAACGAAGAACGATGGATTACTATAATTCAAGAATCGTTTGTGGATTCCGAATCAAGATGATCTTTGCACTTTAGTGATGGACGAATCTCACAAGTCTCGATATTCTATTCATCCTGGTGCTGACAAAATGTACAAGGATCTTCGTACATAGTACTGGTGGCCTGGTATGAAAAAGGATGTTGCCTTGTATGTATCAAAATGCCTAACTTGTCTCAAAGTCAAGGCTGAACATCAACGACCATCTGGTTTGCTTGTACAACCAGAGATACCGGTTTAGAAGTGAGAGAACATTGCGATGGATCTCATCACAAAGTTACTTCGTACATCTAAAGGTCACGATGCTATTTGGGTTGTTATCGATCGATTAACGAAGTCAGCTCACTTTATACCGATTCGCGAGGATCTATCTGCTGATAAACTTGCAAAGATTTATGTTGATGAGATTGTGTCTCGACATGGTGTTCCTTTAGATATCATATCCGATCGTGATGCTCGCTTTTCATCTCACTTTTGGAAGACCATGCAATCTGCTATGGGAACTCAACTAAATCTAAGTACTGCTTATCATCCCTAAATAGATTGACAATCTGAAAGGACGATACAAACATTGGAGGATATGCTTAGAGCATGCGTGATAGACTTTGGTGGTAATTGGGATTCTCACCTGCCGTTGATTAAATTCTCTTATAACAACAGTTATCATGCTAGCATTAATATGGAACTGTTCAAAGCTTTATACGGCCGAAAATGTCGTTCACCTGTCTGTTGGAATGAGATCGGTGAAGCTCAGCTTACTGGACCTGAGCTCATTCTGGAAACAACAGACAAAATCAAGAAAATTCACGATAATCTTCTGACAGCTAGAAGCCGTCAAAAGAGTTATGCCGATATGCGACGCAAGCCCTTGGAATTTCAAGTCGGAGACCATGTCCTACTCAAGGTATCCCCTTGGAAGGGAGTGGTGAGATTTGGAAAGAAAGGAAAACTTGTACCACGATATGTTGGACCATTTAAGATTGTTGAAAGGATCGGAAAGGTTGCCTATCGACTAGAGCTACCTCCTGAACTTGGAAATATTCACCCAACATTCCACGTGTCCAATTTGCAAAAGTGTTTAGCTGATACTGATCTTCACATTCCACTCGACGAAATCCAAGTTGATGAAACGATACACTTTGTCGAGAAACC
Organism: Helianthus tuberosus; assembly: GCA_030545235.1. Taxonomy (NCBI): domain Eukaryota; kingdom Viridiplantae; phylum Streptophyta; class Magnoliopsida; order Asterales; family Asteraceae; genus Helianthus; species Helianthus tuberosus. The sequence continues at coordinate 81,899,890 of CM060416.1, read as the reverse complement.
TGTGGAGATAAAGGACCGTGCAGTCAAACAATTGAAGAACAAGCGAATACGATTGGTCAAAGTTTGCTGGGAGTCCAAACGTATCCCAGAGTTTACTTGGGAACATGAGGACCAAATGAAAGCGAAATATCCACATTTGTTTTCACAAGTTTCCTCTAGTTAAAATTTCGGGACCAAATTTCCTAAAGTAGGGGAGACTGTGACAACGGTGCTCTGTAAATGATGCACGATGTAAAACAATATCAATAAAACGATGTGTTTTGGGGTTATTATGTGTTTTTTTGTGTTTGATGATTTTACGATTTGATTCGAGTTCGATTTCAAGCTTTAAATCGCTTTCTGGAAAGTTATACGCAAACTGATGCGTAAACGTAATCGGATTAACACGACAAACACTCCATAATAGTGACATAGTCTTAACATACCTTAAATAACCTTTACATAACTTAGAAATAAGTTTTGGAGGGTTTGGTGTGTCGAAAACAAGTTTATTCGATCACAGGGACTATTTGTGTCAAACTATGAAACTATGTAGATTTGTACAGTAACGAACACTTCGGAATGTGATCATAAGTTAAACATACTTTAAAAATCCTTTACATAGCTTAGAAATAGGCTTTGAGGGGTTTGGTATGAGAAAACAAACTTATTTGATCAACAGGGACTAAAAGCGTCAAAAAGTGCATAAGTTTGCATTTACGCGCATATCTCACGTTCTGAACATATCCGGACATCCAAAAATTTATGTAATCATTAAAATATTTTATTTTGGTGATTGGAATGAAAAATTTCACGACGAATCGAAATTTGGATCGTTTTTGCGTCCGTTCGAATTTTCGTCGTAATTAACCGAATAACGTAACCGTACGACCAAAAAAACTGACATCCAAGATGTTTTCAAGCATATTTTAAGTTCCGTATACTTTAACTTCATTTTAGAGCCTTGAAACGGGGTTAACGGGGCTTAAACGTGTCAAAAATCAAGTTTTAAGCATGCAGGAACCTGTTTCGCCAAAAACTGAAACTTAGAATTGACCTCCCCCGAGCCATGCGCCGAGCCCAGGTCACCATGGCGCGCCACGTGATAGGGACCAAAATTCCGCAGTCCAGTTTCAGCAACAGGCTTCAATTCCAAGCTTAATTATGTAAAATTCTCAATACCTGGAGCTGGTTTTGGATCCCCATTGTATTTAGAAACCATGTGCACAAATGTAGGGCCAAGATTACACCTTCCTAACACTTGGATTGATCTCATTCATCCTAACTTCCTATAAATAGCAATGGGTTTATCACTTGGTTCTTCACACTTGATCTTGATGTGCGTAAGTGTGTATAGTTTTTAATGTATATTTTAAGCCCTTTTTACACGTTAGTCAAGTTTTAAATTTATAAAACACGATATTTTACTAACACCAAACACACATATGGGCAAGTGCACCCATCGTGAGTGTAGAATAGTGTTGGCAAGATACCGAGGTCGTCCAAGGACACAAGAGCTTTTAATACCGGTTTATCCTCAACGTCTAATCAAATCAAAAGGTTAGAAAAATGTTTTTTAAACTAGAAAAATAAAAACTAACTAAAATGCTGAAAAATAAAATAAAAACAGATAGACAAGATGAATCACTTGGCTCCGACTCGTGTTTAGTGTAACCTTTGATTATTTCCGCACTTTTGCACTTTTTAAGAGATTATCTTAGTTATTGTAGTAGGCCCCTCTTTTTAAGGTGACGTTACCCTCAACCCAGTAGTTTGAGTCAGCAAGGATACAATCCTAAAGGGTCGGATTATTGAAAGATAATTAATTAAGTTATTAATGCATATTATGGTAGGCCCCTCGTTTGAAGGTGACGTTACCCTCGACTAAGTAGTCTGAGTCAACAGGGATACAGTCCTAAGTAGCCAGGTTAAAGTATTAATAGTAGCTTACATATGAGGGGATCAAAGAGTTTGGACCCCCGCCATCCAATACCGGTGGGTATTGAAGTAGGTCCTACTAAATTTGACCCAGGTCCTTGCAGGATCTATACACTAAACAAGGCAAGACTCTTACCAAACCGTTCCCTTAACCCCCGACCATGTAGCTAACATATCTCCATATAGACAGTGGAGATATGAATGGTGAAAATCTTTTATTTTATATAGACAGTAAAATAATTCCAAGACACCACGGAAAAACGATAAGGAAGAATCACCTTCAACATAAGAAACTAGTTATTAAAGTCATTAATACATAACCAAATAAAAAGTGCAAAAAGATTAAAAATAAAAAGTATTACACTAGACACTTGTCTTCACAAAGTGATGTAAGAGACTTAGGCAAACATGTCCTTTGATTGTCAAGAACTCTTACGATCAATCTTGGATCCCGAGACGACTCACACACTCTATGATGGATTATGGATGATGGTGGTGGATGATGGTGTTGTGGTGGTGGTGGAGTGTGGTGAAGTGTGAGAGAGGTGGTGTGCCAAGGGATGGTTTGCAAATGAGCCAAGCACCCCTATTTATAGGCTGAACAGAGGCTCGGGCACGGCCCCGTATCCACCTTCCTTCTCTTTCTTCATTAATTGCAGTTTGTCTGCATTAGTTGACCACGCACCCGTGTCCGCTGGGCACAACCCCGTGTGCAGAAGCGTATCTGTACTATCAATATTTCCCCAGATTCTGCGAATCTTAGAGTTGACCACGGCCCCGTGTCCGCTGGGCACGCCCCCGTGGTGGGTGATAGAAGCTTCTACAACTTTGTCTTTTCTGCTGACACTTGGGCACGCCCCCGTGCTCACTGAGCACGGGGCGTGTTCAGCCTTCTGTCTTCTTAAGTTTGCTTGGGAAGATGCTGTCGGGGGGTCGGGCATGCCACGTTTGTTCCTTTTATTGTATTTATGTTAGATTTAGCTGCCTTTTTGCTTCTTTTGTTCATTTGAGCTCATTTAGTCCTGAAAATACAAAAGGAAGACAAAAACACACTTTTTCCAACATTAGTACTAAAAAAGGGTTAGTTTTATGCCACATTTGATGTAATTTATATGTTGCATTTTGCGCACATCAAATACCCCCACACTTGAATCTTTTCTTGTCCTCAAGCAAAACTCTTTATAATGTGGCTTTACACTCCCAAATGGAATGGGTAGAAGAGAAGGTTTTTGGGCTTGTCATTGAGTGTCGGGATTTCCAAGATTCTTTATTAAGTTCTATTTTTATTTATCTACAATCCTATTCGTCATTATTTATTTAAAACATTACATAAGATAAATTACTTATTAGGGCATAACATGCCTTTTTAAAATTCCATTTATAAACAAGTTCACATACCTCACGGGGGATCACTCAACACTCGGCCGAAGATGTATTTTAGTGAATCACTCGAGAGCGGCATGGAACTTACTCCTATCATAGGCTTGCCAAGCAATCAATCCTCCTCCTTTTTAACTATATACCTTTGTAAATATCAAGAGGACTTTTGGGTGAAGGGTTAGGCTTGGGTTAAAGGTAGGTGGTTGGGTTAGTGGTTAGTAAAAGGGCGAAAGGCGTAAAAAACGTCGGTTTTCGTAAGACTTTTTATTTTATTTTTGCAATTTTTATTTTGATGAAGCCATTATTCAAACAAAGTTATTTTTGATTAACTTGTTTGTTTATTTTTTTGGCTTCAACATTTTTTTTTAGTTTTTTTTTTTTTTTTAATAACAAATGTCACATGAAAACCGAGCTTTGTACTAAAATAAAGGGTTAAAATGAAAAAGGGTTTTGGTGGGTAAAGGGTGTTTGTTTTGGGTTTAGAAGTGAAAAGGTTTAGGCTCAAAGGGGTTAACTAGGGGATTTTTGGGTAGGTGGTAAAAAAAAATAATGGTGTAGAAATAAAAAGGGTTAGTCCTAATTCCTCCGTTATTTACTTACTCGGGTTTAAGTTGGTAAGGACCGGGAATGTATCGTCGTGGCAAGTTCTAGAGTCGTAAGAACCAAGCGGCTATTCACACAAGAAACGAAAAATGAGCATTTAGTTTAAAGATATGTATTTGTATGCTCAATAAAGGCTCAAAACTCACTTTTTGTGGGAATGGGTTTTTATGTGATCAAGTATATATAATCAAATTTTTAACTAAACTTGTCATGCCATTTCATAATTTTCTTATGTTGGTTCTTTTTATCACGACGCTATCGGTTGTAAATTTGTAAAAATATAACCTTTTTAGAACTTGAAATTCCCAAATTAAACCTAGACAAGTAAAAAAAAATTGAAAAATTTTTGAAAAAAATTTGGGGTGATTAGCGGTTCCAATAGAGTTTTGTGTAAGCTTGTGATTAGGACTTGCAAGATTCAAGGTTTTAGCATCCCCCCCCCCCCCACACTTAAATTACACATTGTCCTCAATGTGTCCCAAAAATAAGTTTTTAGGTTGATTGAATGTGCAAAAAGGTGTGAAAAAGCAAAAATTTGTGTTACTGGGTGTCTGGACACGACCCCGTAGTGTCCGGGCACGGCCCCGTGTTCAGATCGCCAGTAACAAAATAAGTAAAAAGAAACAGAAGCCTGGGCACGGGGGCGTGTTCAGTGAGCACGCCCCGTGTCCAGTTACCTGAACTGGGCATTTTCTGCAGATAGTTGGGCACGGGCCGTGTTGGGCGAGCACGGCCCCGTGCTGAACTTGCTGTAATGAAGAAAAATTTGTCGGGTGGCCCTGTTTTTGTGCATGGGGTGCTCGTTCAAGTTTCCCTTAGTATCCTTTACCATCTCGAGTGTGTTTTATTGCTGCAAATTAAAACTAAACTAGAAAACATTAAAATTAATCTAAACTAAGCTAAGGATAGTTCCGCGGAATGCCTCCGTGGTGCGCCACGTTTATAAGGGTCCTTGGCTAGACCCTCCTTATCGGGTGGTTCTGGCTCATCTTCAATTAGGGGGTCGTCATTGCCGATTGGATATTTCATTGAACGCTCAAGATCGACACTTCTTTTAAATGCCCCTAATTGAATAGATAGATTATTGTACTTCCGGTTTTTCAAAGCTTCGTGGGTTTTTACAAAAGGTCGTCCCAACACTAGAGGAGCGTCATCGAGGATGACAAAGTCGGTTGGGATTACCATTTGATTTGTTTGAACCAAGACATCCTCAACTACACCGATTGATTTTATTACTTTCCGATTGGATAGAAAAATGGGTATTTGAAGTGGAGAAAAATCACTAATACTTATTTTTTCGAAAATGTAGTTGGGCATTATGTTAACGCAAAGATCTTTATCAATTGTGACATTACTAATAAATGAATTTTGAAAAAAACATGGAACCGGTGTAATGTTAATTTCAAATGGATCTTCTTTTATTAGCGAGGTTTGATCATTTGTTAACTTAATGCTTACCGTTTCATCAATTTTAGCGTTAGTGTTTAACTCTTTTAAAAACTTAGCATGAGTGGGTACAAAACAATGATTTTCAAAGGAAGGTGACAAGAGATTAATTTCTTCAAAATTAGACTCTTCTTGAATTTTAACGTTGTCGGACTCACCTTTTTCGTTGTTTAACTCATGTGTCGGTTTTTCATTTATTTGTTCTTCCATTTTCACACTTTCAACTATTTCTACGTATTTTATTACAAGTTAACTCTTCTCTTGCGCTGGACTCCTCTTCCCTTGCGAGAGATTCTTTTATGTAACGCTCAATAATTTTAAGGTGTTCTAATATCTTTTCGGTTACTTCGGTGATAGAGTAAGGATCGGGATCCTCAAAGCTTGAATCCGGATGTTCGATCCTTTGTTCCTCATAATACTCATAGGAAGTAGATGGTTCACACCATTGTTCTTCATTGTAAGTATATGATGGATAAGGGTCGTAATTTTGTTCTTCATAATACTCATATGAGGTGGGTTGTTCACGCCATGGTTCCTCATAATAAGTGTACGAAGGTGGTGGCTCATATCTTGGTTCCTCAAAGTATGAGTATGAAGGGTCATACCTTGGTTCATCAAAATATGAGTATGGGGGAAAAGGTTCATACCTTTGGTCTTCATAGGATGTGTATGAAGTTGATGGCTCGTACCTGGGCTCCTCATAGTACGTGTATAAAGTGGATGGTTGAAATAAGTCACAATATTGTACCGAGTGCGGGTTACCACAATTAGTGCAATAGTCTTCCCTATAATCATCCTCCTCATAGGTGTAGTTGTAGCCTCCTGAGTATTGATCCATGAGAATCACTCAGCAAACCACAACAAAGTCTCGAGACCAGAAAACAAAAATAAAAACAGAAACAGAGGTTGGACACGGCCCCGTGATCAGTGAGCACGGCCCCGTGTTCAGATTCTGTATCTGGGCGTTTGAATTAAAGTTACTGGTTTTGTTGAGCACGGGGCGTGTTCAGTGAGCACGACCCCATGTTCAGACTCTGTATCTGGGTGTTTTATGAAAAATATGCAGCACGGCCCCGTGTTCAGTGAACATGGCCCCATTTTCAGGTTACTGTATATGCAAAACTAAACTAAAATGCAGAAAAATGTGCGCGCGTTTTGAAAAAGTTTTGAAAAAAAACTGATTAGGCCGTCGATTTTAAGCTTTCTTAAAATCCTTGTGTCCCCGGGAGCGGCGCCAAAAACTTGATGTGCGTAAGTGTGTATAGTTTTTAATGTATATTTTAAGCCCTTTTTACACGTTAGTCAAGTTTTAAATTTATAAAACACGATATTTTACTAACACCAAACACACATATGGGCAAGTGCACCCATCGTGAGCGTAGTATAGTGTTGGCATGATACCGAGGCCGTCCAAGGACACAAGAGCTTTTAATACCGGTTTATCCTCAATGTCTAATCAAATCAAAAGGTTAGAAAAATGTTTTTTAAACTAGAAAAATAAAAACTAACTAAAATGCTGAAAAATAAAATAAAAATAAAAACAGATAGACAAAATGAATCACTTGGCTCCGACTCGTGTTTAGTGTAACCTTTGATTATATCCGCACTTTTTCACTTTTTACGAGAATATCTTAGTTATTGTAGTAGGCCCCTATTTTGAAGGTGACGTTACCCTCAACCCAGTAGTTTGAGTCAGCAAGGATACAATCCTAAAGGGTCGGATTATTGAAAGATAATTAATTAAGTTATTAATGCATATTATGGTAGGCCCCTCTTTTGAAGGTGACGTTACCCTCGACTAAGTAGTCTGAGTCAGCAGGGATACAGTCCTAAGTAGCCGGGTTAAAGTATTAATAGTAGCTTACATATGAGGGGATCAAAGAGTTTGGACCCTCGCCATCCAATACCGGTGGGTATTGAAGGAGGTCTTACTAAATTTGACCCAGGTCCTTGCAGTATCTATACACTTAACAAGGCAAGACTCTTACCAAACCGTTCCCTTAACCCCCGACCAGATAGCCAACATATCTCCATATAGACCGTGGAGATATGAATGGTGAAAATCTTTTATTTTATATAGACAGTAAAATAATGCCAAGACATCACGGACAAACGATAAGGAAGAATCACCTTCAACATAAGAAACTAGTTATTAAAGTCATTAATACATAACCAAATAAAAAGTGCGAAAAGATTAAAAATAAAAAGCATTACACTAGACACTTGTCTTCACCAAGTGATGTAAGAGACTTAGGCAAACATGGCCTTTGATTGTCAAGAACTCTTACGATCAATCTTGGATCCCGAGATGACTCACACACTCTATGATGGATGATGGATGATGGTGGTAGATGATGGTGTTGTGGTGGTGGTGGAGTGTGGGTGAAGTGTGAGAGAGGTGGTGTGCCAAGGGATGGTTTGCAAATAAGCCAAGCACCCCTATTTATAGGCTGAACAGTGGCTCGGGCACGGCCCCGTGTCCACCTTCCTTCTCTTTCTTCATTAATTGCAGTTTGTCTGCATTAGTTGACCATGCCCCCGTGTCCGCTGGGCACGACCCCGTGTGCAGAAGCGTATTTGTACTATCAAGATTTCCCCAGATTCTGCGAATCTTAGAGTTGACCACGGCCCCGTGTCCTCTGGGAACGCCCCCGTGGTGGGTGATAGAAGCTTCTACAACTTTGTCTTTTCTGCTGACACTTGGGCACGCCCCCGTGCTCACTGAGCACGGTGCGTGTTCAGCCTTCTGTCTTCTTAAGTTTGCTTGGGAAGATGCGGTCGGGGGGTCGGGCATGCCACGTTTGTTCCTTTTCTTGTATTTATGTTAGATTTAGCTGCCTTTTTGCTTCTTTTGTTCATTTGAGCTCATTTAATCCTGAAAATACAAAAGGAAGACAAAAACACACTTTTTCCAACATTAGTACTAAAAAGGGTTAGTTTTATGCCACATTTCATGTAATTTATATGTTGCATTTTTCGCACATCAATCTCATTTCTGCTCTAAGTTGAAGCTCTCCCATGTGAAGCTTCATACCTGAGTATTTTGAGATCAAATATTCATTGCTTGGACCCTTTGTAAGTTTCTTTCATGCTTTTATGCTTTTCAAGCATGAAAGTCAAACAGTGTTTGACTTTCTGCTTTGACCAGTCTTTGTTCAACACAAAGTTCGTGTGAACTTTGCAACATGAGCGTAATCATGATGGTTATAGTCCCTTGTGACTATACCTACTGATTACCACGTCGATTAGTCGAAGTGACGAGTCAAAGTTTCGGTCAAAGTACGTGTTTATACGTATTTTGAGACGAAACTATTTTCGGGTATCAAAACACGTTGTTTTGATATCAAAACTTGTTTTCTAACTTAGTTAAACATGTTTTAACATGTTTAACTCATCACTTTTAGTCTAGTGCTTGTATAGGGTCGTAAGATAATCGGTCTTAACAACCGCTTAGACTTCCGAACCCGACCCGTTTGGTGGATCGTTAGGATCCGACCAAGCATGTTTCGTGACCATAGTTGTATAGGGAATAACTTTTCGAGGTTATATGTGACACATGTGCATCTGTAGCCATCAAACAAATACCAAATCAATGAAATAATTTGTTTCATACTTGGGATTTGTAAAAATATGTGTATCATTTGCACATATCAACTCTTGTTCGATTTCGAGCTTTAAATCGCTTTCTAGAAGGTTATACACGAACTGATGCGTAAATATAACCAGTTTAATGCAACAAACACTCCGGAACAGTGACATAGGCTTAACATACCTTAAATAACCTTTATATAACTTAGAAATAAATTTTGAAAGGTTTGGTGTGGCGAAATAAAGTTTATTCGCTTACAGGGACTAATTTCGACAAACTGCGAAAGTATGCCGATTCGTACTGTGACGAACATTCTGGAACCTGATCATAAGTTAAACATGCCCTAAATAACCTTTACATAGCTTAGAAATAGGCTTTGAGGTGTTTGGTGCGCAAAAATAAACTTTCTTGATCAATAGGGACTAAAAGCGTCAAAAAGTGCATAAGTTTGCATTTTCGTGCATATCTTACATTCTGAATATATCCGAACATCCAAAAATTTATGTAATCATTAAAATAATTTATTTTAGTGATTGGCATGATAAAACTCCATTCGTCGCGTAATTTGGATCGTTTTTAACGTCCGTTCGTGTTTCGTCGTAATTAACCGAATGACGTAACCGTACAACCAAACAAACCGACATCCGAGATGCTTTTGAGCATATTCTAAGTTCCCCATACTTTAACTTCATTTTAGAGCCTTGAAATTGGGTTAACGGGGCTTAAACGTACCAAAAACTGAGTTTATCAAGTGTAGGGACCATTTCTGACAATTCTGGAAACCACCCTTAGGCGGGCCGCGTAAGACCTTATGGTCTGGTTACACGGGGCGCGTAGACTGCCCAGATCAGCAAAACAAGTTGATTTCAATTAGCAGCTGGGTTTTTGGGTTTGCACATGGTTTTTAAGCATTATATGGGCTATTTTGGGGCACCCATGGTATTCTAATTCAGTGGGCACACATGGAGGGTTGAGATTGAAGCTCAGGAATCGAGGAACGATCTTAACGGTGGACCAAAATCTATAAATACCCACACCTTCAGTCCTTGCAATTCACAAAATCTGATTCAAAAGCTCTAAGTTGGGGTTTAGCACTTCATACCTGAGCAATTTGAATCAAGATTTCCTTGCTTGGACCCTTTGTAAGTATTCCTTCGTGCTTTTATGCGTTTTTAAGCGTAAAAGTCAAACAGTGTTTGACTTTCTGCTTTGACCGGTCAATGGTCAACACGAAGTTCGTTTGAACTTCGTAACGTGAGTGTAATCACGATGGTCATAGTCCTTTGTGACTATACCTATTGATTACCACGTTATTCAGGCTTAGTGACGAGTCATAGTTTTGGTCAAAATACGCGTTTATGCGTATTTTGCAACCAAACTATTCTTGGGTATCAAAACCGTTTGTTTTGATATCAAACTTGTTTTCAAACCTTGTTAAACATGTTTTAACATGTTTAACTCGTTACTTTTAGATTAGTGCTTGTATAGGGTCGTAAGATAAGCGGTCTAAACAACCGCTTAGACTTTTGAACCCGACCCGTTTAGTCGATCTTTAGGATCCGACCAAGCATGTTTAGTGACCATAGTTTTATAGGGAATAACCTTCCGAGGTTATACCTTATGGTCACTTCGTTTAGTTAGTTGTATGATAGGTAATTTATATGCCTTAGGTAAATGACCAAAATGCCCTTTTCATGCATAATTGATATTTAAGCATATGTAACTTAGAATTTTGTCACTTAACTGATTTTGCAACATATTTAAACATGTTTAGGCATATAATACTTGTCATAGGACTAGTTAGGCGTCCCAAATGCGTTTTACGCGAACGACGCGTTAAAGTAGCATAAGCTACCTAAACGGGTCGTAATGGGTCGTAAGCACTTAGGTTAGGTTTTGTTTTAGTATGTAGGCTTTGTTAAACCATATTACATGAGTTCCTATACTCATTTGGTTTACAAAACCTCATTCTATCCGATCCTCCTAGTTAGGTCCGTTTATTAACATAGTTACCTATATTAGGTGTCGTTGATTTTCCGATCCCTATAGCTTTGCTTGGTTGTTAGTCAAGACTTCTAAGCATCCTCAAGTGAGTATATAGTTCCCCTTTTTTACCGTTTTAAACCGTTTTGGGGTGATTCATATGTGTCAAATGTTTTCGAGTCATTTAAACAAATGCTATGGTTTATATTACAATGTGAATTATTTGAAACGATTGAACCGTTTGTAACTGTTTGATTATGTGAACCGTTTGTAACTGTTTGATTATGTGAACCATTTGTAACTGTTTGATTTATGTGAACCGTTTATAACTGTTTGATTTATGTGAACCGTTTGTAACTGTTAGATTTATGTGAATCGTTTGAACTGTTTGATCCGTTGGGTTAGGGAAGTGATTAGGTAACGGGGCGGGTGTATTGTGTTAAAAGCATGGTGGATACGCCGCTAGTACTTCCTATATATAGGTGCTTTTAACACATTATATATCGTTGCGTTATCTAGATCACTTGGGCAAAGGTTATCAAAACGAGGTTATATTACAAGGTTTTTCTAACAATATAAACCATTCGAGTTTTATTTCAAAAACAATTTACAATCTGGGTTTTCATAATCAAAGGTTTTGAGTTAAGATTCATGGCATCGAGGTTTTATGAATTATAACTAATCTATTTTGACTTGGTTATTTAATTTACAATACAAACATTTTTACAAAACTAAGTTTTCTAAACATCAATTAACAAAAGTTATTTGAGTTATTTCAAAATGTAAATGAGCCATGAATCCGACACTCACATAAAACCTATGTGCTCGCCGACATTTTTATGCTAACGTATTTTCACATATGTTTCAGGTATCATAGTTGATGATGTTTGATGATGGTATTGGTGCATGCTCACATAGGAATGGACGAGGCCTTAGTGACTTAATAACAATGAAAGACAAATTGTTTATGTTTTGTTTCTAGTTTCAATATGATGTAATAAACTTAATTCAATAAAACAGAACTTCAATCCATGTGTTATGAAACAATGATTCTGTTACGACACTCCCCGACGTTTCCACCACGATTTACGTGGTCGGGGTGTGACAGAAAAGTTGGTATCAGAGCTCATGGTTATAGGGAATTAGGTTATTAGTAATGCTTTAACCTAGTCTATAACCTTCCTAGGACCCTAACGCGAGTTTACTTGCGTTTAGTCATAAAACAATACCGCCGCCTATCTTTAGGTGACAACCACAATAAGAACACAAATTTCGAATCCGCTTTGAAAACTAATCATCTGTTCTAGGATGATTTATTATAAGGTTTTGAACCCTCTAAGCTTCCAAAAATATTTTGAAAGTAATCACCCACCCTTCCGGATGATTTGTTTTGGCTTAGTGCCTTCCAAATTTTTGAAATCTCGTCAAAGTTTGGGCCTTATAGTGTGAACACGTGCAATCTGGAAGAGTGGATGCCTGTACCCTGAATTTTCTATCTAAGGCTAGAGTGTTCGTACAAATCCGCAGTATCGGACCAGTCACTCTTACCTGGGAACTCTTGGGGTGAGTGTCCACTTATAGGCGAGCATGTCTTCGCGATACATTATGAGGACCTATTTACTTTGATTCAGCTTTTGTGTGTCGTTTGTTTGTTTCGTGGTTCGAACAAATGACCATCACCCATACTTTTTGGTCGGTAATTGTAGCATCCCATTCTTACCCAATACCATTTCACTTGTTTTCTCTCTCTTGTTTCCCCTTTTTAGAATGCCTCCACGACGCGAAAATCAGGTACCTAATGAAGAACTGGCAGTTATCATTACGCAGCAAATGGCTACTGCAATCCTAAACATCATTGCTCAATGTAACCTAGCCCTCAACAACAATAATGCCCCATGCAACTTCAAGACGTTCAACTCTGCCAAGCCATCAAAATTTTCTGGGTCTCAAGGAGCAACTGCACTTCTGTAATGGTTCGAGAGTTTAGAAAGCACCTTCAGACATGTTCATTGTCCAAACGAGCGAAAGGTTGAGTTCGCATCTAGTGTTTTTGAGAAACGAGCTTTGACGTGGTGGAATGGTGTAATGAGAGATAGGGGTGCCGAGGTAGCACTGGCTCAAATCTGGGAAGAGCTTCGAGCTCTAATGATGAGGGAATTATGTCCTCGTCATGAGATTAGGGCATTGGAAAGGGAATTCGACGATCTTAAGCAAGATAGCGGTGAGCATCGAGCCTACACGGACCGTTATGAGGAGTTATGTCTGTTATGCCCGAACATGGTTACGCCTTTGGATAAGGCAATCGAAAAGTATATTGATGGCCTCCCTGACTCAGTACAAGACATTGTTACTGGTAGTAAGCCCACTAAAGTTAGACAGGCCATTGAGTTATCCGCCACCTTGACTGAGTCTCAGATCAGGAAAGGTAAACTTTTCCGAAAGGGTGATAAGAACCGATAAAGGAATCGAAACCAAAGGTTGAGCAGACTGAATCCTCCAAGAAGTCCAAGAAGCGAAAGGCTTCTCAGAACTTTGTCGTGGTCGCTCACAATGATCAAGTTGTCCCTAACCAACCAGCTCAACTCCCTGCTAGGAAGCCATACAACGGAACTGCACCCTTGTGCAACCAATGTAGCCTTCATCATCATGCCAGTGTGAAGTGCCGCAAGTGCCAAATTTGTGGACTTATAGGTCATACAGCAAGAGCTTGCCCAGCTGCAGCTGCGCCAAATCAAGCTGGCAACAATCCTGCTCAAGCTCGTTTTCTCCCATGGTCTTGCTACAACTGTGGGGAGATGGGCCATTGCCAAAGAAATTGCCCAAAGCTTGCTAATGCAAATCCTGCGCAGGGATGAGCATCTGACCGACTGGAAGACAACGCTGTATAGAAATTAATCAAACCTTATGTATTATTTTCTTTTGTTGTCAAGCTCTATGAAACAGTTGTTGTTATTTATAAATAAATCTTTTATTTACATTGCAATGTATTTATGTGGTTGCATGTATAAACAACATATCCCCTACAATACCGACAATCAAGGAACCGTATTCCTTGAAGGACAGACTACTCCCAAAATTCTTCCATTTTATGATCTCTAGCGTTTTCCATGAAAATCCTAAGTACCCGTTTCTTCCAAGGAAACGAAGTACCTGGTGCAAGTTATAACTCGGGATGAATACCCAAAGTACCGCTATAAATCCATAATAGGGTACCTAAGGGTATTTCCGTAAGTCCTTAAGTGTTGTCTACCTTAATTCGAATATTACGTTTCCTTGTAAACAAAATCGAATTTTTGGAAGAGCATCCTATCTTTTCAAGATAGATCCTTGAGGACGTTGAAGTCCATCGACTGGGTTCCTGGTGTACCTTGAATACCCATGTTCAAATCAATAACAAGTTAATAACAATTAATAACAAACTGATAACAAATTAATGACCAAGAAAAAAAATTAAGTGCTTATGTGTTTATGTGTTGACCTAATCATAAGTTGTCTCAAGCTTGTTCAAATTCTATCCCCTTCACATTATAAAACAAACTGTGCGGACTGTGCAAGGAATTACGTAATTATGGATACATACATAATTATGGAATTTAGTGCACAGAAACCACATCAAGTTTTGTCATGTGTCTTGAGTTAACCCTATTTAGAGTTAATTACTATTTTCGTCCCTGTGGTTTGTCAAAAATCACTATTTCAGTCCATTAGTTTAAAAATTGCGATTTCAGTCCCTGTGGTTTCACTTTCGTAACCATTTCAGTCCATGTGGTTTCACTTTTGTAACCATTTCAATCCATTTATTCTGTTAGTGCATGGACTGAAATGGTTATAAGGTGGACTGAAATGGTTACGAAAATGAACCCACAGGGACTGAAATCGCAATTTTTAAACTAATGGACTGAAATAGTAATTTTTGACAAACCACGGGGACGAAAACAGTAATTAACTCCCCTATTCATTTCCATTTCTGATGAAGAACCCGTTGAGGAAAATGACTCCGTCCGTTTATTTTCATATCTGAAGAATGTCCGTTGAGGGAAATGAATATCCTTCTGATTCATTTCCATTTCTGATGAAGCACCCGTTGAAAATGACTTCGTCCATTTATTTTCGTTTCTGAAGAATGTCCGTTGAGGGAAATGAATATCCTTCTGATTCATTTCCATTTCTGATGAAGCACCAGTTGAAAATGACTCCGTCCGTTCATTTTCGTTTCTGAAGAATGTCCGTTGAGGGAAATGAATATCCTTCTGATTCATTTCTATTTCTGATGAAGCACCCGTTGAAAATGACTCTGTCCGTTCATTTTCATTTCTGAAGAATGTCCGTTGAGGGAAATGAATATCCTTCTGATTCATTTCCATTTCTGATGAAGCACCCATTGAAAATGACTCCGTCCGTTCATTTTCGTTTCTAAAGAATGTCCGTTGAGGAAATGAATATCCTTTTGTTTATTCCTTCATTTCCATTTCTGATGAAGCAACTGTTGAAAATGACTCAGTCTGTTCATTTTCGTTTCTGAAGAATGTCCGTTGAGGAAATGAATATCCTTTTGTTTATTCCTTCATTTCCATTTCTGAAGAACCCGTTGAAAATGACTCCGTCTGTTCATTTTCGTTTCTGAAGAATATTTGTTGAGGGAAATGACAGGATTATGCCTTACATATCTTTGATGGTTATTTAACAAAAAGTCACAGACAGACTCCTACGAATAAATTTCGGTACGAAATTTCCTAAAGTAGGGGAGACTGTGACACCTGTGCCTCTGTAGCCATCAAATAAATACCAAATCAATGAAATATTGTGTTTCATACTTGGGATTTGTAAAAATATGTGTATCGTTTGCACATATCAACTCTTGTTCGATTTCGAGCTTTAAATCGCTTTCTTGAAGGTTATACGCGAACTGATGCGTAAATATAACCAGTTTAATGCAACAAACACTCTGGAATAGAGACATAGGCTTAACATACCTTAAATAACCATTATATAACTTAGAAATAAGTTTTGAAATGTTTGGTGTGGCAAAATCAAGTTTATTCGCTTACAGGGACTAATTTCGACAAACTGCGAAAGTATGCCGATCCGTACTGTGACGAACATTTCGGAACTTGATCATAAGTTAAACATGCCCTAAATATCCTTTACATAGCTTAGAAATAGGCTTTGAGGTGTTTGGTGCGCAAAAATAAACTTTCTTGATCAATAGGGACTAAAAGCATCAAAAAGTGCATAAGTTTGCATTTTCGCGCATATCTTACGTTCTGAATATATCCGGACATCCAAAAATTTATGTAATCATTAAAATATTTTATTTTAGTGATTGGCATGATAAAATTCCATTCGTCGCGTAATTTGGATCGTTTTTCGCGTCCGTTCGTGTTTCGTCGTAATTAACCGAACGACGCAACCGTACGATCAAAGAAACTGACATCCGAGATGTTTTTGAGCATATTCTAAGCTCTCTATACTTTAACTTCATTTTAGAACCTTGAAATGGGGTTAACGGGGCTTAAACGTACCAAAAACTGAGTTTATCAAGTGTAGGGACCATTTCTGACAATTCTGGAAACCACCCTTAGGCGGCCCGTGTAAGACCTTATGATCTGGTTACGCGGGGTGCGTAGACTTCCCAGATAAGCAAAAAAAGCTGATTTCAATTAGCAGCTGGGTTTTTGGGTTTGCACATGGTTTTTAAGCATTATATGGGCAATTTTGGGGCACCCATGGTATTCTAATTCAGTGGGCTGTAACACCTCGAAAATTTACGTCCAATAATGTATTGACACGTGTCATGGGCCTTGAATATGTGAAAGCATACTTTAGAGGGACTAAAGTTGACAAACGGTGAAACTATGTGAATTCAAGGGTTCAAAGTGTCAACAATTGATAAATAGGCCCTACAATAACCCTACATGGTGTTTATAATCTTGAACGGGTAAATCATGGATCATACGAAGCGAAAAAATGAAAGAAAGTGAGGAGTTACAAACTACAGGGACTAAACGTGTCAACATGTTGAATTTATACCTCTGAGTGATCTTTTGGCAAACCCGAAGCTTTGTAATGATAAAATATACTCACAAGAATATGTGATAAAAATTTCATGAAGTTTCGTGAACGTATGAGAAAGTTATGATCAAAAACCGTACACGAAAGGTTAATTACGTTAACGTGAAATTCGTGACTTTTCGGGTAAGCGCAAAGTTAACCAAGGACTTTACCATGTTTATAAAAGTCCCAAGACTCTTAAAAGTCAGATATAAGGGTCAAGAGTGCAAAATAAATAGCCTAAACATGTTACAAAAGATCAGGGACTGAATTGCAAACATTGCAAAACTTGTTTTGCTGGTCGACCAGAGGTACGCGGCCCGCGTAACCTGGCCTCACGGCCCGCCTACCTGTTGCCAGCGACAAAACCTGCAGATGTCGGTTTTCTTGGCTGTTTGCGAGTTGTTTGCAGCTGTAATCGACTCAGGGACTTCACCAATCAACTTTCATGCAATTGAGGACATTTGTACAGGTCTTACAACACCTGTAGACCTCTGTGGCAGCCTCACAACACATCAAAATCTGAATATAAGGCACTTGTAGTAGTAAACGTATGAACACTTGAACTTCAAAAATTCACAAGACTTCTCCTGGAGCTTTCTGGACGCCAAGGCTACTTCATAGTGATCTCTAAGCTTGTTTAGGACCATTGTAAGTGTTCATATCTTTCTCTAATTCGTTCTAGCTTAGTGTATTAACCGAAAGTCAAACTATAGTAAATTAAACTTGACTTTGAAATTAAACGAGATTGGCTCTGTCATTTCTCAAATTGAAAGTACCTACATGTTGGTATTTATGTGAGTAACAAACCCCTAAAAAGGGTATTTTCAGATTCACACTCTAAGCATGTTAATTGTCGAGTCAAAGCTTTTCTTAAAAAGTCAACAGAATGTGTTTTTGCAAATTTAAGCATGATTAACAATGTAGGCTACATGCAACCTGTTGGATCATCAAAATAACTTTATAATTAATGTAAGAACATGTTTTAACATAATCAATTCGACAATTTTCAGTTTAAACCCGAATCGGAACCGAAAGTCACATATATTGACTTTTTCTTTGACTATCAGTTCTGATCCGTACATGCATGTTTGAGATCTGCATTAGAGCTTAATTTGGACCAATTTTTATATAAGTTTAATTCTCTGAGATTTTACAACTTGGTTCAACACTTATCCGGTTCATATGCATGTTTCCGATTTATGCTTAAATATGACTATTTTGCCCTTTTTGCTATAAAACGTGATTTTTGAAAAAGTGAAAGAGTAGAAACAATTGTTACTGATTTATAAACTTGCACCGAAAATTTGATATCAGTTTGAGGTCCTGAATAAGAGTTATGCTCATTATCGTAATTTGCAAGCTTTATGTTACATAAACGGCATAATTGGCGTAAAACCTATTTTAACCCACTTTTTGATACCAAACTTTTTCCCACTAATGTTATATAATATTTTGGGATTTTTAAAGATTTTTATTTAATTTTTGGCTGATCATATCATAGGTCTCTAAGTTTAATTCGGTAAATACCGATTTTGCCCTTTTAAGCCATAAAATGAGTTTTACAAATCCTTTTAACCCCAAACCTTTTTCTACTGATTTTATTTGTTAAAATAAAATATTTTGAGCGTTCTGGAAATATAAAAATATCAGCTTTCTTTTAAAAACCCGGAAACGGCTCTAAATCGCCTTTTTAAGCGTTTTTAACGCATAGTATGCACTATAACCATATTAAACATATAAGGTTGATACCTACTGATGTTCTTAGCATATTTTTATAAAATAACAGTAAGTATAAGTTTTTTGAACTCAGGTTTCCAGTTTTGACATTTTTAGCCCTTGTGAAATTACCGAAATACCCCTAAGGTGCATAGTTTGGTTTTAAATGATAAGTTTCACATATGGGTCATACCCTACTGTTATAACAAGTTAAATTAAGTATATTTACTGAATAAACCAGACCTGTAACTCAGATTTCTAATTTAACTCTTTTATAATCTTTTAAATGACCAAAATGCCCTTGTGAGGCATAAATTGTGTTTAAATCCGTTTTGGGCATAATAGGAAATAACTTACTGATATTATAACATATTTAGATCATATTATCTCAGGGAACTTGCATATGACTCTTACGGTTACCCGTAACGCTCTTTTCGCGTTCGGTTCGGTTTATGTAACTAGTTTGCATAAATTGACCGAGACGGGTCAATCATTATCATTTTTGTCTCAAAATCCAGAATGTATTTAGTATACCCATATTATACAAGTATTCAAACTTGTCGGGTCTAAATCACATTCTATCCGGTCTTCGCTTAATCGTGCGTTTGAACCGTTTCGTCCTTAAAGCTAACCGGTCTAAGCTCAAGCTTAAATAAAGACCCGTTAGAAATCTAATAGGTTATATTAAACCTTCGTTCCAGATTAGGAGCACCGGTAAAAGCTACCTGCCTTTTTGCTTGTTGAGATATATACTTACCAAGGTAAATACTTTTAACTTATTTTCCCTATACGGGCTTGGGGTACGGTATATAAAATACCGCTTGGTCCGGCATTGAATTCTTTAATCGAATAGAGGTTAAATTTATTGAGATGCTTTGTTTTGAATGTGTTTTATTGCTTAAAGCCTTTGGGGGGTTAATGACCATGTCCCGGATATCCTCGGCATTATCTTACGAGATGGCCACGACCTGAGCACGGGGTGTAGGCGTACACCTGTCAAGTGTATAACTCAATATTGTGGTGTGTCTATTGATCTTTAACCCGGCACGAACCGGGCTACTGAACGCATAAGTAACATGTAAATCCTTTACAAGATTATATAACATAATTATCCCAAGTTATAAAATATTTTGTGCCATAAGCATTCAAATCAATTTTCAATCATTTTCAAAATAAGTCAGTTAAATTGTATTTACCAGTGTAAACTGACGTATTTTTCCCAAAAGGTTAAGTGCAGGTACTACACGTAATAGGCTGGCTGTCTTCTAGAGCGTCCACAATAAGTCTCGCAAGCTTGGACGACAATAAACTGTTGAACAATATCTTATTTTATTTTTGATCCGCCTGTGGATCCGTTTCAACTATCAGTGATATTTATTATTACGCTTTATTAAAGTTGAAATGAATCTATCTTTGCTACCGCTGTGCATTATTTATATTGTGTTGTTTGTCTATGATGATACCAACTACGTCACGATACTCCCCACCGGGCCCACCGGTGACACGTGGAAAATAGGGGTGTGACAGGTTGGTATCAGAGCCAACTCTGAGTGAATTAAACACTAGTCTTTTGTGTTTAATCTCAGTTACACAATTGCACAATCCTCGATTCTCGAGTCTAGACAAAGAACTTAGGAAATTTCCAAATTTTTGTTTAAATTTTCTAACCTTGTCTTAATTATATTTGGTTGTATCACTTGTTGTTTTTACAGGATCACCAGAATGCCACCAAGAATGAGAGGTAGAGGCCAAGGAGCATATGTAGCTCCAAATGACCATGAGGCCGGACCATCACACCGGCGGACACCTTCGGATCCTCACCGTACTGATGCTCAAGACCTTTGGAGGTCTTTCACCGAACCAGTGAGATGCTCAGTCTCACTAAGCACCTCTCCATCGATCCCGCACTCCTTTGGGCCTCATTCGGAGAATGAGCCCCACCACTCACAGCAGTCCTACATTCCCCTAGGACACAATTCTCCTTTTCACCAACCATCGCCTGCCTTCCAGGGTCAGTTCAACCCTGATGACTACTTAGAGGCAGCAGCAGTGGGTTTTAACCCACTTGGACCGGAAGACCACTTTTCGGGTGGCAACCCAATGGATATTGATGAGGATACAGATCCTGCCATGCCACCCTCCGGAACACCGAACCACCCCATCGAGATTTCTGATGGGTCACCATTCATGGGATCGCCTTACAACGGTCCCGATAGCTTTGAGGAGAACTTCAGGCAGCACGACTGGGTGTTTACCCCCAGTTATCATAGCTCTCCTTTGCACTAGCCCCATCACTCTCCTCTTCACCAGTCTTACCATAACTCCCCTCTGCACCAGTCATACCATAACTATCCTTTGCACCTGCCTCACCACTCTCCCCTACACCAGCCACAGCATCAGCCCCAGCAGCAGCCGCAGAATCCTTCCGAGGATTCTCGACTTGTAGCGGTCACTCCGCCAGCAGCAGCACCTCCACTTCATCCTCCCTCGCCTCCGAGGCGAAGGAGAACTACCTTACGGATGTTCGCACGAGGGGGAGTGCGTATCAGCACCCCTCCACTTTCGAGTGGCAGCCGGTACTCACTGGTCCATGAAGAAACAGAGATGGGTGAATCTTCAAACCCCGTCTCTGAAGTAGCAACTGCGCCAGTCGCGCCACAGCCACCATTGGGTTTTGGAGACCCAATCCCCGCTTACACCGGTGCTGCAGCATTTAACCCCTTCGAGCAGCAGTTTCACACGGGGTATAACTTTACGGAGGATCCTACTGGATAGCAGCAAACTCCAACACCTTCCATCAAGAAGCTCCCTTCGGAGGTCCCTGGGCTACGGGACCCTCGACTTATGGGTACCCAACATATGGGTATCAGCAGTCGCAGCCTCCTCAACCTCCTTATTATCAACCGCAGCCTCCTCAACCCCCGTTTTATCAACAACCACCTCAGGCACCGGCGATGTCACCGCCCCAAATGCAAGAAATCATTCATGAGATACAAGAGGTGCGTCAAGAGATGCGGGATGGGTTGCAGCATGAACGGAGGCGTAATCATGGGATGTTTAAGATGATAGCGGATCTGATTAAGGGGAAGAAAAAGAAGGATCGTTGAATCCTTTGTTTGTTGGTTATTTTAGTGTGGTACTCATGTCCCTGCGTGGACATTTATTTATTTCTGTACTCTACCCCTGCGTGGGTATTTCTTTCTGTTCTGCCCCTGCGTGGGCATATCTTTTTATTTAACCCCTGCGTGGGTTTGTTGTTTTGTTATTTGGCCCCTGCGTGGGCATATGATTTATGTAAAAGACCCGTTTAGGGCAACTTGTACTGATTTAATTTTTATTTGAAATGGTTAATTTAAATTTTCATTTTTAAATTATGTGCATAAACATAGTGTATGAATAAATGAAAAAAAAAATAATAACATTTAATATTTTGATGTACCATTTTAGTAATATAATAAGGATCTTAAAAGGTAAAACCTAGCTGTTATGTTGTCATAAATCTAGGCAACATGGTAGAACCTGTTTAAAAAGATTCAAAATCTCTGTTAACATCTGTAAACATGTTAACATTCTTGGCTAGTGTGATCCGTAAAATCACACACGCCACCCTTTTAATAAAATATCCAAGTTTAATGTTTCTATATATAATTAGTTGTGACATAATGCCTACGGGTTATAATTAATGTCACATAAAACAAAAGACAGCTGTAGTTTATACACTCCCTGCCAAGAAAAGGATTGATTTGTCTTATTTATTCAAATTCTAATCCTATAAGATCTAAATTTGTAATTTAGAAATTTGTCTACGTGACTAGGCTTATTATGCCAATATTATATTTCATTCTAAAAAGATTATTAGTAAAAAAAAATCCTGAATGAAATTATTAAATTAACTAATATGGCTTTTGTTTACCATGGTTAATAAATCGTCAAGAACGATAATACTGTTTAGACTTCTAAATAGACCTTATCCTTATTTTTGTGTAGCAATTAAGACTACATGACTAGGTCTGAAGAGATAAACAGTCATCCAGTGGAAAACCCCGATAATACTAAAATACTTGTAACGGGTGCGGAATTGAAAGCATTAGTGAACGATGCAGTTATTGAAGCGCTAAACAGACAGTATAGCGAATCAAACGGGACCCGGAGTAGGACCCGATCTGTGCCACATTCTAAACCAAAAGTCCACTCGGAGGCTCATAGCAAGCCGCCCTCTAAGAAAGAGGTACCTAAAAAGGATGGACCCAAGAAGGACAATGATCGACACTCATCGAATCAAAATAGTGTTCCTCCAAAGAAGAAAGAGTTTGATGCTAAACCTCAAACCAAATCATGTACTTACAAGTACTTCGTTTCTTGTAAACCCAGAGACTTTACTGGGGAAAAAGGAGCGGTCGATTGCATGACCTGTTTGGACGAAATGGATACTGTAGTGACATCAGCGGTTGTGCTGAAGGAGATGTAGTGAAATACGTATCCCAATCATTCAAAGGAGACGCTCTGGCGTGGTGGAAATCTCTCTTACAAGCTGCCAGAAAGGCCACACTTTACAGTATGTCATGGGATCAGTTCGTAGCCCTTATTAAAGAGAATTTTTGCCCACAACATGAAGTTGAAAGGATCGAGTCAGACTTCGTATCTTTGGTGATGAAGAATCTAGACTGCCAGGCATACCTCACCACTTTCAATACTCTATCTCGGTTGGTTCCATACTTGGTAACCCCAGAGCCAAAAAGGATTGCCCGTTTCATTGGGGGTTTGGCCCCTGAGATTAAAGCAAGTGTTAAGGCATCGAGGCCTACAACTTTCAGATCAGTAGCTGATCTATCTCTCTCTCTCACCTTGGACGTAGTCAGGTTGAGAGCACTCAAGAACTCAGAAGAGAATAAGAGAAAGCGTGAGGACGATACCTCACGGAGATCGGAGAAGACACATCGAGGAAATAACGACCATAGGAAAGGGTCGGGATCTAAGAGAGATGGGCAACAGTCGGGGGATAAGCCCAAATGTAAAACTTGCAAGAAGAACCATTTTGGGAAATGTCGTTTTGAGTCGAAATCTCAGTCCCACACGAGACCCTGTGGAATCTGCAAATCTACGGATCATACGACTTTGAAGTGTAAGGGTCTGAAGGATGCAACATGTTACGGTTGCAACGAGAAAGGGCACATTAAGTCTAATTGCCCAAAGTACGCTAAGAAAGTCGATGATGGAAAGAAGACCAATGCGAGGGTCTTCAAGATGGACGCTAAGGAAGCAGTTCAAGATGACAACGTTATTACAGGTACTTTTCTTGTAAATGATGTTTTTGCTAGGGTATTGTTTGATTCTGGAGCAGATAAATCTTTTGTTGATGATAAGTTCTGTAAGTTATTAAACCTTCCTGTTAGGACCTTAAGTGTGAAATATGAGGTGGAATTAGCTGATGGAACCATAGAAACAGCCTCAACTGTTTTAGATGGATGCGTTATATCCATTAGGAATCATTCTTTTCCTTTGTCCCTACTTCCCTTTAAGCTCGCCGGCTTTGATGTAGTTATAGGCATGGATTGGTTATCGCATAACCAAGCCCAGATCGTGTGCAATAGAAAGCAGGTGATAGTCAAAACTCCATCTGGTAAGTCACTTACCATTCAAGGGGATACTCAGCATGGATTGCCTGAGCAAGTGTCCATGCTCAAGGCATCTAGATGCTTGGGAAAGGGTTGTGTCATTTATGTGGCACAAGTTACCATTGATGAGCAGAAGCCCAGGATTGAAGACATCCCTATCATTTCGGAATATCCTGAAGTTTTTCCTGAGGAACTACCTGGTTTACCACCAGATAGGCAAGTGGAATTCCGGATTGACATCATCCCGGGTGCAGCACCAGTAGCAAGAGCACCTTATAGGTTAGCACCAACGGAGATGAAGGAATTAAGGACGCAGTTGGATGATCTGTTAGCTAAAGGTTTTATTAGACCTAGTTCGTCTCCTTGGGGAGCGCCGATCTTATTTGTCAAGAAGAAGGATGGATCGATGCGTTTGTGCATCGACTACCGTGAGCTTAATAAAGTCACTATCAAGAATAGATACCCTTTACCCAGGATCGACGATCTGTTCGATCAGTTACAAGGAGCAAGCTACTTTTCTAAGATCGACTTGAGGTCAGGCTATCATCAGTTGAAGGTCAAAGATGAAGATGTACACAAGACAGCGTTTAGGACTGGTTATGGACATTACGAGTTCCTAGTGATGCCTTTCGGGCTCACTAATGCGCCAGCCGCATTCATGGATCTCATGAATCGCGTCTGCAAGCCTTACTTAGACAAATTCGTCATCGTCTTTATTGACGACATCCTTATTTATTCGAAGAACAAAGCTGACCACGAGAAACACCTTCGTTGTATTCTCAAACTTCTACATCAAGAGAAACTCTACGCCAAATTTTCGAAGTGCGAATTTTGGCTTCGAGAAGTCCAATTCCTTGGACATGTAGTAAGTGAGCATGGAATCCAAGTGGATCCCGCTAAGGTAGAAGCGGTTATGAATTGGCAAGAGCCAAAGACGCCTACTGAAATTCCTAGCTTCCTGGGTTTAGCAGGATATTATAGGCGTTTCATCGAAAACTTTTCAAGGATTGTTGCGCCCTTAACCTCGTTAACACGTAAGAAGGTTAAGTTTGATTGGGGCCCTAAGCAGCAGGAATCCTTTGACATTCTGAAGAAAAAGTTAAGCAATGCACCAGTGTTAACATTGCCCGATGGTATAGAAGAATTTGTGGTGTACTGTGATGCATCACACACTGGTATGGGCTGTGTACTCATGCAGAAAGGCAAGGTTATTGCCTACGCTTCACGACAACTAAAGGTACACGAAAAGAACTACACCACCCACGACTTAGAGCTAGGTGCCGTTGTATTTGCATTAAAACTTTGGAGACATTACTTATATGGAACCAAGTGTGTGATCTATTCGGATCACAAGAGCCTTCAACATTTGTTCAATCAGAAGGACTTGAACATGCGACAAAGACGATGGATGGAAACTCTAAATGATTATGATTGTGAGATAAAATATTATCCAGGCAAAGCAAATGTAGTTGCTGATGCCTTAAGCAGAAAAGAAAGAGTGAAGCCAATAAGAATCAATGCCAAGCGCATCGAAATCAGGAATAGTTTGAACGAAAGGGTGTTAGCTGCACAGAAGGAAGCTGTGTTAGAAGCTAACTATCCTGAAGAAAAGTTAGGAATAACTGAGGAGCAGTTATCCCGTGACAAAGACGGAATGCTTAGATTGAATGGACGAATATGGGTTCCAGTTTATGGAGGACTTCGAGATGTCATTCTCCAGGAAGCCCACAGTTCCAAATATTCCGTCCATCCTGGAGCTGATAAGATGTACCAGGATCTAAAGGCCAACTACTGGTGGATTGGTTTGAAAAAGTCTGTAGCTGCTTATGTAGCTAAATTTTTGACTTGTGCACAAGTCAAAGCTGAGCATCAGAAACCGTCAGGTTTGTTACAACAACCTGAAATCCCCACATGGAAGTGAGAGATGGTGACAATGGATTTCATCACCAAGTTGCCAAAGACGAGAAAGGGAAATGATATTATATGGGTCATAGTAGATAGACTGACGAAGTCAGCACATTTTCTACCCATCAAGGAGACTTATAGCTCAGATATGCTAGCCCAGTTATACGTTGATAAGATTGTAGCTTTGCATGGAATACCTGTGTCTATTATCTCTGATAGAGATACTAGATACACGTCACATTTTTGGAAGAGTTTCCAACAATCTTTGGGCACTCGTTTGAATTTTAGTACGGCTTATCATCCACAGACTGACGGTCAGAGTGAGCGTACTATTCAAACTTTGGAAGACATGCTACGTGCATGTGCAATCGATTTGGGTGGTAGTTGGGATAAGAACCTACCATTAATAGAATTCTCCTACAACAATAGCTACCACACCAGCATAAAAGATGCGCCCTTTGAGGCCTTATACGGTAGAAAGTGTAGATCGCCTATTTGTTGGGCAGAAGTTGGAGATGTCCAACTATCAGGACCAGAAATTGTTTTTGAGACGACGGACAAGATTGTCCAGATTCGCGATCGTTTGAAAGCTGCCAGGGATAGGCAGAAAAGTTATGCGGATCCACAGCGTAAAGATTTTCACTTCGAAGTAGGTGATAAAGTGTTGCTTAAGGTATCACCCTGGAAGGGGGTGATGCGATTTGGTAAGAAAGGCAAGCTAAGCCCGAGATACATAGGACCTTTCGAGATTATCGAACGTGTCGGGTCAGTTGCCTATAAGTTAAACTTTCCTGAAGAACTTAGTGCTATCCATAATGTGTTCCACATCTGTAATTTAAAGAAGTGTTTCGCTGATGAATCACTGGTTATACCGTATACGGATGTACATATAGATGAAAGCTTGAAATTTGTGGAAAAGCCGTTGTCGATTGAATACCGACAGGTAAAGAAGCTTCGAAGGAAGCACATACCTATTGTTAAGGTCAAATGGGATGCCTGTAGAGGTCCCGAATACACATGGGAGGTAGAATCCACGATGAAAGAAAAATACCCTCATTTGTTTCAGTAAATCTCGGGGTTAAGATTTCTTTTAAGGGGGTGAGGATGTAACACCTCGAAAATTTACGTCCAATAATGTATTGACACGTGTCATGGGCCTTGAATATGTGAAAGCATACTTTAGAGGGACTAAAGTTGACAAACGGTGAAACTATGTGAATTCAAGGGTTCAAAGTGTCAACAATTGATAAATAGGCCCTACAATAACCCTACATGGTGTTTATAATCTTGAACGGGTAAATCATGGATCATACGAAGCGAAAAAATGAAAGAAAGTGAGGAGTTACAAACTACAGGGGCTAAACATGTCAACATGTTGAATTTATACCTCTGAGTGATCTTTTGGCAAACCCGAAGCTTTGTAATGATAAAATATACTCACAAGAATATGTGATAAAAATTTTATGAAGTTTCGTGAACGTATGAGAAAGTTATGATCAAAAACCGTACACGAAAGGTTAATTACGTTAACGTGAAATTCGTGACTTTTCGGGTAAGCGCAAAGTTAACCAAGGACTTTACCATGTTTATAAAAGTCCCAAGACTCTTAAAAGTCAGATATAAGGGTCAAAAGTGCAAACTAAATAGCCTAAACACGTTACAAAAGATCAGGGACTGAATTGCAAACATTGCAAAACTTGTTTTGCTGGTCGACCAGAGGTACGCGGCCCGCGTAACCTGGCCTCACGGCCCGCCTACCTGTTGCCAGCGACAAAACCTGCAGATGTCGGTTTTCTTGGCTGTTTGCGAGTTGTTTGCAGCTGTAATCGACTCAGGGACTTCACCAATCAACTTTCATGCAATTGAGGACACTTGTACAGGTCTTACAACACCTGTAGACCTCTGTGGCAGCCTCACAACACATCAAAATCTGAATATAAGGCACTTGTAGTAGTAAACATATGAACACTTGAACTTCAAAAATTCACAAGACTTCTCCTGGAGCTTTCTGGACGCCAAGGCTACTTCATAGTGATCTCTAAGCTTGTTTAGGACCATTGTAAGTGTTCATATCTTTCTCTAATTCGTTCTAGCTTAGTGTATTAACCGAAAGTCAAACTATAGTAAATTAAACTTGACTTTGAAATTAAACGAGATTGGCTCTGTCATTTCTCAAATTGAAAGTACCTACATGTTGGTATTTATGTGAGTAACAAACCCCTAAAAAGGGTATTTTCAGATTCACACTCTAAGCATGTTAATTGTCGAGTCAAAGCTTTTCTTAAAAAGTCAACAGAATGTGTTTTTGCAAATTTAAGCATGATTAACAATGTAGGCTACATGCAACCTGTTGGATCATCAAAATAACTTTATAATTAATGTAAGAACATGTTTTAACATAATCAATTCGACAATTTTCAGTTTAAACCCGAATCGGAACCGAAAGTCACATATATTGACTTTTTCTTTGACTATCAGTTCTGATCCGTACATGCATGTTTGAGATCTGCATTAGAGCTTAATTTGGACCAATTTTTATATAAGTTTAATTCTCTGAGATTTTACAACTTGGTTCAACACTTATCCGGTTCATATGCATGTTTCCGATTTATGCTTAAATATGACTATTTTGCCCTTTTTGCTATAAAACGTGATTTTTGAAAAAGTGAAAGAGTAGAAACAATTGTTACTGATTTATAAACTTGCAACGAAAATTTGATATCAGTTTGAGGTCCAGAATAAGAGTTATGCTCATTATCGTAATTTGCAAGCTTTATGTTACATAAACGGCATAATTGGCGTAAAACCTATTTTAACCCACTTTTTGATACCAAACTTTTTCCCACTAATGTTATATAATATTTTGGGATTTTTAAAGATTTTTATTTAATTTTTGGCTGATCATATCATAGGTCTCTAAGTTTAATTCGGTAAATACCGATTTTGCCCTTTTAAGCCATAAAATGAGTTTTACAAATCCTTTTAACCCCAAACCTTTTTCTACTGATTTTATTTGTTAAAATAAAATATTTTGAGCATTCTGGAAATATAAAAATATCAGCTTTCTTTTAAAAACCCGGAAACGGCTCTAAATCGCCTTTTTAAGCGTTTTTAACGCATAGTATGCACTATAACCATATTAAACATATAAGGTTGATACCTACTGATATTCTTAGCATATTTTTATAAAATAATAGTAAGTATAAGTTTTTTGAACTCAGGTTTCCAGTTTTGACATTTTTAGCCCTTGTGAAATTACCGAAATACCCCTAAGGTGCATAGTTTGGTTTTAAATGATAAGTTTCACATATGGGTCATACCCTACTGTTATAACAAGTTAAATTAAGTATATTTACTGAATAAACCAGACCTGTAACTCAGATTTCTAATTTAACTCTTTTATAATCTTTTAAATGACCAAAATGCCCTTATGGGGCATAAATTGTGTTTAAATCCGTTTTGGGCATAATAGGAAATAACTTACTGATATTATAACATATTTAGATCATATTATCTCAGGGAACTTGCATATGACTCTTACGGTTACCCGTAACGCTCTTTTCGCGTTCGGTTCGGTTTATGTAACTAGTTTGCATAAATTGACCGAGACGGGTCAATCATTATCATTTTTGTCTCAAAATCCAGAATGTATTTAGTATACCCATATTATACAAGTATTCAAACTTGTTGGGTCTAAATCACATTCTATCCGGTCTTCGCTTAATCGTGCGTTTGAACCGTTTCGTCCTTAAAGCTAACCGGTCTAAGCTCAAGCTTAAATAAAGACCCGTTAGAAATCTAATAGGTTATATTAAACCTTCGTTCCAGATTAGGAGCACCGGTAAAAGCTTCATGCCTTTTTGCTTGTTGAGATATATACTTACCAAGGTAAATACTTTTAACTTATTTTCCCTATACGGGCTTGGGGTGCGGTATATAAAATACCGCTTGGTCCGGCATTGAATTCTTTAATCGAATAGAGGTTAAATTTATTGAGATGCTTTGTTTTGAATGTGTTTTATTGCTTAAAGCCTTTGGGGGGTTAATGACCATGTCCCGGATATCCTCGGCATTATCTTACGAGATGGCCACGACCTGAGCACGGGGTGTAGGCGTACACCTGTCAAGTGTATAACTCAATATTGTGGTGTGTCTATTGATCTTTAACCCGGCACGAACCGGGTTACTGAACGCATAAGTAACATGTAAATCCTTTACAAGATTATATAACATAATTATCCCAAGTTATAAAATATTTTGTGCCATGAGCATTCAAATCAATTTTCAATCATTTTCAAAATGAGTCAGTTAAATTGTATTTACCAGTGTAAACTGACGTATTTTTCCCAAAAGGTTAAGTGCAGGTACTACACGTAATAGGCTGGCTGTCTTCTAGAGCGTCCACAATAAGTCTCGCAAGCTTGGACGACAATAAACTGTTGAACAATATCTTATTTTATTTTTGATCCGCCTGTGGATCCATTTCAACTATCAGTGATATTTATTATTACGCTTTATTAAAGTTGAAATGAATCTATCTTTGCTTCCGCTGTGCATTATTTATATTGTGTTGTTTGTCTATGAAGATACCAACTACGTCACGATACTCCCCACCGGGCCCACCGGTGACACGTGGAAAATAGGGGTGTGACATGGGCACACATGGAGGGTTGAGATTGAAGCTCGGGAATCGAGGAATGATCTTAACGGTGGACCGAAATCTATAAATACCCTCACCTTCATTCCTTGCAATTCACAAAATCTGATTCAAATGCTCTAAGTTGGGGTTTAGCACTTCATACCTGAGCAATTTGAATCAAGATTTCCTTGCTTGGACCCTTTGTAAGTATTCCTTCGTGCTGTTATGCGTTTTTAAGCGTAAAATTCAAACAGTGTTTGACTTTCTGATTTGACCGATCAATGGTTAACACGAAGTTTGTTTGAACTTCGTAACGTGAGTGTAATCACGATGGTCATAGTCCATTGTGACTATACCTACTGATTACCACGTTATTTAGGCTTAGTGACGAGTCATAGTTTCGGTCAAAATACGCGTTTATGCGTATTTTGCAACCAAACTATTCTTGGGTATCAAAACCATTTGTTTTGATATCAAACTTGTTTTCAAACCTTGTTAAACATGTTAAACTATTCTTGGGTATCAAAACCGTTTGTTTTGATATCAAACTTGTTTTCAAACCTTGTTAAACATGTTTTAACATGTTTAACTCGTCACTTTTAGATTAGTGCTTGTATAGGGTCGTAAGATAAGCGGTCTAAATAACCGCTTAGACTTTCGAACCCGACCCGTTTGGTCGATCTTTAGGATCCGACCAAGCATGTTTAGTGACCATAGTTGTATAGGGAATAACCTTCCGAGGTTATACCTTATGGTCACTTAGTTTAGTTAGTTGTATGATAGGTAATTTATATGCCTTAGGTAAAATGACCAAAATGCCCTTTTCATGCATAATTGATATTTAAGCATATGTAACTTAAACTTTTGTCACTTAACTGATTTTGCAACATATTTAAACATGTTTAGGCATATAATACTTGTCATAGGACTAGTTAGGCATTCCGAATGCGTTTTACGCGAACGACGCGTTAAAGTAGCGTAAGCTACCTAAACGGGTCGTAATGGGTCGTAAGCACTTAGGTTAGGTTTCGTTTTAGTATGTAGGCTTTGTTAAACCATATTACATGAGTTCCTATACTCATTTGGTTTACGAAACTTCATTCTATCTGATCCTCCGAGTTAGGTCCGTTTATTAACAGAGTTACCTATATTAGGTGTCGTTGATTTTCGGACCCCTCTAGCTTTGCTTGGTTGTTAGTCAAGACTTCTAAGCATCCTCAAGTGAGTACCTAGTTCCCCTCTTTTACCTTTTAAACCGTTTTGGGGTGATTCATATGTGTCAAATGTTTTTGAGTCGTTTAAACAAATGTTATGGTTTATATTACAATGTGAATTATTTGAAACGATTGAACCGTTTGTAACTGTTTGATTATGTGAACCGTTTGTAACTGTTTGATTATGTGAATCGTTTGTAACTGTTTGATTTATGTGAACCGTTTATAACTGTTTAATTTATGTGAACCGTTTGTAACTGTTAGATTTATGTGAATCGTTTGAACTGTTTGATCCGTTGGGTTAGGGAAGTGATTAGGTAACGGGGCGGGTGTAATGTGTTAAAAGCATGGTGGATACGCCGCTGGTACTTCCTATATATAAGTGCTTTTAACACATTATATATCGTTGCGTTATCTAGATCACTTGGGCAAAGGTTATCAAAACGATGTTATATTCTAACAATATAAACCATTCGAGTTTTATTTCAAAAAAAATTTACAATCTGGGTTTTCATAACCAAAGGTTTTGAGTTAAGATTCATGGCATTGAGGTTTTATGAATTATAACTAATCTATTTTGACTTGGTTATTTAATTTACAATACAAACATTTTTACAAAACTAAGTTTTCTAAACATCAATTAACAAAGTTATTTGAGTTATTTCAAAATGTAAACGAGCCATGAATCCGACACTCACATAAAACCTATGTACTCGCCGGCATTTTTATGCTGACGTATTTTCACATATGTTTCAGGTACCATAGTTGATGATGTTTGATGATGGTATTGGTGCATGCTCACATAGGAATGGACGAGGCCTTAGTGACTTAATAACAATGAAAGACAAATTGTTTATGTTTTGTTTGTAGTTTTAATATGATGTAATAAACTTAATTCAATAAAACAGAACTTCAATCCATGTGTTATGAAACAATGATTCTTTTACGACACTCCCCGACGTTTCCGCCACGATTTACGTGGTCGGGATGTGACATTATATCTTATGGTCACTTAGTTTAATTAGTTGTATGATAGGTAGTTTATATGCCTTAGGTAAATGACCAAAATGCCCTTTTCATGCATAATTGGTATTTAAGCATATGTAACCTAACTTTTGCCATCTAAACTGATTATGCAACATATTTAAACATGTTAGGGCATATAATACTTGTCATAGGACTAATTAGGCGTCTCGAACGCGCATTTGCGCGAACGACGCGTTAAAGTAGCGTAAGCTACCTTAATGGGTCGTAACGGGTCGTAAGCACTTAGGATAGGTTCCGATTTAGAATGTAGGCTTTGTTAAACCATATCACATGAGTTCCAATACTCATTTGGTTTACGAGACCTCATTCTACCCGATCTTCCGATTTAGGTGTCGATTTATTAACTTAGCGATCCGATTACTAGGTGCTACTTGATTTCCTTGGTTTGCTCGAGCTTTGTTAGTTCACTTAATCAAGGATACTTTGCACTTCGATGTGAATACATAGTTCCCCTATTTTACTGTTTTCAATGTTTTGGGGTGATTCATATGTGTTAAACGATTTCGATGCTTTCAACGATGATTTCAAAAACGAATACTATGGTTTATATTAAACAAGAATGATTTTCGATAATGTGAACGAACTTGTTGGACGTATTTACATAACGAATAACATTAATTAATTTTGGCCAAACCGACCAGTATTAGGTTATGGTACCATAGGATCTGACAAATCCCGTTATCGGACTGCACCCCATGGTTATGTGTGGGGGTTATGTGGGTAACGACTGAACCTGTTATTTGTTAACTTACCCTTTGGTGGTTTGTTAATGCGAGTTGAACGATGGACGAGTTACGAAGGTTTGAATGTATTCCACTAGACGACCAAAAGTAGTTTTCACAATTAAAACGAGAACGATTTCAACGAGAACGATTTGAACGATTGAACGATTTTGAACGATTGAAACAATTAAACGATTGGAACGATTTAAACAAGTAAAACGATTTGAACAAACGATTGATTTTTGGTTAGTGTTTAGATAACGGGACGAGTGTAATGTGATAAAATCATGGTAGATACGCCACTGGTAGTTCTTATATATAAGTGTTTTTATCATATTATATTCCGTGGCGTTATTTAGTTCACTTGGAGGAACGATTTTCACACGAGACACGCAACGATGTTTAGTAAACAATATAAACCATACGAGTTTTATTACGAGAACGATTTACGATTTGGTTTACTTAAACAAATGTTTTGAGTTGAGATTCATGGCATTGAGATTTTATAAACTATAATCAATCAGTTTTGACTTGGTTATTCATTTTACAATACAAATGGTTTACAAAACAAGGTTTTCTAATATCGATTAACGAAGTTGTACGAGTTATTTAAACAAATAAACGAGCCATGAATCTGACACTCACACAAAACCTATGTGCTCGCCGGCATTTCTTTGCTGACTTTGTTTTTACATATGTTTCAGGTGTTGTTCAATGATGTTGATTGCTAATAGGATGCATGCTCACTTAGGACTGGACAAGGCCTTAGTGACTTAATAACGATGATAGATGATATGTAAACTTGATTGTTTTGTTTCAAAGACAATGTTAATGTTTAATATTTAATAAAACGAAACTTTTGAATCCATGGTTGTGAAACAATAATTATGCCACTCCACTCCCCGACGTTTCCGCCGCGGTTTCGTTGTTTTAACGCGATCGGGGTGTGACAGTTACATACATTACATATATCAAATCACTTCGACACACAATGCAACTACTTTTATACGCTAACCGCTTGCATGTTATACGTGTTATTCGATGAATGCTTGTATGTTATGTTTACACTTTGAATGTTTGCCTGACACCTTAGCAACGATAGTACTATAGTTTGGACTCAGCACCTATCATGGACAGGGGTTGTTAAGGGTATTTCTTCACGTATCACAGTGGTGATATGTGTTGCGCATTCTACAACTCGCAGTCATGTCTGTGTATATTTCATTGTCGATAACCTGCTAAGCTTCGCATTTCTACGTGTTACATGCTGGTTATGCGTAAACCACTTTTCGCTACTATTATACTATTAAACTTGTATGCTCACCTTTACACTATGTGTATTGACATATTTTAACGTATGTGATAGGTGTTTAGGATGCTTTCTATGTTGCTGAATTTCTGTGGAATCGAGCTAGGGGAGCCTAGAAACGAATTAAATAATTTATGAGTTATCAAAACAATTTATATCTTTGAGAATACCATGTCTGTAATAATTGTTTTTATTTGATATGTTATGGTATGGGACATAACGTTAAATATCTGGTAATCATAGTTGTTATGGATTCTATTGGACAATCTGTTTCGCTCAGTGCATCACCCCGATGTTTCCGCCATCGGTTGGGGTGTGACACTTCCAGGAGATGTTTTCACCCACAGATCGAATTCTGTTTCCCGTGTCCACCAACTCTTCGCCGTAGCGGCGTAGCTCAGCAACATTTTCTGGGTTCATAGGTGGAAAGGTGGCGGAGGCAGGTTCAAATTGTGGGTAGTACGGGTTTGGATTATTCATGAGATTCTGGAAATGCCAATCATTAGTCCACCACTACTCAATTGGATCAGGAAGTGGTAGTGGGTTAACAACAGGTTCAGGGATGGCAGTTTCCAGGTTTATAGGAAGTTCAGCTTGGACGGGAATATTCATGAGGTTTTCATTAGCTGGGCTAAAAAGATCGCAGTTTGCTAATTTCCTGTCTAATTCTTCCCAGGGTGGTAAAGCCAGAGCATGACTGGAGCTTTCTCCCAGTATCTCTTTTCCTTTAGGTTCGACTGTTCTCTTAGCCTTTTGAGTTGCGGGTTTCTTCTTCCTTCCCCTCTTCCAGTCCAGAATCCTCCTTCTTTTATTGGCTTGGGTTTCTCTTAGGCTTGGAATATTATTGGCTCGTCTTGTTCTGCTTGGTATCCTGACTGGTTTTCAGTGGTCTCCATGTCGGTGGGATTTATGGAAAAGTTCTGAAGAGCCTCCGATAATTCATTCATATTGTTAGTCACAAATAATCACAACACAAATTCCAAAATTAAATATTAGCTATTTCAAATAATTTTCACAGAAGCACCAAGTCCCTCACTACTTTACTTTAAGTATTTTTTTTCAAAATACTTAATTTTCTTAAACCACTGGCTCTGATACCACCTTTTCTGTCACGGACCCCGACCCGTTTTACCTGGTTCGGAAGCCGCGAGACAGAAACCGGTGGTATTGGTATTTTAATTGGCAGCGGAAATTTTATCAGGACCGATTGTTAGAAAAATAATTTCAGAGTTTTAAAAACACCGAATTATTTTATTATTAACTGCGGGACAGACCTCGTATTTACAAGAAAGGAATTTCACTGGGAAATCCTTTGATTACAGAAAAACATGTTTATTTCTATTTACTGAGCCACTTTATTTAAGTAGGAGTGCTACGCGGCACTTTTCCTTTTTCCTTCACAGTAAATCACCTTAAACATGTTTTTAAAATATTTGATCAGCGAAAAATATTGGCGAGTGCATTCAATTTATTCAAAAGACACATTGTTATAACATACAGTACTAAGAGTTTTCACATTTGCTTATATATAGTATTATAGATTATAGATATTTGTCTAATGTTGTCCAAGTCCGTAAATTTGTAAGGAATATATTTATATTAATATATATTTTAGTATTTGTCCATATACCCATTTATGGGTAATTTTTGTATATATATTCTTAAATATTTCCTTGTGTATTTTTATGTGTATTTCGGTAGTTATACTCCCTTGGAGTATTTAGTGTATTTTCAAGTTCCTAATCATACGCTAATATATATATATATATATATATATATATATATATATATATTTTATACAATAAATGAAAGGTATTTGGGCCACGTGTCTGTAGATGAGGGCTACCTTTTTTTCCTTTTCCCGCCCAACAGTACCACTCCCCTTTTTTATCTATCTCATCTCTCATTTAGGGATTCTCCACTTTCTCTCTCGCTCTGCTCTATTCCGATCTTAACAGATGTTCAGATCAATGCTCCGAATCAAGGTTAGATTATCAATAAGTGTCAATCTTTGTTTTCATTGTTCAATCATTCGATATTCATGCGTCTTTACCTAGGGTTATGCTTCGGCTAGGGTTCCGCTGGGAACTTGATGACGGAGATGATCGGTGGTTGTCGGCTCTGCGGCCTGCAGTTCTCTTGGTTAATTTTTGGTCAGGTTTGCTGTTCAATTTTGATGTTCACTTATCTAATTTTGATTTTATTTTTAGACTTCTATATGATTTTGAGGTCAATTGAATGGTTATGCTGTAATGGATTTGAGGTTTAGGGTTAGTTATAAATATATTTTTTCATTTTTCCATCTTGAATTTTAGGTTAGGGTTTGTTTTATTTTTGGGCTTCTATATGATTTTGAGGTCGATTGATTGGTGACTTGCTATTGTTGTTTGTTGTTGTATGTTAATTAGGTTGCTGACATCACCGACCGATTCCAACGACATCGAAAGGTTGTAGGACTATGACGATCAACTCAAAGATTCGAACGACAAATATCAGGTGTTTGGTTTCATTTTTTTCTATGTTTTACTTATTTTCATATTATGAAATTTGTGAAATAAGGTAAAAATGGCCATTCTAATTATTTGTTAGATGTACAGATTCTACAAAATGTTTTTTGGTTTGTTTCTTTGTTCTTTGATTATTTGTTAGATGTACAGATTCTGCAGAATGTAGTTAAGAGCCGCACATAAATCTGACCAGTTATGGTTTCGGCAAGTATCGGTAAATTGTTGATTCTTTTGTTAAGAGCCGCACATAAATCATGTAACTGTTATTCTTTTGCTAATTGTTAATACACTTTGTTACATCTTTTCAAGATTGAAGTTTCTTCAAATCGTCATCTTCTCCAATGCTTCCGTCGATTCTTCTCTCGCTAAATCTGGTAACAATCCGTGACCTAATTTCTTTCATGATTCTATGAAATTTGTTTGATATCTTTGTAGCTTTTGATTTTGTCTTTGATTTGTTATTGTTTATTCAGATGCTTGCATTGGTGTACCATGTGATTACGAGTACATTGATTTTGATATGTTTCTAGTTTTTGTTTTTCACAATCTGTTTTGTTGGTTTATTCACCCATGTTTCATTCATTGATCTCTATAATCCATATTTATGGTTTCAAATTTGTTTCCTGAGTTATTTACAGTTGTAGCACACCAATATTTGTTATTTGTATTGAGTTAGTATGTTGGGATTAAATACTAAACTGGTGGAATTACAGCAAGTCCAGGTTATGCTTCAAGTTGTCTCGATCTCTTTGGAGGGGGATAGGTGGCTTTGGGAGGTCTGAAAAACAGAATTGATAAATTTAGGAAAAAATGGGGTTGAAAGATGATAACCCAACAGTTGAGGATCTCATTCTACAGCTTCGATAAATTCAGGGGTATTTTCAAATAATGCTTCCTAGATGTTTGAAGACCGACAAATGTCCAAAGAAGCAGCAATGTGGACATTTGTCGGTCTTTGTCAGTCTTCAAACATCTAGGAATCATTATTTGAGAATACCCCTGAATTTAACGGAGCTATAGAATGAGATCCTCCACTGTTGGGTTATCATCTTTCAAACCCATTTTCCCTAAATTTATCGATTTTGTTTTTCAACAGGGATGCAATGCAATGATTCCTCTCAATTGAATAGACGGACACTTGCTTCCTCTCAAAGGGTTATGGAGTGGTTATAACTGCTGATCATGCTAAAGACTGTTATAACTAACCACTGCTCCTTATAAAGACTGATGGACTTAAAGTCTGATGAGACCTATCCACTGTTGAAGACAAAGCCCTGTTAAAGACAAGCACTTATGTACCTAAGGCCTGATCAACCAAAGGAAAACCACTGGTCAGTAACAGCAGTGGTTCAACATCTACAGCGGATTCAACATCAGTATTTATGTATCAGTTTTTCTTATGTAATAGTGTTTAGTGTATCAGTGTTTAGATTTTGTTACAGCTTCGATGATGGTTGTTAGATTTATGAAAATGTCTAACAATTTTGGATTGGTATATTCATTCACAGTTTTATGATACTTCAGTATTTATGATGAAAATTATGTTGGTTCCATGATTGACTGCTCCCCATGTTGATTCGCTTAATGGTATGTTATGTATATGCAATCTCTCGAGACAAACCCTAGAGTTTATCTCTAGAGACAAACCCTAGACAAAACCAAAGGTGAACCACTGCCCAACAACAACAGTGGTTCAGCATCAACAACAGATATTCTACCTTTGTTTATGTTAACAGTGTTTATATGTAACAGTATTTATCACATCAGTGTTTTATACTCTGTTAGGTTGTTAGATGTCATATCACTTCAGTGTTTATATGTAACAGTATTTATCACATCAGTGTTTAAAAGCTATCCACTGCTGAAAGACAACCTCTGTTTCCTCATTCTTCATGTTGACCACTGACTAACCAAACGTCAGTGTTTCAATCACTGCTGGCTATCCACTGATAGTTTAAAAACAGCAACTGCTCACATTTTTATTGTTGACATCCACTGATATTGACCATCAGTGGTTTCCCTAAAAAACAGCCAATGCTCACATTTTTATTGTTGATGTGGTTAATTAATGATAGAATGAAATTATCAAATGAAAACTAGAATTACAATGAAATTACCATTTTACCTAATCGTTACATTCCAATGAGATAAGAGTTCCTCCAACATTGTTTTGGTGATAAAAATTAAAGTTAAAATAAAAAATAAAAAAAACTGTTGATGACAATTTGTTGTATATCAAATCAGTAATTAATGCTAATTTCTTGATCTTTGGACATTGAAAATATGCAAAATGGGAATTTCAAATTGACGGTTATTTTCTCTTAATTAAAGTTAAAATAAAAATTAGAAAAGTCATGATGACAATTGCTTTCAAATCAAATCAGTAATTACTGATAATATCAATAACTTTTGAAATTCAAAATATGCAATTGGTAATTTAAAATTGACGTTCACTATCTTTTTTTTCCTACAAACGCAACATAGATTCATAAGATTAAAATTTATTCATTTATTCATGACATTAAAAGTCCAATAATTACATAACATACTAAACAACTAAACTTTTAAATCTAACAATAATCGTAAGAATTAAGAAACTTTAGCTTCAACTCCATCGATTGCTGAACCTCTCGATGTATCTCCTTCAGCATCGCCATGAACTCCACGTCTCTATCACCGCACTCTATATTACTGACAACACAAAGCTCACGAACGGAAGTTGAAGGCATCCGCATAAGATCTCTGGAAACCTGCTTTCTCGTGAACAGGCCAACTTGCAATCCATCAAAACATCTCTTCAGCTCTTGAAGAGTAGCCCTGTCTTGATACACCTGTTCCTCGATTTGCTTGACAAAACGCTGCCTTAAATCATCTGATTTTACAGAAGTGAATGACGCCATTTCAATAAACTATATTACTCGACTTTCCTGAAAGTATGATATCTTCGTAGGAAAACGTGATGAAAAACAGGTGAAGTGGCTATGAGTTTATATACTTAATCAATCAAAGCGTGTAGATTTAATATAAACATATTAATGTATATTTCAAAACAACAGTCTTTAAATGCAAAAACCTTTTTAAACCCCAACTTTTATGGGAAAGGTGTAAAATTAAATACCAAGAAACCCAAGGGACAAGTTTTCAAAGTTCAAAGAACAAAAGCAAATTATCATAATTACAATTAACCTCTTCATTTACCATGTAGACCGACACTTGTTTCCTCTCTAAGGGTTATGGAGTGGTTATAACAGCTGATCATGCTAAGGACTGTTATAACTAACCACTGCTCCTAATAAAGACTGATGGACTTAAAGACTGATGAGGTCTATCCACTGTTGAAGACAAAGCCCTGTTAAAGACAAGCACTGATGTACCTAAGGCCTGATCAACCAAAGGAAAACCACTGGTCAGTAACAGCAGTGGTTCAGCATCTACAGCGGATTCAACATCAGTTGTTAGGCCCTAAAGTGTGAGACTGACGCATCAAATTAAAACAATGGGTTATGGTTACGAACTGGGTCTTACCGGGTTAGTTTATATTAGGTTGTGGACCTTTATAGGTCACTTGGGCCAAGCTATAGGCCATGTGGGCCAAGCAGGCCCAAGGGAAGCCCATGTGGGAAGTGGGCTTGTCTATGTATATAAACAAGTTTTCAACTTGTTTTTAGGGTTGGAACTTCTTAGAGCCTCAGTTACATAAATTCTAGAGTTACAGAGAGAGAGGCGATTAGTTGGTGTTGGAGCTTGTACCAGACGATTTTGCTTGCTCAAGTAATAGAATCGTGTGCAAGTTTAAAAGTGATTTTCGGTATTGTGTTCTTCATATTTCATATTTTTCGGTTTTTCTTGAATCACCTATTGATTGGATTCCGCACAATCAATAGGTTGTTTGATATCATTGAAAGATCCGGTTAAACGGGACTTACAAGTGGTATCAGAGCCGTTAGAACCTGTT
Source organism: Helianthus tuberosus (assembly GCA_030545235.1). Taxonomy (NCBI): domain Eukaryota; kingdom Viridiplantae; phylum Streptophyta; class Magnoliopsida; order Asterales; family Asteraceae; genus Helianthus; species Helianthus tuberosus. Next base: position 81,858,289 of record CM060416.1, on the reverse strand, counting down.
TCTAGGCTCGGTGTGATATCAAGGATTCAAGATTTTCGCTATTTTTGGGTTGATGTTCTTCGTGTTCTTCGCGATATTCAAAGTGTTCATCGAGTTTCTATTGAAAAATTGTCATATTTTGGTATTTTAATCTTTTGAGAAGGTGTTAATTGATTTATCTATGTATTTGAATTTTTTAAAATTATCTTCAAAAGATTTAGAAAATCCCGAATTTTGATTTGAAAAATCCAAAAATCTCGGAATTCCAACTGTTTGAAAGTTTTGAAAAATTTGAAAGGTTCACTTTCCATATCTATACACAGCTGTCATCTCCTCCACACGGTTTCGAGTCCATCATTTTAGGAAACTGTTCTCACAATTGGTCATCACTGGTCTCGACTCGCAACCGCTCTCAAGGTCTCGACTCACATCTTCACCCGGTCTCGACTCATCATCATCATCACGGTCTCGACTCACATCTTCACCCGGTCTCGACTCATCATCATCATCACGGTCTCGAGTCGCAACCTCGGTTCCGAGTCGCATCAGAGATCTCGAGTCATCTTGTTTTGTTTTCGAGTCGCAATCATCAAAGGTCTCGAGTCACGGATCTTTGAGTCGCCGGAAACCTGCAACTCCTTCGCTTCGAATCATCATCACTGCTTGATAATCTCCATTCATCACTGGTCATCTTCTCATCTGTTATCACCGCGACTTCCATCATCACCGTCGACTGCCGTCCTCCGCCGACATCATCCCTCCTTCATCATCGGCAATCATATTTCATCTTCATCATCGTTCACTTCATCACCATTTTCATCTTCATCAACCCCATCTCCGGTCATCATCTCCGTCGACAACAGCCCTCCACTGTTACCACTGTACATCACCGATCATCATCATCTCCGGCGACCATCACACTCCATTTTGGTTTTTGGTTTTGGTCTATTGCCGGGAACGGAAGAGAGAAGGTTGTGACGGCTGAACATTATTTAGGGTTTTGCTGGGTTCTATCGAAGAAGAAGACATACAGCCTTTTTTTTTTAATAATATTTTCCATCAGGTTTAATAATATTAATTAAAATAATAAATTGACTAATCATTGGATCAAAATTCCTAATCATTTAGTCATCATTACATAATAATTGGTTTTTATAATAATATTAATAATAATAATATTAAGTGTTACTTTCTAATTAAAAAAAATAAAAAATAAAAAAACGGGGGTTGCTTTGTTTGTGATAACAGTTTTGACAGATCTATTCAGAAAACGGTATTATTTGGCTGCAAAGGGTTTGAGTTAGCAAGTACTCAGGTTCTCGCTTTGGGCTTGCATTGAGGAAATAGTTAAAAGATCACATTTTTGGGGGATCACATCTTAAAATGTCTTCTAAGAGAGAGGTGCTTGAGCAGGAACTCCAAGGATTCAGTTACTCATATGGTGAATCTATAGAAGCACTTACAGGCCGGTTTGCTGAACTGCTCTCTAAAATGGAGAAGGCAGATATGGTGGTGTCTACTCACACGAGTAACAGAAAGCTTCTGGATGCTATAAAAGAGATTCCAGATCAGGCAAACTGTAGTTGGTTTACCAATGTTAATCAGATAATAGTGACAACCGATTGTTACAAAATGAAGCCGGATGAGCTGATCTCAATCATCAAATCATATGACAATGCTGACAAACAGTCTACTCAAGGCAACACATCTGCTGCAGTTTGTTCATCCACACAAAATGCATCATTTATGTTTAACAAATTCCTGGCTCAAGGAATTACTAAAGAACGTGAAGAGATACTTTCTGTCTTTTGCACTCCTGAGTGTAGAGAAAGAAATGAGGCATATCGGTTACACAACGCTGAGTTGATTCAAGACTACAATGATATTAAAAATAAAATTTTTACTTTATCGAAAAATGAGAAACTTTATAAAGAAAAAATTGAAGCTCAGCGAAAAGACATCGTCAAACTCAAGGATGATGTAAGTGTGAAATCATCTCAACTCTTCTATGTTCAGGAGAAACTGTGCGCTGTGACTAAGGAACTGGAAGATATCAGAGATAGATATCAAATTAATGAGCTTAATATTAAGAAATTTGATTCTTCCAGTAAATTAGCCAAAAACTTGTGTAATCAACAGCTCGCATACAAGGAAAATAAAGGGCGTGGTTTGGGTTTTAATCAGGCTCCTCCTCCTTATAATGACAATTATACTTATTTACCCATGACTGAGGAGGAGATGATGAATGAGAGTAGAATGACTTATGGTCCCAAAAACAATAAGTCATCAATCAACAGCAGACCTGTTGATAAACGAGCGACTCCTTCGGTAAATTTTGTTTCAAAGGGTACTTTTGATCCTAATGCTTCGTCTTCCCCTGCAGATGAAGTTAAAGTTGAAGGTTTCGTTGGAGATGAACAAGCATCAAGTTCTCATGTGTGTGACTTTTTTGGCTCATTTTTTCACTCTATGATTAATTTCAGGCCTGATGATTTGGGCGAAAACGTTGATGCTTGCGTAACAGAGACTTAATCGGCAAACGAAACGAATGAGCCAGTTAAACCATCTGATTCCAAATACGAATCACCTGAAGCAGCTGATTCTGATAAATTGGAATCAATTGATTCTAGTGAATTCAGCTCAAGGGTGTCATGTGCAGAACCGTCTTGTGCTAATAATTCATCTGATGATTCAGCTGAAGTTTCTACTGAAGTTTCTGGTGTTTCATCTGATAAACCAGAATTCTCTGATTCTGTCAAAGCTGACGATATGAAGGAAGAAGTGAAGACTAACGTGAACAAGGCTCCAAGTGCGCAAGCTGAAAAATCTGAACCTTCGGTTATTGATGAAAAGGTTCAGATCAAACAACAAGAGCCGAAGCGAGCTGGTAAAGGACGCGGAAATAAGAAGCCTAAACATCACAGACGATCAGGCTCTTCACAGTCCTCAACGGGCAGCAATAGTCCTCAAAAGGCCCGTGATGTGAAAAATGCCTTTGTTAAGCCAGTCAGTAATGGCAAATGTGAGAAATATGCATTTGACTGTGCTAACAAAGCTTTCGGAAAGACTGGTGAGATTTCTGAACAAGACTTGCAGTCTAATCAAAACAAGAAGAATCAAAAGAAATCTCCACCACAGAAGGCCCCAGCAAACGACAAGTACAGACATCCAAATTCATCTTCGTCTGCGGGAAATGTGCAACACAAACAAGCACAGAAAGGACTGGTTCGTCCTTCAGGGCCTGCAAGAGCAAATCCAACTGATCAGAATGCCTTCTACATGAAGAGACAAACATGCTTCAATTGCGGCATTGCTGGTCAGATTGCTCGGAACTGCACAAATCGTCCCTATGTACCCTATTATATGCAAAATCAGAGGGTTACACCTAAGGATAACTACCATTCTAAGCCAATGAAGGTATCATCACCTAAGGCAATGAAGAATGTGAATCCCAAGGTTAAACCTTCTGATGGGGATTGGAACGCTGCTAAAAACAAACGCAAGGCTGATCAAGAACTAAAACGTTTTTCTAAAACTAACAAGCCTGAATCAGCTAAAGTTGCTCAACCGAATGCAACAAACACGTTTGTTAAACCGAAACATATTTGGAAACCCAAATCCAAAGCAGCAATGTCTCCAATCCTTGAAACGAAAGGGGACTTGTGTTTGAAGGAAGTGTCTTACTTTGATGCTTCAGGTAAACCCAGGACCACGATGGCCTGGGTACCCATGTCTTATTAATCTCCTTACCTTTCAGGAACAACCAAGGAGGAGCTGTTGACAATCTCTGGAATGTTGATAGCGGTTGTTCCAGAGATAAAAACGGGTAACATTTCACTATTGCAAAAAGTTCAAATTTTTTTTACAGATGATATGTTTCCTTTGGAGGAGATAAAAGAAGTAAGAAATGATCAGCAAAAGGTACAGTTTAAATTCAGTACTTTGATTTGAATTTTGATTAGTCTTCAATCTGATGACAGAACGGTTAAGCAAAAATATTTTTCTCTCTTTTTCTTAGTTTATACTTTGTATATAAATTGTCCTTTCTCTAGTAAATGGTATATTGGGGCAAAAATACAAGATTTATGCACAAATTTAGGGGGGGAGAGGAACATATAGATAGATATAGAGTTTAGGGGGAGAAAACTCAGAAAAAACAAAAAGAGTTTGCTGTAAATATGTATTGTTTAGGGGGAGAAAATGAGAAAAATACAAAAACATTAGAAAATGAGGAAGAAAAAAAAGACAGATTGCATGATATGGGAAGTGAAATAAATGTCCGTGTTAAAGGGTTTAACTAACACATGTAAGGTGCCATAGCTGAAAAGACTAGGATCTACTGCGATATGTCGATAGGCTTGACGCTCAACATGATAAAAGATACTAAGTGATATAAACATAACGAACTATGTACCATGTGAGTAACATACCAACGGCGTATGATTTTATGGTCTTAAATCTTGCGTTGATAGATAGCCAACATCTGAGGTTTCGGGTCTTTATATTGTTGAATCATCCGGGGATATCTTGGCTGTCCTTCTGTTCAGAACTAAAATTGTACATGAACCCAGGAAAGAAAGTCACTTGGAATTAGCTCAATTCTATTTGAATGTCTGTATGTTGTCCCGATACACACAATTTTGATCTGATTCTGAAATCTTCTCAACCTATTCCCAGTTAAGATTTCAGAAATCTGGATTGGACTTGTGAAATATGTGGTAGGGAAGATACTTGCATGATAGAGTGTGTTGTTTATATTTCCAGGATTTGATTAGTATTTATTTAGGTGTTCATTATTAAGAAATCAAAACATGATAAAATAGATTATATGCAGACCTGGACACAGTCAGGATATCTTAAAGGATGACATCAGTATACTCACCTGCTACGATGAATCGTTGTGCTTACCTTGATCGTGGGGGTATGTCTTGGAATGGGACACACGGGTATAATAGTATAATATTACCTAAAGCATATCACGAAGTTGAAAAATTGAAAGTTGAGCGTTAAAGTTTAAGTGGACAAACATATTGGCAATCGCATAGACCAGTTTGATTAGGCTCGTACTGAAAAGTGTTCCTTAGTCTGCCTGAGAACGAATTTTGATCCCATTGCAATTGTAATTGTATATTATGGTAGTTGTTTATATTTTGAGTTCTTATTTGTTTCTTGCTCTTAAAATCTAAAAAATTAAAAAATACAAAAATACAAAAAATAGTGTCTTGTTTTTCTATAAAACCAAAAATCCAAAAATAGAGTTTTTAATTGTTTTTCTTAAAATTAAAAATGTAACCGTTCTTGAAGATTTGACTGGTCATCAAAAGTTGAAAGAATTTAAATTGTGAAATCCGAGTATAAGTACTTGGATGTACCTAGTGTTCATATGGTACTCTCCCTATTGTATAAAAAAATGTTTGCTTATGAGTTTGTGAGCATGTGCAGAACTTGATTTCAATCAAGAACAGGGATTGATGAATATTGAAATGTTGTTCGTTGCTGAAGAAGCCTGAAGCAGCACAACAACAAGATGTACCTGAGTCAGAAGAACCGGATCCGAGACACCATCTGACAGTGAAAGTGCATTTGAAGAAGTACCGTGAACCTGCTTGAAAGAAAAAGATTGAAGAAGAAAAGAGTTGTTGAGAATCCTCCTCTCACATTCTTTTTAACAAGATTTTCAAACAAAGCTGATCGAGATCCTGATATGAAGCTAACCACAAGAGCTGAAGAAAAGAGACCCAGTGCTGAGAGTTTAGAAGTCAAGAACTTCCACAACATCTGCAGCATAGAGACAACCATAGACTTCGTTGAAGACGTTGCTGAATTCATGCTATGAAGATAATTTGATGGCATCAGTCTAGGGGGAGATTGTTAGGCCCTAAAGTGTGAGACTGACGCATCAAATTAAAACAATGGGTTATGGTTACGAACTGGGTCTTACCGGGTTAGTTTATATTAGGTTGTGGACCTTTATAGGTCACTTGGGCCAAGCTATAAGCCATGTGGGCCAAGCAGGCCCAAGGGAAGCCCATGTGGGAAGTGGGCTTGTCTATGTATATAAACAAGTTTTCAACTTGTTTTTAGGGTTGGAACTTCTTAGAGCCTCAGTTACATAAATTCTAGAGTTACAGAGAGAGAGGCGATTAGTTGGTGTTGGAGCTTGTACCAGACGATTTTGCTTGTTCAAGTAATAGAATCGTGTGCAAGTTTAAAAGTGATTTTCGGTATTGTGTTCTTCATATTTCATATTTTTCGGTTTTTCTTGAATCACCTATTGATTGGATTCCGCACAATCAATAGGTTGTTTGATATCATTGAAAGATCCGGTTAAACGGGACTTACATCAGTATTTATGTATCAGTGTTTCTTATGTAACAGTGTTTAGTGTATCAGTGTTTAGAGTTTGTTACAGGTTCGATGATGGTTGTTAGATTGATGAAAATGTGTAACAATTTCGGATTAGGTATATTCATTCACAGTTTTATGATACTTCAACGTTTATTCATTCACACTATTCAATCTAACATGGGTTTCCATCCAACTGTTGACCAAAAGTCAAACAGATGTTCAAACCACTGATTGAGTTATTCAAATTTCTGTTGAATACTAAATGAGATGTTGACCAAAACTCAAAAAGATGTTGATCAAAAGTCAAACAGATGTTCCCCAATAGTCAAACATATGTTGACCTTAAACAGATGTTTGGTTTAAGGCCAAACATCTGTTTATGGGCAAACTTATGTTTAAGTTCAAACATTTGTTTAAGGCCAAACATCTGTTTATGGCCAAACATCTGTTTATGGCCAAACATCTGTTTAAGGTCAAACATCTGTTTAAGTCTAAACAACTGATATAGAAGGCGAAACATCTATTTAAGCTCCAATATCTATTTAAGTCTTCTCATATTTTAACACTTTTGAAAATAGTTAAAAATGATAGTTTTCATTAATCCTTAAAAGTCTGTTACAACCACTGTGTTGGTTCAAACATCTGATTGTTAAAAGTTATCCACTGCTAAAAGACAACCTCTGTTTCTACATTCTTCATGTTGACCACTGACTGACCAAAATCAGTGTTTCAATCACTGTTGGCTATCCATTGATAGTTAAAAATCAACCATTGTTTTCATTTTCACCACTATAAACCACTGATATTGATCATCAGTGGTTTCCTAAACAACTGTCCTCCATTATTCATCAAAGGTTGTCACGTGGTCAGTACTTAGCCGTCAGATCTTTGTACCGCTACCACGTCAGCATTCACTTTTTACCCTTATAAAACTCTGATCAAAACCCCAAACATGGTTTTCACTGTCGAATCGAATTCAAAATTCCTTTCAAAAAGCGGTTTCCATTAAAATCCTTCGAATCTCTCATCTTCTTCCTCCTCTCGCACCTACTTTCAAATCACCATGGCTCTCGCACTAAAAACTCCTCATAACTACCTGTGTATACTTGACAAAACAAGTCAAAAACAACCTTTCACTCCATTATTGATGCTCTCTCGTCTTCAAAGTACAAAACTTTATTGACCTGTTGTTAGGACCGGTTTGAATCCGAACGATTGCGAACCGACTCGTACGACGTACGGAATCCGTGTACGAGTGAGACCGAAACACACGAGACGTACAATAAACGTGATTCTATTCAAAGATCTGAAATTGTTACAGGAACCATGAATCACCTAGACACTTTCTCTCTCTAGTTTCTCTCTCTAGAACTAGAGCTCTCAAATGTAGCAAATGAGCAAAAGTGGCAAAAGTTCCTAATTCTAACCCTACCTCATCTATTTATAGGCCAAGGCTTATAAGAGCTTTCCTCTTATTTACACTATTGCCACCTTGCCTTTTCTATCTAATATTACAATGTAAAGCCTAGAATTTAACAGTTTCTGCTACGGTTTGAGATGACGGAGGCGATAGACATAAATGCACTAACAGACTCCCCCTTGGATATTGCCGCAGTCAATCTCAAACATTCAGACTTGTAGCTTCTTTTCTTTCTCTCTCTTTAGCTTCGAACAGAATCCCGGTGGATCTGTCTTCTGCTTCAGCTTCTTCCTTTCAGTAGACTCTTCAGGCTCCCCCTTTTGTTAAGCTTCCGTGCTTTGGGATCGACACCTGGCTTTCCAGTTACAAGCTCTTCCGGGAAAGAATCCTGGCTCCTATGCACGCTTCCCCTTGCGTTGAGCTCGTCTTCAGACTCCCCCTTAGACTCAGCTATCGGGATCGTAGTCTGGTATCTGCAATCCTCATACATTTATAAGTAACAACGTTTTGAACTTCCAGGATTGAAAACCTGGCTCTCTCAACTTTTGCTAAAATATTTTACAATGAAAGCATTTTCGGTTGTCCAGGTATCGTAACCTGGCTCTATTAAACTTTCTAAATCAAGATCCTGGGACTAAGATATAATAATATGAAATATATTCAGGATTACTTGATACTCTCCCCCTATCAACAATCTTCAAAAATTTTGCAGTTTCAACGAACTGGATCGGAAACTAGCTCTTTTACAGATTTTTACAGTATAAGCATCCAAATCCCTCACAGTTAATCATCCAAGTCCAAATTAATGACCTTGGAGATATCACAAACTGTTTTGATTTTTGATTTTAAAAACTTCAAGTTTCAAATTAATGAACTTGTTTTATTTTCAGAAACACAATCAGCATACTTAGATTTTGAAACTCAGTTCTCAGACATCGGTTGTCGAAAATAAAGCAAAAATCAAAATCTTTTTGTACTTTTTCTGAAAATATAAAACAGTAAAGGAATATTTACAAACATATTTACAGACAATATTTTTGTTTGAGTTCGCGTCAGAGGATCATATCAGTTTTTGACAAGTCACAAGTACCGTTGAGCTTAGTTACACATTAAGAATTAAACAATTCACTTAGATTGTCGATATACTGATCCACTTAAATTTTCACACAAATTTCAACTGATTCCGGATATGAATTAGGTGAATTAAGAACTTAAACCTATTCATGTGTCCCACCTCTTGAATATACTCCCGTATCCAGAATCCCAATAATCAGTCTTACAGGTGAGTATACTACAATGATATCTGTACATAAATTAGGTATGCGAGGGCCGAGGGATCTCAGGTCGATACTTCCGTATACGCAGAGAGATATCAGCTTCGACTTTACGGAATGTCCCCTTTAGAGGATCTTTTAGCTACAACAGCAGCGACTATCAATATTATTGTTTCATCGGCATGCTGAGGGTTTATGCTATGTTTCAAGCATTTGCAGAAAGTATTATCCAAGGACTAGGTCAGAACTACCGTTCAGCAGAAGTCCCGGAATAATACCCCAGACATCATTGAGTATAAAGACCTAGTATATCAGATTATGAGACCTTTCAAACAAGATTTCAGGGGTTACCTATATATCCAAGTAGTGTTCCCCACAAAATAAGCAAGTTTGAATTTATGTTTATATCCCGAAAAAGTTTACTAAATGTATAAAAATCTACCGACACATCCACGGTGAGATCGTTTAACACATTTAAACTTTCCATTTCTTTAGCGTACTGTAACTGTCTACTGATGTACTATCATTTCCTCTTTTTTACGCAAAAACTCAATTTTTTGTTTTATCATGTTTTTGACTTTTTCAAATTTTCTAATGTTTTTGGATTTTCTGACAATTTCTTACTCCCCCTAAAATGCAAAACCATTTAAAGAAAATTTGACAACCAATACTGATAGCTTTGTCTCGCCATCCATTTTCTGCTTTTCATGCACTGATTTGCAGAAAATATAACGTACCCCCATGATTTACAACCCATTGATTTTCGACAGTTTGAAAACCGTTTTTCAATCTTGTGAAAGTAATCATGTTTGTTCAGCAGTGAGGGTTTCGGCGTATACAATCAGAACTCCCCCTTCCAACAAACTATTTTCCCATAATGATTTCAAAACACTTAAGTTTGTGTTAATCAGAATGGTTTTTCCAGAAAAATTAGTTTGTTTACCCATCACTTATAGGTTCGGGGTCATCTCATCACCTTGTTCTTTTTTAACCATTTTGAAAATTTTAACATTATTAGGTCAAATACCACTATCACTTGTAGAAAATCAAGTACAACTTAATGTCCTTGATTAACCACTTGTAAGACGAAATATCACAGTTACCATCCTGTGAATTTCTCAAGAATGATGCCGATACCTGCTTCACACTTACCAACCTGGAAGCTCCGGCAAGTCAGGAATTCAACCAACAGATTTTGACACCCAAGCCTGACCAGCCTTAGGTGTGTTTTGAACATTTCTCTTTTCTTCATAAAATTATTTTGCCCCTTTTACCTTTCCATCAGCCATCTTGCTAAAAATATGTTTAACATTGCTATTAAACATTTTTCCAGCATCAACACCTTTTGATTTTAGGTTTGCGGCACGTAATGGTGGAAAGTTCTCATCATTCATTAATGGAACTATCTCTTCCTTTTTTACCTCAACTTGTGGCTCATCTGATTTTGTGGAATCAGATTCATTGCCCGAACTTGGCTTGTCTGACATGGATGAGCCAGATTCATCGCCAATAACTCTTTTCTTTTTCTTCTTTTCTTTCCTCAGATTTGTATCTGAAGAATTCGATTTGCTTGACTTTGCCGTCGAGTGAATCGATTCATCAGAACTTTTATTCAAACCAACTGGTGAACCCGAAGACAAAATCTTCTCCAAGTATTCTCTCGCCTTCTTCCTCTTCTTCCTCAGTCTGTCTCTCTGCCCCTGTGAAAGCTTTACTTTCTTATCTTCCACTTTCTGTTCTTTGGGCTTGACAGTGACTGGTTTCTTTACCGTTCTCTGAGATTCAACCCTCGATCTTCCCATTGATCTCCTTGGGCAATCTTTGGCAATATGTCCTCTGATTTGACAATTATAGCATCTTCTTGTCTCATAACTCCAATTCTGGCAGTTAACAGCAATGTGTCCTCTCACACCACAGGTGTAACACACTCTGTTATCGTACCATTCACCACTTTCAGTCCAAACCTTCAGATCATAACATTGTTTGGCTTGGTGATAATCATTTCTCCTCTTCAATGCTGGATTTGTCTTTTGAGCACTGTGGCCAAACCTGCACCACTTATTACCAACTTTTTGTGAGTTTTCATTTACAATTTTTTGTGATTTTTTATAATGATTGGATGACTGAACTGATGAGCTTTTATTTTCATTTTTAAAATTTTTCGAATTTTTAACCTTTTGTTTCTGTTCTACACTCTTCTTAACAGGTTTTTGTTTAGAACATTCACCTGTTTCAGTAGATTGCAAAACAGTATTTTTAAATTTTTCTTGTAAATCTAAAAATAGTTTTCTTTTCTTTTCTTTTTCTTTTTCATCATCAGCTTTGTCATCACAATCTTCAATTTTGACTTTGTCAAAATTTGTGACATTGTCACTTATTGGAACAGAATTGATCGGTTCTGGACAGAGAAAATTCAAACTATCTGATGAAGTCACAAAACCTTTCAACTTCTTTTCAAGTTCATCAATCTTGTTTCTTGAATTTTCAGCTTCGTTTTCAAGCTGAGATATTCTTTCAAGATGAAACTTGATTGATTTTTCATTCACAATTTTGTTCTCTTCAAGAACAGATTTTTCATTTTCCAAAACTCTTATTTGATCTTGAAATTCTGTTTCTTTTTCTTTTAAAACTTTGTTTTCTAATTTGATCCAAGAAACATTTTCATTTTCACTTTTAATTTTTTCAAAATCTTTGTTTTCTAATGTCAAACTCTCAATATTTTTCAAAAGTTTGTCATTTTCAGATTTTAGTTTTTCACAGTTCAAGCGCAACTCCAGAATCTGTTCATCATCAGCTTTCTTCCCATCTTTCAAAGCTTTGTTTTCCAATGTCAAATTCTCCGCATCACTCAAGAATTTGGCATTGTCTGCTCCAAGTTTATCACATTTTGAGCATTTTTCATTCATCTTTTCAACATCAGCTTCTTTCTTTGTTTCCGTCCTGAATGTTCCTGCACAAAAAATTTTAACAAAATCAAGAGGGTTTGCATATTCATCAATAAAACAACCTCTCTTCATATCATATCTCATATCATTTTTTGCTGCAAGACACACAGTGATTCGTTTTCTCATTTCAATGATTACATCCAAATCTATCTTACTTGATTCTTCTTTTATTTCATCCAATAATTTCCTTTTTCTTGAATCTTCATCACTCCTATGATTTGTAATTGTATTGATAAAACTTCTTAAATCATAGTGTGATAAGCTAGAATTCCGTTTTTGGTTATTTACGAATTTATCCCATTCCAAAGGTAAAGCATCAACAAATTTTGAAATTCTTTCATCATTTGAATGATATAGCTTATGTTTTTCTAACTTGATGATTAGCTCATAAAACCTTTCTTTTAACATCTCCACTGATTCATTCTTCATACATAAAAAATTTTCGAATCTTTTAATCCAAACATCCTTATTATTCTTATCAATCCAAGATCCAGAAGTCCAAACGTTTAAATTTTTAAGATTCTCGTTTTCCTGTTCATCAAACATTTTATCCATCTTGAATCACCTGAAACACGAACAAACAAACACAATGAGTTTAACCAATGTCAAACAAATGAATCGGACGGGTATCCGATCGAAAAAAATCAACACAAGTCAACAGTGAAAATAATCTCGTGACAACGCTTGTTCGTTCGAGGGAGACTGCTATTCATTCGTGTGAGATAGTGTCCGGGTGAAGATCTGTTCGGATGGAGATCCGGATGATGATTCGTCCGGATGGAGATTCGGATGGTGATACGTACGGGTGGGGATCCGTGAGATGTTATACGCACGGGTGGGGATCCGTGAGACGTTGTACGCACGGGTGGTGATACGCACGGGTGGGAATGTTATCCGCGCGGACAAGTTGTCCGTGCATATGACTTATGCTATCCGTGCGTATGAAGGTGATCCGTACGCGTGGAGGTGATACGTGCGGATGAAGGTGATCCGTACGCGTAGGAGTGATACGTGCGTATGACTTATACGTACAGATGACACAACTCCTATTCGACCAACAAATAATATCACATGCAAACAATTAATGAATCACGTGATACTGTTGTATGTAATTAAATGATAGCAGGTTACTATGTTGACTAAATGAATTAAACGAGTGAGAAATTGTGACACGTAATGCTATCCGTGCGTGTGACAAAGTCAACAGGTCAACACGGATTAAAAATGCTATCCGTGCGTATGACAGAGTCAACAGGTCAAAGCGGATTAGTTATCCGTGCGTGTGACTTATCCGCACGGATAGGTCATGCGTGCGTATGACCTTCAATGACAACAGCAACAGTTTTCAACATTTTCGCACCACAAATTTCCAATTTTCTCACAAATGACTATGAGTTTGAATCTCAAATTTTGTAGGATTGTAAATCATGCATATACTCATAACATATCCGAAAATTATCAGTTTTTAACCGTAAAATCCTTGTTAATTTTGCGTTTTTCTGTTTAAAATGTGACAGAGATGAAAGATGAAGAACTAAGACAAATCTGAGTGAAATTTCGATCTGAATCTGCTGAAATCAAGTGCGAAATCGTGTGAATGATCCGAGCAATCGAGCTCCTGCTCTGATACCACTTGTTAGGACCGGTTTGAATCCGAACGATTTCGAACCGACTCATACGACGTGCGGAATCCGTGTACGAGTGAGACCGAAACACACGAGACGTACAATAAACGTGATTCTATTCAAAGATCTGAAATCGTTACAGGAACCGTGAATCACCTAGACACTTTCTCTCTCTAGTTTCTCTCTCTAGAACTAGAGCTCTCAAATGTAGCAAATGAGCAAAAGTGGCAAAAGTTCCTAATTCTAACCCTACCTCATCTATTTATAGGCCAAGGCTTATAAGAGCTTTCCTCTTATTTACACTATTGTCACCTTGCCTTTTCTATCTAATATTACAATGTAAAGCCTAGAATTTAACAGTTTCTGCTATGGTTTGAGATGACGGAGGCGATAGACATAAATGCACTAACACCTGTAACGCACCTATCTACCTGGATACCCTACGTGATTTCTGGAAAAATGCAAAACTTGAAGTTCAGGACAAAAAGCCCGGGGATATTACTTCAACAGTAAGGGGAATTCAGGTTGCTGTCACACCTCAAACCATTTCTGAGGTTTTTCAAATGAATGATCATACAGGTAAAAAAAATTTCCCTAAGGGAGAATATCAAACTGATTTGATTGAGAGGGAGTATGAGGAACAAATGAATAAAGATACTTTGCAAAAAGAGAGTTTTCCACCTCCCATAAGATTTTTATTCCATACCTTCCTCATGTGTGTTTCAAATAAAACCACAGCTTTCAATGAAATACCATTGAAAATCCAATACCTAGGGTATGCTATAATGGTTGAAGTTGATTTTAACTACTCCCGGGAGATTTTCAATGATATGGTCAAAAATGTTAATAATATCAAAGATAAGAAAAAACCATTTCTATTGTTTCCAAGATTTTTAAGTTTTTATTTACAAAACAAAATTCCAAAGGATAGTGCACATGTGCTTATCCAAGGAAATCCTATTCAAATAAACAGCCTATCTTCTGAAACCTTTACAAGGCTGTCAAAACCTTCCAAAACACAAACAGAGGAACCTGGGCAGAATTTAGCTAAGAAGCCTCTGCTCCTCAGGTTCCTGCTGTTGAGCCCACTGCTCCTGGTGATCACAGCATCATAACCACTGCTGTAAAACCCCCACCAAAATCCAGAAAAAAGAAAATTACCAAAAAGCCCACCATCCCATCCAAAAAGGATCCTCTGGAAGATGAGATCCCAGAAGTAAATCATGTGACAACACAAAAGTCACCTATAACCACTGCTGCTACTTCCTCACAACAGATGGAAGAAAGATCTCAACCTGAGCCTCAACCTCCTCATGCATCCTCTCAAAAGGATCAGGTTGTATACACAAGGACACCACATTATGAAGCTTTGGATCCACTTGAATCCATCTTCCACAGCCCTGCTCCCGGGGCAAATTCTCTTTCTACCCCTATCCTCACTTCACAAATTCCACCATCTTTTCTACCCCTGTTGAATGCTCTGGATATGGACCAGACAAAAATCAGTTCTTCTCAACAACCTATCACTGAGAAAATACCTCAACAAGTGACTGAGTCTGATTCCTCTATCATTGCTAACCCATCAACAGCTGAGGAAGTTACACTGCAGGAGTTACAAGTAATTCCTATCAGTAGTTCAAGTGGAGCAGCTACTACAGGTTTTGAATCCACTGATTTACACCTGGACAGTAGTTTCATCAGTAAGTCTCCCTTGAAGGCAACCATTTCTGATGCTATCAAAGTTACCACTGATGTGTTTAAATTACCCACTGGTGTGTTAACCAAGATAGTTAATGAAAAGGGAAGTCCCCAGTACCAAGAACAAGGGGCATCAGTGGATGACTTTTGGGAAACTTTTCCTAAGTCAACTACTTATACAACCACTGCTAGTGGGAAATCAGATGATCCCATTCATTTAGGTGATGGTTTGAAATACAAAGAATTGACGGAGTGAGTAGACAAAATTGAAACATCTGTTGCAGATATCAAAAACATGTTGCAACAGTTGTTAAAATCTCAAAGAGCTCCACCCACTGCTGCAACATCTGTTCCATTCCCCACTGAGCTATGGCAACTGTTTCAACCTATGCTTCATCAACAACGATAGTATGCTGATCACCAACATGAGATTCGCCTTCAAATGGTCAGAAATATGATGGAAGCTAGGTATAGAGATACTCAAGCTGATATAAAGGCCATAAAAGCTCATCTGCTTCAAACCACTGGCACTTCTCCTCCTACAGTTGTTTATGTCGAATACCCTGATGATGCCAAAAAGGGGGAGAAATGAAAGAAGGGAAAAGAAGGTTTATATCTACCACCAGATCCACTGTCTAAACCTGTGGTAGAAATTCCAAGGCCAGATGGTTATAAAAAGGTTGATGTGACTCAAAATGCATTTGCTGATCAAAAAGCAAACAAGAAAGAAATAATGGAAATAAAAGGGTTAAAAAGATTTGAAAAAGAGAAGAAAGTTATGATGGAAAAGGAAGAACAAAGTACTTCTACAACTAAAAGAAGAAAGACTACCGGAAAGGTTAGCCAACCCAAAACCACACCTTCCAAAACCACTAAACATACTCTTCAAATTCCCAAAAGTTCCTCACATCAAACCTCCAAGCCAACAGATGTTGAGACACATGTTGTATCAACAGTTGTTGATACTTCAATGGTTTCAACAGATGTTGTTTCAACCACTGCCCCTATCATTTCATCAACCATCACTCAATCCACTGCCATACCAAAAACAACATCACCATCACAAAAACCACCTGCCAAAAAGCAGAAGACAACAGTTGATACATCAACAGTTGTAGTGATAACAGTGGTTGAAACACCAGTTGTTTCAACAGCTGTTAGTCAGTCACCCATCACTTCAAACACCACCACTCAACCCACAAATACACCACCAACCACTCCAAAGCACAAAAGAAGAAGGGTAACAAATATTGTACTTGAAGATGACACTTATCCACTTCCGACATCTTCACAACCTCTAATCCTAGCCATTATTCAAAACCCTATTCCAATCTCTTCAGTTCAAGCCCTTGATCCAAACACTGCCTTAGTCCCTTTGGGAGTACAATATCCTTTGGATCTTCTAGCAGTTAGGGAGGAGATCAAATCCTTCTACTCTGAAGATGAACCTGAAAAGAGGAATCTCCCATCTCTTCAAGGTTATCCTCTGCCAAGAAACATAAAAGAGTATCTTCAACTGAAGGCCATACAAGCAGAGAATATATGACAAAGAGACACAAAGGGAAAGTCTGATAAAGACATTCAGAGGAATTTGCAATATCTGCTCACCAAAGTCAGAACTTTAGAGCAGTTCTCAAAAGACCTGTAACACCCCGTGTTTCGAAAGTCAAAGTCAAAGTCAAGATTGAAGTCAAAGGGAGACAAGATTGCTAATTGCGATCTGTCACTCCTTGCTCAATTCCTGTTTTGACTTCTTTGACTTGTAATTAGTCTAAGTTTATTATCGCTTTAGTTGTATTATGTGGAGTATCTATTAATAATCGCACAGTAATCGCTATTTATCGCATATTTGTTGCATGTTTAATCATTTTATCGCTTATCGCAATCGCACTCGCAACTCGCATTACGCGCTCAGGGTATTGTTATATGTGTGTGTGTGTGTGTGTGTGTGCCTTATGTGTTACTTGTGCATGTTTATTTACGTTTATGTTGTGTGATTAATCGAAACGCAATCAAAAACGCAATAGCAATCGAATCGCAGACGCTAAACAAATATAAAATAAGGATGAATGGATGTTGATATAGTAGTTGGGATTAAGAGTAATTTGACTAGGAAACTCTATCGCATCGCAACGCTCGCAATCGCAATCGAAACAGAAAAACTCGTCGCGCCTTGCACACCAATCGAGTGGCCAGCCGATCGAGCAGCCACCCGATCGGACTGCCATCCGATCGAGGTGGCACACGATCGGGCTACCACCCGATTGGGTTACCACCTGATCGACCATCCTCTCTTCACACCTTTCCTTTTATGGTAAGCCTATAAATACCCCCTGTCAACATCACAAACTTACCATTTTTGGCATCTCTCGTCCGACCAGCGTTCTTACCCACTTTTCTTCAGATTTCTTGCGATTCTTGTAAGTTTTCCATCTAAATCTTGTACTTTCTTGATCTACATGCACTCCTACACCTTTCTGCCTTTTGAATCTTGACTTTTAACCGTGAAATCACTAGATTTGAGGTGTTCTAGGATGATGTCATCATGGTGTTCTTATGAACTTCATGTTTTGGCTTTAATCCACCAAGAACAACTTAGATCTAAACGGTTTCCACACAAATAAAGAAAGATCTTGCATAGATCTAAACATATTTATGGTGAAAAAGGATTGAAAGATGGTTTCTAACTTTCTTTCAACTCTTTTACACTCAATGCACTCAAAACCGATCAGGTCGACCAGGTTGGAGTATCGCCCGATCGGACTACTGTTCGATCGGATTGCCACCCGATCGGCTTGCACTTTGGCCCCACACTTAACTATTATTTCAAACTTCAAGAGTTTTGGAACACCGAATGGATCGCTGTCCGATCGGGTTGCTACCTGATCGACCGACCATCCGACCATGTGATGTTTTGGAACTTCAGCACTTAAACAATTTTCAACATGTTCAATGCACCAGGGTGTCACACCCCGACCACGTGAAACAACAAAACGTGGCGGAATCGTCGGGGAGTGTTGTAACAGAATCATTGTTTCATAACACATGGAAAATTGAAATATTGTTTTATTGATTAAAAGAGTTACAATGTCTTAACAAACAAAGAAGTATAACAAAATTAACTAGTCTTTCATCTTTTATTGTCACTAAGGCCCAAGTCCGCCTAAGTGTATCTTGATCAATCCTATGCATCATTTCCTGAAACACATGTGAAAATAGGTACATCAGCATAAAAATGCCGGCGAGTACATAGGTTTTGTGAAAATAGGATTCATGACTTATAAGTTTAGAAAAAGGTTGTTTAACAAAACTCAGTCATGATCCTTGTAAAATGTTTTGTTTTATAAATCATTTGAAAAACGATGATAAAGTAGATGATATGTAAAAGAATAATGTAAGATTAAATGAATAACCAAGTAAAATGAGTTTGTATAAGATAAGTTGTTTGTAAAACAATGTCTTGTGAAAAATATGTTATTTGTATAAAAATGTTATATGTCTAAACTGAAATGATTTAAATAACGCTACGAAATGTAATATCATACAAGCACTTATATATAGGAAGTACCAGCGGCGTATCCACCATGCTTGTATCATATTACACACGCCTCGTTACTTAAATCACTTTACCCAAACAAACCACCAATGTAAATTGCCCATGTCTAAACCATTTGCCAAATGTCTTTGTGTAAACCATGTCAAAATGTTTATGTCAAAATGTAGTTCGTGAAATATGTATATCAATATCAAATGTCTATGTCAAATGTCAATTATGAAATGTGTAAACAAAATGTCATGTATAGCAAGTGAAATATATATAAATATATCCACTGAGCCATAGGTATAAATGCACAAAACAATGTATTGAAGTAAAACGTGGTTTAAATCAACGTTATGTTTTGTGGAAATGCATGCTATACTGAATACAAACATTTATGCGGTAATGTAAAAATGCATACATTCAAGCCTTGTGACTGTGGTGATAAACCCTTAAACAAATGAAAGGACTATCTGTCTTATGTTTTAATCGAATTCGGTCATTCCATCCATCCAAACAAACCTAGGACTTTAGGAACGGGAGTTGTCAATTCCTATGGTATCATTACCTACTAACGAGCGGCGTAGCTAATGTTAATGAATGTATATGGTCCCATTTAAACAAACCAAATGTCATATCAAAATGTAAGCATGTGATGAAAAGAAAATGTACCTAGTATGCTAAGTAAACATACAAGGTAGAGATGTAAAATAATGTGTCCATATGTTACTGGAACATATGCAACAGAGATGCAATGTAAAGAAAATGTACTAAGTATGATGAACATACATAGCATGAAAAGGTAATGTAAAACAATGCACTAGGTATGCACTAAAGAGACATACATAGCGTGAAATGTAATGAAAACAATGTACTACGTATGCGCTAAATGAACATACATAGCATAAAATGTCATGTAAAACGATGTACTAAGTATGCTACAAAGGACATACATAGCAAAAACACAATGAAATCATGTACTAATAATGTACTAATGAACATAGCAAGTATATGATATGAAAACATGGAAAGCATGAAACTAACAAGTAGGCACATGTGTTTCACCCCAAAATGTTTGGAAAACAGTAAAAGAGGGGTCTATGTACTCACTTGAGGGTGCTTAGACGTCTTGAACAACAACCAAGCAAAGCTAGAGGGATCACAGAATCAAACAGCACCCTATATAGATAACTACATAAATAACCGGACCTAAATCGGGAGATTGGGTAGTATGAGGTTTCGTAAACCAAATGAGTATTGGTACTCATATGATATGGTTTAACAAAGCCTATATACTAAAATGAAACCTAGCCTAAGTGCTTTTGACCCATTACGACCCGTCTAGGTAGCTTATGCTACTTTAACGCGTCGTCCGCGTAAAACGCGTTTGGAACGCCTAACTAGCCCTATGACAAGTAAGATATGCCTTAACATGTTTAATATTGTTACTAAATCAGTTTAGATGTCAAAAGTTACGTTACATAGGCTTAAAATGAATTTATGCGTAAAAAGGGCATTTTGGTCATTTTCCTAAGGCATATAAATTACCTATCATACAACTAAGTAAACGTTGTGACCATAAGGTATAACCTCGGAAGGTTATTCCCTATACAACTATGGTCACCTAATATGTTTGGTCGGATCCTAATGATCGACCAAACGGGTCGGGTTCGAAAGTATAAGCGATTGATTAGATCGCTTACCCTTACGACCCTAGACAAGCACAAATCTAAAAGTGACGAGCTAAACATGCTAGAACATGTTTAGTCAAGTTAGAAAACAGGTTTTGATATCAAAACAAATGGTTTTGATACCCTAGAGTAGTTTGGTTACAAAACACGCAAGAATACGCATTTTGTCCGAAACTACGACTCGTCACTGAGCCTAGATAACGTGGTAATCAATATGTATAGTTGCTAGGGACTATAACCATCGTGATTACGCTCACGTTATGAAGTTCGAACGAACTTCGCATTGACCACAAACTGGTCAATGCAGAAAGTCAAACACAGTTTGACTTTAACGCTAAAACAAATGAAAAGAACGAAGGAATACTTACAGAAGGTCCCCGCAAGTATTTGACCCGATTCACTCTCAAGTAGGAAGCATATATACTTCCACTTAGAGAGCTTGAATCAGATTCAAATGTGTGGGTTTGAATGTGCAACATGGGGGGGGGGGGTATTTATAGTTTTTGTAGAACCGTTAGGATTGTTTCTTGAAAACCGTGCCTTAATCTCAGCCATACAACACATACCCACTGATTTACAAACCCATGGGAGTCCATAGTTTCGAAAATACCATCTACAAGAGTGCATAGCAGCTGCAACAGGCTGGAAATGGCTGGAAACCAATTTCTGCTGTCTGGCACATGCTTACGGACCGTAAGACTCAGAACCTTACAGTCCGTAAGGACCTTGCAGGTCTGAAAGTTTGAAAAATGGCAGAACAGGCCCCTGCGACTCCGAACTTGGTTTTTTTTATGCGTTTTGACACGTTTAAGCCCCGTTAACCTCACTTAAAGGCTCAAATATGAAGTTAAAGTATAGGGAACTTAAAATATGCTCAAAAATATGTCGGATGTCGGTTCGTTTGGTCGTACGGTTGCGTTGTTTGGTTAATTACGACGAAAGTCGTAACGGACGCAAAAACGATCCAAATTAAGCGACGAATGGATTTTTGGCATACTAAACACTAAAATAAAATATTTTAATGCTTACATAAATTTTTGGATGTCCGGATGTATTCAGAACGTAAGTTATGCGCAAAAATGCAAACTTATGCACTTTTTGACGCTTTTAGTCCCTGAATGAGCATAAAGTTTATTTTAGCACACCGAACCCCTCAAAGCCTATTTCTAAGCTATGTAAAGGATATTTAGGGTGTGTTTAACTTATGACCATGTTCCAGAATGTCCGTTACAGTACGAATCGACATACTTTCGCAGTTTGTCGAATTTAGTCCCTGTAAGCGAATAAACTTGATTTCGGCACACCAAACCTTCCAAAACTTATTTCTAAGTTATGTATAGGTTATTTAAGGTATGTTAAGCCTATGTCACTATTCCGGAGTGTTTGTTGCATTAAACTGGTTATATTTACGCATCAGTGCGCGTATAACCTTCTAGAAAGCGATTTAAAGCCCGAAATCGAACAAAAATTGATATGTGCAAACGATACACATATTTATACAAATCCCTAGTATGAAATACAATATTTCATTGGTTTGGTATTTGTTTGATGGTGGAAGTGACACAGGTGTCACAGTCTCCCCTACTTCAGGAAATTTCGTCCCGAAATTTATTTTAGAGGAAACTTGTGAGAGCTTGAAACATGAAGTTGAAAAGATCAAACAGTACTGGTTAGAGTCCTGAACTTCTAGTAACTTTAAATAACATCATGCTTGCAATGTGAGAGGGACACTTATATACAAGTATATAAAGTGTTATTGGTGCGTCCACCGTACCTCTATTACATTGTTCACATATCGTTATGGTTGCCACTATCGGTTCTTACACATAATAAGTCTTACCGTGGTTCCCGTGCACTGAACTTCGTAATTATGTATGCATCCATAATTACGTAATTCCTTGCATAGTCACGTAGTGCATCTTATAATGTGTAGGGGAAGAAAATAATGAACGAACTTGTGATGATTGTGACTAGACCACCATAGGGTCCTTTTAATTAAATCAATAATGATTTAAATAGACTACCAAGGAGTCGGTTCAGCTATATCACCACGTGTTGTTCTTAACCAGATTCTGAATCAATCTCTCTGACAAGACCACTCAAGGGTTGTCTTTGAAAGATGGAATGGTACTATATAATCCAAGGGTCTTAACGATTACGTTGAAGCCCATTAAGGATTTAAGGTAGTACCTTTTTGAATATCCTACCACGAATCCCTCATATGAAGATATGAAAGATTCTACGAGGATTTGGATAATGAATATCCAGAGTATACAAAAACACAAAATGCATAAAAGAAAACACAAGATGCATAAACACATAGTCACATAACCACAAAATTGTTTACTTAGATCTTTAATTTGTTAATTTGTTTTGTTAACTGCGTAGATGCATTTAAAGCACACTAGGAATCCATTCCGTGGATTTTATTTGGTACTTTAAACATTAGCAAGAATCTAACTATGAAGATAGAAAGATTCTTTTAAAGAGAAAATTCGATTTCGATTATAAGGAATCGAAATGTTCGAATTAAGGTACACAAGGAATCCAATTAAGGATTCTGATTTGAATGAAAATTATCCACAAGGGTCTAATGTGAAGATAAAAAGATCCTATATGGATTTTAGAAGTCGAAGATGTTTTGAAACCTTGCACTGGATGTGCTTAAGTCAAAACATGAAGTAAAAATGCTTATGAAGTTGAGATGCTAGATATGTCAAGGCGACATATGAAGCAGAATTTGAAGGTTAAGTTAATGTATGAGAAAAATGTTTTTGAAAACTATGCATGGGGTTTCTTTTAAAAAAATGTGTTTAATGTTTTTGAAACTTTATATATAATATTTTTGAAATCATAAAGTAGGTGTATTAGGTAGGTATATTTAAAAAAAATGTTTTAAAATCATGCGAGATGAATTTTGAAATTATGTATAAGGTTTTTGAAAATATGAATAATGCTTTTTGAAATTATGGAGGTTGTTTTTGAAAACATAGACAATGCTTTTGAAATCATGGGGGTTGTTTTTGAAAACATAGACAATGCATTTGAAATCATGGAGGTTGTTTTTGAAAACATAGGCAATGCTTTTGAAATCATGGGGGTTGTTTTTGAAAACATAGACAATGCATTTGAAATCATGGAGGTTGTTTTTGAAAACATAGGCAATGCTTTTGAAATCATGGGGGTTGTTTTTGAAAACATACACAATGCATTTGAAATCATGGAGGTTGTTTTTGAAAACATAGGCAATGCTTTTGAAATCATGGGGGTTGTTTTTGAAAACATAGACAATGCATTTGAAATCATGGAGGTTGTTTTTGAAAACATAGGCAATGCTTTTGAAATCATGGGGGTTGTTTTTGAAAACATACACAATGCATTTGAAATCATGGAGGTTGTTTTTGAAAACATAGGCAACGTTTTTGAAATACTTATACTATGTATATTGTTACGAGACCAGATTAAAATGATATGGGTACGAGATTGAATATACCCTCAGCCATCTAACCAAGGATTCAAAGGCACAGACGTGCAAAAAGCACGATTACTCATAATTTCCCTTTATTTCTTGTACTTCGTCTCCTAGAACGAAACGAGTACTTTAAATTTTTCGAGGAAATTATGAGCGATCATTTGAAAGGGAGAATCACAGGAGTAGTTGTAAGGGACATAGTTCCTTAATGTAGGTATTATAGGGAAATGCCATACACATATGTAACTACACTTGTATATCAGAATTTGAACAACAATTTATTTATAAACAAAATTGATTGTTCCACATTACAAGAAAAACAGAGAAAACAAAAGCATAAGATTAAAACAGCAATATCTTATACTCAGCCATATGCTTATCCGTACGTCAGACTTGCATTGACAATCTCTGATTACTTGTTCCTGAAATGGCTTGTCTCACCGTAGTTGTCACACCCCGAAATATCAGAGCATTGGCGTGACTGGACTGGTATCTTCATTGCACAGCGGAAGCAAATAATCTAAGTCTTTTAGAAAATGAACGCCACTAAGTACTCGACTCTTCATGGTCCTCCTATTCCAACCGTGCCTTGTCTTAGAACTGTAACCTGAGAAAGAAACATGCGAAAAATCAACATAAAGTTGAGCGAGTTCATAGTTTGTTTGTAAAATATTTGAAATAAATATTTTTGAATAACCGGTTTTTGAAGTATTGTGGAGAAAACGAATTTAAAATCATTTTCTTGTCAAGTTATACAGAAACTTTGTATGAAAACATGGTATGTATCTTGTATAATTCCAGTATTTCTGTATGTATCATGTATTCTTGTATAAATCATGTATTCTTGTATGTATCATGTTTTCTTATATAAATCAAGTATTCTGTATGTATTTTGTTGTTAATGGGTTGCAAGGCCATTAACATGTGACACGACATAGGAAGTCACCAAACCATAGGCATTTTTCTATAGTCGATTCACGACTGAGACACAAAAACACTACTTGGTTCTAGTTGTCACCAAGAGTGGGGCTGCCCTGACACCCGTTAGATCTAACCTTTTGTTCTGCGGTCTAAGTATGTACATGATTAATGGTGCTTATGGTACCCTATTCGTGACACTATTTCTCGTATCATTCCTCAAACGCATCCTACTTGGTACTAGTTATCACCAAGGGCGCTTCTTGTTTTTGTATTCATCATATCAAGTATCAATTTTTCAGTTCTTGTATTCTTTATATCAAGTATCAATTCTCATGTGTTTGTATACTCTTGTATTTATATTTTCTCGTAGTTTAGAAAACTAGAATTCGTGTGTAAACGCTTGTTTGAAAAACCGGTATAAAACATAAGCTTTTCGTAAACCATTTGTGTCAGATAAATCTTGCTTGTAAAATGGTTTATAAATATGTAATTCTTGTATGCTTTGCAAAAAGTGCACGTCTTTCCACCCCGAAAACATTTAGAAAAATGTAAAATCGTAAAAAGGTGGGGTTATGAACTCACCTGAATATTCCTGTGCAAAGCTAGCTATATATGACTTCGTGATGTCGTTTCCAAGGCTCGACTTGCTAGCGTGCATTCTACAGTATTCCTAACACGGAATATCTAATAAGTTTCGAATAATGCAGTAACTAATCTACGTGTTACCGAGCTCTACCGAATCGTTAATCGAACGATTTGACGGTAAATAGTTAACTTAATGAAAATGACTAAGTTAAACTGCCGCGAGAAGTCATTTGAGTATGTAGGAATATTTGTATGAAAGTAGTATATAATAAACTTGTATTATATATACATTGCGTCTTGTATATTTTTGCCAAAATATATGTATATGCCGTTTCGGCGTTCGTAATAAATATAAAATATTATATTTATTTTATAAGAACTTCATCGAGTCGTTCGATGTAAATATATAACTATATTTATTTTATACAACAAAGTCGTGTTGTTTGATATTCGAAATAAATATGAAAACTATATTTATTTTGTAAAACGAATACGAGTTGTTTGACGCTTGAAATAAATGTATAAAATATATTTATTTTATAAAGAATTGTCGTTTCCGTATGCTTGTAAAGTGTCGTCGAAAATATTATACACTTGTATATAAAGTGTCTTTATATTAAAAACGTGTTTCGTTTTACGGATTTTCTCGAAAAACGGGCAGAGTTTCCTCTGTTTTTGGACGGCCCCGACAACTAAAGTGTCGTTATAATTTTCAATATTCAATCAATGATTCAATAATCTTTAAGCATAGCCAATTTATATAAACGAAGTAATAACTAAAACCAAGTTAATATTACTAATAACTCATCGTTTTGTTCGGTTCGAGCTCGTTTTCACGTGACATAAATTATAAAAACAACGAAATAAATCGCGCTGTAAAACCTTTACCAATCCTTGCATCGAGTTGTTGATTGTGTTGACCGAGTCAACCCGATTGACCGAGTTGACTCGCTGAGTTGACATGGTTGACTCAGTTTGACTGAGTCGACCCGATCCGCTTCATAAGCTGCTTCGAACCGTTCGACCCGAACCGTCTGAGTTGACTGAGTTGACTCGGTTGACCGAGTCAACCGAAACCGAAACTGATTCGGAAACCCGAAACCGAGAGACTTGAACATGATACTGAACCATTAAATCTCTTCTCGGCCCAGAATCTAAAACAATCGGATCACACAATCTGAACCTGAATGATGAAACCCGCCGGATAATGCTAAGGACCGTCGGACCGAGACTTGAACCGAGATGAATCTGGAGCTGAAACCTGGTCCAAAGCATGACCCGAACCAAAACATCATCATCAACATGTAACTCACCGGTCCGAGACGAGGACCACCGGTTCTAGACGAAGACCACCGGTCCGAGATAATACCCACCGGACCGAGACAATAACCACCTCCTCGGTTTCTCCGATTCCGCTACCAAGCCGCCGCCGTGAAACTCGTCGGAAAGGGGGGGGCTGTGTAGATGAAGTGGTACAAGAGGGTGTTTGGGTGAGTTGCAGGATCCCGTCACCGCCGTGAGATGGTTCCGTTGGGGTCTCACCGGAGACGAAAACAGAAAGGGGGTCGAAAGGGAAAGGGTTGCAGATGACGTGGGGGGGGTCACTCGCCGTCACGCGCCGAAAGTGGATCGCCGGAGCACCGCCGCCGGCGGTGGCTCCGCTGTGGCTCCAACCGGCTCCTGTTCACCGGAGAGTGAGAGAAAGATCGAGGTGCGTGTGTGTTGTCTGTTATGTTTATGTGGAATGAGACATAAAAGACCTCATGGTCTCAAATATATATACAGGAGTCTTGTGGGATTTGGGCTTGGGCCCAGGGCCCACAAGCCCGATTCTCGCGTTTAATGTGGCCCGCCAACTCTTACGAACCCGTTTCAAATACCCAAACTCCTCGTTGCGTCAAAAAATAAGTTTTTAGGGTCAAATATACTTAAAATCATGCCTTTTATTGTCGTTAGGCTTATACGCTCGTTAGTTACGCTAAAAACGCGTAAATTACATAGGTCGTCGTTTCTGAACCGCTTTTCAATCTGTTTTCAACGACGTATAATAAAAATTAAAACGAAGCTAAATACATCAAAATTTATTAATATCGAGAAGAAATTCGAGTCTGGTGCTTCCGTTTCGTCGTTGTTTGTCGGTGCATCACTGTTTCCGCGTTCTTCGTTCACGTGTGCGTTTTGTGTCGCACGGAAGTCCAATAAATTCACAAAAAAAAATTTAATTTCATAAGCATAAAATTTTGGCGTAACATTCATGCTTGTCGGCGTTGTCAGTATTCTGTTCGTTTTCGATTCGTTGTCGCTTAGTATTCACCAGATTTCTTTGTAAACCACCGTTCGCGCACTGTAAAGTCGGATAAGCGTTCCTAGGCACTCCAAGGGCCTGTTTAAGTTAATTAGTGTCATAAGCACTATTTATTATCGCGTTAATCGCCAGTTAATTACGTAATTAAGGGCGTAAATTACCGGTTGTCACATTCTCCCCCTGTTAATAAAATTTCGTCCTCGAAATTTAGACTACGTTAACTCCATAGAGTTACGTTATGTGTAGAAAATACAATTAGTACTAAAGTGAACGATCATGAAATCGAATCAAGACTTATTCGAATGATGTGAGTTCAAGGATGTATCCCAAGATACAAATGAATTCAAGAAATGATTGCATTCAATAAATGAACTTAGATTCAACAAGCTCATATGTACTAGTTTGCATGAATCGCTCGATCGTGATCAGCGCAAGCTGCAAGTTCTACCGACGCCACAAGGTGTCGTAGCGAATGAAACAATTCAAATTTAGCGGTGATCGAACAAGTATCACCTGTGTTTTGCATAAAACGCTCATTCATGATTAGCCCAAGCTACAAGTTGGTACTGACACCACAAGGTGTCGAAATCAACAAACGACTTAATGGGGTCGTAGACCAAACAAATCTACTACGACTCAGAACAATGAAACGCTTGTTAAAACGAATTCGAATATGATGTTTCCAATACATCATATGGTGTCTTGAATTGAATATGTGTAATGAACAAGTTCAAACAATTGAATTTGATTTCGGCGCAAGCCGAAAATAAATACATGTATCGACAAGAAAACTTTCGGCATGGTCACAACGAAAAACCATATATGTAACTTGAAAAGAGAATGAATTTCAAGAAAATGTGTTGACTGGATAACAAAGGAGCCAACGATTTCAATAATGCGGGTCATTCGAATCACAAATCAATAATTAGATTTAGCGAAATAATATTTGAACTTTGATGAAACGCTTATTCGAAACGAAACCACATGCGTAACAAACGATGCATGCGTATCATATGAATTTTCAAGAAACGAAGCAAATGAGTATTTGCTATTCTGAAGGAAATGATCGTGATACAATGACCATTAAGAGTAGTAGAGATACGAAAATCTACTCAGTAAATGTGAAAGTCGAAATTTCAATAAAAGAAATTTAAGGACTTTACCTGGGGTTGCATGTGATAACCAGTTATTAGGTGACATTACCATAGCGTATTCCTCATTGATAAGATAGGGGGAATGCGGAGACATACGTCTTCTCCTTATCATGACTCGTGTCGTTTGCAAGACCGCGTGCCAACTGCCGCTTCCTGATCGATAGTCGCATGTGACGTACTTCAACCTCCGTTGATGTATAGCTTAAGTCTCACGTACACCGGTGCGCTAGCGTTTCGTTATGCGTAGGCTGCCTGCTCGGGAAGTTAAAGCATCATAGACAATATGTATAATTGTGTGTGCCCGAATTAATATTTGCAGTTCCTACGTGATGACCTTTAATAAACTTCAACATAAGTTTTCGAAGGTCTTAAATGCATGTTTCCTAAATTCTCAGAGTTTTGTGTACTGTATGTAATTGTTTTGTGTACCGTGTGTAGAACACCACTTTAGCGTATGTGTGAAAACAAAATCTTGACTTTTTGTTTTTCGGCCACGGTTGGAGACCATATTCGAGTACTATGCGTTCTGTATGCATTCAACGTTTTAATAATCTAAGTCCCCAGAGAAATATGAGGTTAGAGCCTAGGTATCTCTACAGAGAACCTTATTCGCTGTAACCTATAGCTCTGATACCAATCTGTCACACCCCGAAATATCAGAGCATTGGCGTGACTGGACTGGTATCTTCATTGCACAGCGGAAGCAAATAATCTAAGTCTTTTAGAAAATGAACGCCACTAAGTACTCGACTCTTCATGGTCCTCCTATTCCAACCGTGCCTTGTCTTAGAACTGTAACCTGAGAAAGAAACATGCGAAAAATCAACATAAAGTTGAGCGAGTTCATAGTTTGTTTGTAAAATATTTGAAATAAATATTTTTGAATAACCGGTTTTTGAAGTATTGTGGAGAAAACGAATTTAAAATCATTTTCTTGTCAAGTTATACAGAAACTTTGTATGAAAACATGGTATGTATCTTGTATAATTCCAGTATTTCTGTATGTATCATGTATTCTTGTATAAATCATGTATTCTTGTATGTATCATGTTTTCTTATATAAATCAAGTATTCTGTATGTATTTTGTTGTTAATGGGTTGCAAGGCCATTAACATGTGACACGACATAGGAAGTTTTCCAAACCATAGGCATTTTTCTATAGTCGATTCACGACTGAGACACAAAAACACTACTTGGTTCTAGTTGTCACCAAGAGTGGGGCTGCCCTGACACCCGTTAGATCTAACCTTTTGTTCTGCGGTCTAAGTATGTACATGATTAATGGTGCTTATGGTACCCTATTCATGACACTATTTCTCGTATCATTCCTCAAACGCATCCTACTTGGTACTAGTTATCACCAAGGGCGCTTCTTGTTTTTGTATTCATCATATCAAGTATCAATTTTTCAGTTCTTGTATTCTTTATATCAAGTATCAATTCTCATGTGTTTGTATACTCTTGTATTTATATTTTCTCGTAGTTTAGAAAACTAGAATTCGTGTGTAAACGCTTGTTTGAAAAACCGGTATAAAACATAAGCTTTTCGTAAACCATTTGTGTCAGATAAATCTTGCTTGTAAAATGGTTTATAAATATGTAATTCTTGTATGCTTTGCAAAAAGTGCACGTCTTTCCACCCCGAAAACAATTAGAAAAATGTAAAATCGTAAAAAGGTGGGGTTATGAACTCACCTGAATATTCCTGTGCAAAGCTAGCTATATACGACTTCGTGATGTCGTTTCCAAGGCTCGACTTGCTAGCGTGCATTCTACAGTATTCCTAACACGGAATATCTAATAAGTTTCGAATAATGCGGTAACTAATCTACGTGTTACCGAGCTCTACCGAATCGTTAATCGAACGATTTGACGGTAAATAGTTAACTTAATGAAAATGACTAAGTTAAACTGCCACGAGAAGTCGTTTGAGTATGTAGGAATATTTGTATGAAAGTAGTATATAATAAACTTGTATTATATATACATTGCGTCTTGTATATTTTTGCCAAAATATATGTATATGCCGTTTCGGCGTTCGTAATAAATATAAAATATTATATTTATTTTATAAGAACTTCATCGAGTCGTTCGATGTAAATATATAACTATATTTATTTTATACAACAAAGTCGTGTTGTTTGATATTCGAAATAAATATGAAAACTATATTTATTTTGTAAAACGAATACGAGTTGTTTGACGCTTGAAATAAATGTATAAAATATATTTATTTTATAAAGAATTGTCGTTTCCGTATGCTTGTAAAGTGTCGTCGAAAATATTATACACTTGTATATAAAGTGTCTTTATATTAAAAACGTGTTTCGTTTTACGGATTTTCTCGAAAAACGGGCAGAGTTTCCTCTGTTTTTGGACGGCCCCGACAACTAAAGTGTCGTTATAATTTTCAATATTCAATCAATGATTCAATAATCTTTAAGCATAGCCAATTTATATAAACGAAGTAATAACTAAAACCAAGTTAATATTACTAATAACTCATCGTTTTGTTCGGTTCGAGCTCGTTTTCACGTGACATAAATTATAAAAACAACGAAATAAATCGCGCTGTAAAACCTTTACCAATCCTTGCATCGAGTTGTTGACTGTGTTGACCGAGTCAACCCGGTTGACCGAGTTGACTCGCTGAGTTGACATGGTTGACTCAGTTTGACTGAGTCGACCCGATCCGCTTCATAAGCTGCTTCGAACCGTTCGACCCGAACCGTCTGAGTTGACTGAGTTGACTCGGTTGACCGAGTCAACCGAAACCGAAACTGATTCGGAAACCCGAAACCGAGAGACTTGAACATGATACTGAACCATTAAATCTCTTCTCGGCCCAGAAACCAAAACAATCGGATCACACAATCTGAACCTGAACGATGAAACCCGCCGGATAACGCTAAGGACCGTCGGACCGAGACTTGAACCGAGATGAATCTGGAGCTGAAACCTGGTCCAAAGCATGACCCGAACCAAAACATCATCATCAACATGTAACTCACCGGTCCGAGACGAGGACCACCGGTTCTAGACGAAGACCACCGGTACGAGATAATACCCACCGGACCGAGACAATAACCACCTCCTCGGTTTCTCCGATTCCGCTACCAAGCCGCCGCCGTGAAACTCGTTGGAAAGGGGGGGGCTGTGTAGATGAAGTGGTACAAGAGGGTGTTTGGGTGAGTTGCAGGATCCCGTCACCGCCGTGAGATGGTTCCGTTGGGGTCTCACCGGAGACGAAAATAGAAAGGGGGTCGAAAGGGAAAGGGTTGCAGATGACGTGGGGGGGGTCACTCGCCATCACGCGCCGAAAGTGGATCGCCGGAGCACCGCCGCCGGCGGTGGCTCCGCTATGGCTCCAACCGGCTCCTGTTCACCGGAGAGTGAGAGAAAGATCGAGGTGCGTGTGTGTTGTCTGTTATGTTTATGTGGAATGAGACATAAAAGACCTCATGGTCTCAAATATATATACAGGAGTCTTGTGGGTTTTGGGCTTGGGCCCAGGGCCCACAAGCCCGATTCTCGCGTTTAATGTGGCCCGCCAACTCTTACGAACCCGTTTCAAATACCCGAACTCCTCGTAGCGTCGAAAAATAAGTTTTTAGGGTCAAATATACTTAAAATCATGCCTTTTATTGTCGTTAGACTTATACGCTCGTTAGTTACGCTAAAAACGCGTAAATTACATAGGTCGTCGTTTCTGAACCGCTTTTCAATCTGTTTTCAACGACGTATAATAAAAATTAAAACGAAGCTAAATACATCAAAATTTATTAATATCGAGAAGAAATTCGAGTCTGGTGCTTCCGTTTCGTCGTTGTTTGTTGGTGCATCACTGTTTCCGCGTTCTTCGTTCACGTGTGCGTTTTGTGTCGCACGGAAGTCCAATAAATTCACAAAAAAAAAATTTATTTCATAAGCATAAAATTTTGGCGTAACATTCATGCTTGTCGGCGTTGTCAGTATTCTGTTCGGTTTCGATTCGTTGTCGCTTAGTATTCACCAGATTTCTTTGTAAACCACCGTTCGCGCACTGTAAAGTCGGATAAGCGTTCCTAGGCACTCCAAGGGCCTGTTTAAGTTAATTAGTGTCATAAGCACTATTTATTATCGCGTTAATCGCCAGTTAATTACGTAATTAAGGGCGTAAATTACCGGTTGTCACAGTAGTTGTACCAAGTACCAGACGGTAAACGAGCTTGAGCAGGGTTGACTTGGGGTTGGTTTGGACCACCTTGGATTGGGTTGAAAAGACAAGCATTTTCCAGGTGACCGAGTCGTCCACATGAAGCACACAGACGACACTGCAGGTACGCTTTGTGAGGTACATAACACTTGTTGCACATCAGTGCAGTACGGTCATAAGGTTTTCTGGCAGGAGGTTGAGCAGCAGCAAGGCTTATAGCAGCTTTGTTTTGGATAGCAAAGCGGCATATGTTAACCAAATGTCCCCACCATCCACGGTAGGTACATTTGAAGCAGGGTATGAGGTTTGAATGATGACGGTTGCATCGTTTGCACCATGGGGCAGCTCCTAAGTACGGCTTCCTAGCTGGTAGCCTTGCCACTTGGCTAGGTCCCGCTTGATTAGGCGTAACTGCTGTGGGTTTCCTTGAAGCCTTACGCTTCCTTGATGTTGGTGCAGGCTTGACTTCTGCTTCCTTCGGTGACTCTTGAGTGGCTTCATTGTTGAGACGAGACATGGCAAGGCCTAAATCCACAGTCTTCAGAATCACTTCGCCTATTTGCTGGGCAAATTTGGCTGTTTGCTCGGACATTTGACCGTTGCTGAGAGGAAGAGACATTCTAGAAGAAAACGAAAGACATAGGAAGAAACAAGTGAAAGGTTATCGGATAATCAAAACAGAATGGCAACGCATAAAAATTGCGATCATTTGTTTGTTTCCTAAGGCAAACAAATGAGACGGTGACAAATCAAAGTAAACGGGTCATATTAATGTATCACTGAAGACATGCTCGCCTATAAGTGAACACTCACCCCAAGAATTCCCAGGTAAGAGTGACTGGTCCGATAGTGTGGATTTGTACGAACACTCTAGCCTTAGACAGAAAACTCAGAGTACAGGCATTCACTCTTCCAGTTTGCACGTGTTCAAATTAAAAGACCCAAACTTTGACGAGATTTTGAAAACTTTGAAGGTTCAAAACCTTACAATAAATCATCCTAGAACAGATGATTGATTTTCAAGGTTTTGAAATTTGTGTTCTTGTTGTGGTTGTCGCCTAAGGATAGGTGACGGTATTGTTTTATGAGTAAACGCAAGTAAACTCGTGTTAGGGTCGTAGGAAGGTTATAGACTAGGTCAAAGCATTACTAATAACCTAATTCCCTATAACCATGGGCTCTGATACCAACTTTTCTGTCACACCCCGACCACGTGAAACAACAAAACGTGGCGGAATCGTCGGGGAGTGTTGTAACAGAATCATTGTTTCATAACACATGGAAAATTGAAATATTGTTTTATTGATTAAAAGAGTTACAATGACTTAACAAACAAAGAAGTATAACAAAATTAACTAGTCTTTCATCGTTTATTGTCACTAAGGCCCAAGTCCGCCTAAGTGTATCTTGATCAATCTTATGCATCATTTCCTGAAACACATGTGAAAATAGGTACGTCAGCATAAAAATGTCGGCGAGTACATAGGTTTTGTGAAAATAGGATTCATGACTTATAAGTTTAGAAAAAGGTTGTTTAACAAAACTCAGTCATGATCCTTGTAAAATGTTTTGTTTTATAAATCATTTGAAAAACGATGATAAAGTAGATGATATGTAAAAGAATAATGTAAGATTAAATGAATAACCAAGTAAAATGAGTTTGTATAAGATAAGTTGTTTGTAAAACAATGTCTTGTGAAAAATATGTTATTTGTATAAAAATGTTATATGTCTAACCTGAAATGATTTAAATAACGCTACGAAATGTAATATCATACAAGCACTTATATATAGGAAGTACCAGCGGCGTATCCACCATGCTTGTATCATATTACACACGCCTCGTTACTTAAATCACTTTACCCAAACAAACCACCAATGTAAATTGCCCATGTCTAAACCATTTGCCAAATGTCTTTGTGTAAACCATGTCAAAATGTTTATGTCAAAATGTAGTTCGTGAAATATGTATATCAATATCAAATGTCTATGTCAAATGTCAATTATGAAATGTGTAAACAAAATGTCATGTATAGCAAGTGAAATATATATAAATATATCCACTGAGCCATAGGTATAAATGCACAAAACAATGTATTGAAGTAAAACGTGGTTTAAATCAACGTTATGTTTTGTGAAAATGCATGATATACTGAATACAAACATTTATGCGGTAATGTAAAAATGCATACATTCAAGCCTTGTGACTGTGGTGATAAACCCTTAAACAAATGAAAGGACTATCTGTCTTATGTTTTAATCGAATTCGGTTATTCCATCCATCCAAACAAACCTAGGACTTTAGGAACGGGAGTTGTCAATTCCTATGGTACCATTACCTACTAATGAGCGGCGTAGCTAATGTTAATGAATGTATATGGTCCCATTTAAACAAACCAAATGTCATATCAAAATGTAAGCATGTGATGAAATGAAAATGTACCTAGTATGCTAAGTAAACATACAAGGTAGAGATGTAAAATAATGTGTCCATATGTTACTGGAACATATGCAACAGAGATGCAATGTAAAGCAAATGTACTAAGTATGATGAACATACATAGCATGAAAAGGTAATGTAAAACAATGCACTAGGTATGCACTAAAGAGACATAAATAGCGTGAAATGTAATGAAAACAATGTACTACGTATGCGCTAAATGAACATACATAGCATAAAATGTCATGTAAAACGATGTACTAAGTATGCTACAAAGGACATACATAGCAAAAACACAATGAAATCATGTACTAATAATGTACTAATGAACATAGCAAGTATATGATATGAAAACATGGAAAGCATGAAACTAACAAGTAGGCACATGTGTTTCACCCCAAAATGTTTGGAAAACAGTAAAAGAGGGGTCTATGCACTCACTTGAGGGTGCTTAGAAGTCTTGAACAACAACCAAGCAAAGCTAGAGGGATCACAGAATCAAACAGCACCCTATATAGATAACTACATAAATAACCGGACCTAAGTCGGTTCGTTTGGTCGTACGGTTGCGTTGTTTGGTTAATTACGACGGAAGTCGTAACGGATGCAAAAACGATCCAAATTAAGCGACGAATGGATTTTTGGCATACTAAACACTAAAATAAAATATTTTAATGCTTACATAAATTTTTGGATGTCCGGATGTATTCAGAACGTAAGTTATGCGCAAAAATGCAAACTTATGCACTTTTTGACGCTTTTAGTCCCTGAATGAGCATAAAGTTTATTTTAGCACACCGAACCCCTCAAAGCCTATTTCTAAGCTATGTTTAACTTATGGCCATGTTCCGGAATGTCCGTTACAGTACGAATCGACATACTTTCGCAGTTTGTCGAATTTAGTCCCTGTAAGCGAATAAACTTGATTTCGGCACACCAAACCTTCCAAAACTTATTTCTAAGTTATGTATAGGTTATTTAAGGTATGTTAAGCCTATGTCACTATTCCGGAGTGTTTGTTGCATTAAACTGGTTATATTTACGCATCAATTCGCGTATAACCTTCCAGAAAGCGATTTAAAGCCCGAAATCGAACAAAAATTGATATGTGCAAACGATACACATATTTATACAAATCCCTAGTATGAAATACAATATTTCATTGGTTTGGTATTTGTTTGATGGTGGAAGTGACACAGGTGTCACAGTCTCCCCTACTTCAGGAAATTTCGTCCCGAAATTTATTTTAGAGGAAACTTGTGAGAGCTTGAAACATGAAGTTGAAAAGATCAAACAGTACTGGTTAGAGTCCTGAACTTCTAGTAACTTTAAATAACATCATGCTTGCAATGTGAGAGGGACACTTATATACAAGTATATAAAGTGTTATTGGTGCGTCCACCGTACCTCTATTACATTGTTCACATATCGTTATGGTTGCCACTATCGGTTCTTACACATAATAAGTCTTACCGTGGTTCCCGTGCACTGAACTTCGTAATTATGTATGCATCCATAATTACGTAATTCCTTGCATAGTCACGTAGTGCATCTTATAATGTGTAGGGGAAGAAAATAATGAACGAACTTGTGATGATTGTGACTAGACCACCATAGGGTCCTTTTAATTAAATCAATAATGATTTAAATAGACTACCAAGGAGTCGGTTCAGCTATATCACCACGTGTTGTTCTTAACCAGATTCTGAATCAATCTCTCTGACAAGACCACTCAAGGGGTGTCTTTGAAAGATGGAATGGTACTATATAATCCAAGGGTCTTAACGATTACGTTGAAGCCCATTAAGGATTTAAGGTAGTACCTTTTTGAATATCCTACCACGAATCCCTCATATGAAGATATGAAAGATTCTACGAGGATTTGGATAATGAATATCCAGAGTATACAAAAACACAAAATGCATAAAAGAAAACACAAGATGCATAAACACATAGTCACATAACCACAAAATTGTTTACTTAGATCTTTAATTTGTTAATTTGTTTTGTTAACTGCGTAGATGCATTTAAAGCACACTAGGAATCCATTCCGTGGATTTTATTTGGTACTTTAAACATTAGCAAGAATCAAACTATGAAGATAGAAAGATTCTTTTAAAGAGAAAATTCGATTTCGATTATAAGGAATCGAAATGTTCGAATTAAGGTACACAAGGAATCCAATTAAGGATTCTGATTTGAATGAAAATTATCCACAAGGGTCTAATGTGAAGATAAAAAGATCCTATATGGATTTTAGAAGTCGAAGATGTTTTGAAACCTTGCACTGGATGTGCTTAAGTCAAAACATGAAGTAAAACTGCTTATGAAGTTGAGATGCTAGATATGTCAAGGCGACATATGAAGCAGAATTTGAAGGTTAAGTTAATGTATGAGAAAAATGTTTTTGAAAACTATGCATGGGGTTTCTTTTAAAAAATGTGTTTAATGATTTTGAAACTTTATATATAATATTTTTGAAATCATAAAGTAGGTGTATTAGGTAGGTATATTTAAAAAAAAATGTTTTAAAATCATGCGAGATGAATTTTGAAATTATGTATAAGGTTTTTGAAAATATGAATAATGCTTTTTGAAATTATGGAGGTTATTTTTGAAAACATAGACAATGCTTTTGAAATCATGGGGGTTGTTTTTGAAAAGATAGACAATGCATTTGAAATCATGGAGGTTGTTTTTGAAAACATAGGCAATGCTTTTGAAATCATGGGGGTTGTTTTTGAAAACATAGACAATGCATTTGAAATCATGGAGGTTGTTTTTGAAAACATAGGCAATGCTTTTGAAATCATGGGGGTTGTTTTTGAAAACATACACAATGCATTTGAAATCATGGAGGTTGTTTTTGAAAACATAGGCAATGCTTTTGAAATCATGGGGGTTGTTTTTGAAAACATAGACAATGCATTTGAAATCATGGAGGTTGTTTTTGAAAACATAGGCAATGCTTTTGAAATCATGGGGGTTGTTTTTGAAAACATACACAATGCCTTTGAAATCATGGAGGTTGTTTTTGAAAACATAGGCAATGTTTTTGAAATACTTATACTATGTATATTGTTACGAGACCAGATTAAAATGATATGGGTACGAGATTGAATATACCCTCAGCCATCTAACCAAGGATTCAAAGGCACAGACGTGCAAAAAGCACGATTACTCATAATTTCCCTTTATTTCTTGTACTTCGTCTCCTAGAACGAAACGAGTACTTTAAATTTTTCGAGGAAATCATGAGCGATCATTTGAAAGGGAGAATCACAGGAGTAGTTTGTAAGGGACATAGTTCCTTAATGTAGGTATTATAGGGAAATGCCATACACATATGTAACTACACTTGTATATCAGAATTTGAACAACAATTTATTTATAAACAAAATTGATTGTTCCACATTACAAGAAAAACAGAGAAAACAAAAGCATAAGATTAAAACAGCAATATCTTATACTCAGCCATATGCTTATCCGTGCGTCAGACTTGCATTGACAATCCCTGATTACTTGTTCCTGAAATAGCTAGTCTCACCGTAGTTGTACCAAGTACCAGACGGTAAACGAGCTTGAGCAGGGTTGACTTGGGGTTGGTTTGGACCACCTTGGATT
This sequence comes from Helianthus tuberosus, assembly GCA_030545235.1. Lineage (NCBI taxonomy): Eukaryota > Viridiplantae > Streptophyta > Magnoliopsida > Asterales > Asteraceae > Helianthus > Helianthus tuberosus. The sequence continues at coordinate 81,819,074 of CM060416.1, read as the reverse complement.
GGGTTGAAAAGACAAGCATTTTCCAGGTGACCGAGTCGTCCACATGAAGCACACAGACGACACTGCAGGTACGCTTTGTGAGGTACATAACACTTGTTGCACATCAGTGCAGTACGGTCATAAGGTTTCTTGGCAGGAGGTTGAGCAGCAGCAAGGCTTATAGCAGCTTTGTTTTGGATAGCAAAGCGGCATATGTTAACCAAATGTCCCCACCATCCACAGTAGGTACATTTGAAGCAGGGTATGAGGTTTGAATGATGACGGTTGCATCGTTTGCACCATGGGGCAGCTCCTAAGTACAGCTTCCTAGCTGGTAGCCTTGCCACTTGGCTAGGTCCCGCTTGATTAGGCGTAACTGTTGTGGGTTTCCTTGAAGCCTTACGCTTCCTTGATGTTGGTGCAGGCTTGACTTCTGCTTCCTTCGGTGACTCTTGAGTGGCTTCATTGTTGAGACGAGACATGGCAAGGCCTAAATCCACAGTCTTCAGAATCACTTCGCCTATTTGCTGGGCAAATTTGGCTGTTTGCTCGGACATTTGACCGTTGCTGAGAGGAAGAGACATTCTAGAAGAAAACGAAAGACATAGGAAGAAACAAGTGAAAGGTTATCGGATAATCAAAACAGAATGGCAACGCATAAAAATTGCGATCATTTGTTTGTTTCCTAAGGCAAACAAATGAGACGGTGACAAATCAAAGTAAACGGGTCATATTAATGTATCACTGAAGACATGCTCGCCTATAAGTGAACACTCACCCCAAGAATTCCCCGGTAAGAGTGACTGGTCCGATACTGTGGATTTGTACGAACACTCTAGCCTTAGACAGAAAACTCAGAGTACAGGCATTCACTCTTCCAGTTTGCACGTGTTCACATTAAAAGACCCAAACTTTGACGAGATTTTGAAAACTTTGAAGGTTCAAAACCTTACAATAAATCATCCTAGAACAGATGATTGATTTTCAAAGCGGTTTTGAAATTTGTGTTCTTGTTGTGGTTGTCGCCTAAGGATAGGTGACGGTATTGTTTTATGAGTAAACGCAAGTAAACTCGCGTTAGGGTCCTAGGAAGGTTATAGACTAGGTCAAAGCATTACTAATAACCTAATTCCCTATAACCATGGGCTCTGATACCAACTTTTCTGTCACACCCCGACCACGTGAAACAACAAAACGTGGCGGAATCGTCGGGGAGTTTTGTAACAGAATCATTGTTTCATAACACATGGAAAATTGAAATATTGTTTTATTGATTAAAAGAGTTACAATGACTTAACAAACAAAGAAGTATAACAAAATTAACTAGTCTTTCATCTTTTATTGTCACTAAGGCCCAAGTCCGCCTAAGTGTATCTTGATCAATCCTATGCATCATTTCCTGAAACACATGTGAAAATAGGTACGTCAGCATAAAAATGCCGGCGAGTACATAGGTTTTGTGAAAATAGGATTCATGACTTATAAGTTTAGAAAAAGGTTGTTTAACAAAACTCAGTCATGATCCTTGTAAAATGTTTTGTTTTATAAATCATTTGAAAAACGATGATAAAGTAGATGATATGTAAAAGAATAATGTAAGATTAAATGAATAACCAAGTAAAATGAGTTTATATAAGATAAGTTGTTTGTAAAACAATGTCTTGTGAAAAATATGTTATTTGTATAAAAATGTTATATGTCTAAACTGAAATGATTTAAATAACGCTACGAAATGTAATATCATACAAGCACTTATATATAGGAAGTATCAGCGGCGTATCCACCATGCTTGTATCATATTACACACGCCTCGTTACTTAAATCACTTTACCCAAACAAACCACCAATGTAAATTGCCCATGTCTAAACCATTTGCCAAATGTCTTTGTGTAAACCATGTCAAAATGTTTATGTCAAAATGTAGTTCGTGAAATATGTATATCAATATCAAATGTCTATGTCAAATGTCAATTATGAAATGTGTAAACAAAATGTCATGTATAGCAAGTGAAATATATATAAATATATCCACTGAGCCATAGGTATAAATGCACAAAACAATGTATTGAAGTAAAACGTGGTTTAAATCAACGTTATGTTTTGTGGAAATGCATGCTATACTGAATACAAACATATATGCGGTAATGTAAAAATGCATACATTCAAGCCTTGTGACTGTGGTGATAAACCCTTAAACAAATGAAAGGACTATCTGTCTTATGTTTTAATCGAATTCGGTCATTCCATCCATCCAAACAAACCTAGGACTTTAGGAACGGGAGTTGTCAATTCCTATGGTACCATTACCTACTAACGAGCGGCGTAGCTAATGTTAATGAATGTATATGGTCCCATTTAAACAAACCAAATGTCATATCAAAATGTAAGCATGTGATGAAATGAAAATGTACCTAGTATGCTAAGTAAACATACAAGGTAGAGATGTAAAATAATGTGTCCATATGTTACTGGAACATATGCAACAGAGATGCAATGTAAAGCAAATGTACTAAGTATGATGAACATACATAGCATGAAAAGGTAATGTAAAACAATGCACTAGGTATGCACTAAAGAGACATACATAGCGTGAAATGTAATGAAAACAATGTACTACGTATGCGCTAAATGAACATACATAGCATAAAATTTCATGTAAAACGATGTACTAAGTATGCTACAAAGGACATACATAGCAAAAACACAATGAAATCATGTACTAATAATGTACTAATGAACATAGCAAGTATATGATATGAAAACATGGAAAACATGAAACTAACAAGTAGGCACATGTGTTTCACCCCAAAATGTTTGGAAAACAGTAAAAGAGGGGTCTATGTACTCACTTGAGGGTGCTTAGAAGTCTTGAACAACAACCAAGCAAAGCTAGAGGGATCACAGAATCAAACGGCACCCTATATAGATAACTACATAAATAACCGGACCTAAATCGGGAGATTGGGTAGTATGAGGTTTCATAAACCAAATGAGTATTGGTACTCATATGATATGGTTTAACAAAGCCTATATACTAAAATGAAACCTAGCCTAAGTGCTTTTGACCCATTACGACCCGTCTAGGTAGCTTATGCTACTTTAACGCGTCGTCCGCGTAAAACGCGTTTGGAACGCCTAACTAGCCCTATGACAAGTAAGATATGCCTTAACATGTTTAATATTGTTACTAAATCAGTTTAGATGTCAAAAGTTACGTTACATAGGCTTAAAATGAATTTATGCGTAAAAAGGGCATTTTGGTCATTTTCCTAAGGCATATAAATTACCTATCATACAACTAAGTAAACGTTGTGACCATAAGGTATAACCTCGGAAGGTTATTCCCTATACAACTATGGTCACCTAATATGTTTGGTCGGATCCTAATGATCGACCAAACGGGTCGGGTTCGAAAGTATACGACCCTAGACAAGCACAAATCTAAAAGTGACGAGCTAAACATGCTAGAACATGTTTAGTCAAGTTAGAAAACAGGTTTTGTAGGTCCGTTTTCTGGACCGAAACCATGATTATCATGATTATGTTCATAGACGGGAAGATCATAGACGGATAAACGACTAACCTGTATTGATTTGATAACATAACAAAGCAAGCCGGCCCGATTAACAAGATAATCGAACCTTTACCAGAGCCGTTTGGTTCCGGGGAGAGATCAAGTGGTGATCTCTCCCTGGTGAGGTCTCAAACCTCCTACAATCTACCAGTGTTTGAAATGGCAAAGGGTTGCTATTTATAGCTACACCCCTTTGTCTTTCAAACACACACGGTCAACCGAATAACCCTCTCGTTTGACCACTTCAAACGAGCGGGTCTATACACGTTCGTTAGACCGTTTCACTAACTATTACAAATTCAGCATAAAATAAATCTAATCTATTCGACAAGCATCGGACACAAAACTGCATCAACAATTTCCCCCTTGTCCGTTGCTGTCGAATGCTGAAAATGCAACTGCAATCGATCTTCAGTCAAGTATTCATCTTCTCTGTGTTAACAAATTCCCCCTTGACCGATGATCCAGGTAAGTAGTATCTTGACGCTTCTTGTATAATAGTTCCCCCTCAAAGTACGCGTATCCGTGTTGGGCGTTGTGCAATTTCCTCAAAAGGCTCAATTGACCGATCTTCCGCTGATCTTCCAATACTCCAACCGGCATTTGATAAGGGTTCCATTCTTTTAAAAACTGCATCAAGTCTTGATCTTCAAGCATACTACAATGATAGAGGTTTCTGGTGAACTGTCTTCTGTAAACCGTCTTTGTGTCACTAGAAAATTACAAACTCTACCACCTGTGATTGCGTTTAGAAATTTACCGAAGAAATTCAACATACGAAAATTTTATTCCCCCATTTCTTTGGTAAGATCTCTAAACCTTAACAGATTCCCTTCCACTTTAAAGGAACTGTCATTAACTTTCAAATGTTCACCAGTTCCCTTCACTTAGCGGAACTGTCGTCAATCTTTACTGAACAAATTCTCTCCACTGAGTAGAATCTTTCAAATGTTCTCGGTTTTTCGAAAAATCACGAAAACGGCTTTCTTCTTTGCATATTCTAGTTGAATAAGAACGTCCCCTAATACCCCGTAGGATCCGACTTGTATCCCCCCAAGGTTCTGCTAACACCTAATCTGAAAACTTTCATCATAGGCATATACTCTTCGACCTTTTGGATTCGTTAGGACCGGTATTGACATTCTAGGTTCATACGTTCGTTTTCAAATGCGAAAATATGACAATAAACAAAATGCTTTCGAACATCTTCGAATAACCGATAACAAACATAAATACTGACGTGCGGAAGTGAACATACCATTTTGGTTTTTGGTTTTTGGCCCATTGTAGTCGCGTCACCAAATTTGACGTTTGCGTCGGTAACCGTGACTACCCCACAATTTTTCAACAATCAAGTTTTCATCATCTCTTGTTTTTCATCATGCCGCAACATCCCGCGCGCTCCCAAACCCGTTCAAATTCGACGTTGAAATTTAGAAGCACCGTTTAACTCAACTTCGCGAACACCCGACCCCCACTTTGCAAACCATGTAAAATCCTTGGCCCAAATAATACATCCTTTAGCAATAAACCATCTGTTTATACTTGGATGTCGAGTCCAATATAGAAGCCCAGCAAAGAAAATAATTTCACAATATTAGTGGCCCAAGACTTATAATCTGCTATTTAAATTAAAACAACATTCGGCCCATTATATGTCTTTCACGGCCCACTTATAGTCAGCCAGTCAATCCCTAATTTTTTAATTTAAGGGATTCAAACAAGCAGCTAACAACATTTTCATCTTCTCTGCGATACAACCTCAGCCGACAACTCATATTCACAGCAACTATCAATCCAAAACCCTCATCTGCGATAAACTTGCTGAAACCCCCCCAAAAAAAAAAATCGCACATCTGTCTCATTTCTTTCTTTCGATTCACAGCCTAAACATTCAAATCACATAAAAAATCTGAGCAAATCGAAGCTGATGTAAGAAGATCTGAACAGATCAGAGCGGAACTGAACTTCGATTAACAATATTCAGCCGATTCTTTGTCTTCGATACCCAGCAACAGCAACCATTTATCGAATCAGGTTGATGTATGTCGACGAAACCAGCATCATTTCGTTTTTTTTTTTTTTTTTTTTTTTAAATGTGAATGACGAAACTCAGATGCAATGTTGTTGGTGAAACAGATGTGTTATGAGATCGACGAAACAGAAGTTAAATGTTTGCGACGAAACAGATCTTTGAATGAGTTTGACGAAACAGATTTGTTGTTTCGTCGTGGGTGGGGGTGTTTCGTCATAGATTCAGTTTCGTCATTGAGTCGGTGTATTCAGTTTCGTCATAGATTCAGTTTCGTCATTGAGTCGGTGTATTCAGTTTCGTCATAGATTCAGATTTGTTGTTTCGTCGTGGGTGTGGGCGTTTCGTCGGAAACCCTAAAATCTTTAACAGCCGCCAACATTTCTTCAAGAACACAGCCTCTGTTCTTATGCAGATCTTGACGAAAATCTTAAAAAACTTGATATTTTATGATGAAAACTTGTTGATTTTGGTGTAAAACATAAAAACTAACCCACTGGTGTGTTCCGTTTCAGCACAGACCCGCATATACGGTCCAGATCTGGGTTTTCTTCATGTTTCCCCATTTTTTACATCTTGAAGAAAAAGCACGAAAATCATAGATCTAGAGCACATGTGACTTAGTAAACGGTTAGATTTACTAAATCGGGCACCATGGCTCTGATACCAATTGTAGGACCGTTTTCGGGACCGAAACCGTGATTATCATGATTATGTTCATAGACGGGAAGATCATAGACGGATAAACGACTAACCTGTATTGATTTGATAACATAACAAAGCAAGCCGGCCCGATTAACAAGATAATCGAACCTTTACCAGAGCCGTTTGGTTCCGGGGAGAGATCAAGTGGTGATCTCTCCCTGGTGAGGTCTCAAACCTCCTACAATCTACCAGTGTTTGAAATGGCAAAGGGTTGCTATTTATAGCTACACCCCTTTGTCTTTCAAACACACACGGTCAACCGAATAACCCTCTCGTTTGACCACTTCAAACGAGCGGGTCTATACACGTTCGTTAGACCGTTTCACTAACTATTACAAATTCAGCATAAAATAAATCTAATCTATTCGACAAGCATCGGACACAAAACTGCATCAACAATTTCCCCCTTGTCCGTTGCTGTCGAATGCTGAAAATGCAACTGCAATCGATCTTCAGTCAAGTATTCATCTTCTCTGTGTTAACAAATTCCCCCTTGACCGATGATCCAGGTAAGTAGTATCTTGACGCTTCTTGTATAATAGTTCCCCCTCAAAGTACGCGTATCCGTGTTGGGCGTTGTGCAATTTCCTCAAAAGGCTCAATTGACCGATCTTCCGCTGATCTTCCAATACTCCAACCGGCATTTGATAAGGGTTCCATTCTTTTAAAAACTGCATCAAGTCTTGATCTTCAAGCATACTACAATGATAGAGGTTTCTGGTGAACTGTCTTCTGTAAACCGTCTTTGTGTCACTAGAAAATTACAAACTCTACCACCTGTGATTGCGTTTAGAAATTTACCGAAGAAATTCAACATACGAAAATTTTATTCCCCCATTTCTTTGGTAAGATCTCTAAACCTTAACAGATTCCCTTCCACTTTAAAGGAACTGTCATTAACTTTCAAATGTTCACCAGTTCCCTTCACTTAGCGGAACTGTCGTCAATCTTTACTGAACAAATTCTCTCCACTGAGTAGAATCTTTCAAATGTTCTCGGTTTTTCGAAAAATCACGAAAACGGCTTTCTTCTTTGCATATTCTAGTTGAATAAGAACGTCCCCTAATACCCTGTAGGATCCGACTTGTATCCCCCCAAGGTTCTGCTAACACCTAATCTGAAAACTTTCATCATAGGCATATACTCTTCGACCTTTTGGATTCGTTAGGACCGGTATTGACATTCTAGGTTCATACGTTCGTTTTCAAATGCGAAAATATGACAATAAACAAAATGCTTTCGAACATCTTCGAATAACCGATAACAAACATAAATACTGACGTGCGGAAGTGAACATACCATTTTGGTTTTTGGTTTTTGGCCCATTGTAGTCGCGTCACCAAATTTGACGTTTGCGTCGGTAACCGTGACTACCCCACAATTTTTCAACAATCAAGTTTTCATCATCTCTTGTTTTTCATCATGCCGCAACATCCCGCGCGCTCCCAAACCCGTTCAAATTCGACGTTGAAATTTAGAAGCACCGTTTAACTCAACTTCGCGAACACCCGACCCCCACTTTGCAAACCATGTAAAATCCTTGGCCCAAATAATACATCCTTTAGCAATAAACCATCTGTTTATACTTGGATGTCGAGTCCAATATAGAAGCCCAGCAAAGAAAATAATTTCACAATATTAGTGGCCCAAGACTTATAATCTGCTATTTAAATTAAAACAACATTCGGCCCATTATATGTCTTTCACGGCCCACTTATAGTCAGCCAGTCAATCCCTAATTTTTTAATTTAAGGGATTCAAACAAGCAGCTAACAACATTTTCATCTTCTCTGCGATACAACCTCAGCCGACAACTCATATTCACAGCAACTATCAATCCAAAACCCTTATCTGCGATAAACTTGCTGAAACCCCCCAAAAAAAAAAATCGCACATCTGTCTCATTTCTTTCTTTCGATTCACAGCCTAAACATTCAAATCACATAAAAAATCTGAGCAAATCGAAGCTGATGTAAGAAGATCTGAACAGATCAGAGCGGAACTGAACTTCGATTAACAATATTCAGCCGATTCTTTGTCTTCGATACCCAGCAACAGCAACCATTTATCGAATCAGGTTGATGTATGTCGACGAAACCAGCATCATTTCGTTTTTTTTTTTTTTTTTTTTTAAATGTGAATGACGAAACTCAGATGCAATGTTGTTGGCGAAACAGATGTGTTATGAGATCGACGAAACAGAAGTTAAATGTTTGCGACGAAACAGATCTTTGAATGAGTTTGACGAAACAGATTTGTTGTTTCGTCGTGGGTGGGGGTGTTTCGTCATAGATTCAGTTTCGTCATTGAGTCGGTGTATTCAGTTTCGTCATAGATTCAGTTTCGTCATTGAGTCGGTGTATTCAGTTTCGTCATAGATTCAGATTTGTTGTTTCGTCGTGGGTGTGGGCGTTTCGTCGGAAACCCTAAAATCTTTAACAGCCGCCAACATTTCTTCAAGAACACAGCCTCTGTTCTTATGCAGATCTTGACGAAAATCTTAAAAAACTTGATATTTTATGATGAAAACTTGTTGATTTTGGTGTAAAACATAAAAACTAACCCACTGGTGTGTTCCGTTTCAGCACAGACCCGCATATACGGTCCAGATCTGGGTTTTCTTCATGTTTCCCCATTTTTTACATCTTGAACAAAAAGCACGAAAATCATAGATCTAGAGCACATGTGACTTAGTAAACGGTTAGATTTACTAAATCGGGCACCATGGCTCTGATACCAATTGTAGGTCCGTTTTCTGGACCGAAACCGTGATTATCATGATTATGTTCATAGACGGGAAGATCATAGACGGATAAACGACTAACCTGTATTGATTTGATAACATAACAAAGCAAGCCGGCCCGATTAACAAGATAATCGAACCTTTACCAGAGCCGTTTGGTTCCGGGGAGAGATCAAGTGGTGATCTCTCCCTGGTGAGGTCTCAAACCTCCTACAATCTACCAGTGTTTGAAATGGCAAAGGGTTGCTATTTATAGCTACACCCCTTTGTCTTTCAAACACACACGGTCAACCGAATAACCCTCTCGTTTGACCACTTCAAACGAGCGGGTCTATACACGTTCGTTAGACCGTTTCACTAACTATTACAAATTCAGCATAAAATAAATCTAATCTATTCGACAAGCATCGGACACAAAACTGCATCAACAGGTTTTGATATCAAAACAATCGGTTTTGATACCCTAGAGTAGTTTGGTTACAAAACACGCAAGAATACGCATTTTGTCCGAAACTACGACTCGTCACTGAGCCTAGATAACGTGGTAATCAGTAGGTATAGTTGCTAGGGACTATAACCATCGTGATTACGCTCACGTTATGAAGTTCGAACGAACTTCGCATTGACCATAAACTGGTCAATGCAGAAAGTCAAACACAGTTTGACTTTAATGCTAAAACGAATGAAAAGAACGAAGGAATACTTACAGAAGGTCCCCGCAAGTATTTGACCCGATTCACTCTCAGGTAGGAAGCATATATACTTCCACTTAGAGAGCTTGAATCAGATTCAAATGTGTGGGTTTGAATGTGCAACATGGGGGGGTATTTATAGTTTTCGTAGAACCGTTAGGATCGTTTCTTGAAAACCGTGCCTTAATCTCAGCAATACAACACATACCCACTGATTTATAAACCCATGGGAGTCCATAGTTTCGAAAATACCATCTACAAGAGTGCATAGCAGCTGCAACAGGCTGGAAATGGCTGGAAACCAATTTCTGCTGTCTGGCACATGCTTACGGACCGTAAGACTCAGAACCTTACAGTCCGTAAGGACCTTGCGGGTCTGAAAGTTTGAAAAATGGCAGAACAGGCCCCTGCGACTCCGAACTTGGTTTTTTTATGCGTTTTGACACGTTTAAGCCCCGTTAACCTCACTTAAAGGCTCAAATATGAAGTTAAAGTATAGGGAACTTAAAATATGCTCAAAAATATGTCGGATGTCGGTTCGTTTGGTCGTACGGTTGCGTTGTTTGGTTAATTACGACGGAAGTCGTAACGGATGCAAAAACGATCCAAATTAAGCGACGAATGGATTTTTGGCATACTAAACACTAAAATAAAATATTTTAATGCTTACATAAATTTTTGGATGTCCGGATGTATTCAGAACGTAAGTTATGCGCAAAAATGCAAACTTATGCACTTTTTGACGCTTTTAGTCCCTGAATGAGCATAAAGTTTATTTTAGCACACCGAACCCCTCAAAGCCTATTTCTAAGCTATGTTTAACTTATGGCCATGTTCCGGAATGTCCGTTACAGTACGAATCGACATACTTTCGCAGTTTGTCGAATTTAGTCCCTGTAAGCGAATAAACTTGATTTCGGCACACCAAACCTTCCAAAACTTATTTCTAAGTTATGTATAGGTTATTTAAGGTATGTTAAGCCTATGTCACTATTCCAGAGTGTTTGTTGCATTAAACTGGTTATATTTACGCATCAGTGCGCGTATAACCTTCCAGAAAGCGATTTAAAGCCCGAAATCGAACAAAAATTGATATGTGCAAACGATACACATATTTATACAAATCCCAAGTATGAAATACAATATTTAATTGGTTTGGTATTTGTTTGATGGTTGAAGTGACACAGGTGTCACACAGGGTGCCACCCGATCGGACTACCATCCGATCGAGTGACAAACTGCTGTGAACTTGTTCTTACTAAAAGTGTCCAACCAATCGGTTTGTCGTCCGATCGAACGGTCGTTCGATCGACTGACCTGAAAGGTAGAGATACTTCTCTATTTTCTAAATGCTACAACGAAAACTTCAAAAGACAAGCCATCATACAGAAACACATCTTTCCCAAGCAAAGTAACAATCCACTCGAAAGGTCACCTGATCGGACGACCATCCGAGCGGATTGTCACCCGATCGGATTGCCATCCGATCAGATTGCTGTTCGACCCACTGACACTTTGTTCCGTTTTACGCGTCGCTTATCGTTATGCTATCGTTCTGATCAGGCTAACCTTACTCTCTAGCGCTCCCTTCAATCCATCAATCGCTGTGAGTATACTCGATCCCTTTTTGCCTTACGCACTTTTGGGTGTTACATATGTTACTTATACAAAATCACATCGAACACACTATGCTATACTTTAACGCTAACCGTTACCGCATGTTATACGTGACTTAATGAATGTTTGTTTGTTATGTTTACACATGGAATGTTGTCTACCTGCCTTAGCAACGGTAGTACTATTAGTTTGGACTCAGCACCTATTCACTCAGGGGTTGTTAAGGACAATTAGTTACATGGCTCACAGTGGTGAGTGTGTATCGTGAACTGCCTTGGGCAGTCAACCCGCAGTCATTGGTATCGATAGGTTCATGTCGATAACTAACATGCCTCATTTTACACTGTGTACGTGCTGGTTATGCGTAACGATTTCGAACTCTATAATATCTATTAACTTGTATGCTCACCTTTACACTATGTGTATTGACTTTTACTTTAACGTATGTGACAGGTGCTTAGGATGCTTATTTGTGTAACTTGCTGTGAAATCGAGGCTAGCAAAGGCCTAGAACAATAAACAGTTGTCTGTAATAAAAATCTAAGTTGTTGGAACAGAACAATTTGACTAGATCTTGTCTGTAATAATTATGTTATCTTTTATGACATGGTATGGGACATGTTGCTTTAAATAATTGGTAATTATAGTTGTTATGGAAACTTCTGGACAATCTGTTTCGCTCAATGCCATGCCCCGATGTTTCCGCCATCGGTTGGGGTGTGACAAGACCTTTGTCAGAAATTGTCAGAAAAGGATGATGAAAGCTTAAAACAAGACTACATTGAGCACATCATGGCATACAAGAAATATAAGGCAGAAAAGTATCAGTACAAGGAATGGACCATAAGTGAGCTCAAAGAGGAGATAGCAAGAATCCAAAAGATGCTTGATGATAAAATAAAGCAAACTCCTCCAGATTGGTCCAATTATAAAAAAATGTACCTAAAAGGGCCTTGAAGCTGAAAAGAATGAAAGAAGAGCTTATAGCTGCAAACTATGGCTCAAGGAATCAGGTTACAAGGTGGTCAGAGGTGAAAGTATTAGATACCTAAAAAAGGTTGGAAGAATTAAGAAAGAAAGATCCCACAGCTCCTAAAAAGCCAGATTATCCAGAAGCAGTGGTTCCAACCAAACAGGCCTTGCCAATCAAAAGATCCACTGCTCCACCTGCTGCTATCCTTTATCAAAGAAGGAAGCAAAAGCAGATGGATGAAGAAGCAAAAGAAGACAAGGCTCAAGAAGAATATATTATGAAGATGGTTCTTCAGACAATGATGGCAGAAAATCCAGACTTAGCTAAATCTCAAGACCCTGCCAAAGTTGTCATAACCAGGCCTCCATCACCAAACTCATCAAAAATAAAAACTCTCCTAAGAAACCCATTGGACTCAAAAATACTAAAGTGGAAGTCTGATCAAAAGACCCACGTATTGACTCTACTCAAGTCCAGTGGTGAAGTGAAGCATATCTCAAGGGAAAATGCACTTGGCCTGAGTGTAGAAGATTTACAAGATCTCCTTGAGCTTCCACTGTGCAGAGATGAAGATGATGAGGATTCCATGAACTTTGAATTACAATTCAAAGGGCAAGTTAGGGAATTCTTGATGAGGCAATAAAGATCCAGAATAATGGAGTGTTTTGGCATCATCTGTTCCGGGGGGAGATTGGTTAGATTGAACCCTACAAAGGAACGGTTGATAAAGCCAAAACTGGTTCAGAGCAGTGGATCTATAATAAGCAGTTGTTTGTAACAGATCTTTCCCCTTGACAGTGGCCCTAATATCTGATGACCCAAAGCACTGCTCATTACATCTGTTGCTGATCTAAAGACTGTTGAAAATAAAGCACTGATGCTCAATCTATTGATATGTCTCAAGTACTGCTGAAGACCAAAGTGCTGCTGGAGCTATAACAGTGGAATGAAGAATCAGTAGTTTAGTTGTACATTATATTTGTTATCAGTAGTTTGTATCAGTGGTTGTAATAGTCAGTGGTTGTAGGTTGTTAGGAGGTTAGATGTCACTTTCATGGTGATGTAAGCCGAAGATGCTCAGTGGTTGTTCTGTACTATAAATAGAACAGTATTCTGTACTGTTCTATTAGCTCTCTTTCACCAAGTCATTCTGTACGAACAATCAAGTGAGCTCAGGCTGAGGGGGAGATCTGTGCATGCATTCATTTAGTTTGTTTATTGTAATCAAATACAATCATTCAATTAAATGATGAACATGTTTGCTGAAACTTATCTTCCATTGATTGTGTGTTAAAAGTTTATTTCATTTATTCCACTGCAATTCATCTCTATTTCATCTTTATTCTTATTAAACAAACACAATCTAGCAAACTCAGATCCTAACAGTTTATGAATTCAGAATAATAGATGGATATATATGACTGTATTTGGAAGATGTTTGGCCTTCTATATCAGATGTTTGGACTTAACCAGATGTTTGACCTTAAACAGATGTTTGGCCATAAACAGATGTTTGGCCTTAAACAGATGTTTTGGTCAACATCTGTTTGAATTTTTGTCAAAATTTCTTTTAGTATTCAACAGAAATTTGAATAACTCAACATCTGTTTAAGTCGTTTCGTTTTCTTTAATTCTATGTAATTTTATAAAGAAGTACAAGAACAAACATTTTTACAAAATCCCAAATCACCCGATCATGTAAATGCATTGAAGTAAAAGTGGAAATGATGTTATTCATGTGGTCCTGTTGCGCTTTTGTTTGACGTCTAATATGGGTTCATGATCTAATCCGATGAAGTGTAGACATTGTTGTTGAATCCAATGAGATGCTTGATGTAATGAGATCGTATTAATAACAAATAATAATTAATATAACTAAGTTTCCCGAGTCCGGGAAGCAATCCCGAGTAATAACCTAGTATATATATATATAGGGAGCCGCTAGAATGAGAACCACCACGAGTTATGAGAACCGCGAGAACCACGTGCCACGGAGGGGCGTTGACCACGATTTTTTTTACAACTAGATCCGTATATTTTAACAACATTCGTAAAAAAAAATTTCAAACGGCGCGCCCGAGGGGGTAGTTTTTTACACCCAAAGTTTGGTGTTTTTATTATTTTTTTGTTTTTTCTTTTTTTTTACAAACTTTGGGTGTAAAAAACTACCCCCTCGGGCGCGCCGTTTGAATTTTTTTTTTTTACGAATGTTGTTAAAATATACGGATCTAGTTGTAAAAAAAATTCGTGGTCAACGCCCCTCCGTGGCACGTGGTTCTCGCGGTTCTCATAACTCGTGGTGGTTCTCATTCTAGCGGTCCCCTATATATATATATATATATATAACACATAATATACACATAACACATAATTTTTGTGACCACTAAATATATATATTTTCCTAAAAATATACATACTTATAATTGTTTTTATTCTTGAAGAAAACTTTATTTTCTTAACTTGTAATTTGGTATAAAAATTAGGGAAACCTTTGGTAAATATTTTTGAATAATTTTTGTAGAAAAAGTTTCACCAAATCTTATATTTTTCTAAGTGTCAAAATTTTATAAAAATTTTGACATAGTTTCCCCTAAAAATGGAGGTTTCCCATGTTTTTAAAACATGTGTTTATTTTCTTTTAAATCACCAAATTCAAGTTACAACAATCTAACAAGTAAAAACTACTAAAATCATCATATTTATTCATGTGATGAACTTTAATATTTATAAAAATGTGTAGTCTTTTAAATCCATACCTTAAACACTTAGATTTTCTCAAATCAAAGCTTCTTGTTAGACTTTTATAAACTTTAATGAAACTTTATTTCACAAAATTAACCATCCATATGTTTAGTGGTTTCAAGATCATGAAAAACCTATTTTAAAACCATTTTCAAGTTTACTTTGAAGATCATCAAGTTTCTCCATAGATCTTTCAAGATCCATGCTTAAACTTGTTAGATCTAAGCTTCTAATAAGCTTACACATGATGGATCTAACTAAAAACACAAGATCAACAACAACAACTTCATGACATACATCAACCAACACTAAAATCACTGGTTTTTCTTTAGATTATGTTAGATTTTCATGTCTTCATCTTTTAAAGTTTAGATTTTTGGATGGTGTAACTTGTACATAACGCTAACATGAAGTAAAAGTGAGTTTATGAAGCTTACCACTAGCTCTTGTGGCTAGAGATGTGGCAAGAACAAGATAAAGAAGAAGATTGATGAAGAAATGATGGTTAAAAGCTCCCTAGAAAGGTCCTTCCTCTTCTAATGCTTAACACCTTCTTAGTTAGCCTCCATACACCTTTGAGTAGCCTTAGATCTTCTTGAATGATGAAGAAAAATGAGGGTGTAGTGGGATGTGGGTGTGGCTAAGAGCACAAGGGAGGGAGAGGTGAAGAGATGAAGTTTTGAATGTTTAGGGTGAAATGATAATGTTCATCTTCTAGTGGTTAGTTCTTATAACTTTCCAACATATCATTAACCATAGGGTTTTATGTTGGGGATCTTTGACTAACCAAGTAATGGGTCAAATGGTGGTGAGGTAGTGTGACACTCTAGGTTTTCCCGAGCAAATATCTTGTAATTACATTGTGTGTATATATGTTATTAAATGAAAGTTGTGTTTTATCTTCTTGTTCTATGTGAGTGTGTATATGTAGTATATATATATATATGTTTGTAGTGGGCCGAGACCGTGAACCCGACTCGAGACCACTCGGTCTCGAGTGAACGACTGGGCCGGTTGGGCCGTGCACCCCTAAAGCCCATTCGAACCCATTAGGGTGCACTAACTTGGATTGAGTATAAAACCTCATTAACCACCATTTGCACCAAACTTTCTCCCACACTCACCCACACACTCTCCTACATTCCTTCAATCACTAAAACCCTAAAGCTCCACCAACACTCTCATCCTTCTTCTCGGAACAACCGTCGGCTAAGGAAGGAGCTCTCGGATCTCAGTGAATCCCTACACACCTCCACGCTTTGGAACCAGTTAGTGTTTTAAATATGTGTTAGAAATTTATGTGTGCTTAATGAATAAGATGCATGGTTAGTTTAGAGGTCTTGTTGTATGATTCTTGTATGTTTAGTGAGTTTGTAATATGATGAATAATGTGTGTGAGCTATTGTATGATAATGTCTTGCTAAGGTGTTTTGAAGGGTAAATGATTAATAGCTTAGGATGATCTTGTTATCCGATTCATGTTAGATATTTTAGGACAAATGTGTGTTTGATAGATGATGCAAGATTTACTTGATCTTTGATCATAATATTCCATGCTTGAATGATCTCATGAAGAACATTATGAATATGTGTTAAATGTGGTATGAACATATGATGAACAATGTTGAATGTGAGATAAACATTTGAATATGTGATGTTTGATCCGATTTAATTAGAATTTAGACAAGAAAACATGTTTATGAAATCCTATTGGTTAGTACATAGTTTCATGAAATCACAATTCTATTGGTTAGTACATCAGAGGTTCTAGAAGAACTTCATGTGCACGTATCAGGGGTTGCGAGTCGAGACCCCCGGTTGCGACTCGAGACCAACACGTGACAACTCGAGACTGTAGCGATTACGACTCGAGACCATGTCCAAGCAACTCAAAACAGACTTCAGGGACTCGAGACCATCAAGGTCTCGACTCGAGATCTTCTGATTGCGACTCGAGACTGGACTCGAGATCTCTAAGGTTGCGACTCACACCTACACTACTCGAGACCACTCCGCTACAACCCAAGACCCCCGGTTGCGACTCGAGACCTCTCGGTCTCGACTCGAGACCACCTTGTCTCGAGTGGACTACTGGTCTCCGTTATTGGGCCAAAGCGTATGGACTATACATGCATAATTACCGTTGGACCGGGCTACGTGTTAATTGTTACTGTTTGACTGTGCCATTATTAGAGCAGGCCCAATAACTTTAGGTGAGATGTATGCTATGTGTTAGTTATGTGTAAAGCCTACGTGACTTATCTGTATTCGAGCCTGACCCAAAACTGGTAACCATGTTAGGACGTGGTGACCAGCTTGCTTGACCAAGTAAACTAAACTGCCGAGCAACCCAAGGTGAGTTCACAACTATTAAAGCATGCGTTCCCGGTGGTTTTGGGAAATGGAAACTTAAACAACGCTATCCCCATAGTAAGGGATACAAACTTACTTTTCTTCCCTTGTTACTGGGAACAAACTTACTTACTTCCCTTATTACTGGGAACTCTTGGTTAATTACGGTTTATACGGAATGCAACGAGCAACACTAAACGAAACTCTATCACTTAAGTCCCTACCATTTAATACCGATTAGTCGCCGGGGCCAGGCGAACGGGTTATTAGTTAATAGCGCTATTTAGGTGTAACCAGCCTCACACCGACCCTTGTTACTGGGAACGGGAGTGAACTAATGAACTCTGGCAAACCGTCAATGATGATAGAACATTGACAAAACGGGGCACTACGGAAACGTACGGTTAAGTAAGTATTCGGTATTGGAAAAACAGTTTAGTCGCTTACCTATGGGGTAGCTCCCCATCGCATGTATAAACGGATAAATTAACTGGTGAAACAAGTTTTTGGTAATTAAAACTGGACAACTCGTGGACTCACCAACATTTTTGTTGATACCCTACTGCATGCTTTGCAGGTACCCAGTGACTCAGGAGCTTGCAGCTTGGGAATGTGTAGTGGTCGTCTAGCCCATGTGTTGGGTTCTAAATAATCTTGAACTATGAACTTTGTTTTGAAACTATTTGGTTTATGCTTCCGCTGTTTACTTAAAATGTTATTTGAACCTAAACCTTTAAAACCTCGAACTATAATGTTTACTAACTCATGTGGTTGGTGAACATCTTTACTATTGACCAATGTTTAGTACAATTGGTGGCTGGATCCTGGTCAGTCACGCCTCTAAGCGGTGGTATTCCGCATGTGGATTTTAGGGGTGTGACAGGTAGGGCCACTTTGGGGTCGGCCTAACATAAGGGGGGGGGGTAATGTAAGTTGTTGGAAGTTGAGGGGCTAAGGAGGTAAGTTAGGGGGTTAAGTATGATGTTTAGGGTGTTTAAGTGTTTTTATGGTTTTTAATGTGTTATATGACCATAACTAGTTTTAAAACACTAAAAATATGTTTCTAGTTTATTTTTGGTGTTTTGGGTAGTGTCTGGTTAATCGTTCGGTTGTCTGTTCGTTAAAGTGATAAGTTGTGAAATTTACAAGGTATAAAGTACCTTTTGTGACATGTTTTCATTCCCGTCACTTTACAAGTTATTATGGATGTTTTATACTACTTTCTGCATGCTATTCAAGTGTTTAAATGCTGAATTTTGCTGAAATGTGTAGAATTTTATGATTAAAGTGCGTTTCGGACAGTTTTTAGTGCTTATTTTAGCTTCCGGAAAGTGTTAATGTAAACCCTTGTTCACTCACTTGGGTTTTAATGTATTTTTTTATGTTGGACCTAAGTACTAAATCTATCGTTTAACTGAATACTGAAGCTGTGCTGACACAGCTTGTCTAACCAGTGAGTTTACTAATCGTTTCGACGCAACGCTTAAAGTATTGCATAATGTGATAAATAAAGTGCGAAATATGCATGATTTCAATGTATAGATGCAAGCATATAATGTTGACGTTTAAACACATAAATGCAGATAATTATTAAAATAGTACGGAAATTACCGGTTTTGTGCCAGTTGTCACATTTTTACCTATAAATACTCACCCCAAACCCCCAAATTTTTTACACCTACTTTCTTCAAACACAAATCTTCATCCAAAACCAACCCCAAAACCGAAAATGGTTAACTGGACCGAGGAGGAGGAGCTAGCGCTAGTGATGTCAATCGTTGACGCACAACGAACGCTACGCCGTGAAACCGCCTACTCGACACGAGCGTTTCAGGAATACCAACAACATGTTGGAAATGCGCGTCACAACTTGAACGCGTGTCAACATAAGTGGCGGGAGCTAAAACCGCACCTGGATCAGTTTAAAGTATGCTTCGATCGTGTGCCTGCGGGCGACCTAAGCTACGACGATCGAGTGGAGATCGCCAAAATCGAGTACAGGCACGATGGGAACCCGGAATTTCGTTGGGTTCCCCATTTTAATATTTATCGTACTTTGTATTTTTTTCAGAATTTATTATGAAGTTTTTTTTGTATTTTATTAGGATTTATTAAGTTGTTTTTTTTAATTCTAGGATATATTGAGTTGTTTTTTTAATTTATTAGGATATGTTGTTTTTTTTAATTTTTTAGGAAGTTGTTTTTTAATTTATTAGGATTTTATGTAACTTTTTTTATTTAAATTAAATTAGTGGTTTGTTTTATTTTATAAATGTCAAAATATAAAAAAAAATTCAAAAATTCCACATGTCAACCCAAGCTCTCAACCCACGCCGCTACCACACCCCACTTTTTTTTAGGGTGGCCTGACCTGATGGAGCCCATCTCCGCTACATGTCAACCCAAGCCCCACACGTGTTAGTTTGGGTATCAACCAAATTTTGGTACTGACCATGGTTGTAAAACAAGGTTTCCAAGGCCGAGTACTCCCCGAGTAATCACTACAAGGTAGGCTGCTGAGTCGACTTTCTTCGACTCCGCCTAATTACTCGGAGTCGGTCAAACGCGGTCAACCTCGGCCAGAATTGAATCTAGTAGGTCAACTCAGGCCTAGTTTGACTTAAATAATAATAAAACATTATTTTTATACCTATCATATTAAAGAGCGAATATCATTTTCACATATTTTATTATAAATATTAGTAAATTTATGTTATTTGACATATATTTAATCTCTAAAAAGTAATTTCTTTATAATTTAACATGTCCGAGTACTCCCCGAGTACTCTTCGCTCAGACCGAGTACTCTTAACTCCCTAATCGACCGACTAAGAAGCGTTTAACGACTTTTGCAACACCATGATAGTAACAATATGCGATACACTACCGGTTTAATTTGATACAGGTTTTGTGGTCAAAAGCAAGCATACACATAACCACATGGACAACCTAAAAAAATAGGTTCAACAAACCAATTGTAAATCTCGTCCGATTCAACTCACTCTCACTCATAAACCCCTTCCCCAATCCACCTCCACCTTATCTCCAATGGCGTCCATCTCCGCCGGCACCGGCCACCTCCTCCCCCTCTGCCATCCTCGCCGCTCACAGCTAACCTCTCCACCGTCCGCCGTCCCCATCACGACCACCACCACCACCAGATGCCACAAAATCTCCTCTCAAAACCCTAACCCCAACAAACACTCTAAATCCACACACTCCAAATCTCCGCTATTCTCCGTCAAGAATTTCGCCATCTCCGCTGCAGCCGGCGTCTTGTTTCACGTCGCGTATAAAAATCCGTCACTTATCGGTGGTTCCGGCGGGGGTGGAGGTTCCTCCGGTGGTTCCGGCGGCGGCGGCGGTGGTTCTGGCGGAGGAGGCGGTGGTGGCGGGTGGTGGAGACGGTTGTTATCGCCGGAAGCTAATGCGGATGAGAATCAGTCATCTGAATGGGACTCACATGGATTACCTGCTGATATAGTGGTACAATTGAACAAACTTAGTGGATTTAAAAAGTATAAGGTGTCTGATCTAGTGTTTCTAGATAAAGTTAAGTCAATTACTGTAGGTTCAGATGATTCCTTTTTCGAAATGGTGTCGATTAAATCCGGTGGTGTGTACACCAAAGCTCAGCTTCAAAAGGAGCTTGAAACCCTAGCTACTTGTGGTATGTTCGAAAAGGTCGATCTAGAGGCGAAAACTAACGCGGACGGAACTATAGGGTTAACAGTTTCGTTTACGGAGAGTACGTGGGAGGAGGCGGATCATTTTAAATGTATTAACGTGGGGTTAATGCAGCAGTCGAAAGCGGTTGATGTTGACGAAAACATGACGGAGAAGGAGAAGATGGATTATATGAGGAATCAGGAGCGGGATTATAGGAGGAGGATGGAGCGGGCGAGGCCGTGTATGTTGCCGCGGTCGGTTCACGGTGAGATTTTGCAGATATTGGGGCAGGGAAATGTGAGTGCTAGGATGTTGCAGAATATTCGGGATCGGGTTCAGAAGTGGTATCATGATGAAGGATATGCGTGTGCTCAGGTTGTGAATTTTGGGAATTTGAATACGAATGAGGTTGTTTGTGAGGTGGTGGAAGGGGATATTACGAGGGTCGTGATTCAGTTTCAGG
Source organism: Helianthus tuberosus (assembly GCA_030545235.1). Lineage (NCBI taxonomy): Eukaryota > Viridiplantae > Streptophyta > Magnoliopsida > Asterales > Asteraceae > Helianthus > Helianthus tuberosus. The sequence continues at coordinate 81,797,533 of CM060416.1, read as the reverse complement.
ATAAACTTGGGAATGTTTGTGAAGGGAATACTGCAATTGGAGTAGTGAAGAGAGAGTTGCCTAAACAGGTAGCTCTTACTAGTTACTAGATGACTATAAGTTTGGTTTTTTTGTAGCATCATATGTTTGGTTATTATGATTTTGTTTGTTTTTCAGTTGTTTATATTAGGTGTGCCACTAGTAATCTTGCTAATTTTGAACCTGAATTTAAAAATATGGCCTGTAAACGAACCGGATGAACACAAACAAAGACATGTTCGTGGTTGTTCGATTAAACTTAACCGAACACAAACATATACTGAACAACTGTTTCTGTTCATGTTTGTTCATTAAGAAAATAAGCATGTTCGTGTTCGTTTGTTTAAAACCTAAACGAACAGTTCATGAACATAAACAAACAAACAGAACATAATTTAACTAACACAAAAGCCCAGCTATTCATTAGTTATATGTATATAAGTAGTTAGAAAGTCTCTTTTATGTTTATATTTATATAAATATATAACTCCACATGTTTTACTATTATATAAATCATAAATGAACATAGACGCCCGTTCACGAACATAAATGAACGAACAACACGTGTTTGTGTTTGTTCATTTATTTAACTGAACAAACAATTTTGATCATGTTCGTTTGTCTATTAAATAAACGAACATATAAACGAACTTCCTGCCGAACAAGTTCACGAATAGTTCATGAACGTTCAGTTTGTTTACAGGCCTTATTAAAATCATAGAAAAGCAAAGAATTAGCTTTGGTTTTACTTTATGAGGGTTTAGCACAGTTGAAATTGATCGTTTAAGGCTTGCAGTTTATTACGGTCTTAAGCTGTGTTTTGGTGTTTTCATAAATTACAAATGTGGTACTTGAATATAAAGACAGGCTGTTTTTTATAACATCAGAATGCTGCTTACACAAACAATATAATTGTAGACAGAAAATGCAAGTCAGACAAGGCCTTAATAAATTGTAGGTAGGAAACCTAGATGATAAGGTATCACATATTTTATTAGTTCTAGAAAAAATATGATCTGTTAGTTTTCTTCCTGGATATTGTTTTGATACAAGAGTTTAATGGCTTGACGTGCTTCCATGTTTGCATGTATCATGAGAGATATATATTTTTTTTAATTATACTATATGATTATGTGGCTCACAGCTTCAAAAGGGAAATGTATTCAACATTGAAGCCGGGAAGCAAGCACTGCGTAACGTTAATTCTCTCTCTTTATTTTCAAATATTGAAGTGAATCCACGCCCAGATGAGAAAAACGAAGGCGGGATTATTGTTGAAATTAAACTTAAAGAGTTGGAGCAAAAATCAGCTGAAGTCAGTACTGAATGGAGCATTGTTCCTGGACGTGGTGGTCGTCCTACTTTGGTATTTTATTACGCTCTATATATTTTAGCATTTATCTTGTTTTTGTATTTTTTATCACATGCAATATTTATTATTGAATGTTTCTTTTGTTTAATGTTTAGGCTTCAATCCAGCCTGGTGGAACTGTGTCTTTTGAGCATCGGAACATCAAGGGGCTTAATAGATCTCTTCTTGGTTCCGTCACCACTAGTAACTTTCTTAATCCGCAGGTGAATTTTTCATTTTTTTTTTCTTTATGTTAAACCTTATAGAAGATTTTTCTGATTATCTTTTCAAGAACAGTGGTAACAGGCAGTTTTCTTTGCAGGATGATCTTTCTTTTAAGCTAGAATACGTGCATCCATATTTAGACGGAATATCTAATTCCCGAAACCGCACCTTGCGTACAAGCGTTTTCAACAGCAGAAAGCTCAGCCCAGTTTTCACTGGTGGGCCCGGAGTAGACGAAGTTCCTCCTATATGGGTCGATAGAGCTGGCGTTAAAACCAATATTACCGAGGTAAATTATAATTTATAATCTATCTTTATTTCTCATCGAGTAAAATGTCATTTTCGTCCCTGAGGTTTGGTCAGTTTTGCGACTCTCGTCCAAAGATTTGTTTTTCCGCATCTGGATCCAATAGGTTTGAAATCTTTTACCGATTTCATCTAGCTCATTAACTCTATTCATTTATCTTCGTTAAGTCAGGGGTAATTTTTGTCTTGTTTGTTAACTTAAAGGGCAATTCGGTCTTTTGAATACTTGTACATTATGCTAAATGCTTGGACATAAAGTGAAAAAGACTGAATTGCTCTTTAAGTTAACAAAATAAGACGGAAATACCCCAGACTTAACCGAGAAAAATGAATGGAATTAACACACCGGATGAAAATGGCAAGATTTCAAACCTTTTGGATCCGGATGCGAAAAAACAAACCTATGGACGAAAGTTGCAAAACTAGCCAAACCTCAGGGACGAAAATGGCATTTTACTCTTTCTCATCATCTTCTCTTATGCTGATGTGCATTACGCTGAATAATAATCACATTTTCCAGAATTTCACTCGTCAAAGCAAGTTTACGTATGGGATTGTAATGGAAGAGATAACAACACGTGACGAAAGTAGTCATATATCTTCAAATGGGCAACGGGTTCTGCCGAACGGCGGTATAAGTGCAGATGGTCCTCCAACGACACTGAGTGGCACTGGTATAGACCGAATGGTGTTTGCACAAGCGAATATTACAAGAGACAATACAAAGTTTGTCAATGGAGCAATTGTTGGTGAGAGGAATGTGTTTCAGGTCGGTTTTCTAGACTAATGCTCTGAGGATCGTTCGTTTCAACAAAGATTCATGTCCTAAATATATAATCTTTAAGAAGTTAAAACAGGTCACGGGTTACTCACCACCACTTTTTTGCCTTCTCTCTCTATCACTCTCTTTTAATTTTCTTAACGGTTAATGTTTTAGTAGCGTTTTGGATGATTTATTGACGCACTGGGCAAGCCCATTTTTGTTACAACAGTTTTTCTGAATTTTAGTCATTTGACCTTTTAGAGGCAAAGTTAACCTAAATCGGTCTCTTACCCATAAATGGCTGAAATTACCACCTGTATGTGCCTCATGTAATATATATTCATAATCAGCTAGATTTCGCATATTAACTAACATGTCAAAATATATACTGGCAATACGAGTTAACACTTTTTCTTTCTTTTGGAGTTCATAAATACGTATAGTTCGTTAAATAGAATTATAAAAGCTATAATGTTATAATTTGATTTTTTACGACTTTGGAGTTTGAACTGAGGACATGCTGGATGAGTGTTGAGTGTTGACATGTTTCTCCATTTAACCTGTTGGAGAATTAAAAAAGCAACAGTAACACTAATCAACCCAGTATTAATGCTCAAATAAGCCCTTTTGGAACTTGAAATACGTACTAACATGCTAAAATTGCAGCTGGATCAAGGCTTGGGAATTGGCAGCAAATTCCCAATTTTCAACCGTCACCAACTAACAATGACAAGATTTATACAACTGAAGGAAGTTGAAGAAGGTGCTGGCAAACCACCACCCCCGGTGCTTGTTCTTCATGGCCATTATGGTGGTTGTGTAGGGGACCTTCCTAGCTATGATGCTTTTACACTTGGTGGACCCTACTCTGTTAGGGGTTACAACATGGGAGAGATTGGTGCTGCTAGAAATATCCTAGAGGTACTTACCTACCCATTGCTTTTATTTGATTGTGGCTAAATTTGGGGTGGTAGTTTGTCTTGGGTTTGGGTTGGTGGGTTCGTATTGCCCAACCTGAACACAACCTGTTTAGTTGATCATGGGTTAGTCAAGTACTCAAGTCAACTTGAACCCGATTACTTTTTTTTAAATGGTTACTGTGTCTACCCATTAATGTGCAGGTACCAATTATAGACAAACTATAGGGAATCTTGTTGACTTAAGTCAACGTTCAATTATTTTTAATACTGACAATGGACCATCTAGAAAATTAAGAACGTGTTGGGAGTTTGGTTTACCAATTTAAATTTCCATGTACAAATTCAAATCAAAATTTGGATCTTAAAATTGACTACTTTGACCCCAAGTTTTTGTTCTATTCCTACTTTTAATGATTTGTGTTTTGGAAGCAGTAATCGGTTTTTAGGACCAAAATAATGATTTTGTGTAAATCAGTTGCTTGGAGATCATTCAATAATTTCAACTTCAAACAACACATCCAAACACTACCTATTAATAGCATGGTGTAAAGTATAAACGAGCCGGGCTGAGCAGCTTGTCCCATTTTGAGCTTTATGTCTAAAGCTCGAGCTTGGATTGTTTATTATTCATTAAATTTATAATCATTTTATTTTTTTACATATATAATAATTTATATATATACTTTTATTTATAATTGTAATATTTTTTTATATAACAAAATATAATTATTTTTTTTATTGTTATCATAATGTTATATATAATTACACATATAAAATTAATATATATTAACTTTATGTTTTTTTATATAAAATGAAATTATATTTAAAAAAATAATATTCTCGTGAGCCTAGTTGGTATTTTGGCTCGGGCTCTTCTATTAAATGCGCTTTAATTTAGGCTCATGGGCGGCTTGACTTGTTTACACCCCTTAATGACTAAAGTTACTAATTTCTACAGCTTGCTGCTGAAATACGTATACCTGTGAGAAATACGCACGTATACGCGTTTGCAGAGCATGGAAATGATCTGGGGAGTTCAAAAGACGTAAAGGGTAATCCCACAGAGGTTTACAGGCGCATGGGTCAGGGTTCGTCATATGGCGTTGGTGCTAAGCTAGGGTTAGTTCGAGCAGAATACGCGATTGATCACAATTCAGGGACTGGTGCCTTATTTTTCAGATTTGGTGAGAGATTTTGAGGCTTGTGTAACTTTCTATATTTGGAGTTTTGCTTTTTTAATCTGGTTATACTGAGCTGGATAGAAAGATTTTGTAGAAAGCTGTTTGGAACCATTTGAGATGAAGGAATAATTGGTGTGTTTATTGTTTAATAGCAATCACGGGTTGGCAACTGCTTGATTTGATTGTATAATTCCATATTCGGTTCAGAGTTTTGTCGCATTGCCAAAAAAAAAGCTTCTTTTACTATTTTTTTAGCTATAAAAATCATTCATTTTAGTTTTATATTATTTCATTAGCATGGGTTAAAACTAATGAGCTATGATGCCAGTCCAACTGGTTCAACTGGTTGATGCACCAGGGTTTTACCCATGATGCCCGGGTTCGATCCCCACTTGAGGCGGTTTATTCCCCTCTGTGGCGGCTCTCAATCCGTCAAGCCCTACGATGGGAGGCACCTGTGGGGTTTTTCCTTTGGACGCCGGTCACTCTCTGATGCCAGCTGGGGCACGGATAAGACACTCACGTCTGGCCGGAGAGGGGCGACGGGCCTCCCCAATGCAGGGGGGGGGGGGGGTGTGGGGTGTCTCGCACCCAAAAAATTGTGACACCTTGCCGTTCAAAAAAAAAAAAAAAATAATATAGTCGTTAAATAGCGTGATGAATATCAAGTGATGGTTTTTTCAATATTGAAAGAAGTCATTAAGTAATAATCAAGTTTAATATATGTATTTCATTTATGAAGAGGTATGGTCTCAAAAACCCGCGTTGACCAATCAGGTCGCGCACAGGACCATACTCTTACTACATTAGTTTGTCTACTTTCTAGACCCCGCGCCGACTAACCGGTGAAACCTAGGTCGCGCGCCAAGCAAAGGTCAGACCAAATTCCACACTTAGCTTCTTGGATGAAAGCCTTCACTTCCTGGACCTTGCGCGGGCTACATGAGACACCCATACGTCGCACAGAGGACTGAAGCGCAGGCCATCCAAGGACAAGTACTAAAGGTACGAGTGGCAGAGAAATGGGCCAATCAACGTCCAACAGGCCGTATCCTATCGTGCTCCACGATTAGCAATCGTGCAGGAGACAAGAAGGTATATAAGGACGCCTACATGGCACCAATCAAAGGGCGGCGACATTTGCCCCATGATCTCCACTCACCTGCTGATCAGGGAGACAACAGGGACGACAACCAGGACACGTGGCTCCACTTAGGGTGCGCCAGCTCTATTAACCTTCTAGAAACGCTAACGGCCATGACAGAAGGGACGAAAAGGATATTCCTTGTTGTCGACTCCAGGCCCACGATCCATCAGCCCATCTCCTTCTACACTACTCCGGCTATAAATAGGGACCTTCATGTACAGGTTAATTCTATTCTGTTCTCTGCTCTCTCACTATTAATCACACACGTATTTCCTCAAAACGCATACTTATTCTCACGCCGAAGAGTGGTTAAGAGGAGAACCCCCTATTTCCCCCTCTTAACGAGCTTAACAGGGTGTTTAGTGTTTTGCAGGAAGATCAAGGCAACCAACTCAGGAAGCACTAAGAAGATTAACCTTTATGGTCGAAACATAAACCAAACTAATCGCTAAAATTAGTTACGTGTTCCTTCAATTTAGATTACTTACTTTAAATCATTTATGAAAAATAAAGTATGAGTAATTCTCCTATATATTAATATACCAACATTTTGAATAGTAGAAAAGGGTTAGTTTTGGTATTTCACCAACGACACACATCTTCATCCTCACTTCTGATTGCACATATACCACTGAGACAGATGGAGAAAGATGTGAGATAAGGGAGACGACGATGATAGCGATTTTGGTTACAAAGCGACGATGATGACGGAGATGGCTGCGAAAAGGTTTAGTGGTTAGCGGCGGCGGCGGTTAAGGTTCCGCCATGAAACATGGTATCAACAGTGTTTTCTTTATCAGAATCGCTATCGGATGGGCTAAGTTCCAGGGTTCCGGCAGCCGTTCAATTGAAGGTAATGACGATTAAGAAGGCAATGATGGAGGTTCTGGTTATAGGCATGGTGGTGACTTCAGAAACGAACTCCGATGACTCGACTAGGGTTCCAGCAAGATTACGGCGCCTTTTTACAGTGTAAGTTTGGTTTTCTTGAAGGTTCAAGGACCGATGATGATGGTATCGGGCATGAAAGTGATTCCGGTAAAGCTCTTATCAAATGGTGGATTTGGGGAAACTGAGTTGAGAATTATTATGTTGTATCATTGTCTCTGTTTCATTTTAATTTTCAATCGTGTAAATATTTTTAAGGCATGATTTACGGTTGGATCTTTGGAATTTGCATGATTGTATTTTCGCCTTTCTTACCACGTTGATGTGATTAGCATTTTCGCCTTTCTTACCACGTTGATGTGATTAGCAGCTAAATGGTTGATGAAAATGGGATATTTTTTGTTAGTATAATGTGTAACAATTCAAATTATGACAATGAAAATGCATATGAAAGTATGAAACTTAAGGTATTGGATGTGAATTTTTGACATGCAAAAGAAAGTGTTGGTCCTTATATGGAACTGCAGGAATGTGGTCTTTTGATATATGAGATCATAAAATGAAGAGGATGGGTTGCATTGTTTTCAATCTAAGATTTGAATCATATGCCTTCAATTATTATCAATGATTTTGACGGCATAAATTGACAATTATTATTATCAATGATCAAAACTGTTTAGTCGAGGTTAAATGCTTTGAAATTGCGGAATTCAGTTTTGACCTTCCTTCTCACATCATTGTGTAACTTTTGAAATTATGAAACTTTAGTGATTGAATGTGATATGTTTTTTTTGGAATCGGGGGTGATCCGTTGGGTGCACCTACTACGATTTGGTTATGTGAAGATGGTAATAATCCGTTGGGTGCAGCCACGATGCCTTTATGGAGTCAATTTTCAAAATTAGCATCTATATGTTTATGCATATCTAAGAGTAGCACGTGTACTCAGTTATGATTGTGTTTATCAAGAGTTATGATTGTGTTAAATTTTGGACCCTTTCTCTCTCTAGCCTAGGCGATCTCTTGTTCCTCATGAAACCCTAGTTTTTCTTCGTGATTTTATGTATAACAGTCTGTTATTGGAAGTTTGATTCATCAAACATCTAGTACGAACTCGTTAGCATTACTTGATCGATCAGAAATTAGGGTTTGCTTTCGTTTTTATGTTATAATCGCCGGCCTTATTTCATAGATTCGGATCTGATTGAATAGAGAATTGGGGTTTTCGGTCCTACTGGTAAGGCAGTAACCTTGATTATTCGGGTTCTCTATTTGATTTCGTGAAGAATTTTTGGATTAGGGTTTTGCTAGATAGGGTTTTGTCTTGTGCGATCTGTGGTCTTGTGGTGTCTCTTTCTTTCTTTGCATGGTGGACTGATTATTTGCTGATGGAGGGAGTTGATGATGTTATTAAGAATGCACGTAAAAAATATGGTGGGAATCTGCTTTATGATCGAGGGAAGCCTCCTATAACACTCCAGGGTTTAGCGTCTCGTGTAGTCGATATTGAAGGAAAAACGTTGATGCCGAGAAGGGGTGTTGTGACTTCTGCTGCACGTGAACCTGGTAAGTTTAACATTATTGACTAGTTGTCTAAAATTACCGTTCCTGTGGAGATGGATTCTGGTCATGCTGACCTAAAGGATGATGTTAATTTCGTTGACTCGGGTATTAATCAATCTGAGGAGGAGAAGGGACCGAAGCCGGTATCATATGCTGACTTAGTGGCGAATCCTAGCAACAAAAAAATGAATTTTAGAACACTTGCTAGTCCAGATCGACGTGATGATTGTGATGTGGTTCTGCCAAAGGATTCGATTCGGATTGTTCATGATAAACTACCAAACACACTATATGGGTATTTTCTGGGGGATCGTATTGCCTATCCAGTTGTTGAGTATTATGTGAAGACTAAATGGAAGAGGTTTGGGTTGGTAAAATCTATGATGAATGCCAATGGTTTCTTTTTCTTCAAGTTTGCGGATTAAGCTGGTATGATGGCTGTTCTTAAAGAAGGACCATGGGTTATTCAGTCACAACCTTTGTTCTTATGTGAGTGGTTCCCGACCACGAAATTGGTTAAAAAGGAGGTTAAGAACGTACAGCTATGGGTTAGGATACATGATGTTCCTATTGCTACTTACATTGAGGACGGTCTCAGTTTGATAGCGACAGCTATTGGTGTTCCAAAGCTTCTTGACTCATACACTACTTCAATGTGAATGGACTCCTAGGGTCGTAGTAGTTATGCTAGAGCATTGATTGAGGTTTCGGCGGAAAAGGAGCTTAAAAAGGAAATCACTATGGCTATTCCGGAACTGGATGGTGACGGGTATGTAAAACAGACTATGTATGTTGAGTATGAGTGGAATCCTCATCGGTGTTCACACTGTTGTGTCTTTGGTCACTCAAATGATCAATGTCCTAGCTTACAAAAGAATGTGGTAAAAGATGATAAGTCTCGTAAGCCTACTGTGCAAGGACGGAGATCTGGTAAGAAGCCAATGGTAGATGAAGATGGTTATATGGGTGTGCAAGCCAAGAAAGTGGCTAGGAAAACAGGGATTCATATTAATAAACCGACGCCGAAATTCGAGTATAGACCTATTGGAGCTAAGCCGAAGGATGGGGTTAACAATTTGGCGTCCTCTAGTAGTGTGCTTTCTAATAATCCTTTTGATGTTTTGAATAACGAAGATGTAGAGAATGGGCAGTGTAGCAAAGATACATGTGGTGAGCAGGAGGATTCAGAAGATGAAGAGGTCGTTGAAGTTTATAATGAAACTGATGAGTTCATTATGGAAGGCACTCACAAGTCAGCTAAACAAGGGGCAATCACTCCTAATCCGTTGGTGTCCAATGGTTAGCCTAGCTACATAGAACATAAGAGGGTTGAACCGCCCCCTGAAACAAACGGAGGTTCGTCAGCTACTTCAGGATAGTAATCTTAGTCTTTGTGCCATTTTAGAATCTCATGTGGATGTTGCTAAACTTAGTAAAGTGTGTTCGGCTGTTTTTTGCCATTGGGATTGGACTTCGAATGAGAATTGTTGTGTTAAAGGAACTCGTATTATCATAGGGTGGAACCCGGACATGTTTGATGTCATGGTTTTGTCTCAATCGTCCCAAGTTGTTCACCTCCAGCTTGTTTTTAAAGATGACAAAAGGAGTCTATTCTGTTCAGTTGTATACGCGGATAACTACTATGTCACTCGAAGGGAGCTTTGGGCTCAATTATCGTTGCATAAACTCATGGTCGCTGATAAACCATGGGTGATTTTAATTCGGCTCTCTATTTGGAAGATAAATCTATGGGCACGTCTGCTACTTCAGTGGGTATGCGTGATTTTCAAGCTTGTATTTCAGACATTGAAGTCATGGATGTTAATCGCTCGGGCCTCCATTTTACGTGGACTCAAAAGCCTAAGAAGGGAATTGGTTTACTTAAGAAAATTGATCGTGTCATGGCTAATGACCCGTTTGTTGCTGATTTCCCGAATTCGGTGGCTGTGTTTCATCCTTATAGGCTATCGGATCATGCTCCTTGCATTCTAAAATTCCAACGGGCTACTAATACAAAACACAAACCATTTAAGTTTTCAATTTTTTTGGTTCATAAGCCGGATTTTATGAATATTGTCAAGGAGGTTTGGGATACTAGAGTTAATGGGATATATCAATTTCGGGTTGTGAAGAAGCTTCGCCATCTAAAGTCTCCTCTACGGGCTCTATTATTCAGGCAGGGTAATCTTCACACGAAAGTAATAGAGTTACGTCGCAAGTTGGATGATATTCAAAAGGATATTGATAAGGATCCCATGAATACGGACCCCCGAGCTCGAGAAACTAAGCTAACGTCTTCGTTTCAGGAGGCATGCCTTGATGAGGAAAGGTTTTTAAAACAGAAAGCAAAAATGGATTAGTTAAGGGTGGGTGATGTGAATACCGCTTATTTTCATGCAGCCGTGAAGAGTAGGAATCATCGGAGCCGGATTCAGGTTATCTCGGATGCTAACGGCGTGACGTATGAGGCCGATAATGTTCATTCTATTTTTGTGCAGCATTACGAGAAGTTTTTGGGTTGTCAAGATGATATATCTTTGCAGCCGACTCCTGATCTTTTTTCTAAATGGGTGAACCCGATGGATGCTTCTCATATGGTTCGACAGGTTACGATGGAAGAGGTTAAGTCCGTCATGTTTTCTATAGGAAATGATAAGGCCCTGGGTCCAGATGGGTATACTGCTGCTTTTTTCAAAGTTGCTTGGCCGATTGTAGGGCATGATATCTCAAAGGCAGTCATTGATTTTTTCTCTACGGGTAAGTTACTTCGTGAGTTAAATCACACTTTGATTGCTCTTGTGCCGAAGAAGTCGTCTCCGGTTATGGTTACCGATTACCGTCCAATTGCGTGCTGTAATGTTTTATTCAAGTGTATTACTAAAATCATAGCTGACCGAAAAAAAGGTGTGCTCCATCAGGTTGTTAGTATCAATCAGTCTGCCTTTATTCCAGGTAGAAAGATTTCAGATAATATTCTGTTGACTCAAGAACTCATGCACAACTATCATAGGAACTCAGGTCCTCCTCGGTGTGCGTTTAAGGTGGATATACAGAAGGCTTAAGATACGGTTGACTGGAGTTTCCTGAAAAATGTTCTGATTGGGTTTGGGTTTCATGCCAGAATGGTGGAGTGGATTATGGTGTGTGTTTCAACGACTTCCTATTCCATTTGCATTAATGGAAATTTGCATGGGTATTTTATGGGTAAGCGTGGTTTACGTCAAGGAGACCCGTTATCCCCTTATTTATTCACGCTAGTTATGGAGGTTCTAACGTGCATTCTTCAGCATGCTACTCGGATAGATGCTTCGTTCAAGTTTCATAACAAATGTGAGAAACAACGGATTATTAATCTTTGTTTTGCAGATGATCCTTTCTTATTTGCGAGAGGTGATGTTAATTTGGCTAAGTGTATTATGTCTTCTCTTACAAATTTTACTAAAATGTCTTGATTGGTGCCTAGTATTCAGAAGATCACAGGGTTCTTTTGCAATGTGCCTACTCATGTTAAGGACCATATTTTAGATATTATGCCGTTTGAGGAGGGATCGTTGCCAGTTCGCTACTTGGGTGTTCCGCTCATCTCTTCTAGACTTCTATATAAAGATTGCAGTGCCTTAGTGGAAAGGTTAGATCAACGTATTATGAGCTGGAGGAATAAGCTTCTCTCTTTTGCTGGTAGAGTGCAGCTTATAAACTCGGTTCTCTCTGCGATGCATGTCTATTGGTCCTCTGTTTTCATCCTTCCGTCTCGGGTTGTTCTAGAGTTGGAAGCGAAAATGCGAAACTTCTTATGGTCGTCAGAAGGTTCTTTTCATAAGGGGAAGGCTAAGGCTTCATGGAAGTCTATTTGTGTCCCTAAATTTGAAGGTGGTTTGGGTATTCGTCGAATAGGGGATGTAAACAAAGCTCTTATGACTTCTCATATTTGGAGTATCTTGGTTAAACGCGAGTCCTTATGGGTTGCTTGGATTTACTCATACAGACTAAGAGGTAAAAGTTTTTGGGTATGCAAATCTGTTTCTAATTGTTGTTGGAGCTGGCGTAAACTCTTACAGCTTCAGCCTATTATTAGAGAATTTGTCTGGTCCAAGCTAGGTGATGGTAGCAATACTTCAGCATGGTACGATTACTGGTGTCAATTAGGGCCGTTGGGTAACTTTGTGTCGCCTAGATCCATTGCCTCTGCAGGTTTCACTATTACTTCTACTGTTCAAGAGGTTCAGATGAATGGAGTTTGGCGTTGGCCAGTTGCTTGGAGAGATCTTTTTCCAGTTCTAAATCACATTGATCATGTTCATACGGTCCCTAATAAACGTGATCAGTTGCTGTGGAAGGATGGTAATGAATTTTAAGAGCATTCTTTATCTCAAGTTTGGCAATCGCTTCGGCATAGGAATCAAGAGGTGGATTGGGTTAAGTTTGTTTGGTTTCCGCATTGCATTCCAAAACATGCGTTCTTTATGTGGCTGGTTATCCGTCGGAAATTATTGACTCAGGACAAAATCCTTCAATGGGATATCTCGAGAAGGAAAAACATGAATATGATGTGTTGTCTTCTGTGTTATGCGGATGTTGATTCACACTCTCATTTATTTTTTGAATGTAGCTATTCATTGAAAGTTTGGAATATGGTCCGCTCGAAAGGTGGTATGGATAATGTGGGGCCTTTTTGGGATGATATTGTCGACTGGATGGCGGCTCGGGTTCACTCAAAATCAGCCGTTAATTATGTTAGTAAACTGGTGCTTGCAGCTGCTTCCTATTTCATTTGGCAAGAGCGAAATTTGAGACTTTTCAAGAACCAAACAAGACCTCCGGATGTACTGAGTGACGCAATTCTGCAAACGGTTCGTTATAAGTTAATGGTAGTGAAGTTCAAGGACACTGTGAAGGTGTGAGAGCTTCTAGGAACTTGGGAGATTCATGGAACACTCTTGACCGATGAGTGATTCGGTTTAGTGTGGTTGTCTTTTTCTAGATTTTAGTCTAGTTGTTTGTCTTGGTTTTGTTTTGATGTACTTTCATGGGGGATGTCCCATGTTTGAACTAGTATGGATACTCCATACTACTTGCTTTGTATTGTTTTGTTGATATATAGAATCACCGGGGTAACTCTTTACCCAAAAAAGAGTTATTATTGTGTTTATCAACGATTGATTGGGTTACTGGTTTGATTTTGTGAAATAGGGTTATGTTTTCATCTATACAAGTTGTTTATTGGGTTTGATTGGTTGCCTATTGTGGTTTAGTTTTGTTTTCTTAAAAAGATTCAACTTAGTCCTTATTGGCAGCTTGCACAGTGTAACGCCCTACGTTTTGAAACTTTTAACTTTTAGAAAGTCTCGTCCTTGTGATACTATTTGAGTCTTAATTATGTTAAAACTTTTACTCTATGATGCTTTTGTGATACTTTATACATGAATCTTGACTCTTGCTACTTGACTCTTGATACTTGACTCTTGTGATACTAGACCCTTGTGATACTTTGAAACTTGACGCTTGTTAAACTTTGATACTTGATGAACTAGAAACTTTGATACTTGGTTGAATGAGAAACTTTGATTCTTTATTGAACAAGAGACTTTGATACTTGATACTTATTGAACGGAAACTAGCTTATACGCAGACTTGAAACTTGGAAACTTTTGTGTTAATTATATAACTATACCATTGTAATGATTACTCACAATAAAACACAACGCAATGCTTAATCTAACTCGCTAAAACGAACCAAAGTCAGAAAACTAGCAAACGGGTCTCGGCTGTCCGAATGGACATCCGATCGAATGACCATTCGACCGAATAGCCATCCGACCCCATGCACACTTACACCGCCTTAGCTGTCTCTTTCACCTATAAATACGCCCCTTGTGCTCTCATTCTCACCTTTCATTCTCTGCCATATTAAGCAAGATTCAAGGCAAATCGTAAGTATTCTTCCCCGATTCTTGTACAACTTTCATCAATTACCACTTCTACACAAGATTCTTCATCAAAATCACACGAATACTTCAGCTTTTTCATGAAAACCAACTGATTTGGGTCTCTTGAAGGTGTTTTCCACTCAGTGGTTTGTTCAAATTGTTGTGGAGCATTATTTAATCAAGATCGACCTCAGATCTAAAGGATATTCACAGTTCTTATACGAAATCTAAAGGAAACTCACACTTTTACATCAGATCTGATGGAATGTCACTTATTTCCGGCTCAGATCTGATGAACGTCACATTTTTACAACTGATTCTCAGTCTATTATTCAACTTTTATACAAACAGTAGTTGAATCGGACTCAAACAAGCTATTGACTTGTTCCTTAGTCAAAATCCGGCTTGAAAGCTGATTTCCACCGGAGAACGTACCGGTTGACGGGTTCAAACATGAAACCTCACCATAAAAAGTTCGTCAGTTCGAGAAGGGGTGGTTTCCAGCCGTTCGAACGAGCTGGGTTTGGTATGTTTCCGTTGTTTGGCACGTCGTCATACCGCCTCCATTGACCCAAAACTTAGAAAATTTGACCGAACTCACTCACTGACCATCTATCCGAATGGTCATCCGATCGGATGACCATTCGTCCAGATGATCTGATTATCATGACACTTATTTGTTTTACAGAACACTATGATCACAACGTTTGAAACTTTAACAGTTCGCAAACTTTACCCACTGTTCGAATGGCCATCCGTTCGAATGGTCATCCATTCGGATGACCATCCGCTAGGTATATTGTCAGACGCTTTTACTCGATATTTCACACCGTTCGACACTCTATTCCCAACCGGGTCAGCACATAGAGGATGTATGTCTGTTCCCCGCACGCAGGCTGATCCAGCGCTCCCTTCGATCCAATCTTAGCAGTGTTTGGTTTAAGCACCCACTGTGAGTATACTCGATCCCCTTTTTGTTTTAAACACTTTTGGGATGCAACATGTATTCTATATCAAGACACTTAACACTTGAAACTTATTTGGAAACATACTCTACCCGTTAAACATGAAACTTGAAACTTGTGATACTTGAGACTTTTATGCTATGTGAACATTTAATCCTTGTGTGTAGTTCCGCCTTAACAATAGTAACGCTATAGGGGTAATGCACCTCCCCGTTAGTCTTAGGGGTATTGTTAGGAGGAGACAATAACTTCCCGTTATTCTTTGGGAAGAGCATTTAACGCGTTAGGAAACTTGGGCTATCACTTGCACTGCGTAAACTAGCATGGTGAAACTTATTATATGTTTTCATGTTGGATATGAGTTTTTGAACTATTATGCTACGTACTCAAACTTGTATACTCGCCAACATTTTGTTGATAGTATTTTAATACATGTTGCAAGTTGATAGTGGCTGGAACTCAAGAAAACAAGCTAGGATGATGCTTAGAAACTCATCTCTAATAATTAGAAAATTTTGGAACAATGTTTGAATGTTTGTGGATACAATATGTTGGTCGTGGAATGTGTTTGACAATATAGACTTATGAAATTTTGATTAATCTATATCGAAACAATATGTGTTGTGGAATCTCTTGAGCAATCTGAACGCTTAGTGCCGTGTCCCGATGTTTCCGCCATCGGTTGGGGTGTGATAGATTGGTATCGGAGCCATAACTATAGGGAATTAGGAAAAGTAGGAATGCTTTGCCTAGTCTATAGTTCTAGGAACTTTGACTCTTATTTGTTGTTTAAAACTTATGCATTCTACCATACATGCTTCCTAGCAACACTTTCCTGTTAAACTAACATGCCTTTCCTAAGGCTAACGCAATACACACTTGGACGCTTGAAGACACACTCGAAACGACTCACCAAAACAGGGGTGATTCTCGCCTTTGATGACGACTTTCATTTTCGCACGAGATTTACCCTCAAGTCAGGAGCGACATCCAAACCTTGAAGGGAAATTTCCATATCATAATCTAGTAGGTCTTATCTTTTGATAAGGTACCGACACCATTGGGGTACGATGTCATCAAGTTAGAGGTGAAACTCGCATCTTGATAACTAGTCCCACTTTTTGATATTCAGTCTCGCCAAAGTCTCGAAATTTTCCAATCGATTAAAGAAGTGTAGTGACCGAAAAGACATATATCGTAGGCCTATTTTTCGATGACGTATTTGTCTAAGTAAGCCAATACGGCTGTCTTAATTCGAAAGGGGTTCGATCTACTTTGGTTAGTCAATGTTTCTCTACCCGAAATGATCCTATGTTTTACGAGCCTATCTTTTTGTGTGCAACAACTGTAAAAATTCAGGTATCCGTACAATTAATTAACCATGATTAATGCTTAATGACTGTGCTGAATTTGCAATTAACTGCTTTCTGATTGCTGCCATATACATACATGTGCATCACATATTGCTTAATGTCATATCATCATTACAAGAGAACTTTATTTACTCAAATGATGCACGAAACATAGTTAGCACAGTTATCTGATAAATCAGGAAAATGCTGATAGAACTCAGCACATAGACAGATAGTGCATTGAGATACAGAATGAGCCAGAAACTAAGTACCACACTAGTATAGTGTGTAGGAAAGTGAGGATCACAAAACTGCCTTGCTAAGTGATAGTTTAAGTGCCGGAAAGTGCCTAAAACTCACATAGAGTGCTGAATTCAGCAAAATTCAGCGAATTCAGCATAAATCAGCATTTTAACAATCTAATTTTATGCAGAAATATGGTTAAATGGTCTTGAATGCTTTCCTAAGTTTCGGGAATCAAAAGTGTCACAAAAGGGTACATAAAGCACACTAAACTGCAAAGTTTAGCACTTTAACGAACCAGTAACCAACCGAACAACCGGACACTACCCGAAACATCAAATTTATACTAGAAGCACTGTTTTAACATTACCAAGCTAGTTATGGTCCCCGAGCATCATAATACATCATAAATATCTAGTAACTAGAATAACTAACTATATACTTGGTTTTTAACCTAAACAAACTAACTTAGTTTAAACCTACTCTACTACCCCCCTACATAGTAATCGGCCATACGTGGCCCCTTACCTCAAGATTTTATTTCAATTAAAAATTAGATCTTGTCTTGTTTTGTGTAACATATTGTACAAGAGTTAAATTGGTAACATGGATTATAAGAAGGTCTTGTGAGTTCTAAACTTCATTTCATCACACATTGAAACACACACATATCATCCTCCCCCCCTTGATGCTCACGGCCAAACTCAACCCCACATACATCCACCATCATTCAATCTTTCTCATATAATCCAAGCTCATACAAAGGTGTTAGAAGACATATAAAGAAGCTAGGAGCTTTCGGAAGTGCAAGGACATTCTCTATTTGCTTTTATCCATCTCATAACTTCTCTTGAACCATCCCTAGCCTTGAGCTAGTGGTAAGAACCTTATACACTCCATTTTACTTCCATTTTTAGTGGTTAAAGAAGAATCATAATGTTGATCATGAAAAACACTAAGATACATAAGAAGTAAACTTGAACATAAGCATGATTAATGAAGAAACTAAGTTGTTTATGTGTTGATTTGCTTGATGATTGTTGTTTGTTCATGTATATGATGTAGATCATCATATGATATTGCTAGATCATGATTAAAAACATAATCTAGCAAGATGAGAAAATATAAATGTTGAAGGATGATGGATCATCCACACAAAGATCATGAACTTGAAAGAATACATTGATTTCTTGTAAAATAATGATCAAAGTGAGTAGTAATACTTGTAGATCTAAAGATTTATGGATGATTTTTCAAAGAAACCAAGTTAAAAATATAAGTTTTACAAAATCTTGGTTCTTACATAAACAAACCATATTTTTGGTGGTTAAACAAGTGTAGAAACACTTGTGAAACAAGAAGAATTCATAAGAAAATATTTTTAGAAAACATGATCATAAGTTGTAGAGATCAATATTCTTTAAAAATGAAGTTTTTAAAGAATCACCCACACTTTAAAGGATAACAAGGCTTACTAATAACACTAGGAAGTTACTACAAATTTTTGTGAAATTTCAAGTTCATGAAGTATTAGATTATACTTGTTTTTGGCAAAATTGCTAAGTAAAGCTTGTTTATTATTGATTGTGATGATTTTTACAAAATAAAATGATATGCTTGAAAGCATGGAAACCTCCATTTTTAGGGGAAACTATGGCAAAATTTTCTAAAAATTTAAACACTTAGAAAAATATTTCTAAAACAAGTATTTACAAGTGTATTTCAAACCATAAATTGTTACAAAAACTTTGCCATAATGTTTGGTTACAAAAATATAAATATTGGAGGTTGGTTTTTATAAATAAAAGTGACTAAATATGTATTTAGGAAATATATATTTAGAGGACACCATGTGTGTGATTATTTGTTTATTTTGTGTATTAGTTATATTATTTTAGGACATGAAATAATATAACACAATTACAATCCAAAATATTATCAAAATTCCAAGGAATAAATATACACATTTACGCAAAAATATTGGTGAAACCGAACTAAGGAATATAACTTACAAAATATTCTGGGAATAGTATTCACAAGCATATTTTGGTAAATAATATTTTGGACACCAAGAGACAAAAATATGATTTCTACAAAGTATTACAAACTTATATCATATTTTTAACAAGAAGAAAACATATTATTTTGGGTGAATAAAAATATGTATTTTCTTGGAAGTATTAGAAGATATATAATTTTTGAAAGAAACATATATTTCCTCAAACAAAAACGGAATATATCATTTTTGGAGAAAAATGAGTTTATATATATATATATATATATATATATATATTTTACAAGTTAGACATGAAAATATATCATCTTTGAAACTTATGAGAAAATACAAATATTTTTGCCAAAGGAAAAGTTATAAATAATATTTATTACAATATATATTTTGGAAATATATATTGGTGGACTTTTATTAAAGATAATATTCCGGAGAAATTAATACGAAATTAAGTATAAGAATACTTAATACAATAAAAATACGTATTCTCATACGTATAAATACACACCGGAATACGACCCTAATACATGGCAAAAATATACAAGTATAAGAATACAAATACAAATATACCCATCCTTGGGAAGGATATACAAGTATAAATACTTGGGAAGTATTAAGTTACAATAATATTGTTTTAACAATTATTCCAAAATTTAGTGAATATAATTTGGATTAAAATATTTATTATTTTAACAAATAATTATATAACATGAAATAATATCGAAGATACAAAGAACGTAACTCAAAGACACTAAAAATACTAAATCAAGGCATGGCCCGTTCGTCTAATAGACATTAGTACGTTGTAGGTAGTCGTGTTTACCGAAGGAGCTTGAGTTACGTTGGTTGAAGATGCAAGACTGTGAGTTCATGTCCCCCTTTTCTTTAAACTGTTTTGTTTTATAACTTCGGGGGTGAAGTACATGTTACAAAATGATTACAAACAATTACAATTGGTATGGTTAGCTTTGGAAAGTACAGTAGATCATGTGAATGGGTAGGCGCACTCCTAAGACCATTAATCCTCGTGTTAGGACCGAGGGGCATGAGTGATAGATCTATTTGGGTGTAGCGATCCCATACCCATGTGGACCGGGGTTTGGCCCATGAGGTGACTATGTCTTACAGCCGGAGGCCCGGTACAAAATCTGCTAGGTTTGAGCCTTCCTACGCCGTTGCACGCATGTTAATGGCCTTGCAAACCATTAATCGATCTGATTCCTTGTTTTGCTTTCATACCGGGATTTACAAAACATACATACATACAATGATATCAAAGGTTTATTCATACACACAAACAAACACATGAACTCGCTCAACTTTTGTTGATGTTTTCAAAATACATGTATTTCAGGGAATTAATAGTGGATCTGGAGTGCGTTGGATGTTTCAAGCTGCGTTAAGAATAAAGGATGTCATCCGTTGTCTTAGGGTTTGGTTAGCGTGTCTTATTCCTGGACGAGACACATCTACAAAAGCATGATTTTATTTAAAGTCTTTTGATGAGTCCTTAGTGAACTCTAAACAATTTGTATGGTTTGTAAAACTTAAATTTGAAGTCTATGTTTCAAACAATGAAGTTGTGATGTTTTTAAACTTATCTAATGGATGACCACCTATGGCTTTTATCATATAGCTGTTGTTATGATTGGATGCAATGATATTAAGAAAGTCACACATAATCACGCTTCCGCAAAAGTCAGGGTGTGACAGCTTGGTATCAGAGCTTCGATTGTAGCAAACTAGGATTCCTTCTCGAGTCTAGACTACAATCATTAGGGCTCTCATGAAAATGTTTTCACAACATGTTTTTATTGCATACACGAAACGCCCAGATCTAGGAAAACAAACATTTTTACAAACAAAAAGACACGAAACACATTTCAAGGTTTATGTTTATGGTTCAATCTGAGAGACTGGGTGGTACAGTCTGGGAGACTGGGTGGTTTAGTCTGAGAGACTAGGTAGTTCAGTCTGGGAGACTGGGTGGTTCAGTTTGAGAGACTTGGTAGTTCAGTCGGGAGACTGGGTGGTTTAGTCTGGGAGACTAGGAAGGATACTTGATTACATGATTACCTTATCATTGATTACATGCTTAGTGTTATTAGTTGATATATGTGCATATGTTGTGATTGTTTTGTTACAGACACTATGTCATCATCTGAGAGTAGACTTTCTGACACTGACGACCCCATGGCTATTGGCTCAGGGACGAGCGAGCCAGAGATTTTTACTTCCGATACTAAGAGTGACCCGGAGATGATGTCCGATGATGACGACGACTTTCAGCCCTTTGCGCTGCCCGATTTTGGAGAAGATTTACCGATTGCTGATGGTATCCCAGACGAGGATCCGTTTGTTATTCCTATTCCAATGCACGATCATCTTATCATCGGTCATCCCGATGGTGAGCATGTCGTGGCACCGATCCTTGCTCCTGTTCCTTTAGTGGTCATTCCTCCTGAGGATTGGCCATTCGATGATCTTTTTGACGATGATTTTGATTTTTTGTTGATGGTCCCCCTGATGATGCTCATGGCGATGGGGAGCTCAATGAGGACATTGTTGATATCCCACTTCTGGGGATTCCCGTTATTGAGATTTTTTCTGACTCTAGCTTACACTCTGTTCCAGATTCCTTTGAGTCTGTGACCTCTTCCGCTCTACAAGCAGTTGGTTTGCAACGTTATGCTACTGATACTGATGACGATACGGCCATGTCAGCTGCACCGTTACCTCCACATGACATTGAGCCTAGACTTGAGCTTGATTTTATTCCTGTTGATTAGCCTGTTGATGCACCCGCTGATCCTGAGCCGATACCTGCTCCTGAGCATTTGCCTGATCATGACCCTGTTCCATTTGGCATGCCTGACATTGCACCTCTCATACCCGATCCAGTCCCTGCACCCACTGACCCTCCTATTATTGAGCCAGTCACTCCCCCACTTGCACCCGCACCTGTTGACATTGCTCCTTTTCATCCAGAGACTCTACCGGGGAGGACACTTCTAGAGTCGGATGTGCACCGTGTCGACCTGCCTATTGTTTTCTTGCAGGATATACCCGCACCCCGTCCAGGGGAAGGCACTTCTAGTCAGCAGCCTATCCATGACCCTCATGTATCAGCAGCTTTCCCTCACATGCCACAGTCTGCACCTTCTGCTCATTTTACTTCTTCACCACTAGATGAGCCACTGAGATGGTTCCCATCGTACACCATGCCGATTTCTGATCCCTACCATCCCTCACATTTTACTGGCTATACACAGGATGAGTTACTTCTATCATTGCAGCTCCAGTATGAGATCATGAGTCGTAGGATTTTAGAGCTTGAGATGATACCGCGACCTTTGCCATGTCCATGTCAGCCTGCATTTGTTCCTCGTTCATCACTATCCCCATTTTCGCATCCTCCTGCACCGCTTACTCCATTTCCGGAGTTTGATACTCGATTTCTTACTGTTGAGCAGCAGATCAGTTATCTGTTGCGTCATGTTTATGATCTTGAGGAGAAGCTAGCGCATGTGCGCAGCTTGCTATTTGTTCCTCCACTTCCTCTTCCACCACCATCAGGATAGCCGGTTTTTGGTTTTATGTAGGTAGCTTGCTTTTGATGAGAGCACCACTATTGAGCTGAGCTAGTGAAGCCTTTTGGAGACCACTTTTTGACTGTATGACTTATGGTAGATTAATAGACATTTTGGACAAGGGTAGTGTAACCCTGTGATCCCTTTTGATATGATACTTTGTAAAACATGTAACAATATGCGTGGTCGATGATTAATGGAAAGCTCAATCGTAATGTTCTCATTAAATACGTTGTTAAATGACATGCTTGCATTATAATTGTGTTGGTTACCTAATTGCTTGCTACAATAATTTCTGCTACATATACATACTATATACTTATTATATGAATAAGACCTGACCTATACAATCTTCTTTATAGAAGATACCTCCTCGAAGGAACAATCAATTGTCCACAACAGAGGCAGAACTGCATGAACGGATTTCACAAGCAATCGCACAACATGAGGCCTTACGCTCTGAACACAGCGGAGGTACCTCAGGAAATAACCCACCTCACGGTAATGTTCAAGTCACTTAAGACACATTACGATACGTTTGGACATTCCATGTGCGTTTGCTAATGCCTTCTGTGAATGATGTTGCTTGTACAGGCTGTACTTATAAGCAGTTCCTTGACTGCAAGCCTCTGAATTTTGACGGCACTGGAGGTGCTGTAGCTTTCGTTAGATGGGCTGAGAAAACAGATTATGTGCTGCGAATGAGCAAGTGTGCGCCAGAGCACCAGGTCACTTACATTTCTGGACTATTCCTAGACGGAGCTCTATCCTGGTGGAACCTTCAGGTTCAGACTCTAGGTGAGGAAGCAGCATATGGTATGACCTGGGATGAGATGAAAGAACTGATGTGCAAGAAATAGTGCTCGAGAGCTGAGATTCAAGTTGGAAACCGAGTTCTGGAATCTGAAGATGGATGGACCTAAGATTGCTGAGTATGTACAGAGATTCCATGACCTGTCTCATGTTGTCCCCTACATGGTAGAGCAGGAGTTCAAGCGAGTTGAACGCTTCATCTGGGATTGGCACCCCAAATTATGAGCATGGTGACTACTTCGAAGCCTCAAACGATCACTGAGGCCATTAATTTGAGCGTAGCACTGACAGAGGAAGCAATTAGAATGAACAAGTTTTCAATCTCTGAAGGGAAGAAGGAGGAGACTCATGTTGAGTCATCAGGAGAGAACAAAAGGAAGTTCTCCAATTTCAAGAAGGGTACCCAAGGAAACAACAGTGGTAACAAGAAGAGAGATGCGAATCCACCAGCCGAGGTTAAGACTGGTGCTGCTACTTCTTGTGCTGAGATTAGAGGAAAAGGATATATGGGCACCCTGCCCAAGTGTGATGTGTGTCAGTTTCATCACACTGGACGATGCAGAGCTGGAAAGTGTGAAACATGCAGAAAAGTTGGCCATGCCAAAGAGACATGCTGGTATGGTGCCGGTCGTGGGAATAATGGTCAGAGAGGAAATGGTAATGGCAATGGAAACTGTGGTGGCAACGGTTATGGCAACAGAAACCAAGGTGGAAATCAAGGAGGTAATGGTAATCGTGGTGGTTCTGGAAACCAAGCTGGTAATGGAAACCACAACCAAAACAACAACCATGGTGGTACTGGAAACAAGCAAGGATGCTTTAGTTGCGGAGATGTCGGGCATTTCAAACGAGATTGCCCAAAGAAAATTCAAGCCCAAGGAAGAGTTTTCAACATCGGAGCTAGGGAAGCTCGCCAGGATCCGAACGTAGTCACGGGTACGTTCCCTATCAACCAACACTTTGCATCTGTACTGTTTGATACTGGTGCTGACTATAGCTTCGTATCCCTAGAATTTAAGAATATACTTGGGTTAGTTGCCAGTAAGTTAGATATTCCGTGTTCAATAGAACTAGCTAATGGAAAGCTAGTAGAGGCAAGCGAAGTAATTAGAGGTTGTGTAATAGAGCTCGGAGAGCATGAGTTTACGCTTGATCTTCTGCCAGTTGAGTTGGGAAGCTTTGACATGGTAGTTGGAATGGATTGGTTATTAAGTAACCGAGCTAAGATCGTATGTCATGAGAAGATCATCCGAATCCCGATGATGAATGAAGAGGCGATCGTGATTCATGTAGAAAAGCATGATACACCTCTAAGGATTATCAGTTGTTTGAAGGCCCGAAAGTTTTTGCAGAAAGGATGTGTTGCCTTTTTGGCTCACATTGTTGATAAAGAAGCCAAAGAGCCAAAGATGAAAAATATCCCTGTGGTAAGAGACTATCCTGAAGTCTTCCCTGAAGACTTGCCAGGATTGCCGCTACAACGACAAGTCGAATTCCACATTGATTTAGTTCTAGGCGCCGCGCCTGTAGCTAAGGCACCTTATCGACTTGCGCCTTCCGAGATGCAAGAGTTTTCGACACAACTCCAAGAGCTTTTGGACAAAGGATTTATTAGACCAAGCTTCTCGCCTTGGGGAGCTCCAGTTCTGTTTGTCAAGAAGAAGGACGGTAGTTTCCGTATGTGCATTGACTACCGAGAGCTGAACAAGTTAACCATCAAGAATCGGTATCCCTTGCTGAGAATTGATGATTTATTCGATCAACTTAAAGGTTCGAGTTATTACTCCAAGATCGATCTTCGATCAGGTTATCACCAGCCGAGGATTCAAGAAGAGAGTATACCGAAGACAGCCTTTATAACTCGTTATGGACATTACGAGTTTCTAGTGATGCCGTTTGGGTTGACGAATGCACCGGCAGTATTTATGGATCTGATGAACCGAGTTTGCAAGCCACATCTCGATAAATTTGTGATTGTATTTATCGATGATGTTTTGATCTATTCAAGGACGAAGGAAGAGCATGAGCAACACCTTAGAGCCATTTTAGAGCTGCTTAAGAAGGAGAGACTGTATGCTAAGTTCTCGAAGTGTGAGTTCTGGCTGCGTGAGGTACAATTCCTTGGTCATGTAGTGAATAAAGATGGAATCCATGTGGATCCCACCAAGATCGAGGCGATTAAGAATTGGGAAACTCCGAAGACGCCAACCTAGATCTGACAGTTTTTAGGTTTGGCTGGGTATTATCGCCGATTAATTGAGGAATTTTCAAAAATCGCTCAACCGCTGACCTCCCTTACTCAAAAGGATAAGAAGTATGAATGGGGAGATAAACAAGAGGAAGCTTTTCAGTTGCTCAAGAATAAGCTTTGCGATGCATCTATTTTATCCCTACCCAAGGCACCGATGACTTCGTGGTATACTATGACGCCTCGCATCAGGGATTGGGCTGTGTGCTAATGCAGCGACAAAAGGTTATCGCTTATGCTTCGCGCCAGTTAAAGATTCATGAGAAGAACTACACCACACACGGTTTGGAATTAGGCGCAGTGGTGTTTGCTTTGAAGATCTGGGGACATTATTTGTATGGTACCCGATGCACGATCTTTACAGATCACAAGAGTCTCCAGCACATATTCGATCAGAAAGAGCTTAACATGAGATAGCGACGATGGGTTGAGTTGTTAAACGACTATGATTGCGAAATCAAATATCACCCAGGAAAGGCGAATGTGGTGGCAGACGCCTTAAGTCGAAAAGAGACGATTAAGCCCATAAGGGTTAGGGCTTTAGAGATGATCATTCAAACAAACCTCTCGTTGCGCATTCGTGCTGCACAAAGAGAAGCTCTCAAGAAGGAAAACTTGAGGATGAATATCTTCGTGGGATGGAGAAGAAGTTGGTACCCAATGAGGAAGGAACCTTATGTTTCATGGGATGAATTTGGGTTCCCCTCTTTGGAGGTCTTAGAGATGTGATCTTTGATGAAGCTCATAGATCAAGGTACTCGATCCACCCAGGATCGGATAAGATGTACCAAGATTTGAAGGATTTCTACTGGTGGCCAAGATTGAAAGGTGATGTTGCAACGTATGTTGGAAGATGTTTAACTTGCGCCAAGGTGAAGGCCGAGTATCAGAAGCCTCCAGGTCTCCTACAGCAACATGAGATACCCATGTGGAAGTGGGAACAAATCTAGATGGATTTTATAACAAAGTTGCCAAAGACCCCCAGAGGTCATGATACGATTTGGGTAATCGTAGATCGTCTGAGAAAATCTGCGCACTTTCTGCCAATCAGGGAAAAGGATGACACAGGTAAGCTAGCTGAGCTGTACCTAAGGGAGATAGTTACACGTCATGGAGTGCCTATCTCAATTATATCTAATAGAGATGGGAGATTTGTGTCAAGGATTTGGCAATCCTTCCAAGAAGCGTTCGGTTCACAGTTAAATTTGAGCACCGCATTTCATCCACAGACAGACAACCAAAGTGAGAGAACGATTCAGACGCTTGAAGATATGTTACGAGCTTGCGTAATGGACTTGGGTGGCAGTTGGGATACTCACCTGCCTTTGGTAGAGTTTTCCTATAACAACAGCTACTATACGAGCATTCAAGCTGCACCGTTCGAAGCTCTCTACGGACGAAAGTGTCGATCACCGTTGTGCTGGGCAGACGCAGGTGATAGACAACTGGTTGGTCTCGAATTGGTCCAAGAGACGATAGATAAGATCATACAGATCCGAGAGCGCATTAAGGCGGCTTGTGATCGACAAAAGAGCTATGTGGACCAAAGAAGGAAACCTTTGGAATTCGAAGTGGGAGATATGGTTTTGTTAAAAGTCTCACCTTGGAAAGGTGTGGCACGCTTTGGGAAGCGTGGTAAGTTAAACCCACGATTTATCGGACCGTTCAAAATCCTGGAAAGGATTGGCTCTGTAGCATACAAGTTGGAACTTCCCGCAGAACTTAATGGTGTTCATGATACATTCCATGTATCTAATCTGAAGAAGAGTCCAACTCAAGAAATAGTGATCATACCTGCTGATGAAGTTCACATTGACGACACACTCCACTTTACCGAAGAACCTGTTGAGGTTACTGACTGGAAAGTTAAAAATACTCGGAGGAGTAGTGTTAAACTCGTCAAGGTTCGATGGAACGCGCGTCACGGCCCAGAGTTTACTTGGCAACGTGAGGACCGCATGAAAGCTATATATCCGCATTTATTCCCTAACACCCCTGCAGCTAGTATTAGAGCTTAAAATTTCGGGACGAAATTTTCTTAACAGGGGGAGAATGTGTCAACTGTCAAAAATTCAGGTATCCGTACAATTAATTAACCATGATTAGTGCTTAATGACTGTGCTGAATTTGCAATTAACTGCTTTTTGATTGCTGCCATATACATACATGTGCATCACATATTGCTTAATGTCATATCATCATTACATGAGAACTTTATTTACTCAAATGATGCACGAAACATAGTTAGCACAGTTATCTGATAAATCAGGAAAATGCTGATAGAACTCAGCACATAGACAGACAGTGCATTGAGACACAAAATGAGCCAAAAACTAAGTACCACACTAGTATAGTGTGTAGGAAAGTGAGGATCACAAAACTGCCCTTCTAAGTGATAGTTTAAGTGCCGGAAAGTGCCTAAAACTCACATAGAGTGCTGAATTCAGCAAAATTCAGCATAAATCAGCATAAATCAGCATTTTAACAATCTAATTTTATGCAGAAATATGGTTAAATGGTCCTGAATGCTTTCCTAAGTGTCGGGAATCAAAAGTGTCACAAAAGGGTACATAAAGCACACTAAACTGCAAAGTTTAGCACTTTAACGAACCAGTAACCAACCGGACACTACCCGAAACATCAAATTTACACTAGAACCACGGTTTTAACATTACCAAGCTAGTTATGGTCCCCAAGCATCATAATACATCATAAATATCTAGTAACTAGAATAACTAACTATATACTTGGTTTTTAACCTAAACAAACTAACTTAGTTTAAACCTACTCTACTACCCCCCCCCCCCCACCTAGTATTCGACCATACATGGCCCCTTACCTCAAGATTTTATTTCAATTAAAAATTAGATCTTGTCTTGCTTTGCTTTGTGTAACATATTGTACAAGAGTTAAATTGGTAACATGGATTATAAGAAGGTCTTGTGAGTTCTAAACTTCATTTCATCACACATTGAAACACACACATATCCTCCTCCTCCCATTGATGCTCTCGGCCGAACTCAACCCCACATACATCCATCACTATTCAATCTTTCTCATATAATCCAAGCTCATACAAAGGTGTTAGAAGACATATAAAGAAGCTAGGAGCTTTCGGAAGTGCAAGGACCTTCTCTATTTGCTTTTATCCATCTCATAACTTCTCTTGAATCATCCCTAGCCTTGAGCTAGTGGTAAGAACCTTATACACTCCATTTTACTTCCATTTTTAGTGGTTAAACAAGAATCATAATGTTGATCATGAAAAACACTAAGATACATAAGAAGTAAACTTGAACATAAGCATGATTAATGAAGAAACTAAGTTGTTTGTGTGTTGATTTGCTTGATGATTGTTGTTTGTTCATGTATATGATGTAGATCATCATATGATCTTGCTAGATCATGATTAAAAACATAATCTAACAAGATGAGAAAATAGAAATGTTGAAGGATGATGGATCATCCACACAAAGATCATAAACTTGAAAGAATACATTGATTTCTTGTAAAATAATGATCAAAGTGAGTAGTAATACTTGTAGATCTAAAGATTTATGGATGAGTTTTCAAAGAAACCAAGTTAAAAATATAAGTTTTACTAAATCTTGGTTCTTACATAAACAAACCTTATTTTTTGTGGTTAAACAAGTGTAGAAACACTTTTGAAACAAGAAGAATTCATAAGAAAATATTTTTAGAAAACATGATCATAAGTTGTAATGATCAATCTTCTTTAAAAATGAAGTTTTTAAAGAATCACCCACACTTTAAAGGATAAAAAGACTTACTAATAACACTAGGAAGTTACTACAATTTTTTGTGAAATTTCAAGTTCATGAAATATTAGATTATACTTGTTTTTGGCAAAATTGGTAAGTAAAGGTTGTTTATTATTGATTGTGGATTGATTGTGATGATTTTTACAAAAGAAAATGATATGCTTGAAAGCATGGAAACCTCCATTTTTAGGGGAAACTATGGCAAAATTTTCTAAAAATTTAAACACTTAGAAAAATATTTCTAAAACAAGTATTTACAAGTGTATTTCAAACCATAAATTGTTACAAAAACTTTGCCATAATGTTTGGTTACAAAAATATAAATACTGGGGGTTGGTTTTTTTATAAATAAAAGTGACTAAATATGTATTTAGGAAATATATATTTAGAGGACACCATGTGTGTGATTATTTGTTTATTTTGTGTATTAGTTATATTATTTTAGGACATGAAATAATATAACACATCCAAATACCAAGAATTACAATCCAAAATATTACCAAAATTCCAAGGAATAAATATACACATTTACGCAAAAATATTGGTGAAACCGAACTAAGGAATATAACTTACAAAATATTCCGGGAATAATATTCACAAGCATATTTTGGTAAATAATATTTTGGACACCAAGAGACAAAAATATGATTTTTACAAGTATTACAAACTTATATCATATTTTTAACAAGAAGAAAACATATTATTTTTGGGTGAATAAAAATATGTATTTTCTTGGAAGTATTAAAAGATATATTATTTTTGAAAGAAATATATATTTTCTCAAACAAAAACGGAATATATCATTTTTGGAGAAAAATGAATTTATATATATATTTTACAAGTTAGACATGAAAATATATCATCTTTGAAACTTATGAGAAAATACAAATATTTTTGCCAAAGGAAAAATTATAAATAATTTTTCTAAATAATATTTATTACAATATATATTTTGGAAATATATATTAGTGAACTTTTATTAAAGATAATATTCCGGAGAAATTAATACGAAATTAAGTATAAGAATACTTAATACAATAAAAATACGTATTCTCATACGTATAAATACACACCGGAATACGACCCTAATACAAGGCAAAAATATACAAGTATAAGAATACAAATACAAATATACCCATCCTTGGGAAGGATATACAAGTATAAATACTTGGGAAGTATTAAGTTACAATAATATTGTTTTAACAATTATTCCAAAATTTAGTGAATATATTTTGGGCTAAAATATTTATTATTTTAACAAATAATTATATAACATTAAATAATATCGAAGATACAAAGAATGTAACTCAAAGACACTAACAAATACTAAATCAAGGCACGGACCGTTCGTCTAATAGACATTAGTACATTGTAGGTAGTTGTGTTTACCGAAGGAGCTTGAGTGACGTTGGTTGAAGACGCAAGACTGTGAGTTCATGTCCCCCTTTTCTTTAAACTGTTTTGTTTTATAACTTCGTGGGTGAAGTACATGTTACAAAATGATTACAAACAATTACAATTGGTATGGTTAGCTTTGGAAAGTACAGTAGATCATGTGAATGGGTAGGCGCACTCCTAAGACCATTAATCTTCGTGTTAGGACCGAGGGGAATGAGTGATAGATCTGTTTGGGTGTAGCGAGCCCACACCCATGTGGACCGGGGTTTGGCCCATGAGGTGACTATGTCTTACCGCCGGAGTCCCGGTACAAAATCTGCTAGGTTTGAGCCTTCCTACGCCGTTGCACGCATGTTAATGGCCTTGCAAACCATTAATCGATCTGTTTCCTTGTTTTGCTTTCATACCGGGATTTACTAAACATACATACATAAAATGATATCAAAGGTTTATTCATACACACAAAGAAACACATGAACTCGCTCAACTTTTGTTGATGTTTTCAAAATACATGTATTTCAGGGAATTAATAGTGGACCTGGAGGGCGTTGGATGTTTCAAGCTGCGTTAAGAATAAAGGATGTTATCCGTTGTCTTAGGGTTTGGTTAGTGTGTCTTATTCCTGGACGAGACACATCTACCAAAGCCTGATTTTATTTAAAGTCTTTTGATGAGTCCTTAGTGAACTCTAAACAATTCATATGGTTTGTAAAATTAAATTTGAAGTCTATGTTTCAAACAATGATGTTGTGATGTTTTTAAACTTATCTAATGGATGACCACCTATGGCTTTTATCATATAGCTGTTGTTATGATTGGATGCAATGATATTAAGAAAGTCACACATAATCACGCTTCCGCAAAAGTCAGTGTGTGACATTGTGTCATCTTGATTCATATGTGGTTTTATACTTTTAAATTTGTTTATTTTGGGACTTTTGCACGAATCGCACAATCTCCGCAGTCTAAAACATTAACAATAATCTCTCAGAGATGAACTAAATTTATGGTGCTTTATTCATCTGTATCATACTATGTGGGAATCTTGATTAAGCTATGAGAAACATGTTGAACGTCTATGCTATGTGAAACAACTAAGATCAAACTATGTGTAACATGATGAACGTTCTGTGATGTGTGAAACAACTTGAGTCTTTTATGCAATCATATGAAACTTTATACTATGCTATGTGTTCATGAAACATTATGATCTAGAATCATTCGATCCTCTCTTGGATCTTTAGATGTCGTCAAGTCGCCTCAACAACCCCCACAAGAAATCGAAGGCCAACACTCAGAAACAGATGATGTCTTTTATGGCCGACCAGATTGCGCGCATTGTTCCCAAGATTGTCACTGAAATCCAGGGATCAAACACTCCTCCCTCTACTGTCGACTCTAAATCTGACAAACCTAAGCCTGTGAGCTTCAACTACAAACACTTTGTTTCTTGCAACCCTAAGCCTTTCACGGGCAGTGATGGGGTGACAGCAATGCTGGAGTGGTTCGATAGCATCAAAGTTACTTTCATCAACAGTGAATGCCCTGAGTATTTAAAGACTAGGAGTGCAACTGGCATGTTTCAAGGAAGAGCTCTAGACTGGTGGACCAATGAGAGAAACATTCGCTCCAACGAGGAAGCTTATGCTTTGCCCTGGGCTGAGGTTAGGGAAATGATGATGCTTGAATTCTGCCCTCTGCATGAGCAGCGGAAACTTGAGGATGAATTTTGGCATCTGAAACAAGTTAGGGATGACAATCTGGCTTATACTACCCGCTTTAAGCAACTCAGCATCATTGTGCCTCACTTGGTGTCTAATCCTAAACGCATGATCACCAAGTACATTTATGGGTTACTATCTTGCAGCAAGCTTGAACAACAACCGTGTTCGTGATAAACAGTCTGGAAACTCAGCTCCCTCGAAACCTGCTAACCAAATTACCCAGCAGCCAAGTGGCAGCAAGAACAAGAAAAGAAAGTCTCAAAACTTTGGCTACAACGCCATCGTCCCAGCTGCGAATCCAAACCCTGCTGGCAATGCTATTGTGCCTGCTACTACTCCGAACCCTCCTACTCCTGAAAACACCAAGAAGTCGTACACCGGGATTCATCCCATGTGTGCCACTTGCAACTATCATCACCCCATCGGCGTAACCTGTGGCCTGTGTACCAACTGCAATCGTTATTGTGACAACCCGCACTAAACCAGGTATCCGTACAACTTAAATAATGATTAATTACTACTTGATTACTGTGCTTGATTGAACTAGCTGATAAACTGCTACCTGCATACTGATACATGCACTTACTTGCATCATACTTTATTTACTGTCACTACATTATTTACATGCTGAACCCTAGTGACAAACATGATGCACAAAAAGCACAGTAGCACTAAACGGATACACAGTGAACATGCTGAAATGACCAGCATCAGGCAAACACTGCCTCTAAGGCCTGTTAAGAGCCTCATATATTTTGGCTACACTGGTAGTGAGTGTAGGAATATAAGGGTTGTGGTACCGCGTCTCTAGGGATAAGATACACTGATTCGGATGTGCCAAAAACGTACTTTAAGTACCAAACACAGCACTTTAAAAATTAAACCAGCTTCTAGCTGCCTAGTAAAGTGCCAGAAAATAAGAAAATAACACTAGACACTTTCTAAAGTGTTGGAAACAAATTGTGTCACTAAAAATGTAATAACGACACTTTAAAGCGTTACAAAAGGCTTTAACGGATCACTATCCAACCGAACAACCGGACTTTACCCGGAACATGAAAATGTTATTATTTTCACTGTCTATATTTTTCTGAGCCAGTTAGGGTCCCCGAATACCCTAACACCCGTTGTAAATTACTACACACTAATAACTTAATCATTATTATTTTTTTCTCTAAAACTTATCTAACTAAACCCAAACTATTTACTAACAATGAGGTTGAATTCAAACCATATTGCCCCCCCCATAAGCAACCGATCGGTTTCCCTATGAAACCTCCACCACAAACTTTTAAATAGTTTAATTTTGCTTGTCTAAATTCTAGGTTGGATAATAGTTAGTGGATAATAGAATTATATGGTTTATAGATTTGCTTATAAATTAAGGCTTATCACCCCTTCAACACTTAAAAAAAAAAAAATCGATTTCCTTTCCCCTCTTTGATATTCGGCCGAGAACCAAGGCACCCTCACACCCACCTTTCAATTTCATACAAACCATTTTATACCTCTACAAGTGTAAAGGGCCACGTATTAGGAGCTTTGGTGCACTCGGAACACGAAGGACCTCAACCGTTAGCTTTTATCCACCCCGTTTTCGTCGAGATTCTTCCCTAGCCCCGAGCTAGAGGTATATCACGTAAAACTCATATTTAAGCTTGTTTAAAGTGGTTAAAAGGAATTTTATCGGTGAAATATCGTTAACATGCGTTTTGGAACTTTAAAGTCTACTAAAATCACAAAAATGGAGGTTAATAGCACATGTCTTGTGTAAAAGTCGTAGTATTTGAAATTCGTGTTTATCTAGACCCGATCTATGATGTGGTAGCGCGAATCTCCGTTTAACCCGACTTTGTAAAATCACGTATCATCACATAAGCTCGTTTTTGAAAGATACAAGGGTTAAAGGTGAAACACTACCACATTTAGAGCATGAACTTGTGTAAAAGAATTTTTCTTGTGTAAAAGTGATTTAACCGGTACAATGGTGTTTAAAACTAGCAGATCTACGTATCTGCAAGTGGTACTTTTGAAGGACCACACTTTAAAAGAAACCATGTTTTCTAAGAAACGGATCTTACAATACTAAGAATGATATTTAGAACGCACAAGTGTGTAAACACTTGTGTGACACATGTTTCGACAAAATAACTATTTTTTTTGGGAAAAATAACTAGAAGTTGTAAAGACGGATTTCTCTAAAAACGAGGTTTTTACGAGGTTAAAGTTACTTTATATAAAGATCCACGAAATATAATGGGATTTACAATATAGATTCGGAAAAACTACAAGTTCATGCGATTATGTGATTTACATATTTATTGACTAGTTTGATGTGTCGGAAATTGTTTGATTGAATAAAGAAGTTGATTGATTTGATTATTAAAAGAAAATGATACGCTTGAAAGCGTGGCCACCTCCAGTTACAGAGGAAACTCTGGCGAAATTTTCTTAAAAACCTAACACTTAAACCTGTTTACATTACAAGTGTTAGAATCATTTTTGACATGATTTCAAAACATAAATTTCGCCATGACTAGAATTACTAAATATTCGGAGGTGGGATTTTCACAAAATATTAACGTGATAAATATATATTTTCACACACTGTTTATGATTATTTTGTGAAATACATAAATATTATTTTTAGAGTAAAAATAATGTTTACAAACGATAACGACTCCAAAAGTAATGCAAACGCTTTCGCCATAAATATATAAGTTACACCGGTAATTATATTACCACCTGTATGTTAAAACGTAACTTACACAATTACGGAAATATTTATGAACGCGTACTTTAACAACGTATTATGGGATAAATACCTATATTTTGGAGATGGATATATATATAAGGATTAAGTGAGACTTAATGACGGAATTATACGCACATGTATTAAATCCCCCATCCTTGGGAAGGAAGATAACTACCAAGTATATACGACATGTAACACGAAATAGTTGTCTAACTATTTCCCGCAAACATAAACTGTAAAGCTAAAGCACGGCCGTCCGTCTAATAGAATTAGCACTTGTAGGTCGTTGCACAGCTTACTGTATTGGAGACGCTTGATAGAGATACGCATTCACTGTGAGTTCATGTCCCCCTTTTCTCTAACTGTTTTCAGTTTTCTTAACTGCGGGGGTGAAATACATGTTACTTTGTTTACAAGTACTTTATACACGGTATGAATAACGTAAGGAGGTTTAGATCATGTGAATGGGTAGTTAGAACACCGAGGGACTCGAGCGGTAGATCTATCTGGGTGTAGCGAGCCCAGCTCTAGGCCAAACGGACCTCTCTGAGGCCAACAGAACGGACCTGGAGTGACTTGGTTGCCCAACGCAAAAATCGGCTAGGTCGTGTCTTACTATTTGCATTTCACAACATGCTAATGGCCTTGCAAACCATTGGTGATCACAAGTCCTCTTACACTGCTACATACCAGGAAACTTTTATACTTACAAGTGTTTTACTTACTCACTTGCACATGAACTCGCTCAACATTATTGTTGATTTTTCAACTCACATGTATTTCAGGAAATTAAACGGATCTGGCATGGTATGGAACGTTTTCCGCTGCATATTGTCATGAAGTCATCAGGGTTTAGGGGATGTGTCTCTTACCTGGACAAGACACAGTCCTTAAACCACGTTTATGTTATGTTTTAGTTTGTAATGTTGTTGAACAAGGTTATGGTTGTTGGTTAAAACAATGGTACTGTATTTTGTTTTCAAAACTTAATGGATGACTTGCATGGTTTTTAAATTCATATAGCTTGTTATGATTAAGCTATGGTATTAAGAAGTCACACCAAAATATACCACGCTTCCGCAAAGCCAGGGTGTGACAGCTTGGTATCAGAGCTCTGATCATAGCGAACTAGGATTCTCTCTCGAGTCTAAACTATGATCACTAGGGCTCTCACGAAAACATTTTTCTGCATACCACTTAAGTCCAGATCTACACTTTTTACAAACAAATGTTGAGCACATTTTATTTATTATTCTAGGCTCAGTCTGGGGAGGCTGAGGTAGGAGGCTAGTGGGACTAGAAGTGTTGACTAGTGGGACTAGAAGTGTTGACTAGTGGGACTAGAAGTGTTGACTAGTGGGACTAGGAGTGTTGGCTAGTGGGACTAGGAGTGTTGGCTAGTAAGACTAGGAGGAATTATGTGATGCCCTACTTGGTGACTTATGTGATTATCTGATTATGTGATTGACTGTTTGTGCATACTTGTGTTTATGTTACAGATACATGGATTCGGCTGATTCAGGTGGTTCAGACATCACCGACCCCAGGCGTATTGTATCAGATGACCTGGAGTCGTCAGAGCATGAGGTTTTTACGTCAGACTTCACCAGCACGGATGATGACGACTTTCAGCCATTCGCCTTACCCGACGGCGTTGATGAGCTCCCAGATGATCTTCCAGCCGGGGATTTACCACTCGCGGTGATCCCTGCACCTGTACCCCTTGCATACTACCCTGCTTTACCCATCGATGACGAGGAGGACGACGTCGATATGTTTGAGGAGGAGCCTTTGGAGGATGCTCAGGGCGAGGCCCTACCTGCTGTTGCTCCCTTACTGATTGCAGATGCTCCGGCTGCGGAGTCACCTGTTCATTCCCCAGTCGCGGACTCCTTTGAGTCTGTGGCTTCTGTACCCTCACATGCTCATAGTGCGCAACACTTTTCCCATGGGTCCGATTCTGACCAGGCTTTTTCTGTTGCTTCCGTACCTGGACTTATTTTTGACCATGACGACGAGGGAGATTCAGATCCTATGTTTCCACCAGGATTTGATCCTGACCGTGATTTAGAGTTTGTCCCGATGGATGAGTTGATGGAGGATCCAGCAGATCCTATTGACCCTTTTGATCCGATTGATCCTGATTTCGATTTTGACATGGCATTTGATGACCTGGAGCCTGCCATTGCTCCTGAGCAGGCAGCTGCTCTTGATCCCTTACCAGAGCATGACCCTGTGCATGCTGATGTACCTTTTGAGCCCATTGCTGATGATCACCACCTAGATGTTCCTGTTGATCCCATTGGTCCTTTACCCATTGATGCTGTACCAGTTGACCCTCCTCTCGAGCACTTGGCACCCGTTCACCCTGTTGTTGCTCCCTTATTTGATCCCGTTCCCATAGAGCCCGGACATGCACCGTTCGCGGCTCATCTGGATCCACCGGACGAGTCTGCCCAGCATGGCTGGATACCGGCAGACGAGGACGTTCCCCCATTCCCTCCACATATTCCTGTTGCACCACATACTGACTTTTCGTTTCAGGTTCCTATGTTTATACCTCCAGCAGGGCCTGGAGAGGGCTCTTCAGCACACCCTGATGGGCATGTACCGATGCCCATGCCTTTCATGCCTCAGATTCCTTTTGTTCCCCCCACTACAGCTCCTTTCGGGGTGGCACCCTTTGACCCCACACGTGAGCCACTGCTGTGGTCACCGTTTTCCCCCATGCCACCCACTGATCCATACCACAGGTTCCACGTGGGACACACCATTGAGGATGTATTGATGTCATTTGTACACCAGCATGAGTCGCATGAGCAGCGACTACAGGAGTTGGAGAGAGCCTGTCTGCAGCCATGTCAGTGCCATGGCCGGGTACCCTCTCCGTTACAGCCGTTTCGACCATTACCCCCTGACTATGCTGCTCGTCTTACCACTTTGGAGCAGCAGATTGCTTCCATTATACGTACACAGCAGGCGATGGAGGCGGACTGGTTACAGTTGCGCCGTTTGTTTTATACCCATTTTCCTCCTCCACCACCATCTACTTAGAGCTCATCGGTGCCACTTGGGTAGGCGAAGTGAGAAGGCGGCGATTGCTTTTTGATTGCACAGCATTTTGGGGAGACTACGTTATGATTTGACTTTTGTTATGTACTTGATGTTGTATTGATACTGATGTAGTTTTTGACAGGGGTGATGTAGCCCCTAGTGATTGATGATTGTATGTATACACTTACGATGTGGTCTCATTTATATGGCAATCGCAGTTTTCTCACCATATTTGATTCGCTTGATTACTTGGTTATATTTTATGACATGGGATGTTGTGTGATTGATATTTGTGATGTGTGATAACATGAGATGTTATGTGATTATACTATTACTACCGTTATATACGTACACTATATTACGAACTGATTTACGTATTATAACATCGGAGCCTTCTATGGCCTAACCAACTTAAACCATCTTTTAGAAAGATGCCGCCAAGACGTCAACAGCAGCCTATGCCTACCACTCAGGAAGAGCTACAACAAATCATTGCTGCTGCCATAGCGCAGTACGCAGCTTCTCAGCCAGGAGGGAGCGGAAGTGTTAATCAAGGCAATAACAATCCACCTCACGGTAATACCACGCCATTCGAACCTACCATGAACTAGTTGGAGATTTTAGCGGTGATGCTAATGCCAAACACATGTTTTAACATACGTGCAGGATGCACCTACAAGCAGTTCTTAGACTGCAAACCAGTTAACTTCGATGGCACAGGAGGTGCAGTTGCCTTTACCCGCTGGGCTGAGAAAACCGATTCCGTTTTACGCATGAGCAAGTGTGCAGAGGATCAGCAAGTCACATACATTTCAGGGCTGTTTCTAGACGGAGCCCTATCATGGTGGAACTTACAAGTCCAAACTCTAGGCGAAGCTGCCGCCTACGCCCTGACTTGGGCCGAATTGAAAGAGTTGATGCGCAAAAAGTACTGTTCACGCGCAGAAATTCAGAGGTTGGAGACTGAATTTTGGCACTTAAAGATGGATGGTCCGAAAGTAGCAGAGTACGTTCAGAGGTTTCATGACCTATCTCAAGTGGTTCCTTACATGGTTACGCCAGAATACAAGCGAATCGAGCGCTTCATTTGGGGTTTGGCTCCCCAAATAATAAGCATGGTAACCTCCTCCAAACCAGCAACTATCACTGAAGCCATCGATTTGAGCGTGGCTCTCACCGAGGAGGGGATTCGTTTAAACAAGTTTGGTGATGTAAAGGCAAAGGAGAAAGAGACTTATGTCGAGTCGTCAGGAGGTAACAAAAGAAAGTTTTCAAACTTCAAACAAAGTGTTAGCGGTGATGGTAAGAGAGGAGCACCAAGCACGCCAGCTCAGGGTGCAGCTGGCAGTGGAAGGAAAGGAAGAGGATACATGGGCACCCAGCCCAGATGCAATACCTGTCAACGCCACCATTCGGGTCAATGTCAGCTAAAAGTATGCGAAGTATGTGGGAAACGTGGTCATTTGAAGGACACCTGTTGGGTTGGTACTGGCCGGGGAGGCCAGGGAGGATCTGAAAATAGGAATAACAACCGTGGTGGTTTTGGAGGTCGCCCACAGGGGAATAATCGAGGCTACAATGCCAATCAAGCCGGAAATGCCAATCAAAACAACCCGCCAGTTGGGGATGGTGCAGGAAGTGGAAAAAGATTAGGATGTTTTCATTGCGGAGACGTTGGGCACTTCAAGAAGGATTGCCCGGGATTGAACCAAGCCCGTGGAAGGGTGTTCCAGATCGGTGCACGGGAAGCACGCCAGGATCCCAACGTTGTCACGGGTACGTTCCCTATCAATCAACGCTATGCATCTGTTCTGTTTGATACTGGTGCCGACTATAGCTTCGTATCACTAGAATTTAAGAATATACTTGGGCTAACCGCTAATAAGTTTGACATTCCCTACGCAATTGAATTGGCTAATGGAAAGTTGGTAGAAGCCAATGATGTTATCAGAGGCTGTGTGATTGAATTAGGAGAACGTGAGTTTGCCTTGGATCTACTACCAGTCCAATTGGGAAGTTTCGACGTGGTAGTAGGAATGGATTGGTTATCGGGCAATAAAGCTGAAATAGTTTGCCACGAAAAGGTTGTTCGTATTCCAACCAAGGATGGTGAGACCATTGTTGTTCATGGAGAGAAGCGTGAGACGCCGTTGCGGATTATCAGCTGTTTGAAGGCAAGGAAGTGTTTACAGAAAGGATGTGTTGCTTTTCTGGCACACATCGTAGATAAGAAGGCTGCCGAGCCAAGAATCGAAGACATCCCTGTCGTAAGGGAGTATCCAGAAGTCTTCCCAGAAGACTTACCCGGACTGCCACCTCAGAGACAAGTCGAGTTTCACATCGACTTAG
This sequence comes from Helianthus tuberosus, assembly GCA_030545235.1. Lineage (NCBI taxonomy): Eukaryota > Viridiplantae > Streptophyta > Magnoliopsida > Asterales > Asteraceae > Helianthus > Helianthus tuberosus. The sequence continues at coordinate 81,756,960 of CM060416.1, read as the reverse complement.
TTCCAGGCGCCGCGCCTGTAGCTAAGGCACCTTACAGACTTGCTCCATCTGAGATGCAGGAATTGTCAACACAGCTTCAGGAGCTGTTAGATAAGGGTTTTATCCGACCAAGCTTCTCGCCTTGGGGAGCTCCGGTCTTGTTTGTCAAGAAGAAGGACGGAAGTTTCCGCATGTGTATTGACTACAGAGAATTGAACAAGCTGACAATCAAGAACAGGTATCCTCTGCCTAGAATCGATGATCTGTTCGACCAACTTCAAGGTTCAAGCTGTTACTCTAAGATCGATCTTCGATCTGGATACCATCAACTAAGGATACAGGAGGAAAGTATCCCGAAAACAGCCTTCCGAACTCGTTACGGACACTACGAGTTCCTCGTGATGCCATTTGGATTGACAAACGCACCGGCGGTATTCATGGATCTAATGAATAGAGTTTGCAAGCCATACTTAGACAAGTTCGTGATTGTATTCATCGACGACATCCTGATTTACTCAAAGACGAAGGCTGAACACGAACAACATCTTAGAACCATACTAGAGCTGCTAAAGAAGGAACAACTGTACGCCAAATTCTCCAAGTGCGAGTTTTGGCTACGCGAAGTCCAGTTTCTTGGACATGTGGTTAATGGGGATGGAATTCATGTTGATCCCACAAAGATCGAGGCAATCAAGAATTGGGAGACGCCTACAACGCCAACCGAGATTCGACAATTCTTGGGTTTGGCTGGCTACTATCGAAGGTTCATCGAGGATTTCTCGAAGATCGCTCAACCTTTGACGCTCCTCACGCAGAAAGACAAGACGTTTGATTGGGGAATCAAACAGGACGAAGCGTTTCAGGTATTGAAAGATAAGCTCTGCAACGCGCCAATCTTAGCTCTACCAGAAGGCACTGATGACTTTGTGGTATACTGCGACGCATCGCGTCAGGGATTGGGTTGTGTGTTGATGCAACGCCAGAAGGTCATTGCTTACGCATCACGCCAACTGAAAGTGCACGAAAAGAATTATACCACACATGATTTAGAGCTTGGCGCAGTGGTTTTTGCACTAAAGATCTGGAGACACTACCTGTATGGTACGAAGTGCACAATCTTCACAGATCACAAGAGCCTACAACATATATTTAACCAGAAGGAGTTAAATATGAGACAAAGACGATGGGTTGAGTTGCTAAACGACTACGACTGCGAGATAAAGTATCACCCAGGGAAGGCGAACGTAGTTGCCGATGCCCTAAGTCGTAAAGAAAGAATCAAGCCCATAAGGGTTAGGGCTTTGGAAATGATCATACGAACCGATCTTTCCTTGCGCATTCGCGCTGCACAAAAGGAAGCTCTCAAGGAGGGAAATCTTGAGGAAGAATATCTCCGGGGAATGGAGAAGCTTTTGGTACCAAACGAGGAAGGGACGTTATGTTTTGAGAAAAGAATTTGGGTTCCTCTGTTTGGTGGATTAAGGGAAGTTATTTTCGACGAAGCGCACAAGTCACGGTACTCTATCCACCCTGGATCGGATAAGATGTACCAGGATCTCAAAAATTACTATTGGTGGCCTAGGATGAAAGGCGACGTTGCTGTTTACGTGAGCAAATGTTTAACGTGCGCTAAGGTCAAGGCAGAATACCAGAAGCCTTCGGGACTTCTGCAACAACCTGAGATTCCCAAGTGGAAATGGGAACAAATCTCAATGGATTTTGTTACAAAACTGCCAAGAACGCCAAGAGGCCATGATATGATTTGGGTGATTGTTGACCGCCTAACAAAGTCCGCACACTTTCTGCCAATCAAGGAGAAAGACAGTACTAGTAAACTTGCGGAAATTTACATGAGAGAGATCGTAGCACGTCATGGAGTACCTCTCTCGATCATCTCTGATAGAGACGGAAGGTTTGTGTCAAGGATATGGCAATCCTTCCAAGAAGCTTTTGGCTCTCAATTGAATCTGAGCACTGCGTTTCATCCGCAAACTGATGGCCAGAGCGAGCGCACGATACAAACTTTGGAGGACATGCTGAGAGCATGTGTGATGGATTTAGGCGGTAGCTGGGATAAACACTTACCCTTGGTCGAATTTTCATACAACAACAGCTACCACACCAGTATTGGTGTCGCGCCATTTGAGGCCCTATACGGACGCAAGTGCCGATCACCCCTATGTTGGTCTGACGCAGGTGATAGGCAGCTTGCTGGTCCCGAGATCGTCCAAGAGACGACAGACAAGATTGCGCAAATACTTAAACGCATCGAAGCCGCTCGCCACAGACAAAAGGCCTACGCGGATCCAAACCGGAAGCATGTGGACTTCCAAGTCGGAGAAATGGTGTTGTTAAAGGTTTCGCCCTGGAAAGGGGTAGCACGCTTTGGAAAGCGTGGAAAGTTAAATCCACGCTACATTGGTCCCTTTAGAATTCTGGAAAGAATCGGGACGGTAGCATACAAGTTGGACCTACCTGCTGAACTGAATGGTGTTCACGATACATTTCATGTATCCAATTTAAAGAAAAGTCCAACTCAAGTTGACGTTGCCATTCCTATCGACGAGATTCATATTGACGACACGCTCCACTTCGTTGAAGAACCCGTTGAGGTCACGGATTGGAAAGTTAACAAGACCCGCCGGAGCAGTGTCAAACTCGTCAAAGTACGATGGAATGCCAGACATGGTCCTGAATTTACCTGGGAACGTGAGGAACGGATGAAAGAGAAATACCCCCACTTATTTCCTAAGAACCCTGCTTCTACAAGCAGAACTTAAATTTCGGGACGAAATTTATTTAACGGGGGGAGAATGTGACAACCTGCACTAAACCAGGTATCCGTACAACTTAAATAATGATTAATTACTACTTGATTACTGTGCTTGATTGAACTAGCTGATAAACTGCTACCTGCATACTGATACATGCACTTACTTGCATCATACTTTATTTACTGTCACTACATTATTTACATGCTGAACCCTAGTGACAAACATGATGCACAAAAAGCACAGTAGCACTAAACGGATACACAGTGAACATGCTGAAATGACCAGCATCAGGCAAACACTGCCTCTAAGGCCTGTTAAGAGCCTCATATATTTTGGCTACACTGGTAGTGAGTGTAGGAATATAAGGGTTGTGGTACCGCGTCTCTAGGGATAAGATACACTGATTCGGATGTGCCAAAAACGTACTTTAAGTACCAAACACAGCACTTTAAAAATTAAACCAGCTTCTAGCTGCCTAGTAAAGTGCCAGAAAATAAGAAAATAACACTAGACACTTTCTAAAGTGTTGGAAACAAATTGTGTCACTAAAAATGTAATAACGACACTTTAAAGCGTTACAAAAGGCTTTAACGGATCACTATCCAACCGAACAACCGGACTTTACCCGGAACATGAAAATATTATTATTTTCACTGTCTATATTTTTCTGAGCCAGTTAGGGTCCCCGAATACCCTAACACCCGTTGTAAATTACTACACACTAATAACTTAATCATTATTATTTTTTTCTCTAAAACTTATCTAACTAAACCCAAACTATTTACTAACAATGAGGTTGAATTCAAACCATATTGCCCCCCCCATAAGCAACCGATCGGTTTCCCTATGAAACCTCCACCACAAACTTTTAAATAGTTTAATTTTGCTTGTCTAAATTCTAGGTTGGATAATAGTTAGTGGATAATAGAATTATATGGTTTATAGATTTGCTTATAAATTAAGGCTTATCACCCCTTCAACACTTAAAAAAAAAAAAATCGATTTCCTTTCCCCTCTTTGATATTCGGCCGAGAACCAAGGCACCCTCACACCCACCTTTCAATTTCATACAAACCATTTTATACCTCTACAAGTGTAAAGGGCCACGTATTAGGAGCTTTGGTGCACTCGGAACACGAAGGACCTCAACCGTTAGCTTTTATCCACCCCGTTTTCGTCGAGATTCTTCCCTAGCCCCGAGCTAGAGGTATATCACGTAAAACTCATATTTAAGCTTGTTTAAAGTGGTTAAAAGGAATTTTATCGGTGAAATATCGTTAACATGCGTTTTGGAACTTTAAAGTCTACTAAAATCACAAAAATGGAGGTTAATAGCACATGTCTTGTGTAAAAGTCGTAGTATTTGAAATTCGTGTTTATCTAGACCCGATCTATGATGTGGTAGCGCGAATCTCCGTTTAACCCGACTTTGTAAAATCACGTATCATCACATAAGCTCGTTTTTGAAAGATACAAGGGTTAAAGGTGAAACACTACCACATTTAGAGCATGAACTTGTGTAAAAGAATTTTTCTTGTGTAAAAGTGATTTAACCGGTACAATGGTGTTTAAAACTAGCAGATCTACGTATCTGCAAGTGGTACTTTTGAAGGACCACACTTTAAAAGAAACCATGTTTTCTAAGAAACGGATCTTACAATACTAAGAATGATATTTAGAACGCACAAGTGTGTAAACACTTGTGTGACACATGTTTCGACAAAATAACTATTTTTTTTGGGAAAAATAACTAGAAGTTGTAAAGACGGATTTCTCTAAAAACGAGGTTTTTACGAGGTTAAAGTTACTTTATATAAAGATCCACGAAATATAATGGGATTTACAATATAGATTCGGAAAAACTACAAGTTCATGCGATTATGTGATTTACATATTTATTGACTAGTTTGATGTGTCGGAAATTGTTTGATTGAATAAAGAAGTTGATTGATTTGATTATTAAAAGAAAATGATACGCTTGAAAGCGTGGCCACCTCCAGTTACAGAGGAAACTCTGGCGAAATTTTCTTAAAAACCTAACACTTAAACCTGTTTACATTACAAGTGTTAGAATCATTTTTGACATGATTTCAAAACATAAATTTCGCCATGACTAGAATTACTAAATATTCGGAGGTGGGATTTTCACAAAATATTAACGTGATAAATATATATTTTCACACACTGTTTATGATTATTTTGTGAAATACATAAATATTATTTTTAGAGTAAAAATAATGTTTACAAACGATAACGACTCCAAAAGTAATGCAAACGCTTTCGCCATAAATATATAAGTTACACCGGTAATTATATTACCACCTGTATGTTAAAACGTAACTTACACAATTACGGAAATATTTATGAACGCGTACTTTAACAACGTATTATGGGATAAATACCTATATTTTGGAGATGGATATATATATAAGGATTAAGTGAGACTTAATGACGGAATTATACGCACATGTATTAAATCCCCCATCCTTGGGAAGGAAGATAACTACCAAGTATATACGACATGTAACACGAAATAGTTGTCTAACTATTTCCCGCAAACATAAACTGTAAAGCTAAAGCACGGCCGTCCGTCTAATAGAATTAGCACTTGTAGGTCGTTGCACAGCTTACTGTATTGGAGACGCTTGATAGAGATACGCATTCACTGTGAGTTCATGTCCCCCTTTTCTCTAACTGTTTTCAGTTTTCTTAACTGCGGGGGTGAAATACATGTTACTTTGTTTACAAGTACTTTATACACGGTATGAATAACGTAAGGAGGTTTAGATCATGTGAATGGGTAGTTAGAACACCGAGGGACTCGAGCGGTAGATCTATCTGGGTGTAGCGAGCCCAGCTCTAGGCCAAACGGACCTCTCTGAGGCCAACAGAACGGACCTGGAGTGACTTGGTTGCCCAACGCAAAAATCGGCTAGGTCGTGTCTTACTATTTGCATTTCACAACATGCTAATGGCCTTGCAAACCATTGGTGATCACAAGTCCTCTTACACTGCTACATACCAGGAAACTTTTATACTTACAAGTGTTTTACTTACTCACTTGCACATGAACTCGCTCAACATTATTGTTGATTTTTCAACTCACATGTATTTCAGGAAATTAAACGGATCTGGCACGGTATGGAACGTTTTCCGCTGCATATTGTCATGAAGTCATCAGGGTTTAGGGGATGTGTCTCTTACCTGGACAAGACACAGTCCTTAAACCACGTTTATGTTATGTTTTAGTTTGTAATGTTGTTGAACAAGGTTATGGTTGTTGGTTAAAACAATGGTACTGTATTTTGTTTTCAAAACTTAATGGATGACTTGCATGGTTTTTAAATTCATATAGCTTGTTATGATTAAGCTATGGTATTAAGAAGTCACACCAAAATATACCACGCTTCCGCAAAGCCAGGGTGTGACAGTTATGGTCACACAACCCCTTATTGCCGACAAGCCAATCAAGCCCAGCACGCAGCTCCAGCTCTACCAACTCCTCAGAACCCTAAACCGCCGAACAATGTTCGAGTATGCTACAAATGTGGGGACACCACTCATCTCCATTCCCAATGTCCCCAGCTGAACCAGGAGCAACAGCCACCTACTCGAGGACGAGCGTTCAACATCAACGTAAATCAAGCGCGTGACGACAATGACGTCGTTAATGGTACGTTTCTCGTTAATAACCTTTACGCTTCGATACTATTTGATACTGGTGCCGACAAAAGCTTTGTGTCCGTAGAATTTGAATCTTTGTTAAACTGTGCACGCTCTAAACGACCTAAGTCGTTATCAGTCGAGATTGTAGATTGTAAATATATTCTAGTTGATTCTGTTCTCCGTGATTGTTCCTTGACCCTTAACGATCACGTTTTTACTATTGATCTCATACCCATGCAATTGGGTAGTTTCGATATCATAATCGGCATGGATTGGTTGCGTAAGAACCATGTTGAAATCGCTTGTCATGAGAAATACGTTCATTTACCCCATCTGTCCGGTGATACTTTGCATGTCTATGGAGACCGAACTTCTAGAGGACTGAAGCTGATGTCATGCACTCAGGCGAATAGTTGCTTACGTAAACCTTACCTTGCCTTCTTGGCCCACGTAGTGGAACATAAGGGCAAGGGAAAGAGCGTAAGTGATGTTCCGGTAGTGTGCGATTTCCCTAACGTCTTTCCTGAAGATCTTCCTGGTCTTCCTCCTCATCGATCGTTGATTTTCGTATTGATCTCCTACCTGGTTCAACTCCTGTCGCCAAGGCTCCTTACCGACTTGCACCCTATGAGATGCAAGAGTTATCTAGTCAGTTAGAGGAACTGCTTGACAAAGGCTTTATACGTCCAAGTACCTCACCTTGGGGTGCTCCCGTGCTATTCGTCAAGAAGAAGGATGGTTCGTTTCGCATGTGTATCGACTACCGTGAGCTTAAAAAACTCACCATCAAGAATCGTTATCCTCTCCCTCGTATCGACGATCTATTTGACCAACTACAAGGCGCAAGCTGTTTTTCTAAAATCGACCTCTGATCTGGTTATCATCAGCTCCGTGTTCTCGAAGAAGATATCCCCAAGACCACTTTTCGCACTCGTTTTGGGCACTACGAGTTCGTGGTCATGCCTTTTCGCCTGACCAACGCACCCGCTGTGTTCATGGACCTTACGAATCATGTTTGTAAACCTTACTTGTATCGTTTTGTGATAGTCTTTATTGATGATATTCTTATTTATTCGAAGAACCAAGCTGATCATGCACGTCATTTACGCCTTATGTTAGAACTGCTACGGGGTGAACGTTTACACGCAAAGTTTTCTAAGTGTGAGTTTTGAATTAGTGAAGTACAATTTCTCGGGCACGTCGTTAGTAAACAAGGAATTCATGTTGACCCTTCCAAAATCGAAGCAGTGAAGAACTGGAGTACGCCTAAATCTGCATCTGAGATTCGTTCCTTCTTGGGATTGGCGGGGTATTACCGTCGATTCATCTCAGACTTTTCAAAGATCGCCGTTCCTCTAACTTTGTTGACTCAGAAAGAGAGACCTTTTGCTTGGGGTCCCGAGCAAGAGGAATCTTTTCAAACTCTTAAGGGTCTGCTTTGTAATGCTCAAGTACTCGCCCTCCCTGATGGGAATGACGATTTCGTGGTATATTGCGATGCCTCGAACCGTGGTCTGGGCTGTGTGCTCATGCAGCGGGAAAAGTTCATCGCTTATGCTTCTCGACAGCTCAAAATACATGAGAAGAGCTGTACTACTCACGATCTAGAGCTTGGCGCAGTCGTTTTTGCGTTAAAGATCTGGCGACACTACCTATAAGAGCCTGCAGCACATCTTTAACCAAAAGGAACTGAATATGCGTTAGCGATGATGGGTAGAGTTTAGGGATGGCAATGGGTCAGGTTCGGGTCGGGTTGGGTATTGGTAATCCCATACCCATACCCGGTTGTAAAATCATGTCCCATACCCGACCCAATACCCGTCGGGTATATGTCGGGTAATTACCCGTCGGGTACCGGGTATACCCATTAGTTTGTTAAAAGATATACATTGGAATTTTCAAATACATTTTTTACTATTATAAATTAAAATATACATTACATACATATAAGTTTTATCATAAATTAATAATAACTTTATAATATTTATACACTTAGATGTATATACTTCACGACATACAAAATATAAATATTATCATCAAATACATATGTTAAAAGAAAATTTATTTTTTCACATTATGAACATACTAAAATAAATCACTAATAGAATAGGGTTAATGGAAAATAAAAATATAAATTAAAAACTTCGGGTATATGATCGGGTATATAGTTCAGGTAAACGGGTACGTGGTTTCAGGTAATCGGTCGGGTATCACCTAATCCCATACCTGACCCATACCCGCAAAATTTTTTAAAACTAATCCCATACCCGGCCCAATACCCGTCGGGTATCGGGTATACCCGTCCCATTTGTGTCGGGTTTCGGGTATACCCGTCGGGCTCGGGTATTTTTGCCATCCCTAGTAGAGTTGCTTAACGACTACGACTGTGAGATTCGCTAACATCCTGGCAAAGCGAATGTCGTGGCCGACGCTCTTAGTCGTAAGACTCATGTTAGTAGCATCCGCTGTTTTCAAGTCACTAGCGATCTTCATGCCTGTATTCGTGAAGCTCAATACTCGCCAGCAAACGAAGGAAGTCTAAATGTGGAATTAGAAGGCGCTACAATTGATCAACTTGAAACAAAGTCTGATGGGCTTCAAAACTACCTCAATCGCATCTGGGTGCCAGATCCCGATAATCTTTGTAAGCTCATTATGAAGGAGGCTCATAAATCACGATACTCTATTCATCTGGGTGCTGATAAGATGTACCATGATCTGCGTGTGACTTATTGGTGGCTGGGTATGAAGAAGGAAATCGCCGCCTTCGTCTCAAAGTGTCTTACTTGCTCAAAGGTCAAAGCCAAACATCAACGCCCTTCAGGTCTTCTTGAACAACCTGAAATCCCTATTTCGAAATGGGATAGTATCGCTATGGACTTTATAACTAAACTACCTCGAATACCTGCTGGTCATGATAGTATATGGGTAATCATTGACCATTTGACCAAATCAGCCAACTTTCTTCCTATTCGCGAAGATTTCAAAGTAGAGAAACTTGCCCGAATTTACACTGATGAAATCATATCACGTCATGGTATACCCATTGATATAATCTCTGACTGTGATGGTCATTTTACGTCTCGCCTTTGGCAAATTTTTCATCCTCAAACGAATGGACAGACTGAACGCACTATCCAAACCATAGAGGATATGCTCTGTTCTTGTGTGATCGACTTTGGTGGTAATTGGGATGTACATATACCATTGATCGAATTCTCGTACAACAACAGCTATCATTCCAGTATTCAGATGGCTCCTTTCGAAGCTTTATACGGTCGCAAGTGCCGATCTCCTCTCAGTTGGCATGAGATTGGCGACAAGCAACTTACTGGCCCTGAAATCATTCAAGAGACAATGGATAAGATTCTTCAAATCCGCGATAACTTGATCAAGGCTAGGAGCAGACAAAAGAGCTATGCTAACAAAAGGCGTAAGCCTCTGGAATTCAATGTTGGAGATCACATTCTGCTCAAAGTATCTCCTTGGAAAAGAGTGATACGTTTTGGTAAGAAGGGAAAGCTTGCCCCTCGCTATGTGGGTCCTTTCAAGATTCTCGAAAGGATTGGTAAGGTGGCTTACAGACTCGACTTGCCGCAAGAGCTTAGGAATGTACATCCGACGTTTCATGTTTCCAATCTCAGGAAGTGCTTAGCAGATGAGGAACTTCATGTTCCCATCGAAGACTTGCAAATAATCGAGACTCTTCAGTTTGTGGAGAAACCGGTTGAATTCATGGACCGAGGAATTAAGCGGTTGAGGCACAACAAAATTTCCATAGTTAAGGTACGTTGGGAAGGGAAGCGTGGCGCCGAATTCACTTGGGAACTTGAGAGTGAAATGAAAACCAAGTATCCACAGCTCTTCGAGCAGTCTTCCTCTTAGATTTCGGGGAAGAAATCTCCTAAAGGAGGGGAGACTGTAACGCACTACCTTTTGAAACTTTTAACTTTTGGCAAGTATCGTCCTTGTGATACTATTTGAGTCTTAATTATGTTAAAAATTTTACTCTTTGATGCTTTTGTGATACTTTATACATGAATCTTGACTCTTGCTACTTGACTCTTGATACTTGACTCTTGTGATACTAGACCCTTGTGATACTTTGAAACTTGACTCTTGAAACTTGATGCTTGTTAAACTTTGATACTTGATGAACTAGAAACTTTGATACTTGGTTGAACGAGAAACTTTGATTCTTTATTGAACAAGAGACTTTGATACTTGATACTTTGATACTTGATACTTGATACTTATTGAACGGAAACTAGCTTATACGCAGACTTGAAACTTCGAAACTTTTGTGTTAATTATATAATTATACCATTGTAATGATTACTCACAATAACACGCAACGCAACACTTAATCTAACTCACGAAAAAGAACCAAAGTCAGAAAACTAGCAAACGGGTCTCGGCTGTCCGAATGGACATCCGATCGGATGAGCATCCGATCGGATGACCATTCGACCGAATAGCCATCCGACCTTGCACACTTACACCGCCTTAGCTGTCTCTTTCACCTATAAAGACGCCCCTTGTGCTCTCATTCTCAGTTTTCATTCTCTGCCCTCCGACCACACTCACTCTCAGTCATATTAAGCAAGATTCAAGGCAAATCGTAAGTATTCTTCCCCGATTCTTGTACAACTTTCATCAATTACCACTTCAACACAAGATTCTTCATCAAAATCACACGAAGACTTCAGCTTTTTCATGAAAACCAACTGATTTGGGTCTCTTAAAGGTGTTTTCCACTCAATGGTTTGTTCAAACTGTTGTGGAGCATTATTTAATCAAGATCGACCTCAGATCTAAAGGATTTTCATAGTTCTTATATGAAATCTAAAGGAAACTCACACTTTTACATCAGATCTGATGGAATGTCACTTATTTCCGGCTCAGATCTGATGAACGTCACATATTTACAACTGATTCTCGGTCTATTATTCAACTTTTATACAAACAGTAGTGGAATCGGACTCAAACAAGCCATTGACTTGTTCCTTAGTCAAAAGCCGGCTTGAAAGCTGATTTCCACCTGAGAACGTACCGGTTGACGGGTTCAAACATGAAACCTCTCCATAAACAGTTCGTCCGTTCGAGAAGGGGTGGTTTCCAGCCGGTCGAACGAACTGGGTTTGGTATGTTTTCGTTGTTTGGCACGTCGTCATACCGCCTCCATTGACCCAAAACTTAGAAAATTTCACCAAACTCACTCACTAACCATCTGTCCGAATGGTCATCTGATCGGATGACCATTCGTCCAGATGATCTGATTATCATGACAATTATTTGTTTTATAGGACACTATGATCACCACGTTTGAAACTTTAACAGTTCGCAAACTTTATCCACTGTTCGAATGGCCATTCGATCGAATGGTCATCCGTCCGGATGACCATTCACTCAGGTATACTGTCAGACGCTTTTACTCGATATTTCTCACCGTTCGATACTATGTTCCCAACCGGGTCAGCACATAGAGGACTTATGCTCTGTTCCCTGTACGCAGGCTGATTCAGTGCTCCCTTCGATCCAATCTTAGCAGTGTTTGGTTTAAGCGCCCACTGTGAGTATACTCGATCCCCCTTTTGTTTTAAACACTTTTGGGATGCAACTTGTATTCTATATCAAGACACTTAACACTTGAAACTTATTTGGAAACATATTCTATCCGTTAAACATGAAACTTGAAACTTGTGATACTTGAGACTTTTATGCTATGTGAACATTTAATCCTTATGTGTAGTTCCGCCTTAACAATAGTAGCTCTATAGGGGTAACGCACCTCCCCGTTATTCTTAGAGGTATTGTTAGGAGGAGACATTAACTTCCCATCATTCTTTGGGAAGGGCATTTAACGCGTTGGGAAACTTAGGCTATCACTTGGACTGCGTAAACTAGCATGGTGAAACTTATTATATGTTTTCAAGTTGGATATGAGTTTTTGAACTATTATGCTACGTACTCAAACTTGTATACTCACCAACATTTTGTTGATAGTATTTTAATACATGTTGCAGGTTGATAGTTGCTAGAACTCAAGAAAACAAGCTCGGATGATGCTTAGAAACTCATCTCTAATAATTAGAAAATTTTGGAACAATGTTTGAATGTTTGTGGATACAATATGTTGGTCGTGGAATGTGTTTGACAATTTAGACTTATGAAATTTTGATTAATCTATATCGATACAATATGTGTTGTGGAATCTCTTGAGTAATCTGAACGCTTAGTGCCACGCCCCGATGTTTCCGCCATCGGTTGAGGTGTGACAGATTAGTATCAGAGCCATAACTATAGGGAATTAGGAAAAGTTGGAATGCTTTGCCTAGTCTATAGTTCTAGGAACTTTGACTCTTATTTGTTGTTTAAAACTTATGCATTCTGTCGTACATGCTTCCTAGCAAAACTTTCTTGTTAAACTAACATGCCTTTCCTAAGGCTAAGGCAATACACACTTGGACACTTGAAGACACTCTCGATACGACTCATCAAAACAAGGTGATTCTTGCCTTTGATGATGACTTTCATTTTCGCACGAGATTTACCCTCAAGTCAGGAGTGACATCCAAACCTTGAAGGGAAATTTCCATATCATAATCTAGTAGGTCTTATCTTTTGATAAGGTACCGACACCATTAGGGTATGATGTCATCAAGTTAGAGGTGAAACTCGCATCTTCATAACTAGTCCCACTCTTTGATTTTCAGTCTCGCCAAAGGCTCAAAATTTTCCAATCGATTAAGGATGTGTATTGATCGAAAAGACAGATATCATAGGCCTAACATCGATGATGTATTTGTCTAAGTAAGCCAAGACACACTGTCTTAATTCGAAAGGGGTTCGATCTACTTTTGTTAGTCAAGGTTTCTCTACCCGAAACGATCCTATGTTTTACGAGCCTATCTTTTTATGTCATTTTGATTCATATGTGGTTTTATACTCGATGCTTTGTATATTTTGAGACTTATGCATGAATCGCACAATCTCCTCAATCTAAAACATTAACAATAATCTCTCAGAGACGAACTAAATTTATGGTGCTTTATTCATCTGTATCATACTATGTGGTTGATTAAGCTATGAGAAACATGTTGAACGTCTATGCTATGTGAAACAACTAAGATCAAACTATGTGTAACATGATGAACGTTCTGTGATGTGTGACACAACTTGAGTCTTTTATGCAATCATATGAAACTTTATACTATGCTATGTGTTCGTGAAACATTATGATCTAGACTCATTCGATCCTCTCTTGGATCTTTAGATGTCGTCAAGTTGCCTCAACAACCCCTGCAAGAAATCGAAGGCCAACACTCAGAAAAGGATGATGTCTTTTATGGCCGACCAGATTGCGCGTATTGTTCCCAAGATTGGCACTGAAATCCAGGGATCAAACACTCCTCCCTCCTCTGTCGACTCTAAAGCAGACAAACCTAAGCCTGTGAGCTTCAATTACAAACACTTTGTTTCTTGCAACCCTTAGCCTTTCACGGGCAGTGATGGGGTGACTGCAATGCTGGAGTGGTTCGACAACATCGAAGTTACTTTCATCAACAGTGAATGCCCTGAGCATTTAAAGACTAGGAGTGCAACTGGCGTGTTTCAAGGAAGAGCTCTAGACTGGTGGAACAATGAGAGAAACATTCGCTCCAACGAGGAAGCTTATGCTTTGCCCTGGGCTGAGGTTAGGGAAATGATGATGTTTGAATTCTGCCCTTCTCATGAGCAGCAGAAACTTGAGGATGAATTTTGGCATCTGAAACAAGTTGGGGATGACAATCTGGATTATACTACCCGCTTTAGGCAACTCAGCATCATTGTGCCTCAATTGGTGTCTACTCCTAAACGCATGATCACCAAGTACATTCATGGGTTACCTCCTGCTATGCGTGATGCCATTGAAGCAGCTCAGCTTAGATCTATTGAGGAAGTTTACCATCTTGCAACAAGCTTGAACAACAACCGTGTTCGTGATAAACAGTCTGAAAACACGACTCCCTCGAAACCTGATAAACCAATTTACCCAGCAGCCAAGTGGCAGCAAGAACAAGAAACGAAAGTCTCAAAACTCTGGCTGCAACGCCATCGTCCCTGCTGCGAATCCAAACCCTGCTGGCAATGCTATTGTTCCTGCTGCTACTCTGAACCCTTCTGATCCTGAAAACGCCAATAAGTCATACACCGGGATTCATCCCAAGTGTGCCACTTGCAACTATCATCACCCCATCGGTGTAACCTGTCTCCTGTGTACCAACTGCAATCGTTATGGCCACACAACCCCTTACCAGCAAGCAGCTCCAGCTCTACCAGCTCCAGCTCTACCAGCTCCTCAGAACCCTAAAACGGCGAACAATGTGCGAGCATGCTACAAGTGTGGGGACACCACTCATCTCCGTTCCCAATGTCCCCAGCTGAACCAGGAGCAACAGCCAACCGCTCGAGGATGAGCGTTCAACATCAACGCAAATCAAGCGCATGACGACAATGACGTCGTTAATGGTACGTTTCTCGTTAATAACCTTTACGCTTCGATACTATTTGATACCGGTGCCTACAAAAGCTTTGTATCCATAGAATTTGAATATTTGTTAAACTGTGCACGCTCTAAACGACCTAAGTCATTCTCAGTCGAGATTGTCGATGGTAAGTCTATTCTAGTTGATTCTATTCTCCGTGATTGTTCCTTGACCCTTAACGATCACGTTTTTACTATTGATCTCATACCCATGCAATTGGGTAGTTTCGATATCATAATCTGCACGGATTGGTTGCGTTAGAACCATGCTGAAATCGCTTGTCACAAGAAATACGTTCGTTTACCCCTTTCGTCCGGTGAAACTTTGCATGTCTATGGAGACCGACCTTCTAGAGGACTGAAGCTGATGTCATGCGCTCAGGCGAATAGATGCTTATGTAAACCTTACCTTGCCTTTTTGGCCCACGTAGTGGAACATAAAGGCAAGGGAAAGAGCATAAGTGATGTTCCGGTAGTGTGCAATTTTCCTGACGTCTTTCCTGAAGATCTTCCTGGTCTTCCTCCTCATCGATCCGTTGATTTTCGTATTGATCTCCTACCTGGTTCGACTCCTGTCTCCAAGGCTCCTTACCGACTTGCACCCTCTAAGATGCAAGAGTTATCTAGTCAGTTACAGGAACTGCTCGACAAAGGCTTTATACGTCCAAGTACTTCACCTTGGGGTGCTCCCGTGCTATTCGTCAAGAAGAAGGATGGTTTGTTTCGTATGTGTATCGACTACCGTGAGCTTAACAAACTCACCATCAAGAATCGTTATCCTCTCCCTTGTATCGACGATCTATTTGACCAACTACAAGGCGCAAGCAGTTTCTCTAAAATCGACCTCCGATCTGGTTATCATCAGCTCCGTGTTCTCTAAGAAGATATCCCCAAGACCGCTTTTTGCACTCGTTATGGGCACTACGAGCTCGACCAACGCACCTGCTGTGTTCATGGACCTTATGAATCGTGTTTGTAAACCTTACTTGGATTGTTTTGTGATAGTCTTTATTGATGATATTCTTATTTATTCGAAGAACCAAGCTGATCATGCACGTCATTTACGCCTTATGTTAGAACTGCTAAGGGGTGAACGTTTATAACGCAAAGTTTTCTAAGTGTGAGTTTTGGATTAGTGAAGTACAATTTCTCGGGCACGTCGTTAGTAAACAAGGAATTCATGTTGACCCTTCCAAAATCGAAGCAGTGAAGAACTGGAGTACGCCTAAATCTGCATCTGAGATTCGTTCCTTCTTGGGTTTGGCGGGGTATTACCGTCGATTCATCTCAGACTTTTCAAAGATCGCCGTTCCTCTAACTTTGTTGACTCAGAAAGAGAGACCTTTTGCTTGGGGTCCCAAGCAAGAGGATGACCATTCGTCCAGATGATCTGATTATCATGACACTTATTTGTTTCACAGAACACTATGATCACAACGTTTGAAACTTTAACAATTCGCAAACTTTACCCATTGTTCGAATGGCCACCCGTTCGAATGGTCATCCGTTCGAATGGTCATCCGTCCGGATGACCATCCGATCGGATGGAGTCCATCTGTTCGAATGGTCATCCGACTAGATGACCATCCGTCCGGATGACCATCCGCTCAATTATACTGTCAGATGCTTTTACTTGATATTTCACACCGTTCGACACTCTGTTCCCAACCGGGTCAGCACATAGAGGACTTATGCTCTGTTCCCCGCACACAGGCTAATCCAGCGCTCCCTTCGATCCTATCTTAGCAGTGTTTGGTTTAAGCACCTACTGTGAGTATACTCGATCTCCTTTTTGTTTTAAACTGTCACACCCCCAAAATCCACCTGCAGAATACCACCACTTGGAGGTGTGACTGACCAGGATCCAGCCACCAATCATGTTGAACAAGCATATAAGTAGTTATCAAATCCAACCAATGCAATTGGTGTCCAAATAAAACATAGTTTAAGTTGCAAGCGGAAGCATAACGTTTAAAACCAAAACACCAGTTTAATTGTTTCAAAGTTTAACATGGCACACAGCTGTCCATGTCCCACAACGACTCTCTTCCATGCAAGCCCCAGCTAAGTACCTAATGTCCTGCAAAGCATGTAGTAGCGAGTCAACAACAAGTTGAGTGAGTTCACAGTTGGGTGTTCGTTTTAAGTTGTTTCGAAAACAGTTTCCTTTATCTGGCATCCTGCCGTGGGGGTTACCCCATAGTTGAAAACGTGACTTGTTTATTCCCGGTTACTCTGGCAATCCAGCCGTGGGGGCTACCCCTTGTTAGTTATCTGGCATTTTGGCCGTGGGGGCTACCCCATGTATACACTAGACTCGTTACCATATCGACTGCTGACTGTAGTCATGTTTATGTGCCCTGAAACTGTCAATGTCTATCAGCATTGACGTGCCCCAGATCCATTAGTTCACGCCCGTCCTCTGCGGCACGGTGTGAGGTTTGTCAGACCTAAATAGCGCTATCTAACTAATGACCCGCTCGCCATTGGCCCGGCGATTAGTCGATATAAAAAGGAGGGACTTCGTGATAGAGTTTTGGTCCAGTCCGAGTTATCTCTCCATGAGGACGAGGAATTACATTCCTGAACCAATACTGTCCTACCCAAGAAAGGACGAGGAATCCATGTTCCTTAACCCCATTCCCAAACCCCTGGGAATCCCATGCTTTGTAGAGGGTGTGAACTCACCTTGGTTTGCTCGGCAGATACACAGAAATGTCAATCAAGTTGTAAGTAGTCAACTACGTCCTAACATAGATACCATTCATGTCAGGTTCATATCCAAGTAGTGCACGCATGTTCTACACGTATTGTACACAAGTAACAATCATGGCATACATGTCTAGCATGGCAGTTCAACAACAGTTCGTAACAAGTTCCTCAGTAACATTCACGTAACAACCAAAGTCCAAGTGTGCGGCCCAAACAGTTGGGCCTGTGATGGTATGCAAGTCCAAATCAGTGTGCACAACACACGCATTCAATAACAACACATGAAGCCCATAAGTTCGGCCCAAACATCTAAGCCCGTAACAATGCAAGTCCAATTCAGCGAGTATGTGTACGCGGTCTCGAGTCGAGACTAGAGATCTCGAGTCGAGACTGTGCGACCTCAGTTAAAGCCTACGAGTTCTCGAGTCATGCATGAACTAGTCGAGACTAGGTGGTCTCGAGTCGCAACCGGACCCGCAACCGTGGTCTCGAGTCATGCTGTTTTGTGTTGATGTTGTGTGGTCTCGAGTCGAGACTAGGGGTTCTCGACTCGCAACCTGTGTCGCAATCTACGGTCTAGAGTTGTCATGTGGTGATCTCGAGACGAGACTGAAGGTCTCGGCTGGAACATTTGCTGATTTCCGACATTGTACTAGCCAATGGGATTTTGATTTCATGATACAATGTACTATCCAACCACAATCCTTAAACATGTTTCTTTGTCTAACACTAACCGAAAATGGATCAAACAACTAGTTTTCAAATATTCAAGACACATTCATATCATGTTCATGTTGTTCTTCATATATTCAAGTAGTTCATCATGATCATTCAAACTTGTTCATCATATTTTAGGGTTTTCATCATATTTAAAACACCTACATTAAACAAATTATCCAAACATGCCGTACATAGCTTAGTGTATCATCATCCGATTTATTCAAGAACATGTTTACATACACTTATTCATTTCTACACAACTTAATTGTCAAGTTAACATGATCGTCACTAATTCACCTCAATCTTCCTAACCATCTAAGAGTATGTGTGTTATACAAGAACATGTGCATCTTTCAATAAATAAACATCATTTAACAACAAATAACCATCTTCTATCACACAACACCTTCATCATAGATTAAACAACAATCAAGCAAACACATATTATCATACAACCTCATCACACATCATCAATCCGAACTAGAAGCACATAGCGTGAATCACTAACCGGTTGTGAAGAGGCACCGAGAGGATGAATAAGATGGAGCGTCCGAGTGTTGATGATGAGCTTGACCGAGTCTCCTTGGTGATGCCGATTTGATTCGAGAGAGAGAGGAGAGGAGAGGTGATGTTTGATCTTTAGGGTTTAAGGTTTTCTAGAGAGAGAGTGTAGGGGAGTGTGTGTGTAGGAGAGTGTGTGTTCTCCAAAGAATGACAAAGTTTGCTAGGAATATAAGTTATATACTAGCTCTTAAGTTGGTTCACCCTAGTGGGTTTTCGAGTGGGGTGAAGAGGGACATGGCCCAACCGGCCCAACAGTTACATTATTCACTCGAGACTGCATGGTCTCGAGTCGGGTTCTTGTGTCTCGGGTCGCATACATACAAGCATACATATAAACATAACACATAATCACATAGGATGTTCACTTATATCATTAAACCAACAAGTTAACTAGTCACATAACGTTCAAGCATGTTACAACGAAAGGTTCTAAATTTCGAGTTGTCACATCATCCCAAGTTGAAAGAAATTTCGTCCCGAAATTTGGTAAGCACTCACTGAGGAAGCTAGTTAAGTTGTATGGTGTTCCCGGTTTTCCTGGGGTGTCACATCCTCCCCCCGTTGATCTGGAATTTCGTCCCGAAATTCCGTAGCTTCAGCCTCAGTAGTGGTTGTACTGTTTGCGAACAGTTGGGGATACTTTTGTTTCATCTGATCTTCGCGTTCCCAGGTGAACTCTGGGCCGTGACGTGAGTTCCAACGAACTCGAACGAGAGGTATTCTAGTGCTCTTGAGGACCTTAACATCCCGGTCCGTGATTTCAATTGGTTCCTCGACGAATCGTAACTGCTCGTCGATAGTGAGTTCCTTCAGAGGAACTATGTGGGTCTCATCTGACAGACACTTCTTCAGATTCGACACGTGGAAAACGTTGTGAACTGCACCGAGTTCTGCTGGTAAGTTCACTCTGTAGGCTACCCTGCCTATTTTCTCGATGATTTCGAAAGGTCCGACGTATCGTGGGTTAAGTTTGCCTCGTTTATCAAAACGAACCACACCCTTCCAGGGTGAAACTTTGAGTAGTACCCGCTCCCCAACCTGGAGCTCAAGTGGTTTCCTGCCCTTATCGGCGTAGACTTTCTGACGGTCACGAGCTACCGCCATGCGTTGTCGAATTTGGGCAATTCGTTCGGTTGTGTCTACCACATGTTCTGGACCAGTGATCTGACTATCCCCCACCTCTGCCCAACAAAGAGGTGACCGGCATTTACGCCCGTACAATGCCTCAAACGGAGCAGCTTTAATGCTGGTGTGGTAGCTGTTATTGTACGAGAATTCCACTAGTGGCAGATGCTTTTCCCAGCTGTTGCCAAAGTCGATCACACATGCACGAAGCATGTCTTCTAAGGTCTGAATAGTGCGCTCGGACTGCCCGTCCGTCTGAGGGTGATACGCTGTGCTCATATCTAAACGTGAGCCAAAGGATTTGTGCATTGCTTGCCACAGTTCTGAAGTAAAACGTGCATCTCGATCTGAGATAATAGAGGTGGGCACCCCGTGCCTCGAAACAACTTCCTTAAGGTATACGTCTGCTAGAGTGGAGAACTTATCCGTTCCCTTGATAGCCAAGAAGTGAGCAGACTTTGTGAGCCGATCCACGATCACCCAAATAGTATCGTTACCTCGTTGAGATCTAGGCAGGCCAGTGACAAAATCCATGGAAATTTGCTCCCATTTCCATTGTGGTATTTCTGGTTATTGGAGTAGGCCTGAAGGTTTCTGATATTCCGACTTGACCCTCGTACAAGTCAAGCACTTGCTAACGTACGTCGCTATGTGAGCTTTCATGCTAGGCCACCAATACGTAGTTTTGATATCGTGGTACATCTTATCTGAACCAGGATGTACCGAGTAGCGAGACTTGTGTGCCTCATCCATCACAAGCTCTCGTAAGTTGCCATAGAGTGGGACCCAAATGCGTCCCGTGACGTAGTAGGCACCGTCTTCCTTCTGTTCTAGGTGTTGCCTTGAGCCGCGTAGGGCTTCAGCCCTGACGTTTTCTGATTTCAACGCTTCTATCTGAGCAGCTCGTATTTGGGAAGGAAGACTAGAATGTATAGTGAGTTGTAAAGCTCGCACGCGCTTAGGCGTGGTGTCCTTTCGACTGAGGGCGTCAGCCACAACATTGGCCTTGCCCGGGTGATACCTGATCGAGCACTCGTAGTCATTCAGTAGTTCGAACCATCGTCGTTGTCGCATATTCAGTTCTTTCTGTTTGAAGATGTGCTCGAGGCTCCTGTGGTCGGTGTAGATGGCACACTTGGTACCGTACAGGTAATGTCGCCATATCTTAAGTGCAAAAACAACAGCTCCCAGCTCTAAGTCGTGCGTAGTGTAGTTCCTTTCATGAACCTTAAGTTGGCGCGAAGCGTAGGCTATAACTTTATCTCGTTGCATCAATACACAACCAAGACCCTGAATTGATGCGTCGCAGTAGACCACGAAGTCGTCTATGCCCTCCGGCAAGGAAAGGATAGGTGCGTTGCAAAGTCTATCCTTTAAATGCTGAAATGCTAACTCCTGCGCATTTCCCCATCGATAAACAACGCCTTTCTGCGTTAGTGAGGTGAGAGGCTGTGCGATCTTAGAAAAATCCTTAATGAACCTCCTGTAGTAACCTGCCAATCCCAAGAATTGGCGAATTTCCTTTGGTGTACGAGGTGCAGGCCAGTTCTTAATCGAATCCACCTTGGATGGATCAACATGAATCCCATCCTTGTTTACTACATGGCCTAGGAAATGGACCTCACGAAGCCAGAAGTCGCATTTCGAGAACTTTGCGTAAAGCTGTTCCGTTCGTAGGAGTTCCAAAATAAGTCGTAGATGCTGCTCGTGTTCCTCCTGACTCTTAGAATAGATCAGGATGTCGTCGATGAAGACTATAACGAACTTGTCCAGGTAAGGCTTGCACACTCGATTCATCAAGTCCATGAAAACCGCAGGTGCGTTTGTCAGCCCAAAAGGCATGACTAAAAACTCATAGTGGCCATATCGAGTTCTAAAAGCTGTCTTGGAGACGTCCTCCTCTCGGACTCTCAGCTGGTGATATCCCGATCTCAAATCAATCTTTGAATAGTACCTCGACCCCTGCAGCTGGTCGAACAAGTCGTCAATACGTGGTAGAGGATAACGATTCTTCACCGTCATCTTGTTGAGTTCCCGGTAGTCGATGCACATTCTGAAGGTACCGTCTTTCTTCTTCACAAATAGCACTGGAGCTCCCCAGGGCGATGAGCTAGGACGAATAAAACCCTTATCCAAGAGTTCTTGTAGTTGCGTAGAGAGTTCTTCCAACTCTGATGGGGCTAAACGATAAGGTGCACGAGCTATAGGCGCAGCTCCAGGAGCTAGTTCAATCTGAAACTCGACCTTGCGATGAGGCAGAAGACCAGGTAATTCCTCAGGAAATACCTCAGGATAGTCGCGTACGATTGGAAAATCTTCTATCTTCTTCTCTTTCTCCGAGGTGTCAGTAACGAGAGCCAAAATGGCAGTGTGGCCCTTTCGCAAGCACTTCTGGGCCTTAAGGAAAGAGATGACGTTCTCAACAGCACCCCTTTTGTCGCCACGAATCATGAGAGGTTCACCACCGGAACCTGGAATACGAACAACCTTCTTGTTGCAAAGAATCTCTGCTCGGTGTTGGGATAACCAATCCATCCCAATGACAACGTCAAAACTACCCAAGACGATAGGGATAAGGTCGATAGAGAAGGTCTGGTTAGCGAGAACAAGTTTACAACCCTTGACTACGTGTGTGGCCTCTAAACTCTTACCATTTGCTAGTTCTACCGTGTGCTTGTTGTTCAAAGGTGTTGGAATACGCTTAAGCATTCGACTAACTTCTAGTGACATGTAGCTAGTATCGGCACCCGAATCAAATAAAACTGTAACATAAAAGTCATCGAGAAGGAACTTACCCGCCACAACATTGGGGTCATTCCTTGCTTCACCTTGGCCGATCACGAACGCCCGCCCCCTGGCACCATTGTTGTTGTTCCCATTGTTACCATTCCCCTGATTGTTGTTATTGTTATTGTTGTTGTTATTCTGGTTCCTGTTCAGTTGGGGACAATCCCTCTTGAAGTGGCCTTCAGCTCCACACTAAAAGCACCCTTTGTTATCACCTTGCTGCTGCTGGCATTGGTTCTGTTGTGCTTGTTGACGATTCTGATTGGTGGGATATAAGCTCCTGCAATCCTTTGCAGCGTGACCTGGCTTGTTGCACCGATGACAGTTGCCCCTGGTGCATGGCCCGCTGTGGTGCAGGCTGCAGCGATTGCATTTGGGGTGATTCCCTTTGTACCCACCATGACTTTGACCACCAGATGATTGCTGACTAGGGCTCTTGTAGTCATCAGTCTTTCTCTGCTGAGACTGGGACTGAACAGAAGTCGAACCCTTACTTGAAGTCCCATCCCATTTCCGTTTGTTGTCACTAGGGACACCGGAAGTAGTTGTAGCACCTATGCGCTTTGGTAACCTGTTCTGCTCCACCGCCTGGTCAGTAAGACGGTGAGCCAACTGAACAACCTGCTGGATGGTGGCGAGGTTAGCTGAAGTCACATGACTTTGGATCTCTGGCACCAAGCCCTTGAGAAAGAGTTCAATACGCTTAATTGGAGGGTCCACCATAGTAGGACACAATAATGCAAGCTCGTTCGACCTCTTGGTATACGCCTCAATTTCTGACCCCGTCATCTTGAGGTTGAAGAACTCGACTTCCAACTTATGAATGTCATCACGACTGCAGTATTCCTCCTTGATCATCTCCTTAAAAGTTTCCCATGGGGTGGCGTTGGCAGCAACCAACCCCAGCATTTGGACCTGAGCGTTCCACCATGTGAGGGCTAAACCCTCGAGAGTACCGGTAGCATACTTCACCCTGCGCGCCTCAGGGCATTCACACATTTCAAAAACTGACTCGAGCTTCTCAAACCAGTGGAGGAGGCCTACGGCTCCTTCAGTGCCGCTAAAAGTAGTTGGTCGGCAGTCCATGAAAGTTTTAAAAGTGCACACAGGTGGCTGAGCATGTTGACCTATTGTGGGCGAAA
Source organism: Helianthus tuberosus (assembly GCA_030545235.1). Taxonomy (NCBI): domain Eukaryota; kingdom Viridiplantae; phylum Streptophyta; class Magnoliopsida; order Asterales; family Asteraceae; genus Helianthus; species Helianthus tuberosus. Next base: position 81,732,964 of record CM060416.1, on the reverse strand, counting down.
GAAAGACAGAGTTTAACACAAAGGTTGGTTCACGAGAGTAGGATTCTAAAGATCCTAGAATGAGTGTGGACTGCAGGATATACCTCCTGCGTGTGCAGCTGCAAGTGCCGCGGCAACTTGTTCGTTAATCAGAGCCGTCAACTGGGCTTGTGTCATGTTAATGCGTCCAGACATGATCTTCATATCAAGAGGAACGTGAGTGAGAGGGGTTCGCGAAAATGCGATGACAGAAGTGAGTAAGCACACATGTGTTCAAGCAACAGTAGTTATACTAACCCAGCATACCATGAGCAATGTACTATGTAACTAACAAGTAGGCAATATATACATAGATCATATCACCTAGAATGTCGAGCCTTGCATGTGGAGTGAAGCGTCGTTGTGGACCGTTGAGCACTGTACAGGTTATAGTCTGATTTTAATAAAACTTCTCCCTTATTAAAACCAAGTTCTCTATAACCAATGGCTCTGATACCAATCTGTCACACCCCTAAAATCCACCTGCGGAATACCACCGCTTGGAGGCGTGACTGACCAGGATCCAGCCACCAATCATGTTGAACAAGCATATAAGTAGTTATCAAATCCAACCAATGCAATTGGTGTCCAAATAAAACATAGTTTAAGTTGCAAGCGGAAGCATAACGTTTAAAACCAAAACACCAGTTTAATTGTTTCAAAGTTTAACATGGCACACAGCTGTCCATGTCCCACAACGACTCTCTTCCATGCAGGCCCCAGCTAAGTACCTAATGTCCTGCAAAGCATGTAGTAGCGAGTCAACAACAAGTTGAGTGAGTTCACAGTTGGGTGTTCGTTTTAAGTTGTTTCGAAAACAGTTTCCTTTATCTGGCATCCTGCCGTGGGGGTTACCCCATAGTTGAAAACGTGACTTGTTTATTCCCGGTTACTCTGGCAATCCAGCCGTGGGGGCTACCCCTTGTTAGTTATATGGCATTTCGGCCGTGGGGGCTACCCCATGTATACACTAGACTCGTTACCATATCGACTGCTGACTGTAGTCATGTTTATGTGCCCTGAAACTGTCAATGTCTATCAGCATTGACGTGCCCCAGATCCATTAGTTCACGCCCGTCCTCTGCGGCACGGTGTGAGGTTTGTCAGACCTAAATAGCGCTATCTAACTAATGACCCGCTCGCCATTGGCCCGGCGATTAGTCGATATAAAAAGGAGGGACTTCGTGATAGAGTTTTGGTCTAGTCCGAGTTATCTCTCCATGAGGACGAGGAATTACATTCCTGAACCAATACTGTCCTACCCAAGAAAGGACGAGGAATCCATGTTCCTTAACCCCATTCCCAAACCCCTGGGAATCCCATGCTTTGTAGAGGGTGTGAACTCACCTTGGTTTGCTCGGCAGATACACAGAAAGGTCAATCAAGTTGTAAGTGGTCAACTACGTCCTAACATAGATACCATTCATGTCAGGTTCATATCCAAGCAGTGCACGCATGTTCTACACGTATTGTACACAAGTAACAATCATGGCATACATGTCTAGCATGGCAGTTCAACAACAGTTCGTAACAAGTTCCTCAGTAACATTCACGTAACAACCAAAGTCCAAGTGTGCGGCCCAAACAGTTGGGCTTGTGATGCTATGCAAGTCCAAATCAGTGTGCACAACACACGCATTCAATAACAACACATGAAGCCCATAAGTTCGGCCCAAACATCTAAGCCCGTAACAATGCAAGTCCAATTCAGCGAGTATGCGTACGCGGTCTCGAGTCGAGACTAGAGATCTCGAGTCGAGACTGTACGACCTCAGTTAAAGCCTACGAGTTCTCGAGTCATGCATGAACTAGTCGAGACTAGGTGGTCTCGAGTCGCAACCGGACCCGCAACCGTGGTCTCGAGTCATGCTGTTTTGTGTTGATGTTGTGTGGTCTCGAGTCGAGACTAGGGGTTCTCGACCCGCAACCTGTGTCGCAATCTACGGTCTCGAGTTGTCATGTGGTGATCTCGAGTCGAGACTGAAGGTCTCGGCTGGAACATTTGCTGATTTCCGACATTGTACTAGCCAATGGGATTTTGATTTCATGATACAATGTACTATCCAACCACAATCCTTAAACATGTTTCTTTGTCTAACACTAACCGAAAATGGATCAAACAACTAGTTTTCAAATATTCAAGACACATTCATATCATGTTCATGTTGTTCTTCATATATTCAAGTAGTTCATCATGATCATTCAAACTTGTTCATCATATTTTAGGGTTTTCATCATATTTAAAACACCTACATTAAACAAATTATCCAAACATGCCGTACATAGCTTAGTGTATCATCATCCGATTTATTCAAGAACATGTTTACATACACTTATTCATTTCTACACAACTTAATTGTCAAGTTAACATGATCGTCACTAATTCACCTCAATCTTCCTAACCATCTAAGAGTATGTGTGTTATACAAGAACATGTGCATCTTTCAATAAATAAACATCATTTAACAACAAATAACCATCTTCTATCACACAACACCTTCATCATAGATTAAACAACAATCAAGCAAACACATATTATCATACAACCTCATCACACATCATCAATCCGAACTAGAAGCACATAGCGTGAATCACTAACCGGTTGTGAAGAGGCACCGAGAGGATGAATAAGATGGAGTGTCCGAGTGTTGATGATGAGCTTGACCGAGTCTCCTTGGTGATGCCGATTTGATCCGAGAGAGAGAGGAGAGGAGAGGAGAGGTGATGTTTGATCTTTAGGGTTTAAGGTTTTCTAGAGAGAGAGTGTAGGGGAGTGTGTGTGTAGGAGAGTGTGTGTTGTCCAAAGAATGACAAAGTTTGCTAGGAATATAAGTTATATACTAGCTCTTAAGTTGGTTCACCCTAGTGGGTTTTCGAGTGGGGTGAAGAGTGACATGGCCCAACCGGCCCAACAGTTACATTATTCACTCGAGACCGCATGGTCTCGAGTCGGGTTCTTGTGTCTCGGGTCGCATACATACAAGCATACATATAAACATAACACATAATCACATAGGATGTTCACTTATATCATTAAACCAACAAGTTAACTAGTCACATAACGTTCAAGCATGTTACAACGAAAGGTTCTAAATTTCGAGTTGTCACATCATCCCCAAGTTGAAAGAAATTTCGTCCCGAAATTTGGTAAGCACTCACTGAGGAAGCTAGTTAAGTTGTATGGTGTTCTCGGTTTTCCTGGGGTGTCACATAAACACTTTTGGGATGCAACATGTATTCTATATCAAGACACTTAACACTTGAAACTCATTTGGAAACATACTCTATCCGTTAAAAATGAAACTTGAAACTTGTGATACTTGAGACTTTTATACTATGTGAACGTTTAATCCTTATGTGTAGTTCTGCCTTAACAATAGTAGCGCTATAGGGGTAACACACCTCCCCGTTATTCTTGGGGGTATTGTTAGGAGGAGACATTAACTTCCCGTTATTCTTTGGGAAGGGCATTTAACACGTTGGGAAACTTGGGCTATCACTTGGACTGCGTAAACTAGCATGGTGAAACTTATTATATGTTTTCATGTTGGATATGAGTTTCTGAACTATTATGCTATGTCTCAAACTTGTATACTCGCCAACATTTTGTTGTTAGTATTTTAATACATGTTGCAGGTTGATAGTGGCTGGAACTCAAGAAAACAAGCTAGGATGATGCTTAGAAGCTCATCTCTAATAATTAGAAAATTTTGGTACAGTGTTTAAATGTTTGTGGATACAATATGTTGGTTATGGAATGTGTTTGACAATTTATACTTATGAAATTTTGATTAATCTATATCGAAACAATATGTGTTGTGGAATCTCTTGAGCAATCTAAACACTTAGTGCCGCGCCCCGTTGTTTCCGCCATCGGTTGGGGTGTGACACACAGTGCCAATACCAACCGATTTGAACAGATCAATGCTGGAAAAGGTATGAACTGCACGATTCAACTTAGTTTATATATTAATAAAGGATGAAAGTTGTTAGGAACAGTCTCGTTTTTCCAGTTTTCCTCACCTACATCTGTCGGTCAGTGTCTTTATCATTCGACAGTCTTCCACAATTCTCTATAGGGTGAGAAAGAGAGAGATGGGGATTGTCTTCTCTGACGAAACATTGGAAGCCCACCACTCTGGAGGTGATGGGTTTAAAGGTGGTCTGTAGCAAGACGATGGTGGTTGATAGCGGCAACAGCCGCCTCCAGAGTCGAGGCAAATACCAGACACCATGGTGACAACTGCGTTGTTTTTCACTCCGGTGGTGGGAAGGTCATGGAAACAAGGGGTTATGGTTCCGTAAATCCAACTAATCTTAGCCACCAGTTGTCATTCCGCTTGACGTCCTAGACTATATCCAGGTACTCTCACTTTCTTTCAAAAGGGTTTATTGTTAGCTGGTTCTATTACTTCCCAAATTGATTTATTATCTTATGTTGCTCAATTATTTATGTTAGGGTTTCGGTGATGGTTGTGTTAACGGAAGAAATACATTTGTTGCAGCTATTGGCTATAAAAAAGGTTCGATCTATCTTTCTTCTTTGATAAACTGGCTATAAAAAAAGGTTATATCTATCTCTTCTTCTTTGATTACCTAAAAAGTATAAGTTTATGAGATCACTTTCAATTAAAATGGGATCATGAATCTGTTCAATTCTTTATGTTAGGGTTTTTTCTTCCTATTTGTTTTAACCTTTAGAATAACGATTAAGCAAAGTTCTTAGTCAACAAAAAAATCTATGATTATAGTCTAAAATATCCCTTTTATAGTTTAAATCTTTGAATGTTGTTTAATGGTTGTCTTAAAAAATATAACTTTTCTATGCTCTGTACTGTACAGCTAAATGGCTTGTTGACACACGAAACTGGGCTAAAAAGATTCAAGAAGAATGGGGGATTCTCGAAAAAGACTTACCTGGTCTATTTTGCTTGATTTTGAAAGTTTTATGTTGAGTAAATTACGATTTTGGCCCCTATGGGTATATCACTTTTACCCTTTTAGTCCCAAAAGGAATTTTTTTACATCTGAGCCCTCAACGTGTTTTTTTCTAACTCACATATTTTTATACATGGAAGTTCAACTAAACTTACCTTCATAACAACACAGAATTCACATAACTGTATTTCAATCATATCTGATTGTGAATTATGAGAATCGAGTTCTCAAAGAAAATTGGTAAGACTATTAGGTCTCAAGTAAAACATGTTGCTCAACTTAGCAATAATTTTGGTATTCCCCCAATTTGGTAAAACTCTAAGTGTGTGCTTCTCAGAGCACAAAATGCAATAATATGACCCTTTGAACAAACTCAACTCTAACTATCCAAATGAATCTATTGGAATTTGGAACCAAATCGGTCATGAAATACACCAAGAGCGGATTTTAGTTACAAATGATTTTAAATGGGTTTGGATAGATGTTGTTTTGGATGAGTTCTCAGTTCGTGCAGTCAAAAGGTTAGTATTCAAAGTGACTTATTATAGCGGTAACTACATGATAAAGTGGTGCAAGTGGATCCCTTCGAAGTGTAACATATTCGCGTGGAGAGTAGAAATGGGAAGAATTCCAACAGGAGCGGCCCTTAGGGAACGAAATATTAATGTAGAGGATTCGAACTGTTCCTTTTGTGATTCCAGCGAAGAGACGGTGAACCGTCTTCTATGCTCGTGTGTGATTGCTTCGACAATTTGGCTTCATATCAGTAGATGGTGTAAAATGGCGGGATTTAACGTTTTTTGGTTAGAGATATTCTGGAGCTTCATAATCATGTGGGGCTGAAAGGTGTGGCTAAGGACGTCTTTCACGGAATCATGATCGTCGGCTGTGGGAGTTTGTGGCAGGCTAAGAACAGGCTCAAGTTCGAGAACAAACAAGTGCGTGTGGAAGATATTATTAGAGAAACTAAATCTTTGAGGTATTTTTGGATTAGAAATAGATTAAAAGGGAGGACCGTTTCATGGTCCGATTGGTGTAATTTTGTATATATGTAGTCCGGTTTGGTATCTCTGTCCCGTTTTGTGGATTGGTGGTTTTTAATGAAGTTTACGTTTAAAAAAAGCTACATATGCTTGATTTACCCGTTATCAATTATTAGCCGATTTGTTATTAAAACCACCAATTTACGTTTGATCGCATTCCACACATGGTTATGAGTGGGAAACCACTTTTAAAAGATCATTTAAAACCATTTTAATCAACTTGGTAAACAGGTTCTTAATGAACAATTAAGCATTATATTGAGTTTGATTAGTTAAGACCTTTTATCTGAATTGGTCAGATATTTGCCTCTGAACGGTTAACATTATACTAGCTCTTAATGTAACAACACTCAAAAAACACATTACAAGGAACCCTAGTTGAGACCCAAAACATGTACGACACAACCCAAAACGAAAATCAGGATTTAGGGTTTTTGGGGGGGTTATGGGGGGTACCCATAAACCTTCCGCGACACGCGAAAGGCACTAATATGTTTCAAAACTAGAAAATCTCGACACCACAGGGCTAGAAACACAGCAAGGCATGTCTAGGAAAAATAGACCTCTCAGGTGACATGCGGAAGGATCCTCGGATCCTGTCGCGACAAGCGGGAGCTTCAAATTTTGGGTATATAAAGCCTGGCATGGGACCAAAAATGAAATAATTGAAAACTTGTTGACCTGAACCTGAGCCTTACATGGGCCGCGTAAGACCAGGCTGACCTCTTACGCGGGCCGCCTCAGCCTCCCAGCATCAGAAACTCTTGACAGGTGTCTGTCCAGCCCGTTTAACCGACTCAAATTGCTTGATTTCAATACCATGTGCTGCACAAACAAGTTTTTAGGCTCTAGGGACACTTGTATTGATCAGGGATCCATCCTGGACTTGTTTGGCATCATCTTGATCAATCAAAGATCACTATATAAAGAAGCACTTGTTGCGACTTTTGATCATTCATTCATTTCTCAACTCCTGAAGATTTCTGGAGCACAAGAGCATTCCCTAAGCATCATTAGTCATGCATAGGACCTTGGTAAGCTTCCTTAACCTTCCTTAATCGTGTTTTACTTAGTTTATTAGCTTAAAGTCAAACCGTCGTAATTAAGGTTTGACTTAACGATTAATCACTAATGGTCCAGTGATTAGTCAAATTGAAAGTAGTTATAAGTTGGTAATTATGTGGGCATTAAACCCTTAAAAGGGCACCCTCTGATTCCCGCTCTAACTAAGTCATTTGTCGGGTCAAAGTTTGTTATAAAAAGTCAACAGAAACATATTTTTTGAATTAACACATAATTAGAAATGTAGAAGACATGTAACCTGTTTTACCACTCATATAACTTAGTAATCAATGCCAGAACATATCTAAGCATGTCCGACCCGACAATTTTCAGTTTAGGACCGGTTCGGAACCGAAAGTCGCATAAATTGACCATTGCCTTGACTTTCAGTTCTGACCCATATTAGCATGATTTAGAAATGCCTTAGAGCTTCATTAGGACCAGCTTGTATGATAGTATAACCCTCTGCGATTATACTACTTGACTCGTTGATTGTTTCCGTTAATTGCTTAATGTTGACCATAATGCCCTTTTGACCATAAAACGAGATTTTTGGAAATGTGAGAGGACAATAATCTTTATTACTAATTTATAAACATATCCCTAAAATTTCACATCAGTTGGAGGTCTAGATTAGGAGTTATGCTCAATAGCGTAATTAGAAAGCTTTTTATAAATTAAACGGCGTAATTAGCATGAAGCCTATCTAAACCCAATTTTTGACACCAAACCTCTTACCCACTGATGTAATATAATATTTTGGGATTTTTGAAGATTTTTAATTATTTTTAAACTGATCATAACATAGGGTATTGCCTTGTTTCGGTTATTGCCAATTATACCCTTTTTGCTTATAAAATGAGTTTTTCATAAAAATTTGATACCAAATCTTTGGCTACTGATTTTATATGATAAATGAAGTATTTTGAACTTTATAACCTGATTAGAAAACTTATATTTCCTGTTATAACCCGGAAACCTCTTAGAACGACTTTTTACGCGTATTAAACACCTAGTATGGGTTAAAACCATTCTTATCATATAAGACCTTTCACCAAGTGATATAACCTATTAAATTAAATAGTTTTACTGATTATTTCAGACCCGAATCTCAGAATTATATTTAATCTCTTTTATAATCTCTAAAATGACCAAAATACCCCTACGGGGCTTAATTTGAGATTAAACTCGTTTTGGGCATAATGGAAGGTATCCTACTGATATCACAACATATTTAAAGCATATTAACTTAGGAAACCTGTTAGTGACTCATTTGGTTACCCGTTATGCGTTATTCGCGTTCGGTTCGATTTATGTAACTAGTTTGCATAAATTGACCGAAACGGGTCAAACCGTATCATTTTCACCTCAAAATCCAGAATGTGTTTAGTTTACCCATATTATACAAGACTTCAAACTTGTCGGGACTAAATCACATTCTAATCCGGTCTTCGCTTAATCTTGCGTTTTGAACCGTATATCTTTCTTTAAAACTAACACGTCTGAGTTTAGGCTTAATTAAGACCCGTTAGGAATCTAATAGGTTATTAAAACCTTTGTTCCAGATTAGGAGCCCAGTAAAAGCTATGTGCACTTGCTGTTGTGATTTATACTTTGCTCAGGTAAATACTTTTAACTTATTTCCCTATACGGGCTTGGGGTACGGTATTATAATAATACCGCTTGGTCGGGTATGAAGTCGTACAATCAGATATTGATTAAAAAGATGCATAACCCGTTTTATTCTGTTTTGTTTGATGCAATGCCTTTGGGGGGTTAATGACCGTGTCATGGATATCCTCGGCTCATTCATTAGAAATGTCCACGACTTAAGCACGGGGTGTAGGCATACACCTGACAGTTCCGTATGTAAAAAGGTAGTCCACAAGAAGGGTATCTTCTTGTGGGTATTATACCAAGTGGTGTGCCTATTAATCTTGTTAAACCAGCTCTTCTAACCGGGTCCTAAATGGACGACAAACATGTAAAATTGTATACAAGTTTATTTTTAAATAATTATCCCAAGTTATAAAAGATAATTTTGTGCCATGTGAATTCAAACTAATTTTCTTAAACTCTTTTCAAAATGAGTCAGTTAATTGTATTTACCAGTGTAAACTGACGTATTTTCCCAAAAAGGTTAAGTGCAGGTACTATACGAAATAGGCTGGCTACTCCAGGCATCAATTATCAAGTCTTGCAAGCTCTAGATGTTAAAGTCTGTTGAACAATGATCTTAATTATATTTTGATCCACCTGTGAATCTTTTACAGTCCGTTGTAATACTTTGATATTACTATTTATTCGGTTTGTAATGTGATTCATACCTTTTGCTTCCGCTGTGCATTTATAATATGTGTTGTTTGACTATGATGATATCAACTACGTCACGATACTCCCCACCGGGCCCACCGGTAATACGTGGAAATATCGGGGTGTGACAGGTTGGTATCAGAGCCAACACTGAGTGAATTAAACACTAGCCTTTTGTGTTTAATCTTAGTTACACAGTTGCACATTCCTAAATTTTCGAGTCTAGACAAAGAACTTAGGACAAATCCAGATTGTTTTTAATTCTAACTTTGTCCTTTATATTTCTTTGTTGTATCTTTTAATTATTTGACAGGAAATATGCCACCGAGGTTCCGAAGAGGAGGACGAGGCAAGGGGCCAATCCACGCCCCCAACGATCACGAGGCCGGGCCTTCACACCGATGAACTCCTTCTGCTACCATGAGTACCGGTCCTAAAGGAGACTGGAGGATCTATTCAGAGCCCGCTAGGCGATCTACCTTGTTTAGCTCAACGCCTCCTTACCGCCATTCCTCTGGGCCGCAATCAGAGAATGAGCCCAAAGACTCACGCCACTCCTTCTTCCAGGGCCGGTTCAACCCGGCAAACTATAATGAGGAACCAGTGGGTTTTAACCCATTGGGCCCTGAAGACCATTTCCCTGAAGCTCAGGGAATGGATATAGATGAAGACACGGATCCTGTTGAACCACCTTCTGGGACACCTACTCACCCCATCGAGATTTCAGATGGGTTATCTTTCCATGGATCACCTTACCGTGGCCCAGACAGCTACCAGGCGAGATTTAACCAGTATGAATGGTACTTTACACCCTCTCACCATTCATCGCCTCACCAACAGCAGCAGCAGCAGGATCCCTCCGAGGATTCGTGTTTCGTGGCAGTTACGCCACCGCCACCACCGCCGCCAGTACAACAAGCACCTCCAAAACCACCGAGGCGTAAAAGAACAGGCACACGAATGTCCGTGCGAGAAGGGGGTTTTCACTTTAGCACCCCCCAACACTCAAGTGGCAGTCACTATCCGCTACTGCATGAAGACCTACAAATGTGTGGGCCTTGAAATCCAGTTTCAGAGGTAGATTCTGCACCTATTGCGCCGCCACCATTGGGTTTTGGTAACCCGATTCCTACATACGCCGGTTCAACGGCGTACAATCCATTTGAGCAGCCGGCTCACACTAACTACAACTATGCTGAAGCCGACCCATACCTTGTAGCAGCAAACTACAACGCCCTTCATCCTGAAGGACCATATGGAGCCCCCTAGGGAGTGGGATACCCAACTCATGGGTATCAAATACCTGCTCAACCTCCGTTTCAGCACCAACCACAGCCACCACGGTTTTCCCCACTAGAACAGGAGGAAATCCTCCACAGGCTAAGCAGGGTGGAACGAGAATTTCAAGAAGAGCGTAGGAACAACCATGGATTTCTTAAGGGCCTAGCAATCTTGTTAAAAGGAAAGAAGAAGAGGGATCATTGAATCCCTATATGTATTGTTGTATTTCCTTATTTCAATCAAGTCCCTACGTGGACATTTATCTATGTACTTAGTCCCTGCGTGGACTTGTCTTTCTTTAGTCCCTGCGTGGACTTGTCTTTTTAGTCCCTGCGTGGACACTTATCAGTCCCTACGAGGACTTGTATTATCAGTTTAGCCCCTGCGTAGGCAAGTTATTTATGTTAAAAGTCCCATTTAGGGCAATGTGTACTCCTTTTAATGTTTAATGGAATGTTAAATTTAAAATTTTCATTTTTGTCATTATATGCATAAATATATTATACATGAAATAAATAAATTAAAAAAAAATCATTCCTCTTAAAATAATCTGCCTATTTAAACATTAAATAAGAATCTTAAAGGTATAACCTAGCCTGCATGTCATTATAAGACTTGGCCAAGATGGTAAGACCTGTTTAAAAAGATTCAAATCCCTGTTAACATCTGAAAACATGTTAACACTCCTGGCAGACGTGATTCGTTAAAATCACACACGTCATTCTTATAATAGGATTCTTCAAAAGATTCATATCCTAACCTGATGATCTATAAATCATGGGTTTAAATCATCAATTAAGATGATCACATATTAAACATCCATTGGTGATGTAGTGCCTACGGACCATAATAAATGTCAAATAAAACAAAAGACAATAGTAGTCTACGACTCCCTGTCAGAAAAAGGTAAAGAACTATGTTCACACCTTAATGCCTTGATTCTCTGAAATCATGGCTTATGATTTAGAATGTCCTTGTGACTAGGCCTTTTGTGCCATTAATAATACTGTTATTGTTTTATAATTAGGATAAGTTATAATAAAAATCCTAAATAAATATGATTAACAAATTAACCAAATATGGTCTGTGTTTACCATGGTTAGTGAATTGCCATAAAAGACAATTCCATAATAAACTCCCAAATAAATTATTGTCAATATCTTATGTAACAGTTCAAACTACATGGCTGACTCGGATGAGATCAACAGTCACCCAAGGGAGGATCATGATAATACCCGAATTAACATAGCGGGTGCAGAACTGCAAGCATTAATAGACAATGCTGTTACAAAAGCTATAGAGCGGCAGTATAATGAATCTAGCGGGACTCGAAGTAGGACCCTATCCGCACCGCATTCCAAGCCTAAGACTCATTCAGAGGCTCACAGCAAGCCACCCTCTAAGAAAGATGAGCCAAAGAAAGATGATGATCGACATTCCTCAAACCAAAACAGTGTTCCATCCAAGAGGATAATATTTGATGATAAACCACGTACCAAGTCCTGTACTTATAAGTACTTTGTTTCCTGCAAACCCTGGGATTTCACTGGGGAGAAGGGGGCAATTGACTGTATGACTTGGTTAGATGAAATGGACACCGTGGTCGATATCAGCGGTTGTGCTGAAAGGGATGTAGTGAAGTATGTATCCCAATCATTCAAGGGAGAGGCATTAGCATGGTGGAAGTCTCTCATTCAAGCAGCTGGAAAGATCCCACTCTACAATCTGACATGGGATCAGTTTGTTGCTCTTATTAAGGAGAATTACTGCCCTCAGCATGAGGTTGAAAGAATTGAGTCAAATTTCTTATCGTTGGTTATGAAAAACCTAGATTGCCAAGCTTATCTTACAAGCTACAACACGATGTCAAGATTGGTTCCTTACCTAGTGACACCAGAACCCAAAAGGATTGCTCGCTTCATTGGGGGTTTAGCCCCAGAAATCAAAGCCAGTGTTAAGGCTTCAAGACATGCTACTTTTAGATCAGCAGCTGATCTATCTTTGTCTCTTACCTTAGATGCGGTCAGGTTGAGATCGCTAAAGAATTCTGAAGAAGGTAAGAGGAAGCATGAGGATGATAACCCATGACGTTCAGACAAGAAACACAAAGGGAACCATGAGAACAAGAAGAGTTCAGGGTTCAACAAAGGTAACCAACAGTCGGGTGAGAAACCCAGATGCAAAGTTTGCCGGAAACATCACTTTGGAAAGTGTAGATTGGAATCGAACTCGCAGACACAATCAAGGACTTTTGGATGTGGGATCTGCAAATCCAAGGAACACAAGACCTTAGATTGCAAAAAGTTGAAGGATGCGACCTGCTACAACTGCAACGAGAAAGGGCACATTAAGTCGAACTGCCCAAAATATGCCAAGAAACCAGAAGAAGGTAAAAAGACCAACGCTAGGGTCTTCAGAATGGATGCTAAGGAGGCAGTGCAAGATGATAACGTGATAACAGGTACCTTTCTTATAAATGATGTTTATGCGAGGGTATTGTTTGATTCAGGGGTAGATAAGTCATTTGTAGATAATAAGTTTTGTAAGTTGCTGAATTTACCTGTTAAAACCCTAAGTGTGAAATAGGAGGTGGAATTAGCTGATGGTACCTTAGAAACGGCCTCAACCGTAGATGGATGTTTCATATCCATTAGGAACCACTCTTTTCCGTTATCCTTACTTCCTTTGAAGTTAGCTGGTTTCGATATAGTAATAGGCATGGATTGGTTGTCTCGCAACCAAGCCCAGATCGTTTGTGCTAGGAAGCAAGTAGTTGTCAGAACTCCTCGTGGTGAGCCTTTGACAATCCAAGGAAATACTAAGTACGGAATTCCTGAGCAAGTGTCCATGCTCAAGGCATCAAGGTGTTTGACGAATGGTTGTGTTATCTACATGGCGCAAGTAACTATTGATGAACCAAAGCCTAAGATCAAAGACATACCTATTATCTCTGAATATCCAGGAGTATTCCCTGAAGAACTACCTGGTTTACCCCCAGATAGGCAAGTGGAGTTCAGGATTGACATTATTCCTGGAGCAGCACCTGTTCCAAGAGCGCCTTACAGATTGGCACCAACGGAGATGAAAGAATTGAGAACTCAACTGGATGATTTGCTAGCCAAAGGATTTATTAGACCTAGCTCATCTCCTTGGGGAGCACCAATCCTGTTTGTGAAGAAAAAGGATGGGTCGATGCGTCTGTGCATCGATTATCGAGAACTTAACAAAGTTACTATTAAGAATCGGTATCCATTGTCTAAGATCGACGACTTGTTCGATCAGCTTCAAGGAGCGAGTTACTTTTCCAAGATCGACTTAAGGTTAGGATATCATCAACTGAAGGTCAAGGATGAAGATGTACATAAGACTGCATTTAGGACTCATTATGGTCACTACGAGTTCTTAGTGATGCCTTTTGGACTCACTAATGCACTAGCCGCATTCATGGATCTCATGAACCGCGTCTGCAAGCCCTACATGGATAAATTTGTCATCGTTTTCATCGATGATATTCTTATTTACTCTAAGAATCAAGCTGACCATGAGAAGCACCTCCATTGCATTCTGAAACTGCTTCATCGAGAAAAGCTCTACGCCAAATTCTCTAAGTGTGAATTTTGGCTTCGTGAAGTCCGATTTCTTGGACATGTGGTTAGTGAACGCGGAATCCAGGTAGATCCCGCTAAGGTTGAAGCTGTCATGATATGGCAAGAGCCGAAGACGCCCACAGAGATTCGCAGCTTCTTGGGATTGGCAGGATATTATAGGCGTTTTATTGAAATTTTTTCAAGAATTGCTGCACCCCTAACTTCATTGACTTGTAAGAATATAAAGTTTGATTGGGGTCCTAAGCAGCAAGAATCCTTTGATATTCTCAAACAAAAGTTGAGCAATACTCCTGTTTTGACATTGCCTGAAGGTATCGAGGAATTCGTGGTTTACTGCGACGCACCGCACACTGGCATGGGATGTGTGATTATGCAAAAGGGAAAAGTTATTGCATATGCTTCCCGACAGTTAAAAGTGCACGAAAAGAACTACACCACCCATGACTTGGAGTTGGGTGCCGTTGTATTTGCACTAAAACTATGGAGACATTACTTGTATGGAACCTAGTGTGTGATCTATTCTGATCACAAGAGCCTTCAACATTTGTTTAATCAGAAGGAGTTGAACATGAGGCAGCGACGTTGGATGGAAACTTTGAATGATTATGATTGTGAGATAAGATACCATCCTGGCAAGGCGAATGTAGTCGCCGATGCCTTAAGTCGAAAGGAAAGAGTGAAGTCTATAAGAATCAATGCCAAGAGCATTGAGATAAAGAATAGTTTGAATGAAAGGTTGTTAACTGCGCAGAAGGAAGCTGTGTTAGAAGCTAACTATCCTGATGAAAAGCTAGGAGTAACTGAAGAACAGTTATCCTATGGCAAGGACGGAATCCTGAGATTAAATGGATGAATTTGGGTTCCAGTTTATGGAGGACTTCGGGATGTTATCCTCCAGGAAGCCCACAGTTCTATATACTCCGTTCATCCTGGAGCTGACAAGATGTACCAGGATCTGAAAGAAAATTTTTGGTGGATAGGCTTGAAGAAGTCTATAGTTGCCTATGTAGCTAAATGTTTGACGTGTGCACAAGTCAAAGCTGAACACCAGAAGCCGTCAGGTTTGCTACAACAGCCTGAACTTCCCACATAGAAGTGGGAGATGGTGACAATGGATTTCATCACCAAGATGCCAAAGACAAAGAAAGGAAATGATACTATATGGGTGATAGTAGATAGACTGACTAAGTCAGCACATTTCCTACCCATTAAGGATACCTATAGCTCCGACATGTTAGCCCAATTGTACGTAGATAAGATTGTATCTCTGCATGGCGTACCAATGTCTATTATCTCTGACAGAGATACTAGATACACATCACATTTTTGGAAAATTTTCCAACAATCTTTGGGCACACGCTTAAATTTTAGTACGGCTTACCATCCTCAGACGGACGGGCAGAGTGAGCGTACAATCCAAACTTTGGAAGACATGCTTCGTGCATGTGTGATTGACTTAGGTGGTAGTTGGGATAACCACCTGCCATTAATCGAGTTCTCCTATAACAATAGCTACCATACGAGCATTAAGGCTACACCTTTCGAGGCCTTGTACGGTAGAAAGTGCAGAACACCCGTATGTTGGGCGGAAGTTGGAGATATCCAACTGACAGGACCTGAAATAGTCCTAGAGACGACAGATAAAATTGTGCAAATACGCGATCATCTCAAAGCTGCCAAGGATAGGCAGAAAAGCTACGCGGACTTAAGGCGTAAACCTCTAAAGTTTGAGGTTGGTGATAAAGTTCTACTTAAAGTATCACCCTGGACAGGGGTAATGCGATTTGGTAAGATAGGAAAGTTAAGCCCGAGATACATAGGACCATTCGAGATCATCGAATGTGTCGGATCAGTTGCTTATAAGTTAAACTTACCTGAAGAGCTCAGTGGTATTCACAATGTATTCCACATCTGCAATCTGAAGAAGTGTCTAGCTGATGAATCACTAGTCATACCACATACAAATGTGCAAATAGAAGAGAGCATGAAGTTTTTTGAAAAACCTATGTCGATCGAGGATCGACAGGTTAAGAAGCTTCGAAGGAAGCATGTACCGATCATAAAAGTAAAATGGGATGCCCGTAGAGGTCCCGAGTATACCTGGGAGGTAGAGTCCACAATGAAAGAAAAATACCCTCATTTATTTCAGTAAATCTTGAGGTCGAGATTTCTTTTAAGGAGGTGAGGATGTAACACCTCGTAATTTCATGTCCAATATAATATCGACACGTGTCATGAACTTTAAACATGTAAAGGATTTCTTTAGAAGGACTAACGTTGACAAACAAAGAAAATATGTGAATAAAAGGATTAAAAATGTCAACACCGGATAAATATATCTTTCAATAGCCCCACATGATGTTTATACCCTTAAACGATTGAATCATGGATCATACGAAGCTAATTGTGAAAGAAAGTGAGGAATTACAAACTACTGGGGTTAAATGTGTCAACATGTTTAAAGTATACCTCTGAGTGACCTTTTAGCAAACCCGAAGCTTTGTAATGACTAATTATACTCACGAGAATAAGTGATAAAAATTTCACAAGGTTTTGATTCCGTATGAGAAAGTTATGCTATCATTCGTATGCGAGGGGTTAAAAGCGTCGACGTTGATAATTAAGGCTTTTCGGGTGACCATAAAGTTGATCAAGGGCTTCACAAAGATTGGTTATGTCTTGGAGTCCTTAGAAATCAATTTAGAGGGCTTTTAGTGCAAAAAGAAAGGTTAAAACAACTTTTAGAAGGACCGGGGACCAAAAATGCAATAATTGAAAACTTGTTGACCTGAACCTGAGCCTCACACGGGCCGCGTAAGACCAGGCTGACCTCTTACGTGGGCCGCCTCAGCCTCCCAGCATCAGAAACTCTTGACAAGTGTCTGTCCAGCCCGTTTAACCGACTCAAATTGCTTGATTTCAATACCATGTGCTGCACAAACAAGTTTTTAGGATCTAGGGACACTTGTATTGATCAGGGATCCATCCTAGACTTGTTTGGCATCATCTTGATCAATCAAAGATCACTATATAAAGAAGCACTTGTTGCAACTTTTGATCATTCATTCATTTCTCAACTCCTGAAGATTTCTAGAGCACAAGAGCATTCCCTAAGCATCATTAGTCGTGCATAGGACCTTGGTAAGCTTCCTTAACCTTCCTTAATCGTGTTTTACTTAGTTTATTAGCTTAAAGTCAAACCGTCATAATTAAGGTTTGACTTAACGATTAATCACTTAAGGTCCAGTGATTAGTCAAATTGAAAGTGGTTATAAGTTGGTAATTATGTGGGCATTAAACCCTTAAAAGGGCAACCTCTGATTCCCGCTCTAACTAAGTCATTTGTCGGGTCAAAGTTTGTTATAAAAAGTCAACAGAAACATAATTTTTGAATTAACACATAATTAGAAATGTAGAAGACGTGTAACCTGTTTTACCACTCATATAACTTAGTAATCAATGCCAGAACATATCTTAGCATGTCCGACCCGACAATTTTCAGTTTAGGACCGGTTCGGAACCGAAAGTCGCATAAATTGACCATTGCCTTGACTTTCAGTTCTGACCCATATTAGCATGATTTAGAAATGCCTTAGAGCTTCATTAGGACCAGCTTGTATGATAGTATAACCCTCTGCGATTATACTACTTGACTCGTTGATTGTTTCCGTTAATTGCTTAATGTTGACCATAATGCCCTTTTGACCATAAAACGAGATTTTTGGAAATGTGAGAGGACAATAAACTTTGTTACTAATTTATAAACATATCCCTAAAATTTCACATCAGTTGGAGGTCTAGATTAGGAGTTATGCTCAATAGCGTAATTAGAAAGCTTTTTATAAATTAAACGGCGTAATTAGCATGAAGCCTATCTAAACCCAATTTTTGACACCAAACCTCTTACCCACTGATGTAATATAATATTTTGGGATTTTTGAATATTTTTAATTATTTTTAAACTGATCATAACATAGAGTATTGCCTTGATTCGGTTATTGCCAATTATACCCTTTTTGCATATAAAATGAGTTTTTCATAACAATTTGATACCAAATCTTTGGCTAGTGATTTTATATGATAAATGAAGTATTTTGAACTTTATAACCTGATCAGAAAACTTAGATTTCTTGTTATAACCCGGAAATCGCTTAGAACGACTTTTTACGCGTATTAAACACCTAGTATGGGTTAAAACCATTCTTGTCATATAAGACCTTTCACCAACTGATATAACCTATTAAATTAAATAGTTTTACTGATTATTTCAGACCCGAATCTCAGAATTATATTTAATCTCTTTTATAATCTCTAAAATGACCAAAATACCCCTACGGGGCTTAATTTGAGATTAAACTCGTTTTGGGCATAATGGAAGGTATCCTACTGATATCACAACATATTTAAAGCATATTAACTTAGGAAACCTGTTCGTGACTCATTTGGTTACCCGTTATGCGTTATTCGCGCTCGGTTCGGTTTATGTAACTAGTTTGCATAAATTGACCGAAACGGGTCAAACCCTATCATTTTCACCTCAAAATCCAGAATGTGTTTAGTTTACCCATATTATACAAGTCTTCAAACTTGTCGGGAGTAAATCACATTCTAATCCGGTCTTCGCTTAATCTTGCGTTTTGAACCGTATATCTTTCTTTAAAACTAACAGGTCTAAGTTTAGGCTTAATTAAGACCCGTTAGGAATCTAATAGATTATTAAAACCTTCGTTCCAGATTAGGAGCCCAGTAAAAGCTACGTGCACTTGCTGTTGTGATTTATACTTTGCTCAGGTAAATACTTTTAACTTATTTTCCCTATACGGGCTTGGGGTACGGTATTATAATAATACCGCTTGGTCAGGTATGAAGTCGTACAATCAGATATTGATTAAAAAGATGCATAACCCGTTTTACTCTGTTTTGTTTGATGCAATGCCTTGGGGGGGGGGGGTTAATGACCGTATCCTGGATATCCTCGGCTCATTCATTAGAAATGGCCACGACTTAAGCACGGGGTGTAGGCATACACCTGACAGTTGCGTATGTAAAAAGGTAGTCCGCAAGAAGGGTATCTTCTTGTGGGTATTATACCAAGTGGTGTGTCTACTAATCTTGTTAAACCGGATCTTCTAACCGGGTCCTAAATGGATGACAAACATGTAAAACTGTATACAAGTTTATTTTTAAATAATTATCCCAAGTTATAAAAGATAATTTTGTGCCATGTGCATTCAAACTAATTTTCTTAATTCTTTTCAAAATGAGTCAGTTAATTGTATTTACCAGTGTAAACTGACGTATTTTCCCAAAAAGGTTAAGTGCAGGTACTATACGAAATAGGCTGGCTACTCCACGCATCAATAATCAAGTCTTGCAAGCTCTAGATGTTAAAGTCTGTTGAACAATGATCTTAATTATATTTTGATCCACCTGTGAATCTTTTACAGTCCGTTGTAATACTTTGATATTACTATTTATTCGGTTTGTAATGTGATTCATACCTTTTGCTTCCGCTGTGCATTTATAATATGTGTTGTTTGACTATGATGATATCAACTACGTCACGATACTCCCCACCGGGCCCACCGGAAATATGTGGAAATATCGGGGTGTGACACTTCCGGACTGTGCTCTTGCTTCGATTTGAGCGATCGGCATGCATCCTTCCAGTTACAGCGTGACCCAAGTCATTGGAGTCCGTCGAGACTTTGGTGAGAGTTTTGTAAAACCAAAAGTATAGAGCGGAACGAGTCATCAAGGTTCAGGTTTCACCCCTAACTTAATGACTACATCCCTGTTTGTACGATAAAATCATGAGATAGATAAGGAGATTTGCGTCAAAGTAAGGGTTTCACTCCTGATTCAACGCAAATTCTCTTGTTTTATGGTAAAAATAACGAGTCGAACGAGTGATCTGGTTGAGAGTTTGCGGTTTTCACACCTAATCTTAACCAAATCATCCGTTTGTGTGTATGTCCAGCCTTAGGAAAGGCTGATTTTGCGCAGAACTGTAGTATGCGATGTTCGTGCAAAAGTGTAGTGCACAACGAGTTCAAGTGAGAAATAACGAATAAGCTCGTTCAAAACCCATACTGGGCATGCACAAGTCGGTCTGTTGGTACTTAGACTATAGACTAGGTCGTTTCTAAGACATCGACCCGGACTAGGTCGAGTCTTGCCTAATTCCATACAGTTATGGCTCTGATACCAATCTGTCACACCCCAACTGATGACGGAAACATCAGGGCATGGCACTGAGCGAAACAGATTGTCCAAGAGAAATTCCATAACAACTACTTTACCGAATAGTTAATATTATGTCTCATACCATAACCTATTAAGCAAATTAGTTATTACAGACAGCGATAACTCAAAGACGAATAACACAAATCAGATTTCAATAAAAATAAATTGTCTTTGTTGGTTTCTAGACTCTCCTAAGCTCGATTCCATCATATAGCAAGCAAGCATCCTAAGCACCTATCACATACGTTAAAATAGAGGTCAATACACATAGTGTAAAGGTGAGCATACAAGTTTAATAGATAATAGTAGAGTTTGAAATTGTTTATGCATAACCAACATGTAACATGTATATTGCGAAGCTAGTAAGTTATCAACAATGAAATATGCACAGATGGTCACTCGATCGGCTGTCAATCCGTTTGGATGGCCATCCGATCGGATTACCGTTCGACACTTGGTCACTCTTCACCGTTTTACACACCGCTATTCGCTTATTCTATCGTTAACTGTTCAGGCTAATAACTATAGCGCTCCCTTCAATCCATTTAAACCGCTGTGAGTATACTCAATCCCTTTTTGCTTTATGCACTTTTGGGTGTTACATACGTTACTTATTCTAAATCACATCAATCACACAATGCAAACACTATTTATACGCTGACCGTTATTGCATGTTATGTGTTACTCGATGAATGCTTGTATGTTATGTTAACACAGTGATTGTTGCCTGACGCCTTAGCAATGATAGTACTATTTGTTTAGACTCAGCACCTGTCGTGGACGGGGGTTGTTAAGGTTACCTCTCACATGTCACGGTGGTGATATGTGTTGTGGATTCTACAACTCGCAGTCTAGTCTGTGCATATTTCATTATCGATAACTTACTAGCTTATGCTGGTTATGCGTAAACAATTTCGAACTCTACTATTATCTATTAAACTTGTATGCTCACCTTCACACTGTGTGTATTGACCTCTATTTTAACGTATGTGAAAGGTGCTTAGGATGCTTGCTTGCTATTTGATGGAATCGAGCTTAGGAGAGTCTAGAAACCAACAAAGACAATTTATTTTTATTGAAATCTGAGTTGTCGGAACATGTTATTCGTCTTTGAGATATCGCTGTCTGTAATAGCTAATTTGCTTAATAGGTTATGGTATGGGACATAATATTAACTATTCGGTAAAGTAGTTGTTATGGAATTTCTCTTGGACAATTTGTTTCGCTCAGTGCCATGCCCCAATGTTTCCGTCATCGGTTGGGGTGTGACAACAGTACCATGGGTGGTAATTTGGTAGATAAAAACATTGTAATCGCCCTCAATACTGTAAAGATATAATTTTTTTTATTAAACTGGAATGCACTCACCAGTGTTTCTTGCTGATAAAACTTTTTAAAATGTGTTTCAGGTAACAAAATGTGAAAGCCAAATAGAAGCCAGCTGGAGAGAACTGAAGGCTTGGAAAAGTGGCTATAAAAGTTACCTAAAACAAGAAAAAAGTTTAATTTCAATAAAATAGAGTTTATCCCTATAAAGATATTACAAATGGAAACTTGGGTTTTTCCCATGTATTTATTATTTATAAAATGTGGTGTTTACTCTGATAAACTATTTCCTAACTACGGTCCTGATGTAAATTTCCGCTGCCAAATTAATAAACACCGATACCACCAGCTCTGCGAGCTCGCGGCCGCACGCCTCCCGGGGCAGGGGTCGGGGGTTGCGACATGAGGTGGTATCAGAGCTACAACCACTGATTTGAGCCACAGAAGTGTTCTGCTGACATCAATTTTTATCAATTATGTTAGGAAATAATCTATGTGATTATGTATGTATATGTATATTATTTTTTTGTGTTATTTGACAATTTGTTAGTTTACAGTATGAGTAAGCAAGGTACGTCTGACGCCTACCGTCATCTAGATAGTTCTCCCAAAAGTGAAGGAACCTCATCACAGCCTACTCCTTCGGGGTATTCTGCTGATACAGAAGAGGGGATTTTCATATTTAAGGCGCAATCTGAGGAACCATTCCCTTCGAAAAAGAGAGGATGGTTTAGTAGGGGAGCACACGAGAGGAGAAAGCGAATGAGAAAGTTGCAGTAACAAAGAGCTTTAGCAGTAGCCAATAGGGAAGTCAATGCCCAGACACAAGACATAGTTAATAGACATTTGGCAAACTTCCATATACTAGCCACCACTGCAGCAGATCCAAACCTTGACCAAATTATTGCACCACAGCCATTGCCACTGTTTCCAACCACCCAACCAATGGAAATAGAACCTAACCTAGGAAACCAATTTCCCATACCAGTCTTTGACCCTGACGAGATACCTAGAATCCCAGCACCTAATCCTCTAGCATATGATCCATGGAATGATGACCATAGGGAATATCAGGAACTTTATCCACAGGAGGAACCAATTCCAAACCCCATAGCACAATACACCAAACTTAATCCTTTAGATCCGTATTGGAACGCCGATCAGTATGTGCAGGAAATCTTAAATAACCCTTACCCATACGGAGAACCGATACCTCAGTATCCTGACCCAGTACCCGCACCACGACTACCCATGAGTCACGAGAATGTGCAGGAACTCCGCACTTATGGTGAGGAATTGATAGAAGGAGGAGAGATGATAAGACATATAGGAGAGAAGCTCGTGTGGAAATACGACGAGCAGGAAATGCAGTTCAGATAAACAAAACCTAATAATTATAATGATAATATATATATATATATATATATATATATATATATATATATATATATATATATATATATATATATATATATATATATATATATATATATATATAGGGAGGGGCTCATGCGAGAACTCCATTTATTGCGAGAACCGTGAGAACCAATGTGAACACAACCTAAAATAGCTAAAAAAACCTAAAAAAACCTAACCCCCACCCCCCCCCCAAAACCTAAACCCCCCACCCCCCCCCCCCCCCAAAAAAAAACCTAAACCCCCCTCCCCCACCCCCCCAAAGCTAAAATGCTAAAAACTAAACCCCCAAAAAACCTAAAAAAATCTAAAAAATATCTAAAAAAATAAAAAAAAAATCTAAATTTTTTTTAATAGTTTTTATGCTCAAATCGCTACTTTTAGTGGCCAAAATTTTTTTTTTTAATTTTTTTAATTTTTTGGCTTCGAAAAGTAGCGATTTTTATATAAAGAATATTAAAAAAAAAATTGTGTGATTTTTAGCTATTTTTAGGCATTTTTGGTTGTGTTCACATTGGTTCTCGCGGTTCTCGCAATAAGAGGTGGTTCTCGCATGATCTTCTCCCTATATATATATATATATATATGTATATATATAAATGCGTGTAGTTTGAAAAAAAATCAAATCAACTAAAATAGGTAACCTAATATTCATTGATGCATAACTAGTAGTGTGTTTATATTTCAGTTTTAGATTGTAACTGATATATATATATATAAAGAGTAAAAGTCGCAATGCTCGATGATTTTGATCAATCTGTTTGTTTGATTGTTTGAATTAAATCTTATTCTGTGATATTAATACCTGATAAATGTTTGTAAATCCAGATGGACAACACAGAAAATCAGGAAAACCAGAATAATAATAATAATGGAAACCAAATAGATAACAGTGCCATTCAACACATAGTAGCACAAGGAATTATAGACACTATGCCATATATTATTAAGTCTGTTAAAGAAGCAGAAAATAATAAAAGTGGAAGTAAACGACCACCTAATGAACCCAGTCACATCGTAAATAATGGACCGCTACTCCAATTACCAATTCCAAAAAGAAGAAGAACCATGTCATATGGTTGTTCTTACAAGGAATTCTGGTCTTGCAAACTAATAGAATTCTCTGGCAATGAAGGAGCCATTGCAGCTTTACGTTGGATAGAAAAGACAGAGGGAGTCTTAAAAATAAGCAAATATGCAGATGGAGATAAGATTATGCTTGCTTCTAATCTTTTTAAGAATGCAGCCTTAGAATGGTGGAATACTATTCTCCAGTCTAGAGGAAGTGATGAAATTTTTAATATGGAATGGACTGAATTTAAGGATATAGTTGAAAGGAAATTTTGTCCTCCTCATGAAAAAGAACAAATTGCTAATAAGTTCTTAAATCTTAAAATGACTGGAATAGACTGCAAAGGTTACACTACCATATTCTTCGAATATGTTAGAATAGTGCCACCCTTAGTGTAACACCCTAAAAACAGGTTTAGTAGGTAAATCGCGTTAATGTCGAAGAGCGGGTAAAATACTTTTAGTGGTAAAAGTTAACTCGGTGAATATTAGGATTTAATTAAATTGAACCTAACACTAAATAAAAGATGGGTGGATTCCTTTGTAAACAAAGTTTATAAGGAGCCCGAGTTAACGGGACTTAAAATAAAACGGGTCATGGCTCCCTGAAATCCGCTAAGTTAACTAGGAATAATTAACCTAGTTAGTGATGTGTAAATGAGTAATGAAACATGGAGTTCTTGTCCATAATAGTAAAGTTTAAACATGAGGGGTCAAAATTGATAAAAAGGAAATCAAGTTTTATTTAATAAAATTAAATACACAACACACACAGTGTGTGTGTGTGTGTGTGTGTGTCGACCTCCAGGCGACCAAACAAGGGGGAAAACCCTAGTTCTTCCTTAAATCATCAAATTGAAGGGGCAATTGGGGTTGTTCTTGGTGCATGAACTAAGAAAATCGATCATACACACTTTACTAACACAAGGTATGTTGAAATTTCAGATTTGATGGTGATATAAAGAAGTATAGAATTCTTGAAATCTAAATTTCTGCTTAATTATAGGAATCAAAGTGATATGTAAATAGTGTACATGGTTTAGAACAAACCTTGATAAAGAATGGTGGTCGAACACTAGGTTTTGGGGTGTTTTGATTGTGAAGCCATGGTTATGTAGGTGGGTTTTAATAAATGGGTTGAATCCATGAATTGTGATGTTGAAATTAATATGATTGTTGATAACATAGTGAATTTGTAAATGTAGCTTGAACATACTAGTCATATTGACTTGTATGGAGTAAAAATATGGCGAATAAGTGAAATAGAAACTCATTAGATGATGTATGAAAAATCATGCCTATAAGGTGTTCGATGTAATGCCTAGGTGAACACGGTGAATTAATGTGTCTTGATGATAGTAGAAATATCTTTTGCAATCATAGTTATTGATTATGTGAAATATTTAGCACATGGTATATATATGATTATTGCTTGAGTAGCTAAGCGAATGAGTTTATTGAGTTTATTAGTGCAATTGCATATGTTATAAGCAGTTTGACCTTTAAGAGTCAAACCGGTCTATAATAAAAATCATATGCGGAAATTTGTAAAGAGAATCCATAAGTATGATAGTCATAGTATTGATGACTAATATAACTATCTTGTGGATGATTGCATTATAGCTTGACTTTTGACAAGCTAGGTGGGAGCTTGGGAAGAAGCGGGTCAAGCGAACGATTACGTAAGAAAAGCATAAGCGGATGCGCTGTAAGTAAAGCTTACACCTTTTGTAGAATACATATTTATTTTTATGAACTACAAATACAATAAAAGTATTAATCGAAATGTGGTTTCCGACGCGATATGATACGTGTCAGAATAACTATAAACAATAAAGATCATGGCTAATGGTAAAAAACGGGCAATTGGTAATTTAGTCATGAAATGAATAAGATTTAATTAGTTTCGTTACGGTTACCTTATAGCGTAACTAATAAGATAAATAACGCGGTAAAATCCGAATTGGGTCGGATGCGTGAAATTGAGATTAAGGTATCAAGTTTTTATAAACATCGATGTTTGGTCGTTTTGACCAAACGGGTCAAATGGTAATGATAACACCATTTGACAAAAATCAACTAATGTTTGGTTGGCAAGTCCATTGTGCATAGGAGCAAATCGCAATTTGGATAATTGCGTTTTCATAAAGTTTAAACGGGTCTATGCGTCGACTCAAGCCAGGTACGCGACTAATCACTTTGTTGTTATTAATTATTAATACGTAAATTTTACGTATTGACGATATACGAAAGTTCAAGATGTAAAAGTGTTTGATTTGTCTATAATAAGGATTTATAATGGATAAATCAAAAGGGTTGGATATTGATATGTGTGAACCGGATAAATGGGTGCACAATTCCATAAGTGTTAATCCGGGGTTACAGGTAATGAAACATTAAACATATAAGACGATAGTTGAAGCGAGAATGCGAGTACATTAAAGAAATTAAGGGACGAGTTATCAAATTTGAGCATTAAGTCCCATGCATAGGAGTGTGAATTTACTAGATGGTATTGACATAATCGTCAAATGTTTTAAGTTGAATCATATATGTTTACATCGTAGATGATGCATATTGATGTAAATTTTACCATAATGTCGTCATAAGTTTTAAAGAAAATAAAGTGCAAGTTTCACAAGTGATTCTTGAAAGTCTAGTATTATGTTTTGAGGTATGAAATGTGAAATGGAACAAATGGGTCAAAAATGGCAATACCGACAGAGTCACCGTAAGCTACGGTGACTACCGTAGCTTACGGTGCTGAGGAAATTTGTTACGGTGGATCTTCACTGCCTTACGGCAGACCTTTTTTGCCCAGAGGCTACCGTAGCTTACGGTAGCTACCGTAAGCTACGGTAGTGCCCAGTTGTTTTGATGAACTTTTCGTATTTGTAGACTTTCCGAACCGTTTCGTTTATTATTTTAATTTCCGTCAATTCCTAAGGATCCTAATATACCCTTTTATTATTGGGTGGTGTTGTTGATATTGGCGTAGTGAAATTGTTTGTATGTATCATGTAACCATCATAACTAACGTTATGGTGGTCGATTGTAAAAGACATGGAAGATGTCTATCACGCCCAGTGAGGGGCTTATTGTCTTGCAAAATAAAATTGTTTTATTATGTTCGTTCTTGATATCGGATTGGATTAAACACTTATAGACTATGAATGACTAACTCATTTCATGTCTATGAAACGTAGGTATGATTTAGAGTGTCGGATGATGATCAAGCTCAACGAAGAACCGAACACGACCAAATTGCAAGCTTCCGCATTATGTATTGACGTTATATTTAAGGACGAAATTTCACATGTTGTGTTGTAAAGAATTTAAATTGTAAAAGTTTTATGAGACTCGTATTTTTAAATGGAAGGTGTAATCGTAACTACACTTTTATGATCGAAAACTATAGGAAAATTGTTAAATATTAGTAAGGGTCTTACAGTATTCCGGTGTGTATTTATACGTACGAGAATACGTATTTTTATTGTGTTTATTAAGTATCTCATACTTAATTTTGTACTAATTTTTCCGGAATAATATTTCTAATAAAAATATATCAATATATATTCCCAAAATATATATTAGGAAATATTTCATAGAAAAATTACTTATAATTTTTCCCTTGGCAAAAATATTTATAAATTTCATATAAGTCTCAAAAATAATATATTTTCAAGTTTAACTTGGAAAATATATATAAACTTATTTTTCACCCAAAAATAATGTATTTCATGTTTATTCAAGAAAATATATATTTTCTCCCAAAAATAATATATCTTCTAATAATTCCAAGAAAACATGTATATTTTTATTTTCCCAAAAATAATATATTTTCTCCTTGTAAAAAAATGTGGTATATTTTTGTAATAATTGTAAAATCATATTTTTGTTCTCTTGGTGTCCAAAATACTAATTACCAAAATATACTTATGAATTAATTTTCCAGAATATTTTGTAACTTATATTCCTTGTTCGGTTTCACCAATATTTTGGATATAATTTATATATTCATATTCTTGGATTTTTTTTGTAATATTTTAGATTGTAATTTCTTGCTATTTTGGTGAGTTGTATTTTTTCAAGTCCTAAAATAATATAACCAATACACATAATATACAAATAATCACACATATGGTGACATCTAAATATATATTTTCCTAAATACATATTTAGTCACTTTTATTTACAAAAACCAACCTCCAATATTTATAATTTTTGTAACAAAAATTATGGCAAACTTTATATGAAAATTCATGGTTTAAAATATACTTGTAAATATTTGTTTAAAAATATTTTTCTAAGTGTTTAATTTTTAGAAAATTTTTGCCATAGTTTCCCCTTAAAAATGGAGGTTTCCATGCTTTCAAAGCATATCATTTTCTTTTATAAATCAACACAAACAACAATAAACCAATCAACACTTACCAATTTGCCAAAATCAAGCATAAATTACTACTTCATGAACTTGAAAATTTACAAAAACCTGTAGTAACTTACGAGTGTATTTAGTAAGCTTAGTTACCCTTTAAAGTGTGATTATTTATTTAAAAACATAATTTTTAAAGAAATTAGTCATTTACAACTTGTAAATCATTTTTCTAAAAATGTTTCTTCTTGAGTTTTTCTTGTTACATATATATTTCTACACTTGATTAACCACTAAAAATATGGTTAATTCCTTTAAGAACCAAGATTAAGTAAACTTTGTATTTTTAACTTGATTTCTTGAAAAATCATTCTTGAAATCATAGATTTACAAGACTTTATGTTTACTTTGATCATCACTTAACAAGAAAAACAACTTATACTTTCAAGTTCATGATTTACATGGGGATGATCTATTGATCTTTAACATAATCATCCTCTCATCTTGCTAGATTATGTCTTTAATCACTATCTAGCAACATCACATGATGACCTACATCAATAACATGAGCAATCAACAATCAACGATCATAACAACACTTAAACAACTTGATTCTTATGATTTTAGTCTTATCTTATAGTTTCATGTTCAAGATTCATAGTGTTCTTCATGATTAACAACTTGTATCTTCTTTTAACCACCAAAACAAGATGTAAAATGAAGAGTAGAATGATCGTACTACTAGCTCAAGGCTAGGGATGATCACTAGATGAAAATGGAGTGGATAAAAGCTTGTGTGAGAGATCCTTTAGCTTCCAAGAGTTCCAAGCTTCCTTGTACACCTTCTAACACCTTTGTATATATATGGATTGTATGAAAGATGAGTGATGATGGTGGTTTTGTGGTGGTTGGGTTACGGCCGAGAGGAAGAAGGAGAGGAGAGTAGGGTGCTCAAGTGTTGTGTAGAAATGAGAATGATAGATTATGATCTCTTGGTTTATGTTATAACATGCCAACACCTTGTAATCTAATGTGTAATATGTTTCATGGACCCTTAACAATATCACATAAACAATTAAAAGAAATCAAGGGTGGGCCACCCTTGTCTAACCGTCCACAAAAGGGCGGGGGGTCTTGGTTAAGATGTAATTGTTAGTTAGGTTTATTTGATTGAAATCTAAGTATATTAGTTAGGTGTTTAGTTAGTATGTTGTTATATAGTGTGTTATGATGTTCGGGGACCATAACTAGCTTGGTAATGCTAAAACAATGCTTCTAGTGGAAATTTGATGTTTCGGGTAGTGTCCGGTTGTTCGGTTGGTTACTGATTCGTTAAGGTGCTAAACTATGCAGTTTAGTGTGCTTTATGTTACCCTTTGTGACAGTCTTGATTCCCG
This sequence comes from Helianthus tuberosus, assembly GCA_030545235.1. Lineage (NCBI taxonomy): Eukaryota > Viridiplantae > Streptophyta > Magnoliopsida > Asterales > Asteraceae > Helianthus > Helianthus tuberosus. Next base: position 81,702,870 of record CM060416.1, on the reverse strand, counting down.
ATACTTAGGAAAGTATTCTAGATCATTAACCATATTTCAGCATGATATTAGAGTGTTTAAATGCTGAATTTTGCTGATTTCTGCAGTTTGGGTGAGTTTTAGGCACTTTCCGGCACTTAAACTATCACTAGGAAGGAAGTTTTGTGATCCTTACTCCCTTACACACTATACTAGTGTAACTCTTGGTTTCTGGCTCATTCTGTGTCTCAACACAATGTCTGTCTTTGTACTGAACTCCCTCAGCATTTTTCTGATTTATCTGATAACTGTGCTAACCGTGTTTCGTGCATCATTTGAATCAACAAAGTTTGCATGCAATAATGGTATGTCATTTGCAATATGTGATGCACATGTATGTATAATAGCAATAATCAGAAAGCAATTCAAGTCATTAATTGTTATTCAGCACAGTCATTAAGCACTAATCATTGTTTAATAGTTGTACGGATACCTGGAATTTTGACAGTTGTCACATGGTCCCCATTCAAACTTAATTGATTTACAGGTCAATTTCGTTAAGGGAATAACTATTCTAGAAAAATCTTGAATACAACGTCTATAATAACCTGCTAGTCCGAGAAAACTTCTCACCTCCGTTGGTGATTCGGTGACTTTCCACTTAGTAATTGCCTCGAACTTTGTGGGATCCACATGAATTCCCTCATGATTAACCAGATGTCCAAGGAATTGTACTTCTTGTAACCAAAATTCACATTTTGAAAATTTAGCGTAAAGCTTTTCTTTTCTCAGCAAATTTAAAAGTATAAACAAATGCTCTGCATGATCCTCTTTACTCTTAGAGTAAATAAGAATATTATCTATAAAGACAATTATGAATATATCCAGATATGGTTTACATATTCTGTTCATCATGTCCATAAAAGCGGCTGGGGCATTGGTTAAACCAAATGGCATGAATGTAAATTCATAATGACCATACCTTGTTCTGAAAGCAATTTTAGGAATGTCCTCTTCCTGTACTTTCAGTTGATGATATCCTGAGCGTAAATCGATCTTAGTAAAGAATCGAGCTCCTTGTAGTTGATCAAACAGATCATCGATTCTCGGTAATGGGTACCGATTTTTAATCGTAACCTTATTCAATTTGCGGTAATCAATGCACATACGCATTGATCCGTCCTTCTTTTTGACAAACAAAATTGGTGCTCCCCATGGCGATGAACTAGGCTGTATGAAACCTTTCTCCAAAAGTTCATCCAACGGTTTCTTCAGTTCTTGCATCTCTGCTGGTGCTAAACGATAAGGTGCCTTGGCAATCGGTGATGTTCCTAGTAATAGGTGAATTCTAAATTCAACCTCTCTATCTGGCGGTAATCCAGGTAACTCTTCTGGAAAAACATCTGAGAATTTAGATACTACGGGAATATCTTTTAATTCTTTTCCTTTAGTGTTAATGATTATGGAAATCATATACACTAGTGATCCTTTCCTTGCATAACTTGTTGTTTTCATCACAGAGATGAATTTTGTAGACCTAGTTGGCTTATCTCCTTTAATTGTGATCTTTTCACCCTTTGGTGAATTTACTTGTACTGACTTTTGATCACATAGAATACTGGCATGATTGGCTACCAACCAGTCTATTCCTAATACGATATCAAATCTAGCCAGATTCATTAGATAAAGGTTAGCAATAAAAATATGGTTTAAAATTTCTATTCTTGCTCCCTGCAAGATTTCATTAATCTTAATGGATTCTCCATTTGCTGTTTCTACCAAACATTCTTGTTGAAGTTTAGTTAATGGTTGATTGAGAAGTTTGCAGAACGAAGTATTAATAAAACTTTGGTTTGCACCAGAGTCAAATAATACTTTAGCAAAAATATCATTAACTAAAAACGTACTGGCAATCACATCCGGATTCATCTTGGCTTTTTCAGCTGTCAGAACAAATGCTCGGGCATTCTTGGTAGCTTTGCTGTTTGTTGCTGGAGCTAGTTACGGACAGCTTCGTTTGATATGCTCTGTCTCTCCACAGTTGAAGCATAGCTTGTTGCTAGGTTTCCTCCTGCTGTCTTCATCCTTGTGTCCAGACATTTTGCAGAAGCTGCAATGTATTGAGCATTTTCCTGAATGCTTCTTCTTGCAGTACTTACAGTAAGGTGTAGAAGTAGAACCTGCATTTTTCCCACGGTAGTTATTTCCATAACGAAATTCCTGGGTAAGTTTCTGGGATAGGTTCTTTCTCTGGTTCTCTTCTTGCGTACGTACTAATTCATCAGTAAAGGTATTGGCTAATTCTACTGCTTCTTCTATGGTTTGTGGCCTAACTGCCTTGACTACGTGTCTGATTTCACCAATTAATCCCCAGATGTAACGAGAGATTAATATGGGTTCTGGTGAGGCTAAGTGTAAGCCCTTACTAATATTTAACAATTTTCCTATAGTTTTTTATCATAAAAGTGTAGTTACGATTACACCTTCCATTTAAAAATACGAGTCTCATAAAACTTTTACAATTTAAATTCTTTACAACACAACATGTGAAATTTCGTCCTTAAATATAACGTCAATACATAATGCGGAAGCTTGCAATTTGGTCTTGTTCGGTTCTTCGTTGAGCTTGATCATCATCCGACACTCTAAATCATACCTACGTTTCATAGACATGAAATGAGTTAGTCATTCATAGTCTATAAGTGTTTAATCCAATCCGATATCAAGAACGAACATAATAAAACAATTTTATTTTGCAAGACAATAAGCCCCTCACTGGGCGTGATAGACATCTTCCATGTCTTTTACAATCGACCACCATAACGTTAGTTATGATGGTTACATGATACATACAAACAATTTCACTACGCCAATTTCAACAACACCACCCAATAATAAAAGGGTATATTAGGATCCTTAGGAATTGACGGAAATTAAAATAATAAACGAAACGGTTCGGAAAGTCTACAAATATGAAAAATTCATCAAAACAACTGGGCACTACCGTAGCTTACGGTAGCTACCGTAAGCTACGGTAGCCTCTGGGCAAAAAAGGTCTGCCGTAAGGCAGTGAAGATCCACCGTAACAAATTTCCTCAGCACCGTAAGCTACGGTAGTCACCGTAGCTTACGGTGACTCTGTCGGTATTGCCATTTTTTACCCATTTGTTCCATTTCACATTTCATACCTCAAAACATAATACTAGACTTTCAAGAATCACTTGTGAAACTTGCACTTTATTTTCTTTAAAACTTATGACGACATTATGGTAAAATTTACATCAATATGCATCATCTACAATGTAAACATATATGATTCAACTTAAAACATTTGACGATTATGTCAATACCATCTAGTAAATTCACACTCCTATGCATGGGACTTAATGCTCAAATTTGATAACTCATCCCTTAATTTCTTTAATGTACTCGCATTCTCGCTTCAACTATCGTCTTATATGTTTAATGTTTCATTACCTGTAACCCCGGATTAACACTTATGGAATTGTGCACCCATTTATCCGGTTCGCACATATCAATATCCAACCCTTTTGATTTATCCATTATAAATCCTTATTATAGACAAATCAAACACTTTTACATCTTGAACTTTCGTATATCGTCAATACGTAAAATTTACGTATTAATAATTAATAACAACAAAGTGATTAGTCGCATACCTGGCTCGAGTCGACGCATAGACCCGTTTAAAC